>CM047428.1:60927177-63333869 GCA_026168455.1 Theocolax elegans
CATATAATATACGAAAGTTTTCTACATACGCGTTATCTTAATAAACACAACCGATATTTTTTACATGTAAAACGAATATATAATACATACATATTTTTTCAAATGAATAATAATATTCAGCCTGTGCAATTACAGTTTGATTTATCACGAATTAATATATATTTTTTAACATCGACAATAATGAAATTGACAAAGTATTTCGAAATTTTGATAATTAAAATATTAATATTCCGAATGATATATATATACATAGGTGTGTGTAATATAACTACAAAATAATGACCGCAGGTAGTGCTTCGAATCGCGCATTAAATTTGAAAATGATAAATAGTTTGTGATGAGACATCTGTAGAATAATTGAATAACTCTCTTGACAAAAGTTAATTAAATTTGAAACTTTTCAAGCTTCCGAACTTCCCTGTAGAGAATATACTCTTGGAAAATCTTCGACTTAACTTTATAAAAATTAATTTTAATGTTTGTTTTTAATAGAATTATATACTTAAAGTACTAAACAAGATATTACCTTTACGTCTCTACCGTTTTTCTTTCTTAATTTCATATAAACAATTGAGTTACTCGAATTCTCTTTTTTTTCTGCACTACGATGATCATTTCAGATTTTTTAAATCGTCTTACAGAAATAACGTTCATTTTAAAAAAAATCTTGAAATATGATTTTGTTGCAACGTATCTTTATTAATCGATCTGACATGCATGTATATTGTCAACAAAGTAAAACAGAAATATCGATTGGATAGTTTGACAGTATGTAAATTGACACAATAATCAAAAAACAAATTTGACGTAGAGCAGAAATGTTTTTTCTTTAAACGTGTACTCTATAAATCCTAAAATTTTTTTAAATTTTAGACAGTAATTTTATTGGAGTGCCAAAATCAATTTTTATTCTCCCTCCTTTATCGACAGAGGTAAGCAAATAATTCATTTGTCAATTATAAAATATATAATAATACTGGAAAAAGTAGGGGAAGACGCGCCTTTATTTACAAACAATTGATTTCTGTAAAAAATTTCAAACTATTATATAATCGCGTTTTCAAAAAATTCACCGAAAAATGTTGATTATTACGCTTGCTTCATATTTTTGGTAAGGGAGTTCTTAGAAACGCAATTGAATTTTGGTCTCAAATTTTACAGTGAGGGTCAAACGTTTGTAAGTAAAGGCTCGTCGTCTCCTACATTTGCACTTATTATCATATTTTTTAAATTACAACTGAATTCTTTGTTTACCTCGGTTGATAAGGCAGGCAGGGTATAAGTTGTGTTCGGCATCTCCTCTCAACATAATAAATTTAGCTTTCTAGAAAGAAATTAAATTTTAAAATGATTTTTTACAAAGAACGAAATGAAGGCTAATTTTATGGGTGTTCCATACTCAATTTTTGATGACTAATTAATAAAAAAGTAGAACAGTACGTGAAAAAATAAGAGAAGAGGCGCCTTCGTTTATTGACAATCTAATTGTGTGCTAAATTTTAGACTAAAATATTATTGCGTTTTCGGGAAAAGTCTTACCAAAAATATCAAATCTTTTCACCTCGTTGAGGTTAGGTTCACATTTTTGGTAAGACTTTTCTCAAAAACGCAATATAATTTAAATCTGAAATTCAGCACACAGTTAAATTATCAATAAACGAAGGTGCCTCTTCTCTTATTTTTTTAAATACTGTTTTATTTACAAATTTATTACTAATAATCACGATTGCCGATAAGGTAGGGAGGATAAATATTGACTATGGCTATATAAAAGGGCTATAACGTCGTTTAAAATATTTAAATGTACTTAATAAATAGAAATTCGAATTCGTATGTAAATGTACTTAATACTTGTTAAATTTATTATTATTCTGATTCGTCGAATACTTTCATCGAGTAAAATACCGAGTATTCGCTAAACGTATGTAGCGAATACCGTTTAAAAATGCTTTTATTTTACCCACCATCAGACTTGTATACCGCTATTTCTATTTTTAATAATTTTACACAAAATTAAAATAAAGTATTCGGACGAAAAATAGGGTCGGATAGTTGCCGATCTCCGTTACTAATCAATATTTATTCTTACAATGCACCTTTCAAAATGTGTGAAATTCTTACACTGTAATTACATCGATCCAAACGCATTTTTATAAGAACTCGATCATCCTTTGATAACACCTGTCCGAATGTTTTTTTTTATTATTATTTTAACGTCGCTCTTTTTATGCTCGTACGATGCCTTTGTGGAAAAAACACAGGTTGAAAATACATTCCTCGGTGGTGGTTGTATCAATCGACAGAGACGGGGAATCGAACCCGGGACACCTTCGGGTATCCGAGTCCATCACTCTACTGACCCAGCCATTGCATGCCTCAACCTATTTAAATGATAGTCTATTACTATTATTATCATTCATGATCAGCCATTTCCAGAAAAATAAAGAAAAATAAATGTACGCACATCTTGTGGAAAAAGCTATATTTATTCCCCAAATCACAAATTGAACATTTAGTAAAAACATCACATAATAATCGCATTTTTCATTTATAAAATAAAAATTGTTTAATTTATATATTATTTAACAGTTTGTTAAGTAGTCAAATCGCGTGAAACGTATTCCCAAAAACACACGTAGTACAATAAGTCGCTGCAACATCCGACTACAATTTAATGAAAAATATATTATAAGCTCAAAGTCAATATAAAATTATGTGTAATTCAGGGTCTAATCGGTTAATAACACATATGTGCTCTACATTTAGATCCAAAAGCTCAATAACTAAATAAATGAAAAAAGAATAGAAGAAGAATTTTCGTGAACGCTAATGGATTAAGATTTCTCATTAGGCTGGTGACGCAATTGTTTCAGAGCTACGAGAGAAGGTATAAGCGACATCAGCTGGAGCGGAATCACCGGAAACCGTGATCGCGCGGTTTAAACGTCGAGAAAGAGATCCGTATATAGCTGGCATGAGCCGCGAGCTCGTCTCTCACTCTAAGACCAATAAGCGGAAATATCTCGGCCTGGTGGTGTAATTCCATTCGGGCTACGAGCCGAAAACGGGTAAGATGGAATTTTAAGACGATTCTTCTTCCTCGTTCCTCTAGCGCGCACCTCTTTATATTTATTCTTGAACACTCGGAAAACGTTTAGCTATACATGTACAATGTAGAAAAGTGTAATATTGGATATTATTGATTTAGCCATTTAATTCTGAACGGTGGATTTGAGCAATTTTTCTTTGTTATTATGTCGAGTATGTATATATACGTTCTATGGTAAGCGAATTGTCTCTTCATCTATATTTATATATTGCGGTTTTTATTATATGTAAAATAACGAAATTGCGCTTATTTTTCGTTTAATTATTGGTTATTAACTAAGAGATGTTCGTTAAATTGATAAAAATGATGTACCCGTTCTTCGTTACTGCACTGAATGCAGTGGATTTGATTAAATTTATACAATTGTACGCGTGTTCACTTGAAAGTTCATCGAGTCAAAAGTATCCGTAGAATTTACTCAGACAACACGTTTAAAATTCTTACCTCCTATATACCAACGGAATTTCCTGCCCTTTTCCTTATCCCTCTTGCACCCTCGTCAAACCTCGATTCTCCCGTCAACGTCATCGTATATGTACGTCTGAAACTTCTTGACACTGCGCCATCACTCATACACCACTTTCCATACACCTTAAAAATATTAAGCAAACTATTTTCGAAATACAACGTATACTTTCAATTGTGACCAAGATTACACATTAGCTATTTTCACTTTAATTTCACAAATTTCTAATTATACGTTTATTACGTTATTACGACGTCAAATGAACGATCATATTTTGTCTTTACGTGGAGCTTATTTTGCGAACTCGTTGTGTTGAATATATACTGCCATGTAATACACGTGTATGTACATATTCTGATTATATAATTATTATGACATTTTATCTTCTTGTCTCTGACTCTCTGGTTATAACCCATGGTACTTTGAGGACTTCAAAATGAAAATATATTGTGTGTATAAATTATACGATACGGTGACGATAAATAGATGGAATTTTGTATAAATACACAAGATAGTAATGATACGATATAAGGTAAATCTTGAAGTTTATCTTTGATATTAAAATTTCAGGTGAAAAAGTGTTTTTCAAAATGTTCATTTGATTTCATTTGAACGCTACATTGAAAATAGTAGCGTATTAAATATTACTGTAATTTATAGTAACGTAAGGATGTACTATGATTATCATAACTTTTACGATGATTTTTTTTGCAAATATATTGACACATATAATTGTAACTTTTATCATAATTTATAATAATAATTACTCATACATTTCAATATTTGCTAAAAATTATATAGAAAACCGCAGTGATCAAAGATATGTCCTCCCAAGTAGAAATTGAAATATTGAAAATTCTCTGGAAAGTAACAATTGTCTTGAAAAAATAATAATTTTCTGGTTAGTGATGAAATGCTATTTTCCGCATTTTTACATTTAATGGAATGAACATACCCTTCACATATTTAAATAAAGTTTCCTGATTATCTTGTAGATAAAACCAAGATGAGTATTATTGTCTAGTACTATTGGTTTCGTGCATGCGTACATAATTTACTAATACTGTTTACTTGGAAAAATTCATAATTCGAAAGATATGTTTATCTTTAGAAAGTCGGGGTTATGAAAAATTTCCAAATCGCAATTTTCTGCAGAAATGTGGTCTAAGGTTCCTAAGTTAGGACCTGTACGGTAAGGCCAAATGTTGAAATTTTCAAAATAGCATTTGATTCCACAATTTTTGTTATTTTTAACTTTATTTAGGATTAATCTGGTCAAATCAATTCATTTTGTATTATTATAGTGTAAAGAAATTTGATTTTCTTATGTTACTAGGCATTTACGGCACTCTAAAGGTTACGTAGTATGAATTTTTCGTCAAATTAATCGAAAACATTATTTCTACCTTTCTCGTGGCGTGAAACTAGACATATACCTTATGTATCTTAAAATTGCGCGAACCATTACTTAACTTTAGAAATGTCAGGTTTAGTAGAAACTTTTCTATGAATTGGCTAAGAAAGGTTAAAAAAATATTTCATTCAAAATGGAAAGATCTTTAGATTTTTGGCCTATTTCGATTGAAACTAGCTTTTTACAACCAAGAAAATGAAATTTATTTATATATTCATATAAGGTTTATGTTACTAAGAATTCTACTAATTTTTAATATATTATTCTTCTCAATGTGCTCAAAACTTGATTTTTCATCGTAAAGACTATATAATTTTTATACAATATATATACAAAGAAGCATTATAAATATAGTTGATGAATGATAATTAATCAATTCAAAATTTTTCTACATAACGCGTTGTACAAATACTTATGAATTTTATAAACACTCGTGTATCTGTGCAGTAATCTGTATACATATATATATATATATATATATATATATATATATATAGTGGCACTTAATGCCGATGCGCAATTGCTTATCATTAATTTAATATGAATCTACGTCTGAAGCTTGAAATTGTAGCTTCTCGTGCATGCATTTGAGCTTTCAGTATATACATGTACATAACGATTTTCATTGCTGACACGAGTATTTGGAACCTTAAGGTGCAAACGCTCTAGAATATACAAGTGTATGTGTGTATGTGTTCCATACGTACACGTACGTACACCTGAGAGTTTGAAGCTAATTTCGCTTAGCTAATTCATAATGATATGCAAAATCGGAATCGTTTGATATATTTAAGGAGGTGGTAGGATACCTGCTAGGTTACTGACTATGAAAAAAAAGATAATCGTTACATTTATTTTAAACAATATCCAATTTTATGGAAAACCCGGATACAGAACTGCACTATAGGTATTAAAATAATAAGTCATTCTACAAAGTTTCGAGTCAATACAATGCAAAAACACCCTAAAAAATTTCTGCACCGAAAATTTACGATTTCCCGTGATTCTTCGGTGCACAAATTATTTAGGGTGCCTTTGTAAAAACTTTGTAGAATAACTTATTATTGAATGATCTAGTGCAGTTCTATATTCGGGTTTTCCATAAATGTGCGTATTTTTTAAAATAAATGTAATAATTATATATTTACACGGGCATTAGTAGCTCGTATATATATATAAATATGTTTGCGAATTGCAGTTTGCGTAACGTATTTTTTAATTGGTAACTTTGATGTAACCGTGTCAAGGACAAGGAAATTGTAGTTTTAAAGGTATATAGACTAATTGGTTTACTCGCCGTTCGATCGCAAGGAAAATATTTAAGTAGACTTTACAAATTAACAATTTGATCTTGCATATTATCGAAGAATTCCGAGTATTGTATATCATTCAAGATGTTATTTCTATTACGAGTAATTATTTACTATATTTTACGTAATAGGATTATGGACGTTATCTAATTACGAATTAAATGTAATATAACGAGGAGCTATCCGGGATGTTCGATTCTCGGTTTCCGCCGATTCGTATATAATATACACGAAACTCGTCGGATGCCTCTATCGGTGATCAAATGCGAAATGGAACCACGAAATTTTAAGTTGTAAAGGAAAAAAAATCCAAAAATACTTGATTTACATTTAAAAAAATGTAACAATTTATCTATTAACTTTAATAATTTATGAAACGTTTTTTTTTGCAAGAAAGTAATTATTTGATCGGAAATGGTCATTAAGTTTATAATGGTCTATGACCAAAAAATATAGTGTTACCTAACCTTTAAAATACTATAAATTTCTAATATAGTTTAATTATTATTAATTTATTTAATTGTAATTGTTTATTTACTTGTTTATTGATTTATATATTTACATAATTAAATGAGCTGACATCCTTTATAAGAGAGAAGAGTAAAAAGTAAGAAAAAATAAATTTAATAAAGTAAAAATTGAAACGATGAAAATCGTAGTAATTATAGATTTTAAGGTATGTTGATAAGGAATCATCAAATTACATTTTAATAATATACAAGTGGGTAAAAGATTCCAAGATTTTTTATCCGATTTAATTATGAATAAAATCCAATATTTGATTTCGCATATACTACAATTAACTCGACGCATTCTTAAAGATCTTATAAGTGATCATAGAATCATTGTACATAGCGATGATGCATATATATTATAAAAATAAAAAGATAAACTCGTATGTTTCAGAAAGCAGAGAAGAGGTGTTAGAGAAGGCAGATCTCGAAAAGGAAGAAGGGATCGTAGAGAATATGGTGGGTACGGTCCCTTCGAGGTCGAGGCTGGAGCGTAGCCTATAAAGGAAGGAGTGGGCCGTGGCTAGGCTCGTGGGAGGAGGGAAGCGCTGCTCTGCCTCGAGGAAGATAAACAAAAGAGCCTCGTGACGGAGGGCATTCGTACGGCCCTGGCGCGGCTGCGGCACGGCACCCCTTCAGGGGCCTCCCTGCCCAATACCCCGAATCCACCCTCGACGCCCGAGCACAAGGCCCACGTAAGCATACATTCACTCTACACGTATACCACATACTCTTTCGAAAAATATTCCTTTTTCCGATACTTTTGGTTAACGAATCGTTCTTTTCCTCTCGCCCCATTACCCGAGAACTCGGTGCTATTCAATTATTTATAAATAATTTACGTCAAATCGGACGTACACGTGAAAAAAAAAATCTAGCGCAACGAATACACATATTATATATACATATATATATATTCCATGCATTAGCTCGATTTAAATTATTCAACAACAGTAGAATGCAACTCACGTCCTTGATTTAAGAAATGTAATATATTAATAATATAATGTATAATCAATAAATTATTATTATTTCACCTATACCGATTTATCTACATAACGCCATCAACTTTTTTTCTTTTAACTCTCTATTTTCTTTCGAATCTCCACATCATCGTACTTTTAACGCAGTTATGAATGAACTAACGAATTTATTACGTTGCGCATGTTATTACTACATAATTATCTGATAATCGCAACTGTTTTCGCGTTTTCTCAAATCGCGCTCTCGTTTGTATAAATGATTTTTATCAAGAATATACCATGTATATTTTAATGGCACGACGATATAATCTCGTAAGTGAAAAATTTAATTTTTAATTAGCAAATATACATAGTCGCCGTATATATACACTGTTGTATTCTAATCATTATAATATTTAACGATAATCGTATAATTATTATAATTAAATTTATAAACAGCTGTTTGTATATACGAATAGTCGACTCATTCGTTATTGTTCGCGCACTCGTGAATTAAAAATCCAGTAAGAAATTTATAATCCCTTCCAGAGATTTACTGTTCGCGTAAATTGCGAGGATTAATATTAAAATATTTAAAAATACAATTCTCTTAAAATGTTAAAAAAAAAGAAGAGGAAGAAGAAGAAGAAAAAGAGAATCATCGTAAAATGCATTTCTTTCTCCGCGTAATACCCAGATCGTATTTAAAGAAATCCCCCAAATCCTCAAAAGCATTCGAGATTCTCTTGAATTTGCGAAAAAAAATTTCGATCAGCAATTTTCTTAAATCAAGTACACGATTGAACAAGGTATAAAGAAGAGCTCTGCTAAAAGCGCAATGCAAAGTATGAGCAAACAAAAAATTGAATACGAAAAAAGGATCGTTGAAGATACGCGATTAAGTGACTAATATATATATATATATATACATATATGCTTTTATAATAATACTTGTAACGATATTTTTTTATTTGAAAAGTGTGTATGTAGCATTTTTGTATTAGTCGTTAAAATGGGAAAAGATGGGAGGGAAGTAAAAATGAGAGGAAGGGAAAAAAAAAAGAAAATGAGAATGTTCAACTTATTTCTTGGCATAGTCGTGTGGCCCCCAAGGGGATGCAAATGAGCAATGCTCAGTCGTGGTTTATTCTGTCCACTTGAACGATATTGTTCTACTTCGTCCTCGGCATTTTGAACAAGTGTGACATTTTTTGTTTGTTATTTTCCGGCGTCGATTTAAATGCACGTGTATTAATATTTATGAGATGAAAATTGTTTCTTTTTTCCTTTCGCTCCATCTTATAACGTGTGTTTAAAAATAATTATTATGCACATATATATATATGTATATATATGTACGTGCAATAATATACAATTTTTATATACCTAGATCTATTTTAACGTACGCTGTGTGAGCGCCAGAAACATTTTGACGATTCGTTGTTAAGCTCAAAAATAAAATGCTTAATGAACATTCAACCGTTTGAAAAATAATACACACACACACACACACACACACACATACCCATACATATCTTAAGAGCAATGAAATATTTAAACCTTTAAAAATGTCTAACCGAGCATGAAATATATATCGAAAATATTAAATATTTACACGCCATTTTGAAAATAGGTTCACAGGTTTGATCGAAAATATATAATAATAGAGAAACAACGAAAATTAGAAATGTAATTTATAAATAAATAAACAATCTAATTTTTATAAGTTACATATATATATACACACTGCAAGAGAATTTATTATTCTGCATTTAACAGCTTTAAAATAACGTGCTTAGTACAATTTACTTTGATCACCATATATCTCAAATAAAATAAATACGGAGCTATTAAAGTTTAATTATACATATAGCGCAATATAATTATTCCATTAACTAATTACGACTGCATTTGTAAATATAAATGGAACAAAAGTTTACGTATATATACGTGCTGTACACAATAGCCGACGGCGTTTAAACAACGAGCAGAAAAAGGAAAGTAATAATCCGCCAATCGAAAGTACGATAAGGAAAAACTACGAAAAATGTGATTGTATACGTAAGTAATATTTACACCGAGGTATGTAAAATTAAAAAAAAAAGCATTATTAATGACAATATTAAAATCTTAAAAAATATTGATTGCGCAACCTATAACCTTGTTGAGTTTATTTTTAAAATTTATCGACTTGCAAGTGATACCCACACACACGTACACGCACACACAGTTACATACTCAAAATAGGAATACGTTAAATTGAGAATAAGTTTCCCGAGCTATTGTTTGGATAATGCAACAGTCGTTTCATGTCAAGTGAGTGCACTTTTACCGCTTCGTCTCAATTACTCGGAGTCGTTTCCGATATAACGACGAAAGATCAACGCACAAGTTAACGAATTAATGTAAAATAATATATTATAATTTCCATATTATTCGAATAGACGTATAGATGATCGATGCGCAATTTCACGCGTACGTGTCAGTGCGAATGAATAAAATTCAAAGATATATATATATATATACACGTGTCGGAGTAAAACGTAAGTTTGGTAAAAACTTTTCCTCGACTTAGTGCTAACTAGCGTGAAAAATAATTATTCGTTCTACATGTGCCGGTAGTCCGTTACGACGTGACTCGCGTATGATTGCGCGCATGCTGATTAGACACGGAAACTCGAGAGTGAAAAGGGGCTGGGAAGGACGTACGAGAGAGAAAAAAAAACGAAGAAGAAGAACGGAATAAAAAGAGGCAAGGGGTGAGCGAGGGCAACGGGAGAAAAAGAGGTATAGAATGTATATAACTTGGTGAAACTTGGGTGTATATACATAGGGACAAGAAAGACGTTGGGTAATATGTAAGACGAAGGAAAGTTTAGTTGCCTTCCTTTTTGTTACTCCATATATATATACTATGTACCAATATCAGTGTTCCCACTTATTTATTGACATCTCGTGAATTGTGCTCTATTAAATAAAGTATATTAATTTTTTTTCTCCCGTGACGATTAGTTTCTATTGATTTTTTTGTGTCGCTCGTTGAGTACAATGTAACATCCCTTTTTATATACACGACGTAAATATATTAAAATCCGAGTGATTATAACACTTGGAACAATGTGAGAATGATGACATGTCGATTATTATTATTAAGATATATATATATATTAATTAATATATTAATTTCTTTTAATATACACATATCGTTATCATATACAGCATTGCCCTTTTTAATTCGTTCTGGCCATACGAAGAATACACTCTCTCGATTGAATCGATACATATACAGCATTCGGTGCTATTATTTTTTAGTGTTCTACTCGCGGCGTTAGTCAATGTACGTGAGAGAATTTCCTTGTGTACGTGTGTTCATATAGTTTCGTTGCTCACGTACACCACCGTCTCCCGCACTGTCACACCGCTTCTTTATCCACCAGTCGGTTATTTATTTTATTTTTTTTTTTCGTTCCTTTCCACCGAAACTTCAATATCTCGAACTTTAATATGGACCGTTAAGTAATGTGCAACCGTAAATAACCTGGAGTTCGAAAAATCAACTTTTCTTAAATTATGTATACTTATATATATATACAGCTTTCGAGTTTGTTGTTTTTAAGAATTTAATTTTGTTTATTTATCACGGAAGCTACATCAGATTTATATTGAAATAAAATGCAGGTTATTAATTATTTATTTATTTAAATCTATTTTTTGTATACGCTGAAAGAAAGAATTTATTCAATCCTTTTTAGAAATAATAATAGATTTTTTGGACAATTACTACCTAATTTTTACGAAGTCAGATAATTCTTATAGCTACATTTAATTAGATAAATCTCGGATTTAAAAAAAAGTTAGTATTATTCGCTACAAAATTAGCGGATTGTTCGTGCTGAAAATTATACCCAGTTAATTTCATTCGCTTTGCTTATAATAAAACTTTATGAAATGATAATACTTTATACTAGAGTATATACATGTATAAATAATTATAATACGCAATTTTATCAATGCATCTGTTATCGCGTTAATCACTATTTTAATTCAGTTTTATATAGAACTATACTTTTTTTTATTATTTTTTTTTCAAGATTTTACAAAGTATGTTTTCGCGTTGTTAAGGCTAAAATCACAATAAATATTTCGTTTTCGCTGCTTTTTTCGTTTTTTTACAGTCTTTTTTTATAAATAAATGAAAATTAATTAGGTATGTATAATAAATTATTTCCAACGCCTAAACGTCTGTAAAATGCCTCTATGATATCCAAGTCCCTCTATTTGTTCATTTTTAATTTTTTTAGCGAAGAGAAAAATGTAGCCCCGGACGATTCTTTACGATCGCAGTATACGTACGGCTTGCACAAGGCAACAATTTCATCCTTGTGTTGAAATGATATAGTTTTCTAAAAAATTATACGAATATCATACTAATTTAAAAAATGCAACATAAAAAATAATAACATCAATTTTAAAGCATTTTTAAGATGTGTCCTTATTACATCAAAGGGAAGGAAGAAAATTTGAAAACTCGTTTGATTGTAGTAATCATCTGCGTGTTAGTAACAAAAATAATGTTTAAATAGTAATAAATATGTATATAAATATGTATATATATATTTTTTAATACTTTTTAAGATATCTATAGAAATATGATATTCAGAAATAAGGTAATCGTTAACTATTCAATTTAGATAATTTTTAACTAATTTGTCGATGAAATTCCGCAGAATAATAATTAATTCAAAGGTATATTCGAGTCAGATAAATTTTAGCTATTAAAATTATCTAACTTTTAACATCTTAACTAAAAAGGTTGTAATTAATTTTCTATAGGGGGACGCTCATTGTAGTTCCTTTACTCGTAGTTACAATGGATAATAAATTTTCTTTGTTAATAATAGTCACGGTCCCTGATTAGCCAACGAACTAATTTGATATTCGAGAATAAAGTGAGGATGAAAAATGTGAAAATAAAGAAAGATGTTTTCCAGTATCGACATGCGAGATAATTCGTAAATTCACGTGCTAACGAAATACATTTAACTCCAGGGAAAAGTGATACTTAATTAATGTGTCTTTACCAAACCAACTCGCGATAAATTATTTCGCCTTATAAAAGAGGTCATTAAGCCTGGTAATCAGTTCTCAGGATTAAAAATGCAAGAATAAAGCGAGAAAATAGAAAGCGAGATGTAGAGAGAGAGAGAGAGAGAGAGAGAGAGAGAGAGAATGTGAGAATAAGTGAAGTGTATATAGCAATGAAACGAGAGAGAGAGAGAGATAAAAGAAAGATTACGGAATTAAAAAGCGTTAATTCATAATTACGCGCGCTTCCTCTTTTGCGTGAAAAGCTCCCGGACATCCCGGTCAGCTGAAAAATAAAAAGAAAAACCAAAAAAGATGCCCGAAAGCAAGTTTAATTAGGTGATTAGTCGGTGGTGTTAATTGCCGACAAGGACGAGAGAAAAAAAAGGAAAACACACGCGGAAGGGGAACGTTGGATTCACAGGGTTGGAAAATACAGTGACGCGAGCACGAGGAGACGCAATTAAAATTAATGAATCTCTTTCTCTCTCTTCTTTTTTCGAGAAATGTATAAATGTCCCTGGGTGAAACGAAATCGTATAGGTAGATATCTCGTTTTAACTTCGGGATAGGTGTACCACAAAGCTTCTTCTCGTTGTGGCGTATCTTTGGTCCATTTGACCGTGAGTGTCAATTTGACGTGGTTGAGCGTCCAGAATGTCGCGCGTTTCCGCTAAATTTCGTGTACATATATGTATACAAGAGTTGAACGGTTGATAACTCGGCTGAATATACCGATGATTGACTAAATTTCATTTGGTTCGAAGGATTCTAGTTTTGTTTGCGAGTCCATCATTATTAGACTCATTGTAAGTATTTTCGAGTTTACGTTCTCAATGGATATATGGTATAAATGTAAAATGAAGTATCATATTGTTTAGAGATCAAGTTGTGAGCACTGCAGAAAAGTGAATTAAATAAAAATTTTTTATACCAATTCTTTCGAGATAAACATTTCAAATGTTTGACATATTAAAGGTAGAAGTAGATCGAAATTCTTTTTTCTTCGTAATGATCTCAAACCTTCGTGGCATATTTCTAATAAAAATATAAACTTTTCTGGAAAATTTCAAGAAGACGTCTTATAACCATAGTTATGCAGAAAAATATGTCAAAATTAGTGTTTCGTGCCAAATGTACCTTGCGTCTCGTCAACTTTTTTAATTTATTTGACATTTTTTGTGATTATTCTTTCAAGTAATTGCTACAACATTACATTATCTTTTTCATATTTAACCAGTTTTTTGTTTATTAGATAATACATAATTCACTTTTTAATAATATTTTTTTTTTCTGATAATAAAACAAGGTAATGTAAAGAAATAGAACTGTTAACAAAAAGCTTATGTAAAGTTTGAACAATTACTTTCAAGATTATTGTCAATAAATTTCAAATAAATCTAAGATTGATGAGACGCAAGGAGATTTTGGGACCAAACACTAATTTTGACATATGTAACTTAACATTGGTTAACCTTTAGACTGTCGGCATGGCTCATATATGAGCCACCTGTGACCTTGACAACTACTCTAGAGACATGAGGTGTTTTTATGTATAAATTTTGCACATCAAAAATATCAATTTATAAGGCAAAAATGCCGGCAGTCTAAAGGTTAAAACGATTCTCTCTTGTAAAATTTTTCGAAAAATGATTATTGAAAAAATGCTACCTACAAAAGTATTATAACTAAAAAAGTTTATGACGAACTTTGTCAATTACAGTTTCGCACTATTCTTCGTAAATACTCAATGAATTTGCACCAAAATTTGATAGATTACTTATATTACTGTAAAGAATGGCGCTTTATTGCTAAAATTCCGCATAAACTTTTTTGGTTATTGATAAAAATTAAAAATGGTAATTCTTATATGTAGATAAAATCGCTAGCTTCGACGTTTTCTTAAGGAGGTGGCATCCCGGTAGGTTATCGACTGAGCAAAAAAAGATAATTATTTTGTTTATTTAAAAAAATACGCAATTTTATGCAAAATCCGAATACAGAAGCACTAAATCATTCAATAATAAGTCATTCTACAAAGTTTCGAGTCAATACAACAAAGACACCCTAAAAAATTTCTGCACCGAAAATTTACGATTATCCGTAATTCTTTGGTGCCGAAATTTTTTAGGGTGTCTTTGTTGTATTGACCTGGAACTTTGTAGAATAACTTATTCTTTAATTATCTATAGTGGTTCTGTATTCGGATTTTGCATTAAGTGTGTATTTTTTTAAATAAATGTAATAATTACCTTTTTAGCTCGGTCGGTAATCCACTGGGTAAACCACCCCTCCAAATTTTTACACAAGTAGCGCGTATATGAGGAAATAATTGGAGACATTAATATGGCATTGGAGACATTAATAAGACATTAATAAGTAAACAAATATATTATTTTATATTTTACATAATTTAACACTAAACCTATTTGTAAAAACTTAAATAAATTTAAATTAATTTTTGTTCATTATATAATATACATCGAAACAATACATTAATGAGCTAAATTACAATATATCAATAATTAAATAATTCTTTGATTACAATTCGTTAGTAATTAATGATCGTCAAAGTAACGAACTTACTGATAATTTGATACTCATCAACATTTAACCTTTTTAATTAACGAGCTATCGAGAATATTTTAAAGCAAAGGTGTAAATTACAAGATTAATAAAGACAATCTACAATTTTCAGGTAACAAGGTATAAAAAAATGTTAGAAGAGCAAAGTATTGAAAAAAATATTGAATTTAGTATATTTCACTTAGAATATAATATTGTAGCATTTTAAGAAGAATTTTTTATATATTTTCTGAATTGTTTTATTTATACTATAAACTATTCAATACATATATTGTTTCAGTTATTTTGTTGAGTATCTTTATATAGAACAATTGTTCAATATTTTAATGGAATAAGTAAAAAAATATCATTAGATAAAAAATGTTTTTTGCGTGGTAGTATATATGTGAATTTTTATATGAAAGGAAATAAATTTTCACTGTATCGGTGCAAAAGGAGATGAAAATAAAGTTACATTTTACAGAAAACTTTAAAATCTTATAAAATCTTCGGATGACTAAAATACAGAAACAGGTTCCAATTTCCGCATATAGCCTTTTTCTCATAAATATTTTGCCAATCGAACGCATATAGATTTGTAAAATTACCCGTACTTTTCTTTTGATAAAAGTTATTGAATTAAACAAATATATTTGAAACGTGTATTATACAAATGTCAATAGAAATACTGTAAAACAAGCTGAATCATTTCCTAACTTTGATGATTTCAATTTTATTCTCGAAAAAAGAGTTTATGTCGCGACGAAAGTTCTTTAATATAGACAATTGTAAAAATAGGTTTGGTTATAAAATTTTTCTTTACACAAAGAACATTATATAGTTCCACTTAATTGTCAAAAAGGCGTAGATCAATGGGAATTAATTTGAAATGTGTAAAAGAAGAGAATTAATAAATTTGAGTTGACACAGTTGAACGAAGAAGTGATTCATTTTAAAAATTCAGTCAAACGACCACATCAAATTATTTTTAATTGAATCTTGTATTTCGATAAGCATCCGTCAACGCGTATAGATATAACGAGATAAAATATATATTTAATCCAATATAGCGTTAATGAAGTTAATTCGTATCTTCTTGATACTTGAAAACATTGCGGAAAAGCGTACTTGACTTCCACATTCGTCGAGTGGGTGAATTCTGTGGGTTCAGCATGAAAATGCCACGCGGATAATATTACCCCTCAGAGATTTACATATACGCGTAAAACTTTATTCGTTGATATAATATCAAAATAAAGGACGAAACAAAACAAACAGAGTCAACGATACGTATATTTATAATACGTTTTACATAGAGGTGTGTACACCGTCGATCTATGAACTCGAGAACTCTTGAATAATATAAAAGTTGTAATGCATTGGTAAATATTGATATTAAAAGTTAATAATAATAGTGCAATCGCATTCATAATTTAAAAAAAAACGTTGATTTTTCCTCTCTTTAAATGTATTACTATTAATTGTTATTTTGAAATTTTTAGATAATTTATATGTAACTAAACTATTTTAATTAATTATGAGACTCTGTATACTCTGATTTTTTCCATAATTGACTTACTGCAGGATATCTCAGGAACCATTTCATCGAATAGGCTGAAATTTTAACAGTAACTTTTAAATATCATTTTAAAATTTCAATGAATGTATAAATATTTATTACAAAAAATGATTTAGCTGTTTCTTACACAATTTTTTTATTTTTTATAAATAATTTGGTAAGTGTATAATTCTTTTATTACATTGTTAAAACATCATATTCAAAAGTTACTATTCAGCCTATTCGATGAAGTGATTCGATGAAGATATCCCGCGGTAAATCCATTATAGAAAAAAATCAGAGAATGCAGAGTCTCATAATTAATTAAAATAATTATGTCACAAATTAATTGACCATAATTTGTTTAAAAAATTAGGAAATGTTTTCAATTGTTACGAAAAAAATTATTAATTGTTAATATTGAATAGTTATGTTTCAATTTTATCCGAGGCTCGTTACCTTAACTATTAACGTAAATTTTGTGTGTGTGAAATTTGTGTTTAAAGTGATTTTGAACTCGTGAACGTAACTGTAATTCAATTTCGTTTCTATACGTCGAAGTAAGGTAACATATCATGTTGAGAATAAAAACGAAGTAGAATAAAATCACGTGAAGCTGAATAATAGTACAACAGTTTGCACTCAGTGAAACGACTCTTTTGTTGTGAAAAAAAAAATTTCCCTTAGCATACAACGTTATGCAACACATAAACCAATTAAAGAAATATCAAACATCGCTTCGTTATATTCACACAATAGGTGTTTTATCGTATATGTAATAATTTTCAATATATTAACTAGAACTAGGCCATCGTTTCAATTCGGTTTTCCACAAATTGCATCGAGTTTAAATTTCGAATAATAAATCCATATACCTGAAAGGCTTTAAACAAATTAATTTATTTCGATAAACATTATTAAATTTGCAACATGTCGCCTATGAAATTTACGGCGATACACTCTCTCAACAATTTTGTGTAATTTAATAATAATTTTATTTTTTTATATATATAAAAAAAATAAATTTCCTCCAAACGTTGTAATAAAATTTTTCCATCGCTTTTCTCATCTGTAGAATTTCGTTTTGAACAACCCGGCAATAAATTCCATTTTCACGCAAATTTAATTTGCTTTAATGGAACACTATTAATCGTTATTCATTAGATAGTTATAAATACTTTTCTGTAACTAACGTTGGCAGTGCGTCAAAAGTTTCCAGTTCGTAAATTGATATTTGAAATAAATCGAGTAATTTTATATAAAATAAAAATTATATTTTTTCACAAAACATTTCGTTTCTTTCTTTTTTAATTCAACAGTTTGAAAACAATATTGCATTAAAAATTTGCGAATTGTAAATTATTTAAACACACAGAGAGAACCAGGGACTCGTTAAAATTTCCTCGTAACTAATGTGAATTCTTTGGTAAACATCAATTTATACGAAATAGGAAAAATTTAGTTTTTTCTTTGTTCCTTTACATTTAACAAATATTATTAAATTGTAATAAATACAAACTTGACAGTATTTTATAAATTTTATATTATTTAAAATGAACATTTATTTAATTGAATAAACAATAAAATGTCTTTTTTCGTACACGTTTATAAAAAATATATTATATGGGCGATTCTCTCAAATCGAGAGACAAAAAAATTTTTTTTGTAACTTTGAGAATACCTTCTCCTACATGCTTTGGATCGTGGTTTAAATTTTTAGAGACTAAAACTTAATAGTTTCAGAGATATTCAAGGTCAAAAATGATAATTTTGACATTTCTTTGATTTTTTCTTAACTTTTAACTTTTTATAACTCAATATTGGCTAATCAATTTAAAAATCACAAAAGATCTTTCTTTCTGCAAATTACACGAAGTTTAAGAAATAAAATTGCCCAGGATCATTGAGCGTGCCACAAATATTAAGCATTATAAAGAAATCATGAAAATTGAGAAATAGTATATATATAATATCATGGCCAGTAAAATAAGAAATATCTCGGATCACATGTAATTGTCATTAAATTCGCGCAGCGGCCGGTAAGTTGCCGCTTTACTTATATTACTCAAAATTATTAATATTAATATTAATTATTAAAAAAAATGTAGCTGATGGAACGATTTTCGAAAAAAAATTTAAAAAATCCTCCCATTTAAAATAATGTAAATGTTAATGTTGTAAGTATGTATCATGATCACTCTCCATGGTGTTAAGCTTGAAGAGTCTTTTTAAGATTTTTTCCTTTGCCTCCGTCAGATCGTATATAGGTTTTTCAAGATTAATGTAAATGTTTTTTTTTTCTAAAATAAAGAAGTATTGTTTAATCTGCAGTTTAAGTTTTGTTGGAAAATTAATTGAGGTAATTGTGAGTGATATCAGCTTAAGGATCAAGAAATTACCTGTATTTTGCTTTTTTTAAATTATTCTAGGAAATTTTGATCCTAAACTTACGAACGGTACTGTATGTGTATATAACTATTGGAATGATCGATGAAAACGAAAACAATGAAAATTCTTAAGGATACCGTTTGAATGCTCGCAGACACAACATGGTATATTATTCTGAATATATATGCATACGTATGTACACGCACGCACATAGAGGTTGAACATCTAATTTCTCATAGCAATACGTAGACATAAACACCAGTGTGCTATTCCACCAGTTGTAAATATGTATGTATGTGTGTGTGTATGAGAGTTAGAGAATAATAGTGAAATCTAGTGCGGTAGACACGTTGCGCACATCAGCACGAGCTCGCGTTCTGCTCCGTGTCAATCGTACTTCTTAATTGGCTAGTCTGGTAATTAATCCACCAGCTGGCAGAATTGTTACCTCGGTCCTCCCTATATATATACACCTGCCTCTGGAGTTCCTGATGACGCGGCTGCAGAGGATATCTATATACGTACAATATATATATATTCTGAGGTGAAAGGGTTTTCTCTCTTTCTCTCTCTCTCTCTGTCTCTATATATATAGACACTCTGAGGTCTTTGTCCAGAATTTTCCATTGTCGTTAAAACGTGGTGGTGGTGTACCTATTACGAGCTGCAGATTCTTTCTCCATTTCCGCATTGCGGTGTATATATAACTATTCTTTTTCCTTCAAGGGAACGCGACTCAACTTTTCCATTATCTATCACGTCCTTATGCGATTATCAGGTCGAAAGCTCTTCAGATATTGAATTTGAAAGTAGTGCGTCGACATTTTTCCACGTGCTTGTCGCCTATAGTTATATTTACTATCTCCCTCTCCTTTTTTTTAACAGGGATCTGGATATATATATATTGTTTTTCTTGCCTTTCCCTTTTGTTTTTCTACATCGATCGACACGTTGCGTTAAAGTGTTTTTGTCCGATCCCTTGCAATGTAATTATATATTAATAATTACAAGTACCATTAATATCGCATGGATTGTTAATATACGTATACGTCGGGATAACAAAAGGTAAAATTCAATTCTCGTAACACGCACGTATCTTTCGAAAGAGATTGTACATATAGGTGGATTACCGTAAGACACGAAACATACCGCTCATTCGAGATGAGTAGGAAGAAACGACGACGTCTGCAATTTCCTCTTGGCTATAGTACTCTGGAATTAGACGATTAATTAATTACGCCAAGTGTTGAACGAAGAAAAATAACTCGTTGATTTTTACACTTGTACATACATCCTATATATATATATACGCGGTGACAGAAAGTCGAAACTAATATACTATAACTGCTTTTTTTTCTTCTTCTGTTCCTTTCTTTCCTTTTTTTACGACGACTGATTGATTGGACGAACTTATTGTTATTGCTAAGGTTATGTTGGTACCGCGTGATCTATATATAGGTGCACGTTACTTTAACCTCAAATTATATATGATGGGAATGGCGAATTCCGAATTAACCGTCTCATTCGATTTTCTCTATATATACACCAAGAATATATGAGATATATATATAGAAATACGACGATAAATTTAATAGACAATTCTGTTTTACGTTATATAATTAATCTATTTCGTGAAACAATATATCGATTTTTGTATTTAATAATATTGTATATAACAATTCGCATATAAATTACGTTTAAACGGATGTGTATATATATAACGTGTCACCGATTATGGACAATCGATTTCAACAAAACCAATTTCCAACGTTCACATAAATCTACGTTTAAATGTAATCAGAACAAGACAAATTGCCAAAGTGTTCGAAATCCAAATCTTGCGAAAATCGGACATATCTTGCTCATATCCAACAAATTGATCCGTACTTTTTCTGCACTCTGCTATAACGATTGATCTACATGCGTTCTATGATTTTTTTTATTAGTTTAGAATAGTAGATTACGATACAAGTGCGCGAAACAGGTGACTCACGCACGAGTCGAGTTTGACGTCCGAGCGGAGCGAGATATTTATTATACAATAAAATATAATTGATATTGGAAGTATTGAAATTATACGTTGAAAAATTTTAATTACGAGTTATTCCACATTTTATTTGGTTTACAAGGGAATCCCATACAGTCAGTTTTTGTCGAGAGATACATTCGTAAATGATTTTAAGAATAACTATATGTCTCGAGTATAAAATCGATCGGAATTTTTTTTCATTTTTTCTATGTAAATACTTGAGTCAGTTATGTATTTTACTACTTGGGTTGAAAAATAACCTTTTTTTGTTAATACTATGTAAGACGGTATACTTGCAAGCTGGATCTTCTTTGGCTTATAAATAACCGGTAGTTATTCACGTTCAAGCAAGAGAGAAAGGCGGATAGATAGATAGATTAGAAAAAAGTATATAAAAGGGGAGTATAAGTAAAAGCGAACGAACTCAGACGTGAGGGTATATTATTCACTGTCCTTGTCGTTACGATATATATATATATATATACATATACCGCTTAGATTCTTTACCTGTATATAGACTTATCTCACCCTCGGAAACCTTGCACTTGTTTCAAGGATAATACAGATACGGTGACCTCACCATTATTATTCGCTCAATTATTTCCCTCGTGCACGCGTAAATTTCACGCAATTTTTTTAGGGATCTATTTTATCACACACACACACGCTTACAGAGACATACTGCAGCATTGCGTACAGGTGTGCACGAAGCTGCTGATTGCTCAATTTTATTTTTAAACATTTGCATATAAGGTTAAATTTTATAATAATAACGTTATTTCATTGCCGTTTACTTTAAAATTTTCGAAATAACGTAATCACCCGGAAAGTAATTTTAAACAAAATCATAACGATATTTACATTTATTCGCAAAGTGCTGATTTTCGAAATTTTGTTGGATCTATATTTTTTTTTACTTTAGAATCCCTCCCTTTCTTCTAGACGATTGTGCAAATTTAATTTTATATGTATATGTATACCTATACGGAATGAACGTCGAGGAAAAACAAATGGTTACAACTTCTACATTTTGATTTAGGTTGAAAATTACAGTTACACATGTTTTGCAAGTTCAAATCACTGGCAGTATATGAACAATATTTGTAAAGCAGTCGAAGAATCGCGTGAAAATATAATACCAATGAGGAGGAAAGAACAAACGAAATTTGGTATAGCGTTTGCATTTAGATCTAGATAGATATAAATGTAGTAATCGACCAATTTGCATAACAGCCGAGAGGACGAGACAAAAGGCAACAGTGTTTTACGCGTCTTCGCTGCGCGCATGGTGTTGTGTTGAGTGTGTGATGTGTACTATATTACAGATATATAGGTATATATATTATGCACCGATGGAAGCCGCGGGTTCGCGGTAAAGGGGACTCTTGGAAAGAGGCAGCACGTGACCTAGATTACTCCGATGGCAACTAATAATATGATATCTATAGCGGCCTATAGAACCAGCTTGTTCCACTCCATCGCAATGCGCAATCGATCGTATATACCATCGTTCTCTCTCTCAGTCTCTTTCGCTCGTTAAGGTTGGCACTCGCGCACCAGCGATTCCGATCGGCAATCGGGAAATAAAGTGAAAAAGTGGATAACGCTCCTGAGAGAGAGAGGAAAGACCAGGACATTGATCAGAAGGGAGATGGGGTTGATTTTATTTATGCTCCGAGTTTCATATACACACTATCCTGCATATATACATCCTCCTTTTATCACGTTCAAAATACTTTTATACATATATACGTATGCATATCCAACATTTATTTGGAAGTATATCGATAATGGATATTAACAATCTGATATTCGATTATACATACATACATACACCTTTTCTCATATCGGAAAGATATGTTATCGAGACAAAGAAATTGTTGATCGTCAGTTAATTATGTAATCTTTCTCTTCTCTTTCAGAGAGCTTTCTTTTTTTTTAATTCTCATACGTACATATATATATGCGCGACGTTTCGTTGTATATGTCGATTATTTATTGTCGATAAAACATTGTTCGGACATCACTGACGGGTATTATATGTATATAACATTAAGATATCGAGAAACGTGTACATTCGATGTATTTCGATATACCGAAAATCTCGTTGCATCAATCGTTACCAAGAGATTCGAATTAAATAATTATTTACACTATTGGATAACCCAAAATTTTATTAAACCAAATTTTCAATTATTAACAATTAATAACATAACTATATGCGCTTACACTTAGAAAAACTGTATTATCGAAGATACTTATAAAGCGCGAAAGATAAATAGGTATATATAAACGCAGATAGTAAATATTATATTCTATCATGCCGTTTTATGTGTGCACGTGAAAATTTCATACGAAATAAGACGTATCCATCACGTAGGAAATGATAAAAATAATTTAAAAACCATGATAATTCCGAATTAATGTATAGATAAAATTAATGCGTATCAATTAAACAAAAAAAAAAGGAAAATTGCCGTAAAGTTTGTAACTTGCCTCAAAGTTCGGTGCAAGTGCAGTAAGCTTAGAGAGTGAAATATAGCCGGCTGTATCGAAATACGAGGATAATAGGAAGAAAAAAAAAGAAAGAAAGAAAAAATATAAAGATTAAAATAGTAAAAGGTGAGATTAGATTATACTTAATTTAATGCGGTCTGCAATAAAGCATCAAATTTATTAATCGGACTGGCAGAAACTTCCTATATATACACAGATGATAAATTAAGTAAGTTGAACGATTGAATAAGAGGTTCGATTAACGGATAAAATAAAAAAATGTAACACGGGCAAAAATGTTAATTATTTACTATATTTAGTGAATTATAAATTTAAGTTTCGAAGTTTAAGTAAACATTAGTCGTTTACTTCAATCAAATTTAATAGACGCTTTAGTAGTTTTACTCCGATGATTTAGTAATTATTAGTGCATTAGTCCATTAGTAAATTATTAACATTTAATTTAAGAATAATTTTATCTTTTAAAATATAATTATACGGTTCTATTATTGAGAAGATTAATTAATAGTAGGGTCATTGGTCTTAAATTCGAATTTAAAATTAGATTTTTAAAATTCGTATTATAATCTCAAATACCCTCGTTTACACATTTTCTCGTGATTCGGAAGTATTTTTATTAAATTTGGTCGGCCATGTTGAATATCATCTTCAATTTTTCAAATAAAAATTTGGATCGAGTGTTACAACGAATTCTTGAATTGTTCCTTATATAAAAATCCCGTTCGAGTTTTACATCGAACTCTCGAATTGGATGATCAAGATCGAGATCTCACGACCGGCCGACGATTGGTTTTTGACGTATAAAAATCCCACAAAACGAAGAGCCGAGGCGGACACAGCGCGTATTAATTTAACTGGTTTTAAAAATCAAACCACAAATGCGTAAGTAAATACGACCCTATAAATCCTCGAATACACATTTTCTCGTTATTTCAAAGCATTTCACGAATTTTTGTAAATAACAACTGCCATCTTAAATTTTATAATTCCAACTTTGATTTGATAAAATATTGAAAATAGAATATCCAACATGTTTCACGTGTAATTATTATTGATTTTGTGAACATTAAAACCAAATAATTTTTTAAATTTAAACATGAATTTATTCCTAAATTACGAGTTACAAATTCACTATGCTAATTGAATAATAGTTGCTAAAGTGCATTATAGTAAATTTGACCATGGTAAACCTTATAATATCCACTTAACTTTTTTTATAAATAAATTTTAAATAAATTCTACTTCTAAAAGTCGAGTAATTCTTACTCAAATTCCGTGCACGTACTCGTACGCAATAAAAAAATAAATTTACACTAGCATAATTTAAAATATTCTCAAGTACATTAATTTTTTTTTTTCTTTAAGTTCATTCAAACCATCCGATGAGTCGACAATTCAATAGAAGAATCAAAGGGATGGAGAAGAAAAGCGTGTATTTTTCATCGAGAAATTCGAAGTAACTCGACTATTCCTCGGATAGACCGATGTGAGAAGTAGCAAATAAAACTAAGAGCACTCGTTGTAGAGTCTAAGGCTCCTTGGGTTATTCTATACAAACGGTGCCTTAAATTTATCCTAAATAGACGAGTAGCGGAGCAATGTGTATCAACTATATACGATACGAAGATGCACGATGAATCGAGAGAAGCGAACACGAATATTGATGTAGAATGAGCAATCAGAGACGTAGATCAACGATGTATACGTATACCTATATATTATATCGGTTTGTTATTACAGTCATTGTCCCTACACTTTTCTTCCAATATATATATATAGTTTAGACATTTTCATACTATTTTATTTTGTAATTATTTTATAGGAACTTTCAATAATATAGACTAAGTGTATACGCATAATGATTCCTCCTAAAGAAAAATAGGTAATATTCTATACTATATATATATATCGTGACAGTATATCAAAATTAGTGACGGAATATTGCAACCCGAGTAGTTGTGATGATAGCTACATAAATAAATTGGATATGCGTGCATGATAATTAAAGTAAATCAACCATAATAATTTAATCATTACCTCTAAGCGATCTGGAATAATTAGCCAACTGTTATACGTTCATCACATGTATATAATTTACTTTTTCTTTTTACCTCGATCGATATTTTTTTTGTTTTTATTTTAGAGGATGTAGTATATATATATATATATATATATATATATATATATATATATATACGTGTATACAAACCTTCGAATTATATAAAAAGTAGTTTTATAAATTTTAGGTGAAAACAAGTGAATCCACCGATTAAACCAACAACAACAATATCTTTAGTAATTTGAAGAACCACTAAATGTCACTTGCGCGACACTTGCATCCATACCTTTTGAATTGATACTTGAAAATCCGCAAGTGAAGTAATCCAATATCGAAGCGTAGAGTTGGAATTTAACCTCGAATTTAACGGTAGACTCATTTGACGGCCGGTGGCAAATACGTCTAATAGCTATATACCTATATACATTCCCATAAAATTTCACTTTAAGAATTTTGATTATCGTCCGCAAATAAGTACGATTTTATAAAAAAAAATTATTCACGGCTAGAAGGATCAATAAAAAAAATTAAATGCACTTTAAATAATTTATTTTTTAATATATACTCCCTCCGTTGTTATTAGAAAACCTAATTGTCGATATTTTTCAAAGTAAATACAAGTTGTAATAAAAAAAGTTACCAAAGAATTGTAAAAAATCGTACTTTTAGAAAAATTCACTTGAGTCAACTCGATTAAAAGTAATGTAGTGCCAGCGTCAACTTTTGACAACTATATCACGTATATACTTACTATTTTTAATTATCTGTACTTGCTTTTTTTATAATAAATATAGTATCTGAAGAAATCTGCAAAACCTGGGAAACGAACGTACGATTTTTCACAATTATTTGGTTATTTTTTATTATAATTTGTATCAAAAATCGACAATTAAATATTCACTTTAAATAATGTAGATCACGAGTTAGATTGGGATAATACGAAAATATTAGATAGATATATTTATGTTACAAAAAACGACTTCTTTCCGAAAATGTGCACGTTAATTATGATAATACGACGATTGATAGAAAAGAAAACACGCAGTACTTTATCCGAAAGTATAAAAAATTATGATCTGATTTAAAGAAACCACGTATACACGTATTTCCAAGGCATTGACCTTTTTTTCTAAACATATTATACATTTATTTTGATTTGTATAAATTCGCAGTTTCGGTCATTCTTGTTATTCGACGATGCCCGGGCTTATTCATGTGAGTGGTAATCATTTATCTATTTTTTTATTATTATTAAATTGTCAAATGTGTTAATTGTTGCGTTCAACAAATTTAGTACCCTGAAGAGGTCTGCAAATCAATCAGACAAAACGTTGTACAACCATAAATTGAGTAAATAATTGTTTATTTATTTAATACTGACCCACGACATCGATACCTTTGATAATTAACATAATAAAAAGTAAGAGAAATTAAATAGAATAAATAGTAACCGAAACCGAAAAGACAAATGAAGAACAATTTTATTAATATCTGCTATTGTGCAAATAGACATAATAGTATTAAACAAAAAAAGCAGACGCTCGTAACCAAAAGTATCGAATAAAGTATATATAAATAAAAAAAAAATGGGAAAGTTAGGGTAAATAACGTTTGATCGTATTACAGGAATGCTCGGAACAACGAGGTTCCCCTGGGAAAGGAACCTCCTGCTCGAAGGGTAGCAGAATCGATTCGGGGCACTCTGGGGGGACATCGCAGTCGTCGTCGTCCTCGGTAGCATCTTCGTCGCGCGAGCATCACGGGGCCGATGGCTGCTCGCGCGACGGTGATCTCCTCGCGCACGCCGCCTCGGCGTTACGTCGATTTAATTTCAAATCCGTTGGTGGTAGCCGTACTGTGCCTAAACTCGTCGTTCGTGATTCGAGCACGGCATCCGAAACGACCATCAACACAAGTACCGACAGCGCCAATACCATGGTTACTATGGTGAGTTAGGTGTAAGCCAATACCTTATACATATACGATATTACACCTTCTTTTACTCCTTACTCCTTTCCTTTTTAACATCCTTTAATCACGCTCCTCGAATGTTTAAGTAATATTAGGGTATACGTCCTGTAATTTCTGAAAATCGATTCTTTTTTTTTCTCCCCTACACGGAGAGAAACGATCAATAAAAATCACTTACGTGTTATGGGAAAAATGGTGACGTTCGACTGTTTTTATAATTTTTATTTGAATTTTTATACAAAAATTGAGAAACAAGTTCATGATTTTTGCTATACCGAATAATTTTTCCTAGTTGACGACACTACGAGATTACGTGTATTGTTTTAAAATTTTTACCATACTAGCACTACAATATTTTCCCAAAACATTTAGATATTTTTTCAAACAAATTATCTCTCAGTGTAGAAAATAAAATTTCTTATAAACGAGTAGTCTATAGATTAAATTTATTTGATTCAACGCATCAAAATTATTTTTTAATTTAGAACATCTTCGTGAACGAAATTCAGTGTAATATATATATATATATATATATATATATATATATTCGAGCAACCACAATCCTTGACTTTAAGAACCTTCTTAATTGAAAAACTAATTCAGTCAAGTTTTAGATTATTCCATTAAAAGGTTATTAACGTCAACAGAATGAGAAAATTATATCATGTAATCTGACGTCAAATCGATAAAAGTTTCAAAGTTATATACTCATCGCCTTTTCAAGATTTAGATTGTCATAATTGACGAGAGATTTATCCATTATCGCATTCAAACAGATTCGAGTGATTCGAAAATATTTCTCTTCTATTTGACGAGAATGGTCATAAATGTGCGTAAAGTGGGATGCTTTTTTGCGTGAAAGGCTCATTGTTCAACTAACCATTATATATTTAGAAAAAGAAATTAGTGGCAAATTGATAAATTTTTCTCACACATTCTTGATATTTTTGTTACTTTTGTTCCCAATCGCTTATTCACGATTAAAAAATCGAATTAAAAGTTTAAAAGAGCAACTCTTAAGCTTCAAAACCCTAAACTTTCAAGTTGGAGAAATGCGGGACTCATCATTATAAAATACAAAAGATTATAGGTGATCGAGCGTTACGCACAATTTGGTTTATTCTCTTGGGCATCAACGCATTTTATCGCTATATGTACCTATTTACATTTTTTATACGCTAAATAACAAATAGATATTAAAATAATTTAAAAATTAGTAAATTAATAAAAATAATATAATATTTCTTTATTTTTTACATTTTTCTCTTGTCACATTTGACTAAATTTATCATTTTTTAATGGTTTTCGCTCAATAACGATTTTATCTGCTTCAAATGAAAACAAAATGTAATGTTTTGGAGTCAAAACAGAGTTAAAATTTTAGTCGTTTAATATCTTAGTACAAAGAGAAAGTTGACGTATCTAACGTCGTTTTCGCACAATTAAACATTTTTTAGATGAGTTTCTTCTTAAATATTAGATATTCGACGATGTAAAAACGTTCATAGCCTATACCCCTGAGGAACCTCATTCAACGATAAAGTTTTTATCTCTAAACTACTACTTTGCATCATTTGATTTCAACTTTTAAGAACTTGAACGAAAGATATTAAACTAATCTACCGCCTGAGTGAGGGTTCGAACTTAAACGTTGAGCCCTTAAGGCTATATTTTAGCGGTTCACGTTTTTTAGATCATGTAACCAAGTCGGAATTAACCGCTAAAAATAGGTGTTTAAGGGTTCTTCGCCCATGTAAACACTTACTCTGGATACAGATTAGTTTGATATCTTTCGATCAAATCTTACAGAAAATATTTAAAATTAAACGGTGCAATTAAAAACTTGGTCGTTGAATAACTTCTTCATTTTTATTTCTTTTATATATTAATTTATATGTTTATTTTTAATTATCCAATGAAAATTTAAATACTTTATAAATGACCATTTTTTCGTAATTTAATTATGGTACAGGTTTCGTACGTTCTCCATATAGCAGGCTGAATTCACGTATTCATGCGGGCGTCATTCTTTCTAAAGATTTCGTATTAATGAAAAAAAAATTGAAAATGTTAAAATGGATGAAAATTTTTGGTTAAACCTGATACTGCAGGATATAACACGCGTATATAGATTCAAATTTTAATTACATTTTTTTATCGTTGAAATACAACTTGCCACAAATGAAATGAATTATTATCTTTAGACCAATGTTTTTTTTTTTTTTTATTTATTAAGCATTCAAACCTGTAGTAGGTTTATTTAGCTACAAGACTGTTTTACAATATCTGTATTACACATAAAGTACAGTTTATGTCAAATTGCTTCAAAAATAATACATAGAGGTTTATATACGCAGATTACAATTTTTTAGAAAAGTAAATAGGTGATAGCAAGTTATATGATTTGGCAAGGCAATGATCATTTCTACGTTTAGCGGAAAAGTAAGAAAATGAGGTTTGATTTGACGCAAGAAGGTAACTCTTTGGTTATTGTATAAGTTACATTGCCAAACGATGTGGTTGACGTCTTGGTATGGGTAATCGCATTCGCATTTCGGATCATTTACAATTTTAATTCGATGTAAAGACGCAGCGAGATTATAATGGTTCGATCTGAGTCTATTGATCGTCGATATATATTCTCTGGGGTAACGACAATGTAGAAACCAAGGTTTCTTGTTTTTTTTAAAATATAAAATGAAGTACAGTTTGCCATTTACTAGTCCTCTCTCAGTAGTATATAAATTTGTGCTATCATAGGCGTCTTTTTTAAAGAGCTCAGTTAGGTCAGTAAATAGAATTTCTTTTACATCGACATTGTCAGATTCGGTGGCTTTTTTCGCTAGAGTATCAACATCTTCATTACCTCGGATTCCGACGTGAGAGGGGATCCAATGAATTTCTAAAGTACTCGAATAATGGTTATCTTCGTAAAAGTCAAGAATTTTTTTCTTAATGTCGTATATGTAAGGGTTGCACTTCATATGAATTTTCTGTGATTTTAGGGCTTGTATAACACTGAGGGAATCCGAGAAAATCAAGATGTTTCGATTTCGATGATTTAAGGCGAAATCTAGAGCGTTGCTGAGCGCAACGCATTCCGCCGTATACACAGAGGCGTGAGGGTTAATAGCTATTTTTTCGGAGACGTTTAATTTTTGACAGATAAATGCGGCTCCGACAGTTTTAGAACCAGCGACTTTACTGCCGTCAGTATATACGTCAAGTGCATTACGCTCAGCAATGGTTTCTTTTAAAAACGAGTTAACATTAAAATTTTTGTCAGCTGATAAGATCTTAACAATTTTATCTCCTAAATAAGTATGGGTAGGAATGGTAGATATAATAGTACGAAAGTCGTGGCAATACATATATAAGTGATCGTTTTCGAGAATATTTATTTCGTTATCTTGCGCAAACATGTCTGAAATGATGTTTAGATAGAGTCGTTTAGTTCTTATTGGGTATTTTTTAGTAAGATTGTAATGCCGCTTCAGATTGTATGATACATTAGAATTTTTGTTTGCTAAATGTTTTGCTATATAACATTTACACAGAAATTTGGAGCGGTCTCTGAGAAGTGGAAGTTTACTTTCAGCAATGATTATGTTTAGAGGGGTACTTTTGCGATGGCCTAGAGCTTGTCTAATCGGTGCGAATTGTAATCTTTCAATTTTGTCTGCTTGTGATTTGCTGATAGGAAAGTATATGAAGCTACAGTAATCGAGGATGGATCTAATAAAGCTCTTATATAGAATAAGTAGTGTGTTGGGGTGACATCCCCACCAAGTACCGCATAAAAATTTGATAAGGTTGGAGGCTTTTGAACACCTTTGTACTAGCATGTTAATGTGAGAGGTAAAAGACATGTTGTAATCTAGAATAATGCCTAAGAAGCGCACAGTCTTTTGAGATTTAATAACTTTCTCGTCAATAATAATTTCCGTGGAACCAGGTAAGATATTTTTTTTATTGAAGTGTATTAAGATTGTTTTTGAAGGAGCTAAATTCAGTCCAATAGACGAAAGATTGGTTTTAATTTGATTGATAGCATTCATCAGGATTCTTTTACCTCTCTCAACAGACGCACATTTAATATACAAGGCTACATCGTCTGCGAATTGGGAGATGGTGGAGCTTTTCTTAATGTTTAAAGAGATATCAGCTACATACAGAACGTAAAGAATAGGGCTCAGAACACCCCCTTGTGGTACTCCTTTGTGTATAAGTCTAGGGAGATCTTCGTTAAGAATACTATATACTTTGCGTTCGTAAGTAATGAATTTGACGAAATTAACTAAGAGCTTAGGGCATCCTAGTGAAGCTAGTTTCGATAATAATATGTCGACGATAACGTTGTCGAAAGCTCCTTGGACGTCAAGGAACGCTGCGAGAACATGTTTTTTCTCAAGAAAGGCTTCTTCGACTTTTAGGGTGAGGTTGCTTAAGTTGTCGGTACAAGATCTTCCTTTTCGAAAACCGTTTTGAGACTGGGGAAAGAGATTGTTTTTTTCACACCAGAACTGGAGCCGATTTTTAAGTATAGTCTCAAACAGCTTGCACATGCAGGAGGTAAGCGATATTGGGCGAAGATTTATCCCGTCGGCTTTTGTAATAAAGTGAGTGAAAGAGTCATTCCAGCTAGCGGGGAATTCACTCGAGGAATACATCTCGTTGAAGATGTCCAGGAGTAAAAGTTTGATTTTAACCGGTAAGTTTTTGATGATTTCAAAATCAATTCCATCTAACCCGGGGGAGGAATGCGAATTTTTAGAATCGATGGCAGCGTTTAATTCTGAGAAATTAAAGAGCGATTCAAGAAATGGATTTTTTTTGGCATGTCGGAGTATAGAGGGGGTCTGTAGCGACCCACGGAGGGCTAATTTTATCAAAGGAGGTTTCAATTTTTTCCGGAAATTGGAGGTTTTCCGAGCAATAGTTATCACAGGTCCAATTTTTTTTAAAAATAGCGCATTTTTTCCAAACATAAGATACGTTTGTTTGAAAATTAATAGTAGCGGCGAATTGTTGAAAGCTGTCTTTTTTTTTCTTTTTAAGGAGTTTTTTAGTTTCAGCAACATTTTTTTTATATAATATTAGATCGTTTAAGTTTTTGGTGTGTTCCCATTTTTTGTACGCAGCCCGTCGCAGTCGCTTAGCTCGATCACAGTCGGCATCCCACCAGGGTACCGGGTTTTTAGGTTTTTTAGGGCGAAAATTGTTTTTTCTGGGAGTAGTGTCTTTTATTGCTGATTTTATATGATCTAATAAAAAGTTGTATTTGTGGCTAGGGGAAAGTGTATCGTAATTTGGTAATAAAAATTTTTCATAATTCTTTTCGAGAGTTTCCTGAAAAAGGGACCAATTGGTACGGATGGATTTTAATTTAAATGTTTTGTGATTGTACATAATTTTTTGCGTGAAGACGTTGATGAAAATGGGAAAATGATCCGATCCCCAAGATTCGTCGTGCACCATTGTTTGTATTGAGTCTGCAATAGGCATGGAAGAGAGGACAAGATCAATGTTTGAGTAGTAGTTGTTAGAGGCGTTACAGTAAGTTATTGATGAGTCGTTGTGAATAAAAATATCATTATTATCGATCGCGTCGTAAAGTCTTAATCCGTTTGTGTCAGAGTGTGAACAATTCCAGGAAACATGGTGGGAATTGAAGTCGCCGACTAGTATACAATTCTGATTCGTTTTAACATTTGTGATAACTCTGTTCCACTGATCTTGAGAGAGTAAGCCTGGGGCTCTATAGCACGCTATTAAGTCTATGGCAGGGTTAATATTATTTAGACGGAGGCCGCATATTTCGACTGAAATGTCTGGAGAGTCTAAATCTTTAATTTCTAAAAAAGCAATATTTTTACGTACAATAATGAGGATACCTCCACCTCTAGCATGTAGCCGGTCTTTCCTATAAATGACAAAGTTAGATGGAACGTCTGATTTAGTGATTATGTCTTCCGGAGAGAGCCATGTTTCAACGCAAATGAGTATATCAATTTTTGAAAGAATGAAAGGAATTTCGAGACGTCTTTGCTTGAAGCTTCTGGCATTCCAGTACAATATTTTGAGTTGGGAAATATTTTGTTTGTGTGACATAGAGGAATACAGATTTTAGTTTAATAAGTGAGTATAAATGTATGTAAATATAAAAACATAAACAGTCTTATTTGAGAGGTCCTATTTGCGAACTGTTCTCGTCGGTAAATTCAGTGTCATCGCTAGTATATTCAAATTGTTTATTTTCATTATTGGTTATCAAATTCCTAATACGTGTTATACGGCTTTTCGTCGTACGATCGAGTAAATATTTGTACGATTCGGTGAGCATGCTACTTAAGGCTTCTAGATCATTTGTATATAATTTCGAAATTTCGACAATATTCTTTTTTCCGCGCGTGTTTTCAAGAAAATCTAAAAGGTTTTCATACGAAATCGGAAATCTATTTTCTTGAGAATTCAGGAATTCTTTTGCCGGTAAAAGATGTTTAGCGTAGTCCGCGTTATTGTCAGTACGTTTTTTTTTCTTACGATTTTTTGCGGGAGGGTCAACTTTACCAGGTGATGTAAACTGCTTCTTTTCTTCAAATTGGTTCTGTGAAGAAGATCCGGAAGTTGAGAGAGGTCGTTTTATACCAGTGATGACGGGAAGATCAGGAAACTCTGGATCCATCGACGTGTTTTCTAAAGGAGTGTTTGTAACCTCGGCAGAAGGAAGATTTTCAGCTATGACCTCCTCGGACGTACAGTTCTCCTGTTGGTATTGAGAGGGTGGCTCTGCATGTTTACAATTTTTGGCGAGGTGGCCCTCTTCGTTGCAGCAAAAACAAGTCATTTTTTCCGACGAAAGATATACCCAGTGAATTGAGTTATCTACAGAAATTTTAATTGTGCTTGGAATTTTGCACAAATCCTCCGGTTTAATATACATTTGTCTTCTGAAACTTTTTAGATGAGAGATTATTTGAGATCGAATTCCCGCTTTGATCGTTGTAATAGAAGACACCGGAGTTACGCCTAATTTGCTGATTTCATTAGCTAAAGTAGATATAGAAATACACGGTGGAACATTGGAGATTGTAATTCGTTTAGCCTTGGAGATTAGCGGTCGAATTCCGAGAGAGTGATTTCCAATTGAAAGCTTTGTGTTATTCTCAGTTAGGTCGTCTACAAGAGTTTTATTAGCTAGGTAAAAACAGATTCTTCCTTGGCTTATGCGAGATACATATTCGATATCCTTTGGGTTCATGACTTTCGCAAGAGCAAGTGCGTAATCTTCCAATGTTAAGCCTTCGACAGAGTCTATTATGATGGCCTGCTCACGTGTGTAAACTTTTTCTTGTTGGACTACTTTCGAGTACGAAGCAGTGGGTTTGATATGTTCGGTGACTGGATCCGACATGATGCCGGAATTGCGAACGTTTTTGTAGTCAAAAACGTAAGCAAAATGAGTTTTTATTATACACTAAAGACACTGACTTCACTTGAGGCTAAGTTTTGTGTCTATTACCGTATAAAGACATATAGACACGTAAACACGCGGATGATCGAATACCGTACACAACGGAGCGAGTTATAAACACGTCTGTATCGCACGACGGTCGACAACCGAATCCTTTAGACCAATGTAATTCACGGTTATAAAAAAACCTTTTTAACCCATTAACTGCCAAGCGGGCATTTCAGAGTCGATTGATTTTTCATCTGTAAAAGACATAAAACCAACTAAATGTTATAAAATAAAAAGATATTCTTAAGTAAAAAGACCCGCTCTTTCCAAATCTGAGGTAATATTTAAAAAAATATTTACCAATAATTAAATATTATAAGGTTAAAATTATTTCAAATTTTATCTGATATTTGGAGAGAGCAGGTTCTTCTTATACTTAAAAATACGTTTTTTCAGTTGGTTCTACGTCTTATATAAATAAAAAGTCAATCGACTGTGAAATGTCTGGTTGGTCGTTAATGGGTTAATAAAAAAAAAGGTGAAATTGGTAAAAGAGCCGCCATAGGCGGAGTGAAGGAGACTAGAATCGATTATCCGATCGAAAACCACGAAACGCGTAATAGCCGCAAAGTGCGATATCCGAAGGTTAACCTAAGGGGGACGTCTCCTGATTCTACGCAGGTTACCACGACAGACGGTGAACAGCACGAGGATAGCGTGGACCTGATAGACGTGCCACCGGAGCTATCGCCACCCCCTGTGAACGATGCCGCAGCAACCACTACCACGGTTGGTTATTCCCACCAACCGAACGGTGTCTCGGTCGCTGTAGCGATGCACGCCTCTGTTGCTCTGACCTCGGCATTACCCCACCATCACCACCAGCCGACGAGGCCCTTCGAAAATGGACTTCCTATCACACAAGTTGGAGACATTTTTTCTATCTTTCACTCAGACTGATTCTCTCTTTTTTTTACACTTTTTTTATTGTTACACTTCGTAGGTAAACGGTGCACCGACGACGAACGCGACAACAACGTTACAAAATGGTCACAGCAACTCGAAGGTAATATCACAGACAGTGACAACGAGTGGTACGGATAGTCCGGGTGCACCTCCTCCTACACCAATGGTAGGTCCGCATCAGGAATCGAGATTCACCTTCGTTTGTTCGGATCAGCGAGCGAGGACTCCAGCGTTACCGGATCTCAGGGCTGCCGACTTTTTTAGGTGAGTACAAAATCAATGGTTCAACTATATACTTGATTATTTATTTATTTTGCCACTGAATCTATCGGGGGTTTTATACTCAATGGGTTGTCGATTAATTAATAAAAATAAGAGAGTGAGAGTAAAAATAAGAGTAAAAGCGATTTTTTTTATCCATAATATAACTGTGTGCTCAATTTCGGACTAAAATATTATTGCGGTTTTTGAGAACCATCCATGACCAACTAATGTCAAGTCCGTGTACCATCTTGAGATTATAGGTTCACATTCACCAGTAAGAATCTTCTCGAAAACATAGTTTTAGTTTCAAATTCAACACACAGTTGAATTATTGTCAAACAAAAGCGCCTCTTCCCTTACTTTTTCCACATAAGGTAAAGTATGCGGGACAGAATTCAAATGGGATAAAGTTTGTGTAAAAACTACTATTTAAAAATATAATTTTTTTATTTATACGTATTAACTAAAAAGATGCGCTAGTTGGTGATGAGTAATTTGCAAAAAAAAAGTTTATACTTAATAAATTAAAAATATGTGAGTAATTATAAAAACAAAAATTGACTGTACCTGCTAATGTTGGACAGCCATAAGCAGGTAAAAATGGACAGACCCTACACTAATCTCGGAAAATGTATATACATTCAAGTATATACATTGTTAGTATCAACAATTACTTTTATCATATTTAATAATTTTTTTATTTATTAATTACGTACATCCCAACCTCACTTATTTGTTTTGAGTTTGTCCCATATTCGAGTACATAAGAGGATGGTATACTCAATATTTACCGACCGAGTCAATAGAGATGGAAAAATTATTCTAGATAAATAATTAAAGCAAATTGTGCAAATTAAGAACATAATTGCCTTTCCTTTGACTATTATCTATATCACTGTATGAAATTTCAAATAAAAATAATGTTGCGTCAAAACATGGCATTGGAAGGATATTTACCACAAGAAATTTGCAACGTTCGAAGCAGTCAGAGTCAAATTTTCTTCCAATGCCACTTTTTAACGCAACATTATTTTTGTTTGAAATTTCACACAGTGATAGATAACAGTCAAAGGAAGGGCAATCATGTCCTTATTTTGCACAATTCGCTTTATTTGTTTAAACAGAATCATTTTTTCATCTCTATTGGCTCGGTCGGTAAATATTGAGTATCACATCCTCTTAACCTATTGTTTTATTTACAGATTCATTACCAATTATTGCGTTTGTTGGTAAAGTAGGGAGGATAAACATTGACTATGGCGATCATCCGTTAAGCAAGAAACAAATAAAACCATGTTTGAATGATAATAATAATAATAATATTCAAATTAAATATAATTTTCGACGTAATATTCACATCGAAGTAATATTATTTTTCTCCGTATTTCGCCTAGAATCCAAAAAATGTTCTTATATTTACATTATGCATGACTGTGAGATCAGTTTTCCTTTTCTAGTTTTTGTAAAATCGCGTACGGCTGCCGCATTCCTTTCATATTTTATATTATATATTATTTAATTTGCAAACCTACCCCACGAAATTCATATTACGTTTAGTTTCGACTCCATTGAAGAAACTTTCAGTTACATATCGCGTTTGTGGAACTTCCTGAGATCAAAACCAAAGTTTCTTAGTAACTCAGGGACGTCGAGAAACAACTTACAACGTAATAATCAAAATATATTTATTCACTTTGGATTCAGTTTAGTTCGCTCTAATAATATCTCTTAAGTAATTAAATGCCATTTCTAATCAAAATTACGTTATTTAACCGCAAGACCCAAAGCTTCGGAGCGATTGATCGTGTCGTAAAAAGGTTGCGAGTCGAGGCTAAAAAAAATTGTACTCCACCCAATATTCATCGGTATAAATTTCGAGAAATTTACGTATAAAACCTTACGCGTGTCTTTATTATCCAAGAATATTTTACGAAAATTAAATTTAAATAAAGAGAAGGAGGCGAAAAAAAAGAAGAAATTCATGAGAACAAAATAACCAAGGCGCAGAAAATTCTGTCGTAAAGGAATAAGAAAGCTTTCCCTTTTCTTTGGAATATGTATCCCCTATATTACCCGAGGCGTTGCTGCTTCGTCATATATATATAGTTATACATATATATACGAAAAGCAAACCCATCCGCGATTCCTTCGATTTTTCTATGGTTTTTTTCCTTTCTAACCCCCTGCCCCCTCCAACCCCCCCCTGCTCCTTCACCCTCTCAACATCCCTATAAACCGATTCACCTCGACTGCCCGTTTTCTTCCCTATACGCTTTATTTTTCGTATATAATTTCGTTGACTCGGCTTCGCCTCAAGGCTTGCGAAGAAAAAGGAATAAAAAAAAAAATTCGTCGGTAAAACTTTTCGGCTTTTCTTTCGACTTGCTCTGTAAAAATATTTCGGTCCCCTGGATATATACACTGCGTGAATGCGAACCTTTTTTTTTTGCTCAACCGGTTATATAAGATCGCCGGAGCTTGCGTAGGAAATTAAGTTCTACTGGTGTACGTCGATATTACACCGAGTAGGTCGCACTTTTTCAATCAAATTTTTACGTATATATATATATATATATTTGTTGTGATTATACGCGAAAAATGTACTCGTTCGACTAAAGTTTTGTACGGAAAATGTTTGCACGCGCATATATAATACGTACCTAATGAAATAATAAATCTTAAGCAAACGTATTAATTTCTAATAATCTCGATTTACCGGTACCAGTCGTGTATGTAGCTATAGATAGTTATTTAGACGTAAAACATCGAGATATACTGCTCTTATCTAAGGTATAGGCCGTAAACCCAAAGAACCGGGGAAAAGTAAACAAAGAAGTGAGAAAGGACGTATAAGTTCGGGTCGCGAGGTTCCATCTTACTGTGGTCGGGGTCGCAATCGATAAATTCGCCTTTTCAGCTGGTCGCGAAGGAGTAAAATAAAACTAGGTGGCATGTCGAAACGCCACATTAATTGTCCCTATCTGTCTCTCTTCCTTTCTTTCCCCCCCCCCCTCTCCTTGCTCGCGCGAGACTCTCGAGAAGAATAAATTTCAAATTTTTGAGTCACGTTTCGCGATCGAACCTTTTTTTTCTTTATCGAACGGATTTTTCAAGATGGAATTCTAATTTCCTCTCTCTCTGTCTGTCTCTCGACTTTTACGTGGTAATCGCGGAGGTTCGGATACCTTGGGAACCCTATACCGATTCGATAAATGTACATATATATACATATATACATATTGAATTGATTACAAAGTCGGTATTATAGGAGTTTACGTTTGGATCGGTGGAAATGAATTCTCAACGCGAGTTTTCGGTAATCTTCTAATGGAATTGAACGTCATAACGAATACGATTATCGCTCCCGGACTTTTGTGAAATGGCCGTCGTTTAAAACTCGATAAATATTGATTTTTAGTTCACTCTTATACTACTCGACGTGTCGTTGTATACTTATTCGATTATATTATAATATTATTTCGTTAGTTTCCGGTATAGTTTCCCACCTCCGACGCACACGTATATAAAAGGAAACTTATAATTATATCATTAATTAATTTGTCAGTACTTCGATATACATATACATATACATATACACGCGCACGCACACGCACACACACACACACACACCTGTGTGTTCGCGTGTGCAATTTAATTTAATTGAGATATTATAATTGACCTTTATACGAATTTATTAGAAGCAATTAATAATTAAATAACGTTCACACTTTTCCTTTTATCATTCTATATTATGTGTGTGTGTATATATATATATATATATATATACACACATACGCGCATAGTCGAAAATTATACCTTTTCCTAAATGCGAGTATTAATCGAAACTTTCGGTAATAATAAATAAACATTAGAGGAACGTAATTATAAACTTTTTAATCTTATTTTGACCAATGATAATTTTATGTTTCAAAATGTATATATACATATATATATATATACATTTATACGTGCATTACCGTGCAATTTCATTTTCTGAAAATAAGTTCAAAAGAAAAGTTTTAATAACCACTTTAAAATATTTGAATTTGAGAGTTTCTGAAATTTTAAAAAGAACCGGCTAGTTAAATATTTGAAATTTAAATTTCTAATTTAAGAAGGGGGAAAAAATATGTTGTTAACATTTAATTTAACAAATTCGACCAAACGCGATCGTTGAATTTATTTGTTCAACTTAGTTTTACGAAAGGTATTGTGAGATTAATTGTTACGGATTGATAAAGGGAAAAAATGTTATAAAAAATATTGTTTGAGAAATTTCGGTTGGAGTTACGCGTATATAGCCTCGTTCTAATTACGCTTCTGTTGCGGTGTTAATCAGTAACCAAGGTTTACGATACGTTTGTAATCAAAGCACATGTAAATTTATTTGAATGCGCTTGGATTAGGCAGCAGAGAGGAGAGAATTGAAATTCGAGTTAACGAATCGTACAATTTCAACGACTTCTCGTTCGAGTTATCAGTTAAAACTCGAACTTTCATTGTGTGTGTGTGTGTGTGTGTGTGTGTGTGTGTATGCATATAAATATATATACATATACAATGTGAAACAATAAACAATGTTGTAGAGTTAATAAAAAATATTGTCTTTTCAGTATTTTTCACGGATAAATAATTAAATAACAGCGAAATTTTCGTTGCTAAATGTAATTGGTTAAATAAACAAAATTTTTAATCCAACGGTACATTTTTCGGTGCAAGATATTTTGCTTTTGATTAGTTTTGATCGGTAAAGTAAATAAATATTACGTAGCGAACCGTGTTTTAGTTTCGAATGAGGTTATAAAAAAAAATAATAAACTATTAAATATGTAATATTGCATTTTGGGAGTATTTCAATGCATTTTTACACTTGTTCAGGTATATTATCCAATAGTAATTTTGTTGTTATTTCATTTAACAATATTTAACTCTAAATCAATTAGTGCATCGAAATAAATTACTTTAGTATGTGTATTGCGATGAAAAATCACTGTCCTGTTACGGAATTAAATATGGATGCCTGGAGGGGGTATTCGGTCCAATAAAACGCAGAACGGACAACATACCAATACAAAGTGCACAGAAATAAAAACGCATCAAGTTTATAAATTAAAGTAAATGATGGAATTCAGCGTGATTCCGTCAAGATCGGTTACAAAATCTACTTTAATTTCTTAATTTATTTAAGAAAGTTGGATCCATTCTGTTTTCGTATGATATATATGATAAAATCAAATAAATTTTTTGTTTTCCAATCGATTTGAATGACACTTTAGTTTTTTGAATATGTGAATCTGAATCTGTCAATAGAATCGAAAAATCTATTATCGCGGATCAAGAATGGCCGAATTATCAAAATGGTTACGAATGCGGAATATATTATCAAATCGAATAACTTTCTTGTTTCTCAACGAATTTTTATGAAACTTTTGATATAAAATTAAAAGTGAAAAATCCCGTGCCACTTAACCGTTTACCTGAAACAGCATCTAAGAAGAAAATATTTAAAAAACAGAATAAATTAAATTATGTGTATTGTTAGTTCTTTTAAGTAAGTTTATAATCTCTAATTTTTACTTACCTAGTAGTATATGGATGGATTTTTTTTTAAATTAAGAGAGCACACTCTACCGTGTTGGCTTTCATTTTTCAATGTTAAAACAATTTGCCAGGTGGTCAATTTGTTTATAGCTTTCTTTTTTCCAAACAAATTTGTTACTTTAACTAAGCGTTCTTTTCGTATAAGTAACTTATGTGAAAGGACATTTAAAGTTTTATGCGACATGCTTTCGTACGATACCATACAATTAGAGTTATATACCAAAAAATTTTTTTATGTTTTTCATTTTTATGATCTAAAACATTTATAGAATATTTGTATAGTAAAAATATAAACTTTTCTAAAAATTTCATGCAGAGTATTATTTTAATCAAAGTTATGCATTCAAATGTGTCAAAAGTGTTCGGTGCGAAATACTCCTTTGGTTGCACATCATCAATTTTTCAATTTATTTGAAATTTTTTGTAATTATTCTTCCAAATAATTGTTTGAACATCACACAGGCTTTTTATTTTAACAGCTTTTTGTTTATTAGATAGTATGAAGTAATTTATTAAGAAACCAATTTTTTATGCAAAAAATTGATGTGTCGCAAGAAGCATAACACTAATTTTGAAACATTTTTCTTCATAAATTTTGATTAAAATAATTCTATCTTATTGAAAATTTCCAGAAAACTTTAGATTTTTACTAGAAATGTGGCATAAAAATCTTAGATTATTAAGCTGAAAAACAAAATAAAATTTATTTGACCTATCTCTAATGCGTCAAATACCCATATTGAATCATATCCCCCTACAGGCACCGATGTTCAATCCCAATAGTTATTTTGGTTTCTCCGTGCGTATTTGTTAAAGAAAAAAAATAGTTCAATTAACTTGAAACATTTTTAAATTATACTGCGTAGTCCTAAATACCCGTATATCTAGTATTGGGAATCCTTAAGAAAAATGGATGAAATGTGTTTGTTAGCCAACCGGTTCGAGGTTCGGTGGACGCGGGTCAGCCAGATCCTCAACAGATCAGTTCGATGTTGGCTCTCGTAGCTGCCAAGGACAAACAGAAGACTAGCAGCACCTCGGCGAATTCGAGTGTCGGATCCCCAGGACAACAACCGACAAGCAACGGTATCAAATCGGCGAGCAACGGTAACGGTAGTGACAAAAGTCCCGTAGATTCGAAATCACCTACGGGTACAACGACGAGTACGGCATCTCGACCTAATATCAACGTTACCACGAATCCTTTAGATTTATCGTTGTGCACCTCACAAGTACCTTGCGGTACGCAAAACAATTCCACTGGGACGAGAGGACGCGGGCGATCGGCTGGTGAGTCGCACGTTATTAATATATCAATATTATTCTAACAACGTTTATCGAAAAATACATATTTTTTGTCTCGATTTTTTATTGTTAATGAACGAGCTGTTTTACTGTGCTGTTTTTTATTACCGACGCTCCTTCCTTGCTACCGAGGTTTCGGTTTAATCCTTCCTCTATTTGTAGACGAAAATTTTGGTGGTGCTGCATATATATTACGATGCAACGCGGTCATTTTACGTTTTTACGTTTTCATTTTTTTAACGCGAGCTTGCGGCTAGCAAGGAGCGCCTTTATTTAATTATTTTTTTTTAAGTTTCACTATTCTGGGTGGATGTTCCAATGAAAATTTTTTTATTTGCCCGGTTTATTTTCCTTTTCCCTTATTTAATAATTATGCGTATGCAAGGGATTAAAATAAGAGTTTTTGAGAATGTTCGTTGCTGGCTTGTCGTCATGTGTAATCGCGCATGCGAATTGTTTTTATTACAGCTTTAGCAGATACCTTAACCTTTTTCTTTCAAACTTCGTTATATTGGTTTATAAATTTTTATTTTTAAATAACAGCACCTTAAATTTGTATATATATATATTTATACGTATGCAGAAGTTAAATTAAACTACGCACAACTTTGCAATAGCATTTTTTTATACGACATCGTCTTATTCTCTTATTTTCTTAACACGCAATATAGAAATATTTACGTGTACGTATAATTGTTAATTAAAATGACAATTTTTCGACAATTATTGCTTATCGAAGTTATCGTAGTTTAATATTACGAACACTGTATCATTGAACCCTCGATGTAAAAAAAAATTAACATTCCGTAAATATACATCTTCTATTATAGCATAACATTTTTCAAACTATTAATTTTTCCTTCATCCCCCTATTTTAATATTAAATTAATAATGCACCTTCAAACTTTTAAATTACTTGAAACTTATATTTACTGTATAAACCTTGTTAATTATATATTAATTGGAATATTCACCTTGAATTTTATTTATGTATACCAATTTACATTGTATATCTATAATGTGTACGATGCTTTATTCAAATAAGTAATATAAATGGATCAATTATATACATGTGAATACATATACAAAAAGTATATATAGTATTTATTGAAATATATATTTTTAAATGATTTATATAATACAATTTTGACAATTGTATATTTTAATTTTGCATCTACATAATATACGATGTACAGTAAAGGTTAGCATTAATTTTTTATTGAAACTTTATGTTACAATTTATTGTTTTACTGTTCAACTATATTTATATAATGAGTATATATATATATATCCTGTTCACTAATTTAATTTTATTTTGATGTATAAAAACTGTGTATAATATCCTGAAAGAATTTATAAAAATAGTATAAAACACGTAGAATTTGAAAGTTTTAAAATATGAAGATTGTTGTAGCATTGTAAATATTGTGCGTAATTAAAAAAAATAATTGACTAACTGATGATACGTTTCAAATTTACTGTTACTAACATACTTTTCTTTACATTACAATTAACATTGTTGACAATAGAGAGTAAATTTTATGATTTAGATTAATATTTAGATTATACGTTCCGAGTGGAAATGGAAGCATAACGTTTTCTTGTCCAAATGAACAGTAGATTCATATAATCTATGCAGAAGAAATGGTTTTATTTAAAAATATTAATTTTCCATTCGTATTTTTAATTCCTATTGCTGCTTATTGCCATTCGTAAAATCATCTCAATATTTATCTGCTACAATGATACTTAAAAATTAAATCTTAAATGAAAAGCTGTCCAGAAATAAGATACAAAATTATAAACAAAGGATGACAGTATAACGTAACTTAAAAAGAACAAGCTTTAAAAAAGAATTATCTCTCCTAAGAGATTAAAATTGCTTAAATGAAAAAAAAAAGATAAAAAAAAAACAAGTAAGGCTATAATGAAAAAAAAAGACGGCAACCGTAAGGAAATGAATTGATGTTCTTTCTTTCAGAATCTCATCCCCTCGTTTCGACCATTCATTCATGGGTCAGGCTCTTTTTCCCGTTTTGCGCAATAGGTACATAAACGAGTAACGCTAAGAGATTCGTGAAAACGGCGCGTAACGACAATTATGACAAAAGAAAATGACAGTCAAATATAAAAATTATAACAATGGAAATCTTTTCATTCCGCGTTAGTACATATTTTGCGCGCCGAATTTCTCGGATAACCTTTTAACGTTGCGCGTTAATCGTGCGTCGAGCACCTATTTGAAAAAAAAAATACAGAGTCAAACAAAAATACGCATTTTACTATATATGAAAACGAAACGTGTCTATACAAGCTTTTGTGTTTGCGCTTACCTGCTGAGAGGTGATGCACGTAAATTTCTTTGTGTCGCATACATATATATACATATCTTTTTTATACAAGGAATGTATTTCTATCTTTTTTCTTCTTTTAAATATATATATAAATATAGAATTATTGTTCAATGATATATATACGTAGCATCGCCACTCGATTAATTTTTGCTTTTATATTTACACGTCGACTCTATCGCTATCTGTTTCTCTCTTTCTTTCAATATATATATTTATTTCTATCACTTGCTAAAATAGCTTCGTTTCTCGGCAGATGCTCCACGCATTGTGCTAGCTTTTCCGAATCATTATATAAGGCTGACGTACCCGAGTGCGAATATTTTTTGAATTAATATAACGAATATTTGAAAATTATTCATTTTTTTTAATCAATTGTATACACGAAGAGAATTTTCGTATTAAAAAATTACAAAATTATTTGTAAAGTAGTAAAGAAATCATACACTGACATACTCAGAAAAATTGCTATATAGTTTATATAACAAAAGTTATAGTAAATATTACAAGAATAAATTGTAGTTAATTTTATTATAGGCTATAATCATATTTTTACTTAAAATTATAGTATAATTTCCTTAATTTGTCAGTATGTGATTAATTTACTATAGACAGACTATCGTAATTTTTAATTTAATCTTCTTCTCTGTGTATGTATTAGTCGTTCAGTTTGTTCGTTTACTTTTATCAGCTACATTGATGATTACATGCTTTTTGATCTATCGACACGTGAAACACTGTACACACGATTCGATCTTTTAATGCACGTATACATGTATGTTACATTTCCACCGAACATTTTTTACCAAATGTAAAGCAGACGCGATTAGTCGAAATTGAATTACGATATTGTACGTTCATTCGAATGTACAATACCGCTGATGAATATTTATATATTTTAACAAACTAGTATCATTTAACTTTGACGATTAAAATTCAATTACATTTTTCCTTCCTCGTTGCAAGTAATTTACGCGTGTATTACATTCGAGTAACAGTTAAATCTTTCATACGTCAATATTCGTGTAAAGTCAATCAGATACTATACTGTGCGGAATCGAAAGAATGATTGCTCAATCATCCGTGAAACTATATAATGCAAAACAATTTGACCAATCGCCAGTAAATAATGCGCGGACCTTCAAATAACAACAGTCGTTCATTTTTACCTTTCATTTTGTAACAAAAAAATATATAATAAATATATCGTACTCCGTACGTCAGTTTTTTTTCGCGTTATCCGTATATATATATATATATATATATATATATATATATATATATACACACACACACACAAACCAACACAAAGAAAGACGTATGCTCACGCACACGCACATACGTGACTTTTCCTTTGATCACGCACGATGATCATCGCTCAAGCGTTCCGAATGCATCGAATATTTCTATATACATATATATATATATAAAAGCCGGCCTGCACATGTACGTGTATGATATGATTTAACAGCTGCATGCACTCCAAACGGTGAACGCGAGCTGTGGAACGAACGTTTCGCCCTCTCTGGCACACTCTCTTTTTTTTTTTTCGTTTTTCAACCCATCATTCAAGAAATCCTTAAGCCGTTTCGCGTCACTTGATACATCCCCAATTTGATTTTCACCTTGTATTATCTCGAATATGTTTGGTATTTTTTTTATTCGTCCTCCTCCACCCCCCTCCCCCCTCCACCCTTCTATGCAAAACTGTTTCTTCGGTCGTTCGTTTTGTTGATTATTCCAAGGTGTGTAAAACAAAATTGTTTTCGTTTTTGCATTCGCCGAAGCGCACTCGTCACGCCTTTATTTTTCTTTTGACGCTTTTTTTCCGAGGGGAGAGTGTATATATATATATACATGGGAAACAGTTAGTTTTACGCGACGTACTGCAGCGCATCACTATATATAGCATCAACGGCAGTAAATGAAAGCAAGCCTCTTTTTTTTTTGCAACCCGCACTGGCAATTGTTTTGTTTTTTCTAACTCTTCGAATGTACCTGCCGTGAATTCATCGTATATATACGTACGGCCGAGCTTAATGGTTTTATCGTCAATCATGGGCAGATACCTATTGCAATATCTTGCGTTTGTTTATCGTGTATATACATCGAAAATTGGTCAGGTTGAAAATAATACGCTCGTAGTTTTGGAAAACAAAAAACGACGAGAGATATGAGTAAACAATCGGTGTAATTCTATCTGTTTTCTTTTTCTCCGGTATTATTATCGAATATTATACGATAAACAAAACGAAAAATAAACTTTTCAAATTTCAAAATTATTTAATCGTATACCGTGCTCGAAAATTTATATATTATATAGTATCAAATTAGGAATTTCTCATTAAATCGGTCGAACAATGTAATTTATAATTTTCCGTCTTTTTATACAGAAATAATTGATTATCTATAAAATAGAAATCAATTACAAAAAAACCAAAGAAAAGCTCATACTTGACAGTAACATTCAGCTCTAGAATGACAAATTGACAAAAAAAAAAAAGAAACATCACGGGATACGACAAGAATAATCTATAACCAAACTATATATTTCACTGTAGTATGCATATACGTACTTAGTTTATGTATTTAATAATGAAAAAAATAAGTAAAATTAATAATTACGAGAGGATCGATTTAGAAAGATCGAGAATCAAGGCATTCCTTCGATCGCGCGGTCACCAGGCGTTTGTTATGCATTGAGCATAATCATATATACTGATTGGGAATGCGCTTGTAATTTAAACTATATATTATCTGTGTATGTATCTATGTATTGCATATATGTGTATATACATTTTTTTCATACATATATGTATACACATATATGAATTGAACACGCTTCGTTCTCTCTTAGTGGATTTCTTGTACATATATAGAGAACTGTCGTTTTGCAAGGTAGCCAAAGCTTGTATCTATATACATATATATCAATCCAAATATTATTTTTTCACATTATCTATTAAATATACAATATATATATACACACTTAACAATTAATCGTCTCATTTTAATACATATATATGTCAAAATCCACAAAATATCTTCCAAATTGCGTTTCCTAAAATCGAAAAAATTTTTTTTGAGGCACACCTTAAACTGACCATACTTTTTTTCATCTGTAGTAGATATAATGTGTATACCAAATTTGATCACGAAAAAATGATTTGTGACACACATTTTTTTCAGTTTTAAGTTTAAAATTAAATCGAAAAATTGTTATATACGTGTGCCTGTATACGTACCTTATACGATTAAAATAAAAAATTAATTTTCAAAAGAACTAAAAGCAAAATTTATTTCGTTAAATATATGTAATGTACTAGGTTCTAAGTGAATATTTATTAAAATAAGGGAAAACCTTATATTTTAATTAAATGTTATATTGTTCTACTAAATTATTATTATTAGTAAATAAAATATTTCGTAAGTTACTAAACAATTTCTTTCAAGAAACCAGATATTTTAAGTATGTTGTTTAAATAAATAAAATACATAAAAAATATTTAAAGAATGCTTAATCACTATAGAAATACAACTTTTTGATATTTATCTATTTTATATAATTATAACTTTCGTCACTTATCCTAAATATATATCTCTATACGGCGAATCAATTTTATGTCACTTAAGTGGGGATTTGAACTCGGAATATTAGGATATTTGACCAAGAAAAGTGTTTTCTATTTTGGCTTAAATAATTAACTTTTAAACTATCTTTTTCAATCTGAACAATTACTCCATAATACCATTTATCATAGATCCCAACAATGCAATCATCTATTTTAAAAATTTGTATAATATTACATGTTATACGTCTTTATTAAAATTAAATACTTTGGATCTATTATATGTCATATCATTTAATTTGTATAATTCATAGGATCTAATGACAAACAATTATTAATAGACTATAATTAAAAACTACTTGAATAGAAAATATTAATTCAAAGATCATGTTTCTAATATAATTATTGTATAAACTATATAAGTTTCAATTTCTTCGATTTTAAACTTCAAACTGAAAAAAAGTGTGTCGCAAACTTTTTTTTGATGTTCAAATTTCGTTTCTCATGTTATATATACTATAGATGAAGAAAAGTAATAGGAAAATGTGTTTCAAAAAAAAATTTTCTTCAATTTAGGAAACGCGTTTTGGAAGATTTTGCGTCGATTTCATCATATACACCATTATACACACGCATACACATGTCAACATTGTTCAATACAGACCACGAGCATTAACATACTAATTATATAAAAATTGAATTTATTTGTATCAAAAATATAAATGCTGTTATATAAATAATTAAACCGGGTCGAGTGACGTATCCGTGTCGTACTTGGCATTTTTATACCAACGGCAAATATTCAAGATAATAATTTATATTTCTGTTAATTAATTACATTGCTCAGTTTAAACAATTTTTTATTTTACGAGAATAAGAATGAATAATTATGACTTTGAAGAGTAAACAATAAATATTGAGCGATGACCATTGAAGCCAATAGTGTCGAGTATTTAATTTAATACAATTTTCATCGTTTTACCTACAATTAATAATACAATTATATTTTTTTTTTTAAATTAATACGACGTGAAAGCAGAATTATTATTATTTAACGATGTATACGAAGCGGTTTATTTGCAATCACTATGATATACGTATTGGTAATGAAACAATGCTGTTGGTAGTTCGATGTGCATTTACAAATTCATTATCGTATTTTCTACGTTCATATATTCAAATCTATTTAAACAAAATCGCATGTTATGCATTATCCCTGGTAAAACGTAAAAGAATTGAATAATCAATTAAATTTTGATAATATAATTGTTTACTACTTTGATTGTAGAGATTTTCATTTATTTCATATAGATTGATAATCACTAAATGCACTTATGCCTGTGAACGTCATTTTAAATCACAATTTCTTTTTTAAATGAATAAAGGGTGTATATATTATACATTTATTTATAATACATTAAATATTTTGTACATATATGAAAATTTTAAATGCATTTGTAAATAAGATTGATTATAAATTTTATATACATAGTATAGTTGTACCGGATCAAGTAAAAAAATATGATATTAAATTTTTAAGTATAAGAGATAAATATAATTTATCAATATTTTTTTCTTTATGTTTTTTTGTGCTTTTACAGTAACTTTGAGCAACGCGAGCTCGCCAAAACGAATTTGAGCAATTTTCCTTCCTACCAGTTTTTGGATCAAAGAGTTTTACTGTCTCCTTGACGAAGGAAAGCAAACGAAACTGAATTATTGCACCCTAATTCCCTCTTAGTTGTACGATTGCGCGTACTTTTCCGTCTCGCATAGCGATTTATTCGCGAGGACCCTCGTGTATCAGAAAATCGTTTTCTCCTAGTCGCGTTGCTTTTCCTAATTTTGAAAATAAAATTATAATATTATTTTTACAATACAATTTTGACTTAACTCATTTCATTTAAGATAACGTGTACAAGAACCCGATTTTTCACAAATTTGTTCGAAATATGTTAATACCATTTTAATAGTTAAACGTGCAAAGATACTTTCGCTATTATCAGTAATTTATAAATAAATATTTCATATCTAATCTAATTAATAATTACTGCAAATTTGAAATTATACCTTGGATCGAGTAATAAATTAATTACAGCTATATAAAGTATTACGTTTGAACTGGTGTTTAATTAAAAATGTAAGCTATACTTAATTCGATCTCCCAATGATTTATTTATCAATATACAAGCATATCTAAGAGAAGAAAGATAATGATAAATAAAACGACAGTAAACAAACTGTATAAATATATCAACACTATTTAGCGTGTTCACTTTTTAAATATCATACAAGAGCACGAAATAAGCGTTGAAATGTACATGAGCAAGTATATATCCCGTATATATATATATAAACATGCCATACACACATATACATATACATATACATATATATATATATAGATATACATACATATATTCTGCACGAAAATGTTAGTCGACCTCCCGCGACGTGAGGCGTAATTCGCTGTCAGTCGTTGACTCAAGGATTCACGTTTAAAAAGTACCTCGTGGAAAAAAAAGAAATAAAAGAAGAAGAAGAAGAAAAAGAAGAACGAGAGAGGCTATCGTTGCATTACGGCCTCCCTACACGCGAGACTCGTGTGAATTTCGCCTCGGTCACAAGGCCGACGCCTTAGCTCGAGGTCGCTACTAGCGAATCCGCACTAATCACCAAAAATATTTTCATTCACCCCCGTTTATACCCCCGTTCCCGTACCGTACACTCCCATCGACTTACCCGCATTTCCAAACGTCTATTTTTATTTGTGGTTTTCTCTTTTTCGCAAAGGCGGTAACGCGACCGGTGGTAAGAGGACAGCCCAAGCGACGATAGTGGTGCAACAACCATCGTTAACTCTCGATGCACCTGCTACGACGATTTTACTAGGACCAGCTGATGCGGATGCCAGAAGACGCGAAGAGAACATGAGGCAACTACTCGATGTTGCCAGTACCTTTACCCTCCAGGAGATTCACGATTTCGAGAGAAAGTGAGTACTTCTCATTTATTTATTTATCTGTACATGTACCTATACACATTTTTTATACAACAACAATTTTAATAATTAACTCATATTTACTCCCTTCGTTTGGTTTAAAATTCATTCTAATCATATACATGTTCCTTTTAATTTTTATTTAATTAAATTTCAAAACCGTTAACGTATATATACTTTTCTCCGTACTTTGCAATTAAAAGTTACATTTGCAATTCTTAATTGTATATATTTTTTTAAAATTAATATCATATTTGCGATTTTAAAAGTTTTGCTTCTCTATGGTTACATAAATTAATCACAAAAAGTTAAAGTATAAATTCAATTTTTTTCTTTTTTCGCGAACTTGATATTTAGCGAGCTTTTTGAACTTCACGAACGCATAACTTGAAAATTTATAATCGTTGACCTAGAAAACTACCCGTAGATGCTAAACACCAGGAAAATCATGGTAAATTAACTTTATCAACTTAAATTAACTTTAATTAATTTATATCATATGTCAATCATTTAATACTATTGAGAAGATTTTACCGAGTAATTTAAACATTATTTTTCAATTAAAACCCCTTTTTTAATTTTTAACAAATAAACACTGGAATTACTATACGATTTACACGATAAATTGCAAAATGAATTATAATAATAAACAATCAAATTAATTAGACAGGATCGTAATAGATTTTATTACAATTATAGATTCATATTATAATCTCGTATATATAGATGGATCATTCCGTTACAAAATATCTTTTAACTCAATTAAGACTAAATACATTTGTTATTGAATTTATGGGATTTTGTATTTGTAGAGGTGTAATCGAATTTTATTGTAAATAATAAATAAAGCGTGAGATTAGATAATACAGGTGAATAAACAATTTTGAAATTATAATTCGTAGATCGGCCTATAGCTCTTTCGAAACTATGCGACTTTAGGAAGTTGTAACAAACTGTAATTGATAATTCAATATAAATTACTTACTTCAAACTCGAAATTATGATATTAATTAAGTACTTCCCTAGTGGGTGCAGGTTTCTCGATAGCCAATCAGTAACCCAACAAACTTACCTAAACTCTAGCAATGTAACATTAAACTTTCGTATACGCGCGGGTTTAGATTCTATTCGATTGAACGTAGTTTCCATCCCACCACTACGGATATATACTTGGAATTTTTAACTTTTCTCGTAAACGGGATTACGCGTTAAATATAAGTATATTTCTTCGTTATAAAGTATAATACTTTTTCTATACTGTTTCAACACTAAAGTTATTCACTGCTGATCGATGGATCCATATACGAAATTTTCATTCATTTTTTTTTCCTTTCTGATTCTTGTGCGATGACTTATACTTCTTGGTTTGAACACATTGTGGTCGCGCAATCAAATAAAATATGAATAATATGTCAAAATTCTTTAAGACAAAAAAATACGTATATTTTAACCAATGAAGTAGATCATTTACATTTTTATTAGGTAAATCCTTGTTATCTTTCTCAATGTTTATTTTTATTTATTTTTTTTTTCGTTGGATTCGTTTGTAGAAAATGTGAAGTTCCTTCCCTTCCGTTCCACTTTCGTACCTCTTTATTTATGCATCCTTTTAGTTCCTCCTCGTTCTTTTCATTGGAAAAAGGTTGCGCACGAAAATACCATTTTACTTCGTATCCGAAAAATTGCATAATTTATAAATTCACCCCACTGAAATGAAGACAGTGAATGACACCTTTTTTGTTTTTTTTTATTTGAATAAAAATCTTCCGTATATAGAATTAGGTCAAACGATTTCAAACGGGGGAAAAAGTGTGTACGTATGTGTGTGAGAGAGAGAGAGAAAATAATATACTTATTTGAATGAACGAAAATATTATTAATAAGTATAGCTTATCGATTGACGAATACATTTTAATTTCTCTTGGCGATTAATACCCCGCACAGAAATCTAAATAAGTTGTATCGAAAAATGTATATATATATATATATAGGTATATACGTGGAAACTAAAATGTTAATCTCGAAGCAGAGAAAATATCCCTTAATTTTTCATACGAATAATTTTGAAAAACTTTAGCTAACTTTTCTGAAAGTTATTTTAAAAGTTGGTAAAGAAATTTAATAAATTTCTTCGTTTTTCCTTATTTTATATTAAATTGAAATCGCGGTAATATATATATTCGAGAATTAACGTTCGAAGATATTGTACCTCGTTCGTCAATAAAAAAAAGGAGAAATGGAACGACATTCACAGTTCGTAAATTAGAGAAGGTATTAGAAATTCATTAGAAGCTCGTACATTTTATTTTGAAAAGATGTTCCATTATATCTCACTTTTCCATGGGAATAGAGTAAGAAAAATGCGATTAAACCTAGTAGAAAGAGGAAAAAATACACGGAATTAAGTCCTGATTAAGTGACGGTAATTTACTTGCGGTGCATAGTTAAGTCAGTTGGATTGAGTATAATGACAAAGAGAAAAAAAAGCGGTAAAATTTTATTAGGACATATTCGTAAACATCTTGAATTATACATCGACCGGAAATAATCGATATTTCTACCTACGGCTAATTTATTTTGACAAGCTTATATACTTACTAGTGTATGGATATAAAAACACGATGACAAGAGTCAACGAACCGATAAAGAGCCTATAGCCTATACAGAAGAGATCCTTGATTCCAAACAATTACCCTACATATATATAGAGAGAGAGAGCGAGAGAGAGAGAGAGACATCCTTCTTTTTTTTGCATCATTACCCGTTACTTCCTTGTCATTGTCAATTTGATTAAAATTTTCCTATATTTTTTACGTGCATTTAATGCATATATGTAAATTAAAAGTATGGATTATAGTCAAAAATAATTTTTGAAATTTATGTACTTTATTATGATATTCGCTATGCCTATAAAATTATTAAAATATTAAATCAAATAGGTTTAAAACAGTAGCCAACACAAAAAACTTCCATGAAATTTTATTTAATAACTTTTGATGTAATCAGTTTTATCACATGTTATACCTCGCAAAAGCAACATTAAGAGTATTATACCTTTCTAATTAAATAGGTTTAATCTCGATATCTCTCCATTTTTTTTTTCAATTTATATTCGAAACCTGATGAAAATCTATAAAAGTTTCAAAAAACAGACAAAACGCTCAAATCAATTTTGAAATTTACTCTCGGGGGTTTTTGGGGTCGCTGAAAACTAATCTGCTATCAGAATTCTGAAATTCAAAATGGACGATTCAACATATGACGTTCACGCACTTTGGATTTTACCAAAATTTTTTAAATCCAAGTGCTAAGTCATAAACGGGGTATACATATGGTGTATAGAACATTCGTTTCAAGCATTTTTTCGTAAAATCAAGAGTACATGACCGCCAATATGAATACAATTTAATATTTGAATTCTGATAGCAAATTTGCTTTCGAGACTTTGAAATCCCCGAGTATAACTTTCCAATTGGACTTAAGCATTTTTTATAAGATTAAGTAGTATGTGGCCGCATTTTTGAATCAGTTATTTTGAATTTCAGAATTCCGATAGCAGATTAGTTTTCAGCGACTCCAAAAATATAAGACTACATACATTTTCTTAATGAATAGTTGATCTAAAAAATGTATGCATTTTGGAGTAGCAAAAGTTATAAAAACCCATCAACGGGATTAACTTTACACAGCGGATAAGATGTGTGTATAAAAGTATCATTTCTGGGATGATTTATTCAATTTATTTTTTTGAATTATTTTTTAAAGAATGTTGTGCTTTTGGTTAGATAAATTCATATAAAATTTGTATATTTAACATTCAACATAGGAAAGGTTGTCTAATTTTATAATTCATACGTACCTTAAAATTTACGTAAAATTTTAAGAAGCTGTGATGAAAATTGCCCTGCGGGGAATCTTTTGAAATAATAAAAAAAGGAATCTTTTACATTAATAAATACCATTATTCAAATAATTATATTTAAAGTTTAATGAATAACTTTTTGTTTCTAATAAAGATTATCTATTCTCGAAACTGTTGAAACAAACGGTAAAAACAATTTGATTTTTATATACCAAAAATTATTTTTATACATATACTATCCAACATTTAGAACAAAGTTTTTAAATAATAAAGATCCATTTTCTTTTATCATTTTCGAGCATACTCTACCTACCCTTATAACACATTAATATTATCAATACAACGATAATCGAAATTGTAAAGCACATATCGGTACGCGTATGATGCTAGTCCATTTGAATAATTAAAATAATGTTTGATTAATTATTCAATCTAATTAAACTAAACGCGATATGCTTGAATTATTAAGGCGCGTTGAATTTCCCTGCACATAATGCGAAAATAATTGTATAAAACGTCAAGTAGTTGACATACGCGTAAATTGCGCTTGTCGCGAAAAAATAAGTGATAAAAAAAAAATCGATTGTTGACCGATCCATCTAATTTTCCGAATGGGTATGAAGTTTCTTCAAGTGTGAGCAGACGGTTGATAAATGATGTATCCCGGACACTCGCGTTCACGTCGACGCTAAAAGACTTTCTTTCTTACGCACATTTACGTTAAACGTACACGTATTTTCAGTTTGGCAGAGTACGATAACGTCAAGGTGATGGTCAGTGTCGTTAAAAGCGCGTCTAAAACCTTCTTCTTCCATTCGTTTTATCCTCTACCTTCGCCGTCCCTTTCATTTCTCTTTCTTATATATATTTCTACCTTACTTTTCCTTTTCCCTTCCCCCCCCCTCTCTCTCTCTTCTTTTTTTATATTATTTTTCACGGGAAAAGGTAATTTTTCTTTTGGTTTTTATGTATTTAGTTGCGCGGATTAATGCGGCTTCTTTTTCTTTCGTGTATATATATATATATATTTTATTTAACAAATAATCGCATAATAACGTGTATATGTATATATATAAAAATATAGTTTTTTTTAGTCAACACGTGTATGTAGTTGTATACATGTTTTACATCTCACGTGTAAACTACATGGCTCGTTCTGACAATCAAAATGTAATAAAACTTTTTTTTTCCTCTATCGATCATCTTCCATTACATTCTTTTGCCTAATGCTTTCCGTCCCCCCCCCCCCCCCCCCCCTCTTTTTTTGTTTTTATTTTCCTATGGTCGTTTAGCGTTATGTATATATATATATATATATACATACATGTAGAGTTTTTTTTTTCGTTTTCGTCGACTCATTCTACGTCTAGTTTAGTTATATTTTCTACCAATGTGTTTACCTTTCCATCAAAAACGTTTTATTTTCCACTTTCGGTCGTGCACGAAAAATATCTACAAATTTCACATCTTCGGTTTTTTTCGTTAGGGGCATGTGATACCCAAATTGCAGAGATCAAGTTACCTAGAAAAACCCAAACATTTTAAAACCTAATTATAAGAAAAATTTTTAAAAAATTCACAGATACTGTTCAAAACAAACACAATAGCGTAACAAAGAGATTTTTACGAAGTATTTAATTAGTAATTAATTATAGGTAAATAACCATTTTTGGTCGGTAAGATATAGGTATAAAATAATGATTTATAACTGCCCAAAAATCTCCCTGATTTATCAATAAATATTTGAAAAATTCACGGCATAGCTTCAAAGAATAGAGAACATCTTTACTGAACGTTTTCTTCGATAAATTGAATTCCTCGTTTAATAAAAAATAAATGATTTTTCTATTTTTTGGCGTTGACATCCTGTTAATGAATATATCCACTTCACGTCATCATCGCCACCGAAATTAAGCAGCATTTTCTGCAACTGGTATACTTGGATGGTTGACTGTTCCATCCTCGTGCAGGTTTCGGGATCGGTTAGGTATTTTTCTGCATTCAACAACGTGATCAGGAGGTGTGGACGATTCAGTTTCGATGTTATATGACCTAAAGACTAAACAGAATTATAGTATTAATATTTCCCTCCTGAGCTGAAAAAACAAATGATAAAAAACATTATCTACTTTATAAGCGATGTTTGCTTGTATTATTCTAATTAAATTCACGTTGAACCCAGCATATGTAGAAGCCCACCTAAGAAACCCGCGTTATTCGAGTTAATCAAATTCAAAATAAATCATTCATATACGCGCGATTTAAAATGTCAAGTTTTTTCACACAAGAATTGCCTATTTTCGCTTGTACTGCAACATCGACAACATCGACGCGCTCTACGCGTAAGCGTTAAATTTTCGCAGAATGTTATCTTTATTTTGTGGTTTAAGCGAAGAATGAAAGTTTCGATGTTGTATTAATTTGAATCTTGAATATGTATATAGGTAAAATATCTTGAGAGTCGAAACAAATTCCAGTTAGATGAACTTTAACAGTTAAACGAAGCATTCATTTCACCAAACTACTTAAATTACAAAACTTACAAGGAGAACATTGTGGCTTTGAATCATTAGATATAATGGAACTGCGTACCTTTATCTCGTTAGATAGTTTTTTTTAAGTAATAATAAATTCAATTTTTTAGTATATCTATTTTTTTAGTTAGTATAGTTGATAAATGTTGTTTTAATTTTTTATTATTTTTCATTTTTATTTATCCAATGTTATCACTCGTCAATATTATTTGTTCGTGATTTTATAATTCAATCGTGAATTCGTAATTAAACGAAAAAAATGTATTCATAGAGGAGAAATCGTATATTCCTTTTAATAAGTAAGATTTATTTAAATATTCTGGGGCTAAAAATGTATCCATTTTTTGGCTCTACGTTGAAAACTTTTTTTAGCGTACTGCCGTACATTTTTCGTAGCTATTCGAGTAAAATCCAAATTTTATCACGTTTTAAGCTATTATTCAATTTGCAAACGTAGAATAAATTTCGGTCTTTTCCCAGTCTATGAAATTCTTATAATAAATTATTAAAGTAAAAATATAAGAAAATCTCGTTTGTCTTTATAAATATAATAGCATCCTTTGTAGAAATCGCATTTCGTTTCAAAAGTAAAAAATAGATTGTTTTAATAGAATGACCGAAAAAATTTCATCACTGTATGTATTTGCGTAAAATCTAATTTTCGTCACTGTTAAGCTTGTTTCTTGCTAAAGGAATAAATTAACCCTGGTAGAAAATAACGCAGATTCTGACCAGAATTTCTGGTCAACCGATGTTAAATTGATGTATATCTAGAAATTCTGCAAATTTTCTGAAAAGGATTTCTAACAATATCTTATTTTCAAAAATTTTTACCAGAAATTCTGACCAGAAATAGGCTCAATTTTCTACCAGGGAAATTATAATCTAAATTTGACCCTTAAACGTGTCATTGAAATAGTTACAGTAAAAGTATAATACAATCGCATTTAACTTGGTAATTAATGCGGGTACGCTAAATATGAGGTGGAGATGAAGTAAACATTTAAAAAAAATGTACCGAATCTACGGAAAGTTTTAAGTTTTAAGTATGGAAACTTGGAAAAATAATGTGAATATTTTGATGTTTGTTCATTTCACTAAATACTAAGGAAATAGACAAAAAAGCGTTTCATCACACGAGAATTTAAGTAAAATCGACGGATCCAACATGACCAAACCAAATTTTAAAAAATACTTGAAACCAGGTGGAAATGTGTATACAGGGTATTGTAGGATTGCTGATCACGAATTCGGGGTCAGATTTTGAAAATCTAATACAGCAACGGCGTGTCGAAGGTTCTCGGAAACCTACTGAGATATATATACATATATATATATATATATATATATATATATTTACTTAAATATTCTATATAAATTAATATTATTACATGAAAAAATTAAGAAATATTTAAGAAATAAACTTAACTCGACTATTTTTTTGAGAATGAATTTTGACTAGGTACTTCCGCGATTGAAATCTTTATCCAGGAATGATAAATAGATTAAAAAATCCAAGTGAATTAAAGTATACAGGAATCTTGAAGTTTACCGCTCGTGGGCAGTTAGGTAGATAATTTGAACGTTCTGAAGTCCGATAATTCCGATAAAAGGGTAAGAAATTAACAAGATAATTATTAGGAATTTCGAGTATCGATATTGCAATGTCTATCAAAGAGTAACTTTAAATATTAAAATAATTATTTATCTGAATTATACGATGATATACACATAGACACATGTGCACCTCGTTCTAATTCCTTCGATTTAATCTACCCCGTTACGTACAGCACGAGTTGGAAACTCTATAGTCCCAATTTCTCTCATATCTCTCTCTCTCTCTCTCTCTCTCTCTCTCTCTCTCTCTCTCCCTCCCTTACTTGGCTGAGAGAGCCTTATATTTCTCGGTAGGTCCCACGAGGCTTCCAGGTAATCGCGCCTCGAATAATTATTGGATCGCCTAATTTGTGCGAGTCGTACATATACATATATATATACACACACCTATACTTGATTCTACGAGCGTTTCCCTTTGATAGATAGATCTACCTAAACATTCGTGTTGTTGAATACTTAACTACATCTTCATCGTTGTAAATATATTAATTATTAACTATTCCACGAATGACCGTTCAGGGATTCATTTTCGAAGATAAACAATCGGAGTATCATTGCTCCCCGATGTTGCGATTATATATCTATATACGTATACATATATAAAACGCAACATCGTTTCGCCGAAAGCTTTTTCTTTCGAATATTCGCGTTATAAATTTATCCGTCGATTAGAGAAATGAACTACCGAGTAACGTGTATACGTATATATACATATATCCCATTTTCGTGGACTAGACGATATATATATATAGATAAACGAATTGAATTTATAGATTCCACGATACAAAGAACGTATAACACCGGGTAATAAATATAATTGTGTATCTAATCGAAAAATCTGGTCTACTCATTTCGCGTAATTTATATATATATATATATATATATATATATATATATATATATATATATATATATATATATAAATTATCTAAAATCCATCGTTTAACATTTAAAACGGTTCGAGAGAAAAGTGACTTGGCGCGATACTAAATTCGTTACGTACAGTACGTGCGTTGTCGTATAATAAAAAGGTTTATTTTTTTTTTTTCATTTGACAATCGTATATGTGTATTATATGTACGTATAACTTTGGATTATTAACGTATTCAACCGAATTTCTTTATAATTTATCGGTGAGTTTGTACCTGCGTATGTGACCTTATTAAGAGTCGCTCGCAGAGATTAATGAGGTTGACGCGTTGATGGATGGATGGTAAGTCGGGTAATATTGCAATAACTCACTTGGATAGAGGTTACTTGAACGCTGTTACAAAATAAATTGGATTAGATATATACATGCATACATACATACATACATACATACATATATATACGCGCTCATTTATGTGTATAGGAGATATATACGCACGAATATTGTTTAACTCTACAGTTGGTCGTTAAATTTTTAACTTTATTTTTTATTTAAATCGAGGTAAGAAAAATTGTTGTAATTATATCAGACTGTGAAAGTAATAAATAGTATCATTTTTAAACAATTTTTGTATTTTACTACGATTAGACTTTTTTTTTGTTCCGAAAGTCTGTTCCTTCATTACCGAACGATCTAGCTGTTTCAATGGAACTTTTTCTCATTACACGAGGAGGATTTGTATGAATTCAAGACACATCAACAATTTTCGTGTACTTTTTCCTCATCGCTAATTACACGAACGAGACATTGATACGTAAAGAATAAAAAAAAAGGTATGTAACTCATTACCGATAACTCGCATTAAAATGTCATAATGGTATTTAAATCGCTCGTGTATAATTATACATTTCCCTTCTGCACATTACCAATGTTATATGCGAATTTCGCCTCTTTTTTTTTACCGCTAGCACGTCTCGTACTGCAAGTATAATCTCCTGAATTATAAGGAGAGAACGAAGAGAAAGTCGGCATATTGCACGCGAGTTGGCATTTAACCTATTCGATCAATATATCCTGTTTTAACTGCCTTGGCTGTTTCATCCCACCTCTCCTGCGCTTTCTTTCCTCTTCTTTTTTTTTTTCTTTATCCCTCGGTCTTTTTATAACCCCCTCGGTAGCTTATCTCGTTTCTCATTCTCCCTCTCTCTCTCTCTCTCTCTCTCTTTTACACTTTCTTTTTTTTTAATGCGGATAAAGCATCGATAAGCGTTGAATACAGTTTTACAACCTGATTTAGGCATCGTGTCGGTCTCGATAATAAATAACGATTTATGATTACAATTTATGGACCGAGGTGTATATTCACCAAATAAAAAGTCGTTACCCGCATATTTAAACGGCTAGTCAACCGTCTAAGTGAGTATATATATATATATATATATATATACATATACGGTTACGAGTATATTTAAAAAAGTAAAATTTTAATTAACGACAATTAGGGCGAAATCTAGAGATTCGTATCGTAATAAGTAAATGATTACGTAACGCCATCGCACGTTAATAATATTAAATCGCTTGATAAATACTTAACGAGTGGAACGTATCAAGATCAAGTCAGCCGGTTAATCTTTCGAATGATCTAAACCATTGGTTTCCCTAAGTGCGCGGAATATACGTCCATTAAATATAATAAACTATCATTAATAAATTTACTCGTACAATACATGAAAAATAAAAAGAAAGTTAAAATTAGTTTCCCATTTTTTTTTAATCTCACAACATTTACCGAATGAAAAGACTGGTGAAATACGATATCGTTTTAAACTCTTTCTACCTTTAGGTTTTACCGTTCTCTTATTTTCAAGGAGACAAATATCTTCTGGTTCTCCCTTTTCTTTCGCCGAGAGAGTTGGAGAGAAAGATCAAGGATCGGCAAGAGATCTTCGGGTAGCTTTTTGTCCCGAGAAATCAGGACGAAACGAGAGAACCGGGAGGGGGATCTCCCTCCTCTCCCTCCTCTTCTTTTTTTAACTTTTGAAAGTGACGTTCCTTCGGTAGCCCTATCAATCTTCGAGCTTTCTTCTCTTTACGGGTTCTCCTCTCAATCGCAGGTATACGTACGCAAAGTTAACATCCGGCGAATTAGAAACTTTACCGCGGTGGAAAACATCGGTTTTACTATTTGATAGATGCTTCGTAAATCGGGTATACGTGCAGAGCACTCGAACGTTATAACGCGTCTATGTACACGCATAGGTGCTCGAAATACTTTAATTTTAATGATTACGAAATCGAGCGATCATTTTTTTTATTAGCCATTAAAAAGATGTAGTACTATACTTTGTACCCGCGTACAGTCATTATCGATTTTTTGTCCATTTTTGTTTGACCGTAATTTTACAAAGATTATATTTATCATTCTACGTAATACGTTTAAATTGTTGATAGGATGTCAAAATTTGGAAATTTCACTTATATACGTTGACGAAACGAAAATTTGTATTAACTTTAATGTTACGTTCTGCACAGAGGACAGATAATTAGAGGACATTAAAATGTAGTTTTTTGTAAAAATTAAATTTGATACATTTCTTTAATAAAAATAGCCGATTATTTTATAAATGTTTTTAAAACTTTCTTTTCTTTTCTTCTTATTTCCTTTGAACCCATAGTAGGTAGATGCTGATTATTATAAGTAAAAAAAGTCGAGACTCTAAGGGATAATCATTAAAGAAAATATAATATCATTTGGTACAGTTAAATTCAATAGATAAGTTGTACAAAGCATCTCAAGAATCTTGTTAATAAGTTTTCTAGTGCTCGGCGTGTATATACGTATACATTGTACAAAGAATTAATTGAAATTCATTGGTGTCAGTGACGTATATTTTGAAAAGAGAGAGAGAGGGAGGGAGAGGGCGGGAGAGAAAATAGTAAGTTTGGAGTTTGTAGGTACCACCACCAAGTTCTCCTAGATTTCTCGACAGTAAAGGATTCGTTTCTCACGGTGGCACTTAATTTCATTTGCCAATGAAAAGTAACTCTCCGCCCGGAGATTAAGGAGGATGAGAATAAAGAAGAAAAGGGTGAGTAAGTAGATGGACATAAACAAAATTCAAGAGCAAACGATAGAGACGGGTAGACAAAGATAAAGACAGAGACAGAGACCCGGTGGAGAGAAAGATTAATGGAGAGTGTCTAATGTGTATTAGACGATTAAAATGAGATAAATAAAGAGGCCGAGTTAGAAAGTTTAAATGAGAAAGAGAGGAGGATATTGTGGATAGTAAAAGAAAAAAGAAAAAGAGAAAAATAAAGAGTATATATACCTATACCGATCTATAGATCGTTACGCGAGTTGGTACATACCCAATTATTGGGGAGCGAATATACGGCTGCGTATAAGTACCGTTCGATCTTTTCTAATCTTGAAAGAGCCGTTCGAATCTCCATCGACTTTTAAGCTCGGATAAGCTCTCACCCACATTGCGGCGAATGGAATTCCCATTCACGAACTCTAATTTCCTTTATCCTCCTTCTTCTCTTACTTCTTCTTCTTCTACTACTACTTCTTCTTGTTCTTGTTCTTTCCAGGGAAAGTAGACCATGGTGAACCCTTTCGAAGTATATCCGAAAAAACAAAGAAAATATTTCCTAATTGTATTCCATACAGTTGTACGTGTCGTATCGCCGACAGATACAGATATATTTAAATTGAAATTGTAGAGTATTAAAGATTCGAGTTAGTTCGCGATATGTATATCCGTGGGGCATATATACACATATACATGTATACACGGCCGAGTTACGAGGTAAGTGAACTAAATTAAAGTGCGGAAGAAAAATAAGGAGAAAGGAGGTACGAGGATACGGATCGCACATGTATCTATATATGTACTTTATTTAAACTTGTTCGTAAACCAGCACCGCCAAGGCAAAAGCGGACCGTACCTTCCAAAGTTTCCTATCGCTTCCTCTTTTTCTAGTTCCTATATATATGTATATATACCTATACCAAGGGAAAGCGTTACGTTAGTTATGCTCGAATGCAAAAGCGAAACTTTGAAAAGCCGCGGTATAGCGCGAGCACGCGCAAAAAGAAAGTATTAAATTCAAACCTGGGAAGGTTATTGAAAAGGATGTACCGAGATCCTTTTTTCCCCTCCCCGATATCTTCTTCACTTCGCTGTTATTCCAAATGTTTTTAACTTTCACCTCGAACTTGGATACCGTGAAAGAGAGAGAGAGAGAGAGAGAGAGGAAGGAGCTTCTATTGGTTTTTCAAACTTTACGCTTGCTCAATGAATAGAAGGACCGATCGGACTTGAGACTTTTTATATACTTTTTACTAATAATTTCTTTACATCGTGTTATTTGAACGATATGCATTTCTAGAAATTTGCAGAAAAACCTATACCTATAGAAAATCCCAAAAATTTTAAAACCTAATTGTACAAAAAATCACAGATGATGTTCAGAACAAATAGAATAGCGTGACAGATGGTCTATATTCAGTATTTAAAAAGCAAATTTTAAGTATGATTTAACGCAGAAATTTTGTCGATAACGTACGTTTTAACGCTAAAATTTTTCGTTAATCTCGATTTAACGCTTACGTTAAAAATACTGCGTAGACTCCCGGAGATAATTTTACAAAATTATTAATTATTTATTAATTATACGTAAACAACTGTTTTTGGTCGATAATATATAGTTATAAAATAATGATTCACAGATGCCCAAAAATTACCCTGGTTTGTAAATAAAATATAAAAAAGATCACATTATCTTTAAAGATAACGCAACATCGTTACATAGTTTTTTTTAATAAATTGAATTACCCTTTTAATAAAAAAATAAATAATTTTTTGTTTTTTGGGGTTTACATCACGTTAAGATGAAAAATCGTTATTTTATAGTTATAATAACAACTAATTTTCTACCGATTTTTAAACAAATGTCGAATTTATATATATCTAACAAATCTAATTCAATTTCTACTGATATAAGATTTTTGAATTGATGACATTGATTTTAACATTATATTTGAAGAAAGTGTTTTCAATTCAATCGCATTATTATCATATTCTAGGAAAGAAAATATTACATCGGCATACATTTTATTCATTACGTACCTTTTTTACTCCTTTCGTTAAATCTTGCTGGTTCTTGCGTGTCTGTATGTAGAACAAATTACCTTTTAGTAAGTTTGTTATTTTATAACGTGTAATAATATTTTCATTCTCATCTTTCGCGCAAAAACGAATTAAATAACCTTGGTTAGAGTAACCAAATGAAGTCACTGTAACCTCGTAAAATGCTCTTTTCACGTGTATACGATTCGATGAAAAGTTTAAACCGACATCGCTTTTATTGAATAATAAATAAATTTAAAAAAATTCAATGACATATGTCTATGTCACGCGGTAAATTTACAATTGCACGTATTAAATAAAATGGTAAATGTTTAATTTAATATTATTATCATAATTAACTCGAGTGGACGGAGTGACATTAACTAGAAACAGATCTAGGGCTTACCGCATAAAATTCTCGTGCTCTAAACCACAAATCAACGTCCTTATTGCGCATCCCGTTTCTCTTCCCGGTATATACAGTTTAAAGCTTATTTCCGTCTAGATCGTTATACTGCGGTATTAAACATTTTTTTAATCGATCGAAATCCTCTCGAGTATTATTCATACGCGAAATTTACCAATTTTGTACTTTTTATTTAATTAATACATTTTTTTTTAAAGAAAAATCAACTTTTCAACCGTTTAAACGAAGGTTAACGCTTAATTAAACAAAAGTAATAAAAAATTAATCGAGAGCACAAAAGAGTTTGAACTAAAACTCTTAATACGCAGTACGAAGTGGTGAAAATGTCTGTGCTAATTAGGCTTAACACCGTGAATATGAGTGAGCCAATTCAAAGATGTTGAAGCAAAAAAAAAAAAGTTGAAAGAACGTAAGAGAAAGCCTTTTTGTATATTGTACAATTCCTTCGAGGGAATTGCGGGCTTGTTTCTTGTACCGCCTACTCTCTCTCTCTCTCTCCCTTTCTCTCTCAATTTGTATTTTATTTGAGTTACCAACTAGAGGAATAAGGAGCAAGCTTTTCCTCCAGTTTCAGTTGTACGAAACAATGGAGGTACCCACCGTCTTATCCTCGCAATTGTTTGTAAAATTACAGTTCGTAACGTCGAGACTTGTCAAATTAATACCGTTATATATTTTTATTTTCTTTTGTTATTCAAGTAACGAAACAAACTTTTCTTATATGTGTATATATATAATACACATAGGCACGCAATGTAAGATGGATTGTGTATATCGCCAAGTAATTTAAATTCTTTTTCAAGAACGTTAATTACCTCGAGTAATTATTTATCTTGTCTAAAATGTGCTTATTCATTATGTGTTATCAGTCTTGGTAGAAAGGGAAACTTCAGTATTTAACGCGAAAGTTAAGGTGTCACGTAAATAACCAACTAGTTTAAGATCTGCTTATATACATGTACATATACATTTTTCTACAAACTCGACTACGATCGGCACATACCTTTATTTATATATTTATTTATTTATTTAATTATTCATTTATTTACCTATTTATTTATTCAGTTCACAGAGTTTGCACAACCTTTTTACAAAAATAATATCACAATAACAATTAATATTTTATTGTTATTTAATAAATTGCTGATTTAAATTGTAGAAAATCCAGTTATGTTGGATGCTAAAAATTACGTAGTAAATAAGAGATTATTATTTTTAATAATAATACGCAAAACCTTGTTTTTAAATTGTCTTGTAGGAAATGAGATCTTAACGAAAAAAACAATCAACTCATTTTGAACAATTTTCACCGAGTTAATTAATAATAATTCACTTTATTAATTGATTTTAATTCTCCATTCTTCGTGAAAGTTAATATTCTCCAATTTAAAAATATACTTTAATTAAATTCAATTTAATTAATGGAATAATTAATTAACAAAGTAAAAGAGAAAATGCTTTATTTAATATTAAACTTTCGAAACGAAAGATCGAAGAAATTAGAGTAATTTTTTTTATAAAAGCAAATAAATGTAACAAAAGCGTCGATACATCCAGTGTCCCTTAAAATTTAATGAAGTAGCATCGCATCACGTAGCTTCCGGTCCGTCTGTATTATTTTTAAGAAATTGTAAGGATTCACGATCACGCGAATTTCTCGAGCTATTATTTTCTACCCCCCAAAGAGGAATAACGTTATGTAAATCACGTACGTTTGACCTCAAATGTTTTAAGTGGATTTCCCTTAAGAATTGTCGGTAAACTTAGGTTACGGCCTCTGTGTATGTGTATGTGGAAAAACTCTTTTAAAATTCTTGTTTCCCAAGGAAAACTCGGGGTATTTTTGCAATGCAGATTCGTCGCGTAGAGAAAAGTGGTGTGCAACTTTTTTAAGAAAACTTTTTTTTTTGTTGACCCCTCTTAACTCCTACCGGCCATTTATTCGGGATGAATGCACTATAAAGTTAGTTGCTTTCTTAAGAATATAGAAGGGGAAGTAATCGTACGGTATTAAACCTGGGTGTGTACTTAAATACAATTTTTATTTTTATTTTTATTTTTTTTTTAAATCTTGGTCACGAGTCTGAAATGACCTTTTTTTTTAAAAAAAAAATCTGTAGTTCCACGTTTTCCTTGCTCTAATATACGCGCTTTTTTTTCTCTTGTTTATCTTTTAAGTGGCAATATATTTCTTTTACTCTCGTTGGCTCTTTTATCATTACTAGCACATAACGTCTATCTTATCCCTGTTCATTAAATTTATCGCTGTAATTGACTTTTTTTTCCTACCTGTTTTTTGCCTTGTTGATACTTGCTAATTTTACCACAATTTCATCAGACTGCAGCAATTTTTTTATAGTATTAAAATCATAGAATTTCTCATATATTCAGAAAATATAATTACTTCTGCCCTCGTAGGATTCAAATAGAATTCTATTATTTTATACGATAACGGTTGTTGGTATTTGTTGAGCAATGAATCCAATTTAGTTGGTAATGTTTCTTTTTCTCATCAAGCTGTTCCTTTATTATTAAATTGGTACGTCGATTTATTTAACAAACAATATGTAATATTTATTTATAATGTAAAGGTGAAAATTATTAATTTACTTACATTTTATTACAAAAAAACCTCTATTGTCATAACTTCATAATGTACCTCGATTTGTAAGTTAGAAAGAGGTAGAAATAAACACTACAAAGAGTTTAGAAAAAATTATTAATAAGTTAAAAATGTTAATAAAGTAATAATAAATAAATGAATAATTAATTAAGTGTGGACTATGACACAATAAATTAACATAAAACGTAAACGAAAGCATTTGAAAGTATTTGAATTTTTTTTATAAGGGTCGATCACCTATGTGAATTATCTACGTAAGAAAAATTCTACATTTACTTGAATGGCGTAAAAATTAAAATGTGTTGTCAATTATAAAAAAAAATCACAAAATACATATATTATCTAAATTTTTTAAATTGCATAAATTATGCATAATTAATAATTAAATATTAATACCTTATAAATTAATGGGCACACTGAAAAATAAAAAGGTGAATATTGTGAATAATTTTTTCTAACATCTTTGTAGAAATTCTCTTAATTTAAATCTCTACCTAAATATTAAAATAATTTTTGCAACTCTAAATACAGTATATGAAGTCACGGCAACAAAAATGAGTAATTTATTTTTTTGTACTAAAATGTAATGAAATTAATAATATTCAACTTGATATTACAAATAAGTATTAGGTAATAAATTCATGTATATACATTTAATAATAAAAATAGAGGCTGAACGAAGCCGGTGAAGTAACATCGAAATATCGCCAACCAAATTTTTGGTTCAAAATATAACTCTCGGCCGAAAATTGTTCTTCGCACAGAAATCTATTATTTTTTAATAAAATTTCAAAAACAGTATATTGTTAAAATCCATTTACTCTTTTTTTTCTCGAGTTATAAAAAATTAATCAAAATAAAATAAATTGTTTTCAACTAAAATAGAAAGTATCGAAAAGTAAAATATTCTATATAATAAAAATAACAACGCGTATACATTCATTTTTAACCGTACATATACGAGTATAAATAATAAAACTAATCAAGATATACATTTATTTTAAAATTTTGAAGGGAATGTCATGTCGTAAAAGTCACTTGTCAATTTTAGCATGATAATGCGTGTCACTATGTTTTGAGTGCTATCGGTTTAATCCGTTAATAGGTAATACAAATCGCATCGACGTATTTACAGCACATCTCGTACATTTAAATGTTCAACATTTAAATTGTAAATGAAATGGAGAAGTCTGGTGCAGATAGATTAAAGCAGCAAATGAAAACTGCGGTTTCTGATTATTTTTCTATACAATTCGTAATCAACAATGTGAAAGTCGTAAATGCATAATTGATGCGCAAAAAATAGAATTAGTGTTTTCCCTTTGCACAGTATGCGCGCCTCTCGTTGAAATAGAATTCTGTACGTAAAATAATAATCGCATTCAATTAAAGAAAACTCATTCGAGGAGGTGGATCGGAAAAAGCCAATACAAACATTTAAATATTCATAAAGTAATTAATAATGTCACTCATGAATAAGAAATTGAATTTTCATCGTTCTGTTGCTTATTTTATTGATAGGTTAATAAATGCGTATCAAGAATACGATTCGTTGTCAACTAAGGAAAAAGTATTTAATACACTTTAATTAATTTTTTAATAAGTTTCCTTAATACTTACAATTAAATAACATACGAAACATTCTAATAACGTGCGCAATAATTTTAAATTTCAATAAAAATAATTATTATAAATTGATAATTATATGGAAAGTAATTATTACAAATAATTGATAATCATATGAAAAAATACTTATTAAGTTTTTTTGAAAGGGGAAGTTAAATAACTCATGGAACACTAATATGAAGCACAGGAACGCGATTCTCTAAAAATACGATCAGGAAGGAACGAGGCGTAAAGAGAAAAAAAAGAAGAAAATGTGTGCGTCCCCATGTAGGTGCGAAGTTATTTCTTACGCAGGGGACTCGTCAGACTCAATCGAGAATAAGGGAGGGGAATAAAGGTTACCCGTCTTGATAGTATACGGAAAATGCCACGCAGTCTGCAAAGACTATCCGTCATCCTTAACTACCGCGACAACGGCTGCGTTGGCTCAATGACACCGCTGTTTTTCCCTTTCGACTAAAAGAAAATCGCTCGAGACAAGAAATAAGGAGAGAGGAGGAATATTGTCGGTCCTTTACCCCGCTAGACCTCCTTAAGAAAAAAAAACATAAAGCTTGGGTTAAAAGGGAAAAAAAATGAAGGTTGACAATAAATAATGAAATTTTAAACAACCGCTCCACTGTAAGTAAAGGAAATTGGTATGTACTATCTTTATTTTTTCAGTGGTTAAGAGAACAGTTTGAATTGTTCGTTGTACAGTCATCGTTTTTTTTTCTTTTTATTAACCAACTTCGTTGTTTGATGGGAATTTTTCTTTTAATAATATCACTAAAGTTTTAACAATTTTTTCTCGACGCGATATTAAATTTCATTACGCGCCGAAATTTTAAACGAGGACGAGAGGCATTACGCGTTACGATAATGCTGGAGACGAACAGCTTTCTCAAAATTAATAACTCTCGAGATTAAATTTTTAATTTTATTTAAACGTGCAATATTTTTGGAATCGACAAACGCGCGGCGTTGCGATAATACCACGGTATACCGTCGAAAGATAACGTTTTGAGAACAGTCAACTTGGCGAGTCCAAGAGAAAGCGAGATAGTAAATTACAACATCGAAGTTGGAAATTTAACATGGAGGACGGTGAGCGCCGTCTGACCGAATACCGACCACTTCTACTTCGATATATAGCTTGTACACACACGCGCGCACAGATGAATTAAAACTTTATTTCACTTGGAAAATTTATCGAGTTTCCAGTATAAAAATAATATACCAAGTATTTTTCTTAAAATCCCGAGGTATAGTGTTCTTCCTCGTTGCAATAAATATGTCGTTATACACACACACACACGCGCGCGCGCGCATTCGAAGAAAAAGTACGTGAAGGAAACAACTTACAACGACGTTATATACAATCAAAAGTAACATGTGCAGACGATAAGCCGGTACCTAACTCTCGGCAGAAACTCTCGTGAACCGAAATGAAAAAAAAGGAAAGTGAGAGAAACAAAGGTGTGTATGTGTGTGAGTGTGTGCAGAAGAGGAAAAGTCAAAGTGCGGATGTCGCGCGTCTCCGACATAAGAAAATGAATGAAACGGGGGGGTGGGGGGGGGGAAGAAAAAAAATATATGTGTGTGTGTGGATCAGAGAAAGATAAAGCAAAGAGGGGAGCGACCTCAAGATAAAAGGGAAAAAGATAGAAGCTGTACGAAGTAGTTAAACTGTCTGACCAACTCCAACTCCTGTGGATCGAAATCGAGGTGGAGAAGGAAAAAGGAGGGAAGGGAAAAATGTTGCAGGGAAGTACCTAGACCCCCTTTACGATCACCCCGAGTCGTTCGGGAATCCCGCACAAAAAGAGGGTGAGAGAGAGAGAGAGAAATTATTCACCCGAGGGAGTTGCATCTTCCTTTCCTTTTGGGCAAGATCGCTCGACGAATTATTTATTTCTTGGCTAGAGTTTCTGATTTTTCCATTGGTTGCAGTTGGTTGAAGTGTGACGTTAAGGGATTGAAACACGTCGATAAAATACCAAGACGCCGCGCCGTTTGACTGTTCGCGCGCACTCTTGGGTGGGTGGTTTCGGTTTTTGTATATACGTATATATACATAACGAGGGTGTACACACACGTCGCCCATCATAATATCTCGGACGATATTTACGAGGTGTAAAGTGTGCCTTGAACTATATTGCTATACCTCGTACAACGGAGAACGGAAATTAACTGTAGCGTCTTCTCGGGTGAGGTGCGACTTTTCTAAATGGCATATACACCGTTCTTTTTCCTTTTCTATTATTTGTGAAAGTTGATCAGATACTGATTTATACATCGTTCAATACTACATTCCCATTACCCTTAACGCGTTATTTACTACAACCACGCAAATTATATCCTCGTTCCTTTTCTTCGTTTACGGATAATCCACAATTTTTCATAGATATTCCTCACCCGCTTCGTTCGAACTCGAATTTTATTTGTAATTACTTAGATTACACCTTACACGTGATTAACGGAGCTACAACGATTATTCTCTCGTGCGTTAAAACCTTGTCGCGTTTACCTTTCGAAATAATTAATTATTTTCCCTCCGGCGAGTTTTACATTGGTCGTTCGGTTAATTAACATTTTAGAAAATTGGGATAAAATAATAAAGAAATAAGAATTAACAAGAGCATTGTGTCTCCTCGCTCCAAGCGGAAAGGAAAGAAAGATATTTTATTTAAAACTATCGATCGCGATGAGACTACCCGAGAATTAATAATCGTCTCGGTTTATTAATATTTAACTTTCGGAACGAACGGTTTATATCCTAACGTCATAAACTATCCCAGTCTTTTAGTAAATTTAAATTTTTTACACAAAAAACCAGGGGATTTGTGCGCTATGCAAATCCACGATTTAATTATCCTATAAATAAATGGTTAACACACGCTATGTTTTTAAATAAAACATTTTTAATAATCACGAAGAGCGTATGCGTGTGGTTTATTAAAATAACTTTGGATTTAACGTGTAGAAACGTTCTAGTCTTTCGTTATATTATTATTATTATTATTATTATTCAAAATTTCTTGAATCCCCGGAGACACGAGACGCATTACCGAGGCAAGGATTAAGCGATTAGAAGTTTAAGGCCTACTTTAGGACGATTACAGAAGGAGATAATGCTTATAACGAATCGTATATATCTCAACGTCAAATCCTTAAATCTATTTCATCTTAAATATTTGTTTTGTGTTATCTGCCCCCTCCCATTTTATCAATCTTTTTTTTTCTTTGCAGCTCATTTTAATCGTCCAATATTTCACACGGATTAATCCTTGTTATATCGACTTTAGATTATTTTGTATGTACGTGTATTAATCGTACGATGGTAAAACGAAATTATTTATTGCACGCTATATGTGCACGAGATGTTAGAGTAAATTTTAAAAGTTTCAATTGGAAATTTTAATCTAAACTACTGTAATTTGATGATAGACCTTCGCACTAACAATTTTTATTATAGACTCTACTAATTTCTATTTAATTTCAATTTTTACTATATAGTTTATATTAAGTTTTAAAGCACTCGTTAATAAATTGTATTTGTCTAACTTTTATAATTTAAGTATATAATCCTTTTAATTAATATAATATTTTAAAAGCATTGATTATTAAATAATTATTAATTTTAATGAAATTAAAAATGAAGAGGGTAAGTATGCACGTGATTTTTTTTTATTCAAGAATGAACCGATAATATACATCTTGCATTAACTGAACTTATATTTTTACATTCAATGTTCTAAAAGTCGCTTGTGTTTACATTAAAATGCTAACCCTTCATATTATACACTAACGCAAAAATTACATTGCTTAATCTCGTTCATTTTTAGAGGGCCAGCTTATAATATATAATATTATAATAATTTTATATTAACTTACAATAAAAATTATTAAATCTATATTTAAGAGACTTGTAATTTGTAATGTGAGTATGTGATCAAATTATTATGGTTTCTACTAAACTTTTCAATAGAAACTTTTACAATTAAGTCAAACACATCTCTCCGTGATGAGTAATGACGTATAAAACGTGCCGTTAAGAAATATATTAGACAATATAAAATAACTAATTACCGAACATTTAAAAGTTACGTAATCATAGTAAATATCGATAACTGGCTTGATCAATACATTGTTTTCGTTGTGTATTAATATCCAACGATCAGTCACATAACCAACAAAAAAAATGATATCTATATACTTAAAATGATCAATCGAAGGATCGCCATTACCAAAAAGAAGGAAAAATAATAATTCTCGAAAGACTCGTAAAGTTCCGATACCACGTAAAAATAATATAAGTAACGTATCAATCCAACCGAAATTGCTGAAAAGATCAGAGGTTTCATTTTTCTCGGACGTACTCGGTTATATCGAATTCTCACGCCTATACGCGGGTATAGGTGGCCATAAAAAAAAACAACAAAAAAACGGAAAAACTGTGTGTCCGATAGACCCAACACGAATGAACCCGTGTAACATCGGTGGTTTAACGGCGCGAGGACTCGAGATTATTTTTGATGCGCGTGATAAAAAAGAGAGGGAGAGAGGAAAAGAAGAAAATTGCTACCTCCGGAGTTTCGAGTAGTATAACTGGCTATTACGCGAGCCGGACACGTGGTTAGTAGTAAAAGCTTTTCTGTGTATGACGCGCAACCTCGCGCGGTTGTATGAAGATTGGCCAAAGTCGAATCTCGCTTTTACGAGACGGACGTTGCTTGAATTTTCACGCATGCTGCAACGCTCGACCGATATAACACGAGAGTACAATGCCTGATGGAAGCTTGGCTCGTATCACTTGAATAAAAGATACAATGCAAATGGAGAGAAGGGATGTACGGACGTATGTACACTATATTGCGTGTTCGATATACGCACACATATATCGGTATATATTAAATATATACACAAATACGTGCATATATTCATATTTGTTTAAACAAGTGTTCAATAATTCGGCATACGTGTGTCTTATTTCTAATGAAACCACTTGTTTTCTTTTCTTTTTAGTCGCTTTGTTTTCAATTACGATAATGAGTAAATGGCGTGGTATTTTATTTAATTAATACTAATTACACGGAGAGAAAAAAAATAGCAATGATCAATACACGACTAGTAAGTCAGAAACGATGAAACAATTGTTGACTTACTACTTGTAATTAATAGCACTTAATACTAAAGTATCAAGTAACGAGTACTTTTTTCTTTCTTATTGCATGTATATTAATCAGTACTAACCAGGATAGTAATCATCGATATTTTTGTCTCTCTCCGTGTACATATAAGAGGGTAGGTTCAAAAACAAGGAATTCTGACAAAAGACCTTCTCTCTAAAAGAATTTCACTTCGACAGACAGAATTAAACTCTCCCTGGTTGTAGGCACAACTATCTACATATTGTTCATTCAGGAAACCCCCTACATTACTATATCACTCCTAGTAGGTATAAACAGTAGTACAAATAGAAGTGGCTTAGATGCAATGTAGAATTTTTTTCTTAAAAATAAAAGTTCAGCAAAATTGAACAGTCGGTATAGTTCTTTTTTTAAACTGATGCACCACGATTTTTCTGAACTTTTTGTTAAATTCAACCAATAAAGGTAATGGAGTGTTATCCAAGTTTAAGATAAAATATACGGAACATCTCGGGACCGAGAACCCATGGGATTAAAACTATACGCGTGTTAAATTTAATTTTTAGGTGTCAGAAAACTACATGGAAAGTTCCATTAAAATTCGTTTCCCGGAGGTATGATAGCACTCTTCTAGTTACTACGATTTATAAATTCATTTAGAACACATACACGCACGCACACACATCTTGGAATAATTATTGAATATTGCGTCACTTTTCGTTTGTATCAAAGATAAGAGATAATGCGCATTACAAAATAGCTGAAAATCACTTAATATTATGCACATAACTTATATTGCGGAATAACCTAGTTGCCCCAAGTAATCCCGAAACATTCAATGTTTAACATTGCCTGTATATATATACATATATTCCCCAAGTACAAATGAAAATGTTTCGAAATATCCAAAATTATTACTTTCGACTTTCGAGTTATATCCGTTTATTTCGTGCGCGTTTCCTCAAAGTTTTACGATACACGGGGAAAAAAAGCCATTCTCGAAGTAAGGAATTTTTCAGCAATCTGGAAAAATGATATTTCGAAAATCCAAAATCCTGAGGGGTGTACACCAACTCGGAAGCAAACTTCGATGCGTCGTAATTTTTCAACGCTCAGCTGTGCACGTTCCACCTCGAAGGAATAAAGTACATTTTACACATTTTTTCCGTTGCGCCGAAACTGTACGAGCTGTAAAAAGTAAAGAGACAGACGAAAAAAATATTTGCACTAGTCGTGTACGGCAACAACTTTATTCCGTCGGTCTTTCGCTCTGCGCGGTTTGAAACAACGTACCGCTTGGCTTTGAACTCGGCTTTTCCACTGACACGTTTTATCCTAGGTGTGTCTTTATGTATATACATATACATATACGTACATACGTAAATATTACATACGTGTGTGGATGTTAGTATATTTTTCTACGTCCACGTGTGTGTATGTACGTTCAACCGATCACACTGCACTCTTCTTGTTTTCAGATTTTAGCCATTGCCTTCGGCCTGATGAATTTTTCGATATGCACAGTCGACTTTTTAACGCGTTACAAATAAAAAAGTACTATGCGCGGTATATATGTACATACACCGCACATATACTAACAATAAAGCTTTTTCCGCACTTTGTAAATTTACTTCTTTTTTCCTTTCGTTCGTTTACTTCTCTCTCTCTCTCTCTTCTTTATTTTATCATAACTTGTCCGTCAAGGAAATTTAGTTTTCTTTTAGTAATGGTATATCGAGAGCTGCATTGTTTCGAGATTCGATTAAAATCCATTCTTTGATATTGCTTTACGTGCGGCTAGTAGAAAAGAATTCGAATCAAGTGATTTATTTATTCTATGCTTTAATTATATAACGTTTTTTAACTTGTCACCAACATTTACGAAATTATTAAATTTTTGTTTAACGTTCTGCGTCTATTGAAGACCGAGCGTTACAATGGAAAACTATTAGATTATGCGAAATTTTATTATAAGATAACGAGAGATGCTTTTTCTTAGGCAAAAAAATATTTTATATATTTATCATTGGCATTAGTGTTATATGTGACACACGTTAATTTGAAACTTCCACGAATTCGTTGGTAATTAATGGTAAACATTCCGAATTGACCTACGTGTGATGGACAAGGTCGATTAAAAATTAAAGTTTACATAGTATATATAACGCGTAATACACTTTTCCGCATTCCACGAAACGCCAATTAATTTCGCTTGACTAAGACGCGTCTACGAACGCACGAAATAAAACTATTTTATATTAATGTTATTACCATTAGCTAATGCAATTAAATTGTATTATCATTTACATCAGCGATACCTCAAGCAAATGATATTTTCACGTAAACCCATAAAAATTCTCTTAACTGCATATTTAAAAAAAAAAAATTTTTTAATTAAAAAAAAAAGAGGAGTGAACGCAATTGTACGTAGAAAAGGGAAGATCTTTCTTCATCCTATCTCATACATAATTCTATCGTGTAAACCATAAATATAATTGCTGCCTGGAGTTGTAATTAAAAAAATTTTTACCAATTACTCTCGTGCGAAACTAATTTGAATAAAGAAAGCATTTATATCGTGAGGGATGTACAGGAACAAGAAAAAAGTAGGTGAAAATGAAAGTGAAATCGAAAAAGAAAAATAGAAGCAACAATGTGAAGAATTTCAAAACGTGCGTATATTTCTTACCGGGATGACTGCAGAAACCAACGCGAACGTTTCCAACTAGGCCAAACGGCAGTTGCGTATATATATAAAATCGCATGCTCTTGTAATTAAGTTGCGTATGCGCGTCATTATGCATATTTTATCCTAATTGCAATAGAAAATTATAAAAATAAATTTTATATCGTGTTACTCTACAATTAGAAACGAGTCGGTTATTTTTTTCATGTAATACCTTTCGTTTTATTCACCATCATTTTTATTATTTACATTTCATTCAACTGTGTATATACCCGTGCAATTTTAAAGAAGTTTTTCGAACCGTATTATTTTTAACAACGTGGATTTCAATTGAATTCGAGAGAAAAATACAATAACAATTATTCATAAATTATGATTATATACGAAAATATTTATAAAAGAATTTATTTCCTGGAGACTATTTTACGTTGTATATCTAGGTATATATATTAATGTTGGAAATCAGTGTTGTGTATCAATATTGGTCTCGCATTGGGAACCAACGTTCGAAACTAAGGTTGGAAATTAACGTTGTGTATCAACATTCGACCAACCTTGGGTATCAATATTCAACTAACATTCAGAACCAACGTTTAAAATAAAATAAATAATTCTACCATTTGAATAGATATCAATTTCATGTAAAAGATATTTAAAATGTTGATAATAAAATTTCTATTTAATGTACTTTTTATTTTAATAGAGTTCGTATAGCGTTAATTTCCATTTTTTTATATTATTTTATTTTTAATTAGAAGTGAATATAGTTAATATGAAAATAGAGGAAAATGAGAAATAGACGATGGAATAAGCCCATTTGTACAATATATGCTTTTTACATATAAATGTTAAGATAATCACTTTGAGTTAAATTTTTAGTTCAATTTAAATCTATATTTAAAAATGGAGAAATAGATGATATTACTGAAAATATGATACGTAATTCATTTATAACTTATAAATTATAATTTAAATCCCCGTGTAGAAAATTGACCATTTTTAAGCGATTTTACGGTTAATGACTAGGTAATTTCTAGGTTTTTTGAAAATGCCCGGTTTCTACATTAAAAGCGGTTTCAATTTCTACTAGGAACAACACAGACGAAACTTTAAGTCTTTTCTTGTTGATAAATGTTACTTACGCTATTATAAGACGAAATAGTTATCCTATGTATTTTTAAATTACACCCGTTAAAAATAATTGAAAAATTCTTAGATATACCTTTTGTTATTTTATTTGTTCCATTAATGCAACTGATTGTCTGCGTACAGTAATCAAGTGCAAATAGAAGTGAAATCATTAAACTGAACGCAACCCTTCGCTAACAGTCGAAATACATGCTTATATACCGTAATAAAGAAAGTTAAATACTAATCGCGCTACTCTGAAAAAATGTGATTTTCGAAAGAGCTCGATGTGTCTAATTATTAGTAAAATGAGAAAACTTGTGATGGTGTTGACAGATACGGGAGTCCGCATCACAGTCGATCACAATCGGTGAAAACACCTGGGAGCCGAGCGTCCGGACGACCAAACTATCTATGCCTTCCACAGCAAAGGTCGCGAGTGGCCAGTATGCCCAATACTGGTGTCGAGGAGGAATACTACCGTCTGAGGCACTTTAGCATCAGCCCCAACAACCGAGTGGTGAACAAGGGTGATTCCCTCAAGAGCCGTCGGTCACACTCGAACAATAGCGTCGCCTCCAGCAACTCGAGGTACGTGTCTACCAAAAATCCTCATACCCTTATGTTGCTTTTTTTTCCTCCTCCTTCTTCTTCTTCTTCTACTTTTTCTTTTTCTTTTTCCTTTTCTTCGAACGCGGCTTCTTCTTTATTTCCCCACTACACCAGACGCTCATATGTTTCCTTTATGTACGGCTACTTTTACCACTGCGTTTGCTCAAGCTTTATAACGTTGATATGCGCTTATCTTATACTGCATTGAATGACAAGTGCTTATTCTTATTGTCCTCGCTTCGTTTTCGATTGCTTTATTTACTTTTGTACTTTATTCAATTAAGGGTACAGTTAAGTTGAGAAAGTTTTTTTTTTGGATTTTTATCTTCATGATCTCAAACCTTTGTGGCATGTTTGTAGTAAAAATATAAATATTTTTGGAACGATTCAACAAGATAGAATCATTTTAACCAAAGGTGTGCAGATAAATGTGTCAACAATTATCTATAGTGTACGGTGCCAAATACTTATTGTGTCTCATCAATTTTTTGATTTATTTGACTTTTTATGGGAATATATTTTTTAACTAATTTCTACAACTTCACGTTAACTATTTTTTAATTCAACAGTTTTTTGTGTATTAGAAAGAAAATTATTATTAAAAGACACAAAAGATGTCAAATAAATCCAAAAATCGATTCGACGCAGGGGGAGTATTTGGCACCGAACATTAATTTTAATACAATTTTCTGCATAAATTTCGTTACAACGATTCTATCTATTATAAATAAATAAAACCAATGGAGTATCCGTCCAATAATTTTTTTAATTTTTTTAAGGTTTCAATAGTCTATTTATATATGGCCCTTTTCAGAAAAAAATTAAAAGTTATAAGCGAGAGCGAAACAAGCTCGTTTTTAAACGGTGAAAATGGACTGCCAATAATATTATTCAATTTTGTTTGAAGAGGGACATATATATAAATAGATGGCCGAAATGGTGAAAAGTTAAAAAAGTTATTGAACGGATGCACCATCGGTTTCATTTATTTAAAAACTAATTATTACTCCGTCATCAGAAGCAATAAACAAAACACGATTCTACCTCGTAAAATTTTCCAAATATATTTACATTTTTACTACAAACACGCCACAAAAGTTTTAGATCATCAAAAACAAAAAGATTTTTACATTTTCTCAATTTAACTTTATTCTTAATGATAAAATAAATTTGAACTTTACAAATTTCATCGTTCTAAGCGAATAGAAATTAAAATAAAATTACATTTTAAAGGAGAGGGGAGAGAAATATGGTTTGCGATTTAAGTAACACTAAATGAAAATATACTAGGATTGCAACAAGTTAACCAAAATCCATTTGGATAACTTTTTGCAATCTTCTTTATGACTTCGCAGAGGCTTTCCACTTTGTAACTTTTTACAAAGATATTTATTGTAGAACTATACATTTTTCTCTCGCAATTGTACGAATAGTGCTTCAACTCGACGAATAATTGAAAATACAATAAAGAGTTGCGTCGAAGAAACAGCATTACAGAGACAGATTTAGCAAAATGCATCTTGGAGAAAATAAGATTTGTCGGTGTTGGCGAACAATAAACAATAATTGTTTAATTAAGTGGCATTAGCAACGTTTCGATGGGTCTCTTCCATCTTTATCAGGGATTATCTTTTATTAAAAATGCTGTATTATTTACATTTCTATTATACAATAGGTATTGTCAATTTTTTTACAACCATTACTATCAACTGTTTTTAAATTTTATGTGTATTTAACTACTTTTTCTTTGTATTTAAAAAGATAGTTTTTTAATATAAACAAAAATTTTGAATTTTGCGGTATGTTTATGAGTGTATTTTTTGCTTCTTTGGCATGGATACAGGTGTCAAACGTGGCGTTTGTGATTTATGCTGCTTAGTTTGTGAATCTGTCATCAAATTGATTGAGTTTACTTATACATATTTACTTATTTAATTTATTAACTTATTTATTATTACGATAAATATAAATTAAAAAAGGAAGGAAGGAAGGAAGGAAGGAAGGAAGGTAAATATTATATACACAATGTGTAATCTCCACCTTTGTGCAAATTGATAACCTGCACTTGCTTTTGCTTTTAATTATAGAGCAACGGATCAGAAACACTGTGCCATTATATTTAATGTAATACCTGACGTAATTGTAAGTAATAAATTGTAATCAATATGCGTAATAAAAATTTGGAATGTAAACGTAATGTAATATACATTGTTTTAATAAAACAATGCCTGATGAGGTTGGAGAATACCCATCGAAACATTGTTAATGATAATTAATTTCCCATTATTGTTTTCTGTTCACCAACACCGAATAATACTAATTTCACAATAAAAATAAACGTGTGATCGAAGGTAATAGATCGATAAACTGTATTTTATTTTTCACTCTACACGATATTATTAACGCTTGTCAAAGTCTCCGATTAGCATGAGAAGCGAAAAATTAATCAAGATTGTAAATTCGAAGGTAGGTATATATATATATATATATATGCACCCAACCCTCGAAAAATTAACATGGAAAATGTAATGTTGATAGGTACAAAAAGAAAAAAAGAAAATAGAGAAAAAGGGATGTACGTAATATCAAAAGGCTCGGTGTTTATCATTTACACACGTTCGCATAATGTGGGAAGAGTTGCACTATAAAAATTTATTCGCGTTACCTTCTCTTGTTTAAACCCGACTCCGGACTCCGAGTCTCTTACATACTTGTTTACCTCCAACGTGGAAATATTCCCGAGTTGCACTTTTACAATAGTAATCTCCGTTCTTCTTTGTGTCCCCCCCCCCCCCTCTCTCTCTTTCTCTTTTTTCGGCATCATCGTTCTACGTTGCGTCCCTCAATTTCTCTTCGGTATATTTTCATCCCAACGGTACTTTTTCTTCTCAAACACTTTTTGTTTCTTCTCGACTCTACCTTCTTTCTTACGGTTACTTTAACCCTATTTCTTTTCCCTCACAGCTATCTCTCTGTCTTTGTATCGTTTTCTTACCTCATCCACTCTTGGCGCTCACAATGATACTGCGTAATTTTTAAACTGCTACTCTACGTACCGTAATTGCCGAAGTATTTAAACGCAGAAGAGGTAACGGGGTAATAGTTTGCAATGGAATTAGGCTATAAATTCCGTTATCTCGGAATGACTGCGGAAATGCCGGAGGCCTTTTAAAAAGGTATCTAAATACGCCATCTGATTGGATGATAAACTTTCAAGACAAGAGTTCATTAACGCTCTTTAAATGTCTCTCCGGGCAAATGAAATTTGTTTTCCTCTTAAACAATTTTTGGGTATTTTATTGTTGTATATCTCTGCCTTTTTCTTTTCATCCCCTCCCGCATTTTCCGTAACTAACGGTATGTATACGATTCGCGTTTTTTCATTGATATATATATATATATATATATATATATATATATATAACGAATAACGATATAAATTCAATTAGTAATAGAGATTTTTGAGTTAATTGCGTTAGTTTTTCGTCGATTGATAAAACCAATTATTTTTATTGTCTGACGTTTAACCGTTAAAATTTAAAATTAATTGGACGTATATATAGAGCCAACAATTTGAAAGGAAATTTAATCTTAACGTGGGTATATAGTTAAAATTATTTCAAATTAAACGGATTTCCCCGGAATGTTAATATATATCAAGTTGCATCAACCACTCGTACTTTGAATCGTACCCTCGTACTTAACTAACAAAATTAATCAATTCTCGTCTCAAAGTGTTGTCAAAGTACATATCAAGAGATGAAGTAACAACATTTCAATGCAATCCTAATTAACGATCTCTCTCTCTCTCTCTGTCTCTCTTGCTTCCTCCCTCTCTGAAAAGGACGTACCAAAACTGGATCTTAATTAGATACTCAAACCGGACTAACCCTAAGCTGACAAATCGTGTAGGTCAAACATTCATTTCTCTCTTCCTCTCTCTCTCTCTCTCTCTCTTGTGCATCGCGTCTCCTCGTTTAGACTCTCGCGTTACCAAACCTTTCTCAACTATTCTAAAACGTGAATCACACGACATTGAATACACGAAATCCCGTGTAACTCTAGTTATCCGGTAAGACACTCCCCCCCCCCCCTCCTCGCTCTCTCTTTCTCTCTCTCTCTCTGTAGAATCAACGAAAGGAGATTAAGTAAATTCCATATGCTACCTCGGCTCTTTAACAGATCGCGCTGTATGTGTTTACGTCCCGTTGAGAAATCCTAACCTGATTTATTAAGTTTCAACCAAGTTTATACGTATACATATATATGTATATACGTGTATACGAACAAAATAGCTGTATAATACGGTTTACCTTGGTGAAAATTGTTGGTAATATACTAAACAAAACGGGAACCATTGAAATGTAAAAGGAAAATTCCACGCAAATCAAGAGAACGAGTAGGAAAGTCTAACCCACAAAGTGGCTTTTGACCTCGAAGATCTCGATATCGGTACTATCCTTTACGTTTATCCGCGAGATCAGTGGAATAACCAGAGAACGAGAGGAATCAAAAGGCTGTTTCGTTCGGACGTAAAACGAACAACCGTGTTTTCTTTTCTTTTTCTTTCTTTTTTTTTTTTTTTTTGAAAAGGTGGCGCGTTTCGCAGGATTTCCGTTGAAAAGAAAAAAAAATATTTTCATTTCCAAAAGAATAATCGGCGCAATTCTTGCCGTTTCCCTTCTTGTTAAACGGTTTTAATTAAAAAGAAAAGAAAAAAAGTAGGTTAATTACGTATATAATCAGTTATTTACGAAATTCTTCGTGCGCTCTCGGTTGATTAATTATAATACCCGGAAAATTAAGAATTAGCATCGCAACGCGGTGCGCGCGTACATTATATATATATATGTATATAATTAATTAATTAATTAATTATGGTATTTTACAGACGTACGTATATCCGAGTGACTCCGAAATTTTAAGTAGCGTTACTCCGATTATAGTCAGACTCGTGTTGCGCGCAAGCACCTATGTATCCGAAAAATAAACTAAATATTGATGAGAAAAAAAGAATAGAGAGAGAAAGATAGAGGAAGAAGAACACGTAGACGAGAATACGAAAAGAAGTATACGTGACCTTATGATTCTGCGACCATGAATGTCTTTTCACTGTAACGGGAGGGAAATTCACTCTCGTATATATTCATAGAGGCTCTAAAAGTGTTGCATTAGAGAGGAGAAAAAAGGAAAGGAGGAAAACGTAGGTAGTAGAGGAGTAAATGTAATGATGCCGTTGAATCAATTATTTTGATGGAAATATTGCATTATCTATCTCGAAGGCGCGAGCATCGTAAAGGTTACCCTACCGTAAGTTTACCAAGCTTCTCCTGCACGTGAAACAAAATTTTCAACAAACTCGAACATGCGCGAAAATAATCACGTTGCATATTCATGCACATATGCGTATATGTAGATGTCGAGGTCGACTGTACTCGAAGACCGCAAAACTCGGTGGTTCGGTGGAATTTTTTAAATTACATTTTTTTCCATCTTCCTTTCTTCATATCTCTCTCTCTCTCTCTCTCTCTCTCTTTCTCCTGCATCTTTTTTCGTTTACTATATATTTTTGTTTAACGTTCCATCGACGCAGTACCTCAGGCGTAAACTACCCAGTGGAAAAGTAAATAAATAAAATCTATCGATCAATTTAACTTTTCATTTGATTACTAGCTAAATTTTTTCCTTCCTTTTGTTTCACCTTCACATCGATTCCTTTTTTTTTTATTCATTTTTATTAATTTTATCTTGCGCTTTTATCGTTGCACGGATTTTCAAGTACGCATTTTCCCGCGTGTTTGAAAGAAAAGTGTAAATTAAGAAAACGAGAAGACTCATAAATTTAATATTGGCGATAATTGCATAAAAAAAGAAGAAAAAGAAAACACTGATCCGGTGCAGGGTGCAAGCGTAAACATTATTTCCTCGTAGGTATAACACTCCGTGGGAATGTGTCGATAATTAATGTAAACTGCAATTGTAAAACGATAAATTTCCAGTGTATATAATTCAAGATCAACATGGCACGTCGACTCAAGATTTTCAAATGAAATGGGACAATGCTCTAGATCGAACGCGTGAGTTTACGTGTGGTGATGAGGTGACGTAGACACACGTGTTTGACTTTAGAGAGTCGTCCTCAACGTTTAAACTTCAACGTTAACTACAGTGGGCGAGATCGAACCCAAGATTGTTTCACCTATGTACACCTCTCCGTATATGCGTGTGTGTTTGTGTGTGTGTGTGTGCGTGTGCGTGTGTGCGTGTGTGTGCGTATATATATAAAGAGAGAGAGAGAGATTGCTCGATCAAAGTTTCGATAATAATGACATTATGTATAACTATACATCACCGAAAGAAAATTCAATTACTTTCCATTATTACATTAGGGAGTTGATAATTTTCGCGAAACAGCTGCGTCTATTGAAATATTATAATTATATGGACGACGATAGGGAAATCGAATTTCATTAAAAATTCTTTTCAATTTTAATATTACACCGGTGTAATTTTAAGATTTAATTTTGAATCAAAGTGCCGCCCGTTTTAGATTAAGATAATGGAAAGAATTTTTTTAAATTCAGGTATATATTCGTTTACTCACTTTTATCTTTATCATTATACCAATATTCGTAACATTTATTTTCTTTGTCAACTTGAATTTAAAAAATGTCATCCTCCTTTATGGGACGGTGTCAATTTTCAACAGAGTGTTGAAATAGCGCAGTACAGCGAAATTAAAATATTTTTTTGTATATAAATTACAAATCTCCTCGAACAAAAAGAATGTACATAATAATTATGATATATATGCAATATTAAAAATAAATTTTGTCGAAACAATATATTTGAACGAAATTTTTTTACGACATACACGTAGTTATATAATTTTAATACGATCGTTACGCTTATATTTTCTTTATTAAGATTTGTTACCTCTTAGAAGGATTAATTTTATACATTTTCAAAATATATCTTGATTTGACGAAGCAAATGCGATACTAAATAAATTTTAATATTTTTCTACATGTTGGATTTTGATTCGAGGATAGCAGAGCAAATGTAAAGATTTATATAAGGAGCGTTAAATCGTGAGTACATAATAATATATGTAAGCAAAATTCGCACTTTATAATACATATGCATACATATATATATATAATGTAAATATTAAAAATATTATTCACCTTATTAATGTTATCTTTTTTTCCAAATTTTAATATATAAATTTAATTTTGTTTGGTACGACGTTTGAAAGTTGTATTATATTATATATACAAAAGGACGTTTCAATTTTTATCACAACGATTCTTCGTACGCACTCGAGTGTAAAATAACGCAGTTCGAACGTTATTATATTTTCATTGATGAACAAATATAAATGCACGGGGAGGGGGGGGGGGGGGTCGATTACGCATACTCGATTATAATAATTTGATTAATAAAAATTGAAACGAGCTGAAGGAAATATTTTTATGTCGTTGTTTCACTATATACATACATATATATATTATACCAATTTAATTAAATTTTCGTAGTAAATATTTGTACTTAATAAGCTTATTAAAATTACATTTATATTTGTATTTTAATATTATTTTACATATTGTGTTTGTACAACAAGATTTCGTGCACCAACATCGTTTTCGCCGATATTATATTACGTAGAAGGAGCTTTTTATTAAATTCGGTGTAATCCAATGTAATATACCTATTACTATACATTGTACGGAGAACGCGTGGAAACGCATTTTTATGACGCTATGTCAAAGCAATATATACTTTAATTATATATATATATATTGCGTCACGTAATGCGTATAACTTTATAACGCGTTGAGAATATACTCATAATTATTCACACCTGGCAATCTGACCAAGGTAAAAATCGATTACCAATTTGTTTGGAAAATAAACCTAGGACATTGTCGATGTGTATTTACAGGTTCGACGCGACAAAACACGTTAAACAGGAAGGAAGGTGTACATCCGCAAACAATAATAACAATAATTATGACAGTGCACCAACGTAATTATATGGAGGGATCCAAGAAGATTATAGCGACTCCTTAGAAAAGTATAGTATATAAAAGCGCTTGGAATATAGACTTTGCGTAGGAAGGTGAATAGCAGTGACGACGTGAGGGGGGCGATGCAGCGCTCGGTTAAATTCCCAAAGCTATACGGACGGTCGAGTCCGATGTGCACGGTTCGACGCTCATAAACAACCTTCCTTTATTTTCTTTTTCTTCTTCCTTTTTTTTTTTTTTACTTTTCAGGCCCTACTATGTAGTAGCCACCACTGAAAGTAATCTATATATTTTGGTATAACGAAATTACTTGGATGACTGGATTTTCAGCTCACCAAGCTTTATTATCACCTCTTCGGCCGTTAACTCTCGAGGCCAAAGGAAAATTTAACAGTGTGTCTGCGCGCGCGCGCGCGCGCGCGTGTGTGTGTGTGACACCGCGTCTTTGAAACTTTCTTTGCCGGAAGTTGTTGTTGCATATGTGTGACCCTTTTCTCACCGACGTAGTATATATACATATATATTGGGTTAATGATTAACATTCGAACCGTTGGATGTGTGTTATAAATGGCCTCGTCGATATATATTTCGTGGATTAATTTTGTACCGCAGATCGTAACGAAACGACGAGAACTCCGAGGATGGTTTTCTTACACGTTATACGCCTGTATATACACGAGATTGATGGTTAAACTTTCAACCGAGTATATTATATTTATTGGTTCAAGCCCACTGTTAATTTACAATATTCGAGTTGATACTTACATTTTTTTTTATTCTTTTAATTTTGCCATATCGTTGTTATCGACAACCGGTATATACCGTGACATTTGACGTGCTTTGCACCAAAAAAAAAGGTACGATAATCGACGTCGTAATATGTTTTCTTACTAACGGTGGAGAAAAAAGAAAGAAGAAGAAAAAGAAGGATGAAGAAGGAAAAAGTATGAGGTTAGGTTGCATTAAGGGATATACTCGAATACATATACGCGTATATATAAGAAATGGAAGAATATCTGTAAAGGAAATTGCGAGATCGCCTTTTCCCATTCTCGTTATACAGTCAGCATTTCCGGTCTTTTGTGCTAGCCAAATGCATTATCTTATCTACCGCAATTTCCAATTGTTCGGTGGCACGCCGCGTACCGGAAAAAAGATACACGTAATGTTGTTCACTTCGAGTTCGAGTTTTGAATCTCCACTGTCTCTCTCTCTTCCTCTCTCTACGAGCACTTTGGTTTAAATATTCACTGAACTCCGATCCGATGTATTGTTTGCTTGCGAAAGGTTAATATCTCTCTTATTCTTATAATATATAATATATTTATGTACACTGGCTTAATATACCGTTGATAAATTAACGATTAATGTTTATACGAGTATTTAACATTAACTCGGGTGAAATTAAAGCTCCCTCCTCTTTGAAATTATAATTTTTAAGTTGAGTAACCCAGAAATCGCGTAGTAAAAACAAATCGTTGGACATTTAGTACCTAAATAATTTAATACACTAAAATGAAGAATTTAACTATATATAATATTTGCATTTGATATATATTTTATAGTTATATTAATATCGTAAACGTTATATAGTGCATAGTTTCTACATTCGATTATACACGTATGCCCAACTCTTAACGTTCGCACGATATTTTGATATTAATATTTAGTAATTTAGAAATTAATTAACTCTCGAAATTATCCAGAGAGTACACGTAAACACACGTACACTTTATTCCAAATTGGGAAATCGTAAAATTCTAATATTATCAATACGCGTGTAACGATACAAAATTTATATATAGTTATATATACGGTTGAACTATATCACTCGTGATGGACAATTTTAATTAAGAACTAATCGAGTCGGTCGATCGACGCAATACGCAACAGCGACGCGGCTAACGGAAACTGACGCGGTAATATTAATTTTCCAATTATCTGAAAAAAAAAAAAATAAAAGAAAAGGAGATACGATGAAAAAATGGATCGAGCGTGAATAAAGAAAATAGCGATTCGTTTTTCGCATTTGACGAGGAAACAAAATCAGTCGGTAAGGTACGGGGTGGAGGTGAAGGGTCGTGGAGAAAAAGAGAGGGTATATAACGGGAGAACAACAAGAGGAACGAGAGCAACAAGCCCAGGGAAACGCATACAAGATCATGGAATAGCTGACGCGACCACATGACAATGGGTGAAGCGGTTAATCCGCCAACCGGTAAATTCGAGTGACACGTTCACCAAGCTCACAGTGACGCATATATATATAGATAAGCGTTGCGGAAAAGCTCTAGGTTGATTTACGATAATTGCCCGATATCCAGCCATTTTGACCGATATACCTCCCACCAGGATTTTCGAGGGTGCGATATCACCTCGCACCGTGAAAAGAAGAGCTTCTTATCGACAATTGAGAATTATGACGGCGAGTGATGCGTTGAAAATCATCTATCTATCTATATCTATATATACCGAGGAGCTGGATCTGGGTATTACCTTTAATATTTCAACTATAAAGATCTCAGCTTTGATTAACGCGGCACTTCGATATTGAGCTTCTTTCGTTTCACTTTCGATTATCTTATTTATTTCGTCTTTTACTTACGCGGGGAGTCCTTCACCTTCGGAGCCCGGATTTTATCTAAAATTTAAGATGTCTTTTCTATTATAAAAATATGGAAAACGCTAAATTATCACGCAAAGTTGTACGAGATTTAACAATATTTTCAATGAAAATTAGTTACATTTTAATCACTTAAATAAAAAAATCAGCGTAAAGTTAAGATCAAGTATTTTAGATTTAAGAAATATAAGCTTAAATCGGTATATGTGACTCGAAGTTAAAGAAAAAAAAGAAATAGAACGAATTATAGTATAACAACAATCACAAAATGTTTAATATTAAATTTTCGTTAAAATTATTTATATTTTTTATTCTCTAAAGTACTTGATTTCAAATTTAACTAATTTTCATTGAAAATGTTGTTAAATCTCGTACAACTTTCGTAAAAATAGCCATCGGAGTGTAATAACTTAGATTACTTCATATTTTTATATTACAAAACATATCCCAAAATTTGGATAAAATCCGATTACCGGAGGTTAAGTACTCCCCTTGTTAGATCTTAGTTCAAGATATTGCGGATTATCTCACTATCCTACCGCTCTATCTTCCACGTTTATTCAAAATATTTTTCAAGATGTGTACAATCTTTCGAAATATGCGCGACGATACGCGAATTTCAGTGACGTCAGGATAAATACAACGAAAAGCACATTGAGAAAAATCATTGAGTTTGCATCGAGGATAAAATTCGTAATACCTTGTGACGCACGTAAACGGAAGAGCGTGCCTTTTGTTTTTGTTCCACACATCTCTTTATCACTGTTTCGAAAGTTTGACGTTGACAAATTTAAGAGCACGATAAAAATAGTAGGAAAGTTGCGTAATATTACAACGAGTGCAATCGCCAGATAGAAATGATACACTTGTAATCAAATAACTGGAAAAAGGTCACGTTTTAGTCAGACGTTTCGGCAAATAAAATTATATAATTCATCTCGAAATGTATTTTTACGAGGTAGCTCGAGTTCCCTTTTAAAAATGACTCTTTTAAAAAAAGTAATATAATTATTAACTTTATTTGTTTTATTCGCGAGCACAAATGTATAAGCATAACGATGGATTTTACTCGATATCATTCGTCACAATTTAATATTTACTCGACGAAATACGTTTTTAATAAACTTTGATGAATTTTCAATCCTCAAATATAATTCAAGTCAATTTTCGTGTTTTACGATTGTAATTGTTTTAAAATATTCATAATTCATAAAACATTATATAAAATTGACATTCGTAAAAGAGAGAGTGAGAGAGAGGGAGGGAGGGAGGGAGGGAGGGAGGGAGGATGATTTAATCATTTACGTAAACAGATCGATTTATTAATAATCGATAGTTTTTATTTGTAACGTAAAATTCATAAGTATATCAAGTACATTTCCATGTAAGAGTAATTAATTAAAAATAGAAACGACGATTCAAAATTAATGGAATTCGACGTGTACAAAATAATATCTAAAATTTATTTCTTCATCGTAATGTTATTTTTATTAAAAAAAGTACATTAGGATTACGCGTGTACATTCTAAATAAAACCGATATGGTTAGACAATCGAATACGTTCGAAGAAAGTTAACAATAATATTACCACGGAAATGTGTCGAGAAATTTGAAAGAAGAAGAAGAAAAAAAAATGAAGAATAAGAAGGAATCGACGTAATTAACAATGTGATAGTGAAATAGGATCACTTGATTAGTGTAGTTTAATGGCTTGGAAAGTTATATCCTTAACAAAGAACAAAGATAGCCAAGTTAAATAGTACTGCATGGTATATTTCGTTTGACCCCTCTTCTCGAACCGAGGAGTTCAATGCTCTCTCGTTCTCTCGAGCTATAGAATTTCGGGAGGGGAACGACTGCGAAAACGTAGGCTTCTTATCTCACGAGCTGTCGCGTTTGAGGAAATCGACTAGAACCATTTGAGTGCCCAGTATTTTTTGATACCGGATTTCTCCTGATATATACATTATTTTTCCCTTATTTTACTTGACGTTACCGTCATATTTATACACGGGTAATGTGTATCATATAACTGTGCACAAGAAAATAACGTTAATTCTAAGAATACAACATTTTTATGTATATATGTCTATGGTATAAATCATGTTAATTTCAAGGTAAAACACTACAGTACAGGTATTCGAATAGAATGTCAGATACTTTGTTGGGAACATAATTTTTACTTATTTCTTCTGTCTGTATATATATACACGTAAAGAGTACGAAAAAAAATGTTTTATAAACTTTTAAGCTATACTGTGAACTTTCTTTTTCTCTCTTTCTCTCTCGAATTCTCCACTTTTTCAACTTTCGTGCATACTTTCTAATTTCTTCGCATGCTTATATACTTTCTCTTTTTCCTCCTATATTACTGCTATTCTATATACTGTTTTTCTCTACACACTTATTACATCGTATCACTTTTTTTCAATTTATTTTTTTTCCAACGATTCAACTATACTTTCTTTTTGTATACAGTTGTAAAATAATAATTGCAATTACGAAAACACTCGTTTATCAAATAATTACAATTTTTCGTTACGAAAGTAGTTAATACGTTTAATGTCGTTCTAAATAAATTAATATTACCTTTACGAGAATAATGATTTATTAACACGACTCGCTCGGCAATAAAATGATTTTACGTTTACCAGATTCTGTTGTAATTCTATATAATTCGTAAATATAACGAGTATTATTTACGTTAATTAAACATTGATTTATTCGAATAATGGTGAACGAGTATAATGTAAATAAAGATAATTAAAAGTACAACATTGTACATTAAATATGAAAGAATATAAAAATATTTGGACTTTTGAGTAAGTTTAAAAATAACTCTAAATTTACCGTAGAAAATGTATGTGAACATTCTAAACTTTTCAAATGTGTATAGTTGTTAATTAACCCACTCGTAACCCAGTTCGTAAATTAAAATGAAAAATAATTGTAAATAATTAAACTCACTAGTATCCAATAAAATATAAGTAAATGTATCGCGCAGGTATGTAAACGTTAAATCATAATAATAACAGAAATGTATAACGTGCAAGATAAAATGAATCTAACAATTAATAATAATACACTATACGATATATCTATCGTCAATATTATCAAACGAATTATACGGTATAGTTTGTATTCCGCATAAATAAACATATTATACGAACAATTTATTTTAAATTGTAACATACATTTCCCCGTGTAATACACGAATCAAACAAAACGGTATAAAACGTGCGTTCGGTTTTTAGCGCGTATTTTTCGCGTAATAAAAAAAGGGGGGGAATAGATTGATATATATATAGAGAGAGAGAGATACGGGTACGAAAGAAAAATGAATGGATAAATATCCACGAATATTTGCAGTAACGAGCACCTAACGGCCTCGTATCCAGGCTCGGCAAGGAATTCTGCAGCTGGATCATTACCGAGTTCGAGAGAGAGCAGCGCATCCCAAGGACCAGCGCCTTATCGAGTTCTTATGTTGGGTGCACCAGCGGTTGGGAAAAGTTCATTGGTATCACAGTTTATGACTTCGGAATACCTTCATGTTTACGACACGTCGATAGGTAAGCTTTTACACGATCTCTGGGATTATTATACGAATATATATGTATATGTATATGTATCCACGAGAAATTATATATTGTTACGTATGAAAAGGAGAGAAGCGACAAATAAAAAGGTGGACTGCGGGATTCGACCCCGGGACCTCAGCGTGCGAATCGCGCGCTCTGACCGTCGAGCTACCGTCCACCCGGGCGGAGCATCGACGATACGAGCTACACACTTCTTATCCGTCACTTGACTCGTTCTCATATGCCCAAGTCGCTCGGCGATGTCCGTGACACCTCCGGCGGCCAAGAGAACGACGTCCTCGTCGTTAAACGTCGGATTAGTTTCCTTTTTATAGCATTATGTACTCTTCATTACCGACACTCGATTAATTAATTATTTTTACCGCTCGGATCCTCGTGGAACTTCAGACTTCACGGGTCGGAGGGTTATATACTTCATATTCACTTATGACATCGTATCACTTTTTTTCAATTTATTTTTTTTCCAACGATTCAACTATACTTTCTTTTTGTATACAGTTGTAAAATAATAATTGCAATTACGAAAACACTCGTTTATCAAATAATTACAATTTTTCGTTACGAAAGTAGTTAATACGTTTAATGTCGTTCTAAATAAATTAATATTACCTTTACGAGAATAATGATTTATTAACACGACTCGCTCGGCAATAAAATGATTTTACGTTTACCAGATTCTGTTGTAATTATATAATTCGTAAATATAACGAGTATTATTTACGTTAATTAAACATTGATTTATTCGAATAATGGTGAACGAGTATAATGTAAATAAAGATAATTAAAAGTACAACATTGTACATTAAATATGAAAGAATATAAAAATATTTGGACTTTTGAGTAAGTTTAAAAATAACTCTAAATTTACCGTAGAAAATGTATGTGAACATTCTAAACTTTTCAAATGTGTATAGTTGTTAATTAACCCACTCGTAACCCAGTTCGTAAATTAAAATGAAAAATAATTGTAAATAATTAAACTCACTAGTATCCAATAAATATAAGTAAATGTATCGCGCAGGTATGTAAACGTTAAATCATAATAATAACAGAAATGTATAACGTGCAAGATAAAATGAATCTAACAATTAATAATAATACACTATACGATATCTATCGTCAATATTATCAAACGAATTATACGGTATAGTTTGTATTCCGCATAAATAAACATATTATACGAACAATTTATTTTAAATTGTAACATACATTTCCCCTTGTAATACACGAATCAAACAAACGGTATAAAACGTGCGTTCGGTTTTTAGCGCGTATTTTTCGCGTAATAAAAAAGGGGGGGGAATAGATTGATATATATATAGAGAGAGAGAGATACGGGTACGAAAGAAAAATGAATGGATAAATATCCACGAATATTTGCAGTAACGAGCACCTAACGGCCTCGTATCCAGGCTCGGCAAGGAATTCTGCAGCTGGATCATTACCGAGTTCGAGAGAGAGCAAGCGCATCCAAGGACCAGCGCCTTATCGCGTTCTTATGTTGGGCTGCACCAGCGGTTGGGAAAAGTTCATTTGTATCACAGTTTATGACTTAGGAATACCTTCATGTTACGACCACGTCGATAGGTAAGCTTTTACACGATCTCTGGGATTATTATACGAATATCTATGTATATGTTATGTATCCGACACTCGATTAATTAATTATTTTTACCGCTCGGATCCTCGTGGAACTTCAGACTTCACGGGTCGGAGGGTTATATACTTCATATTCACTTATGACGATTAGGTAGGGACTTTCTGCGTTTAAGGCTTTTTATCTTCGGAGACGACATGGTAACGTATCCTTTAGCTGCCACCACTTTGTTACGTATGAAAAGGAGAGAAGCGAGAAATAAAAAGGTGGACTGCGGGATTCGACCCCGGGACCTCAGCGTGCGAATCGCGCGCTCTGACCGTCGAGCTACCGTCCACCGGGCGGAGCATCGACGATACGAGCTACACACTTCTTATCCGTCACTTGACTCGTTCTCATATGCCCAAGTCGCTCGGCGATGTCCGTGACAATATATACGGATATATCGCACGCGATTTGATTTGATTTACCTATCGAATGCAGGATTACTGCTGGATTACGTATAATTCTAAGAGGCTTGATTAACCAGCCCCCGATTATATTAACTTGGTTCGTATACATACACCATCTATTACCATTAATGCATCGTTCTATTTCAATGCTCGGGTTTGAATAACGCGCGCGCTATGTACATCTTTTGTTTTTTTTAAATATCACATCGGGCACACGTGCGCGTACCGTATAATATGTGATATATATACATGTATGTAACACATCACGAAATATAATTTAATTAAAATTTTAATCTTCAATATTGAAAGTCATTGCCAACAAATATTAATTATTCATAAAGTTCGAACGCTATTGGAAGTTCCGTTAATTAATATTGATGAAAATATTCTGAATACTTGAATTACTTTGTTATAAATACAAGTATATATATATATATCTATATATATACGTATACCGAATCTAGTGAAACGATCTATATCTGTACATCCATATATGTGTATATTTTCTGTGTTAATCATCACAATATTCATAAAATTAAATGTGTAATTATTACTGTTACGCTTCAGTGTTTAAAGTAATATATAACTAAGTTCAATAAAAGAGCGTGTCGTCCACGTAATATCGTACATCTGATAATATATACACTAATTAAAATTAATCGTCCAACAAAATGACACAGGTAGTTCGGGACAAGTTAAAATCAGTATATATTTGCTCGATGTTCCGAAATAGAAAAGTGAGTGAACCGATCAAATCTGTCGTAGTTTATATGTTATACATACACCACCCTCTTTATATAACAATCCATATTGGGTTCTATAAGTTAAGAGTTACACCCCTCCGTATACCACGTTTTTCGAAGAAAATCTCGAGGGGAACGATTCTAACTTCGAATCCTAAGGAAAATCAATTAAATCACTTTATACATATATATACCTATATATATCGGGACCTCAGCGTGCGAATCGCGCGCTCTGACCGTCGAGCTACCGTCCACCGGGCGGAGCATCGACGATACGAGCTACACACTTCTTATCCGTCACTTGACTCGTTCTCATATGCCCAAGTCGCTCGGCGATGTCCGTGACACCTCCGGCGGCCAAGAGAACGACGTCCTCGTCGTTAAACGTCGGATTAGTTTCCTTTTTATAGCATTATGTACTCTTCATTACCGACACTCGATTAATTAATTATTTTTACCGCTCGGATCCTCGTGGAACTTCAGACTTCACGGGTCGGAGGGTTATATACTTCATATTCACTTATGACGATTAGGTAGGGACTTTCTGCGTTTAAGGCTTTTTATCTTCGGAGACGACATGGTAACGTATCCTTTAGCTGCCACCACTTTGTTACGTATGAAAGGAGAGAAGCGAGAAATAAAAAGGTGGACTGCGGGATTCGACCCCGGGACCTCAGCGTGCGAATCGCGCGCTCTGACCGTCGATATATATCGCACGCGATTTGATTTGATTTACCTATCGAATGCAGGATTACTGCTGGATTACGTATAATTCTAAGAGGCTTGATTAACCAGCCCCCGATTATATTAACTTGGTTCGTATACATATACCATCTATTACCATTAATGCATCGTTCTATTTCAATGCTCGGGTTTGAATAACGCGCGCGCTATGTACATCTTTTGTTTTTTTTTAAATATCACATCGGGCACACGTGCGCGTACCGTATAATATGTGATATATATACATGTATGTAACACATCACGAAATATATAATTTAATTAAAATTTTAATCTTCAATATTGAAAGTCATTGCCAACAAATATTAATTATTCATAAAGTTCGAACGCTATTGGAAGTTCCGTTAATTAATATTGATGAAAATATTCTGAATACTTGAATTACTTTGTTATAAATACAAGTATATATATATATATATCTATATATATATACGTATACCGAATCTAGTGAAACGATCTATATCTGTACATCCATATATGTGTATATTTTCTGTGTTAATCATCACAATATTCATAAAATTAAATGTGTAATTATTACTGTTACGCTTCAGTGTTTAAAGTAATATATAACTAAGTTCAATAAAAGAGCGTGTCGTCCACGTAATATCGTACATCTGATAATATATAACACTAATTAAAATTATACGTCCAACAAAATGACACAGGTAGTTCGGGACAAGTTAAAATCAGTATATATTTGCTCGATGTTCCGAAATAGAAAAGTGAGTGAACCGATCAAATCTGTCGTAGTTATATGTTATATATACACCACCCTCTTTTATATAACAATCCATATTGGTTCTATAAGTTAAGAGTTACACCCCTCCGTATACCACGTTTTTCGAAGAAAATCTCGAGGGAACGATTCTAACTTCGATCCTAAGGAAAATCAATTAAATCACTTTATACATATATATACCTATATATATACATCACTATCGACTAGCGTCTATCTCATTTTATGACTCGACCGTCGGGAGAAAGGTAAAAATATGTATGTAACCGTCGTGACTTATCATTGCAAGGCTCGTTCACACTCAAAAGTTGGATTATTTCGATGGGTTGGCTTTTACGAGGTGGGATAAAAATATATATATATCTAAACGGAACTTTGCCAGACGAACGGTCGAATTTATCTTTCCCTTTCTAATATAGATTTCTTTTTTTTTTATTTATATTTTATTGTTTAATCGATCTTTATAAGAGCATATTTATTTATTATTGAATAGTATGTCGATATTACATTGCGATCGAAAAAGTTGCTCAAATCGAATAAAGTATTCAGCATTCGGTAATAAGTCTATTTTAAAGGCTCTTACGTGATCGATTTTCCGAATCAATGAAACTTAAATTAAACGAGGCACTATCTGCTCTTCGTCCACTCAGAACAATTTTTGAATGTTAAATACATTATTTGAAAAGAAATACGCGACTTGGGTCGATTACGTCGCAAGCTGGCTGGTGGTTTTTTCCACCGCTAGAGGGAGATGACTATTTCTCTACACTTGCTAGAGGGATTGTTATTTTCTTTTATATATAGAGTCGCATAACGTCATGCAATCATGCAATAGGCGCGTAAGGTATAAGATCTCCAGTTACTTACTAAGGACTCCAAACTGGAGATCGAGGACGAAATGCTTATATTTTTTATTTAACGAGATGTAGTTCTGGGAAATTCCACTAAATATATAGTGGACGAAGAGCAGATAGTGCCTCGTTTAATTTAAGTTTGATTTATTCGGAAAACCGACCGTGTAAAAGCTTTAAAAAAAAAACGAATCGTTAAGAATGATTTTAAAAAATAACTTTGACGTGGATGTTTTCTTTAATATTACGAAATTTACATTTATATTTTATCATTGGAACGAAGGGATCGAAATTTATTTATAATCCACGTTATACAATAAATTCGCGCATGTGGTAATTAAATTTATTATACTCAATTATTTTTTAACTTTACTCTTACAATTTTTTATTTTACATTTTTAATATTTTTATCATTGACGCATCTCGATGTAGTTATTTAATTTTTATCACTCCTACAGTTTTTATCAAATAAGGAAATAAAATATCAATCTATCATAAAGCATCGCGACAATATAAAAATTAAATGACAATTAAATCATTTAGACGTTGTCATAAAATTCTCCCCCGTATACATATATATACGTATATATATATATACAATTTAACCATTTTCATTTACGTAAGGTCGTATTTTACAGCCCCCTTTCAAATAGAAACTTTTTTTACGCGAGTTTCAATTTCCTCTTGTAAAAGCTACGGGAAACTAGATTCACCGGGAACGGGATATCGTATACGTTTTTTTTTTGCACCCCCCTCATATTTTGCACACCCTGAAATTCTTGGAAAAAAAATTTTTTAGTTTCCACGCTACGCGACGTACAACCCGCGATATTAAAACTTATGAAAAAAAAAAATTTTTTATTCCTTAAAACGATCCATCACAATTCTGATGGTAGAAAAGTGCCTTAACGTTTTTTTTTTCGGTAAACTGGTAAACTAGAGTGCTATTTGTAATTTAATCGAGTAGTACAAGTTTTAATCCTATTTTATTTTCCATTTACAAATCAATTTAAAGATTTTTTGTAAATTATTATTGATCCGAGAGAAGAGCGTATTTTATAATACACTAGGTCAAAGATACATCGCGTTGAAAATATGTCGTAACGTCATTAAACATATTTGCTATACAGTTTCTCTTGTGTGTATGTGTGTACATACCTATATATACAGTACGTTGTTTAAAAATACATATCTATTTCGAACTCCGTAATGTAAATATATATAAAACTTAACACGTGTATAATCTTAAAACGCTAACGCGAGTATATAGTATTCTAGTTAAAACGCGTTGTCCGCTAAAACAATTTTCACGTTGATATGCACATGTGTGTGTGTGTGTGTGTGTGTAATCATGACGTGTACGTGTACGTACACACACACACACACAGGGTTGCAGTGCTAAATAAGTTTCTCTTTAACCTAATTGGATGCAATATAATTACGGATCCTTTACCGAATAGTAAACGAGATTATTCAAATGGAGCTTTCCAAAAGTTCGATATTGCAATAGGGGTAAGTATTATTCCCGTATAAAAAGTGGATTATCGTAAAGGCTATACGCGTGACATAGCGGCGTTGTGTTGTTATCATCGCGTAATTACAGTAACGGCATTGTAGTAGTGCAATAATTACTTGTGCGTATATCGGAATTAAGTATGTGTATACATTATATTTGTATATATAGGATTGAAAAACTTTTTAGTACTGATAATTTTAATACGTCGCTATTTAAAACGATGTTACGCTTCTTTTTCCTTTTTGCTTAACGATTAATTTAAAATAGTTTAACGACGGGACGTAAATTTTCAACGATAATTACACGTATATTGGGATAATTAGACGTGCGCAATTTTTCGATTTTAATATATATATATATTTTTAAGTAAATAGGGAGCATTAAGCGATTAACTTATACTCGTTAAATATCGATTTATATTAAGTGTCGGAAAGTAAGGATAATATTTAAAAATTTATAGTCACTGATGCACCTAAGCCTACTTAACGTAAGTATAGGATTAGTGGAACTGTATAAGAAAGTTTGATAAACGTTATCATTGCGCTAGAAGTGCACTCGCAACTATTTTTTCCTTTTTTTTGTAATATTTTGTACGTTCGTGCACTTTCTATTATTAAATCTTAATGATAATACATCGTCACACCTAAACGTAATGTACATACATTGATAAACGTTTACACTGAATTGGCATGAACGAAATGTCTTCTATTAGCGTACACGTATCATCGTCACTTTTCACAGATACTTGGACAATAACGAACATTATCGTTTAATTATTTCGATTCAACGGATCTCCTTCCGATTTCTTTTTTTTTGCGTTAATCCACTTGTACAATCTCTCTGGTAAAATATTAAATAGAACTTTTATTTTTTAATAAAAAGTGCATCGATTAATTTATTGGTCGATAAAAGATGCACGACGATATCGCATTTAATAAATATTTAGGTAATTTTATTTACGCTAGATTCCTATTTCTTTTGTTCGTATAAAAATCTGGATTAACGTTTCTTCGTGACGATCCGTCAAATTTAACACAAAATTTTACATAATAAGCCGTCATAAATATTATATGCACTACACACGATACCTGGCGCTTTACTAAATTACATCGTTCGTTCATGATGAAAAGTGGGTCAATTTCTGCTTTACAAGATTTTCACTCGAAATTTTATTATAACTTAAATATACATATACGTGTACAGGAAAACGTTAATATAAATTGAAATTTAATTACCATCCGTAAAATATTACACAATGTGCATCAAATGATTTAATTAGCGCCAATGAAATTTAACATTTCTAAATACATACCATTAAAGTGTGAATTATATACGGGCGATTATTAAGAGAAAATGATTTTAATTTCGTACAATATATGTATGTATATATATATATATACACGATCCGTCGTATCAAATATAAAATTCGTTACGGCGAATACGAGTATATATAGACGCATGATCAATCGTTTTATTCCCCTAATATTTTTATATCGCGAAAATATAACGGAACGAAAAGAGCCGTTTTCTTGCCTATTCGAAAAGAAAGTAAAACAAAACGGAGAAGCCCGTGAACCAACCATCTCTGCACTCTAGCGAACTCGAAGCTAAATTATACTTAATTGATATATATATACATTCGTGCAGTGCGAAACCACGCGGCGTATTCGTCAATTACCGCGAAATAAACAGAAGTGTATAGAAATTTACGTAACCAGAGGAATCGAATGGAAATAGAGGAAAAAATTAACGGTATACCGAAATTTGATTTGTTAATATACCGAGAATTTAATATTGGTTATATCTGAGTCGTAACAGCATTTCCCGATATATCCATTATGTATATATACACACCTCTCTCGAACCCAGTAAAATTTTATGGATTATTGACACCTCCGTTCGCTTCCTCTCCCTCTCGATGCTTCCTTTTTTTTCTCCCCTACCCCTCATCGGCATATATCTAAAAAAGAAAAAAAAACGTATCGGTATAACGCTTATAAGTGCAAGGGAGACAACGCGAGGAGCTGAAGCGTATTTAATTTACGACTTTGAGACGAGTATGTATGTATATATGTATATACGAATACACACACACACACACGCACATATTCGTTTGTATGTAGGGTCGCGTATAGAGAAAGGGTCACGCGGACCGGGAAAAAAATTTTACTGCCTATTAAGCTGCCGCTCGTAAAATGTGCACTATTTCCGAGGAGGCCTGCGGAATTCCTATATTGTACCTTGTGTTCACCTAAATATATATACGTGTGTGCGTGCGTGCGCGCGAGCGCGTCTGTGTGTGTGCAAGGAACACCTATATGTGTATATATATATATGTATACATACAAATATGTGGAGGAGACCGGAAACGCAGGTAATGATTTATCGCGCGAGTTAACCCCGATTTTCGTAGCAGAGGTCTCGGGAAAAGATGAGTAAAAACGAAAAGTATCGTTTCGATATTTATCTTTCCGTGGGTTATCTCGCGAGGTGCGGTGCAACAAGCCACCCGACAACAAAATATTATGGGGATTTGTTATCGTTTCTTTTACTTTTATATCCCTTCAAATTTTTTGCCTCATTCTATTACCGACGTATGTGCATACGGAGTGATTTTTGTTTCAGATTTTTATATATATATAAGACAGATTGATAACGTTAATACGCAAGATTGATATGGTGAATTCTTTTAAAGTTTCGAAAAATATTCCGTTAGATTCATTTAATCTAGAAATATGATGTAAATATTTTTAATAACATCTCTCTCTCTCATACGGTAGCCCATCGGGACCAACAGAATATTTTTACAAGTTCAAAAGAAAAAGCGAAATCTCGTTTATTCCGTATAAAGCAACGTAATATCTTGAAAAAAATAATAATATGCTTATATACCGTATTTTCCGCGTTGAAAATGAACGATACGAAAAGAGAAAAAGAGAAGAAAATAATAAACGAAAGTGTGTGTGTGTATGTGTGGGTGTGTGCGCGTAAGATAGGTAAACGGGTGACCTCGTGGCCGTAAATTTTTCTTAAATCATATTTGTATAGAGAGTTGAAAGGTTTACCAAGCAATATTACAGATCCAAAACCCTAAACAACGTTCCTCGTTCTCCGGCGTTCTCCGGCGTTCTCTTGTGTTTACCTCTCGAGAGCTTATGAATTCTCCCTCTGTAACGTAAAGCAAATACCTCGACATCGTTTGACGTAGGTACTTGAAGCGTAACGGTAATAAATCCGGGAAGAGGATCCGTTAAAGCCCAACAGTTTCCTACAGAAATATGTTCGTTTTGCAGACGACGAGTCCGGTGAGAAGACAGTGAGCGTACTATTGGCTGGCGAGGAATCCGAATTGACTTTCATCGACCATCCTTGCTCCGAGATGACGGTGAGTTCATTTATTATTCAAAGACACGGATTTATATATATATATATATATATATATATACACACATCTATGTGTGGGTGTGTATATTGCAATTAGTTTGACTACAAACAAGTTTATTAAACCCGTTGAACCAAGCATTTTCACGTCGACAAAATCACCAACAAAGATTTCAAAATTCGGCCTGTAACGGTAGAAATAGGTTCAGAAAATATAAAGAACATTTCTTTGTTTTCCACTTAATGATATAAAACTTTTGTGGTATATTAATTGTAGTAATCGTGTAAACATTTTTGGAATTTTCAACGAGGCATATTATTATTTTAATTAAAGCTATGCGGTTCAATGCGTCAAAATTAGTATTTGGTGCCAAATGCTCTTTGCGACGCATCAATTTTTTAAATTATTTGACATTTTTTGTCAATATTCTTGAAAGTAATTATTCCAATTTTACATAAGCTTTCTTCTTTAATTAAACAGTTTTCTTTTATCCAAAAATAAATATTTTATTAGTGAATTGACTTTTATATTTTAATAAAATAATATTTTTTAACCCTGTGACGGGGAGTTCAAATCGTACCATAAAAGCGGCAAGCCGTTAAAATTTCAATCCCCTTTTCCCAGTAAGAATATAGAAGATCCCAATAAAAATATAGAAAATCAAAGAATTTTTATTTATAATTACAAACTTTGAATTTTGTTTAAAATGCTTCGAAACACAAGACGAGCAGATCGTTTTGTTGCCATTTGTCGTACCTGAAAATCTTATAACGAAGTCCTTATAAAAAATATAAGTATATCAAAAAAATTTACTTGTACTTTTGTTGCTTCTAAATGTCAAAAAATTCTATTATTCAAAACATTGAAAAAAATTCGTGTGCAAGGTGAAAAGTATTCTTAAAAACTGATTTTCATGAAGAGATGAAGACTATTTTTATCAAGGTACTCACAGTTTGTTTTACAGCCGCAAAACGGGTCTGCGAGGCTCGGCTTACCGCTTTGTGTATGTAAACAATTTATACGTTATATTACATTGACCTACGCATGAATTTTTTACAATACATTAGTTTTTGTATGTTTTTAGAATTATTTTGAAAATATTTTCATTCTTGAAGCATTTAGTGGGTATACACCTCCTTCTAACTTGGAAATTGTTACACACTGGGCCTCTGAGGCCCGGGTACCGCTTTGAGGGTTGATAATCACGTAGTAAACATTTTTTAATTTAAAAATTTTTTTTCTGAAAACAAAAAATTTTTTAAATGAAAAAGGTAATGTAAAGGTGTAGTAATTACTTTCAAGAATATTGACAAAAGCTGTCAAATAAATTCAAAATTTGTTGAGACACAAGGAGCAGTTGACAACATACTAATTTTTACACATTTTTCTACATCACTTTGGCTAAAATGATTCTGTCTTGTTAAAAATTTCAAGAAAAGTATATATTTTTACATCATATTCATGCTACAAAAGTTTTAGATCATTAGGATGAAAATAAAAAAAAAAAATTTTTCGATCTGATTTTACCCTTAATGGGGAAGAATAAAAAATGTAACATCATTTAGATTTAGATGTAATCTTTCGATATCTCAGTTTTCTCAGTGGTATAGGTCTTGAACTTTTTTAAATGCACATTCATTCAAATCTAATTGATTGCTACAAGATTCGTATACTATCCCCATGAACGATGCCTAATATATTTTACGATTTTAATAATAAACCAATGAACGTTTATTAAATTTCATTCGAAATATATAATACATTGATAAGAGTAAGATTCTAATTTTATTAATATTAATAAAAAGTAAATTTAAAGTGACGATTATATAATTTTTCCGATACGATATTGCGTAAAAATAAAAGTGTTATATAATCAATCTTGTTTGATAATCTTTTTAAAAAATTCAAATCCTTGGTATATATTCGTATAGAGTTCTTAATAAAATTCATAAATACAGTTTATTTTTAGTTTACATGCGCAATAGCTCCGTCGCATCTCCTAAGTAATATTTAAGAAAAAGGCTTGAGACAGGTTATGTCCGTAGAACGAAGGACTTGTAACTCGAAGATCTCGAGTTCGATTCCCAATCTCGAAATTGTTTTTACACACGACACGTAGTCATTGTTGATTAGATTCGAAACGGATGGTTTAAAAAAATGTCGTTTCATTTAAGTAGTACACGGAGAAAAAAATGTTGTTGTAAAAATAATAATGTTGTTTAGTAATGATGGAGCAGTCTTGACAAATGATAAAAATGACTATTTTTTAATTATTAATATTAACTATATTATATCCCGTAAATTGTTCCTATAACAAAATAGTAATTTTTATCATTTTTGTCGAGTCTGTCTCTCCATTAACTAAACAAACAATCTCATTTTTACTAAAAAATTTTTGATCCGCGTAGTAACACAGCTTTATATATTATATATAGTTGGTAACTCCAGTGTAAATAATAATTTATGAAAATTCGCAAGGTACTTAAAATAACATTAAAAAATAATTAAAGTCAAGGAGAAAGCGAGTAGGTATAAGAGATATCGCGATGTATTATACCGTCACATACCCAATTATTGATCATGAACCAATTTCTGATCAGTATTTTATTTCAATAAAATAATAAGATTTGCATAAATTAAAATGTGGCTACACACAATTTAAAGGTTAAAAAATCAATAATTGGATAGTAGACTTAACTAGGAATTGGCATACGTACCGACTGATCAGAAATTGGTACTTCCCGCCTTTTTTTCTTAGATTGTTGCTTACTTTAAAAATAGCTGTTATTTTATTTTTCTGAGATGGCTAAAATGAAGTTTAATACTTGTACTTTCTGTATCCATCAAAATATATACGATTATTAGTCTTTTTAACATTAAATTATTTTATAAACGTACGGATTTCCCTTAATAGATCAACAATCGGGTATGTGACGGTATACAAATAACATTAAAATCACTAAATGGAGGATGAGTGAAAGAAAAAATCTAACCAGTTGACCCAAATATACCTAAGGTCAAGAAGATATACACACTCGACAGTATATACTAATTAAATTTCACGGGGGTATTGAATAACGGAAACTGTACAGAAGTAAACACGAAACTAGGTTCAAATTAAACCAAAACTTAACAATCTATCTATACACCAATACACCTATATATACATATGGGGTATACCACGTGAAGTGGTCCGATCAAAATTTTAAAATGCACCAAATTTTGGGTACACTTTGCAAATGTTTTTCAGAATACAGAAAAAAATTTTTAGGTACTGGAATCTATTTGCTCAAAAGTTATTCTAACCTCAAAAAGTGAATTTTTCCAAGTTTTTTCAACACCAGCTGGGTTCACCGCTATTTAACTCAAAATCTATCAACTTTTACTATAGAACATTATATGTAAAATTCGTTGCTAATTATGTCTAGAATTTATCCTTCGGGTTAGAATTTCTAATCTCAAGGTCAATGTACATAAACTACATGTCAATATTCAACTTAAAAAAGTGTAAGTCGCCACAATTGAGTCTTTATCCAAAAGTCTAAAAGAAAGCTTGGATTGGAGCAATACCTTTAAATGGTCTGTAGCATTTTTATGGCCTCCCAATTCTGTAAAAAGTTATGACAATTTAAAGAAAGACAAAAAATTCACAAAAATTACATGGTAATTCCCATTTAAATTTTTAAAAAAATTTCGTGTTTCTTTAAATTGTCATAACTTTTTACAGAATTGGAGGCCATAAAAATGCTACAGGACCATTTGAAAGGTATTGCTCCAAGCTTTCTTTTAGACTTTTGGATGAAAAAATCAAAGGTGGCGCACTTGCACTTTTTTCAAGTTGAATATTGACATGTAGTTTATGTAACATTAACCTTGAGATTAGAAATTCTAACCCAGAAGAATTTTTTAACATTAAATTATTTTATAAACGTACGGAGTTCCCTTAATAGATCAACAATCGGGTATGTGACGGTATACAAATAACATTAAAATCACTAAATGGAGGATGAGTGAAAGAAAAAATCTAACCAGTTGACCCAAATATACCTAAGGTCAAGAAGATATACACACTCGACAGTATATACTAATTAATTTCACGGGGGTATTGAATAAAATACGGAAACTGTACAGAAGTAAACACGAAACTAGGTTCAAATTAAACCAAAACTTAACAATCTATCTATACACCTATACACCTATATATACATACAATGGTCTGTAGCATTTTTATGGCCTCCAATTCTGTAAAAAGTTATGACAATTTAAAGAAAGACAAAAAATTCACAAAAATTAACATGGTAATTCCCATTTAAATTTTTAAAAAAATTTCGTGTTTCTTTAAATTGTCATAACTTTTTACAGAATTGGAGGCCATAAAAATGCTACAGACCATTTGAAAGGTATTGCTCCAAGCTTTCTTTTAGACTTTTGGATGAAAAAATCAAAGGTGGCGCACTTGCACTTTTTTCAAGTTGAATATTGACATGTAGTTTATGTAACATTAACCTTGAGATTAGAAATTCTAACCCAGAAGAATAAATTCTAGATATAATTAGCAACGAATGTTACATATAATGTTCTATAGTAAAAGTTGATAGATTTTGAGTTATATAGCGGTAAACCCAGCTGGTGTTGAAAAAAATATGGAAAAATTCACTTTTTGAGGTTAGAATAACTTTTGAGCAAATAGATTCCAGTACCTAAAAATTTATATATATACAGGGATATAGACGTGTATACAGGAGGAGTCAAGATAATTGTCATCAATTCGTACGATGAAATTGATTGGTATCCAGTATATCGAAGCAGTATCAGTTACCAAGTTGATTCGTGATAATTTTACATCAACCTGAACTCGAATGATCCGACCAAACAATAACCACGTATGTCGGATGTTCCATTGGCTCGAAATTACACTGAGTACCTCGAGAATAACACCTCAGGGAGACTGACACGAATTGGATACAATAATACTGGATGTACATTGTGCGATCGGGTCACTCGTTACATTGACATTTTCATCTTTTTTTTTTCTTTCCCTCATTCGTCTATACATGTTACATTTTACATTTGACGTACGATACATCTATACACACCACTGGCTTGTTTTCTTTTTTTCTTTTTTCGGCATCGAGTTATTTTTACCATCGAGTTGGGAATACGCTATTAACGTGACTCTTGCCAGAGGACAAATGTTCGAGTGCACTTGTGGAATGTCGATATATCGAGAATGGATACGTTTTAATGACGGATGCTGTTTTTTTTTAGGCGACAATATACTCAAGATGAATTATTTTCTGATATTTCCAAGTATTGATGTAGTTAATCAGAGGATCGATGCAATTTCTGTGTCAAAGTTATTTTTTCTTTTATTTTACACTCCGAGAGTTTAATTTTTATACACGAAAGATATCGTGATTAAAGAGTGAATCATTTTGTTTTAAATCTTCGGATTTTGCGACAAGCGTGTAAAGTTAGATCTCTAGTTACTTACTGAAATGTCTCTGCTCTGGGAAATCCCATCGACCATGGTGGACGAAGAGTAAGAATCTAGCCTTCTTTAATATAAAATTAAGTTTTACTACGGAAAGACCGTTAAATCCAGTATAACTTTACTATTTAGATAATTCATCTTTTTTTTTTGATATTCGTATTGACGAATAGCAATGAATTAAATAAATAAAGAAAAAAATGTAAAGAAACCATCAGCTGTTTAGAATTTGATGGACGAGATATTATCGTTTCCCTGGCCGTTATAATAATAAAACAAGAGCAATCTTGGGCACGACGAATAACAATGTTTTATTGATCATACAGCTTGTGTTCCGAACGTTTTAATTACCCTTCTCTCCGCAGCATAGATTCGATCAACGAATGTAACCCACGTAATTAAAAGGTTGAAGGGTCGACTACGCGCGGCCAGTAAAACTTTGTTGTTCCTCGAAAATTAAAGTTACGGTTTATGATTTACAAAACTGGTAGATTAAAACGTTCGATTAACCTTGTCAAATATTACATCGAATGTTAAAACTACAAAATACCATCAGACTTTAAACAAGTAAAATATGTATATACCCTATATATATATTAATCCGCCGTTATAAAGGTGGATCGAGTTAACTATATGTTTAACAGCCGGACTACACGTCGATCTCGATCACTGAAATTTCATTACCGAGTGTACTCGTACAAAATCAAATAGTTTTTCTTGTATTTTTGACGAAGTATATGGATATACGGGATCGCCAATAAAACGGTGTATCCCATCGATAATCCAATTTCTCGGCGTAAATTTTGGAGGTTGCAGGATATATACCGATCATCGCGCGAACAAAGATCTTACCAGGAAATATTTGAAATTCCATTGAAAATTGAAAGGAAGTTAATGGTTTAGTGCTAAACTTAACTATGTTCCTCTTAAAATATCCTACGGTGTCTCGGGTCTATCGAGTTTAACTTGAGCAGTGCATAAATCAATTCGGTTTATTGGTTCCGAGTGCCGTGGCTTGTTATCGTGAGCGAGCTTGCGCGCCTCTCTCCCTCTCTTGAAAGCACATTTCTTACTCGAACGCTTTCTCAAGAGGTATATACTACCTTTCACCTAATATAGTCCAGGTAAATTGGACACTTGCACAGGTGCATTGCACAAATTTTATTCATAGGGTTTCCTTTCTCCCCCTTTCCTTTTTTTCCTACCGCGAATTTCTTCCGAATTTTTAGATTTGATTTCTTATAGAATTCCGAATATATTACTGCTATTATCATCCCAATTCCGTGAATTTATGTTAATAAGGTTAATAGTATATATCGTATATTTGCATCAAATCAATCGATCTCTCTTATTCCTTTTTTTTTCCTCCCAATGAATTTCATTTTGTCGAATTTTAAATTTACGTATATATGAATTTGTTATAAATGCGGATGATCGTTTATATCGTATTTTTATTCGAAGAAGAGCGAGTATTCGAATCTTGATTTATTTAGCCAATTATTGAAAAAAACTGGTGTACAACGTTGAACCGAAAGGGATTGTCGAAAGCATAGTTAAATTACCATTAAACGTTACCTTGTAAATATTTTACTTTGTATCGCTGAAAATTTAAAGCTTATTCAATTGAAAAGATAATTCATATTGAACGGCGTTTTCATCGATATTTATATATATGTATATATTTATATAAAAGAATTTCAATTTATATAGAAAACTTAAAATGAGTCTTGTTTTACAACTCGGAACAAGAAGTTTATTCCGTCATTAGATACCAAAAACTTCTCTCAAAGTGTCATTAAAATCGGTGACCTGAATGTAACACTTTTCTGGGAAATACAGGTATACTTTAAAAAATAAAATAACAAAAAGAAACGGGAGTATCAACACAATTTTTAACAATAAAAGTAAATTCATTTTTTCTTTATCTATCTTTAAATTTCACTTGGTTATCTACTTGTCATTCGTTGTTTTTGAGAAAGTATTCGTCCAAATACGTTTAATATACACTCGAATCGTGACACACAAATTATCCAATCAGTTGCGCGTTATCCTAATCGTTTATCAATTATCGTATATCCTTTAAAGGATGTGTGTGTGTATATATAATTTTCATTCGTAATTGTTGAACCGATAATACGGAATATTGTATAGGTGTAAGAAAATCCACAAAAGTCCTCCTAAACTCGTACACTCAAGAAAAAAAGGACATAAGTATATATATATAGAATTTCATCGAACAGGAAGGATGGATAAAAGTATATATACGTATATATATCTATATCTGTAGAAAAGTAACACTTCTTTTGAAATGTATTGTAGGTTTGAAAAATCGTGATCTATCGGCTTTGTGTTTACTATCATTCCCGTACTGATTTTCGTCTATAACGTCCCATATTTTTAGACTATACGCAACCTTATATCTCCTTGGGCAATCTCTTTCTCTCACTCTCACTACTTTTGCTCTTTGTCCTTATATCTGCTACCGAATAAATTTCACATCATCGAACTTATACAGGTATAGGTATGTATATATATATATAAATACACATTTTTATTGGAAATATATCTGTTGCATCCCTCGGAATGTGCATATATCAGGTTTACCTTGAAAATTTTTTGGAAATTTGAGTTATCGACCTATCCCATCCTCTTCTCGCGTATTTTTTGTTTTCTCCTCGCCGCGATACGTGTTCGTGGTAATGATACGTATCTATACACCCTGGGTCTAAAAAAGATATAAAAATATGTATATACAGACATTTCACATATAAAAAGCCTGACGAGTTTGTTAAAATAAACATCCTTTTCTACATATTGTAATTTCCATGTGGCTTTTCAGTTTGTTGAACGATATTCCAATAAAAAAAAGTAAGTGTAATTACTCGTAAACGATGTGCGAACAGCTATAAGAGTAAAAAAAAGGAGGGGTTGGGGTTGGGGGTGGAGGTTCTAAACTCGGGAACGAGTAGTCCAAGTACGTGAAACGTTCTATAATCTTACACAGAAACCCCTGAGGCAGTATGTTAAACTCCATCCTCGTTAGCGGAGCCAATAAAGAAAACAAAAAATACTCGATCCCATTACAAGCCTCGTACACGTATACACAGAGAGGTTGAGGTGCGCACACGGTTAAATACGTGCTCACACCGTCCAGCATTAATTACCAATTTATCAAAGTCGATGCATCAGTGCACCGTGTCCGTAATCCCAAGCTTCCTTCCTTCCTTCCTTCCTTCCCCGGTCATTTTCAGGCCGTATGGAAAAGTTTAATCGATAAACTAGAAAACGAGGGCTGGTTACAAGCCTCAACGAAAGTTTGATTGGTCCGCGGTAAAAGTTTTACACCTACCTCTCTCTCCCTCTCTCTCTCTCTCTCTCTCTATACATATATATTTGTACGGGCATATTGTTAAACCGGATGCGCGTATATAACCCGGTTGGAATTCACGAAATTACCGTTTAATTGAATAAGTTGTACGTTCGGAGCAGAGGGGACGGTGTAGAGGGTGTGTCGTCCGTCGGCTTACGGTGGCTTGAGATATTGATTCCCGCGAAATTCTTCTCATTTCGTTTACGGGCTTACGCGCACGAGCACCGAGATAACGAGATTTGTTTCGCGTCGCGCTTTAGTTATTCGGCCGACCCGGGCTGTTGATTTTAAACCGAGTGACTCGGCAACTCGTAATACCTTTACCCCTCACCCTGTTTTTCTTTTCTTTTCTTTCCCCTTCTTCCTTCTTTCCTACTTTTTGGTATTTCTCGTCTTAACCAATTTCGAGGGTTCATTCCGTTAAACAGATCATTCCCTAATTTTTTGTTTTTTTTTTGTACGTTTTCGATAATTAAACCCCGGTTTTTTAGGTATAGGTAACTTTGAATATGATGGATTATCGATAATATGCGTGATTTTATAATTTTGTAGGACGTTTACTAATTGCTTAAACAATTAATCGTTATATATATCAGGATACGTAAATAGATTAATCTACGTATATATATACCATATATATCGATTTCGCGATGAAAAATTCGACGTCGAGATTTGTATAGGTATACACGTTTAATTACCAAAATAATTTGACGCAGTCGCGCCGTTTTCTATACTTCCGAAAAATTTCACGCAATTTTTCCCAAATGTGTCAAATGGAATTTTACGACAAAATATTTATAATTGCATCACTGTATATTAATTATAATTTACACCTAAAATTCCAAAAACAATAAAATATGCATCGATTGATTATCTCAAAAGAAATTACGCTAACGAATATTGTAAAAAAAAAGATATATGAAAACTCTTTAAATTTAATAAAATAAAAAAAGTCAATATAGTACACAGGTATATGAAGTTGAATTCGTTTTTAGTACACAGTATAAGCTTCGTATACGGATTAACGTCAACTATTCACAGGTACACGTAGACATAAATAACGTTGATTTTCTCATCCTCGCTAAGCAAAGAATGTCATTGTGTGTACAGTACGATAGGCAAATGTTTACATCAATTTAAAATTGTAACTTGCAAATACCGTACAAACATTTTAAACATTTTTCTGTTTATTCAACGTTAATTACCACTTGACATTTGACTACGTCACCCGTAGATTTCGGCTTTGTCTCTAACATTTAGTGCAGATTATACGTACCTGCATACGCCTCTCTCTCTGTGTGTGTATGTATATGTGTAGTGCAGATTGATACAAACAAAAGTAAATGAACTACCAATGTGCGCACCTTACTCAATTGTTACCGACTCGAATGAATAATTAATTCGTCAATTACTCAATTTTTAATTATAATATAATCATCTTATTTCCTGCATTGAATCTATACGATCTTACCTAATTTAGAATAAATAATTATATTTTCATTATCGATAGCGTTTCTCAATTTTTCACGATAATGCAATTGTATTATGAATATTAATGAAACTACTTAAACGGAAGTTTCAATTAAACAAATAATAATATAATTGTCGACTTTTCATTGAATTGAAATTAATTATCACGCATGATTGATGCTAATAGTAAGCGTCGATAACACCTACCGGACTTAATATCGGATTATTATGAAATAATTACAAAAAATATTTTGAGAAACTGCGTTCAATTCTAAATAATAAATTAATCGTAAATATACATACTAAATCTAATGAGAATGTTATTTTAAATAACATATATTATTATTATTATAATATTTTATATATTTTATATTGTATATAACTTTTGTAAAGGCCATACTTTGAGTAAAAGGAGCCTTCTTTATTTTAAAATAAAATTTCAGTTCGGAAAGATAAATTTTATAAATATTTAGTTCACCAAACAATTCATATATTTAACAAAAAATTCATTCTTGAAAAAAATGTTATTTATTACCGTCGGTAGATGGCGATAGGCTGAGCGGCGATCTCTCGCGCATTAAGATTGTCCCAGGAAAAGTACATAAATCGCGTTAATAACTGAAATTACAATCACAATAACAAAATTAAATGTTTACTTTAGAATTCGGTGCCGACTTTATTTAAATATTTTTTTGTGAATTACTACCCATCTTTTAGTGTGTTTTTGAAAGTCTCGGTTTTTTTGTAAAAAATATTTTTATTTTACATTTTTTAGTTATATTTAAGTGTAGTTTAGACAATATTGCGCATGGCATCTATTCGGGTAAGCCTATAATTGTGCGCATAATTCATACGGATGAGATATTGATGCACAAATTCGAATATGGAACCACCGGGGGGTAGTTAGTTAACTTTCATTTGCATTTTGATAAATACAATATGGTTAAGTTAGTATCAAAATAATCGCTAATGGAGAAACATAAAAAACTATACAGATCAAAGTGAGTGAAAAGTACATAAAATTAAAATTGTTTAAATTATAATACTACGAATAATATCGACAATGATAGGTTAGGTTAGGTTAGGAAATCAAAAAAGTGAAGAGCGAAAAAAGACTTGTCAAAGAGCGGAAAATCGGAGGAAATTAGGTTTGTACCTACTTTGACGTTCTAGTATACCTGCTTTCAAGTTGCCGCAGAGAGAGAGAGAGAGAGAGAGGAGAGTCAATGCTGACACACCAGATTATCAGAATACTCTGTTAATTTGGTTCTGTGTCTGTGTGTGCCTGTATGTGCTATCAAAGGCACATTGAATGTACTTCAAAATAATATTCATATACCTAATGAATACGTAAAGTACAGTGTGATATTATCTTTTTTTTTCTTAATTATAACAGTTTTCAAATGTGAAATTATATTCCGATAATTTAATGAGTGGCAAACGAAGAAAATTGCTCGAAATCACAAAAGAGTTTTGTACTATTCATTTTCTCGTAATGCATTCTATGTAACTTGAAGGAATAATGAGTTCATAAATTTTTAAATGAACAAAAACTCGCATTTGAGTCACTTCTCGTGCATAAAAATTCGCGAAGGGAACAAACTTTCTTACAAGTGCAGCAATTCTATTATTTGACTACGAAATTATTTTTCAATGGCGAAATCACCTACTTTCTTTATATACATATATATTACGAAAATAAAATAGACGGAATATTTTCTACGCAATATGAAATCAATTATTATTACAAGATTGGTAAAAAACGGATATTCGGTATAGACGTGTCGACGTGTATGTGCGTAACCGCGCGTGCGTAAGATTATTAGAATATTTTCGTGTTTGTCGAAAATTGAAATTTCAATTATCTTTTGTGGGTAATCTTGGTGTTGTCGTCAGTTTATTTCGATGAAACTAAAATTAATTAAAATAACTCATTAAAATAGCAAACTCTAATTAATACAATTTGGGCAATTTGTTATTATATTGTATTATATACACATACATAAAATACACAGGTAGATTACAACAGCTATTATCGTCCCGGTAACTCGACATAAAAGCGTGTACACAAAAATGAAAATACCTTTTTGATAAATTTTGAAATAAAATTTTAACGTGTCACATTACCTCTTAATAAAAAAATGTACGTTAATATAAGAAAAAGCAATTATTAAATTAAATTGAATCGATATTTTACGTAAAATTGCTATTCTATCCGGTGTTGTTTATTAATCACTATATTGTGTTCGGTAGTACGCGACGTAACACTGGAAATATGAAATATTAAATGGGTTGAGAAAAAGTTTATACCGACGACGTAAAAGAAGGTAAGTGACATCGCTAACAAAATTTATATACAATTTTATATAGTATAAAACTGCATGTCTATATTATTCAGATTTTAAGATCGATATAGAAAGAACGTTGGATGAAATTTTCTCTCTTTCTCTCTCTCTCTCTCTCTCTGGGTGAACTCGTTGGCAATGCAAAATTCAACCGAAATCCCGACGGTACTTGCACTCGTCCCCAGACCCTACGTGCGTTTGTCACACGCGTGCGCTCCTCACAACCTATATAGCTATATAATTTCCACTTATTCTTTCCCTTTGACTGTCTTGGTTGCGCTCGAACGTATACTCCGGTGGTTCAAAATTAAGCGAACCGCTCGGGGAATGCGTGTCATTGATATACATACGTGTATATATATATGTGTGTATTTAATAACGTTTGGATTTCGATGCGAATAAAAAATCTGAAGCATATTGTGCGAAATTAATGACACTTATTTCACTATATTTTATATTATATGTATATATCTATCGATTACTATTATAATCCGCGTAATGGAGGAGGCTTACTTTATATTGTTATACCGACTTTTGTTTACTAATAATAAAACAAGTGAAACATCAAATATTTTTGTAACTACATAAACGTTGAAATGCTTTCTTGAACGAACAGTCACACGCGAAATTCAAGAGTGTAATACGTGAAAAGAGGGACGAGGGAAAAAGAAAAGATGCACTAAAAATTTAGTACTAGCTCGATACAAAGTATAAATATTTATATTTAATTGTAAAAAAAACGCATCGACCGTAGGAAAAGAAATATTTACGTTGACCGTCTACGTATAGCCCTGTTAATCGCCGAACGTACAGTTTCCTCGGCGAGTAGCACATTCATGAGTTTTTAATGTTGAGAAAACACAGCTTCAGGAAATCCTCGAGGACAAAACCCGGTGTACTTTCCTTTGACGTGAGCGAGACAGACGGAAAGTTAGAACGAAGGAGGGCTGATTTAAACGGCAAGAGCGTTGGGAATGCTTTTACCGACGTTGGAAAAAAAACGAAAGAAAAAAGAAAAACTATGAGTTTATACCTGGCCAAAGGAATATTTTACAACTATACCGAATAATTCAAAAATTCAGCAATATTTTATATAGAAAAATCTTTTAACCGACGTAAAACAAAAAGATATATCCAATTTTTTATTCTTTAAAACTTATACTCTTTACGAGTAAAATAATATTGTTTTTTTTTACTTCAATCAAATCAAATGCAGGAAACGATAGATTTTTTTTGTCTTGTATGTGCATTTAATTCACAAGAAAGGAATATATATCGAGAAAGAATCTGTATAGAGGCATCGTTTTAACACAAATTTCAAACATTAGAAAATATATAATGGTTATATTTTATTCATTCGAGAGAAAAGTCAATACATGTGTATTTATCGATCAATTTATTTAATATTGAAAACCATTAGACAATATTGGAAAATAAAATGAAAGATAAGCGTAAGATAAATATGAGAAAATGAATTATTTAGCATTAATTTATTAATTATACTATCGTCAAAGTTATTTAATGTATTTAAAATATATTGTATATAGAATAAAAATCTATTACTTATAAAAAATGTAAAATTAAAATTCGCAGCGCAGCGATGATCTATCAACGTGATATAATCGTGGGATATATCCAGTTAATCGAAAACTCTTTAAAATAAAATCGCTGCATTCTCTTGGTCGCGAATAAAATATCGAATTAATATAATGCAATAAAGACAAAGATTAGCAATTGAAAGGTAAAGTCAGCTACTACATCGAAGGGAAGTATATAAAGTTAATCGAAATGTAAACAAAAAGGGTATGCTACTTTGCACGAACCGAGTGGAGAAAGAGAAGTACATAGACCGAAATAGTCCGACGTGAAAATACAAGAGAGTAGTGAAATACAAAAGGGTTAGGGAAAAGGGTCTGGACGAAGTTGGTAGAGCAGAACGTCGAAAATAGTCAAGCTTCAAAAGACAAAGAGAGAGAGAGAGTTGAAACAAAGACGGAAAGTATACCTGAGAGGGTAGGTGTATCTATATGTCTATACACACACGAATGTAGTAAGAAAGAAAGAAAGAAAGAGAGAGAGAGAGAAAGTGGGGGTAGGAGCTGGGTAGCCTCTTTTTCTGCCGATGCGATATGGAATTGTAAACGCGAATCGGCGGTAAGGGTGCACGAGCTTTGTGCAGTCAACAGTAGGATCTGGCGCAGTTGACCTACATTATCACAACGTCGAAGGTACCATTCGTGTGCCAATCTGCCTTTTCCGGGGCATTCTTACTCTACGTTTTTCAACCTCTTTCTCTTTATCGCAAACTCTATATCTTTCTCTTATCCAGTCTATCGCTTCCATATCCACCTCTGCGTACATACTGTTATTCTATTTTTTTTTCTTTTTACTTTTTAAATTTACCTTTCTTTCCCCTCCCCCCACCCTTTCCTGCTCCCTCGTTTATACACATTTTATTTTTCGGTACGACCGTAACTTTTTCCGATATACGTTAAAAAACCTCGAAATTCAAATTGATGCACAGACGTCGTACGTGCAGTGCGCACGCGACAAAATTGAGATGCCAGTGGTGTATATATACCTAGCGAATCTAGGACAGTTTAATAGCGACGGCTTTAGGATTTTCTTTTTTTTTCCAGAATTTCACCGGGAAAGTGAGATTGAAGCGAAATTTGTAGGATTACCCGAGCGTGGCTTCGTTTTCTTCGCTCCGCATTTAATATCCTTCCTCCTCGTATTGTCTTTAAGAACATTATGTATTTAACTATTGACGTTACTACGAGTTCATTATACACAAAGGAAAATGTCTCAGTTATCAAATCGTAATTATCGTGCAGACTATATGCGGCGTATTATCATTTTTATTTATTAGTTTTCATTCAGATTTTTTCAACGGAAATATCGTCGTTTCAACGGCCTCTTTCCTTAAATTATATGACGATGTTCCAAAATTTATAAGGCATCATTTGGTTTTTTTACTTATATATGTATATACGCTTATTTTACGCTATCGTTCTTCACGTTTATTGCTAACGAACAAAAAACATGATATCTACGTCAAAACGTATATACGCAATAAATCTTCCTCTAGTTTATTTTCATTCTCGTTTTCGTATAGGGACAAAAAAGGGGAACTATAAACTTTATAGTACTTTTTAATAAATTTTATTTTGATAACTCGCTTTTGACATTGACGGAAGTCGGACGCAAAAAATAAAACGTTTTTATTATTTTACATGATTTTTAGAACTTATGTCGCAAGAAACGGAATATACATATTCCGTTTATTATATATATATATATATATATATATATATATATATACATATTTATTTCGCGCAGGGGTATGTATATAAAAAGAAGATTTGAAGAAACGATAGTAAATATACATACATAAATGCGAAAGTATTTTTCGTTACGAAATTGACCAGGTCAATCCCGGTGTACTCGATCAATCAAACAAAAAATCAAGTTCTTTATACAAATATGATGAATGTACAGTACCACGGAATTTGCAACTAAGTTTATTTTGAACTCGTTCACTTTTATTAACGATGAATCCTCGTTTAAAATTGCAATAAACCGCTTATTGAAAAATAATTGGAATAATTCGTCGTTTTTTTTGTTTTCCGTTATGGTAGATGAATTAACGTGTAAAACAGCGTGTATACACAGGTTCCAAAATACATATTACCAATTCGTTATTTCTCTTTTTATTTGAGCAACAAGAAAATTCTCATCTTCGGTTGGTTGCGACTCAATTTGCATAGTTCTCGAAATATTTAGCATATTGCGCCTTTTGAAGTGAAACTCGGGGATTCAAAGTGAGATATACGCCTCGAGCGTTTTGTCAAAAAGGTATGGAGTAGGGGCTGCTGGTGAATACGTTAAAGTCGTACATTTAAAGGTGTTGCCGTGTCCTCGGATTAACTAAACTTTAGGTTGCGCGCGGGAAACGAGAATAATCGTAATATAAGGAATGCCTTCCACGAGAATGAAGATTGAAACCTGTTTTAATTAATCCTAAACGATGATTAATGAAACTTGCAGTTACAATTTTCTATTACTTTCCATTATACTACAAAATCTTAGATTAATATTACGATTAATCATATATTCGTTAATTATTCTTCTCTCTCTCTCTCTCTCTCTCTCTCTCTCTCTCCTCTCTCTGTCGAATTTTACTCCGAGTTTACTTTACGAAAGTTTCATACCTGACGTGTAATCGGTGAAACCTATTTTCGTTCCATATCGTAAAAATACTTGTGAGGGAAAAAAATGTTTAATTTAAATTTAAATTGCATAATAAACACGTAAGGGAAAATGTGCAAGTGTTGAAAGAAAAAGAATGTGAGAGAGAAAAAAGTGAGACACAGAGCAGGTAGTAAAAAAAAATGAGAACAAGAAAACGTTGCGAATAAGTAGAAACAAAAGACAGTGCTTGAGAAAAGCTGAAAAGCGAATGAGAAGCTGATTTTTTTTGTCGCTTACAATGTATTTAAAGAGGCCAATTTTGTTGGACGATTTAATTAATGAATCTACTTAATTTCGTTACCTCCATAAATGCAACAAGATAAATAACTATATTTATCGTTTTGAAAATACATTTATTAATTTCTAAAAGATGATGAATGGTTGTATCATTATCGTAATGCGCTGTATTCATTTAACTGACGAATGGCTTTTTAGGACGCTATTAATTTACGAGGATTATCAATGATTCGGAAGAGTACAAACATTAAAGTAGTATTACACTAAGTAACTAAAACGAACAGATAATAAGTGTATATTATATTTTTTTAAACGAGATTTTAATAAATATTTTGAAAAATTAATTAATATGTTTTTTTTTAATTAATTTACGTATTAAAAGCTGTGTTTAAACGAGGACTTAATTATCTATATTGAAAATGCACCTAAAATCTTATTTTTCCTAACCTTCGTAACGATTGTTTGTTCTTTAAAAACTGACATTTTAATCGTTTTTCTGTACTGTACTTACCGTAGAATTAAAATTTAAATTCTTTTAACTTCCAGTTAATTAGCTTTTTTTTATCATTACTTTAAGTTCCGCGTACATTTTATATAAACTGCATTATCAACGCAGTAATTTAATTAATAATTGATAAAAGAAAAAGAATAATGTAATTTTGCTTTAAAGAACAAAAAAAATAAGAAAGATCTTTCAAAAACAATTTATTTGAATTGAAAGCTTATCCAAATGGTAAGAAAAACAATTCCTTTCGAGAATATCAGATAGCTTTTTCCAATTTTACTCGAGATACTCCATTTCATAAGAAATCGTTTTTTAAATACTAATAACAATTTATTTAAATTACTTTCGATCAGTTATATTATTTTCGATAACTACAAAGGTATATCGAATGTCGTTTTATATATTTCCTTAAATAATTATTTTAAATTTAATTAACGTGGAAAGGGATATTATAAATATAAAAGGATCGAAGATTTATCGGTATTATAATTTGATTTTCTCCTATAAATATAACTTCGTCTGATCGTACACATTTATATAAGTACTGTTTAAATTTTAAAAGAACACATGTACAAATTTGCAATTGCCAATTGTATATAATTCGGCATTTATCTCGAAAACGTATAAATCTTAAATGATTTCGTATATCTTTGTGTACAACTAATTATCTCGATATAATTCAAAGCTCCTTTTAAATTTCTGGAAGAACGGGAAATCAATATAATTTCTATTTTGACTATACCGAAATCCTTTTCTACCCTTTTACCTAATTGAAATCGACGCGGTATTTTCTGCTTTTCTCGAATCTTCTGATTTATCCTCGTTTGAAATGACAGGATGCAGCTGCATCCCGTTAATTGCATCGATCGAGAGGGTCGACGAATTTTCGAATGAGATGAAAGAAATTGAGATCCAAGTATAAGCCGTTAAGACGTCGTAGCTTTCATTAAAACGTGTCTATATATATATATATATATATATATCGCAACCTTGTAATTTAGACCTGTTATATTTAATGTATAACAAGATCAGTTAAATTTGATACTTGAGCTCCTTTTCCTTACTAAAAGGAACGTCTTTTTCCTTTATTAATTTAATTGCATTTTAAATCTAAAACGAATTGTTTATTTATTTTTTTACGTCTATCAAAGACGAATATGGTGGAATATATAGTATTTATTTATAAGAATCCTTTATTTATTAATATAATATACAACATATGTATGATACAGAAAAAACGTGCAATGTATATAAAAGTAGATAGTACACTGTAAGATAAGTAAAATAATTATACAAGTATTAATATAATAGAAATAAATGACTTTAAGAATGTAAACTGTATCGCGGCGGTGGTCTTTCTCGAATTGTCTCGCGAACTGAACTGCTTGCTTCCTTTTTTCCGCGTTTAACTGTTTCGCAGGGTCAGGGAAAAAAATTTCATAAAAACTACAGGTCAGTTTTCCCTTGACTCATCCTTATGAAGGTAGTGGGTGCTGTAATTATATCGTAAACAAATGTATGAGAATCGTTGTATTCCAACAGAATATACATATGTATATTAAGCAGACACGTCGTAATGTTTATTGTAATGCGTTCGTAGGAAAAACAAACTATATATATATATATATATATATTGATCAAATGAAAATAGAGAATGTGCATTAATGAAGCGCGTATAATCTAGAGCCAATTAAAATCTTTCGCTCTGAAAAATTTCAATTAAACCGGACGATATATACATATACGTAAAATTTTTAATAAAATCGAAAAAATTTTTAATTATTTAATTAACCACGGGTTTTTACGTACCATTGCGTTACGGAAGATCGAACGCGTTACTTCAATTCAAGAAAATATACGTTTTTTTTTTATTTTTCATCTATAGCAGTATCAATACCGACTGGAATATAAAAAAGAAAGCAAAGTTTTGAATTTTCTAACAAAGTGCTGAATCGAATATACTGCGCAACTATTAATTAAAATTAACGGGAATAGCTGTGTACATCGACTGGAATTAAAAAAAAGAGTCGACAAGAAAAATATCCGTTGAAAGTACATATATATATTCGACATTCCTACAGGGAAATAGAAACCGGTCTTGTCAATGTAAAATGTAAAAGGTTGATATAACTTCCGTTCACCGTGTTTTGTGTATATATATATGTATATAAACACACGCACCCTATACATATAAATTGAACAATGCGAAACCTTTGGTTAATTTTCAACTCGTAATTGGTTCGCGTCGGTCGGTGCGCTTTCCGAAAAGCAATTAAATCGCTTGTAATTCGCGTAACAGTCATCGGTCAGTAATCGTAACGGGCACCATAGCGAATATGGAACCCAATTTGTCAACGGTTGCTTCGAACTTGTTTACGTGCCTCTCTCTATACGTACATATTGATTGCCCAGCAATAATATCGCGCGGAGGGGCATACGGTGGTTAATCATAAATGAAATTTGAATCCTGGCTTATATTATAGTAATAGGAAAAAAAAATATATTATTTCTATAGGTGTGTATATACATACATCTGTATTAAGGTACACATTCATTAAATTCAGAGTATTAATTGATGTATTAATTAAATATTTAGTATATACTGCAGTGTGTGCTAGTCTTCACGCTCGATTGTTAATACCAAAATTCAATATTTAAACGCGCAATTTCCTTTTTAAAAAGTCTGTATATAATTTTGCATACGAAGTATACACTGCGCTTATACATAAATGTACCATTAAAAATTTACAAGTTTTATTACCTATAAATGTCAAAACGTGTTACCCGAATTCTATAGATCACAACTTTATGATTTATAAATGTTCACTCTAAAGGGATGTGATAGATAAAAATGAGTGTAGCAACTAATTTTTTAGTAACGATAGATTTGCTTTTTTAAACAAAAAGATTCTCTCCGTAATGCTCTTCTGTTAACTCAGAAGATCATCTACGCATATTCAATTTTTGCTCTAAATTATTGAGATTTTTGGGTAGTCGTAATATATCTCGATTTTAATACGCAATCATTACCGACAACATGTTATTATTTATTTATTTATTTTTTATTATTATTATTTTAACGTCGCTCTTTTTGTGCTCTCTCAATGTGATGCTAACCCGTGACAGACGTCATACGATGTCTTTGTTAAGAAAGCAATTAATGAAAATGCATTCTCTAGTGGTGCTTGTATCAATCGGCCAGGGCCAGGAATCGGACCTAAGACCTCCAGATTACTTATGCCCTAACGGACCAAACAAATTTATTATTTATAAAATAAATTTAATTGTTTCAATAAATATGCTCTGTATGATTTTTTTATATTAACCCTTTGAAACCTGAAATATCACCACGATTGTTTTTGAATATAATATTTGTATACAATATTATCTTATTACTCTAAAATATACTATCGCAACATTTTTCTACTATACTTTTAATAATTTACGTTATAATTTTTTTAATTAAAATTTTCCATCTATGTACACTACAATGTAGATTCGATGTAGGGTTCGAAAGGGTTAAGCATACGCGTATACTAATTTTTTTAGATTTTTAGTTTCATGGTTTAACCACAATTTTCAAGCTTTTGAAAGTAAATATGTATAATTTAATTATCGTATAACGCCAATGAAATGTAAAACGCAATGAAGCAAAAGAAAATGATTTTTTAATTAATTGAGTAATTTAATTTATATCGAAAAAACATTCAGCTGTAACGATGTTGCGTTTTCTTTTAAGATAATCTGTGAATTTTTTTAATATTTTATTATTAAATAAGCAAGGTTTTTTGGCAGCTGTGAATCATTGTTTCATAGCTATCTATTACCGATCAAAAATGGTTATTTGCATATAATTAATTAATAATTGCAAATTTCGTATAAATCTTTCGATGATGGTATTCTATTTTTTTCAAATAGTGATTTTTTAGTAATATTTTCCGTAGAATCAGGTTGAAAAATTTTTATGATTTTCTAAAAAATATGAAACCAAACATCTAAGCAATATTTGTACGTGTTGCCTAAATAAATATTTCAAACTAAATATTAAATTATTGAAATAATAAACAATGACTTTTTATGTGTAACAACTGAGTATTAAAATCGAACTTTGCGGCAACTCAAAAATTTTAAGGAAAAATTTAGATATAACATCTATTAAGAAAGTACTGTAGATAATCCTGAGAGCAATTAGAAGAGCCTTAAGTGCATATACATATTTATTAAATACAAAGCAAACCTACTGTTAATAAAAAAAATGAATAGCGATACTAATTTTACCCGTCCCAACAGCTTAAGTAAACAGTTACACGAGTTACCGCCTCTCAATAATTATAAAATAAATTATTCACATAACTATAAACATGTAGGTACACACATCTATCGTGTACCGACGTTTCAAGTGCGAAAAGCAAACAAGCATAAACCTATGTTCAAAGCGTCTCATGAGTGCAACGAGTGCCAACAGCCGCCGAGTTATAAGAGCTTGTAAGCTCTCGACGTGTACGCGCAAATTACATTGCCCAAGAGAATTGAAAGGGAAGGGTGAGCTACTACTGGTTAAGAGAGACGAACATATATAGAGTGGAACCTATAAAAAAGATTTATACGTTCGAGAATCGAGAGAAAAAAAATGTGAGGTGGTTCTATGTATACACATATGTATACCTATATACGTATATAACCTTTTATATTCAATGCTTTAATTTTAATATTTTTATGATTGGAAAAACGATTTTTTTATACCTCTCGATATCGATACCATTTTTCACGAGGTGAATATTTTTTTTGGAAAATTCAGTTTTTCTCTTCGCTTAACTTTTTTTACTCATTTACCATGCGTGTACGAATACTGAATTCGGATTGAACAAAATTTTAATTTAATTTGTTATTGTTACTCGTTTTTTTATATCCTGTTTATGGTTTATTTAACTTTGTTATTTATTTTAAATAATAGAATACGATTGAAATGTGCAAATTCAAAATATTGTTTAACCCGATTAATTTGAAGGTATATATAGAGTGCCTTAAGGAGGTAGGTAGCATGATCGGTGGGTTACCGACTAGGTAAAAAAGATAATTATTACGTTTATTAAAAAAAAATATATACAAGTTCATCGAAATCCGAATACAGAACTGTACTATAGATAATTAAATAATAAGTAATTGTACCAAGTTCCATTTCAAAAAGACGCAAATACGCTAAAAAATTTCTACACGGAAAACTTAGGATTTTCCAAAATTTTTGGTGCAGAAATTTTTTAAGATGTTCTTACTTTTTAAGGGGGTTCTAAAATTAACTTTTATCCTTCCTACCCTATTAGCCCATAATTCAATAATAAATAATAATATATGATAGTATTTGACAAATGTAGGAGAAGACGCGCATTTATTTACAAATAATTTGAGGTATACGTGGAAAATTTGAAAAACAAAAAAATAATCAGGTTTCCGAGAAACCCCTTGCCAAGCGTAGATTATTGATTTTTTATACTTTTGGTAGAAATTTCTTGAAAACACGATCGAATTGTAGTCTGAAATTTCGCAGAAATATTTATAAACAAAGGCGCGTCTTCTCGTACTTTTTTCATATATCCTATAATGCTTTTTTAATGTATATTTAAAGTTATTTGTTTAACTCGGTTGATATAAGGTATATGAAAGTTGACATTTGTTCGATGATGTCTTGGTTTATCTATAATTTACGACACTTATTTAACTAAAATAATTTTTTCGTTTCACATGACACGTTCGGTAAAAATTAACTTCTTTAATTTTTTATCTGCACAAATTAAGATGCAAACAAATGTTTATTATATTTTCTAACGACTCTCGATGAAATCATCGATAAAGCAAAATATCGTGATTCTCGTTATTTCGTAAAATTAATCTTAAAAAGAAATAGATAAATTATCGCGTGTTGTAAAAAAGCACGTATAATCAATCAGAAATCACGTATAATGTATGAAAATATATGTATGAACCATTTCGAGAAGGAGAAAAAAAAAATAATTTACTGACATGTAAATTCAGTTTCTCCATCGTATTCGTAATGTAAAAACGTCTATTTCTGTCTCGTCAAAGAAAAATAATCAGTATTTACGTAGTGCTTGGGGGTCTAACGCAGAGAAGCTTACCCTGCGCTTCCAGGACCTCTTGACTGGGTTACGACTTGGGTAATGGCTGTAACAGGCAGTACTAGAATAATGGTCATGCGCTTCCCATTCGCACTTTTTCTTACGTCTCTCTTACTCTCTCTCTCTCTCTCCTTGTTTATACACACACACGCGCGCGTATATATATCTATACATATTTTTTTCTTTCTTACTTTCATAACTTATACAACATTTCTGCCTTCTTTGCCCTCGTTTACATCCTCATTTTTTACGATATCTTTGTTTTACTTACTTTTTCGAAATGCGTAGACGTTTACGCACCTTCAGACACAGCTTTCTCATATCTTCGAGCGCGCGTATACTAATGTACGATGTGATAAATCATATTTATTATTTTTAAAGACACTGAAATTCTCTTTTTTTTTTTTTTAATATTTTAAAGTTTTTAATGTACCTATATATATTTTTTCTGTATTACTATAAATATCAAAACACGAATTTAATCGATGTATATGTATTTGTATAACACTGAAATTGTTCAATTTCACTCGTCCATATACGTATTATATTCTCGTATATTTACTATATTTTCCTAAAAATATTGTCACCGAGAAGATATCCGATATTTTATTCGACACTTAATCTATACGTGATATCCAACGTTTACCTTGAGATGTATAACGCAGATCTCGCAGTTGTAAGCGAAAACAAAAATTTCTTTTATTTTCCTATTTTCCTTTCACCTGCGATTTTCAATACGTACCTTTTTTATATATACACTCACACTGTTTGTAACAATAAAAGAAAAATAATAAATAAACGTTTCAAATTTTCTTTCTGTACCAGCAAAATCGCGTCTTCGTGGAAACACAGTGAAAATACGCATTGACGCTTACGCTTCTCGTTTTTCTACGTCTCTCTCCCTCTCTCACTTTGGCTGTATATGTGTGTGCTCCAGTTTGTATACATAAATTTATTTCACGCGATTCCTACGAGGATGGCTTTTAGGGGGGTACTTCGACGTGTCTCACTCTACCCAGATATTCCCGTGTGCTTTGACTTGACATTTCGAGATTCCGTAAAATCATGGATAAACGCCACGCGACTATCGATCTTTCGGGTATTTTCGATTTAGACGTGGATATACACACACACACACACACGCGCGTCCCGAACATTTTGCATTATTCTTCCATTGATGGAATAACGAGAAAAAATAAATATGTTATATACGAATTCATCTGCGAATTTTCATAAGGATATTCGGAACGACCTTGCTTAGGAAAAGATAATTAGGTAATTAACATTGTAATGCCTTTTAATTTAAAACGAGGAATTTTAAGAATATAATTGCATTTCGCTTTACTCTTTCGACGAGGATTTTGTTTACGCAAACTGCTTGAATTAACGTTGTACATGTAAAGTACGCAATTATTATTAAACACAGGTATAATATTTACCTGAGAATTAAAATTCTTTTTTTTCTTTTCCTACCTTTCTTTTTAATGAATACATGGAAATCTGGGCTCAACGCGAATTAGCATACAAAATTCTTGAACAACCGCGCGCATGAAAAGAAACAGTTTCGACGTTTAAGAAGAGAGGGTACTTGTACTTGCAAAAATGTGTATCTTTACACGTAAAATGAATACAACGCGTTTGAGAATTAATGTATAGAAGTGTTACTCCTTAATTACGTATTAGAGTAGATGCTAATTGAATTAATTTCAAAAATTGTACAACCTCTTACTTATCAATTAATTAAATTTCTACGACATTTTATTTTACACTTTCCGTTGTATTATAAATTGAAAACTTTTGAGGAACTGTAACGCGTCTCTGAAAATAACGTTTTCAGAAAAAGGCATTTAAAATTTAACGAAACCACAGTCACGAAATACATTCATAAAAATGTTTCAAACTTTCGCAGAAAAAATAATACTATTTAATAAATAATACGAGGCACGCATTGAAAAATTGAAAAAAGAAGTTTCCATATAATAACGCTCTGGAAAAGCGAATAATCTTAGAGGTACGCTCTTTTTCCATTTAACAGATTTTTTTTAATTACAAAGCGGATTCAATTTTTTGTTTTTATATATTGTACAAAATGTCACATACACACGTACAATACATCAGTGAACGTATTTAAATAATTATAATAAAAACTAACAGTCGTCGTTAATAATATTAGAAGATATTTATAAGAATATTCGCTAAAACGAAAAAGGCTATCGAGTTACACCTGTTTTCTTTACAAGTAAGTATTCAAATACGGGTTAAGAAGTAAACACAACTATAAGTTTAAAATTTTAGTTATAATTCCAGTTATTTCGGTTTTACTGTCAAAATCAAACACTACTCATTTCCAAATGTATATCAAAAAATCCAATAACCAAGAAACCATCAATATATGCAAAAAAAACTATAAAAAAATTTTAAACACCACCGTAAAATTTTTGAGGCCAGCGATGTTAATCTACGGGAGTGATTGTAAGTATGGGCGGTGCCCACAATTTATTTGTAATGTTTTTTTTCATTTTTCGTAATTTTGAGCTATTGGTAATTTTGTGATTGTAAATGAGAGTTTGATTTTTTGACTGTAAAATCGAAATAATTGTAATTGTAACTGAAATTTATGGCAGTCGACAAAAGAATTGATTATTAATTATAAGTTTAAATTGTTTAAACCGTCCTATAATGAATATAATCTATAGAAATTATTGAGTGTATAACGAGCGATACTGCAAACAATAAGAAGAAGAAGAAGAACAACAACAACAGCAAGAACAACGAGGATAAGCATTATTAAGTGATATATATCGAATATATAACGAGATTGTGTAAGGTGAATGTTGATGAATTCATCAAAGTTAAGGGGTTATATTGAAAATAACGAAGACGATGATACTTAGAAAGGGGGTATTAGCCAGGAGGAAGGTGGATGCAACGAACCAACATTGTTAGCTCCTTCCCTCTAAATCCGGAAAATCCACTCGAACCGATCGGTCGAATAATGCAAGCACAATATCGAAAGGTACTCGTGAACCCGTAGGCGAGATCGCATTCTCACCTTGATATATATAGATATAGATATAGATATAGATATGACGTTATACGTCTCGTCCTCTCGAAATTGAGGCGGTTCGGTGGTATACGTATATCCTAGAGAATAAGTGACAGGTCATTGATTGACCTCCGTCCACAATCCGTCCCCTCCTTTCCATTCCATAATTGACCTCCCAAGCTCCAGAGGGTGCGTATCAATCTGCGTCAGAATTCGCGTCTTAACTGTCGTCGAGCATGCACGATTAACCGCGCATCGATTTACTTGGTTTCTCTGTATACGTGGCACTGCAGTGTCTACACGCACACTCGTACCTGCGCTACCGGCTTAATTGCTCGATTACCGGGACAATTAAGAAGGTAATAAACTATATGACGTATCGAGCTGACCCTGATCGATCGAATTTATCTAAATTATGGATGAGTATATTGCATCCTCCCTCGACCCTTGCCCACCACCCACTGGTTACAATCGGTCAGTCTCCGTCATTGTCTCTTGCGGTTACATTCTAAACCTGCGCTTGGATTATCCAAAATTTTCAAAACAATATATACAACGATTATCGATCCAACAAATCTACAACAATATTTTTTTTTTTTAATTTACAATCGCAGTGATACAGTTTGTTTTATATCAAAGTGCTTACAAGTGCTTTAAAGGAAAAACTTAATTTAATTTAGCATGTATGTATACGTGCGATGCGAAACGTCACATGTCTACGAAATCACATGTCTAATTATATCAATCTCCGTATATAATATAATTTATTAGACGTTATACACCACGTTGTAACAGAAAAGTAAAATTTCGTCCAAGTTTATTCCATTAACTTGATGATTTCATTAAATGGCAAACTTTTTCCAATGATCCAATTTCGTTTGAACTAGTTTGCGCTATATATCAAACGATTATTATTGAACCGTACGCATTCGAACAAAGTAGCCAATAAGTCGCTTATAGACGTACTTTACGAATAATTCTGTATAATACACATACACCAAACTTGATCGTCTATTTAATGTTTAAACAATATACAAATTTATATAAGTGACCAATATTTTACAAATGTCACATATTGTTTTCATTTATCGTAAAATATACTATACGTGAAATAAACTACTTTTCTTCCTTTTAAATACGGATTTGGCGCGCACCACACAAATAATTTAAAAATTATACTTTTAAATTTCACTTTAGAATTTAATTGCAAACGTAAAACGTTGGCTGTTGGACGTTTAACCGCGATCTCGAATTTATCGGTGGTCTTCTCTACTACACGAGCATTTAGATTCCCTGGGTTAACATTTGCCAGTTGTGTAGCGGTGATACCCTACTGCACGGGCGACCATTCGAAATAGAAAAAGCGATTTTCCCTCTCTCTCGTGGTCGGTCGCAGTATCGCGGTAGTCGACGATTTGATGAACCCACTCGAATTCGAATAATCTAGTTTGGGGTATATAACTGCGGTGCACTTCAAGAAAAATTTAACGCTTCTATTGTTAATAGCCTGAAATCTCTGCGGCTTGGTTACTATCGAATTCGTTACGTAATTATACGCACCACGATTATTTACAACTCGTCCATGCAATTTTGACTACTCCACTATTATTGTTATTACATTCTTTTTGGAAAATCATTATTAAGAATTTTTAAATTTCAACTGAACTTACGAATAGAAGAAGAGAAAAACAATACACTTGGTTTACAAAGATCGATCAATCATTAAAATTTTAGTACAAATTATGTAATTGACTGTCAGGAAATTTGTACGAGAATGAAGAGACGTACATAAGAGATTGAAGACTAATTGCGTACTGGCACAACGAATGTATATATAGAAATAGACGCGAAATTGCACCTGGTGAACGGTCAAAGGAAAGATAAATGTTTACCACTGCCCGAAGGTAAAGTGAAAAAGGTGTCGTACCGCGCGATAGACCATGCAATTTTTCTTCCCGATAGCTCGGAGCAAAACCTTTCCTGCCCCTAAACCTCGATTTACCTTGCTACAGGATAACACCTTTCGCGCGGTGTATATATATATATATAACTTTACAACGACAACAACAAAAAAATAGAAAATTTATTACTCCGTTGGTATATTATATACGAAAGATGCGTATATATATAAACACGTTTGAGCTGACCTAACGTTGAGTCACGTCACTATACGCGTAGAAATAATTTCAGTGGAAAATTATGGCAAAAAAAGTGTAAAAATCGTAGCTAATGAGCAGAATCCAATGGTTTTTGCTAGGTTTCAGCCATGAAAATTATTTAAATCTTATTAAATAATTTATATAAAATAAAAAAAAATTATATCTCTCCAGAGATTTGAACCTCCTATCTTGTACTCCGAAGTCTTTTATTCTAAACTTTATTCTTTATTATAAACAATCAAAATAGGTCATTTGGTAGAGCAAAAGGCTTCGGAGTAGAAGATAGAAGGTTCAAATTTTAAATAAATTAAATGCCATAAATTTGCAATGAAAATCGACAATTTTCTAATAAAATTTAAATAATATTTATGGCTGAAACATGATTATGCAAGTTTGTTATTATTTTCCAATGAAATTTTTTGTACGCGGGATAGTTTCTTAACTTCTTTATTTTTCTTTTCTTTTCTATACGAACGTGTGCTTCGCGTAACGAGTTCAGAAATCATAGTGATTTCAAGGTGCAACTTTAATAATTGTGATAACACATGGAAGAAAAATAATTGATAGTTGATTCGTTATAAAAGAGAAAAGGAAAGAGCGATAAAAGTTTGAATAAGAGAAAAAAAAAGAGAGTAGGTGTACTTTTGTATGTAGGAGAGACAAAGTTACGTCAATCGAGACACAATTATCGGAATATCGTCATCTCTTTGGTAAATCGATTACGCGTTCTTCGAAAGTTGGTAACATCTACCAGAAAGAAAAAGACTCGGATCTCGTTCAATTCTCATAACTTACCTTTCGCGTCCCTTAGCACTTTCACGTTCTTCCCTATCCTTTCCCCCAGCGGAGTCAATAGGACGATCTAATTTTCAACTTCAAATCCGCTAGAGATTGCAATTGCTATTCGCTATTCGATTTGCATTCGAACGTTTCTAGTTCTCTCTCTCTCTCTCTCTCTTTCCCTTCGATCATTATTTCAAACGTGTATATACATACCTACTTTTTATCTGCCTGATCTCATGGAACATTTGTCGCAATTTTAATACGCAAATGTGTAATAACCATACTATTACAAAATTTCAAATAGAATTTTAGTCGATATATGTCCGAACCGCAGTACTTTTCCCATTTATGTATGTCGATTCGGTATTCCTTTTCGCAAAACTTTCTAGTGCGTTTAACAGTAACAGGAAAAAATTTGAAAAAACATTTTAATGAAATATTTAAATGCAGAAGTATTAAAAAATACTTACAAACGTTATCTTTTTATACACAAATTAATATTTTATCTTTAAGACACCAAGCCTATCTACAGATAAATTTAAATTTTTCGGTACATGCGGTATAAGTATGTGATCAACATTCGCAGGAAACGAACGATAAAATTTTCTTGTTTGCTCGTTTTGTAATTGAATTCGAGCATGCTACAAGTACGGCTACTTTTTTTTTAAGTCTCTACCAAAATTTAGCCGATAGTTCGCAATGATCGATATTGCGAATTTTGAATTATTCAGACAGGTCAAAATTAGGACGCTTATAACAAATAGGGTGTGCACATTTCGGTTCGTTAATAAAATATAAATCTATCAATTTTACACGATACACACGCGTATACGTTTATATATAAATATAGGCGGATTATATTATACGAGGTATAATTATTTATTTATACATTGTTTCGTTCGTGACAACTCGATTTTAATGTTTACGAATAAATGTATAACGTATCATACACATACGATTACCTTTTCTCTTAATAATCATAATTTATATATCGTAAACTGTATGAATATATATATACAGTTTACGATAATGTAAAACGCGGCGTTCCACTGTAAACTGAAATCTTAATCAATTAAAATTCATTTATTAGAATGTACGAAGAGAATTTAGTAGATTTTAGTTTGTACAACGAAAATTTCGCTATAAATTCTCGAGCGATGTATATATATACATAAACGATATTAAAAGTTTTATAAATACAATCGAGTTTCATAATATACGCGTATTATACGTCAAAATCTAAAGAATGTATACGTATTACAAAGTAAACAACGTCTCTCAGTACACAAAGTACTGAGCTGCGTCTATTATTAAAAATCTCTTATTATCCCATCTGACGTTAAATGGTTAAAAACAAAAGAACCGAATGAAAATAAATGTGAAAATTAAAAGAAAAAAGTTGATTCTTCTCCCACCTTTTCCTTTTTCTTTCTCTCTTTTTTTTTTTAATTACCGGTCTATTTATATTCATGAACCGCTAATACGCAACTCCTATTTTGTATGAATTAATTGGTTTTGCGTACACAAATTAGGTTGTACCGAAAGCGAAAAAGGAAAAAGTGATACGAAATTGTTAATTTATCCAAAAGTGAATCTCCATGTAAATTTGGAAGGAAGGGAGGAAGGAAGGAAGGAAGGGTGTAAGGGAAAAAAGATATATTCTTGACGCACACCGTGAAAATCAATAAGGTAATAAAATATAATCGTAAGCGCGTAGGTTTAATGCATAAATTATATAGAAGTGGTGTTCCGAGTGATGGATCCGCCAAATCCGATAGGCGAGCATTCGTCTGAATCAGGCCACGTTCAGAAACCGACTAAAACCTTGTAACCCAATTAATCCTTATACGCGAACGCGTCCCAAGAGTTTCGTAATGCGGATCATCTCTTCTTCTTCTTCTTCTTCGTCTTCGTCATCGTCTTGAAACAGGTGTGTTACGTTTATATATAGGTATGTATACCATATTGCGCTTATCACCAATCAAGACAAATGTTACCTTTACTCTGCTTAGTCGATTTCGGGAAATTTATATTTTGGGATACATTTATGGTTTTATGACAGAAAAAGTACATTCTACTAGAATCAATGGAAATATCAAATATAATTTTCATAGATTGAAAGTGAGTTTTTAACGCTCTTGCGCATAATGACGAGATATCTCGTCCAAACGTATCTGGTCAAATATGTTCCATGATGACGGGATATCTCGTCATAACACTTTCCTTAATAACTTTTGATGTAATCACTTTTATCACATTTTACACATTGTAAATTCAACCTTAAGAGTATACTTACCTTTATAATTCAATAGGTTTACATAAATATATTGAGATAAAAAAGGTTAAAAAATGTGAAGCAAAAATCTTTTTATCAATTTGGAAATTTAATTGCTTTTGTTATAAACGACTTTAATAACTCTTCCACTATGACTTTTTAATTCGTTTTAAGTATTTTTTTGTAGAATCGAAACTACATGTACGTCATTCTAAATCTATTTGAATGTCAAAATTTTGATAGTATTGATTCGTTTTCAGCAACTCCAAAAAACCTTCAAGTATGAATATCCAATTTGGTTTAAGCATTTTTTGTTAAATCAAGAGTATACGGCCGCCATTTTGTATTTCAAAATTCTGCTGGCAGATTCATTTTTAGTGACCCCAACAACACCCAAGTATGACTTTACACTTAGATTCAGGCATTTTTTTTTATAAAATTAAAATGCATTGACGTCATTTTGAATCCGTGATTTTGAATATCGAAAAATTGATGGCCGATTCGTTTTGAGCGACTCTAAAAACCTACGAGTATAAATTACTAAATTGGTAAAAGTATATTTTTGAAAAATCAGCATTACATCGACGCCATTTTAAATTTCGGGATTTTAAATTTAAAAATTCTAATAGTATATTCGCATTTAGCGAGCACAAAAATCTAAGAATAACGGTTGGTCTAAAAAATATGTATGCACATTAGAGTAGCAAAAGTCATACAAAATCCCTGCATATATACGTAAGAGCGTCAAAATATTTAAATACACACGTTATTTCTTATGATTATTAAAAAAAACGAAGTATTGGATAATTATTTTTTAAACTTATACGTATATATGTGTATGATCCCTTTATACATCGAACTATAACATTGTTTCCCCCGGTAAAAATATAATTTTCAAAATTTCATATTTTTATTCTGAAGTTTATGTGCGCTATAAAATTTGCACTATTTCACGCGTAACGTATATCCCAACAAATTAAATTAAAAACTTTGTGTTCGCACTCGTGCCCATATGTACGTATATATATATATATATTATACGTACTGGCACGCACATTTTGCAGATAAAATTTAGTATAATATAACGCGCATGATAACAAGACGATCGATGTGCGCTAAACCGTTACACAGGTGCTATTCTATCTCTTGGTTATAGTACAAGTGGTGATATATAATACGTAAAACGCATATACCTATACATTATATACATGTATCCTCCTATAAAATTCTACGTACGGCATCTACATATGTACACCGAGCTTTTTTCACTTGCGCCGCCTCAATTTTATTTGAATGTATATTACGTGGTATTATACGGTTGTACGATGTATTTATCAAAGGTATATACGTACGGTATAAGAAAGACTAACATTCATTTATTCTCAGGACGATTATTATTGTTTTGCCCGATTTCGACTATTGCGTTGGGTTAAGATATAATTTACTTTTCCCCTTATTACCGGAATTCGGTGGGCTTGTATATATATCTTTCGAGTTGCCACGATGATTAATCGACAAGTTAGCGTTGATCGGACGATTAAAACTTGACGTAATATAATTGATTATTGTATTTATGGGTGTCTCGAGTGAGCGTTAAATTTAATTATTACGTGTGAGTATTACAGTTACGTTTTCGATTAATTTTCCCTTTTTTATATAGTACCGAAAATCCATACGTTTGATCGGATATGTCGGTCCGTTTGTACAAATGTTGAAATTAATATCGTTAAGTAGTATTAGTTGAATATTTGCAATTCTTTTTTTTAACGTTGAAACTACTTTTCGATAGCTTATTGGTACCACTCTCATCGAGCTACTTCGTTACGAGGTCACAATTAATATATACAAACACAAAAGTGCATAATAATAATTATATACAAACAATAATCTTATATACCTTAAAAAAATTTTATCGCTAAATCATCTTTCACTATTCGAAAATTATAAGACCCATATATCGAACGTATCTAGTCAGTTGTAATGTACTAACAAGGAGAGTGTCACATCTCCGGAAAACGGATCTTTACCAAACTCTAGGATATGTTTCGAGATATGTTTAATACTATAAAAATATGAAGAAACCCGAAGCTACATACTCTAACGGTCTTCTTTACAACAAATATTAGAAAATAACAAAAAATTTCGTCAAAAAAATCCTTGACTTTGGTCACTTATAGCTCAAAAATAAATATAGATAGATACTCATACTTACGTTCAGAATCAAGTAGATTGAATTATCAAAAGAACAAATACCTTGATTTGGTATAAAGTTATGGAAAAAAATAATAAGACAATTTGGCTTAAAAAATCAGTAACTTTTTTAAATTCAATATTATCATCAAAATATCCTTAAATTCGTTTTTCTTTCATAACTTTAGACCAAATCAAGGTATTTAATCTTTTTAAATCCAATCTACTCGATCTCAGCTTTCTTTCGAACCAGGGTTTGAGTGTTTGTCTTTATTAATTTTTAAGTTATAGACGATCAAAGTCACGGGTTTTTTAAGCAATTTTCCGTTATTTGCTTTTAAATTCCGTACTAATGGACGTTAGAGTCTATAACTCTGGGTTTCTTCATATTTTCATAGTATCAATTACCCTCACATACCCAATTGTTGATTAGTTAAGGCAAATCCGTCCGTTCATAGAATAATAATTGTATGTTGAAAAGGCTAATAATTGTATATATTATGACGGATACAGAAAGTATAAGTATTATAAGTATACTAATCTATCATTGACTGTTTAACCTTTAAATTGTGCGTACCAACGTTTAGATTCATGTAAATATTATTAATTTATTGAAATAATGCACTGATCAGAAATTGGTTCATGATCAACAATTGGGTACCTTACGATATATCCTACAGTTTGGTAAAGATCCGTTTCCTGGAGATGTGGCAGTCTCCGTTCGTAAGTAGATTAAAAATACAAAGATACGTAAAATAAAACATGAAATGTAGTAATATAATCGCAAATATAAAAATGAAATACAAGCCTCCTTAAAATCGCACAAAATATTCAACTATAAATATTATTCAACTATGGTGCAGCGTTTACAATGAAGATTTGAATAAAATATCGAGAAGAGAAAACGAAGGAAAAATGAAAACACGTAAAAAATAAGGAAATTATTTATTGAAAATTGAAGGAAATGTATAGTATCTTTTTAATGCGCATGCTAATAGAAATCGGGGTATTCAATAATCTGTCTCATAAAATCGGTCGACAAGAGCGCAATAAAAAAGTCAAGTACCCGTGTAAATGAAATTTAAAATTTTCTTCTTCGGAATATTGCTCGAACGTTGTAGACCTATGTATATATATATATATATACATAGATGACGTGCCTGCGCGTTTAAGTAAAAAGCACAATCGTGCAGTCTGTCGAGGAGCGCGCGGGAGAAATTGAAATTTCCAGGGGAAATTAAAGTTGGCAGGTGCGCGAAAAAATTCGTCTTGATCCTTCCCCGCGGAAATATATTACCCAAATTTGTATGTTAAAAACCCATCGCTCGTACGCGCGCGTGTGCTTCTATAGATACATATACATAGTTATCGCCGAGGTCATAATATCGTACATATATACGGTACTTCTCAGCTTTTTAACCGTCGGCGTATCGGCCGTAAGTCCGCAGCGCGGATGCATATAAAGGAAATTGGTTCACTCGCGTTAGAAAGTCGAGCGAACCGTGAAAATGCGACGAAACTTTCTTGGCCAATGGCTTTGCTTCCATGTGTATTACACTCACATACACACTCAAAGGTACACGTGCTCGACTTTCCCCGAGAATCGGAGACAGAGTTTGTGCTTTAAACCGACTATAGGACAAACTTATTTTTATCTCCTGTTCTTTGGCTTACTTTTGTGGGTGTGTATGTCTAGGTGCAGCTTTTCAAAGGAGGGTACTTTTTTCCAATCCTATATCGATACCTTCGATTTGTGGAATTAATTTCTCTATTGGATAACATTTTTTTTTTTATAGAATCCACGAAATGCGCATTTTACATATTTACTTGTACAATTTATTTTCCACGTGTAATATATATCCATGTTAGTTTAAAAATATGAAGCGATATGAAATTAAACATTAATTATACATATATGTAAAAAATGCAATCATCCTATTAGATTATTTTTTTTAATTGACGATATTAGATATTAAATATTAGATTATATTATATTTTTGCTCGAGAAATATTAAAATAATTTATAAGAGAATCTCAAGAAGAATCTCATCTAAACATTACAAGTTATTTCAGTGTATTATTACAAATATCCAAGTTTATAGGCAGATAAAAATAGAAAAACTTTTAGTAATATTAATTCAACGCTTGTACACTTTGAAACAGTAAATGTTGCTTGTACTTGGAATTATCGTAAATAATTATAATGAATTCAATATAAATAAGAAAAAAATAATTATATACACTAATAATGTTTTCAACTGTATTACATTTCACAATATTGTTATTTTATAATTATATTCTTGTTTGGTAAACTCATTAGGGAGTGGATGAAAATGAGCTTTAACCAAGAGAGAGAGGGAGAGAGAGAGAGAGAGAAAGAGAGAGAGAGAACGTGTCGAAATTTCGCTTAAACTTATAAAGTGAAAATCTTGTATTATATTATTAATTATATACGAGACTTTATTAATTATTAATGGTCAGGGTATAGCTGCATCTTTTCGAATAATCAATTGGATTTACCGTGTATTAAATATTCAATATATTTTCCAGATTTTAGTTAGCAACGAGTTTTGTTACGCGCTTTTGCTTATATATGTATATGTATATATATATATATGTATGTACCCGTTGACTTTGTTACCTTTGGTACTCTCGAATGCTGTTACAATCCCTGTGTTCCCCGGGCGAAATTTAATTTGTAAGTTGACACTTTTGTTTCATTAATGGAAAAGTTTAACATTCGCTAACAACGTTGCGATCCTATAGTTATACACACGGATCGCGAATCATTTTAGTTATTTTAACATTCATAGCTGTTTTAGACTCATAAGTACCTAACATTGCGAGCGAATCTCCCATATATACATACATATAATTAGGAATTTAAACGAAAAATTATATATTATACCGTTCCGAGTAATTTGCATTTAATTCGCATGTTCGTGCGTCGATCTATTAGGTATTAATGATTAATTATCAAATTTGATAGTCGAATAAATCAACGTAATTTATAGTGCAATTTATTAATTATATTATTATCTCATGTATAAATTGTAATACGATAATTCGTCTAAACGCGTTTATCGATGTATGTATATATATATATGTAGTGTATATAATAATATTAAACGTCATATGTATGTGTGTATACGATCATATGTAACTATATAATGTACGTTGCAAATTGATACATCAGAAAAATGTTCATTAATTTAGATATATTACTTTTACTTTATTTTAATAGTGCATATTATCATTCTCGCCCACAGAACGATTCGAAAGCTATAGTTTATCTTTATCATTTTAATTAAGAGTATATGTATTAATTACCTTAACGATATACCACGAACTTATTTCCATATATACATATATACATAGATGTATAGATATAATATTGAGAATGAAAATTGCGTTATTTAATCAAGCACCAAGTCGAACGAAATTGCTGACGAAAACTGGGTCACACGAAAACAAAAAGAAAAAAGAATCTCGGTACAAACTGAATGATTATACAATATAAAACATTTAACTAAAAGAGACTAATTAAAAGATACGTAACGCTTGAATAAACGCAAGCTCAACCGTGCGTAATACACCTATATGGAAAAGAATCCAATGAAGTGAGATGTAGATACATATATATATACGTGTGGCGTATATACGTATATTCATTCATCGAAAAAAAGGTTAAAAAAATCGAGCTAGTCTATCGGGAGATTCTAAAATATTGATACACCCGAAAGAGCGACGTTTTTCTCGAGAGATTTAAATAAAATGGGATAATCATTTACTGTGCTTTGAGAGAACCAAAGAATAAAGTAGATAATTGTCTCTGGAAAGACGATGCGACGATTCCTTTTTTTTGTCTCAACTAGTATATAGTACATAATAAAAAAACAACCACACGAATTCCAAAGGCGACAACGTGCGTATACTATTCGACGCTGTTATGTAATATTCATCTCACGCTTTTCATCCTAAATTGTACACACTCTTCTCCCGCTTCTTTTTTTACTCTTCGTATGTAATCCTTTTTTTTTTCTTCTTCTTCTTCTTCTTGTTTAAGTTTTATTGTTGTACGTCCACGTTTGTCTTTTTTCTTTTCTTCCTTACGGTTGGTTCTTACTTCTGTTTGTCGCTAAATTTCGCTACGCCTTAGCGAGCATAAAGAATTTAGAGGTTCTTCGACGTACATTATATATATGCGTGTGTGTGTATACATACACATATACATGTGTATATACATATATATATTCGTTTGTGTAAAATAATTAGGGTGAAACTTCTTTCTCCTGATAAAAGAACTTTATAAATTCTTAAGGGACACTTTTACTTTATAGCTATGTTCCTTAGAAAATTGAATAATTTAAATGCAGAGAGAGAGAGAGAGAGAGAGAGAGAGAGGCTAATGATTCGGAATTGTGAAACGTTTTTAAATTTAAATCTCCGAGTTTCTACTTTTACAGGATATGTAAATTTTATTCTAGTTTCGCTATTTACTTGAGAACCAAGCTAATTTATTATTCAATTATACTCGATCAGTTTGTACACTAATTATTTTATTAGTTTTTACGAAATAATGCCAAAAATTATTAAAACCATTGAAATACACAGAAAAGCCTTTTTAAAAGAAAATACTAATTGTTTGAATTTGAAAGCTTTGTATCTCCGGTCCAGATAATGTTACAAAAACTTGCTGGAGGTAAATCGAAAGACGTTTCTAAGCTCTTTCGATTGTAACTCAAGTTAAACTATTGATTTTTGTTACTTTAAACAAACAAATTAAAATGATGAAATTACCTTTTTATAATCCCTTAATTGTATTTGTAAAGAACATACGGATATATAAATTAATATATAATATTTAAATTTTTAAATCATTATAAAAAATGTGCGTTTATTTTCCACATAATTATTTACGTTCTTTGACTTTAAAATACTTCAAAAAAAAAAGCGCTTAAAATAATAGCAATCGGAATATCTTGAAAAAATTAGTAAACGAACCGTAACAACTGTTATTTGAATGAAAGCTATAAATTTGATGGTTATATAGTGTAATTGTTTATAACGTCACACCTTCCGTCACACCAGACGTTTAAAGCTCTTATATATCGTTCTCATGAATAAGACGTAAAACAAAAAGGAGTAAAAGACGTACCTCCTCGTGGTTTAAGACGCGCAAACTCAGTACAGAACAGGTTGAGTAATAAACGCGCGGTAGACGCGTATATATATATATACATATACAAGCTCGAGAACTTTTGGTATAACGAAATCAAAGCGTCGTTCATCACGTTGTTTAATGAGCGAGTTAATTCCCATACTGCCGAAGGAGCTTACAGTTACTTAACTATGTATATATATAAACGTAAATACGTCAGACGGATTACCGATTCCTTCGGATAAATCAGTTGAATGTATATATATGTAAAGTAAAACTGATGGGTATTCACTAGGACGACTAATCGTTTGTCTAATTTTGTCCGATCAAATTATGTTTCTATATTATTCCGGTAATATCGACAGGACGGTACATGGTTATATTTTTGTAAATGAGAGATATAATTGGATACGTTAATGCATGTAAAGTCAATCGATTTAATTGTGAATTATGAATCGTTTTTTTGTTATTAAGCTAATATATGATTATCGTTTCATTTTAATTCTTCATTTCGGTGATTAAAAATGTATGTACGAATATTATTGGTAACCTTTTGCAGTCTCCCTCTCTCGTTCCCTTTTTATAATTATCTCGAATTTCGCTCGCTCGTAATACGATTGCGAGTACGTGAAATGAAGTAAATAACTCATTCGATTATTATTATCGAATATTTTTATTTCACTTTTTTATTCGATGTAAGCATTATTTTGATTAATTAACATTCGCGACACAACGTGTTTCCCAGTTCTGTATACGCGCGTACAGTAGTGATTTTCAAGTACATATATACGAGAAGTGTCGAGTAAGCGATAGAAAATAGTAGACGATAGCAACCGATGTACCAGATGTTATATAGCTTAGCTATATTCGAATACAACTTTACCCAGTTGGAATCATGAGTTGCAATTTTATTGGTCGCATTTATCTTCGTTTTTGTCTCCCTCTTTCTTATATACGTATATATACATATACACACATAACAATTTCGATAATACATTTATTTTATTTTTAAACTGTGCATTTACTTTTTTATACTGATTTTTGATCATTTTTATACTGATAAATAACATCTGTTAAGTGCGTTCTTACATCTTCTACAAAAGCGGTTCATGAAATTTTTACGAAGTATATCGATTTCTCAACTCAAAATATCATTAGCTGCTTATTTTTCCTATCCTCTTTCAAAACAATATTTTTGAGCTTATTGTTTTTAAGCAATTAAAGTGGAAGTAAAATTTTTTCCAAAATCAAAAATCTGGATTTCTTTATATATTTTTATATTAAAAAGCACAAACCAAAATTTATTTAAGATCCGTTACACGATGGTCGGACACTCTCCCAAGTTACACAAATAAATATATTTACGTACCTATAATTAAGAACGGTATAAAAAGTAAAAATGGAAAACGACTCGCTAACGACAAAAATTTCAAGGCAATACTCGAAAAGCAAAACAAAACCAATAAAACTTCCTCTGCATAGTGTGTGTATACAGATATACAAACCGAGTTGAACTTAATGCAAAAAAAAAAACAAAAGGAAAAAACGAAATCAACCCCGAGAGCACTTTGCTCTTCAAAAGAAAAGCCACGACGCGGAAAATTACTTCGCGTGCAATTCGCGGCTTATATTTTTATGCAACAACAATAAACCCATTTACCTATACGAACGAAGAAAACCACGTCGTAGAAAATAAAGGAGCATGAAGAGCGGGGTAAAACTGTACAAAAGCAACACTTTCTCTCTTCCTCCCTGTCTCTCTCTCTCTCTCTCTCTCTCTCGCTTCCTCTCTTTCACCCCATTTTTGGTAAACCAATTGAGGAATCGAATTTGCGTCGCGAAAAAGTGTGGTAAACCGTGTCATTTAGCTTCGATTTCCGGCTACACCGAAATGAAAAAAAAAACGAGTAAACGCGGTGGTGACACAGCGAAACTAGGACAAGTAAAAAAAAAAGGTCGACGCAATGATGTACCGTGAGAGGATTAGTCGAGGCTGGAAAGAGCCGAATACGTCCGAGTCGAGTTTCGAATTGTCGTGGCCGGGTTAAGGTTTACTTTGGCGGTTTAGAAGCCTATCGGGAAACATACACGATGGTCTTGCGCAATTTCACTGTTCGTTAAACAAAAAGAAAACATACATAGTCTCTTTTTTGTTTCCAATCCCTCCAAAATTCGAAATAACATTTTGTTGCTGCATATAATTTGGTAATTATATTCTACATAGTTGATGCGCGTTTACGTGAAAGTATTTACTGAAAAAAAGACATTAATCTCATACCCGAGTCTGGCTAAAAATATCCGTCTACCGAAGCTTTTCCAAATACGTCTGACGTGTCCCAGTTTCGATATTCCAAACCCTTTCACTAAGGTGCAACGCCGACTTTTAAAATATTGTTAACATATAAATATTCATAGACAAAAATGTCGTTTATGTGTGTAGATGTATATATCGATACGTATACAACTAATAATACTCCACATATCACTTTACGATCTGTATACATTGGAGGATACGTCGCAGTAACTTATTGTTAATAGGTAATGCAAGTGGCAATAAACCGTCAATGGCCTTTTATAGGCACACTTTTGGCATTAAATTTATTTTTCTTAAACAATATATATATACGTATACGATCCTCAACAGATATTTTACGTATTTACGAGTTTTACAATTTGATCTAATGCTCAAACCCTTTGATCGAATGAGCTAATTTATGTAATTAAATATATTGAATTTTAAATGGCTCTTTAAACGACTACGTATTGTGTATTGAAAGTCACATTCTTTCGTATCATTCGATCTTGGTCTCTCGTAAATACGTACAATCCAATGAATTTTAACCCCTTCCCTCGATTCGCGTTTTTTTTACCAATGTCGATTTTCTATCGTGTTACTCTAGTTTTCATTATCGACTAGAATTCGAGAAAATGAACATTTTGAATTTATTTTCAGTGCTTACATGTCGGTATCAAACGTATTCCAGTTTAATTTATTTACTCTGTTAATTAAAAGAAAACGAGTATCTAAATATATAAAATATAAGTTTACTACTACACTGTGAGCTTTTGTCCATTCAATTCGAAGAAGCAATTTTACAAAGCCGCAATATATCGAGACTTTGGTTTTCTAATAATACTTTTTTCTTTCCCTTTTGTTTTTTCCAAACGTATCGGAATAAATATTTTGTAAAATCTTCTTAGTAGAAGATTCGATGTAATTTTTTACTCGACGATCCGAACAAAAAAAAAAGAAAAAAATATGTAACGGTATATATATATATATATATATAGATGGGTGTGTTCGAGATAAAATATATCGAAATATATTTCAAAATCAATAAAAGAGACGTTCCCGTTTGATGAATATTTTTGTTCCAACTCGACAACCAGAAAATTGAAAATCACGCAAAAAACATTTGTGTGCGGTGTGTCTCCCGATACATTTTTATCGTGAAATTCGTTCGTTTAATATATGACATTAATTTTTTATACATTTTTTTTTTTTTTTTTCGAGAGAGAGAGAGAGATACTCTAACGTTCTCTATTCGAATTTTTAGTAATTTTACGGATTTCTCGCTCGTGGTTTAACGAAATAAATTAATGCGCAGTCCATTTATTTCCGAAAATCGTTGGGTGTACGAAAAAGGTTAATTCACCTAGGAAAAAAGGACAGTTACGTAATCTACGAAAAAAGATGAAATTGCTTACACACGTACCTTTTTTTGTATGTGAATAACGTGTGTACGAGGTAAAATGAATATGCGCGAGATACAAGAGAACCCGCCAAAGTGGAGGTCGAAAGGGAGGAGAGAGAGAGAGAGAGAGAGAGAGAGAGAAAAAAGGAACGATCGAAGTCAGAGTAGACCGGGTTAATATGGTGAATAGACATATAGGAGGTTGCACACTGATCGCAGAAGGTGAGTGAGAGAGAGAGAGAGAGAGAAGACTGAAACACATCGACCATCTCGAGCTTCGTCTCCTACACACACGCGCACGCCACACACACAAAGGGCACACATACGTGTATAGTGTATAGGAACATATATCGACCAAGGGAGAAAGCCTAGTCAGCCATTAAGTTTGCCCGGGCGTGAAACGATCGATCCCTCTGTTCGATATTTCAATGGAGGAGAAACCATTCGCGAGCTTACAAGCTCCTTCGTCTATTATATATATATATATACAGCGCGACTTCGCTTGTCTTTTCCAAGTGATAATGCACCCTCCTAAGGTGATGGATGCTATTCTTCATTGGATGCTCTTTAAAATGATGACTCGTTCTCCTTTGATATCGAGGAGATATCGATCGATGACGGTGCGTAATATATATATATATATTTTTTTTTTCTCAAGCCAGACGAATCGACGGTTTTTTTTCACCTTTACTAACAGTGATATTAGTTATAAATGACACGAGTGGGAGTATCAACTTTCAGAGAGATTTAAGGATGAATTGGTACAATCATTTATCGATATTTTTTTGATAAATTGTTCCTTCTTTAAGTAAAAATCATTTTTTACGACACTCTAGCACATGGATTTCCAAAGGGAGAGATATGAAACGTATACGTTTATTTTTATCTATATACGTACGAGTTTGTTTCAAAACTAGTATTACATTAACTGTAACTTTGAGGTACCGATAAATTTCACTACACATCACGTATATATAAGAATATACAATATTCATGGAACGTGTATCCTCAATTGTATACTCAAAACAATATTGAAATTTGTTATATGTATAATGTCTATGCATTAAATTGACTCATCCACATGTGATACATACATTGAGAAACTTGCACTTTAGAAAAAATGGAAAATTAACTTATCATTTTTTACTTTTACTCTATATTCGTTTTACTAACAGACCATTGCCGATTCACTTGGTAAATAATTCCCAATATAAATATAAATGGCTCACTTCAGTTAATTTTACTTACTATAAACTAGTAAATTTTACTTGATCGTAAAGTATTTTAGTATGATTTTACTACAATGCTTTAGTATTATATTACTGCAAATAGTCTAGTTATTTTTAATTTTGCAATTAGGGAATAATTTTGTATTTTAAATTGAAACTTTGATGTTGAGTAAATTAGTTAATTAATTATTTGAGCGTTTTTAAAATTTATTATGGCTGATCCAATATATGGTCGATCAAATTTCATAACCGATTTTGAGGCACATATTTTATAAAATTTGGTATGCGGTTGGATCCGCCATATTCAGTTTTAAAAGTTTAACCTAAGCTTGATTTGTAGAAAATAAAACATAAATTGAGAATTATACATTTTCCAGATTTAATGGATTAACGAAAATACACTCGATCTCACAATATTTGCATTTTTTTTCAATACACCAGCCGAATCAGGTTCTCAGAAACGCACCAATTCTACATATATATAGATTCCGTACCAATTCTACAAATAATATATTCTATATTTGAATCTGCTTTATTCGGTAAATAGAACTTCAACCTATCAGAATTTTAACTTGAGTATGTTTAGAAAAATAGACTAAATTACTTAAATTTATTAAAAAAAATTTTACTGATTATATTTAGTAAATTTTACTTGCTTTTTTCCACGTATACAACAATTATTCGTATAAATTTGTAACATTTCCTTGATTGGTTATAACCACTATTATCGTAATCTTGTTCAGGACAATCATGCCCATTTAAATTGCAATAAAAAAATTTTATTTCGCGTTACATATGTTAATTGGGTATCTCCATTCGCAAAACATTCCGGTACGTACAGCTATAAAAGAAAAAAAAACCGCTGCCAATTGATTGGCACGTAGATTCCTCAAATAACCATGTTGATTCTATATGTAATATATTACTCAAATATAGTATTATTCAATTATTTAAAACAAAATGTTATAATAATGTTATAACAACTAATAATATTATTCTTTTCTGATCGATCTTATGTAGCTAGTAATATGCGTTATTAATTTTAAAGTAAATTAAAAAAAATATTTTCATCACTGGCATAGAGAATTTTAGATGACATCAATTAAAAAAACTAAGAATTATTATTTTCCCTTTTCTCTAAATGTTTAAAAAATTTGATTTCTAAAATACTTCAAACTTATTATATTGAACACATAATTAGCAATATTATTGACAGCAGTTTCTGTTCATCATAAGAAAATTCTGTTCAATCAGATTGAATTGTCCGCAACTGACTGAACTAAAAAAACTTTTGATCGTATCAATTAAAAATATAAGAAATTATCTTTTTTTACTTTTCTTTGGATTTTCTAAAAACATTTTCTTCCAAAAATATGGTTCGTTCCACATAAGACTACTTTACAAGTAAACAAAATTTATAATTTTTTTCTCAAAAACTAATATATGAAATATTTTGAAATTTTTACAGCATCATGTTATTATTATTTTTTATTTCCACGATATTTTTTAATATATTTGATCACTTATTCTCAGAGATATGAGCAATCAAACATTTTGTACAAAAATATATAATCCTTCATAACTTAGGTAATAATAGATATTTTGAGCTGAAAAGCAATAGAGATGGAAGACTATTCTTTCTTAAAATTTCAAGTGGATTAAATGCTTTTTAATCCCGAAAACGTTTGACATAATAATCTAATTTTTTCACATTTTTATTTTTTTTTAAATCAAAACTAATCGACATAATTACTTTAAATGTTTACAGTTTATGCTCATTATAAGTATCCTTCATCATAAATTTTTTCAGCACACTTGACTAAGTGATTTCCAAAATATAAAATATTTAAAAAAAATCATTTTTTTAAATAACAAAATTACTAATAGAGATAATTTGTGAATCCAAAATCGAGAAGTTAGATTTTTTATCCTCTATAAAGTACTTTTAATAAAAAAAAAAATTAATAATATCAAAATTTATGAAAAATTAAGTTTTCAAAACTTGAAAATTGTATTTAAAAGAAAAACTATTTGGGGGATACATAACCTAAGTATTTTCCGGAATTCGGAAAATAAAAAGCAAACTACACACGCAAACTGAACGATTTTGACCTAATTGTTACGAAAATACGGCGGTATACGTACACGCACACACACGTCCATACAGACATCTTCTAAAAACATGTGATTTCGCCTAACACTTCAAAACATACTTATACAACATGTTTTTAGTGAGTCGAAAAATTTGACTATTACAAAGTTTCCTCTATGAGCGAGCAATATATCTCAATAAACAATTGGAAATTTCATTTTGTACTTTAAAATTTCTACCTTTCATTGTTGAACATATTAGAACGTTTTGCACATCGACACTTGGAATGCATAATGCGAGAAATGACTGTATACTTTGGAAATATCAACTAAACTCTAAAATTTTGGTATAATTATATTCTTCTCTGAGGCGGAACAAGGAAACACTAACGTACATAATATTATTAATTTAAAATTAAGAGAGAAAATGAAGTAGTTGTTAGTCGTTTGAAAGTTAAATAAAAATAGTACCGAAAACAATTGATAAAGAATAGAGTGCACGCGTTGCCACCCGAGGGAAAGGCAGGGGATGTTAATACGAAATTCCGGGATGCTATTCAAATGCATCAACGCCGAACGTTATCTCGAGGTCGTTTGGGCTGATGCCTACGAGGTAACTCGTCGTGTGCATGTGCGAGCGGTGTGTCTACGCCCTACGGGACGAGGGGGCGCGCGAGAAACGTGGTGAAAGCAATACATACGTCGAAACTAAGCTGGGAATTTCGTGTCCCGACACGCAGGTATACCTATATACACGGAATGCTTGTTACTAAAGTAAACATACTAATGCTTAAAACGTATACACGATAAATCTCTGACATTTTCCTCGTTACCCTTACTTTTAAGTGTGAATCTATATATATATATATATATATATATATGTATATTAACACTTGCATCCGACACTTGCGATCACGTTAAACGGTTTAAATGTTCTGTTAACCCTGGCATATATCTATGCCAATCTCGGAATTGCATAGGTATACTCCAAATTGTTAGTGATTTCGCGATCTTTGGCTATTATTTCCTTAGCGTACAGTGGCCCGGGATCGACATAACCTCTGAATATTCACATTACGTTACCGAGTTTCCACGAGTACACCGATATGCTTTAAAATTCCTTCGATTTTTGAAGTCTACGTATAAGTCACAATTGGTTTTTTTTGACATGGATAGTTTCAACTAAACCATTTTTTACAATAGCACTTTTAGAGCGGTAGCACCAAAATCTTGTCGACTTATTAATATAAATATTTTTTTTTTAAATTCCCACATCAGTTCCTTGAAAAGAAACACAACACCGTCACAACCGCGCAAAAACATAAATACTGGTTTTTGTTATTAGGACATATTTATGTATCTCGTTAAATGGAATACAATTTACTATGGAAATTCAAGAATTATTTCATAATTCTTGGTGTTTGACGTATACGCGCAAACGTCGTGATGTATATTATATACGTGATGCGTGACTGCGAGGCGAATCTAAATTAATTAGCCGTCTAGATGAATAATATTAATAAAACCGCGTAATTAAGTTTTAATTAAGATTTAATAATAATAATAATAATAATGATAATGTTATAACGATACCTTGTAGATAGATGTACATATACGAACTGTAACTAGTGCAGCCAATAAGGTAATTATCTACCTTACCGAAGAAGCTACAGCGATAGGAACAAAAGGCGATAGTAAGGCGCCGAGCTCTTCAGAGTGACGCAGGCGCGCGCGACGAACGAACCAAAGCAACGAGCGTCATATATATAGTGAACGATATTAAAGACATAATAATCAAGTAACCCTTTTTCTTCTTTTTACCTGACCTGTGCCGCCTCCCGTTACTCTCACAGAATCAGAAGTGGGATTTTCTCAACCTACACGGCCGAGTAATTCGAATTCGATCTAAAATACCGGAAGAACATCAAAATGGCGGAAGAACGCTACGCGAGGCATCTCGAAACCCTCGTGGTAAATCAGAACGAGGAGCGACTAAGATTCCAGAAAGCACTCGAAGCGATGATGTCGCAACTTACGCAGATGACACAGCTTCTGGAGGTGAGGGATAGAGAGATCAATCAGCTACGCAGCCCCATAGAAATGTAAATTCCAACGAAGATCGCAATTCGCGAAGACCGCCGTATAGCGAAGTCGCAGCGCAGATACCGATTTACAACTTTAGTGAAGATACTTCGATGACGTTAGAGACCTGGTTAAGGAAAATCGAGGTTATCAGTACTGCGTATCAATTGACGGATGATGTTGTGAAGATGTTGGCGACAAACAAATTGGCCGGAAGGGCGAAGCAATGGTACGAGACGCAAGAGGAGTTATGGACGTTACCGTGGGATAACCTCAAGGTCAAACTCAAAGAGATGTTCGGAGAGGTGAGAGACATCGGACAACTCATGGAGAAAATGCGTGCTCGTACGTGGCGGCGAAATGAAAGGCTGGAGGATTACGCCTTGGAGAAATTGAGTCTAGCGAGGAGAGCGGAGTTGACGGACGGTGAATGCATCACCCATATTATCAGAGGTATCGACAATTTTACTGTACGTGTACAGCTTGCATCGGGACAGCACGACACTCTCGATGGTCTGTTAAGGGCGATAAAAGGAATCTCGAGTTCGTTGGGTGAGTTTACTCAAAATGGTCGTCGAAATCATGAAGGACGGAGAGATGCTCGGGAGAGCAATCGTCATGAAAACAAGTCGGCAGTTCGAGGTGAGCAATGTTTACGAGGACAGCGTGAAGCAGCAGCGTCGGAACCAAAACAAGCAAGAAATGTAAACAATGGTCGAGCGCTCGTGTGTTTCAAGTGTAACACTCCAGGACACATTGCACGATTGTGTACAGCAGGGAACTCCGGTTCGGTAAGACAGGAAAATTCAAACAATGTTGTAATGAATATCGATCGACCGGTTACACCTGATAGTAATGCGTACTCAAAAAAATGTTTGATAGGAGTCACGGAATTGGATGTTTTACTCGATTCGGGTAGTCCGTTAAATTTGATTAAACATTGTTGCCTATCTCTTACAGGTATAAATAACATTTTTCAATATACTGTCGTATTACGAGGTTTTGGTAATAGTACCGTAACGTGTCACCAAGCAGTTCAATTTAATGGTTTAATTGACGGTCACTTGTACGAGATCACCGCTTCTATTGTTCCGGATGATTCGATGGTGGTGGACATGGTATTAGGACGATGTTTCCTTGATAAAACCGTATGGAGGAAGGAAGGCAATACGATCATTTTGAATGCTGATGCTGACGAGACTGCTTTTGTCCAATCTATTATGAATATCGATATCGAAACGGATTCGCCTCAACTTGACATTAACCCGACATTGACGATTGACGAGCAGGCGGAAATAAGGACTGCTATTACATCTTGTTTGAATAATCGGAATCGAGGACCGAGAAGTTGTCCTGTGCAATTGAGGATTGAGGTGCGTACGGACAAATTAATTCGAGTGCAGCCTAGACGCTTTTCCATATACGAAGAAAAGGCGATCCAAGCGATTACGAACGAGTGGCTCGAGAAAGGTTACATTCAGCGAAGCAACTCGGAGTATGCGAGCCCGGTGACGCTAGCCAAAAAGAAGGGAGGAGATTATCGCCTCTGCGTGGACTATAGGGAGCTGAACAAGATCACCGTACCCATGAATCGCCCGATCCCGAGAATCGAAGATTTGGTTGCAGCAGCTGGTAGTAAGAAATTCTTTACGCGTATTGATTTAAAAGACGCTTTTTTTTCACGTTTTTGTACACCCCGAGTCGATTAAGTATACCGCTTTTATCACGGCGAATGGTTTATTCGAGTTTAAAGTAGCTCCGTTTGGTTTGCGGAATTCACCTTTGATTTTTTCCGAGTTCATCGAGCATTTATTCCGTGATCTGATTAACGATAAGAAACTATTAATATTCTTTGACGATTTTTTAATCGCGACCGAAACAGTTAACGAAAATATTGTAATTATTAAGGAAGTTACGGATTTAATGCGAAATTATGGATTAGAACCAAGAATCGACAAATGTTCATTTGTAGTAAGCGAGTTAGAGTATTTGGGGTATCGGTTAAAATTTAACGAAGTCAGACCGGGAAATTTTAAGACATCGGCAGTAGCACTGTTCCCTGTACCACAAACACCGAGGCAGCTTAAGGGTTTTCTGGGGTTAACCGGGTATTTTCGGAAATTTGTACCTCAGTATGCTCAAATAGCCTTACCGCTTACTGAACTATTACGTAAAAATAATAAATTTGAAATTAAACAAGAACACATAGACGCGATCAATAGATTAAAGTTAATTTTAACAAATGAGCCTGTTTTAAAGGTGTTTGATTACGACAAGGAAACAGAGCTGCATACCGACGCGAGTTCGAGGGGTTATGGAGCGGTGTTACTCCAGCGGCACGAGGACGGTCTGTTGCATCCCGTATTTTATTTTAGCGCTAAGACAACAGATAGTGAAAGAAATTATCATAGCTTTGAGTTAGAAACGCTCGCGATCGTTAGGGCACTGGAACGCTTTCGTGTCTTTTTAATTGGGAAACCGTTTGTTATTGTAACCGATTGCGCCGCTTTGAAACAAACGTTAGAGAAAAAAACTGTCAATGCGAAAATATGTAGGTGGAGTTTACAGCTTCATGAGTTTAATTATGAAATTCGACATCGAAAAGGGAATCAAATGGGACACGTAGATGCGTTAAGTAGGCAATTTGATGTACATACTATTGCGGCTGATACGACTAGTGACTCGATCGCACTGGCGCAACTTTCCGACGGCGAAATACAGGAGATAAAGACTAAGGTGAAATCGGGTTGTAAGGGTTTAAATGATTATCTTGTAATCGACGATAAATTATTTCGTGTCGTTAACGATAAAAGATTGTTAGTAGTTCCTCGCGGAATGAGGAAGGAACTTGTTCTTAATGTTCACAACGAATTGGCACACTTAGGATACGATAAAACTGTAAATGAATTAAGAAAGGGTTTTTATTTTAATAACATGCGAAAATTCGTGAAAAAATGTATTATAAACTGTGTTAAATGTATGGAATACGGAAAAAAGGCTAAGATTAAGGAAGGTTTCTTGCATCCGATCGACAAAGGATCCCAACCGTGGGACACGATCCACATTGATCACGTTGGTCCGCTTATCCGTTCGACAAAACAATATCGTCATATTTTCGAGGTTATTGACGGATTCTCTAAATTTATAGTCCTTGAGCCTACGAAGACAACCGCCGCGAATGAGGCTATTAAAGTTTTGAAAAATCTATTCAGTATATTCGGTGTACCGCGCCGTATAATCTCTGATCGCGGATCTGCATTCACTGGGAACGAGTTTCGCGAATTTTGCGAGTTAATGGGTATCAAACACACCTGCATCGCCGTGCAAACACCCAGGGCGAATGGGCAAATTGAACGGTACAATCGCACGATCGTCCCTGCGATATGTAAGCTTATATCTGCTCCTACTGATTGGCCTGAGGTATTGAAACGTGTGCAGATTGCATTAAACAGCACAATTCATGCGACAACTTGTAGAACACCATCCGAGGTGCTATTAGGATATGAGATTCGTAGAGGAGAAACCGATGTTGTATTAGAGGCGATAAACGATGATTTTGTATATAGTGATTTTATTGATGAGCGAATCAAACTGCGAGAAGATGTATCAACGAAACTGTGTAACAATAAAGAAACCATGTCACATGCGTATAATTTGCGTCGTAAACCGTACCGTGACTATGCGAAAGGAAACTATGTAATGATACAACCCACTGCTTCTGACGTTCCGGGTAGTGCTAAAATGGGTAAGCAATTTATCGGACCTTATGTCATCAAAGAAAAATTGGACAATGATAGATATGTAGTAACAGATATTCCGGGGTATCCAATTAAGCAACGAATTTACGAATCCATACTATCACCGGAGCGATTGAAGCCTTGGGTATTATTTGAAGATCCTGCGAATGAATGTTACGACGAGGAAGACGATAGCGTTAACGAAGAGGACACCGTGTCCTCCGTATCAGGATAGGCCGATTGTTATAACGATACCTTGTAGATAGATGTACATATACGAACTGTAACTAGTGCAGCCAATAAGGTAATTATCTACCTTACCGAAGAAGCTACAGCGATAGGAACAAAAGGCGATAGTAAGGCGCCGAGCTCTTCAGAGTGACGCAGGCGCGCGCGACGAACGAACCAAAGCAACGAGCGTCATATATATAGTGAACGATATTAAAGACATAATAATCAAGTAACCCTTTTTCTTCTTTTTACCTGACCTGTGCCGCCTCCCGTTACTCTCACAATAATAATAATAATGGTAATAATAATAGTAATAATAATAATAGTGATATACTAGTAGATCTAAGATTGCCTTAAAATATCTAACTCCAATATTCACAGTTGATGAAATGGACTCGAGCATATAGAATATTACGGGAGCATTGATTAAACCGTACCTATGGGACAAGTTAAATGAAACTAGCTCACCATTAACAACTGCACACACCACTACGAATTAATTATATTAGTCACTAAATCTTAATTGTCATTATTAACAATAATAATAATTAATAATATTACTTAAGGGGGTCCCATACTCAATATTTGTTGAACGATAAATACAAAAATAACACAGTATATATATGTGGAAAAATAAGAGAAGAGATGGTTTCGTTCACCCACAATCTATAACTGTGTGCTGAATTTTAGACTGAAACATTCTTTTGAGAAGATTCTATTTTGAGAACCATCCCTCACTAACAAATGTCAAGTGTGTGCGCCTTGTTGAGGTTAGGTTCACATTGACCATCAATAAGACTTTTCTCAAAAAACGTAATAATATTTCGGTAATTACCGGTTTCGTCGGCAAGGTAGAATAGGATAAATATCGATTACGGTGGCATCCTACTATTATTATAAAATAAAAAGATATCGTCATTAAAAATGAAGTTAGATATGTATACATCGTACAGGAGTAATGAACGAGGCAGGATTTATCAATCGAGCATATGCCGATTTCACACGGTTATCTAAAATCTTGAACGGGTCGTTTAGTTTGCGTGTAGCGAACGCGTAGACACGTATACAGGTATAGACCCGTCATACATAGAGAATGAAACAGCATTTCAAAGAGCCGAATAAACCGCGATCTCCGCGTCGGCCAACCGGATTACACCGCGCAGAGTACTAGAAGGATAAGGAGGAGGAAGAAGAGGAGGAGCAGGAGGAGGAGGAGGAGGCAATAAAGCAATTACCGCTCATAAACTCTATATAATTATACCCTATATATATTAATCGACTCTCGGAAGGGAGCACTGCACACCTGCACTTAGACGAAGCTACACGATGAATTAAACTCCTGGGCTCCACCCCGGAATAACGATAAACTCATAGACAGTAGACGTTCCCGTCAGACGGAGAAATGCACTTTGTTATGCCGCCCAGCTTCGCTTCACCGTTTACAAAAGCTCCCAAACACATGCGCATTCCCACCCACACACGGATGCCAGTTGATCCAACTGTGTACGCCAGTCGTATAAAGTGCGTTATGGGATTAGGGAGTCAAGGGATTTCACTTGGACTCGACGTATACATTGCTTTTGATATATCCTGACGTCCCTCTCTCTCTCTCTGCTCTATTTATCTTTATAATTTTACTCACTCTGCGTGGTTGCCTCGAGCTCAACGATTTATATCACCCACAACTTTCTTTGCTAAATTTTTTCTCATGCATTTTTTTTATATACGTACCTTTTTTATTCCTCGTGATCCCCCTTGTATCTTAGACGTTAATGAACTTCTTTCGTGCTTTCGAGTTTCGAAACTTCGTGGTTAACGGCTTAATATATTCCTAAAGTGGTCGGTTCTGAAGTTACCTTGTAATTATGCGCTTCATCGTCATCCCCTTGAAAATTTAGAAACTTACGGAGTTCCTTTCTCTCTCTCTCCCTCTCTCTCTCTCTCTCTCTCTCTCTCTTTCTCTTTCTCTCTCCTATTTTTTTGTTACATACCTACATGGTTTTTCCTTTCTCTCGATCCCGTACTACCTTTCAAATCAACGTTTCTCCCGATATTCTTCAACCTAACGTTTATAGATACTCGTATAAATATTCATAAGATCGTACGTTTGTTTTGTAACTATGTACCACGGTCACTTTTACATCTTAACTATACAGGGAAAAGTTTTCGTTAACCAAAATGTCTATATATACCTATATATGTACACGGCAAATCCAGGTTCATAACAAAATATTTGTTTTTCAGAGGAGGGGTAGGTCACTATGGAAGATGCATATCGCGTACAATATCGTTTGAAAGTTAAACAAGTCATTACAAAACTTATAATTACGTATCAACTTTATAGTCTTATGCTCGGATTCGTTATATATATATACATATATATATATATATACACTCACCATGGTGAATTAAGGACTACAATGTTGACTACTTTAATTTAATTTAAATGTAACAAGAATTGTTCGGGATGACTTCAATGTTTGTCGTTAAGTAAATTTTTAATTCATTTAGATATGAGTTTACATTTCAAATGTTAAATTAAAATTGAAGTTTTACGAAAGAAAATCTTTGAAATGTATTTAATTTTCCTGTGCAAGATTGTTCAGTTTGTACATTGATAATTTCATGAAAGTTGACGTGTGTGCAGTAACGTCTATATTTCAGGACAAATTTATTTAATTATTCGATCTAATTATTGAGTTAATTATTATATAATATATTTTACCGCTTTTCACATGTAAAGAAATTAACTGATTTTTAACAATCCTAGTAGAAATCGTGTTCCATTAAATAATTATAATAGATTGAATGTTTTAATTGAATGAGTAAAGAAGGGTCGAAAAATAATTTTGTACTCCCGGTAAAACGTTTTTTCCTCACATTTCGTAACTATATTTATTCGAGTTATATCCAAATTTAGTCCTGGTTTAGAGTTATTTTTTAGTTTGCAAACATAGATTAGGTTTCAATCTAATTTTGACCCGTCAATTTGTGATTAAAAATAGTTACGATAAAAATATAATAAAATCTTATTTATCTTCTACACTAAGAAAAGTAATTATTTGCTTTAAAGGAATGGTGTATTTGCCATTGTTTTAAAATCTTTACTTTGCGGCAAATGTCAATTTCCTAACTATTAAGAAATATTCGTTAATAAGAATATTCTTTACTAATAAATACAAATTTTAAACTAATTTGTAAAGTTAATATTATTATTAACGAAGGAATATAATTATGCGTCATAGTGAATACATTCGTTTAGTCAAATTGGTAAATATATTTAATTACAAGTTAATATGTGAGATTTAGGTAGACATACTTATATCATCAGTGCATCAAATGTACTATCAAGTTCAAAAAGTCGTCGACTCCCGTCTAGCGGTGCGTGAACAAAATTATCCTTACGATGCGATGCATTACATTAATAACAATATTTCATTTATTATGTAATAATAAAGAACGTCTTAAAATTAAGATAAAATAATATAATCGTTTTTCACCAAAAATTCGCGCCACTGGATTCTTAATAGTCAAGACACTTAAGCTTGCCTTTCGCCGTATTCTAATCCACATTTCTAAACAATTATGAAATATTCTTTGACTCAAAGAATCTCTTTTCTCAGTGTATAATTACTATATACGTGTTCGTTAAAAATGTACGTTAATTATATATAGTTTAAAAATCAATCCGAATCTATAGAATATTTTAAATTTACTATTGGTGGATTATCCAGTTTATTAAATATTGAGGAAATATATTAAGGAAGTAGCATTTCATCACAACTCATTCATTAACGATGATCTTTACTATATCTAGTTCTGAAATCAACATATCTACCAAAGAAATTACTCAATTTTAATAAATGATTATTAATAAATTAATAATTTACATAATCAAAATGTCACTTAATTTAACCAACATTCTGTTAATTTATTCAAATATTATTTCTTGAAACACGTTTATTTCAATCCACCTAATTTTCTTTGCGTGTAACGTACATACATGCACACACGTTTTTTTTATTACAATAATATACATAAGATAAAAATATGAGAAGAATATAGACTAATTAATCGCGTATAAAAAATAATCTGAACTAAAATTGAATAACTTGTCATTTGTAAACCACGTAGGATTTGCTACTCTCCCTCCTCACCTTTCCAACAGACAGAAGTTGGTTTGCAACCCCGTGTTGTGTTTTGTATGCGTAGTCGTTCTCTGAACCCGTTTTCACCACCTTCCACTGTATAGATGTATATATATACATACACATGAACTTTCCAAGCTCGACCAGTAAACTTGAGGTCTACCTTGTTGTTCATTAGGTGAGCTTCAACATTGCTGTTCGTTTCCCCTGACGTCACGTTTCGCGTTCCAGAGTTTATCCTCCTTTTACACCACAATACTGAGATAATCTCAAGACTCTCCGACATTCAATGCGGAACACGACAAGTCAACACATTTTTTTTTATTTCTTACTCATAATGTTAATCCGATGTACTTTGGAGAATTTGACGTAACGCATATACACATACACGAGCGATCAAAAATATATTTGGCGTGCTAAATTGAATCACTGTTATATACTCGTACTCGTACGTGCGACTTTTCTTCCTCGTATAACTCTATAAATACTTGAAATTTCCCATACGTGTTTGGATGAGATTTCATGAATTAATTAAAGGGTTAATCGATACATGTACTTTGTAATAATAATAGCCATTTATTTTGATCAATTTACGTAATTTCTATGTGCATTAATCATCAGATCAATATTACAAATAAATTTCGACAAGATAACCGTGTATCGGTTTGTAAATACGTCAATTAAACTTTCAAGAATACCTTGAAGTTAGCTAATTTTACAGTATCAGCCGATATGTGCACGTCGACCATCAGATGCGTGCGGATTAATATATCAGGAATCCGAAAATTCATTTCAGGATAGAAATCTTCGTTTTTGTAGTCACCCTGTAAGTTAAAGGTAAAATAATATAATGAATGTTACGATAAATTAAATTTAACTGCGTGAATTACGTACCACCTTTGCCGGGCACGAATCTACACCCATAGGCAACGTAAACATGTCAACGTAAATTTTCGAAGTCGCCTCGTTGCAAAGGTCTAGCTCTCGCGATATCCCACTCGGTACATCGTAACGACCAAACATACCGATCCAAATGGTAAATTTAATCTGTTTATATAAATATACATTACGTAGACAGACACTCGAGTTTATAATTAACTCAATTAATACACACACACACACACACACACACACACACACACACATATATATATATATATATATATATATATATATATATATATATATATACATATCTCGTTGCGTGAAAAATATGAGACTCAATTTTAAATTCATTATTATAAAATATAGTATATATATATATACAAGTGACGATTCAAGATGGTCTCTATAGCTCCTATTTGACTTGATCACAAAGCGACCAATCATAAATCTCATAAAGCTTGAACAATAGAATCGCTATATATATATTTCTATATATAGTGGGTGTGTATTTACATATACAGGGATGGAACTCAGGTGTATACGCGTGCGGTTTAAATAAAGCGAAAACTATTATTACACAAACGATAAAAATCTGAATATCTAATTACTTACTTTAATATTGTCCGGTAGAGGTTTGATTATTTTAACTCGGATATTCAAGGTATTGTCCGGTCCGTTTCTATAATTTATCCCTACGTCGGTGACTGACAAGTCGAAATAATCCCCGTTCAACGATTCCACTTTTAAATCTTCTAATTCAATTTTACGACCCTTCTGCAAATTAATTTCAACGTGAGGTGCACGGTTAATGGTTTCTCTTTTTACCAATTAATTTTTACGCTAATCAGTTACATCGGCGTTGGTAATATCCGACGTGCGTAAAATCAATAAGAAAAATACGATTTTTTCAAACATCTCTCTCTCTATCTCTCTCTACGAGTAGTTTTTATCACAATACGAGAACGAACGAACTAAACGAAATGCATTCGCGAAACGTTGGCAATCCGCGACTTTATAAAATTACCTTCGCTCCATCGTTTCACCGTAAACGCTCTCTTTTTTTTACGAGCACATCAAATATTTATTCGCTAGAAACTGGTGTTCATTATTTTCTTAATTATTTCACATTCATCGCGAAACAATGGACCTTCGTTTGCGTTACGAAATTAACGAATTTATTATTCGTTGATTATTACGGAACGCGGATGTATCTATAAAATTATTGAATTACATCGTAGGAGAAAAAAAATGTGTTGAGGATATGTAGTTTAACGACTATATTCGTCACAATGATTACTTGACCTACAAACCATTTCGAGAGTCTTTATGTGTAGATATATATGTATATACATGCATGCACGTACGACTAGCACTCAAAGGCCGATTTGAATGCGCAACCAAAAGAGAAGCCAAAAAAATTTACATTTCACCCTTTTAGGTTCTCTTTAAGTAGAAGATAGAAATGTATTAAGTATTCAGAGGAGCAACTTTACTTTGAACTCCAAATGGGAATTTCAATATTTGACGAAAATTTCTTGTACCATTTCCTATTAATTATAAGCATATATACACACACATATATAAATAATTAGGCATAACCTTGGTGTAAAATGCATTCAATGATGAATTATTTACTTGTAAATATATGAGACAAAATCGTAAATGTTAATTACAGATTTTATGAATGGATGAGAACTGTAATAACGAATACCGTGACATATCCAATTTTTGATCAGTTGAAACCAATTTGTGATCATTACTTTACGTTCAATATAGGATATGTTGATTGTCTTTTTCAAATATAATATGTACATTTCTAATTTTCAATTTATTATTCTGATAAGATTCTACGTTGTTGATATGTTAATCAAAATTTGTTTGTTACTTAAATATAATCAAGCTAATAAAATAATTTATATGAAATTCTCCTTCAACAGAAAAAATTTGCCTGAATGATTGCGAGTGTGGATGAAAATGCGCGATGAATATTTAATATAAATATAGTATATCAATTGAATAAAGGGAATTAATTTTATTTGTTACAGCCGGAAAATTGTATAGCGACGTATCAGCCGCACGGTTACTGCGTCGTTTACTCAACGACTGATCCTTCGTCGATTCGTGTAGCTGAAGAAGTTCTGCAAACTCTTTGGCGAAGTGATCACATTCCCGCCAGAGCGGTCATCCTTGTTGGAAACAAGGTCGACTTAGTACGCAGTCGTTTGGTCTCCACTGAACGTGAGTAGTCTTTTATACAAATAAATAATCAAAACATGTTATTTAAATCGTTGAAATTATATAAGCTTCATAAATATATTTGTACATTGTTTATCGCATTACGTAAATTTACATACTATCAAAATATAATGAGAGAAAGAAATATTTGAAGACAATCGAGGGGATGTCGGACCCAGAAAATGGTCATTTTATACTTTTTTTTATAGATAAATGAATAAAGTTTTTAAAAAACGCTGAACGTCAAGCTCTTAGGTATGTTTTAAATAATATACCCAAATTTTTCCATATTTTTAAATCCATAATTTGATCACGATGTTTGGGTTGAAAGATTATGCTTTTTTGGACTAATAATTACCGACCAAACATTGTTTACTCAATTATTATTTAAAAAATGCTTTTTCGTTAAAAAAGTCAAAACGTCAAGCCCTTCCTTATGTTTTCAGCTGTCCGTATGATTTTTTTCAGATTTTTAATGCAATATTTTAGATATAATTTTTGGGTTGAAAGGTGCAGATTCCTGTAATTTAGGTCCGACATCCCGTTAAATGTAAGAAAATTAATCGAAAGGCGCGTAAGCCATACATATACAGTTAACTAGCCTATTTCTTAACAATTAAGTATTATATTAATCAGTTTTTAACAGTTATACTTTTATTCATTTACATTCTCTTTCGGAGCCTATTACTGGAAGCTACACCTTCCAACCCAAAAATTCTATTTAAAATGTGCAATGAAAAATCTAAACACAATTCATATTATTCAAATAGCATAAAACATAAAAAAGAGCCAACATTAAAAGAAAAATCAATTTTTATAATAATGGTTGGATAAACAATTTTTAGTTGATAATTTTTAATATGGAAAATTTGGGTATATTATTTAAATTATGCCTGAAAGCCTGACGTTCAAAATTTTACCAAAAATTCATTCTATCATTCATAAAAAGAGTTACCATTTTTAAAGACTTTCATATTTTTATAAGGACGTATAGCTTATCAATATCAATTTCTATTAACAAATGCACCATTTTTTTGTAACAAATATTTCTTTCTCTCGATAGATATCCGAAAATGTAAAATAACACAAATATACTGATTGATTTTTGTTACGGATAATATATTATATCATTCAACAGAATAATGTCGATATTCTTTTATAAAAATATTATTCTACTCTTATATAACTTTATATAGATGATATTATTTTATCAGTACATATATATATGTATATATCAATATTGATAAAAGTTAAATATTTACTCTCATAAGGAGTATTTATTTTATATTCGATACATATTTCTTTTTTTTTTTAATATGTAAATACCGCGATATCGAATGGTATAACGTGGATTGTAATGTTATTTTACATCAGCACGTTTGATTTGAAAAGAAAATTTAATGTTGTTCAAAATTTGAAAAAAAACTCGCTTAGCTAAAGGAGATTAAAATCTTTCGAAAAACAAAAACATCGTAAGTCAGTTGGTAATCGTGTATTAATTGTAAAAGAAATATGTGATGAATATGAATTTGTATCAACAGAATTTTACGTGTAGAAAAGTGACCAATTAGTATTAATTAATATGTTTTTTAAACTGAATCAAGGTATTGCAATGGGTGTACGTAATGAGGAAACTCAACGTTACACAAAAGTTAATGAGAAAAAGTTTTGCATACAATGTTTAAAAATAAGAAAAAAAATGAATTAATTTTGTTCGTTATTACCAAGTTGTTTAACAGTAATAAGTTAAATATATCGTTTAAAAAGTGTAATAAATGTAAATATAAATAAAAGAGAAAGAGAGATAAAGAGAAAAATGTTGTTGAAACCATGTTCCAGAGGGTAAATCGATGGCGATGGCGTACGACTGCAAATTCATCGAGACATCAGTGGGCATCAATCACAACGTCGACGAGCTTCTTGTTGGGCTGCTCACGCAAATAAGGTTAAAACTGGAAAATCCAGAACGCACTCGGGATGTTTTTAAACATCGAAATCGACGTATTCGTAACCGATCGCCACTCGATTCTTGTTCCGAAAACAATTCACCGAAAAAGTACCGAGGGAGCCGTACGAGTGCAAGTTTAAAAGTACGTAACCTCCTTGGGAAAGTTTGGGCGCGAGACAGCAAATCCAAGAGTTGCGAAAATTTGCACGTGCTCTAAACAAACTTATATACAATTCCAAGACTGACCGAAGCGAAAAATCGATCAACATACGATTGATTAACCTCTCCGATCTTTACGTATACATATTATATACATATATATACATATATCACTTTGTTGCTCCAAGAGCATAAGGTTTTTTCGTTATTATATACGTCCCTATGTATATTTCCTTTTCTCTTCCTCTCTCTCTCTTCTCTCTCTCTCTCTCTTTCTCTCTGTATATACGTATCTCGACGAGGAAAAAAAAATCGACCGAACAAGCACATTCAACGTTTTTCCTTAACGTCGTATACCTTCGAGGAACGGGAGTTTCAAACCAAGTTTGTGGAATCGATTCTTATTAGTGTTATACGTAATTAAGGTTGCTTTGGTTTACGCTCTATACTGTAAGGTTATTGGCAAATAATTCAGGGGGGTGTCAAATATTGGTTACAACCGCTTATCAATCCATAATGAACGTTGATACATTTGACTATTATTACCAATTTATTACTCTATCAATGTACCTCGCGTTTTAATGGATTCATCATTATTATATACTTTTTCTCGCGTAATCGACAATAGGGAATTCAATTTCCGCAGCTTTTATTATTTACGCACGTAAAAGTGGGCGATTGAGTATTTCAATTTCCTTCTCTTTTTTATAGATAAATATTATAAAACTGTATTTTAAATATACTTTGAAACTTGAACTAATTAATTATTATCGATACATACGAACATCGTACCCTTCATTATTTTGTAACCTACACTTTATTAAAACGTGTAAACCATATAAACTTAAAGACATATATATATATATATATATAACACACAGTTATTCAAAATGTATTTCGTTATAAAGATATTTTTGTATTTAGATATTTTCTTACAAATATAACTAAAATACTGCCCATTATCGTTTACATGCATAATGTGATCGGTATATATATGTATACACACACACACAGACACACACACACACACACACACACACAGACACACACAGAAACATGTACAACATTTACTCGTTGGCTCAGTATACAATACGTTTCAAAGAAACTTGTATATATATGTACCGAAATCACGATAAAAGTGATCCGAATTAAAATCGACAAATACACGAAAAACCTCTTCTCCTCGCTCGAAGTCTCCAATAACGTCGGGTATGAAGAACAGAATCGATTCCACGGCATCTTGACATCAATATTTCACTCGCGAAAGTATATAAGTATAAAGAAAAAAATAAGTAAAATGAATGCTTCACCCGGGAAGAGATAATATTTTTTTAAAAGTTCCACTTGCTTACTTCGCGTTGATCTTTTTCCTCACAATCTCGAGGAAAGTATCGCGTAATTTCGTACACGTATACGTATACAAGTATGCGACCCCACTCCCCGAAGGTATAAACGTGAAAATCGCTGCCACGAATAGCGGAAAAATTTCGTTTGGATTTTGAATGGGTTAACAGGTTGACTTGCGTTAACATTTCGTTAACCTTTTTCTGTACTTTCCGAGAAGGGTGAAGTTGTATAATACCGTTACTTTATTTTGTATACATTCGGTATATATATACACTTTATATATATATATATATATATACATACACCCCGTTATTATCTCGACGTATTTAAATTCATATACATCGTGATTTTCGTACTATACGGAGAGGTTTCGCGTTTCTTTCTATTTTTTTCTTTCACCCGTATATACAGTTACGAGTGATTTTCTTTTTTATTTTACAAAAACGGTAAGAGAGTAATGGTTTTGTTTGACGTACATACACGTAGATTGAAAATACTATACTTTGAAATAAAAGAGATATTATAAACGCAGCGCGTATTTTGAAATAACTTGTAAATTTAATTTCTTTATCGTTCGAGTAAGAAAAAAATTCACTCCGAAGTGTATCGAAAAGAAGATCTCGTATTTCTCACGGAACCCACGACTGATAAAGAAAAAAATGGGAAGAAAAAAAAAACGCATTTACAGACACGTACCGAATAAGAGGTATCGAAATTGATACGAAAAAAGAAAGAGAGAAAAAGAAGAATAATAGTATTATTGCCAAGAGAAACTGCTTTCAAAGACGTGTTAGAGCCTCTTTTCTTATTTGCACTTCCGATTCGCGAGAAATAAAAACTTTAACGTTGTACGAGAAATTGATACGACCGGTATCTATACTCTTAATACCGTAGAAATATTTAATTCATTGTGCACACAATCGTACAGTGAAATATCCAACCATGAAATACGAATTTAAAACAATATATATATATATATATATATATATGAACTTTTCGGAATTATACGAAACTTTGATAAATCTTCGTGTAGAAAATTTAATTTGTTGCCGTTTTTCCTTTAGTCGGTGCATTACTTAATACTTACCTATACACACACGAATAACAATACAAAAATTACAGGGGTAAAAAAAAAAGAATATTGTCGGTAAAGAGCCAGGAAACGATGTAAAAAAGATATTTTACAAAAAAAAAATAAATAAAAAAAATGCGTTGACCATACATAAATTTACACGATTTTTTACATTACCATTTTGTACGTCGATGGAAACTTATATATTATTAAACCGATTATTATAATCGATATATAAAAACGAATAAACGAAAAGAAAAGCCCAAGCCCGTGGTAAAATATATAAAGTTACAAAAAAAGGAGCTTAACAAAAAAAATGGAAAATGTTAATATTATAAAATTAAGCGTAAGTATGTATTCAACTGAATAAATAAAGTTTGAAAAATATAAAACAATAATGAAGTGTATAGTCCAAAAATTTTAGCCAAACGTTTTTCTCTTCGTTTACTTTTTTCTTTCAATAGAATCTCAACGTGTTGGAAATTTTACCAGTGTTGTACAAGGATATATATTTTTATTTTTTCATCATCTTCACTTTCTTTCGCTTTAAAATGCAAAAGAAATCCATATCATTGATCATTTAATATGAAGAAAAGGTACTTACACATAGTTAACGTAAAAGTTTGCTAATTCCCGCTTTAATGATATAAAGCAAAATGTTCATTAATATATAAGATTAAATTAGCAAAAAAAAAAAAAAAAGAAATAAAATTGAACGTTTCTGTGCTCGTCGTGGTATAGTTATACATGTGTACATATACACATCCTAGAATATATGGGATAACAGGACGAATATAGATTCGACAATTTTCGAAATACAGAAGCAATACGCGACATTTGCATAAATTTTCCTTCCTTAATCTGTATCAAAACACTTTTATTAAATTCCCATTGATTTATCGTGAAGATTAAACTTTTTATTAAACATTCATAGATTAACATCGTAAATTAAATTATCCCGGTATTCGAGGAAACTTTGATATTGATCAACTTGAAATGTAAACTATTTAAAAAATAAAACAACCCGAACACTAATGTTTTATTGAACAAATAATTTTGTGCTCGATTAATTCGAAAAATTTATTAACAAACTTTGAATTTTAACGATTTAATTTAAAATTTGTAGATTACGCAACGAGTCATAAACGTATAAGTACATATATGTATATATGTATAGTTGATTCGCATATATACGGGAAATTTAACTTCCAGTAGAATCATACGTTTTCCACACTTGTTGCATATCTAAATAAATATTTCGATGTTCTTGATGACGAATGAACGACGATCGGTGACAAAAATTGGCAATGTATATATTATACATAACGCGCTTGTACATTCAATATTGCGATTATCGCATTTTCTGTATATTATATATATGCATACCTATATATATATATATATATACATTACTGTTTCTCTAATTCCATTGTTATACTAAACTTTTTAAACTTTTGTCTCACTCTCTCTCTGTGTAAAATTCATTATAGCTCTAATTAAAAGTTGCGTAGAACTCGTCCTTTTCTGGATCGACTTGAACGAGGTTTTTAACAAAAGTTATATCTAACATATACATTAAACCAGTTTGATAAAGATTTTCGAAGGAATTTTTCAGGGTGTTCACGAGAAAACGTATTTCAATGTTTGACACGTTCTTTCACGATCCATGATGCGTTTCCTTTGTATACACATACACATACACATACACATACACATATACATATATATATGCTTCTCGAATTCACGCTCCACTGTTATCGAAATACAAAAAGAAAATAATCAATCGGAAAGATTAACGGTTCGACTGAGAAAATTTACCGATACTTGTAAATATACAAATGATACGCGTTTAAATTTAATTGAAAATCGAGTGAAATGCCAATATTTATGCGTTGCATAATAACCGATTTAAAAGTGAAAATGCAGGAAAAGATGAAATTCGGAGGGAAATGGTTCGTCCGAAAAAAATTTCGTTTAAACAGATCATCCTTATATACATTTCTATATACACGGACAATCTCGTTTGAAACAAAAGAAAATATTATTTTTCCCTCTCTTTCTTTTCCTCCAAAAAAAAATGGAAGAAAACGCTCGTTAAAATGCACGAACCATAAAGTTTCATTAAATTTCTCATTGTAATTTACGACGTATTGTATGTACGACGGGTTAACAAGGTTGAGCGAAAAAGCTTACAAAATAAAACGGACGGACGGATGGATATATATATACATAAATATGTACGTATATATATAAACACAGTACAGCAGGTAAAGTTTTTGTTATTTCAAAAGTATATTAGGTGGTTATATACAACAATGTATAACATCTGAGTTTATGCAAACGGTTTGTTACTATACTTTACTCGCGAACTTAACTACTATAAAAAATATTTTTCAACATTCGACACTTACGTATACGCATATATATATTATTATTTCGATTACCGACAACGGGGAGTACATGCAGAATTTGAAGTTTTGAAATTAAAAAGAAAATTAAGCGAGATAGATTCTATTAAACAATCGTAAAAGTATCTAAATGGTTTTGTAAAATCCAGTCTTTGAAATCAGGATGAAAAGTTAAAAAAAGAAGTTGGGATGTTCTTACATACTTTCAACTACGGTCACGTTCGGTCGTAATAGCCACAGACAAGACGCGTGCCGGTTTTACTTTTCTCTCTCTCTCTCTATATATATATATATAAACGTGCAGTCGGACCACAAATGATTCCCATGACGATCGTATCGTTTCGCTCGTGAACTAAAAAATCGTATCGAATTCTAATTAACATTTATTTTTCTCTCGCTTACTCCGTTAATTACGTAAGACGCATATTTACGTTCAAAAAGAATAATCGATTTTTAATTCGAGATGTCGAAAGGCTTTTTGAAGTAATAAATCGTACGTATATAATGCTTTTCAAGGAAAATTCAAGCTTTTCGTCATGTACTTACTGTCTTCATAATTTACAAATTTATGCACAGCTTTGATGCATTTATTTTCACAAATAAAATCGTCGAAATTAATATTTTTGGATACAAAAGTTTATCGTTCGGTAATATGTATATGTATATAATAATATCGGTCTCTCCGAACTAAATAAAATTTTGTATAAAATAACTCGCGACACGGTCTAACACGTCGCACTCTGGCTGGTGGTTTTTCCCACCACTAGAGGGAGACGACTATCTCTCTACACTCGTTGGAGAGATCGTCGTCTATTTTCTATATATATATATATATAGCCAGATCTCTTGCGAGTTGCGACAGGCGTCTAAGGTAAGATCTCCAGTTCCTTACTGAGGAGTCCAAGCTGGAGATCGAGTACGAAACGCCTTTAATTATTTTAAAAGGCCGTGCTCTGGGAAATTCCACCAACCATACTGGACACACAGAGTACGATAGGCCTGCTTTTATTCTAAAGTAAAGCATTTAGTTCGGAGAGACCGATATTATTATATACATATAATATTTTTGGAATTTATATAGATATGCCTATATGTACATTTTATGAAATTACAATAGAAGACTCTGAATCGTGCTCTTTGCAGTCTAACAAATGTAACCCGAGCGAACGGATCCTTTTAAAAGGATTTAAATTTACGGACGGTAAATTTTGACTGTGAATAAAGTTAAATCAGGTTAACTTGAAATATATCACTTTAATGGATTTGAAGTATGGTAATTACATTGAATTTAATAATAATTCAGTTGAATTATAAGAACCTCCGATAAACACGTTGCTTTCTACAACAAGACGATATCAAATAAAGAAATTGAGGATACTTGTCGTATATCAATATCGATTCTGAAACCTTTGTTTTTTTTACATCGAGAATTTCGATATTCATCTCATTAGCCCATTATTCAAAGAAACTACTTCAATTTCGAACGTTCATTTGATTATAGGTTCTCTCTCTCTTTCTCTCTCGTGACCCGATTATTGAAATTAAATGAGAAAGAAAAAAGAAAATATTAATCTCGATAAAAATCCTTCGAATAAAATTAAGTCTACATTATTTTAATGCGTCTGTTTATAATACATCAAAGTCAGGCAATTTCAACCTTCGAATTGATTAAAGGGAAAACAATAATATTTAATTGCTATACACAGACGTAGCCCGTGTAATCCAAATTGTTTCCTTAGATTGCCAAATGCATAGGAATTTAAATGGAATTGTTTAGTTCCATAGGTTCAAAAGAGCATTGAACAACTTAATCGTTCAAAATTTTCCTTCTACGCGCATCACGCACGAAGCGATACAATAGTCGTATAAACATAAGGGCGCGTGCGTATGCGTTTGAAAAAGAAAAAGAATTATCAAAAAGAAGAAGAAAAAAAGGAAGGAAGAGAGAGAAGAACTCGAAGTATAGATTCAATTGGTTTTTAACCTTGCTCGGTATATATCAAAGCGAAGGTTGATCAATCCCCTCGTATACATATATACGTATACGAATAAACGGATATTCGATTAAATCCTTTCCTCCTATCCCAATTTACGGTATTACACGCTGACATATTACATCCGAATTGAAGAAAAGCTCTTTCGATCAATCAGAAGCTAACAATTACACAATTGAGATGTATTTTTTTTCGTAACTTGGAAAATATTCATTTTTTTATTTTTCGGAGATTTATCAGATATATACACGAGGTTCTGGTTTGCATTAATCACACGTCTACGCGAACATCGTTCGTCTATATATACGTTCAAAACCGTCGATTTATTTTTTTTTTCGGTAGAGCTCTACAGTTATTGGCTTTCTTCGCCCTGTATCTTGGTCATTTTTAAACGTGCGCTGTAAAAAAAAATGTCGCTTCGCTTTCGACATCCACCTTTTTTAATCGAATACACATATATAGCAATGAAATTATCTTTTTTATTCGTGATAACAATCGTACAATACATTTTTATACTTTTTGACGTATACAAAGAAGTTTTATTCAGCAAATTATTTGTTGATAAAAACGAAAAAAGTTACATCTGCTACATATATATATACATTTAGGCTAACGAGATCAATTATATTTTAAGTACTCGCAGCGTGAACGTAAAAAATATGATGGGTTTTTATTAGCTTAGGATTAATTTTCTCGTTAAAGTAAATATAACGCATTAAAGACCGAGGGTAAAAGGTCCATCTTATATATCGAAATGGTCGTTAATTTACGTTTTACAGCGCACGTCGACATGAAACTTGGGACAAATAGACTGAAAATGTTCCATATAGGCCGCTTAACGTCTCTCAGCTTTTCCTATCTATTGTACATCTATATATATAATATATACACGTACATACTATTAAACCTGACAGATCGAATCAATACTTTCAATGAAATGTACTAAATAATCGGGATCATATATACATGTCAAATGGATAGAGAAAAAATATTCTGATAATTTCTTTTAACCAAATCAGTAATTATTGTAGTAATAATTCGAGAAAATGTACATATTTATTTATACCATTCATTCGGTCTCTCCGTATACTTTTGAAGCTTTAACAATCAACAATATAAAATTTGTTCCTAATATCTCCATATTATCATCGTAATCGCGTACATTACTCGAAACGCAATTAAATTTCACTTGAATTATAATAGTATTAACAAAATTAATAATAATAATTATCTTGATGAAATTATTATTCATTCATCATTTAGTTGTATATTTTGATAATTATATACGAGGGACCAATGACTGTAAAGCTTGACCCGCAATTAATCGCTCGAACGAAATTTCTATATTTACGATTACTCCATTCTAATATTTAAATATATATATATATCGATCCAATTATCACTGCAATGTTGTAAACAATCGACAATGAAAATAAGACACTCAATTTCATCTCGCCAACAACACGTATTTATTCACGTCGAAATAATGTGTTCTAAAAAGTATCTAAATAATCTTGGGTAAAGATTTTAGTGCCAGTATATCGTCGGCTGAGTGGAAGAACAGTCTATCTCGGAACTTGCTTGGAAAACGCCCTATCTCGGAACTCGGTTGAAAAACGCCCTATCTCAAATGAAATTTTTCGCTTTCAAATTTTGTAGTGGCACCTGCACTGCGTAACTTAAAAATACGGTCTTTCTAATTAAAATAAATTAATTAGTAAAGTGTTTAAAATTCGGAAATAAATTGTTTAGGCATCATCGGGACTCCTCAGAGAAAGAGAGACTTCTCTGACTTTATCTGTCTATCAGCGGCGATGTATCGAGTACTTATTATATCACCCGACCTGTGTGCAATTTAAATAATGTTTTAAGTTAATAAAAATTAAAAAAAAAGTTGAGAGAACGGAGATTTTTAAGCTTAGAATTTTTAAGTTGCGCAGTGGTGCCACTACAAAATTTGAAAGCGAAAAATTTCATTTGAGATAGAGCGTTTTTCAACCGAGGCGCGAGATAGGGCGTTTTCCAAGCGAGTTCCGAGATAGGGCGTTTTCCAAGCAAGTTCCGAGATAGGGCGTTTTTCAAGCAGATCGCGAGATAGGGCGTTTTCCAAGCAAGTTCCGAGATAGACTGTTCTTCCACTCAGCCGACGATATGTAATAAAAATTCAAATACATATTATAGTGGGCCTACCTAAAGATAATTTCAATTCCGAAAAAAAAAAATTATACAGGCGAACGAACGTCACTGTTTTACCTAGAACAATTACGTAATTTTTATTCAACATTTCCCTCCATGTAAGTATACTGCATATATTACCTTCACGAAATCACGACGGAAGAGGAAGAGAAACGGGGAAACTTGAGAGAGGTGTATATATACATATATACATTTTTCGTTTTTTTTTCCTTCATCCGCAGAGACCAATATTATGCATTTCTCGTTGCATACAGGTACACACACGCACACACGCACACACACACGCATGCGCGCATATGAAGTGCGTATGATCCATACATAAGGGAATCTCGATGATTCTAACCGAGTGTTCGATTTTATTGAGGAGGAAAAAAAAATATATATAGAACGGATACTAAAAGTAAGATAAAAATAATAAAATACATAGACACATATATGTATACACTACTATAAAAGTTCATCAATTTATGGAACAGGGCGACATTGCGATCACTCATCCGCGAACGCGTCCCTCTCGTTTTTTTCTACGTATATTATTTATTTTCTATTTTTTACCAAATAATTCCATATTGTGGGTGGGTAATATAATAAATATACATATATATATACATATACATACAGATATATTGAGTGAAAGATTTTTAAACAATACCGCCAGTTTGATCCCTTCTTGACGATACGGCTAAATAATAATAATAAAATGATAACGATAGCGATAATGATAATATATATATATACATGTATAATGTGTAGGTATAACATACAATATATATAAAGTAATCTCAAACCGACACGGTGGCGGAGTGGCGGAGACGCACCTCGGCCGGTCACGGAAGTTAAGCAGCACTGAGTGCGGTTCGCACTTGGATGGGTTTGGCTTTCGTGGCGGGTTAGGTGTTTTTTCACACTTCACAACGTGAGCGGGAGGTGTGAAACATTCGGTTTCGGTGTCAAGGCCTACGCAATGTGACTTTGACACCCAAAAAGAATGTTTCGAATACACCGGCCATCTCGGATGAGGTTTTCCCTGCTTCACAGGTTTCCCTCATCCACGGGCATAACCCCGGGCGAATGCAAGATGGTGGGGTTTTTAAGGGAGGGATAAAAGCACCCACACATAGGTGGTAGGTGGACACCGTTAAAGTCCCCCAGGGGATAAACGGTAGGAAGTGCCAGGAAAAAGAGAGCACAAATCAAGAATAAAAAAAAAAAAAAATATAAAGTAATCTCGAGTCTATATTGTGTAGAATCGAGAAAAGACCGGTTATTTAGAAAGAAGAAAGAGAGATAGACGAAGGAAATGTATTTTCAGATTATAAACGTTCGGGTGCGGCGAGGATGCGCGGAAGTTGTTTCGATAAGGACCAGGACAGGGTGAACATGCGATTGTATCGATCACTCAATTATTTCGAGCGGTATACTTACGATGGATAACATTTATCTTTATTATATTCTAATCAATTAACGGGATTACAAATGACCACAACTGATCGCAGTAAACAATGGGTATATACAGAAACACGTGTCGCTTTAAACAATTGAGTAGTCTCTATACATGAATGTTCGATATATTCACCTTGTCAAGTATCACAATACTATATATTTTTTTATATATACAATAAACTCCAGAGAAAATTTACGTGAATTCAAACGATAACGCATATGTAACGAAAGGTGCAGCTGATGCGTACGTCACCCGCGCGTATTTACGCATATTTATGCGTGTCCAAGTCAGAAAGGGATGAAAGTGGCGCGAACATTACGAAAATAAATAAACAAGTATATACATATATATATATATATATACATTTTCTCTCACAAATTGTCTGTACGAATCAACTTGGTACGATCGTATACATGTATATATATATATATATATGCTCGAAAGAAAGAAAAAATATTTTTTTTGTTTCCACACACACGTACATCAAGAATAATAACACACAGGCGCCCGCATCTCCATACATGCAAACTTCGACCAATGCAATATGTATATTTAGGAAAGTGTGAGAGGAACCGACAGAAAAATAAACGACAAGTATGTAACTTATATATATATATACATAGTAAAGTTTATTACGGATCGCTCGAAAAGTATATGAGAGAGAAAATTGTGAAGTAGATTACAAAAAGTAAATTCATACATATAGCGATTATTTAACTACGAATTGTACGAAATGGCATGAAAGATCTATATGTATATATATACACACACACACACACACATATTACATCCATACATACATACCGATGTTTACATTGTAATTAGCATCGAGTGGACGTATATATATAATAGCGAGACGACATTTTAAGCGAAATAAAATTTGAATTAATCGTTCGTTAGTGAAAATAATGGTGAGTGGATCAAGTAGTTAATATATACGAAAATTTTGAATTCGGTGCTCGTTTGTTAATTAAAATAAAAAGTGGACAAAAAAATCCATTTATAGCGATATGAACGGTATAGAGGAAAAAAGACAGAAATAATTCACAATAACAGCAAGATAAAATTTATATAATATGTAACAAATACGATTTATATAAAATATCGTATGATGATATAACAAAGATAAAGGTAAAAAAAAAAAAAGATTTTTTTGCTGCCTTTTTCCTTTATACTATATGTATAAAAAAAAAATAAATGTGTACACGTAAAATCCTTATGCGCTTCGTCGTGTCTTTTGTTTTCCGATTTTTCGTCGTTCCTTTTTCGTTGGCTTCCCTGATATATACACGATAGGGGTAATGTGGGAATAGAACGATGCATTATAGTTCATCAGCCTCAGAAATAAAATGACGAAAAACAAAAAATATGAGAGAGAAAAGCGAAAGTCAAATGAGATTAAAGTGTGCGTATAGAAGATGCTAGAAATTAAAAAAAAAAAACAAAGACGCAATGAGACTGTGACTCGGTTTCTTATTGGTAATATTCATATGTATATGTTAATTATGCGTTCGATCAATTAATCATGTATCCTATATATATATATGTATCGTTTTGTCTACGATGTCTCGAGAGTATCCGAATCGCCTGAAATTATTTTTCAGTGTATTATACACCTTACGCGAAATAGAAATTTAAACAAATTGTACATATTCTTGTTACGTTTAGTTGAAAATATATTATAGAGATAAACACGTTTCATCAATTGTCAACAATGTACCCACCGATATTCGATCAGTGTACCATACCTACAATTCTAGAGCGACATCTCAACGATCAACATTATATTTCCAACTCTCAAATACACGACTGTTAATAATACGTATATATATATATACCCGATGAAAATTATATTTTTTTGGTATACGTAAAAAAATAAGACCCGATCGAAAACAGGATGTGAAACTTACACACTCGTAATATTAAAATTTCAATAGCACTGTCAAACTTGCGTTATTACAGTTGCGTTATACACGTATCGGTGAACGCGCGAAGTGAGCTTTCCACGATTGTACAAAAGCTACGTAAGAAAACCGAGTCAATCGATATTTTTGCAAAGGAAAGCATAATAAGCGTAAAAGAAAGAGTGAGAGTGCGAGTATGTATTATATACATATATACATATATAGATATACATATATATAACAAAAAAATACGAGGAAAAATCAAACACCGATATACGCGGCCATTCGATTTTAAAAGAAACGAGAAAGAAAAAGGTAAAGAAGAAGAAGAAAAAAAAAGCAGGCAATTACGTAATAATGTATATCGATTACGTTTTTCGTATTATAAATACTGTAATATCGTATATCTTCGGCGGCTTGAAAAGCATAACATTAGCGATTCGATTGTATACTCGTATACAATGTGTGAAAAGTGTGTCGATTCGGGACATATATATATATAACTTTGATATATATTACGACACGAGTTCATGATATCGCGGGAGATATATATATGTATATATATAAGCTGCGACAAACCGTTGGATTCAATAAATGGTAATAACGCGTGTGTATATATATATGTATATATATATATATACATAAATATATATATATACATATATATGTACATACAAATTTTTCTTGTCTATGTATTCGATTTTTATTTCACACCTGCACCCATATCCTATATATGCCCCTCCTACGTTTATGTATAAATATATAGACTCCATTATCTATACATTGTCCTCTTTCTTTTTTATACTGTAACAACGTACAAAAATATTAATACCTATTGAAATGTCATGTACATTCTTCCTAAGCGCCAATAAATACATTTTTATTATTTAAAAGTACTATCCGCTGCGAAATATTTATTTTAATTGATATATGTATATATATACGTATATCTGCGGGTCATAGAGAAATATGGTTTTCTTTTTTCTTTTTAGTTTTTACCGACAAATACTCGTCAAAACTGAATTGTAGACCGTCCATTTATTTTCGAACGTTGGTTAACAACCTGACACGCGTGTGCGTTTAATCGATCATTATTGCATCAAAATTTGTCAAAAAGAAAAATATCCCCTCGTGCACTTTTGTTATCTGTAACATTCACTTGTCGCGAATTAAAACGTAGATTTTTAACGTATTTTTAATTTGTGAAAATAAAATACATTACACGGATTATTTAAATAACAATGAAAGGGTAGGTATATAAGATAATATCTTTAAAAATACATACAATTTGTCGGAAAATAATAGTCTCCGGTCTGGTTTAGAGAGAAACCGCAGTTTATTTAACCCTTTATAGTCCACTTTGACCGAGGTAAACTAACCCGTTAATAAACTTAATTTAAATCTAGTGAAATGAAGCGAGGATATATTAGGTAAGTATTATCTCGTCATGCCAAGTACGTATACTTTTCCTTATAATTAAACTTTGTTGAAAATTTAAAAATTTCGAACAACGCGACTGCGTCCTGAATAAATAAAGAATTTATTTTTTCGTATTACGTGCATGTATACGATGTGAAATCGAACGAAATTGAATAGACAAAGTCCAAAGGAAACAAAAATGTAATTATTGTTAAAGCAACAAAAAAAAGTAATGTTTTTCTTTCATTAATTAAATCTAATCGCAAGGTTGAAAAGCTCGCCTAATCAAGTTTATATTAAAATAATACGGGCGTATATGTGTGCGTATAAAAGGGTATACATTGAATTTTTTAAAGACGCGGTGTAACAAAAAAATTAATTAAAACTTTATAAATACGCTTTTGTATAAAGAAAAATTAAATAACATTTTATACTTTATAATCTAAGTTTAATTTAAAGGAGAAAATGTGTGTGTGTGTATATATATATATATATATATATAATGGGAGGTTTTAATCGTACTCCTTTTCGTAAAGTAAGACCACATCATCTCTGTATTCCACGTACTAAAAGGAAAACATAAAACGACCATAAACAGAATAATTGAATAGAGAAGAAAAGCAAGTAGGAATGAAAGCTCGAATCTTGACTGGATTTAAGAAAGTATATATCTTGCTCCAAAAATATTCCATAAAAAAGAAAAGAGAACGTCGCCTCGTATAATTGCAAGAAATTTTGTCTCGTAAACGTACAAAATCGCGTTTCATCCAAATTGTTCGCTTACACCTGCAGACCAAAATATTTAAAAATAAAAAACGGAAGGAAAAAACAATATGTCCAGAGATATTTGCTGAACGTCGTGCTTACAGTTTTAATTAATAAAATATTTAATAAAGTATATAAAAATTTTATATTATACAGATTTAGATTATATTTCAGCATAATAATTATGCGCGTATACACAAAGAGCCTCGGGTTAAATCAAAATATATATATATACCATACGTTCATGTACGGGGAGCAATAACACAGCCATATTTACGGAGAAACTTGGTATAGATCGCGTGTCGAAAATACAGGTGTGCGTAGAATCGCACGAACGCAATCGCACAGACGAACGAGAAATTGAAGGAAAGATAAATGGGGAGGTGAGAAAAAGGTGTGTATATATGTATACGAAGAATCCCAGACGAGTAAGGAAAAATATGGAGACGGATGTATCACCCTTTATATATATATACCGTAGTGTGAAAAAAAATGTTGCGTTTTCGTCATTAATCGGGATTATTTATCATCCTCTACTTTCTTTATAAAATTTCATCAATTTCGATGTATTCAAGAAAAATAATGAATTTACCCTCGAACCGAGACGTAATTTATAATTAAAAATATATATGTAGTCGGTGATATTTATATAATGTACTTACACTTTTTAATAACATATATATACATACATTTGTTACCGATAAATTTTATAACGATTACATAATATATACCTATATATCACGAATCCAATTATTTTAATTAACGTACGTGCATTAATTATTAAACATAATTGTATATACGTTTAAATGTAAATAAAGAAAAGAGGTGCAGTATACTGCAATCGTTTTGTTAATATATAGGCCAATGTAACATACGTAACTTCCAACTTCCATAATAACCCATCGAAGACATTTACGTTTGTCAATGTATATGTAATCGTTATAACGTTTTGGTATATCATTAATGGAAATCCCATTACCATGTATGTATGTATCGTTTTATTTTTTTATATATATATACTCGTATAAGTAGGGGCACCATTTGCCGATCTGTAGTGATCCATCGTATACAATGTTTACAACCTGCTATCCTCTATTTACTGAACTAGATTCACTCGACTATTTGTGTTTTCGAGTCGTGTTAAAGGAAATCAGGGTGACCTATTTAAACAATGATCGGATCGTCAGGTTATACGTATATGCGATATATATATATCCTATAAACGTCGATCCTAAACTTTCCTAAATCGTATGACACTTCCCTCGTTTCTCCTAATGTTATTAATTTTTAATAATTCACACATTTAAACAAGGATTTTGAAGTCCCGTCGAATCGACGTAGCGAGAGTAATGCGCGACCAGAGATATAAATCGAAATACAATTTCGAGAAAGTGTAACGTTCAAAAGATACGAGGACAAAAGTATATAGGTAAGTATATCGATAAATATATACATATATATCGGATACGATCGGTGTATATACGCGAAGAATAGAAAAGAATTGATTGTGTGTTTGTAGGTATAGGTATATACATTAACGGAAATTGGAAAGAAATTTCGGACTCTGCGTGTCCGCAACACGATATATATTAAAGCGGACGATCCTATTTCAAGATCCGGCAGACCTGTGGCACGCGAAAGACACGAACGTCCCTCTATATAGATATATTGTATAGGCACCGACGTGAGATCGAAAGTTCCTTCATTTTTTTTCCTCCCGTCTCTCCTTCGTTCTTTCGAGATTAACATTTCATTTTTCTCTATGTACGCTTCTGCGATTATTACGCGGAATTTTTATTACGAACTTTCTGCGGACGTAGTTTTCATTTCGGAATTATCATAGAGCTATATAAATGTACACCTATGCATATATAAATATATATTTGTACGATGGGAGAAAGATCTTATAGTAAAACTGACGATATTTATTGAGTAATCGAGAGACAGCCTTGACAAATTATGAAAATTAATATGTTGGATAGGAAAATTTACTACAATTTTTGGTAAAGTTTATTCGACGTATACCTTGCAAAAAATTAACGTTAACGATTCGTATGACTTATTTTGCGTTAAATTTTGGAATTAAAAACGTGATACTATCGTTATATTATTACGTTAATTGTTAACAATAAAAACGTTTCTTCCATGTGCATATATTCTATTGTTGATAAATTAATGACCTATAATTATAATTATAAATGTTATTAATAATTTTTTTATTGATATTAATCAAAAAGACTCTTATTTGATTAACACGTTCACTAACGAAAATCGTTTATTTTATGCTATAGGGTACAAGTAAATAAATCTGTCGTAAATTGCCTAGTAATGTAGTAATATTTACTGCAACCCAGTTAGAAATGTGTATAAAATATTAGTTATTAAGGATTATATATCTTTTATTACCTAACTTTTTTTCTTTAACCGCCATAATTATATTTCGTTACAAGAAAATAAAAATAAAATATTTTTATTCATATATTAGATATATCGATAATTAATTGTATGATCACAATTAAAGATATTTTTAACAAGTTTTTCACATTGAATTTAACCGAAAAAAGAGTAAACGCTAAACACTAATTAAATTTCAATAAAAAAACTTACTATGCTTATACCGTCCGATTTGAAATTCTTTAAAATCAAACATAATTATATATCTTTCGATTAAAACTTAAATTAATCATTTCTCAAAAAATAGAAAGATCAATGCAACGAGATCTTGATGACCCATACGTCAGATCTAATATCACGTTAAAACCAATATTACTGTCCTCGGAACGATTATCATTTTGCGCGGTTGATTGCAATGGTATACGCATATACATGCGAGAAAGAACGTCGGGAGCACAATACCGATTTTACGTGTATATATATATATACACGAACAAAGCGAATAGTAAATTTAACAACAAAACAAAATCGATGAGATTTCGATTAAAGTTTGGAAAATTTGTCGCGTTCCTCTAATTTCGATTACGATAGTCTAACTAGGAAGTATTTAACCGTTGTCAACGACATGCGCCCCGTTCGAATCGTTTTATACGTATGGACGTATGGACGCGTTCTCTTTATTTCCCTATCGATTCTCATTTCAATTTAATTCGGGACGTTTCTGTAATATGCGGATAATTACGCACGGATACATGCATATAAGCGATGGCCTTTTTTTTTAATAACGATTAGTTTAAGTCAACGCGGTTTGTTTTAAATCTATTAATTCTTTCGAAAGCGTTTAAATAACAAAAATGGTTTAAAATTCGTTGAAGAATGCTTCAGAAGTGTTTTTAGAATCTTTCTTTTCATTTATTTAGGTCTTTTAAGCCTTATAAGGTTTATTCCGCCCTTGCGTAATATAGTTTCATCTTTTATTACATTTTTATTTTACAAATGTGCGTTGTAACAGTTGTCACAATTTACACATTTTCCATGTATTTATATTTTGAGATTACAATTATTACAAAAGGTAATTGCATATTAAACAAGCGATTATATTTGGTTCTTCCACTATTGACTCTATATTGCATGGTGGGTACATATTTATTGTTATAACATTTTTTATTAATATATTTCGTTGTTGGTTCTATAAGTCGCACTGCCATAATATCGTACAGGTTAATTTCTTCGACTTATTTTTAATCTAATGCATTTGCATTTAGAATTATTTGTTACATTATTAACTCTGTGTAATGATGAAGCTAGATTATAGTGATTTGCTTTGATTCTATTTATAGTAACTATGATTTATCTAGATAGTTTTTTGTTTGTAAATCACGGTTTGTTCGAGTTTTTGTAAAATAAACTAAAATATACATATTTTACCTGTCGATAAGCTTTGTTCTTTTATCATATTTATCGTGTTTGTTACAGATTTTTTTTAATTTCTCTGGAAATATCAATATAAAGAATATTAATAATATTTAGATAGATTTTCGAGGTGAACTGCTTTTTTCCTAGCAAATCGGCTTGTTCATTCCCTTCTATTCCGCAGTGAGATGATATCTAGAAAAGGTTCATTTTTTTATTGCTTTCGCTTTGGCATTTCAAGTAGTTCTTTTTAATTTGTAAAATGTAGTTGTTGGTTTTCATGTTTATTTTTTGGGATTTTAAAGATTATAAAAAACTTAGAGAGTCTGTGTATATATCTATGTTGTAATTTTTATATCTTTTAGGCTATGCACGTTCGGCGGCAAATACACGAGGCATTTGAATTCTGGACAAAACTGAACCAACTCTATTTAGGAGTTTACTGATAAATTGCTAATGCAATTCTTTGAGCAAGTTGATAATTAAATAGTTTTTTACAATTTTGAGTTGTTAGAAGTGACTGACCCACTTTCTCATTAAAATTTATAGCCGTTATAATAGTTGTATAATCGTGACAGTAAAGATTATAATTTCTTGAAGTAGATATTGAGGGATGATTTGTTTAGCTGCTTTAATACTTTCTTTTAAGATTTTATTATATTTATAATGTATATTTTACTTGCTTTTTATAAACTTTGTTACTTGTTTTTCTGTAGAGCAGTTTGTATTAGACATAATTTTTATAAAAAATAGACCAACTATTTGTTTAGTTCCTTCTTTTACAGTCGTAAGTTTGCTTTATGCAATAAGAATATTTTTCGGCGTGCTTCGTGCCTTAATGTTTTTTATTTGGGTAGTAAATAAAGCCACCATAATCAATAATTGATCTTACGTACTTTTGTAGATTAAAAGAAGTGAACCCGGATCAGCTCACCACTTTGTTTCACATAGAAATTTTATTATATATTTATTGCTTTGTTACATTTAACTAAAAGTTCTTTGATTCGAGTTGTGAATGATAGTTGGTAGTCGAATGTTATACCGGGAAATATTGCCATTATGCTGGATTAGATTTGATAGTTTTTACCATTTATGGTTATGATACCTGGTTTGATTTTATTGTTTTTAAAATGTATTATTTTCATTTTATTCGAAGCTGATCCAAGGCCTATTTTCAAAAAATTTGAGTCAATAATTTTCATTGACTTATTTTCGAAAATATTTTTTCTTATTAGTAAAGATTTAAATTTTGTGTATTTCGCGATAGCGTCGGCAAATTAAGAGATTTGTATAGAACGTGGTATGTTTTTTTACTACATCAGAATGTAAATTATGCAGATCAGTGCGCCGAGAACTCTTCATTGTAACTCGTGTAAAATTCCTTTAAATACTGATTTTGGTTCAGTTTTTAATGATCCTGAGTGGATAAACCTTATTAGATTTTTTGTGCGCCTTGTACATCTAGAAATGCAGTAATAACTTGTGCTTTATAAAGAAAAGCTACGTTAATTAATAAAGTAAGCTGGGTAAGATTATTTATGCATGATTTTCCTTTATAGAAACGATTTTGACTTGGGGATAGTATGTTATTGGTTTCGAACCATCATTGTAATCTGTTTTTAATTATTGTTTCATATAATTTACATAGACAAGATATAAGGGCTGTAGGGCGAAGACTATAACCATCTGACTTTGTAATAAGGTGATGTTTCCATTGTTCTGGGTAATATTGGATAAATACATTTCATTATATTATATATTCCGTAGTCGATACCATCCAATCCTGGGGTGGAGTTTGGTTTTCTTGTATTTAAAACGATGTTGAATTCTTCGAACGTACATTGTGCAGTAAGAAATTCATTTTATTGGCATGCAAGTACAATAAAAGGGTTAGATTCTGCCCAAGGAGGGCTAATTTTGTCAACAGCAGATCCAGAGTTGTGTTGTGTTTGTAAATGGTGAAGTGTCGACACTTTGTTAGTTTTAGTCCAGTTACTTTTGTTTTTGAGAATCATGCATTTATCCAAACATAAGCAAGGTTGGTTTTAAAATTGATAGTTTCGGAGGGTTTTACATATTTTTTTTTAAATTGTAATTGTTTTCTTTAATAAGTAACTAATTTTTTTAATATTCAATTAGATCTTATCAATTTATTGTAAATTGCCATTTTTTGAATGCAGTTCTATGTTTCCTTTTAATTTTGCCTTATTCAGAATTTCACCATGAACATGGGTTCCTTTTTTTTGTAAATGTATTTTTTTCGAAGAATAGCCTGGGTGATTGAATTTGTTATTATTTCTAATAATTTATCGTATTTTTTGCTTGCTGTTAAATAATTATAGTCACAATGAAACAATTTTGCGTAGTCATTTTCAAGTTTTTGTTCAAACCAATCTATTCGTCTTAACTTCAATTTGAAGTTTTCCTTTTCATAGTAATTTTTTTCAACGTTTAATTGTATAATTAACGAAAAATGATCTGAGCTCTATGTCTCATCGCAAGTGCCAACATTGATTTTATTGCATAATTTGTACGTGGACAACACAAAATTAATGTTTAATTTATTATTTCTGTAGGTTTCTAGGTGTGTATGTGTTTTTTAATTATTTATATATTTATATATAAGTTGTGTAGATTAATCACATTATAGACGAGTTTTTTTGTTATTTGCTTATATATATCGTAAAAAAGGGCATTAGAATTTATAACTCCGCTTTCATCATGTTTTTGTAGTAGATAACATATCCTGGGTTGGTATTCTCCATTGTAAGTTGGGATATTGGAGAGTCAGATCTTTTACGCCTATAGGCGTATCCCGGCTGTCTAAAGGTTAAAATAAAAAAATTGTCAAAATAACACTTAAAAACTTTTATTTGTCTTCTGGAAAACATCTCCAGCCTTTACCCAAAATTTGGTGCATTTTAAAATTTTCACCAGACCAGTTGACGAGAAGTGCCCCATTTAAATAGCTTGTATAACTTGGAAATTATCAGGTTTAAGAAAAAAATTGTAAATAATTACATAATACACTGAAATTGTTACTATAAATTTTTCAAAAAAAAAATTTTATTTTTAGAAAATAGTGGAATAACATTTTTTATTTTTTTGATATTAAAACTTTTTTGAAAAAGTTAATAGTTTTTGAGCTATATAGCTGTTGAAATTCTAAATTAAAGGAGCCGTCGGAGATTAAAATTAATTTGAGAAAAATGTTTTCCTTATATTTAGAGATCGGATCAAGTTTAAATATATATGTATGTACCACGCTGATTAAACGCCGTGAGTTTTTCAAGAATATTTTAAAAAAATCATGTTGTAAAAAATTCATTTTTTGACATATTTTCCAAAAATTGAATAGTTAAAATTCATTTTTTCAAATTTACAAAAAAATTTATATAAAAAATGTATTTTCTACATATTCGAAAGAGCACCCTTAATATAGTAAAAAATGATGTCCAGATTTTTTTTTCACTCCATTTTGTCAAGCACAACATTTAAATGAATTATCAAAAATAATGTATTTTTATTCGTTAAAAGGTTAATAATTAACGGTAGTTACATCTGAATATTGGACAATATGCCCTGTGCATGTACGGGAAAGTGAAATAAAAATAAACGTGCAAAAGATAATTACGTACGATTTTTCTGAGATCTTTTATTTCATCAGGTTTTTAAACATACAAAAGGTTACGCAATGCGAAGTATGCGTGTTATGCGATCCAATAACATTGAACGTATAAGTTAAACGTTTTGTTATTTCAATTACAATGAGTAGTACCTCGTATAGAGTCGTCCAACAATAATGCTCACATCCTTTATCAACGTTGCCAAATCAAATGATAATTTATCTTATATATTTTGTTTTATTTACAGAAAAGAGATTCAAAGGATAAAACGAAATGGTATATACCGAGCTTAAATAGGACAATCCTTTTACAAAGCCACAGGCGAAAATGTTTCCACGAAAACTCGGAACTACGTACAGTATCACGAGTTTTCTTTCACTTTTCTTTCCGGGAGGGAGGCAGTTTCTTTTATTCTCTGATAAGTTACACGTGCAATTTTAACTAACTCGTAAAGGAAAAAAAATACCTATAGGTTCACTCGAAGATTTATAATATTTTTCTTTTCGATCGTGATGGTAAATAACGAAAAAATCCTAGTTTTTTTCTCTATCTAATATCAAGTTGAATAATTCGCTCAGTATTTATTTTTTTTTTATTAGGCAACATTACAAATCCTCCGTCGAAATTAATGATGAACACTGAGTTTTGTCAACTTTTTTTTTTCTAATCACTGTGTCTGATCGATCAGAATGTAAATAAACTTGTGTGAGGCAGTAAACATTACAATGCAATTATTCGCCTATGCAAATAAAATGAACAAACAACGATATATTTTGCCAATTTACTTTTCTTTCACGCAGCATAAGGTTTTTCATAGTTTTGCTTTCTTTTGAAGCCTATTTATATAAATATACGTTTGACTGTGGAAATTTGTTTGTGCGACGCCTGAACAAAAGGAACTGAAAGTAGAAAATGAAAAGTCGTCTACCGAGGTTCACGGAAACACATTAAAAGACGATGTTTCATCTTCTCTTCGATTCCTTCCAGACTTCCTTTCTTTTTATTAGTTTTTTTTTTAATACATTTTTAATGTAAGCGCTCTTAAAGTTTTGCTCGTTTATACAACTTGGTCAATATTTGATGACGATTTTATGCTTGCACTCTAGGTCTACCTATAAATATTCGAACATAAGATATTGTTAATTCAACTGTCTTGAGCATTAATAAATATTACGCTGTTTTTAACAATATTTTCGCGGAAAAGAAAAATATCGAGCGATTATTACGTATCGGTATTTAATTAAATATAAAGGACTGACGGAACGAAAAATAATCAACATTACCCCAAGGAAATAAAAATCGTACGAGTGATAAAGAAACAAGAAAACGATATTAACTTTAAGCGCGCTCATAAAACCTGCTTTGACTCTTTTAATTATACGAAAGACTTAATCGAAGACCCTTATGTATATATAGAACGTTATAAACCTGTAACTACAGAGGTATTATTTGCTTCATTGTACACTGTCGTGTCATATTTGTACATGTCTACAGCGTTATTTTTTTTTTATTTACGCTTTCGGCCAAATATTTTCATTCGCTTTTTTTTCTATTTCAATATCTTCAACAAAAGAAATATTCGCTTTTACATTTTCAATAAAAGTACAAAAACAGTAATAAACTACATCTCTTGAGTTATTTTTCCTTTCTTCATCTATTACATCGTTTCACGGTTAAAGAAAATTAATTCCAGAGCTACAAATACAACTTGACGCTAGGCGGTTATAAAAAAAATTATGTAAAACAATGTATAATAATGTATATATATAAATTAGACGAAGAAAAAAATGTGTTGGTTTTTTTCTCTCTTCTCTTTGAATACAAATATCGTTCGTATTAACAATGTATAATTCGTTTATTTGTTTATAATAAATTAAATTACTGACAAATAAAAGTAATAACACTTTTTCTTTAAATTTACATCGATATTATTATTATACATATCGGTTATTTATCTTTTTCATTTTTATAGCAGAAATTATGAGCTAATATAAATTCCGCTATACAAATAATACGCATAAGCCTTCGTTCGGTTAAATAAAAAATCTATTTTGTATTTTATTTTTTAGTAACTCATCACGAATGCCTATTGTGTTTACTGTGTATTTGTGTATACGTGTGTCGGTACAAAAAACCTTCGAAAAGGAAAAAAAAAGAATATTATCGATTTTAATGTAAAATCATCTTCGGTGTTTCAATATAATCATTATATATCTCAGTAATTGCCATGTGTTTAATTTATTTATTTATTTATTTTTTTTTAATATTTTCCCTACTTCCTTTTGTCGCTAGGAGAGAAAGTTTGAAATTTATTTGCTAGAACGTTATGTTATTATTTACAGTTTCTGACGTGAAAAAATCGCGGATCATTGTTTGTGGGCCCTATTTATTTTATTTATCTTTTTCAAAACCTTAACACCGTAATTATTTAATTTGCATTCTGCAATTTAATAATTTAATATTACTATTATTAGGTTTCTTTCTTTTATTTATTTCACTTTTAATCTACGCTTCGGATATGTACAGATTTTTATTATTTTATTTCGCAAACTGTAAACGAACGGGAACACGAAAAGTTTATGAAGAGATCAACGCGATTTGAATTATAAATTCGACATATACAAAGAAGTTTTCAACGTTAAAAAAATAAAGTAAGAGAATAAGGCTATGGTGAAACGATTTTTATTGCACAATGCAGAGTCTTGTTATTCAAACTGTCAAAGCTGTCGTTCTAATGCGACACTCCGTTAATTTTTAATGCTATATACGCGTCTTTGTTAAAAAATAAAAACGGACTCGTCAATTATTTACAGAAATTTGAAACTATTATTAACAGATTTGCTTTATGAACATAGCTTTGACAAAACGAATTTATATAAATATATATATATATAGATATATGAAACAGTTATACTATCTGGAGTAGTGCAAAGTTTATACAAGTTTAATTGAACAATAGATAATTAATAGTATAAAAAATGTTCATCGAATAACTTAATGTACAACATCGGGAGAAAAAAATAAAAGAAACAGATAAATCATTCAACCATGCCTTTACAATGTTTGTGATTAACAACGAGGCGCAAAAATACATATCTTGGTCGAACAAGTATACAAAATTTATTGGCGCGTATAACCCAAGTGCAGTAGATATACAAACTTAAAATTATGCATTGGCTTTATTTTTTTAATCGCTTAACGATAATTATTTGCCCGTCGATTATACAAAGGATACATTTTCTTCTCTGTAAGACGTGATTCCTTACTTTTAAGGTAGATTTTCAAATTGTTTATTTATGCAATGCTCTGGCACTTTTTTTTTTAATTTTACTTTTTCCTGAATTGATTAGAAGTCTACACCTATTCGTTAATGTGTTATCGTTAGCTATAAAATTAATTCCCTTATTAAAAAAAACATTACATATACCCTGCAATGATAATATTTTTTTACCATTTTCATTTTGAAACGAGATTGTACACTTTAATTATTGATATTACACAACAAAAAAATACTTATTTTAGAGCTTAAATTATGTTTTTTTATATATTTCTTTGCATTGAAATATTTTATGAATATTATATATTCTTCGGTTTAAGCTAGTTTATAACTAACAAAATCTTAAATTACATCGAATCGAAGGTATATAATTTATATAAGACTTATCTAAATGAAATAAGATTCTTAAAATTTAAATATTTTTTTTCTATCTTGCATGAAGCGCGTTTTTCACTATTTTAATCTTTTTTTTATGTATAAACCTTAAATATTTAATATGTTTATTATAAAAAAAGTTACAATAAAAATAATTTTTTTTTATGCTATATCCACACTACTAATTTTGTTATCTATTTAAAAGGTAAGCGTTTTTTATCGTTTTGAGTCTTTTTTGTCCTTAACAAAAAGTTCACAGCTTTAATAATAAGAAAAACTTTATAGTAAAAATAAAAATCTCTACTCTAAGCATACGACTTATTGGAAATATTTATTCCTTTTTTCTTAAACAGTTTTCGCAATCATTAATTGCATTAACGTTATTATAAATTATGCGTTCGTTAAATAAAAAGATGAATAGATTTTCGATAAATTCTGTAAGCGATGCGTTTACAAAAGCTATGCACAAGCAAACAATAGAAATGTCCTCTCCAAAGTAAATGAAAACGTCGAACAATGGAGTGACGGGATGGGGAAAAAGATCAACGGGCTTCTCTCGACGGTATATCGCGTAACTACAAATGAACACTGACTTTTTTTCGAATACAAAAGGAAACAAGAAAAAAAAAAGTAAAGGTGATTGGGATTGAATATATGTGCGATAATAACACCGTACATTTCTCTATCATTGATTGTATCGCCAAACCTTTAATATCCATCTTCGAGTCACATCTTGCGAAAAAGAATTATTGTCTCGTTAAAAATGTGTTTATTTACTTTTTTCGGAGTTATTGAACTCAATGTATGGATATTTTTGAATGACATTATCTCACTCCTTTTTCGCTATTTCTTTTTTAAATTCTAGTTCGACTTTAAATTTTTTTTAATATTCTCTGACTCTGCCTTGCAATATATATATATATATATATATAATAACAAATGCGATTTCGGCTCGGTAGTTTTATCACAAAATAATTTACGCGTGCTTGTGTACACTGTATTTTTCCTTCTGTATTTTTTTTGTTTATATTCTAAAGACTCGAATCTCTTTCACTCGCTCTCAATCGCTCACGTACGTTTATTTTTTTCATTATTATTATTTGATAAAGACGCCTACGAGATTGAATTAAAAAAATGCTCGTTTTTTTTTCTTCGTATATAAAAATATTTCGCTCTTCTCACGCATCATCTTCCTTATCTTAAACCGATGAGCCGAAATCGCACTCGTAAAGTCGATTACAATATCGAATATATTTTACATTTATTGAGAAGAATAATAAAGTATCACTTAACGTTTACACCTTGCTTAACCTGACCACAATTACTGACCTTCATTTCAATAATATATTGCCAATAAGCGTAATTTTGCTCAATATATAAATAAACGAAAAAAAAACACTATTACACATTATGATTATTGATTTATCATTAATCATTTGTCACAGTTATTATAATCATTGCCGACTCGTCATATAGTTTGTATCATAGAAAACATTCTATTACTTTCTGCAAATCACACGCCTAATTGAGCCTTAACGTGAAAGTGTTCTTTTTCTCTTTTTTATTATCTTTTTACTTATATTTTAAAATTCGATACAGACGTTGCATATATACGAGACTGACTGATTTTTTTGTTTACTGTGTATTTGCGTCAAGATCGCAGTTTTTTTACTCAACACAAGCACTCGAAAAACGCTAGGTCTTTGAACCCGTATGGAAATAAATATAACTAAGACTCGTGTCACTCAATAATTGTGAATTACTTGATTTTATAAAGCATGTGCATCTAAAATTACTACGAGTGACATTATTATTTTTTTTTTTATGTTTTTACAGTGTAAAGTAAAAGTTTTAAGCTGATACTACAATATTATTTAATATTCGTAATGTTTCTGTTTATAATGCTTAACATATTATAGCATAGAATTATTTAACGTTACTATTGTGTAAAAAATAATATTGTAATTTTTGTTGTATATGAAAGAAAACGTAACAGAAGAAATTATTATACAATAATAATGAAGAAACAAGCAAAAATATTTTGCTGCGTCGTCTACTAATTCATTGAATTAATTTTAATACTTAAGTATTTCACACTTTGAAGCTTCGGATGTTTCGTGAAACTGTGAAGCTTTAATATCAGTGTATATAAATTACTATGTATGGAAGCTTTAATTATCGTTGTTTGAAAAAGACAAACAACACAAACTTATTTTTCTCCATTAAGTGACGATATAATTTACATACACTTATTATTCTTTTTTTCCAAGTACTACAGCGTGTGTATCTATTATATGTGCATTGACATGGATAATAAATATTTTTAAAAATACTGCTATTAATATTAGTAAAGTAAAAACAAAAATTAGAATATTCATTAGGGGTTGATTAAATACATTTTAATGACTCTAAGAGTATTCTAATACTTTAATTATATAAGCATTATTAATATATATTTAAACATTGCGACAACTTAAAACATTTTACTAGACACAGTCAAATGCCTAAGATTTCCAGAGTGCGCATGTCTAGCTCGATTAAAACCAACAGCCGATCGAGACACAAAGAACAATCATGGCATATCTACTATGACACTTAGAACTCGAACTTCATAATGTATGAATTTTCATTACACTCCACGTTTTACACTGTATTTATTTTATATATTTATTTATTTATTTTTTTTTAATCTTTTCGTTTTTACGCTCTCGTGAACATACGAAAAGCTTGAACTCTTGCCATTCTGAAGCGGACAGTACCGAACGCATGAAATATTGCGTCCACCTCATCCGCTTTCCGACCATCAACGTAATTATACTCTCGTATTTCCATCCACTTTATTCTATACTTAATAATATAGCGTAATCGTGGTTATTTTTTATCTGTATTTTAATTTTTAAAATTTTTTTGGCGCTCTCCTTTTGCCCGTATCCTTACTTAGGGATTTACAGGAGAAGAGCTTTTGCTGCAATGCACCTCAGATATCCAAACCTCGTGTTGCTATCCTTTCGCTGACAAGCGCACTGTTTACCAGGGTCACGCTACCGTTGTGTAGAGAGTCACACTGGCGATATGCTGGTTAGCCATTACTTCGACAATTGCATCGCGTATGCCGTAGCAAAAGGTGCAACCAAATGGATTCGTCGTGTTGGTGGAAGAGGCACGATTTAGGACAACCGGACGCGGGCTGGCTTTCAATTGCTCGTTCACTCGGTCCCACTTCGTATAGGCAGTTATCTGAATCACGTCAATGTATTCAATTAGATTATATATTTATTGCAATATGACAAATTTATACATTTTAGACATAACCGCTACATGGGAGAGCCTTATTGTTAATATAAAAATATGGTATGCTTATTTAAATAATTAAAAAGCAACAAAATTAATATTTTTATTTATCTTTACCTTCGCTGAACAAATTTATTTCTCTCACGTGTCAATTAGAATAGAACAATTTGCTATTTAATGTCATTTGATATATATTTTCAAAAATTTTTAAAAAGATTGAATTAAATACAAAAAGTAGAATTGTTAATTATTAAAAAAGAAAGTTTTCTTAATGTACCATAATCTTGCTATTCATTTAAAAGATGTATTTTTTTTCATTTAATTATGTATCATAATTTTTAACATTTTAATGAAGTAACATCATTTTAAAGAATAAACATATTATGTAGATAATTTTAATGAAAACACAATCTTTAATTTTTTTCAATGACTTATTTGAATATAACTTACAGTTACTGGAGATGGAGCAACATCAATTAGGTTCCCAGAATCTGTTGTGTTAGCTTCTAGAGGTAAGGTAAGTGTGAATTCACATCGATGATACATGTTGAAATTATAATGACCAGGGTAGTTAGTATGTAAGACAAATTTCTTTACACACTGAGTTTTTGCATCAAATAGAATATCCTGTGTATAAATGAATAATAATTAATTATCTATACGTATTTAAATGTAAACAAACATTATAATTCTCTCTTCGAAATGTAAAATTTGTTTACTAAATGATTTAAGAACAAAATAACAGCAAATATTATTTGCGTGTTCACATTTATAAAAAAAACAAATATTTATAATCATAAATAAATAAAATAAAATGCATTAAGGCATTGAGTAGCACAAAAATAATGTAAATATTTAAAAGAATTTATATACATACCAAACCTAAAGTGAAATAATTATAAAAGAAGTCGGATCGCCTTATCTTATCCTTCTTATGGGCATGAGGACTGTGAATTCGCATTTTATCTTCTGCTTTGAAAAATACGCGTGATGGTGCTCCTAAAGCACTTAAAACATCTTCACATGTATCACCAAACCACACCTAAATCAATTTAAAAATTCTTCTATAATTAAATGTAATTAAACAATATAATAACTAGGTATAACTAGTTTTTATAGTTTTTTATTATTATATTTGTGCTCTGACAGTATGAATATTTATTTATGCATTAATGCAACGTTTATTGAGAAATCACATGACTATGACTAATTTTCTAGATTATTAACTAGAGCTACCTTTTTGTACCTTTCACTTTCAATGTCGTACAAGATAAAAAGTGTAACAAAATAAGTAGTTATTAATATATTTGCATGCATAAAGTAATCTTGAAAAATAAAAGAATATATTGACAGTACTTTTAATGTATTATTTATCATTTTAAACTCTTTATTTCTTTTCATAGTGTAATAACTAGATATTTATGTAATAACTTATTATTTTTCTTTATTTGTTAAATTATTATATATTATTAATTTTATTTAGTTATAAAAATTTAACTAACCTCCTTGATAATGTTGTGTCTTCTGGGTTCAAGAAGAACTCGACTTGCTGAACTACCTTCGGTGAAAAGATGCATTTTGATGCCTTTGGTTCGTATTTTATCTCGTATAACCTCAGCTTTATCCAAATAAAGGTTATTGTGATAACAAACCTATTATCAAAAATTTATTTACAAACAGTTCGTTATTTTCATATTACATACTAATATAAAAATAAAATTTACCAATGGCAATGGAGGAGGTGGAGCTTTCAAACAATGTTCATCACTGTTTGAACCACCAGCTGCCATATTTCCCATATAAATGGCAGTTTTTGCCACGAGGGGTGAGGTTCCATTTGGAAATTGTAATGAACCTAATCCATGCGCATAACCAGGCTGGAACTTTGAGTCAATTGGGAAATAAAATGACAAACCTCTAAAGTTTAACACAAAAACCTAAAATAAAAAATGTATATTAATTTTATTTATTGTACAAAAGCTTTTGAATATTTATATAAGTTTATTTTAATGAAATTATGAACAATAAAACTTACTTGTTTATCGCTATCGTATACACCTGGATGAGTTGCTCCAAAAGAATGTTCAATCTGTTCAATTGATGGCAAGACCTCTGGAGAATTGAAGGGTAATCCGCAATATTTAAGTTTAACTAATTTCATATTGTATATCTCAATAATTTTAAGTCTTTGAACAACAGGATCAAATATAAGCCGTACCCCATCATGAGGCAAATTAATTACTAAATCTACTTCTAATGGATTCTGCAAAAAAGATCATAATTTTATAAAATAATACAAATTCAAAAGAAAACATATATTATTATATTCTGCATTTTATGCTTATTATTCTAATAATATAAATGTCGACAGTATTTAAAGCGTTTATTCAATACTACATCATTTAAATAATATTTTCAGCTTTTTTGAATTTTGTATAAACTAATAGTATTTTTGATTAGTATTAAAGCTTTTTAAAAGACAGAATACAGTAAAAAATTTAAATAAAACTTACCGTATCACTATAAAGAACTTGTACTCCCCTGATAATGCCCACTTGCGACTGTATTATCGATACAGACTGGGAAAAATGCATACCTACGAACACAAATTTATTGTTAAACGTCTGGCTATTAACAATGAGCCACAAATGCGACTCACAATGTATATTTTTTTCTTATCATTTATGTTCAAGAATGAAGATCAGCTTATTAGTAATGATGAAATTCAATGTGTGCATTAACAAATCAGTACCAAGATGAATATTTTAATTATTAAATGCTATATGTTACTTGTTTTAAAATTACATACATTCCGGTTAAGAATTAACTTGCCAACAGTAGATGTTTAAAATGGTATATCCCCAAAATATTTGAGTAGATAAATTATAAAATAACGCAATATCAATTAAATAAAATATTTCTTTTATATACGAATAATGTATTTTGAATAAAAAAGTTGTAATAAAAACTAAATTAAATATGTTTTACAAATATCACTAAATTTTTTAATTGATGAAATAACTAGAGATTTTAGAAAACAAATCAATACAAAATATAAAATCTGAAAAAAAAAAAATAATAATAAATCCACCGATACGCAATCTCTAAAATGTTGTATTGCCAAAAGAAATAAAACTATTTGAGGTATTGCAAATAAAGTATACCGCCAAACATTTCATTAAAATGAATTTCTACATTATTTTGTGCATAATACATAAAAGCTTAAAACAAAATATAACAAACTAAATAGATGACATTGTCAGTGTACGTTTAATATAAATTTTTCATTAATGATAATGAAGTATCAACCTTCCTCACCGAACAATCCAATTTTACTTAAAAAATTCGTACGTTCATGGATACGAGAATTATATAAAAAAAAGAGGTAAAAAAAAATTACATAATACAAGAATCGCGCGTCAATCTTTGTTTACATGTGAATTGTCAAAATAAACTTGTACATCCATCTCGCTCTGTCGCATTGAGCGAGCGATGTACTGTCATACCCATCATAAATCGACCAATCAAAGGTAATACCGAGAAAGACGAAAAGAGAGAGAGATAGAGAGATATAAATGAAAGAAAATAGTGAATAAGAAAGAATGCGTAGGTGTATATACGTGACTTACCTAAAATAAATTCCCACTGCTCGCAGCCGAGGGATCGTTCGGGCACCACCTCGAGCTCCAGCATCCTACGAGGATGATCTGTCCTCGATTTTAAAATAATCTTCGAACGATGTATATGTGTGTAATATGACGTTGACTAATGTTGTCGTATATATCGAATAAAAATGAATGACCGACCGAGAGAATTGATCGAAACGTTGAAATTAACGAGGATTCGCCATAATATACGCGTGTAACATATATATATAATATATAAAACGTAAAATCTTCGGTTATACCGTCGACGCGCTCGAATCGAAGGGAACTGCGTTGTTTGTTTGTGTCTCGCTCTTTGTCCCGCAGCAGCGCTCTCCTCGTTTTCTCGCGTGCGTGTGTGCAGTATATTGCTCGAGCGCTATACACGTATATACTTATATACAAACACACACACTTGTGCGGACGTATATCTCTCTTGCTCTCTCACTGGTTGGTGTGTTTGTGCTGCAGGAGCAGGCTATGTTCTCCGATCGGTCTCTCTCCTGTTCTTACGTATTTTCTTTCGCTCTCCCTTCCTCCCTCTCTCACTCTCTCTCTCTCTCTTCTTCGCTTGTATACACCCGCGAACAGCTATCAAAATCTTCAGTACAAGTGTTTATTTATTTCACAGACACGTTTAATAGATTCGCGCGCGCGCGCACACACACACGCGTACGCGACGAAAGTCTTATCCGCGAAATGGAAAATATAGTCTTGGTATACAGTTGTTATCATGTAGAATTTTCGAATGTCGCGCCGAGGACGACGATCATCTGACGGAGCTCGAATGTGTGAGTGCGCGCGCGCGCGTCAGTGTGACCGTCGGTGTGCAGTAGCAAGTAGCAACACAACACTCGATGATCCAACCGTATACCGTAAAACAGAGAGAGAGAGAGAGGGAGAGAGGGAAGGAGGGAGGTAGAGGCGAAACGATTGATACACTTGACGCGATTCCGGGTCTTCTCCAATGTTGATAAAGCGGGGGAGGCGAGCCCGTATACGGGGAAGGTGGTGTATCTTTTCGTAAACGCGAAAAAAAAGGCGCCCGAGCGATCAGCAGGCGGCCATGTTGCACTTTTCTTTTCCTACTGTCAATCGCGCGCGCGCGCTATCCGAGTATCCGCTATCCTCCTCTCTTATTCCGCCGTATTTCCTATATATCCTGGGTGGTGTGCTGGTGTCCTCTTCGCACTCGTTTGACGTGTAGGGGTACGTCTCGCTATCCTTCTCTACACCTTTCCTTTCTCGCTCGCGCGTCTGCGCAGTTATTCCCGAGCAGCTGGAGAGTGGAGACTCGCTGTCTCTCTTTTCTCGATACGTGTATACATGTATACATATATTTAAAAATGTATCGCGAGGGCGCTTCTGCATTTACCGATAGAGAGGCTTCCTCATACTTAATCAACTTATCGGATTTGCGCGGAATTTTCATTTATATATAAGTATATTTGTTAACTGTCGGAAGAGTGGAGGAGAAAAATTTTACAAATGATCCATTTAGACGCAAATTTATAATTCGTAATCGTACGATTTTCGCAACCTTCTTTTAAAACGTCATTTTATAGTATTATATATATATATATATAGGCGTTATACTTTTAAACGGAAAAGTGTACAGTATACTATCTACGTTTGATCGTAGAGATATATTCGAGACATCTCGTCGATATAGAACGATATAGACCTATCGACACGCAGGTGTCACGTTTACTCAATATTACTACAATTATTTCGACGAATGTCACGATTTGTTTAAACGGTTTATCTTTTTCCCAACTACATCTATATATATTACACGTATACGCGATCATTAATGAATCTAATGAATATAGATAGACCCTAATGTATAACTGTGTGAGTCATCCAGTGTGCACTGCACGCACGCGCAAAACTTGCTTTCCCCGCGCGAACAGCTGATGCTATAGAAAGAGAGGGAGAGAGAGAGAGAGAGAGAGAGAGTGTGCGTGTATATGATGATGTAGTCCAAGAGACGTGTACGTGTATCACATTTACAACGTTATCGCAAACGGCATCGACTGTGAAGAAGAGAGAGTAAAATTTACTAAGTTGTGTGCGTTTGCGCGCGCGTGTGTGTATGTGTGTGTGTGTGTGTACGACTTACGAGCAACCAGCTGTGAAGTGCGAATATCTACATGTGCGCTCGTATGGTCGGTCAGGGCCGTCAATGTCGTTATGGGCCCTTGACTTTTTTTATCTTCGCTCCTTTGTCGTTTCTAGATCTCTCTAACACACTTTTTTTTTTTAGAAAGATGCTCAATTATAGTGATTTCGAAGGTCGACCTATTAAACCTATTTTAAATCCAACGCGCGCCTTTTTTTATCTGTACAGAGTGTGTGTATATATACATAAGCGTTGTTGTACTCGAATGAATGAAAATTAACGTAATTTCATTATTAGTATATTGATTTAATTTAAACGATCCGTACATATATCTAACTATATTTGGAAAATTAATAATCAGGAAAAACAGTAACGTTACAGAAGGAAACTTAAGTCTTTTATGAGAAATAATAAATGAACGAAAGTTGAATTATCGATTTTTATGTTTAACAAATAAGTTGTCAAACTTTTAATTATTATAATGATAATGATATTTTTAAACACTCTTATATATATCGTAATTAAAAGTTATTTGACTAAACTTAATAATCACAACATTTGTATCAATCGATTATAATTTCCTCACTTAGAAATTATCAAAACATTGTTATCGTACAAAATAACAATTGATGATATACGTTTTGTGTATACGCTTCTATTGTGCATTTACTTATATATATATATATATATACGAAAATCTGATTTTTTTTTGTCTTTTCAATTTTACGCGACGAAAGAAGCTATTCATTATATTGGATAAACAAGTCGCATGAATCTGCATATTATGATCTAGTCACTCGATTTAATCGATATTTTATATCGTATTATTATTGTTTTTCAATTGATCCAAATGTTTTTTTGTATGACATACACACAAAAATTTATTGTTAAAGGTTTTTTGTAAAAGCATGTATATATTTGGATAATTAATGATTGAAACAATCACTGTATGGGTTGTTAACGATTTAAAACACAATTACATTAAGTGTTAAATTAAAAATTTTATCGAAGACTATCCGCTGGATATGTATGATAAATTAAATTATCACAAATTTATATCTTGATGAATTAAACAATTACTACGGAAGAAACGATGATTTTTCATTATCAATAAGATTTTAAGGATTATATTCAAAATTTGAAATAATCGTTTAATACACAATTGTATACCATTCTTTTTATTTGAAAATATAACTTTTGTTTGGTGTTATTAAAAAAAATGATACTTCACGTGTTATGGAATAAGAAAACTGTATTTGGTGCCAAATATCAAATAATATTAAGTAGAAGATAATTTAATCATTTCGTAACGCATATCCGCCTCGTACCCTCTGATAATAAAAAATTTTACTTTTTTAACCCAAAGTTATAATTAAAAATAAATTACGAAATAGTATAAAATTTCGTATGACTAACAATTTTAAATCGTAGCGCTAATTTTAAAAGTTTGTGTTTTAAAAAATTAAAAAAAAAAAAAAGAGGAAAAAAGTGTATACAGATTTTGAAATACAAACAAATGGCAAAGTTTCAAGTATTTCGGTATTACATACCGAATGGAATGTTTTCGCAAAGATTTATCATAACTATAAATAAAACGATAAAACAGATCGAATATACATAATTCCCGTTCCGACAAAGTAGATTTCTTCTCGATGAAATGGTAGAACTTAGGGTGATACGATTCAGATGGCGTTACAAGTGGAAGAGTGCACAAAACTGGAAAATTATGATGGAAAAATTCAAAATAAAATAATAAAATTATAAATACGAAATAAAAAAAAGCGTTGTTCGTGGCGTATATACGAGCGTGTACAGATTTATATTTTTAATAATGAGAACTCTGAAAATAATATTTATGAAATATTGCGTTTTAGCCAACGGTTGCGATGCGCCTTGGCATTTAACAATCGAGTATATACATATTTTCGGAACTTTCATTCTCAAGGTAAACCGCGCTGATGTTACTTTTCCTCGTTATTATAAATAAATAGGTTTTAAAAAAAAAAAACAATTTTTCTTCTATAACTCTGTACATCGCGCACGCAAAACTTGCGGACGTAAAAAATAAAAAAATATAACACGTACACGTAATAAGGCGCAGTGATAAGATAATAAGCGTATATATGATACATGTACATGTAATTCACTCTTGCGATATGTGCATAGAGTTTAATAAATATAAATAACTTGTTGGCAATTCTTTAAACTAGTAAATATATAAATGGAAAATTACTTTCCTGCTATTGACCTGATGAAATTACCGAGCTTATATTTTTCTAGAGTGATACGAGTGAGATATCTTTTTTGACTATTATAAAAACATATACCACTTACACACATATGCACACAATGTGAAAGGAAATTGTTATTAAAAACATAAAACTTATCAAGCGCAACATAAACGCCCGTATGTGTGTAAGATACATGCAGTATACGAGATTAAGAAAAATGTTAAGCACGTCTGAATTGTGACGTCGTGGGGGATCGTATGTGCGCGTTATATACACATTATGGCAGAGCTCGTGTTTGTGACGTATACCAGGGGGCCCGACCACTTCAACGAATAAACGTAAAAGATATAGTCGAGCGACGCTCTCTCTCTCTCTCTCTCTCTCTCTCTCTCTCTCTCTCTCTCGTGCTCGTTTGCATAACCGACGAAAAAAGGCAACAATTTTGTCGGGTTGCCAAAGCGTTAGCTCCTCTCATACCGGAATATAACTATATATATTTATACTTTTTCTCTCTCTACGTGTATAAGTTGTATCTTTTTTTCGAGAGTCTTGTGTGCAGTTAAGAATATACGTGAACGTGAATTTAGAAGGTTTAAATGTTAATTTCATTGAATAATAATTTGTGGAAAACGACTCTTTTTCGTTTGACATTAATTATTGTATGTATCTGTGGGCAGTATATACCTATATCTTTTACCTAAAACGATTGTATTATTTTTTGGATTATTTTATTAAATTACCGTACTATACGGAGAAAGAAGTTGAAATCAAAATTACTATGACAATGAATAATTGTGGGACATAATTAATTGACAAACGATAAAAAGTACTGTGTCTGTTATGTGTCAGTTTACTATACGTATCTCTTAAATTTATGTTAAATCTTAAATATCAGCTGTTATATTATAAATTATATTAAATTAAAGTTAACAACTTAAAAATTTCGTATATTTTACTATAAAAAATAGTAATTTTAATTATTCGTCACGTATATGTTCCACAATGAGGGTTGCAAACAAATTAATTGCACCTATCTATAAATCATATTTCATTTTTGATTTTTTAATTAAACTCTAAAATATTAAGATAATAAAATTAATAATATATTATTATATATTATAATATAATAATATATAATAACATAATAATTAATAATATTAATAAAATAATTTGTGAATTTAGGATGAGTTTAAATCATAACTCAAAAATGATTTGTGAATTAAGGGCGAGTTTAATTCATAAATCAAAAAACAATTATGAATTAAATGAAGTATTAAATTAAATTAAAAAAGTAATTAATTATTTGCAACCCTGCCCACAATAATTATTTACAAGAAAAGATGCCTCAGATGCGGGAAATTTGTTTTATACTATGAAAATATGAAGAAAACCGGAATTGTTTATGTCTGATACTTTGTTTCACGCTAGTTATATAGGCGATTAAAACAAATTTTGTAAACAAAAAAGGATTTTACTTTTATAGTTTACAACTAGGAAAGAAATAAAGATAAATATTCAAACCAAAAACCAGAAGAAAGCTGAGATCAAATAAATACGATTTGAAAACAAGAAGCTCAAATCGGTTAATTTGCCTTGAAAAAAAAGCAGTTGTGACCACAACTTTGTGGGAAATATTTATTGATTTTTTTATCCAAAATTAATTTTATATTTCACTTTAAAATTTAAATTTTCTATAGCTTTAAAACAAATTAACCAATTTCTGCTTCTTCTTCTTAAAATCGTATCTACTTGATCTCAGCTTTTCTTATGCTTTAGTTTGAATATCTGTCTGTATTTATTTCCTAATTATTAACTATAAAAATGAAATTCTTTTTTTACAAAATTTGCTTTAATTACCTATAACTTGCGTAAAACGAAACATGAGCCAAAAATAACTCCGGTTTTCTTCATATTTTCATATTATAAAACAAATCCTAAAATTTGGATAAGATCCGTTTCCCGCATCTATGAGACGCTCTCCTTGTCAGTGACATGGTAATTTTTATTACATGAACTTTTATCTTCTTGTAAAAATGAATGTAATTAAAATGGTGATATGGCAAGGAAATATGGGTATGAAAACTGGTCTATTAATCAGTAGTCGTAAAACGATTTTTTTCATTGTAAATGGTCTCATTTAATAGAATATGAGTGTAATCTCGACATTTATTTTCATTCGACGTCCAACGTTTATGGTACTCCAAACTATGAATTTCCTACATTTCTTATTATTATTTTCGTATTCTTGAAACAATATTTTTAACGATACGGACAATTTTTCAATATCCCACTGAAAAAATATATTTTGATCTAAGCGGTATTCTACTTACCTATACTTCAAGAAGAAAATCTGTTTGCTCCAATTTGATTATTCTGTAATGTAACGGATTCGTTTTATTTTGAAAATTAATCAGATTCTTCTTGATTTTAAAGGAATCGCACTGGACCAACCGTATTTTCTTCTTGAGGCATATTTAACAAGAATTCTGCTTAGATCAAAAATATATTTTTTTCAGTGCGGAAACAAAATTGCGAAAACCATTTTTAATACCGTTTTAATCGTTTGTGCATTTGGTTTTGATTTCCACGAAAAAATTCATTTTTCGACGGTTAAAACAAAACCTTATAAATTGACAAACGTATTATGGAACACGCTGCTCGAATAAATAGGCGAACACCAGTCGAAAAAAATGTTTCATCTCAATAAGAAACTGGAAACATTCTCTCGTACAGGGTATACTTATTATCTTAAATATGGTTATACTTTTGATAATACTCGATAGTTCTCGATTACAAAAAAAGAAAATTTATCATTTCAAGTATATGTAACATTATTGCTCGTTATCGATAATTACTTTAATTTAATATATCGAATATATTACAATCATACTTTTATCAGTCAAAGTTTTATACTTAATGCAAAATTCGGGATTAACGTTACAGCCTCATCGATAATATAAATACACGTGTATGTACATACATTTTTTTTGTATTTCAGTAAAAGTCTCTGACGCCTATCTGATGCAATATTTAAATGATGCAATCAATCCCAAGATTTGACACGAGCAAAATGCCAAAATTACAGTTCGGAAATTTAAGTATAAATTACATATATAGAATATACGTATATCATACACCCACACATATATACTCAAACAATTTTGATATTCAGTATATAAGTACATAATGTAAAAAAATTAAACTAAATCACTGATTTTCGTAAATACAAATAATTATTATTTATAAATAAAACAATAATCTGTACACAATAACTGAATTAATTATAGACATTTAACCTATTAATTTTTTTGCTATTTTATTTCCATATGGTATCAATAAGGAAAATGTATGTTTAACACCACGCAATTGTGTCAACTACTACATACGATAGTACGTGTTGAACAAAATATGTATTTTATATTTATTTTTATATCGAAACATTTATTTTTTATCGTCAAGACGCAAGTCAATGAAATACGTCGTACAATTAATTTTTCAAGACGTTATTCAAATTGTCATAGGAAACAGACTTATATAATAAATACTATCATCAATATTGTATCTATAAATTATTAAAAAACACACTAAATAGTATAGAAAAATAAATAAAATAAACAGTCGTTTTCTGAAAGAGTTAATTAAATTGCTAGAATGAGTAATGTTCAACGAGTATAATGAGAAATAATTCCGGTAAGCGATAGATATGTAGCGAATCGCATTAATTACGCTCATATCACAAAAATTTTCCTCTAAATGTGTTAATTATCATTGACACCACCTCTAACTAGTTTCCTCGGCGATCACATATGTAAGTTTATATGCGAAACCCAAAGACCACCAAGTGTCACAATTAATCTCATTCTTATCAGATATCAAAAGACACGAGGAGATACGCGTGTGTGTGTGTGTGCGTTGCGTCACTTCCAAATGTTATCGTTTGATTCGCGCAGCTCGAACCCCCGCAATGTTTTGACCGGTTGAACATTACAAAATGTTACTATCAGTTGTGTTCCTTTGACCTCTTCCTCTTTATAACTTCGTAACACACGCGGACAATTATAAATATAAAATTCCCCTTTTGTTTATCTTCGATTCTTCTACAGAGATGACGCCTATATCATTGTTGTACTTTTATTCTTTAAATATTCATCGGTCGTGTGCGTGTTAATTAATAAATTAAGTAATAATAGCTGACTAATCGTTTTGATTTTAAGTACATGGAATTCAAGGTTTCTTTTTTTAAATTACCGTTTAAGTTGATATTTATATGTTACGAGCGATATAAGTATATACGTTTATTACAGGTTACTACAAATATTTGAATTATATGCGAGAGATTCCATGTCAAGTAATCCGGACAAAAAATAAATATTGTTTTAAATAGTTGCAACCTACAGGAAATCACTCGAAGAAAGTAAAAAAAATTTTTTTGGATTTTTTTCTCTTATTGGTGCAATGTTATAGATAGTCGAAAATTGAAATTATTTGAAAAATTAGCGTTTTTATCATTTTTAACAATTTTTAGCTCAAAAACTATCAACTTTTTGTCATATATGTTACATAGAGAAAATCTTATTAATTTAAAAAAGAATATGTTAAATTTTTGTAGTTACATTAGTTATCACTTTTATTATACTTTAAAACCATAATAAATCTTAAAATACAAAAAAAAGAATGTAAGACCAAATATTTTTAATCAACCAAAATTTTTCTTATAGCTAACAAAATTATTTTTCTTCTGACCCCGACAACCCGAGCTTTTTTAGCCGAGTTATGGCATTTTTAATAAAATTGAAAACATGTTATGGAAATTTGCATGTATTACATGTCATCGATTTATTAAAAATGCTATAACTTGGCTCAAAAGGCTCGGCCATGAACCTGTGTAGGGGTCAAAAGAAAGATAATATTGTTATCTATACAAAAAGTAATTATGGTTCATTAATAAATATTTGATCGTATACATTCCTTTTTTTGTGTCTTAAAATTTATTATGGTTCTAAAGTATAATGAAAGTGATAATTAACGTATCTACAAAATTTTAGCAGGTTCTTCTTTAAATTTATAAGAAATTGTTAAAAATGCTAAAAATGCTTATTTTTCGAATAACTTCAATTTTTTACTGTCTGTAACATTGTACCAACATGAGATAAAAATCCAAAAAATATCTTTTACTTTCTTCAAGGGATTTCCTGTAGGTTACAACTATTTAAAACAATATTTATTTTTTGTCAGGATCACTTGACGTGGAATCTCTCATATGTGTGTATATATATATATGGGCTATTTCACGTCAAGTGGTACGATGAAAATTTTAAATCACTCCAAATTTTGTGAACAGACTAGAAATATCTTCCAGAAGATAGAAAAAAAATTTTAGGTGTTAAAAATAATTTGCCTAAGAGTTATTCCACCATGAAAAATGGAAATTTTTCAATTTTTTAGAAAAATTACTATTTTTAAAGCGATTTATCTCAAAATCTATTGGTTTTTTTGAAAAAACAATACAAACAACTTTTGTTCAAAATATTCTTTAAAACTTATCTACCTGGGTTACAATTATTAATTTTAAAATCTCGAAGAGATAGAACGCCCGGAAATATTGAATATCAAAAAAAGGCGACCACGCCACAATCGATTTTGATCTAACACCGCTCAAAAGATCACATTTTTTGAGAGCTTTCGAATGGCGGTGGTTAGATTATTGGCCAAGATCGCTGGTGTAAGTTATACCCCATAAACCTCATAAAATCACTAATTTTCATGTATTTTAGGGCATAACTTACACCAGCGGTCTTGGACAATAATCTAACCACCGCTATTCGAAAGCTCTCAAAAAATGTGATCTTTTGAGCGGTGTTAGATCAAAATCGATTGTGGCGTGGTCGCCTTTTTTTGATATTCAATATTTCCGGGCGATCTATCTCTTCGAGATTTTAAAATTAAGAATTGTAACCCAGGTAGATAAGTTTTAAAGAGTATTTTGAACAAAAGTTGTTTGTATTGTTTTTTCAAAAAAACCAATAGATTTTGAGATAAATCGCATTTATATAGAAGTGAGATTTTTCCTTTTAAATTTCACGCGTATTTTACCTATATATTTTACGAAACACGAAATTCCCATGTATTTTATAATGGATTGTATCTGGAGCGAAACGATTACGTATATGTATATACCGGTTAAAAATTATATTCTTCAAAAATAATAAATCTCCTGAGCGATTTTCATACATATATATATATATATATATATATATATGGGGTATTCCACGTGAAGTGGTCCGATCAAAATTTTAAAATGCACCAAATTTTGGGTACACTTTGCAAATGTTTTTCAGAATACAGAAAAAAATTTTTAGGTACTGGAATCTATTTGCTCAAAAGTTATTCTAACCTCAAAAAGTGAATTTTTCCATATTTTTTTCAACACCAGCTGAGTTTACCGCTATATAACTCAAAATCTATCAACTTTTACTATAGAACATTATATGTAACATTCGTTGCTAATTATATCTAGAATTTATTCTTCTGGGTTAGAATTTCTAATCTCAAGGTCAATGTTACATAAACTACATGTCAATATTCAACTTAAAAAAAGTGCAAGTGCGCCACCTTTGATTTTTTCATCCAACAGTCTAAAAGAAAGCTTGGAGCAATACCTTTCAAATGGTCTGTAGCATTTTTATGGCCTCCAATTCTGTAAAAAGTTATGACAATTTAAAAAAACACGAAATTTTTTTAAAAATTTAAATGGGAATTACCATGTTAATTTTTGTGAATTTTTTGTCTTTCTTTAAATTGTCATAACTTTTTACAGAATTGGAGGCCATAAAAATGCTACAGACCATTTGAAAGGTATTGCTCCAAGCTTTCTTTTAGACTTTTGGATGAAAAAATCAAAGGTGGCGCACTTGCACTTTTTTCAAGTTGAATATTGACATGTAGTTTATGTAACATTGACCTTGAGATTAGAAATTCTAACCCAGAAGAATAAATTCTAGATATAATTAGCAGCGAATGTTACATATAATGTTCTATAGTAAAAGTTGATAGATTTTGAGTTATATAGCGGTAAACCCAGCTGGTGTTGAAAAAATATGGAAAAATTCACTTTTTGAGGTTAGAATAACTTTTGAGCAAATAGATTCCAGTACCTAAAAATTTTTTTCTGTATTCTGAAAAACATTTGCAAAGTGTACCCAAAATTTGGTGCATTTTAAAATTTTGATCGGACCACTTCACGTGGAATACCCCATATATATATATATATATATATACGGTCAATGCGTATGTACGCGTGTACAATAAATTGAAAACATAACAATTAAATGTATTAATTAATTAAAATGAGCATACGTATATGTTATATTTTACATTTCATTCATAAGTATCACCTTTGAATTGTCCTCATTTGATATATTCAGAGAGAACGCTCGAAATAATCATCGGAAACAATATATATATGAAGATAACATTGTAATCAATAATTATATAAAATTACTCGAGATTATCGAGTGTTTATACACAATTGTAACAAGAAATAATCGCCACATACATTTCTTTTCTCGGGTTTATATCAATTCAAAGAGATCAACAGGAGTATTGATCAATATGCATTTCGAAATCACCTTGCAAAAATCGTACGAGTCTCTTCCAACGAATCGTCTCGCGTATACCGATCTTTATATGCATTTTACTGTGCACTTAAAGCTGAAAAATATTTGTTAATCAAAAGTATGTATATACGAAATAGACGACGATACACTTATATTTAAGTAAACAGATGAGGGTAGAAACATCGCGTGATCTTTCTCGTATTATTATTATACCCCGCCAAGATGTTCGATTTGACGAATCGTCAACTTTTCTATATCTTTTATTGTTACTTCTCTCTATATAACGAGACAATACGCGAATTATTTAACGATAAACACGTGTTATTTCTAATTTATAATTTTAATAATCAACCGTTATTTTTTTAAACATTTACAATATTAATTTTTTTGTAAAAAGAAAACACTAGTTTTTTAAATTTTTAGTATCAATTCCAACACTTGATATTTTTACAACTATAACTTTGATAAAAAAAAAATATTTTATCAAACACAAAAATTTGTACTTTCACTTTTCACGAAACGTATGTACCAACTTAAAAAATTGAATATTAATGACATTTCCTCATATATATATATATATATATATATATATATATATATATATATATATATAGCTTGCTCGAAAAGGCCTATATGAATCAAGAGCAACAAGTCGATCAGCTGATTATTACAATTAAACAACGTGAGCATACGTTTTCTAAACTAGTTGAATCACTAATCACGCAACAAAGGAAAATGTATGAATATATCGTTTACAATACGTATACGATAAACAATTCAAAATCGTAGTGATATATAAGAATGTATTTAAACGTACAAGGTGACCAACGTAAATATATGTCACATACCTTTCACGATTTGAGTATAGTGAAGCTAAATATCTCGTTTCAGCTTCAAAACTATAGGATGCTAATTGCACGAGAGGACCAGATACAACCGGATCTTGATTTACACGTGTCATTTTTTTCCTATCTCGTGTAAAATATATATTAATATACACATCGTCTGACAAGAATCGAAGATTTTTCGAAGTTCGATATTATACACTTATAAAATTTAATTGTCCGATATACGTCGAATTGATATACTTGTATATATAGTTATTCTATAAATTATTGGAGAACATTTAAATACATAAATATTATTATTAATTATATTTAGAATACATATAGTGACGCGATGTCAATGGAAATTGCCTTCGAAAATTTCATCATAAACATTGACCCAAAAATAATAATACTTTATCGAACGTATGTAACAAAAAAAGAACGGACAATTTTTTTTTATATAGACTCATCTTTTCCTCGTTATCGGTATCGCAATTTCTTATCGTCCAGCCGCACAATCCTGCACTCGAACAAAAAAGTCCCCTTTGTTCAATTTCTCCGAAGACAAAAGGCGTGCAATGTATATACGTATATTCTACGTTAATTAACCACCGAATGCATCGTAATAAGAACGAAGTGATATTTTTTACTGAAATCAATACGTTCGTCAATCAAATACAAATCGTTCTCTACACAAGAACGTGTCAAAAACTACGCGCGTAACACTCTCTCAATTAACATTAGTAAATTTTTTCTGTCGTCTCGAGTAAAATTTTTGCGTCTCGTACATATATGCGTATGATGGATTAATCGCGATGCCGATGTAACAACCCATTAGATAAGGTCACGAGGGTGCAGAGTACAATTTCCTTGATATAATCGTTTAATTAAAGTAAAGCTCACGTCTTGACAAGCGCGACTTTTTTTTCCTCTTTAATATACATGTATTCATCGTCGATGAGAAATGCTATCACGAATTTGAAAGAAACGGATTGTCTCTCATACATATTGACTCCTCGACATATATATGTACACATATGTCCAATTAAATAATCTAAAGTTTTCCTAATTACTGCACTCGAGATGTATGAGAAGAAAAAAAAAATGTTTAATCTTGACATTGACTAAAAATTACGACCTTCCATCGACATTCCATCATTCTATATGACCTATAAATCCTTAATTGTTTCTTCATTATCTAATATAATATCTCATTAGAGTAATTAGCGGGCGCGCTTATCGCGTATGCAAAAATTGTTGAATATATTTTTTATCTAACGTTGTAAAATAATCATTTATCTAATATTCTTTGTAAGCAGATACTAGTCAAAAAATTTTGAACAGATAATTAGTTTTTTACTCTGCATTCTCCAATTTCCTATGTTGAATGTATAGCTCGGTTGAGTTTTACGGACGTTTTTCAAAGGAAACAATTATTTATTTATATGTAAATTTTACTTTTTAAATATTGTACATTATATCTACCTGTCCTCGATATTACAAGTTTTAAAATACAATATACATAAGTTATAAATTTTAATAAATTATGCAATAACTCTATGTGAAATATGACATTATACTGAATATGAAATTTTTGCACTCATTTATCATAATCTTGTACTATAAAATACATGTAAATAATCATCGCTATAAAAACATAACATAGTATAAACAATTGCATACTCGTTACAATATAAACATTTTAAAATTCTTAATTTAGCGTATCGCTTCGTGCGATAATTAAAAAGAAAAGCTTTGTTATAGAATTAAAGTTGTATATGTTTGAAACTTTCATTTAAAAAGTTAATTAAACTCTAATATATATATATATATATATATATATACACACTTTAATATTACAATCATAGCGGGCTTGATCTGGTTTCAACCAATAGTAATGAAGCAACGCGTTATCAGCCGTCGAACTCAAAGTTCACGGCGATTATTACTACACGAGTGATAAATAATGAGCGGAGAAAAAAAGGGAGAAAAAGTTAATTAGATCTTAAAAGCCCTACTTTATTGTTATCGATGAAATTTTATCGAAATAAAAAATATCATTGTTGAGCATGCTTTCCCAGTTTAGCTATTTCGAGACGATTTAAACAATTAGTATATATGTGTGTGGAAATTAATAACAAATCAATTGTAATATCTAATCGCGCGTTTCATAATATTCATAACAATCGTTGGATATACGTTTCTATAACTATAAACGGAAAAAAAGCAATCGTCTAATGAATAATAATAATTTTTGTGAAGCGTTGCGATTACGGTTTGTTTTTCGTAAATATGGGAAAGTTACTTTTAAACAAAATGTTTGAAGATACGTGAAAATAGTTTATAAATTGTTTACTTGTAATTTGTTTACTCACTACGATGTTTTTGCGATATTTTATAGAAATTATGTAACGTGCGCATATTAATGTTATCGACAGTTGTATTTACGTTTTGGATAATGTATGATATGTTTATTCAAATTGTTAATCTTATACGAATTAATGTTTTATTTGAAAGATCTTAAGAAGACTATTTATAAAACAGACAATATATATATATATATATATATATATACTCGCCTTTCAAATAATACCAGTAAATTATGTTTATAAGAAATATATAAATATCAGAATAAGCGCATTTATTATTTTTTAATATCAATTTATTAAATGAATAGCATTTTTTTAATAAGTTATGTGACTGATTTTATATCATCTGGTCATATAAAAATTTTAAGATCCTATGATAATTTAAGGAGTCTATCCTAATTAGAATTTTCAAAATCGTTTTTTTTTACTTTTTTTGAAAGTGTACAATGTACGTTGTGAAGAAGAGGAAGAATCAATGTATGATGCAGGCATCGCTGGTTAAGAACAGGTAACATTTTTTCACGATTTTGTCTTAATACTACAAACCGATCCTTATAAAATTTTTACCATATATTCTTTACTACGATAGCTATAGCACATATCGAAGATTTCTTAAAATTTTTATTCTATCTCTTTTTGTAGCCAAAAACAGTAAAAGATGTGTTTTTTCCAATGTCCGCCATTTATCAATTTTTCAAAAATTAAATGCGATATAGCTAACAATAACATACTGAATCTAACACCGTTCGTTTTTTTTGTTTCAGACCAACCATTCCAGAGATTTCTTCAAAAGCACGGTCACATTTTTTTTAGAACTTTTTTTGAAATATCATTTTCGTGCATAAAACTTTTTTTATTTATTTTGATGGTGTCTTAATAAAGTATAATAACTTCTATATCAATATTTATAATATAAAACTGTTTACAAAATTTTGAAGAACTGTCTTTCTTTGGTGTGGCTAATTAGGGTAGACCCCTTAAAAGTAGAGTTAGGTCACAAAAAATTTTTTTTGTTTATAAGGTAATTTATTAACTAACTCGCCACGTGTAGCGATCTTGAGTTCCTCCCTCTCAACAAAATCGATCAAAAATTGACTGAGTGATCTTAGATACATGATTACATACATATACATACATCATTCATACATTTTAGGGAGGGCCTCAAAGCAGTGCAAATACGCATACAATTCTCTTACAACCCATTATCTAGTATATTTTGATGCATCACACATTTTGCGATGATGAAAATATAAGGTTTTCCCGTGTAGCAGTCGTGCCTAAAAATAAAATTTTAATAAAGCATTATTTTTGGATAAAAAAATTAATTTTCAAATATTATAATTTTTTTGATAAATAAAAAACTTTTAAATTGAAAGTAGCCTGTGTAAAATTTAAACTGAAAAAATTTGTATATCAATCCAAAAATTGATTTGCTACAAGGAGCATTTCGCAAAAGACTCTAATTTTGATACGTTTTTTGCATACCTTTCGTTAAAATAATTCTATCTTGTTAAAATTGTCCAGAAAAATTTATATTTCAAAAATATTACAAAAATTGTAGTTCGTAAAGTTATAAACCAAAAAAAAAAACTTTTTTAAATCTACCTCTACAATGAAAGAGAAGTTATACTGAATTCTTACTGGTCATGTTAAATGAGAAGAAAAAACGCTAAGGAAAAAACTTTTTATAAGAAATATCTAAATGTTCAAAAAATGACATTCCACTGCGGTCAAAATTTTAAAGTGCATGCTTCTCAATTTTTATATAAAATTATGTGGGCCAAAATTATAAAAATAAGCGAATGTCAGTATAATTTACCTAGAACATTTGGGTAATTTTTATTGAACATTTCTCTTCGTACATAGTTAATAATAAGTATACGGTAAATTATAATTCTTAATTTTTTGTCATGTATCTAATAGTCAAGCTTTCTTCTAATGCTATATTTAATGTGTCGATATATTTGCTTGAAATTTAGCACAGTGATAGGGTATATAATACTGAATTGCAGTGCAATAATGTTTTGGTTAGCTACGAAAATCGAAAAAGATTTTGTCCGCTTAGACGTTAATGGGTTATGGTATTGGTTTTTGAAATGAAAAGATAGTTATAAGAATATTGTTTTATAAAATCTAGATAGTTTTATTTTTACACTCATGTATATAATACTCTTTACACAAATTTAATAAAATTAGTCAATAGAATTTTATTTCTTGTGTATCGATGACTTTAGGTGCTGCATGTTTTCTCCAGTACAAATTGTTTTAAAAATTTGTATTCGAACTCCAAAATTTTGCAATTTAAATACGCCAAAATGCATTTTACATCGATGCAACGATAAAATTTTATTAAATATGAGCAAATCTTCATTGTCTATTTAAAATTGTATCTTTTACAACTTAGTATTATTAGTACATTCTGTATGTTCGCTGATGCCATTACCAATATTTAATGTAATAATGTAATGCGTTCAAATGTTCTAACAGTTCTAATTTACTTAAGGAGGTGGCATACCCGGTGGATTACCGACCGAGCAAAAAAAGACAATTATTGCATTTATTTAAAAAAATATGTAATTTAATGCAAAACCCAAATACAGAAGCACTAGGTAATAAAATAATAAGTGATTCTACGAAGTTCCAGGTCAATACGATAAAGACACCCTAAAAAATTTGTGCACCGAAAATTACAATTATCTCTGATTTTTCAGTGCACAAATTTTTTAGGGTGTCTTTATCGTATTGACCTGGAACTTCGTAGAATCACTTATTATTTTATTACCTAGTGCTTCTGTATTTGGGTTTTGCATTAAATTACATATTTTTTTTAAATAAATACAATAATTGTCTTTTTTTGCTCAGTCGGTAACTCACCGGGTATGCCACCTCCTTAAGGGGAAGTCGAAGCTATAGTCTCCGTCGATAGCCGCTCGATCTCGAGGCTTCGACTGGCGCTGGTGTCGATTTCGACGATAAACATACTTCAAACATAAATTATAAGAGTTTTCCAACTACATAGAGCTGTTGAAAGATACTTTCCCCTCTAGCTATGACTAAAATTGAGGTAATCCAAAGTGAAAAAAATGAATACATAATGTATACAAAATGTATCCAAATAGTTTTATACAAATTGTATCAAAATATGATTCTATACAATTTGATAAAAATTGTATACAAAGAGTAAAGAAATTTCTTTTTTCTTATTTTTGTATAAATAAAGTCTCGCATATTAAAAATAGAAAATAAATTTGGGCGTTTGGAAACAGTTCTCGCACTGTCCTGGTGAACGAGAAAAATATTAGAGGTTATGGACATGAAAACCATCGATGATAAGAATATCAACGCGACAAAGAACTGCTGCTGCCACTGACACCAACAATTTTGATAAAGCTGCCAACAGCTTTTCCATAATCGCGATTTGACGAAAACGTCCGAAGGCCATTTCGTTGCATTCAACGGACTCTTCAACATCGACTTGCTCATCGTGAAGGTTAGACAGGGTCGGACCGAATGTTTTGTTCTTTGGTTGTCAAGTGAATGTTTAATTTTCTTTTTCGGTTGCTAATAAAAAAGTTGAAAATCAATATTCTCATCATCGATGGTTTTCATGTCCATAACCTCTAATATTTTTCTCGTTCACCAGGGCAGTGCGAGAGCTGTTTCCAAACGCCCAATTTATTTTCTATTTTTAATATGCGAGACTTTTTATTTATACAAAAATAAGAAAAAAGAAATTTCTTTACTCTTTGTATATAATTTGTATAAAACTATTTGGATACATTTTGTTTATATTCTGTATCCATTTTTTTCGCTTGGGATTGTAATATACCATGTACAATGTTATGCAAGTCTATATGTTGTTTTTGTAAAGCTTTAAACTCAAATAATGAAAAAGTATTCGAAAATGGGTGGTTGACGACTACTTACCCAACCCTGCTTGCATATATGGGATATTTCACGTTAAGTTTCCAGAAAATAGAAAAAGATTTTTATGTGATGAATATAATAAGTGTAAAAAGTTATTCTAACCTCAGAAAGTGAGTTTCTTTAAGTTATTTTCAACAATAGCTGTGTATTCACATATTTACCTCAAAATCCAACTTTGTCATGGCCCATATATATGTATATATGAATTAAGTATTAATACATTTAAATAGTCATTACAGTAAACATCTTATCGTATGTGTATGTGACAAGGAGTATTTTATTAAAAAATCACTACATTTTTTTGTATTTACCGTTACTATAACTGATAAACTAAGTTTCGTAGTCAATATTTAGAGGAAGTGGGGCAACGTTGGAAAACAATTTTATTACAATCCAACACAGAATAATACACCGTCAAAAATAACAAATCTTCATGAAACAAAACAGGTTGTTTTACTCATGCCTTCACATACAATTTCCTCTCAAATTCTCATGTTTGTATATAAAAATAAGCAATTAAACTAATCATAATACACATTTTTTTTCTCAGCTAACTTGATAGAAAATTAAAAAAAAAGAAAAAAAAATTAGCAGACTAAACTAACGATAAGGAATATTTAAATATATATTGCACACATGCGTATATGCTCTTGTGGCGTCTGGTAGCAGCATCCAAGTGGGTGTGTGAGGAAGGGAAAAAAAATTCCTCGGAAAGATGAACTCTCTCTCTCTCTCGCGCGCGCGCGAAATGGTTTTATCAGCAATCGAGAGAAACCAAGACGACGACAACGACTATCGGTTCCAGACGATCCCTAGAATGATCATCGAGAATTAATAGGCATGTATACAAAGCTAACGACCAACCGTCTTCAGTATTGTGCATCTTCGATGCGCGTGAACACTTAGTTTGCATAAATTGACAGGTGGACGGTTCAAGGTGTAAACGTCGATATATATACACATAAATACGTAAACTAAATTTATATAAAAGAATTATTTTTATTATTTTTTTTCATTCCATTTACCAAGTTGAATATTTGCGATTGGAAAATGACTGAGTTTTAAATATACTATGATTGTATTAATGAGATGACTAATTAAGAGTCGAAAAAAAAATTATGGTATATGCGAATATTGACGCCACGTGCCCGGGTCTATTTTTGTATTAAGTATAGAAAGTCTCATTGTGTTATTTATATATTCTTTAGTTTTAAATTATTTTATTTTTAATATCTGTATTCCTTATGTTTAATACACTGTTTATTTTAATAATAAATTATGATTGTAATCTGTCAATTTTTTTTGTTACAGGATAAATCAATTTTTTGCCGTTTTGATCCTGCTACAAGTTTGCAGATACGAAATTATTCGAAATATCGCGAATTGGAATACCAGAGTAACCCCTAAATAGATTGTACAGAAATTGAGTGTGTCGTATAATAGAAATAGAAATGATTTTTCGGATACAATTTATTCTTTCTTTTTAATGGGTAGACATTGATACCGTTCGAAGCTGCGAAATAACAAATGTTACTAAGATATTTTGCACAACTTTAGAAACACTGTAGCAACGTAAAAGTTTATACAAACATATGTATATATATATATATAGTGTACCTGCATCTCAAAACAAGTGTAAATATTAAAAAGAAATTTTAGAAAACATATATATATATATATATACATCGTACAATAAATAATTTTGAATTCTCGAAACTCCGGTTGTGTATTCTACTTTTAATCTTATAAAACATTGAAAAATATGAGAAATATTATAATCACGAAGCTATTTATTCTCGATGATTTGCGAAAGAACGTGGAGGCACGGCTCGAAAAATGCCTGTCTCAGCCAACGGGATATCATCGTTCGTATCAAACCTTTTACGTATCCACAAACGATTGGTCGACACTCGTATATATACACGTTATTTGCTTGTCGAACGAGCCTCCGCCTTAGGCGACTAAACACGCAATGGGTTCGTGAAATTAGTCAGATTTTTTTTTCTAAATTTCGATGTATTATTGAAGGAATCTTCCGTTACCATATATATACCATATACACGCGCGTTCAGAACTCTGGTAAAATTATTTCGAATTTTGGGGTTTTTTAACGTACACATATCGATCCAAAGTTATACATCAATTTACGATATTGGTCTCTTTGTGTTTTTTTTCTTTTTGACAATGTTACATCACCTATATATTTATAATAACGTTGTTATCAGTTTTATCTGACATTGTTGTGTTATCCCGAGCATGAATTGTTTGAGTGCTCATTATGCAAGTACACAATTAATGATTACAGTTTAATTTAATTCCGACTTTTTTTCTCGCGAACGATATTTTGTATTTTCAATTACACTGAGAGAAAAATACAATTTGTTTAAATTCGCCAAATAATTTTATTCAGTTATAAACAATACTATAGATACTTTTTTTAATACTAACAATATTCAATTGAACGAAGTGAAGATTTGTAGTTTAAATGACATATTTTTGATTCATTTAAATATGTGCTAAGTTACTTCAGATACAACTTGTTTCAAACGACAAAGTACATATATATATATTTGTATTAGGAATGAAGAAATTGAATTGTTTGTAATTATTATACAACTAATAAATATTTAGTAAAAACAAATAAATAATTCAATGATGGCAATAATGTTCAATTAAATTATTTAATTTCCTGCTGAATAATTACTATTCTGAACGTTTACAACTGATATTATGATAATTATATATAGATTATACGAAATATCAAAATTTTATAATACTTTTAGAATAAGAGAGTAACGTATATATTTTTAAATATTTTCTTTTCACGTAAATTATAGGATCCCTCTCCTCCCACTCTTTGTATTATCATTTCTTTTAAATCATAAGTATTCTAAATATAATATTTCAGGCGATTTAAAAATTGATTATTAATCCAATGGCATCAATATTATCTATATTTGATTGTGCACGATCGATCCAATCAGCTGGTGACACCAACATTCATCAATCTTACATTGGGTTATTAATTTTTATCCGAAAGTAACAACAAACGTACTTTAATCGGTTTCGAGTGCAATATAATACCTTCGCGAAATTTACTTTAAAGCATATTTATCGCCGTCTATTCGAAAGCTTAGGTTAATTATCATTCTCTCTCTCTTGATATACCTGTGATTAAAGTAACATTAAATTTTGTATTCACTCGAATCTCGAATCGAGATGTTGAAAAGAACAAGATATAAAGATAGATTAATTACTATTCTCTCTCGATGCCTATTTACTCGAATCTCGAAACGAGATGAATTATTTCGCGTATAAATTGAAAAACAAAGGAAAAAATACTTAAAAAAAGTATTTAAAAAAAGAGTTGTAGTTGCAACGAGTAGTAGCGTACTTATACTTGGAACGAATCCACCGACTCGAACATCTGGTAAGACGTGTTTATACGAATCGTATTACCGATTAATCGAATCTCCGATCGCAAATAAAAGCTGGTACATATACGCGAGATTCAAAAGAGTATGAAAATAAAAATGAATGGCAAACAATATATTTCGTAATGCGTACACGTATATATGAATATGTAGCGTGTAAACAAACCGATCATTGAACACGTACATAATATAGGAAAATTTGGTGGCTCTTCTCTCAGTTCTCAATTGGTCACCCAAATCTTTCATTGCGATCTGGGTCTGTTCCACTACCACGTCAAGTATTATACATGTATACATGCACATGTATCGAGAAAGAGATTGCGACTCCGTCTTTTTCTAACGCACGCGTGTACGTGTACGTACAAATACTAGTATATATACATATATATATATATGTGTGTGTGTGTGTGTGTGTATAAAATCCCGTAAAGAGTGATCGGTCGCGGCGCGTGTTGTCGCGTTCGAAAGCTCGTTCGCTCTCGTCAGATAGCGCGCGTGGTCCGCCCGTCGAAAAATAAAAGACCACCACGTCAAGAGAGAAAGAAATAGAGAGAGAGAGAGAGAGAATTGACCGAAGCCCGCGGCGTCGTATAAAACGCAGCGCGCCACCGAACGAATCGTTACTGCACTCTTCGATCTATTCATTATACAAACCGAGGAACGCGCAAACACCCCCGATTACTTTCGAGAAAAACCGTGGAAAGACCGATAGAACGAGAAAAACGATAGAGGGTACTCGTAAAGTGGGAAGACCGAAGAAGTGGAAGAGCAAGTAAAACTCGATCAAACTGGAGGAGAAGGCAGCAGGTACCGAAGAGGAGGAGGATAAAGGAAGAGAAGAACCGTACGGTTCGAAGCGTAATCGATCTCTGAGTTGAGGCAAGGCCCAGCTAGGACTTTTTGTGTAGGAGCCGGAGAGCGCCTCCTTTTCACAACCTCACCCTCCCCACCACCACCACCACCACCAACGTACTATCGTACTCTACCAGCTGACTGCTCCACCGTCGTATCAGCGATCGACTCCGGAAGTCCAAGGGTATTATTTGTATACAATTGGTCATCGGCAACCTCCCACTCCAAACACTCCACTTGCCTTACACTTTACTTACTCGTCACCATCCATTCTTTATTTCGCTCTTCTCTCTCACTCTCTCTCTCTCTCTCTCTCTCTCTCTCCCCCTTTCCTCCGCAAACTCGCGAGTAGCAATAGCTCTAGCTCGACCCAGAGGGGCAAAACCCTTGGCTTCTTCGAAAGTATAAAAGGAACGGCCAGAGCCGAGAACCGGCAGCATGTCAACGATCCGATGGATAGAAACGGGATTGCGCGCATCTTCGACGAATTGGTCCAGCTTGAGAGGAGGATACACGTTGAGCCAGGCGAACAGGCCGTACGGGGTATTAGCCAAAGGATCAGGCATCGTAAGGACCGCAGGGTGCAAACTTGAACCCTCTATTAATCTACAACTCAAAAGGGATTTTGCTATTATCAACTGGAGATCGGTCTTAGCAGCCAAACACAAAATGCCGATCACCGTCGAACCCCGTTATCCCCAGTAAGTTACCTTCGTTTATACTTTTTTTTATTCGATATGTCTCAAATATACAGTCATTTTCTAAATCGTTTTATAACTTAAACATTTTTCAAACCCATCTACTTATTCTGTTACGGTATCGTTATTTTTCTGCATTCGTTGAATTTTTCGTTTCTCATCCGATCGTTTCTTAAAGATTCAGTTGAAAGGTCTGACGAGTGTTGTGACGGTATACTCGAATTCTCACGCGCGTGTACTCGAGTTTCGTATATCGAAGGTTCATTTTTACTTGGTTATTTGTTGCATCAGTCAAAAGTGAAATAACCATATTATTTATTGCGAAAGTTGTAGTTTTAAAAATGATTATTACTAATTATACTCTCACTTAAATTCCGAGCTCAACATTGAGATGTATTAAATAAGAGAATTTTCGATCGCACGTAGGATTACATAAAAGAAAAAAGAAAATTACACGTTCCACTTGAACGAAAGTATAAAAATCTAAAGAGTCTTTAATTTAAATCCATTGGGCTATGGAAAAAAGTGAAATTTATAAAAAAAAATCGTTATATCAATATCAAGGTGTCAATACACAAAAACGATAAATGTACACTTTTCCCTTTCAGTTTGTATACTTAATGAATCATAAGAAAAAATGAATTTCGTGTGAATTTACACGTAATTTCAGCAATAATGCAAGTAAAACAACGCATGACCATTTCGGTCATTGCAACTAGAATTTTCAAAGACAACGCAATGCAACTCAGTGTATTGTAAATACATTCAGAATCACGAGATACTTACTACACTCCCGTACACTGAGAAAAACAATTGTAGTAAAAAATGACAATAGTGTCTGGTAATGAAATGACGGACTGTCAAAATTAAAAAAAATTACTATAGTGTACAATAAAATTAACGCAACTTAAGGTAAATATCACAAAAAATAATAGACTTTTAGTAAATGTTACTACGCAGTGTAGTAATTTATTGAATTTTGACACTCTGTAATTTCATTACTATATATAAAGTATTCTAATTTTGACTACAACTGTTTTACCCAGAGGACACACAACACCGTTAGCAACAACAGAATGTAATGTCGATGCATGTAAATAAACGTGATCGAAATATATTTTGCTGTAACGTACAATTCGTAAATAGTTTAATCGGTATAATGCAACAAGTATATAATTGTACAAAATCACCAGCATCCTTTTACATCTGTTTGTTTTGATTTGCTCTCGAGTCTCTGGTGCGTTCTCGAGTTCTTTTAGCTTTCACCGTTTCAACTCTCAAAAGCGAGAGAGAGAGAGAGAGAGAGAGAGAGAGAGAGAGTGAGAGAGCAAAGGGGACAAGTTTCTCAGATTAGACTCAACCGACGAGATACGAGGTTCTCTTTCTTCATTTTTTTTCTCGCACGCGTGTCACTTGAATATATATGTATACGTATATACTTACGTATAGGTACACACACACACACACACACACACACGCGAGAAGGGGAACTCCAAGAGTTTTAAACGCGACAAAGAACTTGAAAGGGGGGGTCCGATTGCTCGATCTCGGGTGATGTAATGTACTCACGTCGATGGTGATACCACATATTTATATACATATATATACATACGCGTTTTGAACACTTGTTGGATTCGATTTCTCGTTTCCGGGAGGGATAATTAATGTTACATATACACACGCGCGTACTTTGTACCTACCACATTTTCACAAGTGATTCGTCATTTTTATCGGTGTTTCACCGTTGTCTCCTCATTTATTTTATTGATCGTTCGTGATAATAGCAGTATACAGTTGAATTTCTCGCGATATATCGAAACGTTTTTCCTCAAATTAAAGATATTGTATATATTATTAACGACGAGTGACCACACGACCGATATTTTATTGCAATATTTGTAGCGATTCGAAATTATAATATTTCCCTCGTATAGATATATAACGAAGATTCTAATTGCCCGTATACACGTTCTAGTTGGACTCTAATGAGAATTAAATGGATCTGACATCAGTTGAAATAAAAGTAACGCTCGATCGTTTTCCAGTTCGAAGATCTTACATAATTAATTTATATACCACTGTCACAACTCGCGGCGAACAACCTATGCCGATATATATATGAATGAAACCATTAAACAGAAAATTGTACAGAATTTAACGAATACTTTCTCGAAGAAAAAATCAATTTTTAACGACGATATCTTTCACAAAAGGTCATTAAATGAACGTATATATAATACATGCACGGATGATGAAAACTTTTTAAACGATTATTTACATATACATTTAATATATTATATTTACATTTATAAGTGACCTGTATATATAGAAACCAGTGTCCAGTAAAATTATATACTATATCTCGTACTCGCGTATACCTCGTGTCGAAATTGACATACCCTAATTTTATTCACGTGATTTAAAAATTTGTATGTTGCAAGCTGTACAACTTTCTGATGAAATAAAACGCGTAAAGCGTACAGGAGCTAAATAATTTAACGTATAACTAGTATTTCATTAGTCATTTAAATGTGTCATGCATATATGTATTTGCCGATCCTTTTCTTACTCTTTTGTCTTTGACCAAGTTGTATCGTAAGGCTTGACCATTAATCAAGAACGCTCTCTCGAGTTATTTTTCCATGATGCGAGACCAATGTCAAGTTCACGATCATATGCTCTTGAGAAATCGACCATCCTCCGTATTTGACCCTTTTACACTTCTACAAGTGGTAATTTCAACATTTTTTTCTCTATACCTATATATATAAGATTATATGCATTTCTGATACTCTTATATTTGTAACGTCATTTCCAATTAGTTATATAAAATATTTTTAGTACAATAACAAAAATCAATAAAAATTAATAAAATATAATAAAGTAAAACAACAATAAAAATTAAAAATCGGTCGTTACGAAAAATATTTCATACCACTGACGAAAATTATAAATCCAGTGTGCAATTCAAACGATCGTAGAAAGGTCGTATGCTAAAAAGGTCGAAAACGCTCGTGGAAGCCGTATAACGAAAGACTTTCTCGCTCGGGAAAAAGAACCCACTCGTCGAATTGCGATTACTCAAGCGGAAGTCATACAAGAAGTAAAAAATACCCCCGAGCTCTGTGTATAGTTTAATTTGGTAAACGAATAAAATAGATAAACGTTATTGTTATGTTACAGAGTGTCGAAGCTGATGGTCACCCAAGCAGCTAAAAGTAGCCCGAGTAGTAAATACGAAACCTACGACCGAATCGGCGATACACCGGTTATCAGCCACGTGAATCTACCACTCGCGCCCAAAGTTCGAGCTTACATCGAGGAAGCAGTCAGGCTTTGCAGGCCCGATGAAGTTTACGTATGCGATGGCACTGACGCTGAAAATGAACAACTGCTTAAGATGCTGCACAACAAGGGCACGATTCAACCTCTACCCAAATACGAGAATTGGTGAGTTTTTCTTTTCTACTTTTATATCGCCTATCCGTACGAACACTAGTTTTATTTCGATCGGACGTTACTATTACTAATATAATTACCCAAATATTGTATTACCCTTTACATTTTTCCACACTTTAAACCTGATAACTGTAAAAATTGATAGTAGAATGTGTCGATCGACAAGTTCACACTTTTTATAACTGTGAAATAATTGTATTATGTATTATACACTTTTTATGTATTATACATATAATTTATTATAATTTGTAGTGTAAAAATGTCGATTTACACATTCTACCGTCAATTTTTACACTTCATGCACCAGAAAAAAAAATGTTTCATACAATCGACGTTTATTAACTGTTGAGATCTAATATCAGTGAATAAATTTCAATTTTATTTTGCTAGAACCTTAATAGATAAACACTAAGCGTTAACGAAGAAATACAGTTTATAAGTCAATTATAAGTCAATATCATTTATCAGAATCAGAAAATATATTAAATGAATATTAACGGGATGTCAAACCAAAATTATTGGGATCTACACCTTTCAACTAAAAAATTACACTTAAAATATTAAATTAATAAAAATCCGAACAAAATTCATACGGGTAGTTTAAATCATAAAGAAAGGCTTGACGTATTGGTTTTTTTTTGTGCAAAAATTATGTTTGTAACAATAATTGATTGAACAAATTTTTGGTCGATAATTTTAAGTAAAAAAGATATTAGACCCAAACATTGCGCGTTTAATAGCGATTTAAAAATCATAAAATATTTGAAGTATGCACAGAGCCTAAACGTAAAGGATTTTACGAAAAATTAATTTTTTTGTTTATAAAAAATATAAGTAATACCCATTTTCTAAGTCCAACAGTCCCTTAAATTCAATATAATCAAATTACTCGAATGATTGTAATTTTGTGGTAACAATTCAAATATAGCTGGTTGGCAAGAACAAACCCAGCTGACGTAGCTCGTGTAGAAAGTAAGACCTTCATCAGTACACCTAATAAGAGAGACACAATTCCAACTCCTCGAAATGGAATTAAAGGAACCTTGGGAAATTGGATTTCTCCTAGCGACATGGACAATGCCATCTTAGAACGTTTTCCTAACTGCATGAGAGGTGCGTATTTATACATTTTATTACACTTTCATTTTTCATTTTTATAATTGTGAAATAAAACCTAAAGTTAAAAGTACAAATTTAAATAATAGACCCCTAGTAGAGATAAAAAAAATAAAAATGTTTGTTCTGATAGTAGCTAGGTATTAAAAATATACACAATAAAATTATTTATATAACTTAGATATTAAAAATGTTTAAAACTCGTTTTTGTAGGAGAACTTAGTTTTGCTTGTCGGAACGATTAATAAAATTCATACAAATTGATTCAATGAAATGATAAATGAAAGGTAATCGCTTTATTAATATACTAATAAAATAAAAACAATACAGTGAAAAGAATTGTTATAGAATTGAACGCAGATTACGAAAATTCTAGAATTTCACCGCTTCTTGGACATTATTTGTCCATGTAAATTATTTGCATCTTCGAATCTAGTATAAAGAATTAAATAGTTTTACTAGCAAGTTTCTATTTTTTAACATTTTATACCTACGTAATATTTGTTAAATGTTATCGATTTCTACGAGGGAGTTGTTTATCTAACTGAATTGAATTATAGATATAATTTGAATTTTTAAGTATTATTAAATAAAATAACGTAAAACAAATGAATTATTATTGTAAAATTGTTTACAAAAGGACGCACAATGTACGTGATCCCGTTCAGCATGGGCCCCGTTGGCTCGCCTCTCTCAAAGATCGGGATCGAGATAACAGATTCAGCATACGTCGTTTGTTCGATGCGCATAATGACGCGGATGGGCGAGAACGTCTTACGCGCATTAGATAAACGAGACTTCGTCAAGTGCTTACATTCGGTGGGTCTACCAAGAAGCGATTCCAATGTCAAGGTCGACGAAACCTGGATTTGCGACCCTGAGCGCACGATAATCCTTCACAAACCAGCTAAAAATGAAATCGTCTCGTATGGTAGCGGATACGGTGGTAATTCGCTTTTGGGAAAGAAATGCTTCGCATTGAGAATTGGATCGACCATCGCTAGAGACGAGGGTTGGCTCGCGGAACACATGCTGGTACGTTCAAAATTAAATTAATATATCAATTCGAACAATGTTATACCGTTGATCCTATAGCGATCATCCGATTAAAAATAAAATTATCCTGTAGATCCTAGGAATAACGAATCCTAAGGGTAAAAAACGATACATCGCAGCCGCATTTCCGAGTGCTTGTGGTAAAACGAACCTGGCTATGATGCAGCCAAGTTTACCGGGTTACAAAATTGAATGCGTTGGCGACGACATAGCCTGGATGCGTTTCGATGCTCAAGGTAGACTACGCGCTATCAATCCGGAAAATGGATTTTTCGGTGTAGCTCCGGGTACCAGTTCCAACACCAATCCTAATGCAATGGCTACCATTTTCAAAAACACGTTGTTCACCAACGTTGCTAAAACCAGTGATGGTGGTGTCTACTGGGAAGGTATGGAGAAAGAGATTTCGAATAATGTACAGGTAAGCCGTTTTTCACCTTCTTTTATTTTCTTTGGTTATTATTAAATTATATATATACTAAGATTAAAAAGAAAATTTGTTTAAATTTATTTTGATTTTACTTTGATTTTTTTAGATTACTGATTGGTTCGGGAAATCATGGGAGCGTGGTTCAAAGACACCAGCAGCGCATCCGAACTCTCGTTTTTGCACACCCGCCAATCAGTGTCCCATCATCGATCCAGCTTGGGAAGATCCACAAGGTGTACCGATCGACGCCATATTATTCGGTGGTCGACGTCCCGCGGGTGTGCCTCTGATATATCAGGCCCGCAATTGGCAGCATGGTGTTTTCATCGGGGCGACTATGAGATCCGAAGCCACCGCAGCTGCTGAACACAAAGTAATTTTAACGACGATTAGTTTACTTTTTAAATTACTAACGTGCTCTCACTACGATCAATTCTACAATTATCATCTTTTATTTTTCAGGGCAAAGTGATAATGAACGATCCATTCGCCATGCGTCCATTCTTTGGTTACAATTTCGGACACTACCTAGAGCATTGGCTAAGCATGACACGCGTTGAAAGTGCCCAATTACCAGCCATCTTCCACGTGAATTGGTTCCGCAAAGGACCGAACGGCTTCCTCTGGCCAGGTTTTGGCGAAAATTCACGCGTCCTCGATTGGATCTTACGTAGAATCGACGGCGAAGACATCGCTGTCGATTCACCTATCGGGTACCTACCTAAACCCGAATCTCTAAATCTCGAAGGGCTTGCCGAAAAAGTTGACCTCAAGGAATTGTTCAGTTTACCCAAGGAATTCTGGCAAAAGGAGGTGCTCGAGCTCAGGGAATACTTGGATTCCCAGGTCGGCGAAGATCTACCAAAGGCTATTCTCCAGGAGCTCGATAATTTAGAAAAGAATGTTGCTAAACTTTAAATTCGTTTTTCATTATTTTTATTACTTTTTTATATTTTACAAATTTCTTTTTTCTTTTTTTAACAATTTGAACGTTACGTTTTTTAAAATTTTCTTATATTTTCTTGTAATCGTCAGGTCGCATTCTTGAAATTACAAAATTATTATTAATTGGTTTAAATTATCAATACATCATTACGTTCTAAAAGATATATTTATATTCCTTATGGACATATTCAATTAACTACTTTTCGAATACGCGGTAGACTATAATTTTAAGAATGCTATATATTCTATTTGTTACGAACGAACGAGAGAGTATGATCGACGAATTTTTATAAAATTTTGATTTCAAGTGAATCTTTTATATTATACGTTACACCTTGTTAAAACAATTTTGTTTATACTTTCGTACTTTTTACAATATGTCATAACCTATAGCTACTTACTTGTCTCTTGTTAATACTTAACCATTGCATTCCAAAACCGAATGAGGTTTAAGACGTTTATTATTATTATACATTGTCAAAAACTCTTGCCTACGAGATTTGTATAACGAACCAAAGTATTGTCCGAATGTTTGAAATAAGTATCTATATAATAGTTATATAAAAATGCAATTAAATGAAAATTAATGTAAATAGTATTAGTCGAACGTTACATTCCAATAGGGCCAGAGAAGAAAAACAATCGCCATGACTATATATACATGCATGTTTCTCGTTTTAAATGTACATGCGAGCGTTTGTAACAGATTTCCGTTGGACCAGTCCTTTTTTATAAGTCAAATGCGAGATTAGTGTGTGTTTAATGAGTGTATGTGATAATAGAGCAAAATAAATAAAAATTATACTTTTTTTATTTAATAAGAATTTCTTTACCATATACCTGATCTATTAATAATGAATAATAATAATAATGATAATAATAATGATTCTATACGATATTTAACATAATAAGGTATTACGAATTTGTATCATATAAAATTCGACCGATATCCACTTTACCGATCGCTAATAACTTTTGCAAATACTGGGTTTTTTTAGAATTCACAATATTGATAAAATTTGCAAATAACAAATTAAAATAATTTACAACTACATTTTTATGTATAAATTTTGATTGAACAATTTAAAACGATATCAATATCTCAAGTATGACCAAGTTACCTACATGGGTCATTAGTAATTGACCGTGTCGTTCATAGATGGATCCACCTATAGGGATCACAACGCTTCCGATTTAAACATTCTTATAATTATTACCTTATATTATAAAATTGAAATATTTTTTCAGTTTACATACGGCAATATTATTACATCTCATTAATTGTAATATTTAAACAAAATGCAATACAAATATAAAATAATCGCAATTAAAATTGAAATACTTGTTTCAATCTTTAAGAAAGGTAATGATTGAAAACTATATAGTAACGGTTGTAGAATAGAAAATCGTATTCGAAGTAATTTTTCGATGTGTAATCGAGAACGTTTAAAGGAAGTCCCGTATAATTCATTGGATCGTATAGAGAAATTGTCTTTCTCTTTCTCCGCGTTAATAGCTCATTCCGTGATGTTCCTTCCTGAATCGCGCGCGTATATATATATAGATATACGTAGGAAGATCGTCAGACGTACAATTTACAATTCAAGAGAAACTTCCAACTCCGGACAAGAGTCGGGCGCAACCGTCAATCCGTTATAATTTCTCCGCTAATAGAATCCGAGATTTCGTCGCGGATCGTGCGCCGCATCTCTATAAGAGTTCTGTACTCGATCCGCTCTCGGTCGTTCCCTGGGCACATCGGGCGGTCCGTATAGGCGTCGCCGGAAGGCTTTTCACTAAGAGATTCACGGTACATCATCGTTTCCGGTTTCCCATACTCAATTACTTCTTTTTTTTTTGTTTTACCGTATATACACACCGCGACCAGTACGCTTGAGCTTTTTAACACGTGCGGTTTGGTACTTTCTTTAAAACCATTTATTTTTGTTCCTACATGGAGATAAATGTTGTAGTAAACATGTACTTCTATAAGATTATGTTATATCAGATATATTTAGATATCTACATTTTAACTACATATTGTATTCTGGTCGAATGAATAAATAAATAAATAAATAAATAAATAAATATGACAATGTTGTATTCAGTTGACAGAGGAATACAATTTACTACACATACATCCATTATATACATCGAGGAAACTAATTCTTTGCTTCAAAAAATGGTGTATTTGCTATTGTTTTAAAATCTTTTTTTTGCGCCAAATGTCAATTTCTCAACTATTAAGAAATATTCCTTAATAAGAATATTCTTTACTAATAGATACAAATTTTAAACTATTTTGTAAAGTTAAGATTATTATTAACGAAGGAATATAATTATGTGCCGTAGTGAATAAATTCGTTTAGTCAAATTAGTAAATATACTTAATTACAAGTTAATATATGAGAGTTAGGTAGACATACTTATATCATCAGTGCAAAAAATTTACTAGCAAGCTCAAAAAGTCGTCGACTCCCCCTAGCGGTGCGTGAACAAAATTATCCTTACGATGCGATGCATTACATTAATAACAATATTTCATTTATTATGTAATAATAAAGAACGTCTTAAAATTAAGATAAAATAATATAATCGTTTTTCACCAAAAATTCGCGCCACTGGATTCTTAATAGTCAAGACACTTAAGCTTGCCTTTCGCCGTATTCTAATCCACACTTCTCAACAATTATGAAATATTTTTTGACTGAAAGGATCTTTTTTCACAATGTAAATTCCTCAAATATTGTAATAAATTTGACCTATAAAAAGATAGTAATCTTTATCAAATCTTTGTCAACTGTGCATCTCGATCACTCGGTGACACACTAATATTTTACGCCACAATAGAATAATTAACGCCCGTGTAATTAATAGCTATATACACACACACACACACACACACACACACACACACACACACGTTATTAAATACCAAAAACAAAGGTCTTTACCCGCGCAATACCTTAAAAGATCGGAATATATAATTATTATCGGCAGCGTATATAAAAATTTCGTCACCCTTCTCGGAAATCGCGATTCTCCAGTCGACCGTGGAATATCAACGACGAAGCTTTGAAAAATTCATAAATCGCGGTATGTTTGCAAAGATGGATAATATATATAGGGAGAGCTGATCGTTCGATTGGCAATTCGAATGCGTCAAGCATAATTTCCAAGTACTATCCAAATACGAAAGGAGAAAGAAGGGAGAAGGGTGAGGGGGGAGTTCGTAGTTATATACAAGTATATAATATCACCAGAGACAAAAGATGAGGGACATTCGTCGATGGCCGACGAATCGCGGACCAATAAATTCAAGAGCGCATCTCGCATGTATAAGTGCGCAAACTACGGATGCAGAGCTCTATATGGATGTGTTGTGAAATTTTTTGGTCTTGGGTGTTGAACGTGTTAGTCTTGTGTAATGTATCTTTTACGAGGGAGAAGGAACCTTCGCATCGTATTATTATACGTACGCGTATAATTTTTAATAAATAATTGTCTAAATTAATTAAACACATGAGAAAAGGAAAGACCGCTACGAACATTTTTTAATTGTACAAGACGCTGACGAATGATATTAAAATTAAGTATACACGGATCCATAAGCATATCAACCCAAAAATATTGAACTAAAAATCTGAACGATTTATTAATGATACTGATTAAAACATTTATATTTTTAAGAGAAAAATAATGTTTTTTATAATAAAATTTTAACTAAAAGTATATTTGATCGGCAATATTTAATAAACATATTCAAGTTTGTAGGTATCGGATGTAAAGGAGGTAAAAATATGTTTCCTTTATTTACAAAAAAAATATGTTTGTTTTGAAAATTCGATACGAGTTTAACTTCTAAAAGGAAAGAAACAAAATAATCGCTGGACACATACGTACAATATAATAAAGTTGTAACCTCAAATAAGTGTGGGTGTCACCAAGTGTCACGCTGTACCACAATTGGAAGAAAACACTTGGCTCTCTCGAATGAACAGAAGATGTTACGTGCTCGGTCAGTTACATCGTGATTCGAATATATATAATCTCATAGAAAAGGAAAAGGATGAATAGAATGTCACGTCAACTATATCTCTAAGAGACTTTGAAAAAATAATCTCAGAAAATGTATAGGAAAGTTTTCTGTGCGTTGGTAAATAAATTTACTTTTCCATTTAACATTACACGGAGAGAAATTTCGTATTAAAAATTCAAATAGTTTCATGTAAAGATATCACAGACTAACAAATTATAGTTTGTGTTTTAAAATTAAAGAAAGTTATAGTGTATTGTAAATATATTACAAGAATTATAGTAAATTTTATTATAAACTAAAATCATTTTCCTCGAAATTTGTCAGTCTGTGATTTCTTTACCGAAAACTATTGTAATGTTTAATTTTAACTTTTTCTTCACATATTGAACGACTTATTTATAAAAATGGATACATTTGATCATACATTAGTAATCTATAGGTTTTACATTAAGCCTTACACTAAACTATTTCTCAGTAATATACACGCGTAATTTAAGATTTTACTTCGATATTTGCTAAGATGTCGAGTAATATATACAAATATATATATTTATGCGGTGTACAAATTATATATTTACCAAGTGTATATAATATTAAAACGTAGTACAAAATTTTATTTTCACCAGCATCACTTCCTAGTACGTGTACACATACACACACACACACACACACACACACACACATACACGTAGAAAACCAAACGAGATACGACAATATTATCAAAACGTGTGAAAATGAGGATAATAAATCGAGTTAAATGAAAATCTACCACGAAACATTGTGATGTGTGACACATACCTTTTTAATATTAATAACTCTAAATCTTGTTAATCGCCAAGTTAAAATGCATTAACACAACCGCGCTTATGTGTGTGTATGTGGTGCGCGCGCGATTGTACATAGGGAGGACGCGCGAAAATCCACGAGGCGCCTCACGTACGGCAATTTAAATGGTAAAGTGTCCGACCCGAGAAAGAAGAGTCGAAACGGTAGCTCTTGCAAGATGATTTAAAAGTCAGTGAAATTATTCCGGTTTCGCCTTGCGTATATAGAAATCTTGATCGTCCGCCGTACTTTTACATTCGTTTTCGCGCATACACACACGCCCGCGCGCGCGCGCGATATAATAATAATACGTATAACGATGATGAGGACGTGAGTGTGTGTTGGAGGAGGACGTGTCGATGTTTCTATATCCCGAAAATGTGGGCCATTGTGCTCCTGTGAAAATTGATGGACGAGCTAACGGATCGTCTGCCGGTGTATATCAAAAGGAGAAAATGCACGTAAGGTGCATTTCGAATCGTTGATCGACTATCGAGAAACGGTTATTGAATTTCATTTCATTTGGTACGTATGTCCATGGACTTTTTTGTCCTTTCGTGTGTATTAATTTCGATTTTATCATACTGCATTTAACATCTTGAAAATTATAATTTTTATAACGAAAAGAGCCTATATATCAATTTTTCCACTGGTAATCTCCAACGTTGGCCGGCATGGGCAACGAGAAGAAAAAAAAAAGGTACGAGGTACGTAGACGTGCAATTTAAATAAAATCCGTATGATTGCGATATAGCAAATCACTCCGGCAATATAACGTAATTTCATAAAAGTAAACGAGACGAGAGTTTGTACATGTGTATATGTATAGATATATCCGTCTGCCCAACGAGAATTTGTGCAATGCACTCTCGAGAGCTTTAATGGACGGAACTGTACTCGAATCACAAGTCCAGTTGACTGTCCAAGTGAATGATGCGCCTACTATACCACGCGTTTTTATATACGCACTTCGGTCGCTCTTCTCCGCGTAGCCTATTATATAAAAAAAAAGGAAAGAAAAAAAAGGAACGCACGACGTGTACCGTATGTGTATAACTGTATACGATATTCGCCACATTGCGTATTACGGATTCAACGATAATAAAGTTTCGATTAGACCCTCTTTTTTTTCAACTGCTGGATCGATTTTTCGTTGAGCGTGTATATTATGTGCGTGGATTTTGAAATATATATATCTACAAGAGAGGTGTACGATAAATCGGAGGAACGGGAAGAAGGAAAGAGCGGTGTAAGTGTCCGTGGACCGTGATGAGCGTGTAACGCGTGCACGTTGGCGCTTGCATTATATCAGCGGAGAGTCAGAAAGCAGCTGGACCGTGACTCTTTAATTTCATCTGTGTGTGGGTTCGTGCAGATGTTCCGGAGCCGCGCAAGGCCTTGGTTGGAAATAAAATAAAGGAAGATTACTATGCGCGCACGCCACTTACGTTCGATAATTTGGATTCCACGCAGTTTGCGCAATTATCGAACTAATGTGCGTCCCTTGATCTCGCAAAGATAAAACGTTCTTCCTCCTTTTTCGTTACTGCTGTACATGTGTACATACACGCGTATGTGAAAAATTGTAATAATTATAATGACGGGATGATTAAAAAAAAAGAGTAATTATCTTATTCATCTGGTTCACATATATATACATATATATATAAATACGCTTATATAACACGCAGCTTATAATAAAATTCGATATGAATATGTGAATAATAAATATAAATATACGTCCACGTGAGTAAATAAAATTGATCAAGTTTTCGAATCGAGTGATATTTCACTCTTTGATCTAGTCAAAAGTGCAGCAGTCGGCTTCGAGTGAAAAATCACTTTTCGTAAGAGTGATTTATTCACTCGTCGAAGAGTGAAAAAACCCATATAAAGAAAAATTTATTTTGTAGCGGCATGCCGGGTCACATTTTTCTATTTTTTTTTAATTTTATTTACCATTTTCGACATTTTAATTTATTAAATAAGTATGTATTTTCTTGAATTAAATAGAATATACAATAAATAATGAAAAAAATCTGCACCGGACGTCGGGATTCGAACCCGGGACCTTTCGCGTGAAAGTCGGGAACACGTTTTTATATTTTACTTCGAATCGTCCTTATTTGTTACACCCCGATCGAGTAATGCCGGAATTTTATTAACACTTATTGCATTATTCCGTTATTAACACGAATAAACTAATGCGTCAGTCGGTTTGTATAAGTAAAATAAGCACATTTCCCCTGCTAGAAATCAAAAAATTAAAAATCGGCAAATAATAGGTTATTAACAAAATTAACGTATTTTATAGCTACTTCTGCTAGGTTGTTACCACTGTTAAATGAAACGCTTTTTCCTCTTTAATTCGCCCATTTCTTAGATTCAAAACAGCTAATCATTACGATATGTTCATTTAAGTCCTTGTTTCAACCCATAAAAGATCGGATTATTTGATAAAATGGACACCGAAACTATACCTATTTCCTAACTATTTAAATGACACTTTAAATAGATTTGGAAAATAAATTGGAAATATTGTAAATCTGAATGATACTTTAAAATTACTGGTTTAAATGCATATTTGAGAGTAAATTAGTATTAGTATTCGAGTAAACGATCCAATTTGATTAAAAATTTGGAGTTTTAAGTACATTTTAAGTACAGAAGGTGAAGTGAAAATATTTGGAGGTTACGGCAATCTATTAAATGGACGAACGCAGTGGGAAAAAGCGTTTCATTTAACCTATTAACTGACTACTTTTAATTCCTAGTTTTTAGTTCACATTTCCAGCAGCTGTCGATTCAGATTTGTCAAATACGTTAATCAATTGTATAAAAGTACAGTAATAAGCAACCTAACCTATAATTGAGAATCAGGTATCACCTCGAAAGATTCGATAAAGTTTACTATACTGCAAAGTAATTTTAGATAGAATGTTATAACCATTTATTGAAAGTCGTATATTAATAATTGGTCCAAGTGTGCATAAGTCATTTATTAGAAGATTTCACTGTTTAAAAAGTGTCATAATATTAAAAAAGAGAACTTTCACTCTTTTACTTCGAGTCATTTAAATCACTCTTTACTTACGAGTCACAAAATTGACTCTTTTACGAGTTATTTGCTAACAAAATGAATCTAATACGAGTGATTGCACTAGTCACTCTATTGAAGAGTGAAAAAATCCTTCTTCAGAATTTAGAGAGATTTTATTTAACATTTAAGAGAATCACACACGTACATCATGTGTGTCCGCGCCTCTGTGTGTGTACGTGTACAATATTAATAAATCCGTTTTAACGATTACGAACGATACGTACATGTACATGTATATATATATATATATAAAAAAAGTTAGGATCATCATAGCTATAGAGGTAAACGTGGAGTCTCGGTGTTTACACACGTCCTTTCCGGAGGACTTGTCACGACAGAGAGAAAATCCTCGGACGAGAAAAGAAAGATGTCTTTCCTTCTTTCCTTCTTTCTTTCTCTTTCTCCGTGTGGTCAATGGTGAACATTCGCAAATACCGTAGAGAGACGCGGGACGAATTTTAAAAAAGGCTCGCGAGCACCAAAAGAGAGAAAGAGAGTACAGTGCGATCATCACCGGCTAACGGGCTACATGCAAATGGACGCATCTGTGCTTTTATATATATATACGTATTATACGTATCATATACGTACATCGGCGAATTCGGTCGACTCTTAAGAAAGGCGCCGTACCACCAATGTCAACGTGTTTATGACTCTCTTTCGACTCCGACTCCTCTTACCGACCACACTTCATTCGATTGTTCCTTCGTGTAGAAAGTTTTCCAAAGTCATTGTCACGAGCGACAAAGATTATTGTTAAATTTCGACGAAAAAACAATATCTACATATCTATCTAGAGTCTGAACAGTAATAACCGAAAATTCGATAATTATACACCGTTTCGCAGTAAAATTAAAAGAAAAGAAAAAGTGTGAAGTATCAACAGTTATGTAGAAAACAAGTTTATTTATATATGCACGAGCAATCATTTTAAATATGCAAAAAAACGGTGTTGTAAATTAATTTATCGATTATTTACAGCATATGGATAATAAATGTAACTAAACGCGATATATATATACATACAGAGAGAGAGAGAGAGAGAGAGAGAGATACCGCGAATTGTCAATAAGCGAATATTGACCTACAAATAAATTGAAACGCATTGTAACGCGGATTTATATAGAAATCTAGTCTAGTCTACTCTCGATATATATACCTATAAAGTATAGATTCGATAAAACAAGTAGAAAACTGTTGATTTTTAAATAAACGCTAAAGGATATTAAAACGAACGAGAGAAAATACTTATCAATATATTATACATATGTATATATATATCGAGAAACCATCGCGTCTTTCGCGTCGTATATATATAAATATAAAATCTCGGGAGACTCGTGTCTCTCTCTCTCTCTCTCTCTCTCTTTCTCTCTTTTGCCGCACAGGAAATCAATAAGCCACGCCTATCGCTTTCTCGGGCGCCTTATACGCGCGCGATTGCCAAAGACCCGAGACGGCGACAGCGGGACAAAGATAAATGCATGCTCTTCGAGACAACTGTATATATATATGTATATATATATATATATACATGCGTATTTGTGACTCTCGAGATGGTGGACGATGCATGGAGAAAGAAAGGGATATAGAGAAATGGTCTATCGTATGATTGAAATAATTCCATTTTTTCTCTTATATGCTAAACAAATTTTTTTTTTTATAAATTAATTTTGTATAAGATTAATCAGTTATCCGATTGTGCAAAGTACGGAAGGAAAAATGGTTGTGTGTACAGGATTAAGTTTTTATGGGATATTTCTTATATTGCATATCAAAGTTATGATCAATCGATGTTACAGTACAAAAATTTATAATCAAATTTATAGAAAAGTAAAAAATAATAAAATGTATAGTAAAGTAATTGTTGCTACACAACATATAGTACCTTTTTTTATGATTTGTCAAACAATGCCTCTCCTATTTTCAATAACACAGTAATTTTTGTAACCGCTGGCATTTTTCTCCTTGTACGTATTACTGTTACTATTCGACGCTATAAGAGAATTAATATTTTCCAACGCTTGAATTATCTTATTTGCTTTGCAGGATACGGAAGACACGTCTGTCCAATATTGGACATTACTACTGATCCCCGATGCTGAATCACATCGTCTGCTTCAATTAGCCCGTGTACAGTTGTACATAAAATAAACAGTGCAAATAAAGAGAAAATCCTCTCGTGTGAAAGGTTCATCTTTACGAATGTCTATGTACTGTTTGAACGTGTCACGTATAGGTTGACGGATAACACGCAGAGACGCATCGCGCCGGAGAAAAGAAAGGCTAGAGGTAAAATACGAATTGAAGAATGAAAATAAAATAAAAAAAAAGGAAAGAAGAGGGCGAAAAGAGCGGAGAGTGAGAGAGAGAGAGAGAGAGAGAGAGAGAGAGAGAGGAGAGGTCGCGTCTGTATTTCTCTCGTAGCTGGATAGATCGCGTCGCGGGTGTCGTTTGGAGCAAAGTGTATTGTCTCTCTTCTCCGAGAGCTCCTTTCTCGCATTAGCATAAGAATTCAGCGCTTGCGCCTGACCCGACTGCCGATCGACGCCCGGGATGTACACCTCCCGTGAATCAAGACCTACCTCCGCATACACATATAGGTATATACTTATATACATATACTCTACTCTACACACGAGAGAGTGTCTCGCGCTCTCCCGTATCACGAACGCGGAATAAACGATGATCCTCGAGAGAGTGCCGATCGAAACCGCATAACTATATATATATATATATATTTGACGGGACAATATCGCCTGTATATGACGAGCGTTCGTTCGATTTTCAACCGGAATGCTAATTTGATGTATGCATTGTTCGAGTTCGACTGATGTGCGCCACTCTTTTTTTTTCTTCTTTCGAGGGAGAGAGGGAGGGAGCTGTTACTTCTTTTTTTCAGGTTTATAGGTCTTGGGTGTTGGACGTATATATCGATTGTTTTTATTGTTCCTCCTCGATGACAAATCGTGTGTATACCATGGATAAACCCGAGTATATATATTTTTCTCTTTACTTTGAGTTACGATTGCTCAACGAGCATTATAATATTTTATGTAACCGTGCGTGACGATTCGATCGATTTGCAAAAAAAAAATCCAATTATCCAAAATTAATGAATGATCCTTGTGACGAGCTGACGTGAGTCAACCTGATGATGACCTATTATATATATATATATAATCGCGATAAGCGATGACCACCTAGAAACTCATCGTGATTGTATTTAAATATCACCATCATTTGATAGTGTACGTGACGAATAACAGATCCTTCTTAAACGACTCGCAAATTCGATTGAATGTATGTATGTATGTATATATACAGATATATAACGAGGAATAATCATGTGTGCACCCTTGCATATTGAAACTGTCGAATGCGCATCTCTCTCCGTATCGTAGCTAAAGAGAGAAGCCGACGTTCTATATATCAAAGGTTGTAAAAGAAAAAAAAACACAAATGGTGTGTATGTGTATATATGTATATATAAAAGAAAAGGTATCGACATCTTCTTATGAATTCTAATCGATGAGTGAGTAATGCGTCTTACGAGTGAGAGCCGATCAGTGACCACGACTCTGAACTCTTGTGCTTTAAATTTGTATGCACCTGCTGTAGGCACATCTGCGATGCGCGCGCGCGCGTCCGGCTGCGGGTTACGCGCGCTATATTCCTGCAGTTGCTGCTACTCTTCCTCTTCATCGTGGTAACGCTAGTTTTATTGTTCGTCCAAGTCTCCCTCTTATCTATGACAAAAAAAAAAACTTTACTTAATCTACAATATTTTTCTTTCTTTTATTTTACATTTATATATCGATATAGTTCTATAAATGGAGTTATCGTGATTAGTTAAACAATTTTTTGAAATTCTTCGTGGTGATCGACGAATTTTGTTTACGTCGTATCTTACGTAGTCTCGAAAAAAGTCGCAATTTAAAGAAACTCGCTGGCCATGTCAACGCGCCAGAATGACATTGCGCCAGAAGCGTATTACGGACGGTTTCCAATTGAGAGAGAAGGTGTCATTGCGCCAGCAGTGCCGACAACTTTAAGCGGCGAGGGCGCCAAATTCAAAATTGTATGCCTATATATGTTATAACGACCATATGTATATATATGTGGTATATACACACGCACACACACACAAATATATGTATGTGTACATATGTATATATGGTGTATAGGTAATATGGTTGAAATAAAACAATATATATATATAAATTGATGAATCGGTACTTATGCCGACACACAAAAAATCGGAAAATTAGCTTTGTGAGCCCCGCTTTGACGTTATATATTAATGAAGGATTGGAGTTATAACGTCTTTCGAGGTGCCGGAGGCCTCCGGCCTCCGGCACTTCGAATGAGGTTATAACTTCAATCCTTCATTAATATTATAAGGTCAAAAGTGTGCTTTTTACCCGTGAGGGGTATTTAGGTATTTGGGTTATTGGATATTTGGGTTATTGGTTTTTTATGCATTATTTTATCAATTAATATCTCCCCTTATATCTGAGTCGTTACATATGTTTATAACCCAAAACACCAAGATAACACGTAATGTCACCATAAGTACACGATACTGATGTTTATATATATATATATATATATATATATATATGCGCATTATATAAAAGAAAAGGTATCGACATCTTCTTATGAATTCTAATCGATGAGTGAGTAATGCGTCTTACGAGTGAGAGCCGATCAGTGACCACGACTCTGAACTCTTGTGCTTTAAATTTGTATGCACCTGCTGTAGGCACATCTGCGATGCGCGCGCGCGCGTCCGGCTGCGGGTTACGCGCGCTATATTCCTGCAGTTGCTGCTACTCTTCCTCTTCATCGTGGTAACGCTAGTTTTATTGTTCGTCCAAGTCTCCCTCTTATCTATGACAAAAAAAAAAACTTTACTTAATCTACAATATTTTTCTTTCTTTTATTTTACATTTATATATCGATATAGTTCTATAAATGGAGTTATCGTGATTAGTTAAACAATTTTTTGAAATTCTTCGTGGTGATCGACGAATTTTGTTTACGTCGTATCTTACGTAGTCTCGAAAAAAGTCGCAATTTAAAGAAACTCGCTGCATGCGCTTCGCCGGAGTGATCGATGGCGCGAAACGCGTCCGACCAGCTCGTACGTTTCGCGGTGTTGATCTTCCTTGCGATCGCAGCTAAGAGAAACATTTTCTCCGTGGACCGAATACTAAATTTTTACTTTATTCCAGAAAATCGGAGATTCAGCTATTTGTGCACCAATTGATTTACTATATTCTGTTATTTATAACAATTTCGTCATTTATTCTTTTATCTTTTATACATTTTAAACCCTTAGAAACATGTTTTTCAACCAGTCAAAAATAATCATTCCAAATACCTACAAGGCTTATAAGGGGATGGTATACTCAATATTCACCGACCGAGTCAATAGAGATGAAAAAATAATTCTGGTTAAATAAATAAAGCATTTTTTAGAAAATGAAAACATCATTGCCCTTCCTTTGACCATTATCTATCACTGTGTGACAATTTCAAACAATAATAATGTTGCGTCAGAACATGGCATTGGAAGGAAATTTGACACTCTATCTGCTTCCAATGCTGCAATTCTGGTAAATTTCATTATTTTCCAAAGTCATTATTTACGGACCATGCCAATAAAAACGAAAAAAATATTTTAGTTAACTAAACGTCATAAATTATATAAACAAACCAATTCATCATCGTACAAAAGTAAATTTTCATATACCGATTTTACAAATAATTTTAAATACAAATTAAAAAACATGATAATATTTGAGAAAGTATAAGAGAAGATGTGCGTTCGTTTACAAACAATTGACCTCTCTGCAAAATTTCTGACTTGAATTCCAAGAAATGTCCAAGAAATCTCTTACCAAAAGTATAAATAAAAATCAATAAGCAACCATTCTTGGTAAAGGGTTTCTCAGAAACCCGTTTTTTTTTTTCAATTTTTGCACAGAGCTCAATTGTTTGTAAACAAAGAAACATCTTCTCCTACTTTTTCAAATATAACGTATATTATGATTTATTATTAAATTCTTTATTTAGCTCGGCTGGTAAGGTAGGGAGCTATTAAGTTTAGAACCCCCTTAATGGGGTAAGATACCCGATGGTTACCGACCGAGCATAAAAGATATTTATTGTATTTATTTAAAAAAGATGCAATTTTAATGCAAAACCTGAATACAAAAGCACTGTATATAATTAAATAATAAAGTAATTCTACAAAGATTAAATTCAGTACAAGGAGACCCTAAAAATTTCTGCACAGAAAACGCACGATTTTCCATGATTTTTATTGCATGTTTTTAAATAAATGTAATAATTATCTTTTGTTAGTTGGCCAGTAACCACCGGGTAGATTACTCCGTTAAATAAATAACTTTATTTCCTTTGGTCGAGACAATGTTGGGTAACTTTAAAATCTATGTGCCGAGGATTGTGTATAGACTTTTTCGTGGCAACAAAGATGCCTTATGGGTTGGTGTCATAGTCGCCGGTGGTGGTGCTGTTGCTGGTGCATTGCGTCCACCGGAAGTGATCGATACCGTGACGTTCGGCCGGAAGTAAGTTCCGCGTGTATCGCATGTAACCGTAAGCCATTTGGGGGAGTCGGAGAGAAAGACAACTCTTTTATACTTTATATTTCGACTCGTTTTTTTTTATTCTCATCTTCTTTATTTTCTTCCCCGTACCGAAATCTTTACTTTTTCCCTCTCTCTTCCGTTTTTTCTTTTGCGTTACACACAAAGTACCTTGAATTTTTGTTGCGAAAGATGCTGATGCGGTCGATTGTTATTCCGAGAGGTAATTTTTGCTTTTGTCGAGAGTGCGCGCTCGGAGTTCCTGCCACCTTTTTCCTTTCGACGGTACAAAATCACTCGAAACGAATAACAATCGTTCCGATTTTCATTTTTTTTCTTTTTCCGAACATCGGCGCTATCGAAATTTGAGTACTTACTTATACGCGATCAAGTCGCACAAGAATAATCTTGATTCGTCGGATGGTAAATGCGTCATCCTCGAACTTGCGTATCAAATCGTTATAAGTATAAATCATTGTATATATCTATCGGTAAAAAGCAGCTTTTGTCTTTTTTCTTCAAACCCGCATTTTTGCGACTTCTTGGACTGCGCGGCGGACGCGACAAGACGAGACAAGAAGAGAAGAGAAGAAGCGAGTTATCCGCTTACTGCGAAAGAGTTGACCAGGTAAAATGTCTGTGTATATATGGATATGTATATATATACCAATAGACGTGAGTGGTAGTGGCATGTAGGAAGAGAAGGACGTAACGGACGCGTTCTGCCTCGCCAGAACAGATGAGTGTAGCATTTCCCGCGAGGACACCGTAAACCAGACTCGTACGGACTATCGATTTAATGACTCCTCTGATCTTCTTTCTCTCTACACATATATATGTCAATTTTACAAACCGTAATCTACGATCGTTGCCTACATACGATTTCTTCTTTTACCTATATACATGTATAACGACGAAAAGAAGAAATAGATCTTGTTAAATCCGCGCGTTAAATCTGCCGATTTGTCATTACAATCATACCGCGGAGTGTATAAAAGATAAATAAGGGGAGTACACACGCACTCACACGCGCACGCGAAAGAATCCATTGGATCATTGTGCGAGAGGTATCGTAACATATGCGAACGTAAGGCACCACAAAGCAAAGCACGTACAGAGACCGAACAAGAAGTAGTATAGATTATACGCGCTTCTTCTCCTTCTTCTTCTCTTATTTCCTCGGGCCTTTTCTTTTTTTCCTTTGTGCGATAGACATTCAATAGAGACAAAGAGAAAGGTGAAACAAAAAGTAGGAAATCTTTTACTCGCTTACATACTTATACCTCCAGAGAATAATCGTACATAAAACAGTCGTGATAAACCTTTCGATTAGATCAATCGAGATTTTTCTTTTTATTCTTCCTCGATATCTTACATGTACAATTATTGACGTACAGTGATACAATTATGGAACATTCGACATATATATATATATATATATATATATATATAATGACGGTGAGTATAATCAGATTAATCGATCTTGCAACGATCGTTACTGCGAATTATACATTCGGAAGAAGTTGGAGAAAATTATTAATATGCACATATGTGTGTGTGTGTGTGTGTGTGCGTGCGTACGTCTATATACACCCGCGTCGGTCGGATGAACGTAGCGGAGCGTGGCCCAGATAACGCGTATGTGTATGTGCGTAAATGTGCGCGCTGCGTACAATGGAATTCGCGGTGTCTCTCCCGCGTGCTCACGCACGCACGTTCCACGCTCCATCGTGCTGCTTTTTTTTTTCTTTTATGTGTCACGGTCATGGCGCTTCTTCTTCTGGCCCAACTGCCGTTCCGTCTCTCCTGTCCATACGTCGTATAGATAAATTCTTAACGATTTTCGCCAATTCTCGATGATGATTTTAATGATTGAAGGAGAAGTAAAATTTCACTGGATGATCGTACGCTTTTTTTTCGGTGATTATTATTCCATCGTATACGTATAAATATATAGATGCGACCGAACCGATACATATATATATATAATAACGATTAATTACAGTTGGAGCATGAAATTGAGAAAAGAAAGGAAAGGATATACGTATATCGTGAAAGACAGGAGGGGATGATATATCTAGAACCTATGGATTAAGTGAATTTCTCGTGATGGTAATTACGTTGAGCGAGTACCTCGTGTCCACCCGTACATATATAGTTTTGCAATATATATATAGGTGGAGTTTGAAAACGGGATATTCACAGAAGAGGTCGCGAATAATCGTCCGGGGACAGGACGGAAGCAACCCGAAACCATAAATCAACGTGAACGCACCGTACTGCGACTTTATAAGCGGCATTCGACTATATACGCGGAGGTTTACTCCTCCGCATCAACGCAGCGGGGTGAAAGTAAAAGAGAAAATGCGACGCGGATCATAAGCAATCATCGCGTCGCGCGATGTGATTGGAAAGTGCCTTGACGTATGGTATAGACGAATATAACATCTTCCCGTTTTACACGATTGGTATATATATACACGCATACACGTTCATCGTGGAATTCAAATTCTTTCTCTCTTTTCTTACTGTTGCTTTTTTATGCGACTTCTTTCAAAACCGTATGTTCTAACCATTTAAAGAACATTTTTTTATTTTCTCGCAATTTCCATATATCTTTCTCGTATATATACAAATTATAAAACTTTGCATAATATCGACAATCCGTGTAGTACACCCTGAGCCGACTGGAAAAATATTTATTATTTATTCTACTTCGGAATCTCTCGCTCACGCCAAATTACCTGTAAACATTTTGCAAATATCTAATTAATATATTTATAAGTTTAAAATAGTTTGTATGCGAATCTTGATATAAACTTGAGACAAAGTCTAAATTACTTCCCGCCCAATTACGGGACACGCGTGAAAAATTAGGCTATATACCCGTCACATACCCAATTGTTGCTCAATTAAGGCAAATCCGTACGTTTATAGAATAATTTAATGTTAAAAAGACTAATAATCGTATATATTTTGACGGATACAGAAAGTACAAGTATTAAACTTCGTTTTAGCCATCTCAGAAAAATAAAATAAAAGCTATTTTTAAAGTAAGCAACAATCTAAGAAACAAAGGCGGGAAGTAACAATTTCTGATCAGTAAATTTTCGGTACATATACCACTTTCTATTTAAGTCTACTAAACAATTATTGATTGTTTAACCTTCAAATTGTGCGTAGCAACGTTTATATTAATGTAAATCTTATTATTTTATTGAAATAATACACTGATCAGAAATTGGTCATGATCAATAATTGGGTACCTTACGGTATTTTCAAACTTACAAAAAAAAAGCTATAACAATAAACATATAGGTTCAATCATTATATTTATACGTGTATCACCTTACTTCGAATTGAAATCTTTTTTTTCAACCTTTCCTTCTAAGCTCAATTTAAAAATCGTTAACACACACACACACACACATGCAGACAGAGAGATTTGCACATGTAAAAGAAAGAGAAGCCCGGAGAGAAAAGTCGAGGTCACGCTAAGAATAAGAGCAAGGGAACGAACAAAAATAAAGTGTGAAATACAAATAATTGTAAATAAATAATATTTAGATCAAAATGTACACACCTAGGTTAATTTAAAAATGTTTAATCAAAATTTAAATAGATACATGTATATACGCACACTGAGAAAAGTAATTTTTTGCTTTAAAGGATTGGCGTATTTGCCATTGTTTTAAAATCTTTACTGTGCGGCAAATGTCAATTTATTAACTATTAAAAAACATTCTTTAATAAGAATATTCTTTACTAATAGATACAAATTTTAAACTATTTTTTAAAGTTAATATTATTATTAACGAAGGAATATAATTATGCGTCATAGTGAATACATTCGTTTAGTCAAATTGGTAAATATATTTAATTACAAGTTAATATGTGAGATTTAGGTAGACATACTTATATCGTCAGTGCACAAAATTTACTATCAAGTTCAAAAAGTCGTCGAGTCCCCCTAGCGGTGCGTGAACAAAATTATCCTTACGATGCGATGTATTACATTAACAACAATATTTCATTTATTACGTAATAATAAAGAACGTCTTAAAATTAAGATAAAATAATATAATCGTTTTTCACCAAAAATTCTCGCCACTAGATTCTTAATAGTCAAGACACTTAAGCTTGCCTTTCGCCGTATTCTAATCCACATTTCTAAACAATTATGAAATATTCTTTGTGTAAGGTCTAAGTATAAGGTTACTATATAAATAAAAAGATTAAAATGAAGAAAATCATTATCTTATTTATATGTCCGATTAACAGGAATTTAATATCCTAAAGAAAAGATTTGGGTAAAATAAAGAAGAAGAAGGTGGATGGATGATAAACGAAGGCGCGCTTTTAATTTATCTAAATCTTAATTATTGCTCGCATGTTAAGTGAGTGTCGGTTATAATGGAGTTCGCTTGATTCCCTCACCCTCGGTGTATATATATATAGACACGTAAAATGATGAGCAAATAAAGAAGTACGATCCTTAGCTGCGATAAAATTCATGAATCCATGGAAGTGACAAGGTCGTGCAGTATTTTCCTCCGTTTTCATCTTATCCTCAATGTCAGTGTATATATAATTATTAATCTTCATTCGTTCGACTTTTCAACAATATATAAAGATTACGTCCAATGTTTAATTATCTTATTTTCTTGTCATATAATACATATTGAAACATTAACGATCTTTATACTATTTTTATATATTTTTTTAATACGTATATATATATTTTTTTAAATAATACATATAAAGTTTAATAATTTAATAGTGGTTTGCATTGAGTGTGACACAAGTGATTTATAATAATATTTGAAATAAATAAATAAGATTTATTATATATTATTTGCGGATGTAAAACGAAATGTGTTATATTTTAAGTAGTAATTCCATGTATTAGTAAGACACGGCGTATGTGTGATGCGCGTACGAAATAATTTACGAATTTTCTTAAACATCTTTTTTTTCAATCACATTAGAATTATAATTTACATGAGTAAAATTGATAATACAAATTTTACAAACTGATTTTCTAAATAGTTTCTAACATATCATGCATTCCTATATACACATTTTATATATAATATATATTTTATTTATGATTTTCAGCTGGTGAAGTACATCACGATCAAATAAATAATATATATACATAGGTAGGTGTGTACGTACGTAGAGACGATCGCGAGAGGTTGAGGAAGACCGAACGGACGTCACATTGGCATTGCCCCGACGTCGGCGTTGCGGGAGAGGAGGGAAACCGTAAAAGGTGGGAAACCTCTCCGAAGCTCCCGAGTCCCGCAGCTAGGAATTACCATCAGTTCGTTCTCGCATCTCCCTCTTCTTTCTCTCGATTCTCCCCAACACTCTGCAGCGTTTCACTTTTTATATCTCATCCGTTTGCTCATCGCTGTTCCCTTGTATACAAACTTTATCCTTCAATCGTCTTTTCTTCATTCAATTTTCTCTTCCCTCTTTATTCTAAAATTCAATATTCGTCGTTCGATCATTGCGAAATATATTTCACGGTCTTGATCGATTATTTTTTATTAATTAAATAAATGTATAAAAATATCGCTTTATTTTTAAACATAATGATAATATATATACACTTGCCTTTTACGTAGCATCATTGATGCAAAAATAAAAAAATTGGTTATCAATTTCTTAATTGAAAAGAAAATCTTTCTTTTTCCAGAAACTGAAGAAATTGTTTCCATATATCGTTTCCTCAATTTTCGGTAAACATCTTAAAATTATAGATTAATATATTTCGCTAAAAATTCACCTATATATATATATATATACACACATATGTCGTATACGTCATACCATTAGATTGCACATAATTAAGTTATTAATACAACGATTATCCTACCTCCACATCTTTCGTTAACGATTTCGGTGTTTGTTCAACAGACGTAAAAAAATGATTGGAATTGTATAAACTTATTGTGATAAGAAACGTATATGTATATGAAATTTAGTAATTACACGCATGTATATACACTGCACATAAAGGAGTAATGCATACTTTGATATACATATATATATGTGCACTTGGAAGATCCAAGTTACACTGTAATATTCAGTTACAATCACGCAAAGACATTATCAACTCAGTTTTTCCACTATTATGCGATATTAAACGCAATTTGCGGTTTCATGCGTATGTTATATGTGTATATACACTGCACACCTTCACTGTACGTTGAATGTCATACGTTTTAACAAGTTTAACCCGAACAATTGAGAATTACTCCTTTTCAAATATTTCTTCTCCTATTCTCGATCGTAACAGATGTTTATGTCAATATGTTTCGATAAACCGTCTACCTTTTAAGCTTTGTCGTAGAATTCGTAATGATCGATTTTTCTTCTTATTCATATATTACAGTGTGTACAGACGCCTTTTTTTTGTAACAAGCGCACATATATTTTCGCGCGGCTCAGATGTGTTGAGTAGAACAGAATTGATCCTCTTAGGGCGTCACTAAAGACTGGCGCGCATCATAGACGTCCGACATGGAGCGACCGCTCGAATACTTAACAGATTACATTCGACTTATATATATACATATACTGTATGTGTGTGCATGTACATCAAACTCTTCGTTCAATCGACTTGTACAAGAGTACATGCTGTTGCAAATTAAAAATAAAAAACAATTATATATATCCATCTTTTTTAAACGTGGTATGTATAAAATCGTTGCGAGAAAATAAATTGAAAGCGCCGAGACTGGAGGTTTATATATAGATCCGTAAAAGGGGAAACTCCGGAGTGGAGTGTTAATGCAGGAACGGGTAGAAAAATTACGAGAACGTGTAATAAGAAGTATAGAGGTACGGAGAGTGCGAGGCCGCCGGAGGCAGTCCGCACCGATCTGTTCATCCGATTACTCCCACCGAGTTTACTTCCTACGACCGCCTTGAATCTCTTTGTCTCTCCCCTTTCAGTCTCGATGTCTATCTCTATGCCTGTGTGCTTATACCTTCCTCTCTCTATCGCGCCATTTTCTTTCTCGTGTGCACCTCGTCTCAGTTCTTTCTCTTATTTTTTCCCTCATTTTCCCTCTCTCTCTCTCTCTCTCTCTCTCTCTCTCTCTCTCTCTCTCTCTCTCTCTCTCTCTTTTACGCGCGTTTCTCTCCTTGTACATATAAAACCATCATACGATACCCCTGCGGTTTTAACTTTTCTACGGAGGCTTATTTATTCTTTCCTCTTTCTAGGCGGTCTATGCGTGTGCGCGTGCGTGTGTAATATATATATATGTACTTAACAACAAACGTCGTCCGGAGGGATGGTGTTTTAAATACTACATTTTATTCAGTACCATTTATTCAGTGTATTATTATACCAAAGCGTCAGTTGAGTTAAAAATATATATTGTACAAACTGTATAAATTATATATTATATTAAAAAATAATTTACATAGTTTTCTGGATATATCCGACTTATATTTGTTTAAAAACAAATTGTTTATATAAAATAAACGTAAACGAAAAAAAAAATGTTTCAGTCACAAAGATTCCTGTAAATTTTCTTAACTTTCACTAACGCGGTAACAGACTGCTGAGATCTAAAAAATTACTCAACTTTTTCACAATTTTCACTGAATTTCCTAGTAATTTTTGTTAAAAGTTTAAGTACGAATTTTTACTTTTTGCGTTTTGGCAAAATTTACTCAAATTTTACTTTCCGTGTAGCTAATCTATTCTCGTTTCATCTCACGCCGTATATACGCGATTTTAAATATATTAACCGCATCTAAATAATTTCATTTTGCTGCGCGAATGTATCTATTTATATAGGCATACAGACGGATAAAATTTTCAATCTTTTAAAAATATATAATGTCGCCCTAGTGCAATAAGGTTCCAATTAAATTTTTTTTTCATTAGGTTACAATTTACTTATTCATTTTGTTACTCTAAAACAGCTTGAAAGCACCTTAAAAATTTTTCAAATAAAAAAATATATCACATAATATCAAATATTGAAAATAATAATTGAAAAGGAAAAGTGGAGAGGCACAAAAATTTTTGAGAGTAACAAAATAAAAGAGAATTGGAACTTTTTTGAAAAAATATTTGAATGCATACCTTTTTTTTGAAAAAAAAAATTGCAATTGAAACCATTTTGAAATAAAAAATCGAATTGGACCGTTTTTGAAGAAAAATTTAGAACCCTATTGCGCTAAGGCGACGATATGTCCAGTACTTTTACGAGTGTATGTATATATATATAGATGTATGTGATATACGTATACGCGCGAGGAGTTCGCGCTACTTATGTACAGTAATTTTATGGCAGCACCACGTGCGCTTATCGTTATTTGCATCTTTATGCCCAGGTTTTGATTAATTTTTAATATATACGAACGAGCTTGAATAGCTTTATTAATTTCAAGTGCGTGACGCGCTCGCTTATACTTATACTTATACTTACACTTATACTTTTTATTATTCCAATTTTCTTCGAGATTTCGATTATTATATACGTATATTTTTTCGTGCGAGAACAAGGTGGTTTTGTTCACATATTATTAAATTTCGTTTGCATTATTAACCACCGAGACGATACACACACGCACATACATATATGTCGCACGGTAAAAATAATAATGGTAATTTATAATGTAATTGTCTTATATTGTTTTTCTCTTTGAACGTGATCAAAATACACGGTGTTATTTTTACCTTCTAAACTTGCATATATCGCTTATCACAGCGACTCGCTAATCTAAGGAAAAATTAACGAGGGTCGAACGCGTAACATATCGCATTTTCATGTGTGTATATATATGTTGGCGAACATATGTGTCGCTATAACAGAGAATATCTCTCGGAGAAAAGAGAAAGAATGGATAAATAGACAGGCTAACGATAAATATTGAACCCATGCTGCATGCATGAGTTTTTAAAATTGCACCAACTAATACCTTTTTGCATTATTCTTTTTAATTTATTGTTTTTTATCATAATTTTAAAGAAATATGACATACAAAGCGATATCTGTGAATGTTAGTGATATTTATTAATTAATAATAAAAAACAAAAATTATTACAATAAAATCCTTGTGCGTTTATTGCGTGTATTACATTTTAGGTTTAACATTTTTTTTTAAAGACATGATTAGTAAATATATAGTAATGTCTTGAAAAATAATTGCACGTATCGTTGTAATTAACTTTATCTATCAACACCGACGTCATTTGGTCATTACAAATTGTAGATGTTAACATTAAACATTTAGCGGTTCGCGCGAATATGCTAATTCATACATATTCACAATAATAAGAAGGTAAGTATAATATTTATTTTTTTCTTTTCTGTATCAATGAATTTTAAATGCTCGTAAACTTTAACGTACAATCAATCGCAATATATTTCCTTGTTTAAATAAAATATTAATAAATACCGTTTCCAAATTATTTAATTAACGTATACTTAATCCACACATATGTATATACGCTGTGTTGTTTTTACGAATTAGAAACATTCAGCGTAATTGGGAACGATGATGTGTATGTATATATAGGAGAGTCCAATCGATGATCAAGAATATATTTGTGAGAACAATGCGAAACGGCTTCGAGAATCGCGCAAGTTTTTACGTAAACAAAATTCTCGAGGACTCTCGCAAGTAGTCGCACTCTGCCTCGATTAACGATAATTATTGCGACTCACCTGCCAGCTCGGTCGCGCTTTTTTTTTATCACCCCGCTCGCTCACTCGCACACAACCAATTTTCCTGGGCCGGTCGTATATATAAATATTCAGCGCGACTGACCGACGACTGCTCTAAATTCTTATCACCGGGACTCTTCGAGGAAAACCGAATAATTAACGAGCTGCTGCTGTTGTTTTTTCTTTCTTGTCTTCTATTACGTCTTTAAGACGGACAAAATAATCCAGTCTATGACTTTTATTATTTTTTTTTCTAATAAGATTTTTTCTTTTTTAAGGTAAATTTCTATGAATAGCGAACCACCATAATAGCAAATTATGAACTAATTATAACTTTAATTTTAATTTAATAAAAAAAAATAAATTTGCGTGATGTTATAAAGAATAATATACGTTAGCTTAATACGACGAATGAATGAATTATTGGAGAGTTCCATGTACCTTGAGTTGGCCACAATATGTTGAAACATTCTTGTCTAGCCAGTTGATTGTTAGTATAATTTAGTTTTTACTTAAGATTAAATGAAGCACAGTTAATGAAAATTATTTATTAATTTATTTATTCCAATCTACTGCACGAACAGGTCATTTAAATAACACCTATATTTACTTTTTTGTAAAAACGTATAGTTGAAAATATTTCAATTATTATTATAATATAAATTTTAACTAAAATAAATATACACCTTACGAATTATCAATATAACAATATTATTTCCAGAATATAAATAAATACAATTATCCTAGATTGAATACTTTATGTACTTTACACGATAAACATCTAAATGAATGATCATCTACCGATACCAATTTTTCGATGGCCATTTACTGGTATATTTATACCTTATATATATGTCATAACATAAATTTAATTATTCCGTGTCGATATTTTTTGTACATTATAAATTAATTAAATTAATAATTACTATCCTTTCGTCGTAACGTTATTACATCGATTAGATTTACAGTTTAAGAAAATATAGTAATAAAAGAAAAAGTGAGAAGTGTGCCGAAAAGTAAGAAAAACTGTAAAATCCATCCCCGTATACACGGAGAGAAACAGATGAGAAATTTCCCGCCTTTTCGAGTTCCACAGCAGGTGGTACAGATACTAACCGCGGGTGCAGGTGATGATACTGATACAGCCCGCCTTCCTCTACACGTCGCTCTTTTTTTTTAAGTACGTTACGCTGTATATACTTGGTTCGTGCGTAGGATACTCAACTCGGTATGCTTTCTCTACTTTGCCTCTTTTATTCTCACTCTTTCTCGACGTTGTTTTCCGTTTACCTGTGTGTGCGTGTGTGTATGTGTGTGTGTGTGTGTGTGTCTATATATAAGTACTCTCTATCCCTTTGCTCTTTCCTATCGCTAAAAAATGTTCACGATTGATTTACCTGGTGTATTAGTATAGTTTCGTCATTTTGTCCATTCGGAAATTTTCAACAAATACTAGCGGTGATGGTTAAGATTGATAAAAATATATTTATATAATGCAAAGTCCACTTGAACGATCGAAATTTTTTTTTGGAATAATTGTTATTATTATTATTATAAAAATTTAAGATGCTGCCGCTAAGAATACACGAGTAGTAGATGTAACGAGAGTTTTACAAAGTACGTGGAAGTTTATTTCTTCTTTCGAAATTAAAAATTCCCGCGAACACGTCCATCAATAATTTACCCACCATGTGAAAGAAATGATGAAATGTAGTCTCTATATATAATTACCGAATCCACCAAATCATACTAAATGGAACAAAATTGTTAAAATACGAGACACTCGATAAAAAAAAATTTGCATTCGTTTGTCGTATTTTTGTACTCACCTCCTCGCCTATCTCGTAAAAAAAAGGGAAAGAAAATGAAGGAGAAGGTAAAAACGAGCGAGAAGACGGTCTCCGCCCTGTGCGTCGCTTTCTCTCTCTCTCTCTCTCTCTCTCTCTCTCTCTCTCTCTCTCTCCTTCCAACTTTTTCTCGTCCCTCAGTCTCGTTTCTCGCCCTTTCGCGTAATTCTCCCAACGGCTAGCTCTATCTCTCGGTCTTTATCTCCCTCCCTCTACGGTGCGAGGGGACAGACCGACGGAGATAAACAGCACTTCCGGAGCGAGAGAGAGAGAGAGAGAGTGAGAGAAGCACGAAACGAGAGCACGAGTAATAATAAAAGAAATAAACGACAGGAGAGTCGCCCTATACCAAAAGGGGAGAGAATAAATTGTGTAAGAGAGGGAAATGTTGAAAAACATGGAAAGAAAAGAGAGAGAGAGAGAGAGATTAAACTATATATATATATAGTATCTGTAGAAGAAGAAAGAGAGAGAGAGAGAGAGAGAGAGAGAGAGAGAAGTAGCCCGCAGGAGAGTCACACCTGAGTGCTCACGCTTCCTCTCATCCGTTCTGTACAACCTTCTTCTCTCTCTCCCTCTCTCTTTCTTTCCTCCCTCGTATATCTACGTGGCAACGCTTTTTTTACGAGAGAGTCGAAAAAATAAGCGAGAGAGGCGTGTAGTTCCGAAAGAGTAACTGCTACGAGCACACGCACGCACGCACGAACGCACGCACACACTCGCGCGTACACACGTGCAAGGAGTGCTTTTTCGTTTACTACACATTACTACTCATCTGAACATTTTATTTGAATGATGCGTACTCTTAAGGACATGTCAGCTTCAGAAAATGCTCAGTTTTTTATATAAACAGAAGTGTAAATTATTTTTATGAATATACCCAAATTTTGCATGTTTGCTATTTTGTATATCGATCATATAATTAGGATGTTTGGGTTGAAAAATTATGTCTATGTTGAGTAATACTTACACATACTCGAAATGGTCACAAATATTTGTAGACTTCGAGTCACCGGATTTACCGTTAAATTTTTTATTCGATTAGTATTTTGATCAAAGTGTTATTCCAAGCGGTACAGCAATTGTAAAATCCAAAACATTCAAACGGGTGAAATGATTTCTTCTTCTTGAAATTAATAAAATTAAGGTTACAGCGTGAAAATATATTTAGCACATCATATTTTTTAATACTTTGGAATAATACTACGTGTTATTTTGAACACTATCACGCCTCACAATAAATACAGAATTGAATAAATTATAAAGTCGATCAATCCCCTAGTAGATACCAACCGTTAATTTCATTTAAAGTAATCGCTTTGAATATATACATGTAAAACTATATTTATACACCGCATTATTGTATAAAATATAACTCTACTGTCAAAATTAAATTTTTAATCCTGTAGATTAAGTCTTACACAAAAATGATTAATTCTAAATCAAATAGATTGAAACTTTTCGCTCTAAAGACTGATAACAATGAATCTTGCAAATACCGAGGATGAAAAAAAGAACCTGTTTCAACTTTCCCGATACAAACTTTGAAAAATGTTGAGATTCTTAAGAAACGCATATCCGTCTCCTCCGCATCCTTAAAAAGTCATTAAACGCACCAATCGCGGTATGCTAGCGGTCGTATAAAAATAACTTATAAAACAGTGTACCTAGTACCACACAAGAAAGTTACTTAAACGCAACTACGCACGATAAAAATCTGTTGCGCGCGCGCGAGCGAGCGCTTGCAAGAACCATCCGTATTATATATATACCTACCACCAATTAAACAAGATCGCGGGTATACATTATACACACACACATACGCACGCACACACACGCATATATATATACGCGTTCATAAGAAAAAGATACGTTCTTCTCCTTCTTCTTCTGTTATTTTTTATTTTCCATGCGCAATGTTACACCATACCGCACAGATGCTGCGAGTCTAAACTCGCTATATATACGTATATATATAGGTATATACACCTTTTCCTTTATTATAATGAAAAATAAATCTCCCACGCGCGCTCGTGTTTATAATCACCCAGTCGGACTTGATACATCCTAATGACCGAGTGACGAGCAAAAAAATGTATCTTTTTGCAGTGGCGTTGCGCGAATGTAATCGTGATCCGCGCGATACGGTTAGGCTCCATCCGTGAGAGAGATGATCAACATGTATATAATATATAAATAAGCTTCGTCTCTTCTCTCTCTCTCTCTCTCTCTCTCTCGTTAAATCTTGAGAATATTATGAAAAAAAGAAAATCCTTTTCTTTAATTATGAAGTCATTACGTCGATTTTGATGAACAAACCATATGATATATTCATTTGGTGACATTTCGATCAACTTTATCCATCCTCGTTACATTGAATATAATTAGTCACTTAATATTGTATCACATTATTACAGATAAAGTTGCATACATTTTAAACCGTACCGTAATGTAACCAATTTCTGATCAATATCAATTGCTGATCTTACCTTCACCCATATAAACACTTGACATTATTTTACATATTATATCGTAATACATGCATTTTCAACTTATAAGGAAAATATCGTATGCTTGGGAAACGGATTGTGCTCAGCTTGTAGGATATGTTTTCTAAAATAAAAATATGAAGAAAGCCAGAGCCGCAGACCCTAACAATTGGTTATTCAAAAGTAAATACGCTGTTAAAGCTAAATTTCCAAAAAATAGGGACTTCACTTAACTTCTAACCTATAATATTGACATTCAAACCAAAGTTTAATGAAAAGCTGAGATAAAATAGATATAATTTAAAAAAAAACGCTCAGATCCGTTGAAATGGAGTCAAGTTATAGCCAAATTAAAAATTTAAAGAAATTTAGCTTAAAAAAATCAATAAAATTTGTACTGCCCAATTTTTGTTTAAAATTTCTCAAAATTTTTAAATCGGCTATAACTTTATTATTTTATTTTATAGAATGTCAATATTTGTCATAATAGCTTAGCTATTATGAGCGTAAAAAATGTAGTCTCTTTTTTTTGAAAATTCTTTTCGCTCGAGTTATTGTGATTCGTTTGTCAATGCTTTCTCGAAGGATGTACGCGAGAGATATACCGTGATTACATAATACGCCAGTACGTTGTCCCGTCTGTGGAATATTTCGGGGTGCATATGCGAATCGTGTCCTGTACGGAAAAGGAAACGTGCCTCATTGACATTTAATTAATGATATACGTTATTATACACGAAAGGAGAAATTATTCTTTTTTTTCTCTCATCAATATTTTTACCTTTGAAATATAATACACGTGTGTTAGAAAAATAAAGGTTTGCGACACTTTTTCGATCAATCGTACAACTGATCTAGATATACTCGCAATCGATATAATTGACGTTAAAAAGCAATACTGTTGCTTTCTACGTAAGTTATTAACATAGAGTTACACTGTATTCGTTGTATCTAAATGTGACATTAGGTACGTGTGTGCCTGTGTGTGCGCATGTATATACATAGATGTGTCCAATTTATAAATAAAATTATGGACAATTGAGGAACAACAATATAAATTTTATGCTCAAGTTATCGTGATAATAACGATACCCAAAGGTACCTTAAAATTCCTATCTGCGTCCCATCGTTCTCATCGACGTTACATTCCATAAACTCCGAGACCCGTTGAAGAAAAGAAAAAATAATAACCACGCTGATGCTAAACGGAGCGTCGCATCTTCTTTCCTTCTATATACCCGATGAATTTGTCGAAAAATTTCTGGAAAAGTGGACCGGTAAAATATGTCTACTCTCTCTCGTTCTCATATATATACATATACTAAATACCTTCCGTCACTGTTTAATTCTATATTACAAATTAATTATATATATTATCTTCTTTTGTGTCTTGCTCTTTGTTTATAAATAACTTATAATGACAATCTTTAAGATACGCGCGATCAGATTTATTTATGAATTATATAGAGAAGAAACATTAGTTGAATCAACAGATATGCTTAATAAATATTAGAATTGCGAAATATTTTTATAATTTTTCTATTAAACAAATTCCGATCGCTAACATTATATTATTAAATATTTAAAATATCAGATTTTCCTATTTCGATAATTAATTTCAAATATTGTATAAAGATAAACATCTACATTTATCAAAAATAACTAACCACACAAAGAAATTTGAGCACTGGGAATTCCCAACTAAAAGGAATACATCCAATTTGAACTACATATTACAAAAATCGTAATGTATAAATAGTAGAATGGGAATACAGTAGTTTAGATAATACATATACCTTAAAACATTATCAAAATAGGAATAAAGTATATCCAAGCTAGTCATAAATAAATACCAAGATTATTCATTTCCATTATTCCCTCGTTCGTAACCAGTCAATTGCGATATTTCCAACTTGGGCATGTAGAGGTCCTATGTCGGAAACACCTTATTCCGTATATTTATTGAACTTACAGATCCCTTATTCCAAGTTAAGTTGGGATATCCCAGTATCAATTTTTTTGTGTAAAGAAGAAAGCCAAGTTATTGCTTGCCAATGTCCGCTTTTACGAAAGTTATTCGATATCTAACAATAATTTCAATGAAAATTCCTTCCACTTTGATCAGTGATAACCCGGAAATAAATAGTAATAGGCACTCAAACCTAAAACCAAAAGAAAGTTGAGAGTGAAATAACAGAAAAGTCAGTAAAAAGTACGCAACAGCAAAAATTAGTTGCATCAAGAAATTTTTTTTTTCTCGCGGATATATTTTGAGAATTAGTAAAACGAAATAGAAAATTGTAAAACGAAGGATATATAATATAGTTAATTGACGTAGTTAATCTAGGAATTACATAAAATTATACTAAAGCTCGAATTTGACAAGCCATGAAAAAGAATAGAGAGAAGAGAAAAGGTAAAAATCTGGTCGCGCTTCTGTAAGTCAGTCAGAAGAGGATGTCGAGGCCGGTCGTTTCCTGCGGTTTGGTCCTATACACTTTTGTCGTTTATATAGTATATATACAGTGCCCATACACTTGGGATACTCCTGCCGGATTTTCGCCGGATGGTGATGTTCCACATTTTGACTCCCGCGCGCGCCCATTTAAAAGAAATGAAGAGTCGAGACGCTCGCACACGCACGCTCATTCAATGTGACAATAATAACCTTCCGTGCAGGTATTCACTGCGTGTCTTTTAACAAAATAAAAGGATTATCAATTTATCGATGTGACGAGCGTGCGAGTATACCATGTGTACGCGTAATCGATTTAAAAATATGTCAGTCTCAGAAAATCCGGGTCTTTTCTTTTTTTGTATTTTCGAAACAATCGTGAACAATCGTCAGGCTCTCAAACATCTTTTAAACAATATTCCCAAGTTTTCCAGAGTTTTACATTAACCATTCAATTAGGATGTTTTGGTTGAAAGTTTATGTCTCTCTATTGATACAATTGCCGACTGAAAATTATTTATTCAATTATCATAACAAAAAATTATTGTTATTAAAAATCATAACGTCAGAGGGTATGAATTTTGTTAATATTTTCATAGTTTATTGGCTGAAAGGTGTAGATCCCTTGTAATTTGGATATACATGATTTAAATATATATATATATAGATATGCGATACCACTAATTTGAAAGTTAAAATAGTTATTTTCAGATTTGCACATAGGAGAGAGTATATTGAAAATTGAAGAGGAATAAAAATGTTGTATAAACTGGGCGCACGATGCAAGAGAGGTGTACGCGCGTGTAACCAAAGGAAAAGAGAGAGAAAAGAAGGGATAAAGAAAAATATCGCGATGAGGAGACAATTAACGAGCGCAACGGAGTAAAGGATCACCTCGAACAAATCCCCCAGGTCAACGTAGCGTACGAGAGGAAGAAGAAGACGAAGAAGACGAAGCAGAAGAGGAGTGCACAAGGCAGGCAGTCCAGAGTGTATCCCTCCCCGGAGGTAATTCCCTTTAATCGAAGAAGGATGTGGAGTCGGTTAAACCGAAGTCCAGTCAGTCAGTCAGTCTCGTTCTTAGAGTAAGTATAAGGAAGAGAGTGAGAGAGAGAGAGAAGGAACGTCAGCTGCCCGGATGTCTCCCCCATCTGTGTGCACGTGTGTACCTCGAGAGCTGACTCGTGTTGCACCGAGAGAGGCACCCATGTGAGACACCTTCTCCTCTTTGACTTCGTCTGCCTTCTTATAAACCCTCGTACGCTTCCACGTGTATACGTATATACCTATATATAACTATACATATATACCGTATATCCTAGCTTTAGAAGGAGTGTGTATCAGGTGGACCCGTACGATTATACTGCGTATATACATATATAATGCGCACGTGCAACAATTACCCCTCTCTCTCTCTCTCTCTCTCTCTCTCTCTCTCTCTCTCTCTCTTTATTTTTATACTTTTAATTTGTTGTACGTTATGCCTTGCAATAAATCCAATTTACTCAATTATACTCGAGAAAACACATTTTTATAAAACTTTTCGAAGATTTTTGTACGTATATATACAATATCGTCATTTAGAAATTCTGATTTTTAAAAAAAATTTTCATTTTAGTTTTAAAAAGTAATAAATTACTTAAAAAAACTGATTTAACTCGAATCTTCCAACAATACGGAACATGATTAATTAGACGAAAAATCTTGAAATAATTTCATGAGAAATTCATCTGTACGAAAAATTAAATAAGGCTGGGTCGAGTTGATACATCGTACATTTGGTTAGTGTTCTAGACTGCACGTTAGAAAATATTGATGAAACAATATATACACGGAGAAAAAAAATATTAATAGTTACTAGAAATTTAGTATTGGTTAATAGATTTTATATTAAATTCAATATATCTGATGTATATATAAAAATTCTTTTACACCCGCGAGTGTTTAAATTTACTTCCCAATTAAATACACCGCTCCTCGCTCTTCGCTCTTCATTCGTCTGTACGTATAAGAAGAGAAAAGAACAATCTTGTATCTAAAAAAATATAAATATAATAAAGCGGACAAAATTTCCATAATTCTCGAGATCCTCATTTCCATTCCTCGTCACGTGTAGAGGTATCCTCTCTCACCTCGTTATCTCATTGTTTTATATATATAGATATATAGATATATATTCAGTGGGTGCATGTATCGTTCCCTCGCAAGCACTGCAGCCACTCGTACATCCGGATGTACATACGAAAGACCGCACCAAGATGAATCGACCAGACACGTATACACGTACATATAGCTGATCTCGTTAGTTGGTTTATCGGGAGCCAATCGCCTACTTCGTATATGTAACGAGCCAAGGGAAAATATACTTCTCCCTTCGTTTTTGCATCTTTAATACGATAATGCGTTATATTATATCCGTCTAAGTAAACGTCAGGGACGATTATATATATACACACATATATATACAAATGCGAGCGCACACGACTGATCCTCGGTGTGTATGTGTACATATATATATCCGTTCATATTTTCCGTCGTGCGGAGGATTCACGCCTCTTTTCCTTTTAGTCTCTAGATTGTGCAGACTGCAGTATCCGGTCTACGTGATCTCGTTCATTTTTTTTTCCTCCTTTTTTTTCTTTATCGCTCGCGAAGTGAATTGTTAATGCAATTTTCTTACTTTGTCATGATCGCGCTGTTCATTTGAAATTATAACACTTTCCTGGATATATTGCAACGATCGCGCGTACATATAGAAGTATACGTATATATACATTCTTCATCTTGTATCGGAGGTTGAAAGAAAAATAAGGTTAAATATGTAAAGTATGTCGTGTAAAATAATTAATTTATAGTGCAAGAAGAAACGACGATCGGAGCAACCGCGGAGTCCAAAAATTGAATCAAACGAGATCGAGAAAATTTGTTCGCGTGACGAACGCCCGCAGTCCACCTGCATTTCGATGCGTAAGCGCATTGAATCGTACGAAACCGCTTGCACCGGATCAAATCCGCGCATCACGATCGAGTAAAATAAAACGTCATATTTCACCTGCGCGTATACGTAAGCTCTTTTGACACCTTCTTGGAATGCGACACGATACTTACCCATTCGCGCAAACTCAATTCTCTTAATTCAAGATTATTATATTCCTTCGCCTTTATAATATACATATATATATATATATATCGCAGGTCGATGCAACAAAAACGAGATACTTTATTTAGATAATTCATTTTTATAAACACGCTTAATTCAATCTAATTAGTTGGTCCACTTTTACAGGAATTTGGTATGATTAATATCGTACTGTTAATATCTTCAATGAAACCTTTTTTCACTGTGATCACTTATATTTTATAGAATTAATAACGTAAACTTCGACGTTTATTTATATTGCGTATTTAATGTTTGGTTATGGCATATTACATTTTTTAATTTTTTAATTTACATGATTATTAATTATATTTACTTATCGTTTCTGTATTTGAAACAATCGCTCTAAAAATATACGATTTTCTAATATCGGTAACAAATTTGCTTTTTCTTTTGGTTATGAATTAACACGGTCTAAGTCATCACTCTAGATTTTAATAAAAATGTATATAGATATATATCTACCTCTTTGTCTCTAATGTTTTGTAAACCACTCTCGTAACGTACAATCGACGTTGTGTCTCAAACGCGTAATAATGCGAGCCTAAAAGATTAAGAAAATCTCTTAAACGAGTATGGGAAAATCCGCAGCACAGTTTTAAATAATGTTTGTATATTTATTAAACCTCTTACTTAAAACATTATGCAGTCAATGATGAAAGCGTAATGTTACGCGTCTTTTCCTTTTTTTTCTCTTACATTCCTGCAATTATCTTATAATTTCGAAACGCGAATTTTCATCAGAATCCTTAGGGAGAACCTCTTTAGAAGTAAATATATTTTAAGATTAATCGTCTTTCGTATTATTTAAATTATAAGTATTTAAAAAAAATGTCTTTTTATATATTTACTCTAAATAAAATATTCGGTTTATATAAAAAAGGTGTAGAAAAAAAATTACTATTTATAGGTTAAATATTCCTATATATATATATATATATATATATATATATATATATATATATATATGGTAAAATGTAATATTTTACTAAAGAATATACTAATTTTTAATGAAACACTTTTTTCCGTGCAATTGAATGTTAAGTATGTACCTATATATAACCCAACTATATCTCAATAAGAGAAATTTAGGTCTGTTTTCCCCATCGATGAAATGGTTTTTCCGACATTTAGCACGTATATACATATAGGTAGTTAATTGAGTAAAAAAAATAGTGAAAAATAGAATCTCACATTATATTCTTATCTGCAAAGTATTATTAGAAATGACCTCGTTCTAATGGTATAACAATACCAAAGTTTCTATCTCACATAGAATATAGTATTTTCCAATTATCGGAAATACATCTCTCGTTAAATTGTATTTAAAAAAAAAATGTATTTTTCTATAAAATAAAATAATTAGACCTTTCAATCGTAAAGAAATCTTTTCGTGCAAATCATAGCAAGTATAGATGAGCATCGTTGCGGTATAGAGTGTTCTTAAAAGCCACATAGATTCCAGAGCCAGGCATTCCAAAGTGTGCGATCGTTCGTTGTGCCAAGCTGTGCGTATTAGCATTATGGAGCCGTATAGATCGCTTCTTTAGTAAAATAGACGGAGAAAGAGGGATAGCGGAGAAGGGGGGGGACGGAAAGGAAAAAGGAGGTAGGATCGTATATATAAGTAAAGATGATGAGGCAACGAGTGCAAATTGCGTGTCTCGCATGGTAACCAAGACCGAACCTTACGTTGGTGGTCGATCACGCGTCGATATGTCTATACGTGTACTGTGTGCGTGTGTGTGCGTGTACATAAGACGAAATAGTATCAAATGAATGAATGCGTGGACGTTAGGTTAGTTAGTAGGTGGGGTCGATTCGATGACCCCGATCGTTTCGATCGAAAAATTATTCTCTCTCTATACGTACATACGTGCGTACATACATACATACGTGTCGTTTGACGGATGTGTAAGTTCATCAAAACATGATGATCTCTCGATTGCGTTCTATATAACTCAAGTCATTTAATTAGCTTCTTTTTTCTTTCCTATCGCGTAGATTGTATTCAAATGATTTTACTTTTCTAAGCCTCGATACCTCGCAATATCACGTATCATTCTATTTTATTACTTTAACTATTTTATTTTTCTTTCCTACTCTTTTTCTGGAGATACACGTGTTTACCTATAGTGCTTATACGCGAATAATTTTTTATAACACGTACGGTTTTACAAAGATTTCCATGAAATAAATTCAATTTGAAAAAAAAGATGCACATTCTTTTTTCAACGCCATATAAATAATTAAATAAAAAGAATATGTATATATATATGTGTGTATGTATAACTCGGTTTTATATTATCACGCCATTATTCCCGTAAGACAAACTTTTGAAAGAGTTTATCAGAGTTAACGGAAAGAGAGTCATGTTTCTGGTAAATCAATATCAGGAAAGCAAAGAAAAAAAGAAATAAGGTATTGCGATCGCTTATTATTTTCAGACCCAAAGCATACAATATATATATATATATATATATATATATATATATATGTATATAGTGAGTGGGAGAGGTAGACTATATATAAGAATTCGAACGACGACAAGACAAAGAGAGTGTCGAAACGAAAAACCGATACGAAGAGAACAAAGTACATCGAGAGAGAGAGAGAGAGAGATACTCGGGAAGGAAGAAGCAGAAGAAAAAGGAGGGAGGAGCGAGGAACGTCCTGTCAGCAGGATTTGAAGGAGTTCAACGATCTCGGATGCACACCACGCCGAATTAGCGATTCTCCCAAATGCTAAAGACGGCACTTCTTTCGTCCACACGTACACGTTGAATATATACGCGGATATCGACGAATGCGTATATACGTATCGACTACTCTTCGGTTCGGGTTCGGCGCACCTCGAGGAAAATTCTCGTGCCCGATGCGGCTGTGACTTACAATTCCACTTATCTAATTCTGTTCTACACGCTACGCGCATGAGTTATAGGCGGATCGTATATAGCCGATCGCGCATTCCTTTGTTACGCGTTCTGCGACTTTTTTCCTTTTCTCCTTTTCTTCTTCTTCTTCTTTCTCCTTTTGCCGCGTCTGCCCGGCGTACGGTACATTCGGCGTATATATATATATACGTATACGGATAGATTTCCTCCATTTTACTCGAGACTTGTATAAAGTTTATTAAATACGATAATAAATGTCGTTGTATAAGTATATCATTTTTGTATTTCTTATTTTGTCAACAAACGGAGATGAGGAATAGTTGACTTTTATGCACGCTTAAGTAATAACCGAAACAACGTAATTTACGAGAATCGCGCGTAGACACGCGCGCAGTTTCCTTCGACAATACAATTCTACACACGGTGCACATATATATAATAGTAAGTGCAGTTAAATGCATCTTACCGATCGTTCCATATAACGGATAAGAATCGAGTCATTAGACCGTGGCGAGCAAAGTGACGACGAGGCGCATCAGCTCGTAACTCGCTATATATATATATATATACATAGGTATATACGGACAGAGATATACAGTGAAATTGGGCAGAAGAGCAATTTGCATTGACAAATTGCCTTCATTAAGGGGGAATGCACGCGAAAGAAAACGGTTCCTTCTTTTATCTCGCGACTCTTAACGATCATGCATTCAGAAGAATGAGTAACCGTCGATGTATTTTCTTTTTCATCCTTGTACTGCACATCCACCTGTATGTATATATATATATACATATCGTTGATTCTCGAGACGATCTACTTTAACATTCCACGCGGATCATCAGGAGAAAGTCGTGAGAGTAGACGGAAAAATCCCAGATGACGATGTACTCTCTTCTGTGCAGTATAATTGTTTTTCAACAATCATTATCGATCACTCGGACGAGTGCGTACAGCCGTATATCCATCAACTTTTATCGACGTACTTATATATTTCTTTAATCGCGCAAACGGGATAATCGAACGTTTATAATAATATAATATAATATAATAATTAATTAAATTACTATATGCGTTTGAGAGGTGACCGCGCGTAAATAATTGTGAAATATGTGGAGAAACGAGGGAAGTATATATATATGTACATAAATTTGATAATGAAAAACTGTTGAAAATATGAATTAATAACTTGAAAAGTAACTGTTAAAATCGCGTGCTCGGGTCTCATTGCTGTATAGTTATCGGCAATTTGTCACCGGTGACAATTATACACGCGTCTTATATGGTATGCAGCTCGTACATATAACGACGTCTAATCTAGCTCAAAAACTAAAGTTTATTCTCCTAATTTATCTCGATAAATTATTGGTCACTTTGATATACAAAGGGTAAATTGATCTTGTATTTCCTTAATCGCAACAAAAATTTGAAAAAAAAAAAAAAATGTTATTGAATTTATCTAATTATTTGTATTATTATAAATTACAAACGATAATATGTAACGATTAGAGTTGAGTCCACAGCCCACAGTCCACATACACGTAATCCCAACAAAATGTCCAACCTCGATGAAGTAAGTAGACATTAGAGTTTGATAAAGTATAGAAGAGACTTTCTTATAACTAACGATTAAGTTAAAAGTAAAGAACACTTGCCGAGTTTACCACTTTATGTGATAGAAATAGGTAAAGTAATTCTTATATTCTCTCTCTCTCTCTCTTGTTCGTTAATGACTTTTATTACGAAAGTTTGCTCGTGTATACACGTACCCGTGCGAATGTATATTAACTTAATAATCTATTATTGTAATTGGCATGGTAACTTTATTATATTATATTTATGTACAAATTACTATATCACACACGCGTATAATATGCGGTGTGTACGTACGTTCAGTTGCGATTAAGAATATCGATTGAATCTTCAGAGGGTAAATTATTCAGATGGAATTTAAATTGCCTTGATTTTCAATGTTTAATTTAATGAGCGCGAGCGCGAGCGCGCGCGTCGTGTGTGTACGACACGTTTTTCTTTCGCTCACAGGCCTACATTTCTAAACTCGAGAGGTATAAATAAATAAATACTTGATATATATATATATATATATATTGAAAATTAATTGACGATCCTTACCGACTACAGCCAAGTATTCACCTTTTACTCGACCAAGATATAGGAGAAAAGAGATAGAAAGAGAGAGAGAGAGAGAGAGAAAGCACCGGAATATTTAAATTTGATGCGTCGTATCTATAAGTGTGTATATATATGTATAGACGAGAGAGGGCACGAGGGATGCATGTACACGATGATGCTCGCGTGGTAATCACAAACTCGAGGAAGAAAATGAAGGGAAGTAAAAATAAGGGGGATAGTCGACGATGTACATTACCATAAATGTAAGAGGAGCAGAGAAAACTCGTAGGGATATATAGAGTGAGTATAATACCCAATAATAATAATAATAATAATAACAATAATATAAAAAGGAACGGATGAAAAGGAAAAATAAAGTGGGAAAAGTCGAATGAAACGAAAGGTAAAAAGTAAAAGGGGGCAAAGATATTTTACCGAAAAAAGTAGAGGAGGAGCGAAGAAGGAAAGAAATTACAAGGTACACACACACACACACGCACGCGCGCACAGAGTACGTGTAGATGGAGAAGACAGAAGAGTAAAAGGAAAAAGAGAATAAACGGGAGGAAGAGAAGGGAGCCCGAGAAGAGAAATAGGAGGGAGAGAAAATAAGGGGCGGGTGTACGTGGAGATAATGTGCTGCTGCGCACCGAGCCGAGTCGAACGGTTGGTGGGGATATTGCCACCCCCGTACGTACATGTATATAGGTATATACCTGGACACGGGTAGGGGCTGAGGCTGCTGCTGCATCGACGAGTGAGACAGAGCGAGAGAGAGAGAGAGAGAGAGAGAGAGAGGGAGAGCGAGTATATATATAGAGAGATAGATAGATTGACGGACGAGCGGGTGGGAGTTGTTGAGCTATACCTTTCAGCCTCCATTTTGCTGAATCATCCGTGCTGCAGATACCGAGTTTCGGTGCTTTAATCTATATATAACTTTGTTCCACTTTTTTTCCACCTATCTTAGATTACTTATCTATTAATTTTATTTCACACACACACACACACACACACTCGTATACACATATACATATGTAACGTTATTTCACATAGCTTCTCTTTTTAGAAGAGATTTGGAAAACAAATAATTTATAATAGTGGAGATACAGGTATTACATTTACCTTCTATTTACAATATTACATTAATTAGCTTATAATCTAGTATTACTTTCCTATTTTAAGGTATACTGCGCTTAGGTGTGTGTGTATAAGTAGCTCAAACAGTTCTTTTTTTATTATATATACGTAGATAATCAATGCGTTAATATTTCATCTATCCATATATATATGTATATGTGCATACAGGTATATATAGGAATGCGTACGTAGACACGTAAAGACACAAGTATTCTCTCGAGATCGCAATCTCGATTGTATTTTTCTAATTGTAAGGATAATCAATGAAATCCTAAAGTAAAAAAAATATGAATTATGTTTATTGAAATATTGTAAAAGATTTTTTGAAAAATTTGTTTGGTGCAGATATTTGAAGTAGACTATAGTAATAGGAGTACTACGTGCATAGTTTCGACGAGTGAAATTACCCGGGGAAGTGAAAACGAGAAGAGAAATAAGAAAAGTTGTAACAAGAAATATCGAAGAAAGGAGAGAACAAAGAAGCACAAAGGTTTACAAAAATCGCGTCGGGAGAGAGGTCAATTTCCGTGTAATGGTGTGTGTGCGTGCGTGGGTAAAGTGAGAGCAAGAGCTGCATATATATATATATATAGGGAGCAAATACAGGCGCGCAGGAACCGGCGTAGCTTCCGGCGGACATGTTGAACCCTCGGCGCGTTACCAGGAAACGCGAACGCGCGGGGCTCTCTTGTGTACCTTCTCTCTCTCTCTCTCTCTCTTTCGGGCGAGCTACATACGGAAAGAGAGGGGGGGGGGTGGGAGGTAGGGAGAGACGCGAGCATAACCCCAAGGCGGCAGCAGCAGGAGCAGCAGGAGCAGGAGCAGGAGCAGCAGCGGCGGTGGCGGTGGCGGCACTCCGGACGAGTGGCTCCGGTAATGCGGGTGCGAGTCAGGCAGGGAGTCAGGGGTCGCCCCCTCCCTGTCCACCCCATGCATCCATGCATCCATGCATCCACCCTCGTCTCCACCCACCAACGCGTTCTCTCTGCCTCGCTGTCACGTACTCCCTTTTGGTCCCTCGCCCAACCCAACCTAAGCTCGAATTATCGCTCGAGAGTCTCGGGACAGATGTGCGCCCTCCACCCGTCTGCGCGTACTGCTCGCGCGTACACGATATATCTCCACACGCATAGAGACCGGGGGAGGACCAAGGTACCTTTGGCTCTTACACCTACCGTTGTCTCTCTATTTCCCTTCCCGAGTTTTCAATGTTTCCTCCAGTAACTCGCACAATTTCGGAATAAACTCGATACCGGGAGATGATCGGGTCTAAAAATGGTTAAAAAAATTATTTGATTGTGGAATACTTGAGGATATGGAGCTTATACAATTCGGAGAGAATTAGTAGTAATCTGGAAGGAAAAGTAACTCTAACTCTAGACGGTCTCTTCCCTCTCTCGGAATATATTCCCCGTATATCTCCCTCGTTATCGTACATTCTCATCGTCTCCGTGCGCGGCGGCGGCGGCGGCAGCGGCGGCTCTCCTCCTCCCCCACGTTCCCTTTCCTTCCTCTCGCACATTCGCACCGCGCCGGGGACGACCGACGGAAGAGCGGGGAAACGACGGGAGGGAGAGAGAGAGAGGAAGAGCAACGAGAAGCTCTCCGGTGACGCTTTAGCTGGCGTGCGCGAGCGAGCGAGCGAGCGAGCCGCAGGTATTGACCCGTTGAGCCTCCCTGGAAGCTCTGTTACCAGGCAACGCTTCGTGGCCAACACACCTATATACGAAACCTTGGAGATCCCTCTCTCTCGCTCGCTCGCTCGCTCGCTCGCTCACTCGCTCATGGACGGACGTTCCTATCTCTCCGCGCGTGTACTCGTCAACTGTACACACACACACACACATTCGCTTAAATCACATCCTACCTCGAGGTCTCTCTCTTTTTACCAGTCTTTCGATCGACTGATGCTCTCTCCGCAAGGGAGATCCACATTTCGATTACAAATTCCTCGTGTCGTATATATATGCATAGACCGCCTTTCCGTTACGTTAACTCGAGCAAAGATTTACCTGCACTCTAGTACGCGGTGTTCCTTCATCTTTTTCTTACAACGTCTATATATTTATTCTATCTATTTTGTGATCGAAGATTTCGTACGTCAACGAATCTATCTGACATATATATACACGTGAAAAGAAAATTTGTCATTACGTTCGCGTATCTATATATAGCCCATTAACCAATTTTTAAGCGAGCTTTCACCGAAAAAATCAATCCCCAAAAGAGAATGAACATCCCAAAGCATAGACCATTACCGTTGAGCTACATCGTCATTAGCGTATATTTTACGTACACGTAGTGTACAGCTAGTGGTATATGAGGATCGATTTAACGTAAAACCCAGAGTCGAAAGTGAAGATAAACATCTCTCTATATATATACATACTCCGGAAAAGAAGCGCACGCGAAAGTGTCGCTCATCGACAATGAGCCAAATGTATAACATGTGTGTGTGTGTGTGTGTGCGCGCGCGTACAGAGATCGGGAGAAAAACTCGGAGAGGGGAAGGAAGTGGGAATGCGTGCGCACCTTTTCACGAAATTTATCATGGTCGTGGTGGTGCGGAAAACACCGGGAAATGTCGATTTTCACGGTGGGTTCCTCGCCCATCTCGCACGAGAAGAGGAAATCGACTTTGGCTGGATCATCCTGATCCGGGCTTTCCGAGTCGCACGCGCCGGCGTGCACGTACGTGTAACCCCCTGTACACCTGCGCGCACGACCTTTCGTCACCTGCAGCGACCGAGCAGACAGCGACCTCGCCGAAAAAGAATAATTATCCTAATTGCAGTATTTCTAGTTCCTGTTTTCCCTTATTTCTTCTCGAGATGTGACGAAAGAACTATAATTACGACGTCGATGGGTTTTTTTTCTATATTATAACTAATTCGATCAACTTGAAATTGACGCAAGGACAAACGTGCGTTGAAAAAGCTAACGAGGAACGTATATGTATAGTAATAAAGAAATCAGAAGAATCCGAGCTCGATAAAAGTTTGATCGTGCAGACCCAGTGACATTCGTCACCTGCGAAGACCAGACGAAAGTCGCGTCACCTGCGTATCCCCCGGTGCAATATGTAGAACCCAATCGAGTAAAGTGGATTCTGTCCCGTGGTATAACCCTGAGTATAACCGTGTATGTATAAGGTACGGGCGCGCGCACACACACACACGCACAGAGAGACACGTAGGCACGCGGAGGGATATTGTAACATCAGTTTCTTTTTCTCTGGGTGGTTCTAGCGGATAGGAACCTCGAGCGATTATTATATGAATAATAAATCGCTCGGCTCGGAAACGTCAGAGGGTGCGGTTGTGGATTGGCTTGGCTCGGTACGGGTTGCCTGGTTACCGGGGAATGGCAACCACCCAGCTAGTAGCTAGTCTACTGAAAGGTCTCATCCTATATAGATACAGCTAGTATACGGGAGGAGGTGGTGAACCTCGGTCTATACGTACCTCCTGCATGTTACCTGGTCCTCGCCTCTCCTCCTCCTTCTTCTCCTTCTTCTCCTTCTTCTCCTTCTTCTCCTCTCATGGACGCTACCAACTGAATTCCACCCACCTTGCGATCAATACGCCCGGACGACTCTCTCTCTCACTCTCCCTCTCTCTCTCTCCCTACAGCGTCGTTCCTCTTCATCTCCCCTTATCGCGTTATCGCCCTCTCTCTCTCTCTCTCTCTCTACTCTCTGGCGTCCGTCTCTCCTTCCCTCGGTGTGTACGTGTGCACGCGTGTACGTGTGTTGATACGCCGGTTGCTTTTATACTTTTTTCGCAGACTCGGACGTTACTTTTCTTCCTTTTCTTCGTAAAGACAAATATATTTCTCTTTTCCTCTTCTTTGCAAACGTATAGAGCGTTGATACAGTTGTATACCGTGTTGCAAACGATGCGTACAAGGTAGTTCGTGTATATATATACATACATACAGATAGAGAGAGAGAGAGAGAGAGAGTTAAATTTTTGGCAAAATAAAGCGATAAAATTAGATATAGCATATATATTATAAATGTTACAACTGGTTGATCCCCGATATAAGGAATACGTCACGAGGCAGGTACACCGTACAATACACATTGCGCCTTGCCTTGATATAATACATTCGAGACGAATCCATCAAAGTTGGTGCGGTAATATGGCCCAATATCCGAAGGTTCCCTTGGCAGCTATCAGCAGGTAATATCCCGCTCTTTTCCACTCGGCAATTCACTCGGTGTCGATAGCGCCCACCCACACACCCACACACCCACACACCCACACATGCACCCGCACACACACATGCGCGTCAAGTTCGAATCGAGCTTTCGTGGAAATTGCTCCAATGCCTTACTGAGAATCGACCTGTGTGAGCGTTATAAAACACCTCGCGAGAAAGGGACTATCTATATATACATATATAGGTATACACGTGTGTGGGTGTGTACGTACACGTACACGTACACGCGGCAAGAGAGAAAGAGAAAAGGTCTGGAACGGCGCCATCGCTCCGAGCCCTCGCTCCTATTCACGTCCGCTCGCAATAAGGAGAAACGAGGGCGGGAGCGAGGGCGGACGCTTCGAGAGTAGGAGAGAGAGAGAGAGAGAGAGAGAGAGAGAGAGAGAGAGAGAGATGAGAGGGAACGAAAGGGAACAAGAAAAAAGAAAACGAAGAGACGGAGATTGCTGAGGATGAGGGGGAGCGTGTAATGGATGGAAATCGTTTGCGAGGAAGCGCTTGCCGGGGAATTCTCCATACCTACTTTGAATTTCCTTCGCTTTCGAGTTTATCTCTCTCTCTCTCTCTCTCTCTCTCTCTCTCTCTAGTACCTTCTTTTTCTTCTTTCGCTGCAACTGCAACTTTTAATTGAATTTTTTTTCCCCTCGCTTCAATTTATCGCAATGACTGCACGAGATAAAATTATCAGTATATATTTGTGAGAAACGAATGAAAAATCGACTATACATATTTTCCTCGTCGCAAATGTATACACGAAAAAAAAAGAGTATAGTTATAATGGAAAGTGGCTAGACGAAACAATATTTAGTTTCGAAAATGTATTTACCCATCTCCACACAGCTATTTCATCTAATATTTTTCGTTGTATATATGTATATGTATATATCTCCGGAGCACGCGATTACGGAACTCACCGGTATACATATATCATATACCCTCTTTAATTCACTTTTCTACTTTCCATCATCAATCGACGCAATTATGCATGTATATATATACATATATATATAAACCTATGTAAGCGTTTTACATTGTTTAAATTTAACGGAACGGCGTATTATAAAGTTTTTAAACAACTACGGTTTCTTTCTTATTTCGTTCCTTCCGGTTAATATTGTACTAAAGTGTAGCTCTCGATGGTAAAATGGTTAAGTGCTTAGGTTGACTTATATACTTATGTGTATGTATAATAAATCAAGATAAAATAATACCTCTAACGATAAATTTCGGTGTATATACCTATACGCAATCGCGTACACCAACGGAATGAAGAAGAAAAAAAATTATGTATATATAGGTAGGTATCCAATAATTGCTCGTCTATTCTCATTTCTTTGTCCTTCTTTTCCAACGATCTCCTTTCCTGTCCCCAATGTACTAAGCAAACTTTCCACATCGCGAAAATATAATATATACGTATTAAGAACCTTAGGAATAATCCAACACGTTTTCTTTCTCTCTCTTCTTCTTCTTCTTCTTCTACTTTGTATACGAATGTGTATACACATCGTATAACATTGCGAAGCGATTAGTAGACTCGTAGAAGTGTCCCATTAGTGTAAGGGGACTTATGTATATATGTACACACAAAGTTCAGATAGAGAAAGAGAGAAGCTCCTGTCGAACGGAAGTGGCTCGACCCGAGGCTCATATATATACATATATACGCATACATGTGTACGAGCCGTGCTTGAATTATGATTATTACCGATGATAATGACAAAGATAACGATGCGGAGAGACGCGGAGAGGCGCGGAGCAATCATCTCCAAAGAGAATACGTTTAAGCATACATTTTGCAAATACAAACAGATGCTCGATGAAATACGGTTCGGTGGATTTTATTGACCAGCCAAAGGTCACGTAATTGAGTATACGGATAATTTATCGAATATTTCACGATCACCTTCTCACGTTCTAAATATAATACTCTTTTTTTATTTTTAACCGGTTCACTTAATTGAGGGCCCACTCGCAAGATTCATATTTATGGTTTTGACATTCGACTGGTACTTTGAATTGTAACTTCAATCCGTACATGTACGCTAATACAAGTATTATAAGTACGATAAGTAAGATTATTCCGAGGATTATTCGGTATGGTCAAAATTTTAATGCGTATATATAATTTAATCCGTGACTCATTTATTCTCAAAAATTGTGGAGATCAAAAATCAAAAACCATATGAACATGCAAACGTTACCATTTTACTCGGAACGTTTTCATTTAACTTTTCTCTTCACGTAATATAGAAAAACTATATATACAAGCGTCGCGCGTTCTAAAAGAATCGAAGGCGCAACAACGAGCAACAACGCGCGAAAGGAAAAGTTAAGAAAAGGAAAAAGTTGAAGAAAAAGGTACAACACTGTATAATAACGAAACGGAATTCACCGATCGAAAAGATGAAGAACAAAAAAAATGTGGTGGTGGTTTGTCCTTGAAATATTCTCCGTCGTCGCGCGTGGATCTTCACCGTTGCGGAACGAGTGGGTATACTCGGACTTACAGTCCAAGGCATTGTTCCGCAGCTCTAGGATAAATACTAATCCTGCTAACCCGCGCGCTCCCTCTCTCTCTCTCTCTCTCTCTCTCTCTCTCTCTTGGTCTAACAGGTGAAAGATACGCGCACGTATGTACGTATGTATGTATGTCTGTATATATAACGAGCGGTAAGAAGAGTACGAAGCGCAAGTGTGCGTAGACCAGTTCCCACGCGAGCTCACGCGAGCTGAATGTACCGGTTTTGCGATTATTGCCCTATGGTGGAAAAAACGAGAGGCTTCACTGGCAACCTAATCTTATCTCCCGTGCACTCGCCGCGGGAGCTTTATAGACCCAACACTCGACCTTCTATATGTCTTTATATATATTTTAGACGCACCTACCCCCTCCCCCCCCCCTCTCTCGTTTCTCTCTTTCGAAGTGAACCTATACACACCGTCATTTGGAAATTCGATGATTCGAGCATTCAAAGTTAATTAAATATGTATATATACCAGGTTATATCTCTAGAGACTGCGAAGTAACGCTTTATATATACACACATACGTACCCCTTACGCAGCAAACTCAGCAGCAGCAGTAGCAGAGTATCCTAATCATTTAAGGAAGTGAATCGCATTATTGACCTTGGCAACACTAGAACTCCGAGTGTATAAAACAAAAAAAAAGAAAAAAACGTGAGCTCCCTCGTGTGTCCTCGGCGTCTCAAATTATAGGCCGCGCGTCAAAGACGAAGAGAGAGAAAGAGAGAGAAAGAGAGAGAAAGAGAGAGACAGAGAGAGAGGACGAATTCATCCGCATATATAGAGTATATTATATATATATACGTGTGTGTAGAGACACGCGTGGGGGCTTTGCCATGCGAAATTTGACGTGTAAGCGAGAACGACGTTATAAGAGGTGTCTCGTGTACCTCGGTGATTATTTTTCAATTATATTTTATCCTCCGAGAAATCTAGAGTTAACTTTCCTTTCAGATCGACACGTATACACATACTTTTAATTATAAATTATTGACAATTACGAGCGCTTTTCAGACGATATATATATGAATATTACAATAATTTTTTTATATTTATCAATGTCAAGTGTAAATCTTTAAAATCTATATAATAGCCTTGTAATAAAATTAGTAAAAAGTACTATGGTTGGTTAATTTATGCTCGTAATTAGTAAGGTAAATAAAAAAGAATCAAGTTTTTCCCGTTTTAGAAAAAATTATTTAAAAATTATATTAAGGTTTGAAATTGATACAACGAACGAGCGATTCGAAATATTCGATCTTACAAATACATCCGCGTTGAAGAGAACGGTGTGCACACGCACTCTTTTTCCGCGAGCTGCTTGCGACCGAGCTTGCACTCGACTCATTAGCGACATTCCAATGTTCAGCTCTCGAGCTGAGTCATCGGTAACGCTGCGACTTCTCTTCTCCGAGCATATTTATGCTACCGTTCAAATTTCGATCCTTATATACCTCTTCACCACTCTATATGCTATTATTCTCGGTATCAATTAGATACATATTTATTTATCACGTGTGTTCATCGCTCTCGCCTACACCTTTTATCAAACGTACGTACAAAATATTTAAATTCGATCTTAATGCAGACAAACAGAATGTCATCCTGTATATTTATATCATTTAATCTTAAAAAATATCAATAAACGTAAAGCGCACGGAGAAAAATGCACGATTCAAAATTACCATAGTATTCAATAGTATCTGAGAAAAAAATATCATTTGCGACAAAATATGATTGTCGTTAACTATTAATCAAAGTGGATTGGATTTTGGCCGAGTTGAATATTTCTAATAGAAAATAACTTATTATTATCAATTATTAATAACGGATTCATTTGAGGTGACTGAACAATTAATATCCTATCAAGCTCATTCATTTATATTTTCGCGGGATTGTGTAATGAAATCGTACACTATCCAAATCCGAAAAATTACTGGAAAATATAGTAAAATTTGCTAGAAAATTTTTCTACTAGAGTATCCATTTAATGTATTTATATTTATAGGAGTATAATAAAGTATACTTATTTTCTTCGATTTTGTCACTCAATAATTTCACTAGTGAACGACTAGCTACTGTAATTTTTAATACAATTTTTGGTCCGTCTTGTTCAATAGAGGATATACAAACTATCTGAATTTAAAAATTTTAAGATACTGCATAATAAAATATAATACAAATATGTTAAATTTTTCATTCAAATTTTTTTCAACATAATTTTACTTTATAACCAGGGTTGGGTAGTCGTCGCCAACCACTCATTTTCGAATACTTTTTCATTATTTGAGTATAAACTTTAAAAAACATATCGACTTGCATAACAACGTCCTATATGATATATATAATAAGAAATTAAAGAAATTTTCACCAAAATTTAATATAACAAATTAATTTTCTTTTTTAACATAAAATTCTTTAATTTCTTATTTTCTTCATAACTTATTTGCTCCAAATTGAGCAATTTAAACTTTTTTTCAAACCATATGCGGATTGAGTTCCTATCAATATTCGTTTTCGAGTTATAAGCAATCAAAGTGAAAGTAATTTTCATTACAAATATTGTTAGATGTCGAATAACTTTCGTAAAAGTGGTCATTGGCAAGTAATAACTTGGCTTTATTCATATTTTTATATTACAAAAGACATGCCAAGGTTAGGATAAGATCCGTTTCCCGGAGGTCAACTACTTCCCTTGTCAGTTGTTTACTTAATTATAATAAAAATGAATTAATTTTTCTTAAGTAAAGACATGTGAAAATGATTGTACACACACTTCAATGAAGATAAATTTAATGATTACACTAGTTCTGCTGGACATTATTCGCCTGTAGCAAAAAAAACCTCTGATAGAGTCAAACTTGCAATGACTACTCTACTTTTTCTTTTAAATTATATCCTCATGTAAAAACTGTATTTTTCATATACCACACAAGCTTATGTTCCCCAGCAGCATGTGAAAGGCTATTCTCGATTGGAGGGTTTATTTTGTCACCGAATAGATGTCGAATGACTGATGAGATATTTTCGATGTTATTTAACTAATGCGTAATAAAAATTATCGGTAAGAGTACTTAAAAATTGTAAAAATTATTTAATTATGATTCTATGAAACTTAGATAAATAAGTTTATTTATCGAAATTATAATTATAATTTAAATAAAAAAACATCTTTGTTTATTTAATTATTATATTCCATTCTAAATGCTAAAAATATCAATATTGTTCTAGTGCAATTCAGATCATGTTATATATAGATATCTTCTTTACATACTGTTTTAGAAATGAATGTTAAAATATTCTTAAATATGAAAAAAAATTATGTTGAAAATTGCTACTCGGTATTTGAAAAGTATTCGATCGAATACTGTTTTATTTAGCGCTTTTAGTATATATATACATACCTTATGCGATATTGTTTTGTTAATCTTTAAATGTAAGTCGATTTGTTTCTTTAATCTTTAAACTCAAATAATGATAAAGTATTCGAAAATGAGTGGTTGGCAACTACGTACCCAACACTATTTATAATGACTGTTCAACAGCAGATTTCTTCATGAGAATATTGTGCTGACGTATATGCAAGATGAATATGTTCTCTGAAAAAAATCGATTAAAATAAAATATTAATATTCATTTTGATTATAACCATTAGTACTATAAAAGGTATATTATTTTTTACTCTGACACTGTCATTACTAAATAATTATGAATTATTAATACAATATTTCTTTAGGACATCTATACATATATTTAAAACGATCTGTCTTGGCGTAAAAATATTTATCTATTTTTGTCAGATAAACAGATATTTTGTGGTTATAATTAAAAATGATTTTACCTATATAGATATATGTATACATAATCAAACTATTTCAATAGCGTCGATGTCTTATATTAGGTAGTTTAATAAGAGATTAACGAATTCTATCGAAGCATGAACGTATCTTTGAATATTATACGTACCCTTGAGGTATTGTAACTATTTAATAGTAGTCTTAGAATTGTTTGGATATTCATGTGGATCAATGAGAATTTATTGTACGTCAATATATATTTTAAAATTATCGTATTAAAATGATATACAATTATGCAAATAATACCGTTTACAAAAATACCCAGTAAGTATAATAATTATACAAATATATAACTAATAACAAAAGTAAATTAGTATTACATTTTTTAACGCAATCCAATTCTCCGATCTAAAACTATTAATTGCCTGTAAAACGAACATCGTATGCGTTAAAACGTTTTTGTCAACGGAAACCAATTGTGTAATTAAATATTATTGAATATTGCAGAAAGCCTTTAAAATGACATATAATGAATCTTAATTAACGATTTTAAAAAATTTATTCGTACGTACATACTCGGAGTTTTAAAAATAATGTAACTTTGAGAAAATGCGTAGATAGTTATAGACGCAACGGCAACTCGCGTGACTCTAAAGTGTAAATAATTCACAACGTACTCTTCTTTGAAAAAAAACGCTGCTGACTCGGTTCGTTTAAAAATACAACCTACCGCACTCCTTTACACTCGGATAAATGATCTCGAAACGGAATAGCGCACATAATAATAACAAATATAATATTACATTAACGATTTTAAATGTTAATACGTTTTTTAATAACAAAATTAATTTAACTAATCGAAAATAGTTTGTCTATGTACCGATGCAACCTCGTCGTTAAAAGAAACTATATATTTATACAATTTTCAAAACGAGTTTCCGTAATCTTTCGGTTATTTTTTTTTCGTTTTGAAAAGAAAAGAACCCCGCATCAGACAAACGCTATTATGATTTTCTTCGTTCGTTTTTTTTGCAGACCTGTTATTCTCTCCAGTAGGACGAATAACAGGATATACGGTGTCCGATGAACATCCTACTGTCTCCAAGCGCTGTCTCTCTCTCTTTCCCTCTCTTGGTGGTATAGCCCGTTATCGACCACTCGTCGCGCGCACCCACACATCTGCGGGTGGTTAGACCACAGAAAACGCGCGCGCGGAAGTCGCGTCTGATAGCCTCGCGTCGCGGAGGTAAGCTTCTCGTTATGATACCAAACGGTGGGAAAATGTGGGAAACGAATCGAGCCGGATGAGCCTTCTCTCTCTATCTATCTATCTTAGAAACGTGGAACTCTTGGGTTTTCCTCTTTTTTTTTAACATCGTTTTCATTTTATCACCAAGTTTCACATTCGCGTAGACAATAAATAGTTACTCGCTCGTTCAAAATATAGAAAAAATATTAACAGTGTAGCTCTCGTTTCATTGAAATAGGAGAATAAATATATACGACGAGCGAATCGACGTTCTTTTATTATCTCTGTAAGCTCAAACGTATGTACGTAATCATTTGGTTCGAACGAAAAAGAAAAATGCATAAACGCAGCTTCATTTTCATAATTAATCGTATTCAACGTACGACACATATAAGCTATTCGATAGTTATACACTCTTCGCTAACGAGATACAGAGAGAGAGAAAGAGAGAGAGAGAGAGAGACAAAAGCCTTTTAGATTCATCGTATAAAATTAAACCTCGAGTTTCAAACAAAAGACGAATCTTAATATTCTAATCCATGCTGATTTCATTAAACAATCGCGATTTCGTTACCCGCTCGCACTCACAAAACACATAGAGAGAGAGAGAGAGAGAGAGAGAGAGAGAGAGAGGCGCGCGCGTAGAAAATCCCCTATAGGTTTGGTGTACAAAACGAAGCAAGGACTCGGAGGCTCGTAAATCAGATCCGAGATAAAGTTTGGTGCGCGCCCTATTAAAGCCAATTCCCATGTGTAATAAAATTCAATTCTAACGTCAAAACATTCGGATATTTGAAACCGTGACTCGGTAGCGCGACGATTATGATAATTTCGTACGGTAAATCGTTTGGAACTGAGCGCCGTTTAGACTCGCTCGTTGACAGCCCGACGACAGTTTAGCTTTGTTATTATACGAAGGGATGCTGATTTGATTCGATTTGATCGCCAGGGGGCGTTCACCCTTCCTTTCTCCGACTTATTCCTTTGATTCTTATCTTAGACTTTTTGATTATTATTGGGATTCTTCTTCCTCTCTCTCTCACTCTATCTCTTTTTTCTTTGCGGCTCAAGCACATTTAATTGATATCTGATTTGGAAAGTTGCGGGCAAGGAAATACAAAATACCGCTGGCAATTCGTTTGGCACGTATCTCCCTCCTCAAAATTAATTTATCGCCCTTACATATGCAATATATTATTATTTTATTTTGTAAGAATTTAATTAATCGCAATAAATTAATATTCAATATGTTTTTAAAACTGTGCACTTCTAAATCTAAAATACTTAAATGTATTACAACGAATCTCGAAAATAAAAAAAAATAAATAAAACACGTGTTGTGTACTTTGAATATACACGTTGAAAGTTTAATAACGAAACCTCATAAAATGTATAATTGAGTAAAGATACGAACGAACCCCCTCTAGATATATGTTACTTGTCATCATCTTCCTGGGACAAATCCCCAATGCAATTTCCGATTACGCACGCGACTCTTTTACCATATTGACAACCACGGTACACATTACAAAGAAAAAGCATCTCTCTCTCTCTCTCTCTCTTTCTCTTTCTCGCGCCTTTATCCAACGTTCTCCCCAGCCAAAAAATCATTCTGTATGCTCTTCCCACACGGTTGACTTTTCGACTCGTGTTTCCACCCTCTTCTCAGTACATACGATCAGTCTATGTTACCTTTTGTGTATGTGCGTGCGTGTGTGAGGTTAAATATTTGTCGCATCGCGGTATATACGTACTGTTACGCGCGCGTGTGTCTGGGAAAACATGAAAATTGGTTTGATTAAGTGGACTAACTCGGGTGTCAATTTCACGATGAGTTTGATCATTTTGTATTGGAAGTGGTACATATTACTATGGGAGATGTAGACGTTGTTCGCATTTAATTGTCTCGCGAGGGAAAAGATACAGCAAATTGATAGTCCTGGGATCGTCTATAGGTATACACACACACACACACACATAATATGTATATGTATAATAGGTATATAGACCAGAAATAATTTCAATGTACAATTTACGATTACAGTTCCATTCCTCGCAACGGCTCGATAAAGGTTAATTAAAACCATAGATATAAATTAAAGTCATCTGTTGACCGATGCATCTCAAAATATAAAATTCGAAACGAAGCTATATAAACTAAAACACATATATGTCGGTATTATTTTGATCGAGAGGACGTATAAATATATACCTAAAATTTAACGATCTGTGGATGTATCTATGGATGTAAAGACCGAAAAACAAAAAGAGAAAAAAAAGAGAAACCACATCCCAAAGCAATCGCGAAGGTTGAAAGATCTTTCGTTCTCCCTCGTCAGCTGTAAAACTCGGTGTTGGCTCTATACACCGATAATAAATATCCATTAATGCCATCATCCTCCGCGGTCGGCGAAGGAACAGGAGGAGTGAGGAGGGGGATGTTTATCACGTGACGCAGGCGGCACGCGCCGCACACGAGAGAGAGAGAGAGAAAAGACTCGCCGCGGCAGATGACTCGAAGGAAGATCCAGCTGCCTTCGATGAGTCGACGATACGAGAGAAACGGGGGAAAGAGACGGACGGAGAAAGAGAAAGAGGGAGAGAACCGGCAGATCCGCTACAGATGTTCGCGCGACCACTTTCGCGCGATATCTTTCTACTGGTCCTTTTACTTTATACATATACAAATATATATAAATATAGTGGGTAAGTATATTATATATATATATATATATACCTGATCGACAGACGCACGAGGGAAAGGGAATTAAATTGACCGCACGTGTCGTAATTAACTAATGGGATTTCATAAAGTCAATTGTACGAAATATTTTTCATTCTCTGATTATTAAGAAATTACTACGAATAATCATTTCTTATATAGAACGACTGATTTCTATTTCTATTTTTACTGTTTCATTGTCTCGTCTATATTTTATTTATTTATTCGAATAAATTGTACGTAATCATTTGGTTCGAACCGAAAAGAAAAATGCATAAACGCAGCTTCATTTTCATAATTAATCGTATTCAACGTACGACACATATAAGCTATTCGATAGTTATACACTCTTCGCTAACGAGATACAGAGAGAGAGAAAGAGGAGAGAGAGAGAGAGAGACAAAAGCCTTTTAGATTCATCGTATAAAATTAAACCTCGAGTTTCAAACAAAAGACGAATCTTAATATTCTAATCCATGCTGATTTCATAAACAATCGCGATTTCGTTACCCGCTCGCACTCACAAAACACATAGAGAGAGAGAGAGAGAGAGAGAGAGAGAGAGAGAGAGGCGCGCGCGTAGAAAATCCCCTATAGGTTTGGTGTACAAAACGAAGCAAGGACTCGGAGGCTCGTAAATCAGATCCGAGATAAAGTTTGGTGCGCGCCCTATTAAAGCCAATTCCCATGTGTAATAAAATTCAATTCTAACGTCAAAACATTCGGATATTTGAAACCGTGACTCGGTAGCGCGACGATTATGATAATTTCGTACGGTAAATCGTTTGGAACTGAGCGCCGTTTAGACTCGCTCGTTGACAGCCCGACGACAGTTTAGCTTTGTTATTATACGAAGGGATGCTGATTTGATTCGATTTGATCGCCAGGGGGCGTTCACCCTTCCTTTCTCCGACTTATTCCTTTGATTCTTATCTTAGACTTTTTGATTATTATTGGGATTCTTCTTCCTCTCTCTCTCACTCTATCTCTTTTTTCTTTGCGGCTCAAGCACATTTAATTGATATCTGATTTGGAAAGTTGCGGGCAAGGAAATACAAAATACCGCTGGCAATTCGTTTGGCACGTATCTCCCTCCTCAAAATTAATTTATCGCCCTTACATATGCAATATATTATTATTTTATTTTGTAAGAATTTAATTAATCGCAATAAATTAATATTCAATATGTTTTTAAAACTGTGCACTTCTAAATCTAAAATACTTAAATGTATTACAACGAATCTCGAAAAATAAAAAAAAATAAATAAAACACGTGTTGTGTACTTTGAATATACACGTTGAAAGTTTAATAACGAAACCTCATAAAATGTATAATTGAGTAAAGATACGAACGAACCCCCTCTAGATATATGTTACTTGTCATCATCTTCCTGGGACAAATCCCCAATGCAATTTCCGATTACGCACGCGACTCTTTTACCATATTGACAACCACGGTACACATTACAAAGAAAAAGCATCTCTCTCTCTCTCTCTCTTTCTCTTTCTCGCGCCTTTATCCAACGTTCTCCCCAGCCAAAAAATCATTCTGTATGCTCTTCCCACACGGTTGACTTTTCGACTCGTGTTTCCACCCTCTTCTCAGTACATACGATCAGTCTATGTTACCTTTTTGTGTATGTGCGTGCGTGTGTGAGGTTAAATATTTGTCGCATCGCGGTATATACGTACTGTTACGCGCGCGTGTGTCTGGGAAAACATGAAAATTGGTTTGATTAAGTGGACTAACTCGGGTGTCAATTTCACGATGAGTTTGATCATTTTGTATTGGAAGTGGTACATATTACTATGGGAGATGTAGACGTTGTTCGCATTTAATTGTCTCGCGAGGGAAAAGATACAGCAAATTGATAGTCCTGGGATCGTCTATAGGTATACACACACACACACACACACACATAATATGTATATGTATAATAGGTATATAGACCAGAAATAATTTCAATGTACAATTTACGATTACAGTTCCATTCCTCGCAACGGCTCGATAAAGGTTAATTAAAACCATAGATATAAATTAAAGTCATCTGTTGACCGATGCATCTCAAAATATAAAATTCGAAACGAAGCTATATAAACTAAAACACATATATGTCGGTATTATTTTGATCGAGAGGACGTATAAATATATACCTAAAATTTAACGATCTGTGGATGTATCTATGGATGTAAAGACCGAAAAACAAAAAGAGAAAAAAAAGAGAAACCACATCCCAAAGCAATCGCGAAGGTTGAAAGATCTTTCGTTCTCCCTCGTCAGCTGTAAAACTCGGTGTTGGCTCTATACACCGATAATAAATATCCATTAATGCCATCATCCTCCGCGGTCGGCGAAGGAACAGGAGGAGTGAGGAGGGGGATGTTTATCACGTGACGCAGGCGGCACGCGCCGCACACGAGAGAGAGAGAGAGAGAAAGACTCGCCGCGGCAGATGACTCGAAGGAAGATCCAGCTGCCTTCGATGAGTCGACGATACGAGAGAAACGGGGGAAAGAGACGGACGGAGAAAGAGAAAGAGGGAGAGAACCGGCAGATCCGCTACAGATGTTCGCGCGACCACTTTCGCGCGATATCTTTCTACTGGTCCTTTTACTTTATACATATACAAATATATATAAATATAGTGGGTAAGTATATTATATATATATATATATATACCTGATCGACAGACGCACGAGGGAAAGGGAATTAAATTGACCGCACGTGTCGTAATTAACTAATGGGATTTCATAAAGTCAATTGTACGAAATATTTTTCATTCTCTGATTAATTAAGAAATTACTACGAATAATCATTTCTTATATAGAACGACTGATTTCTATTTCTATTTTTACTGTTTCAGTGTCTCGTCTATATTTTATTTATTTATTCGAATAAATTATAATTTTTCAAAATTAATATAGCTGAAATGAGAGTCAATAATAAAGTAACACTGTTTATTCCCAAATTGTAATTATTACATCGAATAACAAATTAATATCTCAATATTATACATTACACGCGTATATATATATATATATGCACGTATTCTTAAAAGTTTCAGTTTTGCGAATCGCAACGCAATATTGTAAATTAAACCTATTTACTTTAATTTGTTAAGGTAATTCAACGTAATTGATCAACCGAGATTACTTGATACAAAAATTTCGTTAAGCAATTTTCCCGCAATCCGGTTTATCTCTTATATATGGGTTGCGGATCCCTTAAAGTGTGAGCACGTGCCGAAAAATAAACGACTCGAGAGGTTTAACAATAGAGCTTGTACATATACCAAAACCTTGTAAATAATCGACTGTATCTCGGAAGAACTCGGAATAAAAGCGCCAGAAGCGCCGAAAGAAAGGAGAGAGCTAAAAAAATTTTGAACTTGAATAATCGTATTGCCTCGAGCGAGACCAGCAGGAACAGCATCCTTTCCCTTTCATCTGCTCGTTTCGAACCTCTCGGAACTCGTGGTTCGGGTTCTTTTACACTTTTTATACACACGTCTAGATTATTTTCGTATATGGATTTTTTTTTATTAAATAATACGTACAATTATTATTTTTATAATTTTTTTCTAGAGAACGTGATTTTTTTAATGATACAACGATTTTCTTAATCAGGATATAAAAAGTTTTTTTTTAATCAATTTTTTAAAAATTCATGTGATTACTATACGAATTTGTTAATATTATATTTTCAAAATGCATTTGTATACGCAAGATAAAGAAAATACGATAATTATCGATAGCAGAAAATTGATTGATACATTTAAAACGTTCGTAATATATACAATATATATATATTATCTAGTAATGCCTATATAAGCTTGAAACAAAATAAAAAAATGGTTATAAATATATTTTAAAAAACGTTTCACCACGTACATAATAATGGATTATAACGAAAAGTAAGAATGTAATACAAAATTCAAATATGAAAATAATCGAAGTGTAGCGTGAAATAATTAAGAGTGTAAAAGGGGCGAACGGAACCGAGAAGGAAAACGGAAAGAAGCTGGAAGAGAAGCCCGGAGCTAAAAGTGAAAAAAAAAGTAAAGAAAGGAGAGAAAAAGACGATCAGTTTGGCTCGTGCCGGTTCAAGTTACGTCGGTAGCAGGTGCCGCGTTGTCCACACTGAGCGCGTGCCGCTTCTTCCCTCCTTTTTTTTCCTTTTAAATGCAGCCCGAGAGTAAGGAAACAGGTATTTTTCGGGGGCCCCAACCAAGAGCATTCGCAAGATGTTGCGCTCGAAGGATACAGGCGGCTGCACAGCTCTCTGCTGTTACGTCTGCGGTGGCGGTCTCTCTCTCTCTCTCTCTCACTCTTTTTTCAAGTCATTTTTTATTGTACTTCCTCGCGAGACGAAGAGAACGAGAGGATGAAATAAAATGATGATATTACCATTGTTGTTTCGAAATTGGAGTTCACTGATTCTGTATGTGTACCGATTGAGTCACGAAACTCTATTACCTTATTACTTTAAGTCTCGTATTTACGCCGATTGAAATTCACGTCTTTTAATTTTGTACATTCAAACGTAATACCGATTAATTTACTTTAATAATGTTCAACTGAACTCTTACGAAAATCATTTCTAATAAAATGTATAACGTTGATACAGCAAGTGTAAAATGTATGAGTGTACGAAATTATGTTTTTCTCAAAGGAAAAGAAAAAGTAACAGGGCTCGCTTAAGAGAATACAGTGTTTCTTGTAAGACTCATAGCTGTGCTGTATGTATAGGTACGTGATAAAATATAATTTTGGGGGCACATAATTCCGGGTGAAAAATTAACATTCAAGTGAAAAGCGATGTTGATTACCATAGTGTTTGCCGGTTGTCGGTTGTCGGCATTTAATTATAACGAAAAACCCCGAGACGATCTACCAATTAGACGAGTAAGGTATGTATGTATGTATACATATATAGGTATAGACCCCAACCCCAAACAAGCTGACACCATGTCCAGATAAAATTTCGTGCAGCTCGGTAACCGTCATCTTGCAAAGCGCCACGCGACTCTCGAATATTATTATGCATCAAAAGGAGAAAAAGAGAGGAGGAAAAAGTGGCGGTATACAACGAGCAATTTCGATGTCGATTTCGAGAAAGATCCCAGACTCGATATGCTTCCTCGGGATCTTAAAAATATGTATATGTATATATATATATATAAGACGGCACGCGCCTCGTCTCATCCGAGAGACAAGGTGTTTTCTCCCCCTACCACGTTTCTCGCTTCTCCGAGCATCCACGCGTTTAATCTCACTCGATCGGTAAATCGAATCGTTGGGTTATCTTACTCTTTCCTCTTTTCGATCCAATTATTTATTTCACAAGATCCTATATACACCCGCAATAATAAAAAATATCAATATTTTATAAATATATGATTTTATGTGTATATAAAAGTTATTAAAGTCCTTTGGGTATACAAGAGAGGAATATCGACTTTTTCCTTAAATATATCGTTATCGTTAGCCAACGTCCGTCTTGGACGGGTATACACGGTCGTCTCGAGCCGCTGAGTCTTCAATACCAGACGTCTTACACACGTATACGTATACATGTATATATATATACATACACACAGGTATATATAAACATCTCCGAAGAGAGAAAGAGAGAAAGAGAGAACGAGACACCGGTAAGAAGAAGCAGCTGTTGTCGAGGCCGGCGCGTGCCACCAGGTTCCTCTCTTCGTGTATATATATATATATATATATATATAATAAAAAAAGAGAGATAATGTCAGGGTGCCGTCGGTGCTCCTGCTGCTGCTGCTGCTGCTGCTGCTGCTCGCTCGATATAACGTAACCAACTCCTTTATAGAGAGCGAAAGAGATAGAGATTATACGCGTGCAGTGTACGTAGCCTTGTTGGAAATAAGAGAGGAGCTATCGATCTGCCTTTCTTTCTCGTATTATTCTTCTTCTACTTCTTCTAGTTTTTTCTTGGGTCTTTGCCGCTGCGGCTTCTCCGATTATGGCGGGCTTCTTTCCTCATCTCGTTTTATACACTCGAACCGATCGGAGGAAGCGCAATATCGTCGACTTTTGCTCAGATTTACGAATTACGATCGATCGAGTAAGGGGATAGCCTTAAACATTCGTCACCGACTGCTCGATCAACTTTTACGAATCTTTAGATTTTCGTATTGTGTTAATGTTAACATTAGTTAGTGCAGTCTATATTTGTACATACGTACACATTTTTCTTATTAATATCGTATTTACCTATTTTATCTTCTTTTTTTTAATACAATGGATTTGTAAATCTCGTTAATAAAAAGTATAACCTAACCGAATTCCAAAGTTTTAATATCAAACAGATCCAGAATAACCGAGGAACGAAATGAGATATAGAGAAGAAGGAGCGGCGCATTGAAAAGTCACGAAGACGACGGTAATCGGAACTGCGTGAGGGTGGTCGGTAACCATGCAAGACTCATACTCTTTCGGTCTTTTTTTTTCGTTTCTCCCTTCCTCACGGGGGTAGTAACGCACCATCGTAAAAAATGAGACCCACACACGTACACACATACACGTGTAATAATAATCTCTCTCCGGCATTCAATCTATCTCCTCGTACACGATCGTTCTCTCTTTCACTTGTACGAATGTATACATATACACACACACACACACACACACACACACACACACACTTCCTCCCCGAGTTTACGGATTAATTATCTAATGCTACGGCAACATCTGTCATCGAACGCTATATGTATATATATATATATATATATATATATACATGTGTGCACCACTACCAAAAGAGCTATATTATAGGTATACGAGCTTTCGTTTTTGATTATACACGCCCAATATATATATATTCTTTTTTTGTTCCCTTTTATTCGAGCGCGTTACCTTTTTTTTTAATCTTGTGTGCTTCGTACGTCTTTTAAATCTGGAGAGTCAGGTGCTTTTTCTCTAACCGCGACGAATTATATATCGATGCAACTATATATACATACACGTACAATTCACATTTCTTTTTGGCTTGTTGAACTTGTGTTTACCACTCTCATTTTGAGGTACTTAACGCGTTAAAATTTTAATCAACAAAACATCTTTTTTTCATATTTCTATTAGTCAACACAGGTACGTAATAGTTACTTTTGGTAATTAGTTATTCTACATTTTTAATATGGAAAATTACTTTTCCGCACAAAATATCATCTATTGTCCATTGTACGAAGAAACATTTGTATAGTAAATGTGACTAACGTATGACAAATTATAAAAATTACAATATGTCAACGAAGAATTTAATACACAACTTCATTATATATATTTCACCGCGGCAACTGGTGAAATCAAAATTTTAAAATGCATCCAATTTTATAAGCATATTAGAAATATTTTCCAAAAACACAGAAGAAAATTTTTTAGATGGAGACAATAAATATGTTCAAAAGTTATTCGAACTTGAAAAAGTGAGTTTATTCAAATGTTTATAGCTGTTATTATCTCAAAATCTATCGATTTTAATTTTTGTTAATTTTCTTTAGAATGTATCTTTTTTGGTTAGAATTCTAAATCTCAAGTTCAAAATGACTCAACAACTATTTGTTAACATTAACATTGGTAAGTAATTGTCCTGCAAGTTTGTAAAAGATATATATCACTTTCTTTTTTTATTTTTAAACAATTTTACGCAATTAATTAAAAAAGAAGTATTGTTACAATAAATCCTATCGAACACTTGCCGATCTCTGAATTTGTCAAGTTTGTTCCTCGATTACTAAATACCATTGTTTTTTTTTACTATAAAACCTATATTTCCATGTAGACGTATTGGTATTCTACATAATGTATACTATGAAAGCTTAATTCTCAGCAGCATCAATTTTAAGAGCAAACCGAATGACGATTCGCAGCACGTGGTTGAAGATAAGACGACTTGTTGGATGCGTACACACAAATACATATATATATATATATGAACTCAGGTGTACTATTTTGCACAATCGCGTCACGCGCATCCTGTGCGTCGGTCACCCGTCGTTTCCGCCATCGAGTTGACCGATGTACGAGAGGAAGAAAACATGAAGATCGCGTACATGTATATATATATTCATATATAACCCAGTGCTATAATGACTGTATGAGATATATCGCAAGGAAATCGGTTTATATTGTCAAAAAAAATCGTGTCAAGGTGTTAGATATAAAAAGTGATGTACTGTAATATTGAACGTTACATCGTTCGATTAGACGTTATTTTACAATTAGATAAATCTGTTATTGATGATATCACCGACGTAGAACAGCCGCGCGTAAAACCCGAAATCACCTGTCCATTCGGAGAATAAGAATTTAATACCGAAGAAATAAAAATAAAAGAAAAGTATATATAAGAGAAACATTGGCCTTTAAATCCCGTTAGTTAGTGTCGGACGCGCGCGCTATTCTTGCTTATAGGTGCGCAAAAACGTCGTCGACACGTGCCACGCGTCTTTTATGCGGGTATCCACCTCTCTCTACGAACAAAACGACGATGTATAATGCACGCGTGCAACTTGCGAAGAGTTGACGTGTATACGTGTGTGTGTGTGTGTGTGTGTGTGTGTGTGTGTGTGTGTGTCTGCGTGTATATATATATACATACACCGATGAAGCGGTCTTGTCTGGAATAGGTAATGGTATATACACCGAGTTGATTAAAACTATCGCAAGGAATCTTCCTGACGTCGATTACGTATTTCGACGCGACGACTGCTATAGGAGCTAGCCAGGAAAGAGAAATCGAAAGCGGGAGGAAAAGAAACATTGGTTATATGTATATATATATATACCTACATACCTATTACACTCTCGTGTTTCCTCGTCTCTTTTACTAAACGTTATATACATTTACTTTTTAACATTAGTTCCATTTATTTTTTTCTTAAAATTTGGAATACTTTAATGTAAAATCAATAGTCGGATAAAAATACGCATAATTACACATTTATAATATACTGAGATAAAAAAAATATTTGTGACTAATAAATGGTGTATTTGCAGTTAATAGAAATTTATATATTTACTTGTAATAAAATAATATTTCTTCGATATTAGCACTTAGTTCTTATTCTGGTAGAAACATTTCTTATAGTTTCACTGGTCCAACGTGTTAATCAAATGGTAAGATTTTTATTAATTTGTTACAATTAATAAAGATAAATTACGAGTACACGTGCAATTTATTGTTTTAAATTGAGAAATATTAACTGGTAAAGTTTGCTACCAAATCAACTAATAATATTTTAGTAAATTAGAAGTATATGAATAAAAATTTAACTGCATACAAAATTGATTGTAATATACTACTTAATTGTAAAGTAATATTCATTAGCTCGTATGTTTAAGATCATCAGATCTTAACAGTTATAAGAAACGTCGAATATATGTCTTAAAATATTCTTTTCTCCGAGTGTGTATACTCGACTTACGATCCCCGAGTAAACTCTTAGTGTCTTCTTCGAAGGAAAAACGTCAAGTTTATCCAGGTTTAGCCCAATCAATTTGTCTCGAGACGAGTCCATCTGACGGCACGAGCCAAGGCACAAAACCGCTGCCGCCGCCACGCCGACGAGAGAGAGAGAGAGAGGTTGGCATAAGGTGGCGTAGGGCAGGTGCACCAAAAAACCAAGAGCGAAAGAGAAAAAGTGAGAGAGAGGGATAACACACTACAGCTGTCGCGAGCCCCGCACGCGCCAGCTAACCGCACCCACATTTACGTTATACTCGCGCCTGCACCTTTTTTACCTATACTTCGTCTTTCCTCTCTCTCTCTCTCTCTCTCTCTCTCTCTCTCTCTCTCTCTCTCCCTTTTGTCTGATCGTTCCTCGTAACGTTTCTTTCGCCCTCCGTTACACGTACACATAAAAATCCACGCGTATGTGTGTGTGTGTGTGTGTGTGTGTGTGTGTGTGTGTGTACGTATATGTATATATAGATATAGATACACGTACAGATATACCTGTGTGAGTTCGTTGTACATCTGTATATACGTATAGACGGTTGGAGATGCATTTTGTCAGTTTTGACGGATGAACGATGAAAAATTCTTGGCTGCAGGTTGATCGAGATTTCGTTCGAAACGAGGGATATACTGCAGGATTGTATAGCTATATACATGGTTATACCAGAAATAACTTATAAAACATTAACTGCACGTATATACGTATTTAAAATTTATCATTTACGAGCAGTAGTGAATAAGATACGAACGGTATATTTTCGAAAAGTTTGTTTCAAACACTACCTGCAAACCGATAAATCTCAATCCCTATACCATATATATAAAATAGTTGCGTACACCTGTGTAGACGATACGACTAATCAATAAAATTCATGTAGATTCATCGATAATGCATAACTTTTAAGAATAACCAGTAGATGTAGGTATATATATAGATATACATATATAGAAATTGTTTCTGATAATATATAGTTCGCATGATCATGTAAATTGAAAGAAATATATATACAAATATACATGTATTTTCTTAGGCGCATTAACGATTGATAACTTTACAAGTATTATAGTTACCGAACACTTTTACTTCACGGAATATCGTAATTATTCGCTAGAAGACCAACGAGTACCTTAAATTTAGAACTGATTCAGGCATATCAACGTGTTTCCGAGTACCGATTACTCACTCACACTCTCGAACGCCGAGTTTGGTCAACTAAAAAATACATACATATAATACAGTTGATACTACAACTAAAAAAGGAGAGTGAAAGGCAGAAAAGTCTTTTAGATCCAAGTCCAATAAGTGCAGTTGACAAATTACGCAATCGAGAGAGAGGGAGAGAGGGAGAGAGGGAGAGAGGGAGAGAAGTTACATTTACGCAGCCGGTCGAATCGACGCGACTCCGACGAGTCAGTATATATAGATATATGGGTGTTTGCGTGTGCGAGAGTGTAACGAAAAGGACGAGGGTCCGTAGAGAGACAGAATGAAAAGCGAATCGTGCAAGGGGAGAGCTTCTGAGATAACACGCCCACCTTATCGGTTCTCCACGCAACGATTATCGTACAGCTCGTTCTACATGTTTTATTTCCTCCGCATGATCCTAAAAGAGGAAAGGGCTTTCTTTTCGATATAAAATCATTACGAAACAATATACGAATACCACTAACTTATCCATGTATACGTCACACGAATTTTGTCAAATTTTCATAAATTTATAAATATGTGTAACTATAACTCTGGTACCGAATCTATGTACCAAAAGCATCTATTGAAATTTAAAGTCTTGATCGTACTACTTATTTAAATTACATTTTTTACATAAGTTATAAAATTTCTGTCCTTTCATAGTTGTATTTTTAACACAAATTTTTAACACATCCTATGATTATTTGTATTCTACATGGATCATAGTAGAATCATCGCATTAGGAACTATATATGTACGCCGTGGTTCAAATAATGAAATTTAAACAATATTTCTATCATTACAGTGATGCGGATATTGAAAAATAATAAAATAACACGAGATCGAAATAATGAAATAATGGAAGAAAGAAATGCCATCACCTATGTAATAATTTCCAATCACGTAATGACAGTTCTCATAAGTTAATCTGTCCGGCTATTACCGCATACCTATTATACCCAATCTATCGTTTTAAAATATTCATGTACAAAAAATTCGAGATACCGTTGAATTTCTCAAAAATTGAATGGCATTATTAATATAGAGGTACTATACACCATAAACTACTCTAATACACTCTTCTATATCCCACGTCAAAAAGTTTCCCTTATAGCCCCGGAGTAATAAAACTGTCTCTCTCTCTCTCTCTCTCTCTCTCTCTCACCCCCGCGCCGCGAAATCCCTCGACCGATTTTCCGCAAAAACAATCAGTACCTACTTCTCGGAAAGAAACTCGCAATAAAAAACCATCCTCGGGAAGTTCGATCGAGAGAATCAAAAGAAATTACGGCGAACTCGTACAAGGGATAATAACGCGCGTGTGTATGTACGTATGTATATATATATATAGAATATATAGAGAACATTTCCCAAGGCGCGAAGATTCGAGGTACCAGAGAGAAAGGGAAAGGAAAAAAAGGAAAATAATACGGGAAGAACGGAAATTGATTCTCCGTCTTTGTCAAGGGGTAGGTGGGAGGAGGGTAGGAGGAGGGTAGGAGGAGGGTAGGAGGAGGGAGGGGGGGGGTGGGAGTGTGAGGAACGCGAACTCTGTTGTGGCCTGGAAATCGCGATGGCAACGGCTCGGGCTCGTATCCATAGAAACGCCGGGCGCGGTCTCTCTCCCTCAACCACCCTCTCTCTCTCTCTCTCTCTCTCTCTCTCTCTCTTCTGTTTAATTCACTAGCCCGGAAGGACGAGATACACACTCGAACACCCCTCGACGTATCATATGTATATATGTATATATGTGTGTGTATGCATTATAGACGTATGGTATATACGTGTGTGGAGTACAAGGTGTGCAGCAGCTCTCTCTCCCTCCCACGCGAGAAGAATTGGCTGCATGCCCACGTTGGTACAACCCCCTTTTTACCTCGACTTTTTCTCACTGACATCGTAAACGGATTATCCCTAGGATTGTTGAATCATCGCCCACGACCCCATTGTACACACACACACACTCACACACGGGCATACACACCTATATGTATAATATGCTTTGCTTTATAATTTGGTTCGCCTCCTTTTTTTTCTTTTTCATTCATTGATTGTTGTTGCTCGCATTGTTGTACCTGGCGTTTCGTATTCCACGCTACTCATTGTTAATCTCGCCGAGATATTTTTCGATGATTTATCTACTAAATGGTTTTTAAGCCGATTACCTCGATTCTCCAATTAACGCGGACGAATGGTTCAAAGGATTGAGAGGCGTATGTATACTCCCAGAGGGTCCAACATGCTCCTCCATTTTTATTAACCAATTACATACATTCTATGCGTCTGTATAAAAGTTCAATGTGTGCGTGTGTGTGTGTGAGCGTGCGTGTTGTGTGTACACGTCTGTAATTCTAGTGATATTAAAAATTTAACTTCTCAAAATTCTAGTTGTTGTATTGTTCAGCCTGGTGACCCATTTGCATTCTCTAAAGACCGAGAGAGAGAGAGAGAGAGAGAGAGAGAGAGAGAGAGAGATAATGTAAAGAGTACACAGGCATTTACTATTTCACCTCGAAACTTTTTCAACGTATACAATTTTATGTTTATAGAAAACTTGATAATTTTAAATGTACATAGGTATATACTTGTTATTGGTATCATTCACATACATACGATATCAAAATTTCTCGAACATTAAAAATACCGATCCTTTTTTATCCCATGAAAACTGCAATGAACGTCGATCAATCTTTTTTTATACATACACGAATATATAGTGCAGATCATCGTGAAAAGAAAAATAAATCTCTGGAAACGTACGTATAAGATCAACAGAAAAATTGTACTTATAATAGAATAGGTGGAGTATAAAAGAAAGAGAGAGAAAATGCGATATGTCTTTTTCCCATATAAATTGTATAGCGGGTGTATATACGTACACGTACATAACGACTATTTACTCAAACTCTAACGATAAGCAAAGCGCGTATATATATATATACATGATTTTGTCGCCTTTCTCTTTCTTCCTTTCTTTCTCCTCTTTACTCTCTCACGCACACTTTCACCCCCTCGTATATTTTTTTTTCTCTCGCTGGTTTTTACTCCCCCACAAAGTTGAAAATTGTCCAGGTGTACGAGTGGGGTCGAGGGAGTGCGAGTGCACCCAGTGTGTAGAGGAAGGATGATGATAAAAAAATAACGGGAACAACATCGTTAGATGTACGAATACCCGTGGAATAAAGAGCAAAGAGGGTATAGTTGTGACGCGGTGATTGTACAATTCAGAAAATTACGAAACCTTTTTTTATTTTATTAGTTTAAAGTATGTAATACAAGGGACAAGGGACGAGTGTATGATGATTTTTTAATTCGATACTTGCATAAAAAAATGATTTTATAGACAAAGTATACGCGGATAAGCCAGTTATACAGACGTAGACTCTTTAACAAATACGGTTTTATGTAAATTGCACGGGCGTACGTATATTATAGATTAATAATAAAAACGGTTAATGATTTGTAACGGGATAATATCGATTTTCACTTATACAACAGACATATTCTATACTTATGGAACTCGCGAATGATTATTTAATCATTTGTCCATTTAAGAAGCAATTAATAAACCGATGCAAACTAATTAGAAAAGTTTAATAATCGTCGTCTAATCTACCAATGATAATTATACATAATATATATATATACGAGTAAAGAAGATAATTAAAAATGTTATGCACGTAGACCGCGACGAATCAACAAAATCTGCATTTCGGTATACGCGTAGGTATATGTACGAGACAAATAATAACAGCAATAACAAGTGTGCGAATAATGCATATGCAACTATATATATATATAGAGAGAGAGAGAGAGAGAAACGCAAATGTTGTCGCGCGGAAGATAAGAAAATGAAAAAGGATGAAAGAAAAAATAGTTGTAAGGTTATAAGAAAAGAGTAAAAGGGGTAAAGTTTGCGTGGGGCTTCATAGATATATACGTGTGTTTCTTCACGCGTCTCCATGACAACGTACCGTGAACACACACACACACACACACAGAGTGAGTGAGAGAGTGAGAGAGAGAGAGAGAGAGAGAGAGAGAGAGAGAGAGAGAGAGAGAGGGGCATACCTATATAGAGTACTCCTCTCGAGCCAGACGTCGACTCACCGCTTGTTCGTTACATTAATGGGCGACATACACACATGTCTCCCACGCGTTATATTGGGGACACGGAGAAAAACGGAACACCTGCGCGCACGATTACCTCCACGGTGAAAACATGACGATAATATACGCTAAAAGTGAACAGAGAGAGAGAGAGGGAGAGAGAGAGAGAGAGATGATGGACACTGACAACGCGTCTACCACCACCCCTCTTCACCTTTCTTTCTTTTTTTTTTTTCCTTTTTCTTTTTTTATACCTCGACACGGGCGCAGGAAATAAACGTTGGACGTACGCGATCGATCGCCGCGCACTTTTGGAGTCTGCGCCTCTATACGACGTTTACACCATTTCCTTTTTTCTACTTTCCTGCAGGATGGTCGTTCGCTCTCTTTCTTTTTTCGTATATATATATATATACACACGTGTATATATTTCCATCGATTTCTTTGAAACTTTTCATCGATTTTTTCGGTACACGTAGTTCTACACACACATTTTTTTTTTACATTCGGGGTGAAAAATAATTTAACGTTGTATTTTCTGATGCATCGCGCCCGCGTCGAATGTCGATGCAGTTGTCGTTTGCTCGATAGTTCGTATATGTATGATACATATAGGTATACGTACAAATGTGTGTAACGATTGCTCGGTGCTTTTAACCGCGAGATCTTTGATATGCTAATTTAACAGCTCGTTCACGATTCTGACCGTGAATATAACCGTAATTAGTAAATCAATTTTCAGTTTTCTTGGACGATTAAGGTATATATATGTACATTACGCATATATATATACACACACACACACACCTAATCTAATTACTATTATTTCCTGTTTATATATATATATCGGCGTATAACACATCGGCGGCAATATACGATTAGACTTTAACGTACGTTAATCCTTTAGCATATTTAAATGAAATTAAGAAATCAAATAATCAAATACGTACGATTTTTTAATTAACGATGGGGTAAATTGAAAAGATTTAAAATATATATGTGTGTATACCGATAGGTATATAGGTTTAGTAAAACAGTAGTTCTTGGAAGAAATAACGCAAATTAAGATAAATATACGAGGTATTCGTGTAAATTTCTAAAGCACAAGAGCAATCAATTGTTCGTGATGTTCATAAATTATTACGAGGTGCTTAGAGTGGCACGTGGAATAGCTAGGCTTTTCCTCGCGATGTGTCTATGTATATATGTATGTATATTCGTATACATTTAGAGGTCGATGTTTTAAAATCTCTTATTCTTTCAACTTTTACGTACATCGTTGTTAACATTCGAATTATTCGATATTATCGGTCGAATCTATCAATTTTTTGAGGTATAATAAATATATATTTTTCTTGTATACACGCGTGGCGTAATTTTATGAGGACGTTCCAAGTTCCTCTGTAAAACAGAAAATTAATTGAAAAACCGAGAAATTAAAAAAGAATAAATTGAAAACTGAAGATTACAGAGAGGCGTATATATAATATACGACGAGACGATTGTTTAGCTTAGTCAGTCTGTATCGCATCTTGGTTATACACGCGCGACCGCGGTGGCGGCTCGTTGTCATCTCGTATGCATGGTATACGTGGCCTTTCCCACGCAACGAATTGTTTGCAATGACCTCTGACTTGTCATCATCATCACGATCATCATCATCGTGATCGACCGACGCATAACAGACGAGAGCTCCGTTTCTTTTTACAATTCGTGACGATATACGCTTATAATCCTACATATATCTCCTATATACTCTGTAATTTTTTGTTTTATTCTTTCGTTCTCCCTCCCTCTCCCTCCCTCTCCCTCTCCCCCTCGTTCCTTTGCATAAATCCGAGGTTTTTCTTTTCCTTCGTTATCCGGCGATTCTTTTTGTCGATATGGATCCGAGTCTCCACGTGAATATGGATTAGCTTCGATCTGCAATGCTCGGAACAATGATTCGTTTATCCACGGGGTCACGATACTCGATACCTTATTGATGAGATGATGGACGTATATATATACACGACCACGATGATGCAACTTTTATTTTCTTTATTATACTTTCCGAACGATCTTAAATTCATGCGTTCTCCTTTATACTCTTCCATATACTTTTCTCTCTCTCTCTCTTCTTCGGTAGAAAATTCAACTCGATCCTCGGTATATTGTACGAATGAGGTAATTCTTTTTTAAACGTTCGATCCAATCGTTATTGTAATACATAGTTTATTAAATAAGTCACTTATGATAACTCGGACGGTTTGCTTATGGCGTTCTGTTTTACACGAAAAAACGCATAAAATACGATATTAAATATTTCTTTCTAACTAATAAAAATTGTATGTATTGTAAATATTGTTTTGATAAAAATATTACTCACCGCGTAATCTATATTACTTAAATTATTATTGCCACTCAGAGTATTATACTCGAAATATATACGTCACACATTTCTAGAATAAATGAAGCAATAAAATATTCTACAGCAAGTAGTTTTCTGACTGATGTCTGTTCTACTGCTCAACTTTACGTGATTTTTTTTTCTTTTTTTGCCTAATATGTTCCACTGACCTATAAGGTGGAAGACATATGAATTTCCGTATAGATGCAAAAAGGTATAGATTTAAGTGATATACATAGCTATACTTACAACTCTTCGATACGCATACACCAGTGAACAAACTATTACCAGTTACTTATAAATTGATTTATCCATTAAATTTGCATTTTAAATTCGTAAAATTATTTTAAAGAGTAGAATTATGTATGTATATATCGATATAAGAATTCTAACGTTATATTATATATATATATATATATATACGTACAAAAGATACGAGAGGGGTCGTATAAAACATACAAATGGCTTATATCGTCGTTCATCGAACCTCCGAAAAAATATCATCTTCCTTTCTAATTAACCCGACAATATTCCATTCGTGTACGCAAAGATGATGACGGCGCCTCTTCCGCTTGCGCTTTTTTACATTATCTCTTTCTTTATCTCTTTCTCTTACTCGGCGTTTAGACAAAACGTCAACGAGTCAGCTCCGCGCCCCATTTTGGCACCGGCTTCGTTTTTTTTTCTTTCAAAGCTCAATAGAGTTTAATGACCTCCGAGTTTCTTTCTTTCATTTATATACACGCGTCTTCTTCTTCTTCTTCTGCTGCTTCTGCTTCTTTCCTTGGGTGCGTTACGCGCGTAGACAATTTTTGTTATTCTTTTTTTTTTCCTTCTCTTGGACCGGACACGATAGATTTTAAGGAAACGGTCTTTGTCTCTTGCGGGGAATAAAATGAACGTACGAGAGGCGGGAGTGTAATACCTTCATAAAATAATAGGGAAATTTAGATGGTAAATAATGTATCTTGAATTTTTTATACACGCTGTGGGGTTATTCCTATCGATCTTAATTATCTTAACCTATACTTTAAATGTATATATGCATATTAAACTCGAGATAAATAAATCTATATATTTGTTTGATAAATTACAACATCAGTGGCACTAAAATAAAATAATAATAAAGTATATAACGAAGTTGACAATATATTTCAATATCCGAGAAAGAAAAGTGAGATTGAGAAAGAAAGCAGCGTGTATATAGGAGGCACCCACTTAAGACCCAAACACAAAAAGGAAGTTCGACCGAAATCAAAACAAGGTACGTACATTTTTTGTTCTCCATTTTTCAGGTGATAAGAGGCGTAAGTATACGTGTATACCTAAAACTGCGTCTTTTGGTGGGACGAAGTGACACGACGACACTCGGGGATCAAGCACATGTTAATGAAGAAGAGGTTTCACACACAAACACACCTGACGTTTCGCTAAATTTATGCTAATCGACATGTATCAGCATTTACGACGTTTATGTATACACTTTTACTTCTGGGCCTTTACCCGAAAATACTTTTGTTTCGGTCGCGCACACACACGTACACATCATACACATATATAGAGTTGCCATAGTAATAGCATTTTACAAGAAACGCATTGGTTTACAATATATAGTTAATGTCGTTGCATATAATTTAATTAATTGTGATTATATGTGAGTGTATATATATATATATATATATATATATATATAGTAAAAAATAAAATATTTTTTTTATTGTAAAAAAAAAGGTTTAGGATAACGTTCATTTGTATACCTCCTGACAGCACAGAAACTCATCGTGTATACGAGTGACCGATAAGATGATACGAGTAGCAAGCAACGTCCATATATATAAGTACGTACACCCGAATCCGTGAGAAACGAACTTATCGGTTCACGTTTGCACGGAATCTTATCAAAGAGACTCACTAAATTTTCGACTTGTCGACTCAGCAGTTCTCTTTTTTTCGAAAGCACATCGAGTTATCCGAGTGGAAAGTAATTTCCTGGTTAAATCTTTCAGTTTTCGTCTATTGCGAGAAAAATCGTTAGTTTACGTTGTAATACATCATGTAGTCGATCCAAGTATATATCAGAGCTGGGCGACTATTAAACCGCAACTTTTTTAAAATAAAATAAAAATAGAGTTTAACCTTAAAAAGTGATATCAATGAAATTAGGCGATGTACAAAGTCACTTCAAAGAGCAATTTCAAAAAGTTTTCGACCAATACTTTTTTTCAACAAAATAAAAACAAAAAAATTTTTATAAAAATTAATTTTATATTTTATTAATTTAATTCTTTAAAACAATTCCTCTTTGCTCTATAGATAAATTATAAAACTTGCTTTAATAACATTTTATTTGGTTTTTTATTGTTTGATAAAAAAAGAAATAAAAAAGCATTCGACGAATACTTTTAGACAAATGCCGGTGTTCGATGAAAAGTATTCGTCGAATACTTTTTGAAATTTCTCTAAGTGACTTAAACATTGCTTATAATGTCATAGATATCACTGTTGTTTTGTTCTATCTCTGATTTTTATTTAATTATTAAAAAGTTTTCGACGAAACGTTGCGGACGAATACTTGCTCAGCTCTGGTAGATATTTATGATTATAAAATTGTTTTTATTAATTTTGTGGAAATACATTGGAATGAATTAAAAACGGAGTTTAATGAATGTCGATTTTATTAAACAATAATAATACAAAATTATTCGACGAGATTCCGATAGACGTGTTACATCCTGTGTTTACGCTGTGTTTTCTCTTTATGTAAAATTTAGTTGACACGTCACAACACCTTGCACATATATCAATATAAACTTCATTTATTTTTATTATTGATGAAACGTTCATTGTTTTATTTCTCTGGTCAATTGCGAGCGATTTTATTAATTTTTTAAGTGTCCAATAATCCATGTAATGAACATGCAATTGTTAAACAGAATTTTTTTTTGCATTTGCTCCATAGAAAGCAACGACGCAACTCGACCAGCTGTGATCAGTTTATAATTCGTATGAGATTCCCATGCACCAATCTCACGCGTTACCCATCGCCGAAATCTTCTTGTACGTTCGAAAAAAAACGAATCTCCAGGAACAATCACGCGAACCCGAGAAACCATCGGACCGTCCAGTCAACCCCGGTAGAGAAGGTACATCAACGAGTGGACCCAAAGAGGTCAAGAGAAAAGAGATAAATAAGGTGCAACGAGAGACAGAGAGTGGCCAGCGGGCAGCGGGCAGCGGGCAGCGGGCAACCGGAAGATAATTTCCCATGAACATTTATACCTGGACGTATGATATTTTTTCTATCCACTTCCTTATCCTATGCGCAAATTTTTACCTGGACAGTGTCCGTCGTCCGGTCATTGTACGATGCGTGTCTCTTATAGGTGTAATACGAGGGACCTATTTAAATCAGGTCGAAAAAATCCGTTGCCGGCCGCGAAGGTGGGAAAAGGGAAAGAAGAAGGTCGTGGTAATATCAGACCCATTTTTACTTCGCGAGATCGAGCAACCGCGCGTTTACTGACCGTTGGATGACTTTTACGGGGTGTCTCATGGGAAAGTCCGTGGATTACAGAGGAGCTGATTCTCTTGCACGGAGAATCGTATTTAGAGCGTGAAATTATTTTACCCTGTTATACATTGTTGATTTATTTATTATTGACGTCTAAATTGCGCAATATTGATATATACTATTATTTTTCACGGTAACCTTAGCTAGCAATGTTAATGGACTATTTTATTTCAGCTAATTTTGATATTCAACACCTCGTATTCTCTATATTATTATTTCTTCATAAAAGATATTGTAATATTGATAATAATCGAAAATATTCTTTCCAAGTTTTTAACACGTTGACCGTAAATAATGTTTAAATATCTATCATGAGATTGTAAATAATTTTTTAAATGTTATGTAAAACCACTCGTATAAAAAAAAAAATTTGGTGAAAAAAAAAAATTTTTTAATTTACATTTGCAAAATTGTCTCTACCGTAAAAAGTCAACCGGACATATGGGTAAATCCAATGGAAAAAGAAAGGTCACCTCACCTGGAGTGGCTATTCGTCCAGGAGTATTTTACAAGGGCGAGAGTTACGGTTATACCGTTGATCTATACGTAACCGTGTCCATTAACTAGAGCAACGAATTTCCTCCCCACCTTCCGGGTGAGTTACCGGAGGAGACCTCGGTAGGAAAGAAATAAAACATAGAATTAAAATCAGAGCAGCACGAAAATGTAAAACGGTCATTCGGTATAGTATAAGGCATATAAGCCACTGCCCATTCGTAACTCTCTCGACCAATCGAGAATCGTCAAGACATTTTTTGGCCTGATACTAGTTTCTCTATGCTTATCCGACTCTCTGCCTCCTCCTTTTTTCCAGAAAGGTTTCCGTTGGCGCGAAGAGGAGGAAAGAAAAGGCAATCAGGTCCCGACGAAAAAATAGGAACGAGATATCGGGTAAAAAGGTGCGTATAACCGTTATTTTTCATTATCACGCGGCTTACCTATTGGACCTCTTACTTCTTCTTTATTTTTTTGTTCGTTTAATCTAGTTTTCGTTCGGGTGTGCGTCTATAACTGCCTTCGTTTATTGCTAAGTCGTTGACAGAAAACGAACCTCGTTAGCTATTTATCGCGTTACCGCAAGGTTACATATACGTAAAATGGCGTCTTTCGACTATTTTGCATTCGACATGTGTATGTGCATGCACGACATGCACACACATATACCTATATATACATATTCACCCATGAAAGATGATAACTTGTATATTTTATGCGCAATATATATATATATACGTACGCGAACTCGACTTATTTTGTATATATATTTGTATACGCCTCGAAGTGTGTTTAAATCAATTAGAATTTCTTAATCTAAGAAAAATGCATACAATTATCCACGTGATAATGCCAGTCCAACGTTTTTCATCATATTTGTAATCTACATACATATATACGTGTGTTTAAGTGCTTTTTATAATATTATTTGATATTTTATTCTTGGTAACATTACATAATCCTATCATACACAAGCGATTTGTAAAATATTGCGTACAAATTCTTTTAAAATAGTATTAATGTTTAAATGGTATAAATTTTGTAATATAATATATGATAAAGTGGTCACGTATGCACGATTAACTATACCTAAATAATCTCTTAACGAGATTAAAATAGCTTCAATAAATTAGAAAAATAAGATAGATGTACATACGTTACATGCCATTTACACGCGTATACTTTTTTAAACTAAGTATTGGAAAAAGTATAGAAATATGGATTTTTCTTTTGTACGTTTGTTTTATCGATTATTAAAATAATTTTTACTTTTAAAAAATAGCAAATGACACTATGTACTGAACGTTCTAGTTGCGTATAATAATAATAATAATAATATTTTTAACTGGCATTGTAACATAAGGGTCAGGGATAAATCTATAATATCCTTTGTGACTGTATCTTACCCTATATAAAATTAAATGACTCGCACTAAAAATATTAAATACTTTCATTTCATTATTTCATTATTTTTCGTATAAAAATTTGAATTTTCGCAAAGGGGTAACCTACGCAGCCAATGAAATCAATCCTATTTTGGCTTTACTTTTATAAAACATCTCTTTTTTATTAGAGAATATCAAGGATAATTTAATTATAAATTGGCAAAAAAGTAAAACGTATATATATTTGAAAATTGATCACCTACGAATCGAATCGTTCATATTTTAGTATCATCACGTGTTCACTCGATAAAAACCATTCGCAAACTTTTCCCTCGGTCTTAGGACTCACGTTACGCGGACACCCGAAAAAGGGCGTGCTTTCAAGAACGATACATCATCTTCCTATGTATATACGTAAGAAAACGGTCAACGGTCGAACGCATATATGCAGATACTGTATATCTATACCCATACATATGAGATGCACATAACTGTATATATAAGATAAAAAAAAAAAGGTCAAAAACGGACCTTCATGCGCGCGCATACTTACGGCGAATCAATCTCCTTTACGAATTGGTCTTAAAGTAAATATGCAAACTAAGGGTATTTAAAAAGAGAGACGGAGAGTCTGTCCCCTTCGCAAGGTTATGTACCTGCGCGCGGAAAACCGACCCTATATACATTCGCACCTTGCGCGCCTCGCTCCGCACGGGCTATATCTATACGTCCGCGATTTTTATTATTGGCGCCTCTTTCGGTGCGGGAATCCGGTTTATTGTACCCTTACTCATTTGCATACCTATGCCGCCTCGAATGTTTAGGGATGGACACGTGGTGATATGGAGATTACAATGCCTATATAGGGTTACACACTGAATTACATTTCAAGATTTTGTCGTTTTACTTGATGCATTTCTCTCAATTAGAACGATATATCTGCATCTCTGAGTGATTATATATATGCTTATTATCAGTGGGCCGATATAGTGCGCTATATTTATACATTTGTACCTAATTATTTGTTCACATACAATGTTCAGTTTTTGTAATACGTTTACTGTGCGCAAACGTTTAAACTGTTAATTTACTATAAGTATGTAATCACTTTTCCGGGTTCACAAATAATGTTTACGTGTAGGAAGAAAATAATAAAAAATAAAAAACATTACAATTAGAGTAGTGTGCGTCTATATATCTCGCAGTAGATAGCGCGATATAATAATTATACTTAAAAATTTCCATCTCAATATAAAAATGTTATACCGCATTAGGTTTCTAATGGTTATTAAGTAAAATTGCAAAAAGTTATTTATGATATTTAATCCACTGTAAAAAATACATTACTCTCTACGTTAAAAACCACAAAGTCAAAATACATTGTATATATATATATGTATATACAACGAACGAGAAAAATCAGTTTGAGTGTCAACTCGACCAGTATGGAACCTCCATTCCGGAAATTTCGGTACGAGCAAGACGATCCGCGGGCGGTCAAGGTGTCAAGAGAGAAAACGGTGGCGCTTGCGGGTAAAGGGCCGTAGGACAAAAACCCAAAGATACCTGCATCATGCTCCCTATATATACTGGCTTGTATGAAGGTGAGAAGACTAGAAACGAGATACTATTTTTTTTTTCATTTGTCAGGCCAGATGTCCAGATATCTTGGTAACATGTACAGATTAAATTATCTGCTTAATTTTTCATTCGAATTGAAATGTTGTACACCTTTGAAATCAATCAGTGTACATATTCCCTTTGGGTTTAATAGATCAATGATATACGTCACTGATAGATTTAATTAACATAATTATTGGAAAATATTGCATCGCGCAAAGTAATGTAAAAAAAGAATCAGGCGAATAAAATTCTCATCCGCATCCGAAAAACGGTCCGAATGATACTATACTATATGTATAAAATTTTTTCTTTTAATTTTTTGTGCGTTCCTCGATGTCCTAACGAACTAAAAGGTTTGACCCTTCTTAGCACATCCTTCCCTAACTCCGGACACACGGTCTATTGGATCTTGATATAACAAAAAGAAAAAGCGAGGCGACGCGATGCGCGATTTCCGGTGTCCGGTGCAAACTTCTTCTTCTCCTTCGAACGTTTTTATTCTTAACTTCCGGATCCTTGACGAATATACCTAATTATAGGTGTGCATATATACACACCTCTGAAGAAATCGAATTTCCACCGAGGATGTAGAATTTTAAAAGGAACGAAAAAAAATTTAGACCGCAGCTCAACCCGATGACGAGACGTTTGAAATTTCGATCGTTCGTTTTTTCGGGGGATGACGCGCGCGGTGTGTACGAGAGCTCGTTGAGTACCGCTGAATCATCCACGGACAATGGGATATATCTTTGTTTATTTCCTCCTAATCTTCTTTGTTCGGTTTTTTTTCTTCTCCTATCTTCTTCTTCGTCTTCGTCTTCTTCTTCTTTTTACTTCTTGCTCGTCTCTTTCGCGGCTAACGATTTCGTTTCGCGATCGTGTAGCGAGATAACAAACCCAACTAGACTTTGGGATTAAGATATTCGCGAATTTGGAAGTTAATTATCATACCCATTTACATGGGTTTCAGATTAAATCGGATTTTTGTTACGCGCGGAACGGATTATATATATATATATATATACACACCTTCTTTATTATACATGGATTTAGAGAATCTTCCGAGATTAAAAATCTTATTATTCTCCGGTAAAATTGGATTGAAATATACATCCTTTCACTATTAATTGTAATTACATACCTAATTATGGAAATAACGTATCTTCGTTATATCTTTCGTACATTTTATTTGAAATTTTATCTGCATTACACGTGGAATTATCGGAAGCACGGAGATGTTATAATAATATACAAATAAAAGTAAACTCCATGGTAATGTATAATCGTATGCCCGTAAAAAACAAATCAAAGACGTAAGCGATTGACTGGATATAGATGAGAGACTCATCCCGCAGACTCCGCACAGCCTCCGATATGTAGATCCGATTGGTCTGCTCGACTCGGCCAATCATCGTATAGAGAACCCCCCACTCGTAACCCGAACGTTTGCGTTGGTCCAGCCTCCTTCTCTCACCGCTCGTGATCTTGTACCGCGCAGCATCGCGATCCCTCTCTCATTCTACGACGGTTTCTCGCACTCGTCGTACCTCCAGTCAATCTTTACAGCAGGCAATTAGTAGTTTTTCTTTTTTTCGTGATCCACTCAGCCACAATATTACACCTATACACCGTTTAACGTCGTGATAAAAGTACTATATATATAGAGAGAGAGAGTAGTGAATTAGTGTGCTATATGATACATATATAAAGAAAAATGAAATTTTGCAATCGAGTTATTTCGTGGAGGAATACGTAGAGACTAAGGAAAGTATACCTATATATATATATATATATATAGAGGCGATCAGTTGCAAATAATCGTAGACACATACATATAGAGATAAAAAGAAGAGAAACCTTGAAGAATTAACGTCGCGCGAGGTGTATACTGCACATATAACGTTCGTATAGATAAATGTAGGGCGTACGAGTTTACCGCGAGGAAAAATAAATATTATCTTCAAGTTTACGTAAAAAGAAGAAGGTCGGGGGGATAGAAATTTGCTTGTATCTAATATATTCGTGCATATACAGTGTATATATATATATATATATATATATAATTGAAGCGAAACATCGGGCGAAATATAATGTTAATGGAGTCGCGCGTTTTATCAGCTCGATGACGCGACCGCGAGGCAATTTTTCTTCGCGTGCGGGAGTGTGATGTACGCCTACACCTACGAGTCCTCTGTGTGTGTGTGTGTGTGTGCGTGTATTCATACATACGAGAACGTACGTACATACGAGAAAAGAGAACCCGGAAAAACGACTCCGCAGACGATAAATCAACCGGAATAGATAACTCCGGCTGATCGTATTCGCAATGCACCTTCTTTGTCAAGGGATTCGATTAAGATAATGAGATCAGGCTCGATTCTTCCTTTTCTTTCTTTCGCTCTCCTCGTATACATTTTCGATACTAAACATATTTCGCGTACATACTTTTTTTTTCTATTTTTTTTTATTATTTCCACGTTATTACATCTATTCCATACCTTCGCAACATGATTATTCGCTTCGCCAAAGATTTCGCGTATTTACTATTGAATACGATACGTTATTTCTCGTAATTTGTATTAAAAGTGTATATACATATATACATGAGTGTGTGTGTGTGTATGCAAAGTCATTTAGATAGTTCCTCGAAACCGTAACAATTTGGCGAACAATTTTATTCCATACGCTCGCAATGTCAGATAACTAAAGGCACTTAAAAAGAAAAAGAGAGAGACGCGTTTTATATATATATATATATATATATATATATATATATATATATATATTATATACACACAAATATATATACCGCTCGTGAGTCACGTTGTTTCATGCGCGCGTATATTGTTAGAAAAACAACAAAAAATTATTCTCATCGTTTATCGAGAGCACCTAAAGAACAGGTTAGAATAGGGAAAAAAAATGTACAGGTATACATACAAATATCGTTCTCCTTGGTAAGCGATAAATTGCATTATATATACTTGTAACGTTTCGCAAACACTATTTTTAGACGTATTATCGTTTGGCAAACATATTTCTATTATCAGTTTCTCGGGTCGATTTAAAAATCTGTCATCTTTTGACGAATCTATCTCGATTGGACTACTGGACTTTGAAGATCGCGCGAGATCACGTTCTTCGTGTATTTTTATTTATTATTTTGTTTCTTTTTTTTTTTATTACGTTTTATTCATATACGTCTCGCTCGTTATTTTTCTTTCTTTTTGCGTTACACGTTTTTATCGATCGGTCGTTGTTAAATATTTTTCGTTCGCGTATAATTTATTTACAAATCCACAAATATAGATTATTTCGAAACGAGACAAAATTTTTATTCTATTTCAATATCGTCGAATCGATTTATATATGTACGCGTAATTTATTGAAGGTGTAAAGTATAAATTACGTGGGTACGCGTAGAAGCTCGTTGATGAAAAATAAAGTGAAATAAAAGTGAAAATAAAAAATAAGGAAGAATAAAAAGTATATATATAAGAAGGGAGGTAATGGGGGTTACTCGACTACCCTAAAGGAGAAGGGAAGGAGGAAACTGGAGCGGTTAGAAAGGGTTGGGCAGGGCCAGAATTTCATAGACGCCCATTGGTCGATAAACTGGAGCAAATAAGACTCGCCTCTCCTCACGCAACGCGACATCTCGCGAGGTTTCTTCAGTTTCCGGCAGGGACGCGGATCCGCAGCCTCGAAGCTCCGGAGCTTCAGCATTGCGCATGACCGTACGATTGATCCGATCACCACGCTCACTCGACTCTCCTTCTCTCTTGGTCTCTCTGCTCTACAAGCCGATAACAGTGAGTATACTCTATCTACATTTTTATACACCATTTTACAATTATTCTTTTATCTTAAATTTTAATAAACATGCGTTTATACAAACATTTCCCTTCAAATACAAATATATATGCACTTTTAACTTTACCAAATGTTTATTTACTTTAATTAATGTTTATACTTTTATCAATGTTTAATCAACCCTATATATGATGGATTCTGATATTTTTTTATTTTATTTACACATTGTTTGCGCGTATTTATTTATTATTAAAAAACATTTCGGTCTACCTGCGACTCGAGAAGGAGATAATATCTTTGTTTTAATATCGTGTATACAAAAAAGAAACTGCTCGTATACATCGTAATCAATAAATACAAGATGCGTATCTATTATTATATTATATACATATATATATATATATATACACATATATACGCGAGATAAAATATATTCGCGGGGGTGCCCCCATTATTAATCATTTGTTCTTTTCATACTCGATGATAATTAAGCTTAGTTTCTAGTAAAAACTTTTTTATTTAAATTCTATAATAGTAATGTTTTTTTCTTTACACTGTAACGTTTGAGTAAACAACTGCATATGGGCAAATGGAAAGAATGTTGTTGATAAACAATATGTGTACATGTGTAAGTTCACTTTAAAAAACAAAGTACCTTTAAAATGTAAAGAATGATTAACAGTTTTACGAGATAATAATCCAACTAATTGAGATAAACGGGGAGAGCATTGAGCTTAATGAACCTTCGTCAATCGATTTACCATCCGGTAGATTCGTGATCTTTGATGTTAAATTTTTTTTCCCTCCTCTCCCTAGTCGACCGTTCTAGCGCAAAACCAATAAAACGAAAAAGAAATGGGATATCAATGGCCTCTTTTATATATCCCTATATAGGTATTCCAATGTGGCTCTTCTACACGAACGGATAAGAAATATGAGAATATTAGACAGATTTTCTTATATCCATTTTATTCTTCTTTTTTTCTTGTACCTACATATATATATATATATATAATATATATATATATATATATACACACAAATATATATACCGCTCGTGAGTCACGTTGTTTCATGCGCGCGTATATTGTTAGAAAAACAACAAAAAATTATTCTCATCGTTTATCGAGAGCACCTAAAGAACAGGTTAGAATAGGGAAAAAAAATGTACAGGTATACATACAAATATCGTTCTCCTTGGTAAGCGATAAATTGCATTATATATACTTGTAACGTTTCGCAAACACTATTTTTAGACGTATTATCGTTTGGCAAACATATTTCTATTATCAGTTTCTCGGGTCGATTTAAAAATCTGTCATCTTTTGACGAATCTATCTCGATTGGACTACTGGACTTTGAAGATCGCGCGAGATCACGTTCTTCGTGTATTTTTATTTATTATTTTGTTTCTTTTTTTTTTTTATTACGTTTTATTCATATACGTCTCGCTCGTTATTTTTCTTTCTTTTTGCGTTACACGTTTTTATCGATCGGTCGTTGTTAAATATTTTTCGTTCGCGTATAATTTATTTACAAATCCACAAATATAGATTATTTCGAAACGAGACAAAATTTTTATTCTATTTCAATATCGTCGAATCGATTTATATATGTACGCGTAATTTATTGAAGGTGTAAAGTATAAATTACGTGGGTACGCGTAGAAGCTCGTTGATGAAAAATAAAGTGAAATAAAAGTGAAAATAAAAATAAGGAAGAATAAAAAGTATATATATAAGAAGGGAGGTAATGGGGGTTACTCGACTACCCTAAAGGAGAAGGGAAGGAGGAAACTGGAGCGGTTAGAAAGGGTTGGGCAGGGCCAGAATTTCATAGACGCCCATTGGTCGATAAACTGGAGCAAATAAGACTCGCCTCTCCTCACGCAACGCGACATCTCGCGAGGTTTCTTCAGTTTCCGGCAGGGACGCGGATCCGCAGCCTCGAAGCTCCGGAGCTTCAGCATTGCGCATGACCGTACGATTGATCCGATCACCACGCTCACTCGACTCTCCTTCTCTCTTGGTCTCTCTGCTCTACAAGCCGATAACAGTGAGTATACTCTATCTACATTTTTATACACCATTTTACAATTATTCTTTTATCTTAAATTTTAATAAACATGCGTTTATACAAACATTTCCCTTCAAATACAAATATATATGCACTTTTAACTTTACCAAATGTTTATTTACTTTAATTAATGTTTATACTTTTATCAATGTTTAATCAACCCTATATATGATGGATTCTGATATTTTTTTATTTTATTTACACATTGTTTGCGCGTATTTATTTATTATTAAAAAACATTTCGGTCTACCTGCGACTCGAGAAGGAGATAATATCTTTGTTTTAATATCGTGTATACAAAAAGAAACTGCTCGTATACATCGTAATCAATAAATACAAGATGCGTATCTATTATTATATTATATACATATATATATATATATATACACATATATACGCGAGATAAAATATATTCGCGGGGGTGCCCCCATTATTAATCATTTGTTCTTTTCATACTCGATGATAATTAAGCTTAGTTTCTAGTAAAAACTTTTTTTATTTAAATTCTATAATAGTAATGTTTTTTTCTTTACACTGTAACGTTTGAGTAAACAACTGCATATGGGCAAATGGAAAGAATGTTGTTGATAAACAATATGTGTACATGTGTAAGTTCACTTTAAAAAACAAAGTACCTTTAAAATGTAAAGAATGATTAACAGTTTTACGAGATAATAATCCAACTAATTGAGATAAACGGGGAGAGCATTGAGCTTAATGAACCTTCGTCAATCGATTTACCATCCGGTAGATTCGTGATCTTTGATGTTAAATTTTTTTTCCCTCCTCTCCCTAGTCGACCGTTCTAGCGCAAAACCAATAAAACGAAAAAGAAATGGGATATCAATGGCCTCTTTTATATATCCCTATATAGGTATTCCAATGTGGCTCTTCTACACGAACGGATAAGAAATATGAGAATATTAGACAGATTTTCTTATATCCATTTTATTCTTCTTTTTTTCTTGTACCTACATATATATATATATATATATATATATATATATATATATATATATATATATACCATCGTATGTATATATAGATTTAAGGAAATTATAATAATTGCAATTTCTATACATACGCACACTAGAAGTATAATCAGAAAATATGATATATGATGTGATATATGAACGACAAAAATATAATTTATAATATAAATATATCAAGTCTATATAATTATCTAATGTCTTTTTTAATTCCAACCTATCCCTAATGATAATATCCCATATATTACCATAGAAATTAATTAGAGATTAAAAAAGTTATAATCAACGATGCGCGATATCAAAAGTTAAATCGACTCGAATCAAAAAATTTTAGTACATCAGAGGAAGATGGTATACTTATATATGTATATATATATATAAAGTTCATAATATATAAGAAAGAGTATAAGAAAGAGATTCCGTTGGCTAATCATCCCCGCGCTCAGACTTATTTGAAATTATGACTTTGGCTGTGAGTCACGCGCAAACTCGTATCTCCCTCTTTCCTCTTCGAGAAGTGAGCTGCACCCACGTTGAAAGGTATACAGATGTATATTATACGTATATATATATACAGTGAAGTGTGCGTGCAGACACGCAGTACGGAAGGCTCACGTGATTCATCCGCCGACCAAGCACAGGGGCTTAGAAGACGCATTTAATTCTCTCTCTCTCTCTCTCTCTCTCTCTGACTTTCTCTATGATGCGATTTTACTTGTGGTTTATGTAATACCTGAACTATAGAATTCGTCCTTAATGAGATATTCTATATTCGAAATATCACGAATCGAGCGTCCCTTTGTTATTTTGAACATTTTTCGTATATGCAGTCGGTGGCCGATCAAATAAATAAAATTTTTAACTGCACAACCTTTCTACCTTTTTGGGTGCATTATAGCACAAAGAAAGAAAGGTATACGCAGGCATCGCCATAATGTGAAAAGTTGTATTAATTTACACACTTTTGTGCCGAAAGCAAAAAATTGATCTATCATTTAAAGAAAAATAAATTATCTCTTGCAGATCTAAGAACAGTCGATAATTCGCATTCGAGCAAATATTTGCAAACTTATATACTTAACTGCATCAACAACAAAAAACTTTTTCAACGAACTTACGTATCATCGTCTTAGTTTGTTTACCTTCCTCGAGCTTGTACTCTCTTATTGTTTTATCTCTCGCTATTTAAAAAAAAACGATGCGCGCACCTATATATATACATGTATATACATATATACATGTGTGTAATGTATCCTCGGGAGATGATATTAATCCGGTAGATAATGCGCGCACGCGGCAACGAGATGTCAAACAACATAATGACATTTTTTTTTATCTTACTACGTCTTCACTTTTTTTTACCAGATGATGAATGATGCGCGTATTAGGTTACCCTACAAGATCATATAAATATATTTATAAGACTATATATATATATAGCTCAATCATTAGAGATATTCTACAGCGTGTAACAATTCAACATCCGTTTGAGTAAATTCATATTGAGTTTTATTGAATTTAAACATTAATTGAAAATCCTTAGTTTAGAAATTTTATAATCGTGTGGTTAATTTCAAGTTTATAATAGCTTATTTTGACACGAAATATTCAAGTAATAATTTCGTGGGAAAATCATTGGAAAATATTTACATGCAAAATCTTGGAAAAATCAGGACTTCTGAGCAGAATCCACGATTTTACTATGTTTTCTTTACCACGAACATTATTTAAACTGTAATAAAGAAAATATGGTAATTTTCATTTCAAAAATTAAATTTATTTCAAAATTAAAAAAGAATCCGGAGTCTTTCTACTGACTGACCCATTTTTATTGTTTACGTTAATATGTTCAATATAAAAAACCGTTGCAAATAAATTTCAACTAATTTCTTCTGAAGTAAAGAATCGATGATATTCAAATGTTGACAAGATATATTTTTTTGTAACTTTGAATAAATTGAATTTTTACAATGATAATTAACAATTATTTTTTTATGAAAATTTAAATAATTTTTAGGGCCGAAATCTAACAAAATAGTGGCTTTGTGCCATTAGCCTGCACGATTTTGCCAAAATTTCGCAAAAAAATATTATCCAATGATTTTTATATAAATTTATTTAAAATAATATACGCTATATCACATTTGCTGTATACCCAACTCCGTTCATCTATTATATGTAGATGAATTGTTAACCGACAATGGTCAAAACATTTGTAGATAACTTTACCTTTGTTTTTAACATTATAAAAATTGCAGAAAACGTTAAACAATCATATACACCCCTTTACTTCAAGATTTTCTAATTAGTGGTCCTGATCGATTACATGTTGCTTTTATTCAAAGTTGTATATATAAATACGTTCTCTGTTCTACTGTAAATTATATGTTATACATCTATCACTGATGGTATTTTTCCATCTTATTGGAAAAATACTTAGATTATATTAAGGGAACAAGCCTGGGTTAAAATTGAAAAAAAGATATTCAATTTTAACAATTAATAATTTTTGTTATAACAATTGAAAACATTTCTTAAATTTTTAAACAAACTATATTATTCTTAACTTTCATTTAAAATTAAAAAAAAAATCAAAAGTACGGAGTCCCATAATTAATTAAAGTCGTTACGTGACATATAAATTGGTAAAATAAATTAAAATAAAAATTAAAAATAATATAATTTGTTTAAAAAATTAAGAAATGTTTTTCATTATTATAAAAAAAATTATTAATTGTTAAAATTGAATATTTTTTTTGTATTTTAACCCAGGCTTGTCCCCTTAATTCTCTGGGAAAAGGAAATCTGAGGATGTGATCAATTATGGGTCTTTAGAATTAGTATATTCGCAAAAATATGTTAGATAACATTGTAGAGGAAAGTCATCCCACATTTCGTAAGAACATATAGCTTTGTACCACATAATTCAACAGAAACTAAATGTAAGTGTATTGTAAGAAAATTGAAATTAAATGCCATATATTTGCAACGAAAATTAACAATATTTTGTATTAAAATTTCTATAAATAAGTTTTATGGCAAATAAATTAGCGATGATTTTGCCACGATTCGGCGAAGATGTTGTAAGTATAAATATATTTCCACAATTTCGACATGAAATTTATTCCACGTGGGATTTATTAATATATTAATTTAATTAGTTTACAATAGTAATAACTGTTTACTTTAAATACAAGAAAAAAAAGCACGACAATGAGCAGTCTCTCCAGGATTATAATATATAATGGCATATCAGTAATATATGAGTTATAATATTATAATTTGTGTTTGAGGTATACAATCATTAGATAACTCAATAATCGTATGTTTAATAATTATTTTGATTAAAATATCTCAATTATAACAAGATTCAAGAAATTAAAAGAATGACCTAGATACTTGTCTCAATGTTAAAATTGAAAACTAATCATGCAAATTGATAAATAAACCTATAAATACCAATTATACTTAATCTTCTATCAAACTTTATAAAAAAACGGTATAATTGTACGGCCTCTCTCCCTTTTCGTCTAAAATGTATGAAACGAAAGGCCGGTGTGCGTTACCGTTGCGCGCGCATCCTTATCTCGAGCGCAACCAAGAATTAAAAGGGCGCACGGTTTATATATTCCAAGAATTAGATGCCACAGAAGCAACAATGCAAGAATTTATGAGGCAATTGTTAGGTGTACACGCGCGCGCGTGGTCAACTTTTCGTGTGGCAAGACTCGTTTTAATAATGGCTCTAGTCTCTTTCTCTCGTTGTCCCTTTACATTTTGGATGACCAGTCTCTCTTGTTGCACTCGTAGGTATATACACACGCACACACACGCACACGAATGTGCGCGTTCTTTTTCTTTTTCGTAAGAACTGACCTCAAGCGTATATATTTCTTTTGGTCGTTTTTGTGTCTTCGACGCACCGACGACGCCGCCGCCGCCGACGACGACGAGCGACGACGACGACCCGATTAATATTTAGATAAGGAAAAACGCTTAATGCTATGCCTCTTTGTTTTCGGTGCGCGTATAATGGAGAACGCGCGCGCGCGCGCGCGTGATCGCCGTCGAACGGATCGTGTCTGTCGTGTTGCGAGATTTTAAATATATTTCGGAAATTGTATAAAGACCGACAGATGTATATACTTACGTCGATGTACACAAATTTTCTTGCTCGACGATTGTTTTTTATACGTTGTTGTACAGTTGTTGATTGAAAAAAATAAAATGGAATAACATATTTACGGGACTGGTGGGATTTTTAATTAGCTCGCGTAAAGTAAATCTTTAAAATCGGAGAATATACCAAGAGCGGAAAAGATTTATATACAGAAAAGTGTCAGCTGAGCGTAATACAATAACGTTCGACATCTCGTTTTGTCCGCGTGACTCAACGCGTAGAATTTCCAACGAAAAGATCGGAAAGATTCGCCAAATTTGCTGACTTAGAGTCTAACGCGGAAGGACGCACGAGTGCACGACTTAAAGATCTTCTCATCTGTCAATGAAACTTTAGATGAGTATTACTTGGAAATTTTAACATTCTTTTCGATCTATTTATACGACCTACATTAGATCGAATTTTTTGTTTGTTTGTTTGTTTGTTTATCCTAATAATTGTAAATTTTAATAAATAGTATAAATATACTTGTATATATTGGTTTATTATTCTTATGAAAATGTGCAATCGTTGTATTGAGCAAACGAATATAGCTAATGTATTTCAATTATTGAATCCGCCGAACTCGAACACAATACTAAATTGAAATTTATTGAATTTTACACAGTTCGATATTCTCGACCTAAGTAAGTAAGTATATTCAAAAAGTTGACAATTAGAAAAGAAAACGCTTTATCGAACGTACTTTACTTATTTTTCCCATATAACTATATTTCTCACACATATATTAAAAAATGGAAAGCATTTGAATAATATATAGCTCTAATCGATCAACTACTATATAAAAAGTAATATCTTCTTAAATACCATACCGTCGTATCATCTCGCAGACGCTTATGCTTCAAAAATCGAAAAAGAATAAAAAGGAAGTTCCGAAATTTTGAAAATCGCTGAGTTACCGTCTAGCAACACGGAAGCAGACAAGAACCTCGAAAGATTACGTCTCATTCTTATATCACTGGCAATTAATACCTCAGTCCTCTTAAATTTCATCTTCCGAGGCCAGACAGGGAGATCAAAACGAGAGGAAAAAATTCGCTGACCCAATGTCTACGATCTTCTAGACACGGAAAAACAGACGCGGCGTCTTCAACATCTTCGCGAAGCTCATTCACACGTGCACTCGCGATACGTTTACGTTTCTCTCTTGAGATTTCTCTAGACAATTATACATAAATTGCTATATATATAAAACTGATCAAATGAACGATCTAATCTGTAAAATATAGAAATTTATTTCTACTTTTTAAATGATTCCATTTGTTAACTATGTAATAGGCATTTTGAGTAACAATAAATAAATCATGTTTTGAGTGAGTACTTTGTAATCAAACGATTTTTTTCCATTGTGTTCGATCGTTTATTAGAATTAAACCAACAATTTACGAACTTCTTTTATTTTTGTCCAAATGACTTTTTGTATAAGATAAAACCAATAGTACTTATAAATTAATAAAAATCATATACATCGTTAGATGAATTTTTTAAAAACATTTCCAAACTGAAAATAATAAATAGAATTTATGTTAATAATTGAGTGACTGATCCGACTTAAAAGGAAATGTAAACTTTAAACTTTGAAATTTATTAATTCTAATAAATTGAATATTTATTAGATCTAATACATTATATTTAAAACCAATTATCGATTTTTCAATAAAAAAAAATTAAAATTTATACTATTTAATAATAAATATGCTCGCTTGCTTTTTTCATTTATTTCACTTTTGTAAGTAAAGATGTTCGAGGAATAACTTTACTAAAATGAAAATCAATATGTTATATTTTTTTAATCAATTTTAATACTTTGGTAGTTGGAGTGTATATACATATTTAAAATTAATAATGCAAAGACTTGGCATGTTATAAGAAACACCTAATAACCATAAAAAAATGATTCACGTAAAAACATTGTCAAATAATGTCATCAAGAAATATAAATACGTGTTATACGCGGAGAATAATAGTTTTATTGCCCCATGCGGTCACTTTTTACTATGCATAAAAAATAACCAGCACCGAACATTCGAAAAACTGGCTTGTACGCACAGTTTTCGCTCGACCATCTTTATACCTAAATGCATTCTCTGTCTTTATCTTTTTCTTAAGAAATTACAAGCGGTGTGTATATATGTATATATATGGCATTTAAAGGACGGTCATTTAAAACGTGCGTGCGCGCGCGCGCGCCTTAGCCTCCAGTTATTTGGAAACGTTTGAAAAGTGTCCTACTTTTATGAGATTTTACTGTACGTATATAACAATAGAATTTCCATCTCTTTTATATTTATGTGTATACTCCTCCGTTGTTTCGTGATTTTGACTATTTATTTGTCTACTTGGATTTTACCGTTCTCGTTGATGTCGTCACCGTACTCTAACTTTATTTACATTTAACAAAATCTAACTTAATTACATCAACTGTCAACGAAACTAATCTATTTGAAAAAATCTATATACAGTAATCAATCGACGTTCTCTCTCTAATTTTCGCATTTATGATGATCCTTTGAAGAAAACGATTTGATAAAATAGCGTTATCGAACACCTTTCCAAAGCAGATAATAACGATAAACGGACAAATACGGATTTAATCATCGCTAATAAAAACGAAATAGCGAGACTGATCGAGAGAGAGGGAGAGCGCAATTTTTATTTTCCTGCGGGTGACTCGATGGAATTGCAGTGTATCAGATGACTCTTTCGTCACTCGCAGCGTGTGACTACTGTTTGACGATTCGTCTCGTCAACTTATTTTTTTCGCCTCTGCTGCGCAAACTCCAGATCATTATCTTCATCCTTATCGATTAATCGTGTATATATATATATATATCTCGACCTCTCGATCATCAGGTTTAACGGATGCCTCACGTATATAATGTATATAGAGTATACCTGCAAGAACCAATTGTTTTTCCCGGTTGGAGGCGTTCTTCTTCTTTTTTTGTTAGTAACACCTATACCGATATTTGACGATTGATAAGAATTATCGAGACTGCTCTCGATATATTGCGAGCCTCTAATACACTGTGCATGTATGTATTTGTGTCTGTGTGTACCAGGAAAAATCTGGTTGACCTTCCAAATATAATTTTGAGGAAGTTTTTTTTGTTCTTCTTCTTCTTCTTCTTCTTCTTCGTCTTCTCGCCCTCTTCGTATATCGATATACAAATGAAATCGAAATGAATATTCAATTTGATTGTTATTTCGTATCTCCCGAATTAACAATCTGAATTTGTCTTGAGCGCAAGAGTTAACGAGTAATTAATTTCGCGACGTAAATCTGAAATTCAAAACGATAATGATACGAAAAGAAAACACCAGTAAATTAATAATCGAGCGAAAGAAAGAAAAAAAAACAGCATTTTTGTCTCGATAAGACCTGAAGTGTATAAGGTCCTTAATATATACAGACGTATAGATAGAGACGCGGAAGCACAACGACGAGGACGAGGAAAAAGGGGGGAAACGAAAAATGAAAAAAAAATTGATAAGAGTCAGCATAACGAAGAAGCTCGAGAGGCGCGGTTAAATTAATAGAAAGATGAGGCTGTAATGCGAGAGCCAACTAGGTGATCGTATATACCCGAGGATTCGCGCAATCGACGTAATTCCGCGCGTGTGGCTCTCTCGTAATTCGCGTGATGGTGGTGGCGGTGGTGGTGGTGATGATGATGATGGTGATGTGGATGTAATAAATTAGAAAGTAACGCCGACTCGCTTTTGGACAAACTCGAGCGAGCTCGGTAACGAAAAAAAAATGTACATATATATACGCGTTCCTTTGGATTTCTCCCCTTTATTATCAACGTGAAATTGATCTATATAGACATAAACGATTTCAATCCTAAAAGAAGAAAAAAAATCGTTCTAATTAAAACTACCAGCACTCGGTAACAGGTTACTCTGGATCAATTTGAACGATTGATCTATATATGTTTATATATTACACTGAGAAAAATTTTTTAGAAAAAATTACTATATTAATGGTAAACTAAGGACAGTTTTACACAATTATAAAAATTGCTATTAATAATGGTAATTTTAATAGCAATTTTAATGGCAATTTTTTCAATTCCGTAAATCTGTCCTCCTTTTACCTGTTATTTTATTATCAATTATTTTGTTTTATTAAATTATCATATTTTATTTATTTATTCGTTTTACTTTATTTTATTTATTTCATTCGTTTATTCTACAGATCGCAACAATTTTCGAATTATTGAATTTATTATAACGACTCACTCTGTATAGTACATGGTTCCAAATAAAGAGATATTATTAAAAATTCGTGTAATCGAAGAAAAGTGCAGCAACTATAGATATATATAGATATAATATAAAAGAGGCTTAGACGGTGTAACAATGAGTCGAGCGAGCCCGAAGGCGAAAAAAGAAATGCGATGCGCGCCGACGATGTCCAGGATTACGTAAAAAAAAAAAAAGAAAAGAAGAAGAACCGCGAGACTGTACTCCTCTCACCCGCGATATTGCGCGAGAAAGAGAGAAGAAAAGTTTAGTTAATTAGCAGAGAGAAACCGGCGACCAGCCAGCCGAAGATACGATAGCACGTGGATGTGTATCTCCGTTGGGTGTGGGTCATGTCCGCGCGAGTAAGAAAACGCGGAAGGAACGAGGAAAAACTCCTTGATGCGCACCGGGAGATGCACTTTTATATGCCTCACTTCCGGCTCTACGTCTCCACACACGAGCTTTTTCTTATATCTCATTCTACAATTATTACAATTATTTGTACCATAATACTTTTTATCGATCGCATAAATATCTTGAATTATCGTCAATTCGACGAAATCTGATTTATTTGGATTCGTTTGAATATGCTTACACTGTCTCCATATTTATATATATACAGTCGTTTATAACGCGATGTATCTATTTAAACATTATTATGACATACAAATAAAATTAAAAACGATAAATATTATGTATTTACACTGTTAAACATTGTAGATAAGACGAATGTCAATTAATTTTCTTCTTTTTTTCGGTGACTAGTCACCTTACATAAAAGATTTAAATATATTATGTATTATAGTATCAGTTGAATAATTAATTAACGCAACCAGTCGCGTAAGAAAACGGTTATATTTTCTATCTTAAAGAAATAATAAATTTTTAATGTTTCTCAGAACTGGAAGTAAAGTAAAGTATATACGATGTATATATGATATGATTTATGTTAAATAAACATTGTCACTTTTTAAAATAGTAGTGTTACAACAACGCTATTGACGCGTCGACGTAAATTTTTCGATAATACACGTTCACATCTGTTTTCATCATCTTCTTTCTTCTGATTTTCGTATTATATACGCAAAGTAAATAATACCGACGTAATACAAAACACAAATATACAATAACGTTAGATATTATACTTACTATTTTTTTTTATATATAGGAAGTATAACGAATTGAGCTTGGAACGAATAATCAGTTGTTAGTTATAAGGGAGCCAGACACTGTTTAACCTGTTAAATTATAATTATAATTAAAAATTTAATTCATTGTAATACGGAAAATATGCTGATGTACGTGAAATAAGATATTGTTTTTGCAAACATTGAAAATTTGTTATAAAAGCAACTTAAGCAACAAAATAAAATCATTAGAATTCTTAGTTCGTCAAATCACTTTCTAAAAATGAATTTAGAGAAGTTTTCCTCGAAATTTTAGCCCAATCCTACGAAAAATCAAAAATAAACCTTACGGCAAGTGAGTACTGATTTTGGGTCCTTCGGTGAACCAAGGATTCCGATGGTCGTATTTTGTTGCTTTTTTAAACCGAAATTTCAAAACATTTGAAAAAACATCATATAATTTTATGTGTAATATAAGATATTCTGTACTATAATAATTAATTAATATTTTAATGAAAAATGTTATTTTATCGAATTGTACAGGTAAAACAGTATATCTGGCCCCCATCACACACATTAAATTGATGCAAATGTTGTAATTATTGATCGGCACTTTCATTATTAATGAAAGAGAATAAGGTGTCTAAGAACAGAATGGACATAACACAACATCCAAATTTTCATAAGCGTATAAAAATTTAAATAACAATCTCCCGTCACGCGAGAACCCTTACAAAATACGTTGTAGATACGGTGTACTCGAAATCATTAATTTCGGAAGCATAAAATCTAAGGCAACCTCGGAAGCACCGTTGCATGGCAATCGAGAAATTCACTGAAAATTAGAAAATCGAGGAGCTCATTATCGAGCTTCGCTCGGCCACATAAATTCCCCACTTGGTGAAAAACGAAGAGAGAGAGAGAGGGAGAGGATGGAAAATAAGTGAGAGGATACCCAGTGCACACTGTGTATACGATATATATACTGCAAGTTAAACTCGATCATCGAAGGGGAACTCACGAAAGTCTGCATCTATACGGTGCGATTATCTCGAATGTGATAAGCCATACGGTTCTATAGGAAGCAAACTCGCAGTTGCCCAGATTATGATACATAACACCGAGTGAGCTCGGTTTTTCACGCTCTACGAAACTCTCTTTTTCCTTGCGGATAATTCGCTCGCGCGTTCACTTTTTTTCTTTACGAGCCGCGTCTACCGATTTAATTGTAGATCGAAAGAAAAATGAAGAGTTCTCTATACACGTGTGGGTGTGTGTGCTTTTTTAATTTAATTGTAACGCGCGGTACCGATTTTTCACGAATGTCAGTTGCACGCAGAGAAAGACTCGTTTGATTAAATAACAATATTCGCGTGTTTCGCTGCCAATTCGTATAATACATATATATATTATACGAATGTTATATATCATTTCAAGTAGTTTTTTTTATAATTGCTCGTTCTATCTATGTTTATATCGGGGTATTGATACTAATCGCCCAACATTTTGGAGAGTACGTTTTTTTTTTACAATTCTTAAAAATCTGCAACTTTCTTTATACGTGTGTGCTTGTGTGGTTACGCAAACATTTGCACAAATTAATTTTAATTACGAGGAAGTTATGTTGATAGATATAGAAAAATAAATAATACATAATTTTTTCTAATATGATAGTTGACAAGTTCAATTTTTAATCGAAAACAACGTTTTGAAAATCGGATCGCAAAATCATCGGCCGTATAAATAATCTGTCAATTTGTGTGAATATATATATACACGAACGTAACGAGGAAACTTACAAAATATAACGATCAATTCTATGGATGATGCAAAATATTCCGAGAAAAATTTAAGACGCAAGCAATATGGTAATTACCCGAATAATTCCCTCCTTCTCGAAAGAAAGCGCGATCGCGGTGACGGCAAATTTTAATTTCCGCCAGTCGGTTAATTAAAATCTAAATTATTAACGTATGTGTTTAGCAATCGACGTTACAAACTTATTAAAAATTCCTAAATCAACTCGTCGTAGGATAATCGATTCTTCGATAATTAACGTATAAACAACACAAACGGAGAGAGAGAGAAATTTCGTAATGTTGAAAAGACACATGATGTACATGAATTAGTTACAAATGAACGACTGTACGATACATCGAATTACATGAATTTTTGATAAGGAGGAAAGAAAATGTATAATAATTGGGTCATTAGCTTTTATCTTAATTTTTCGAGTCCCATACATGTATATGTGTGTATATATATAAATACGTACGTATGTATGTGTAGGCGGATGATGCTCGATTACAGGCTCACTATAATACCACCGGAATTTTTTGCTTGGCTCTTTTGGAAAAATTTTCTTTCTTCTTGTATATATATACCGTAGTCGCCTGATAAAGATTAGTGCGAATCTTTTATTGGGAAGACGTGCTCGTGTTTTCATCTTCAAATTCGTTTTTTTTTTATTTCAAACACATGTACAGGTTTAGTTACACGTGACGACTATGTGTTCACGCGTTCGCGTCGGTTATGAATGAGATTTACATTAATGCGTACACACTTTAAAGAATAATTAATTATACGTATAAACGATCGTATACTCGAGAATATTGAAATTAAGTACATATCGTTATTTATATTTACAGTGTGAAAGCGGTAAATACGATGCTTTATGTTGGAATTGATATATGTATGCGTATATATATGTATATAAATGTATATTATGCGTCAACGAATTTCAATGAAATAATTGGTATAAATAATATCTCGATTGAATGTAATAAAAATAAAAAGTTGGAGGATGAGAATTCGAGGTATGCAAAAAGTAAACTATAGGGAGACTCGCGACACACGACACACGGTACATACACCCAACATTTAGGCAGATATATTCAGGAGTATTCTCGGGTTCGTAATTCGTTCTTGGAAAACGTTATTGCTCGGCACATATGGACCAGCGTGTGCAGCTGATCGTATCGCTCTCCTCGCGCGCACACCGACAATCTCGACGTAGAACGACGAGATTACGGTCTTATCATCAGGTGGTGCGCCTCTTTCTTTCTTTCTTTCTCGCGCTTCTTTGTCACGAGTCTTGAAGGCCTCGATCTATACATACGCATTTTATCTTATACCACTCACATACTCGGCTTGTCGTCGAACATGATTTAACTATTTCGAGATTATTCATTTTATTGCCTATTGTAATCCCACGATACATATGTACGTATATATTGTCCCATAACGCGGTACTTCAAGTACTACGTAAAGAACGTTAATTTAAAAGTACTCGTATATTACTATTGACGTAAATATATGAAATAAATAATATTTTGATATTTTTGTTCCTCCGGTGGTCGTATAAGACTTGTATATACATATGTATGTATATAATATACGATCATCTGGAATTAACGAATATTGCTCTTATCTTTGCGAGGCACGTATATACAATCAGATGATCAAGAATATTTATATAAGTTTCCGATGATTTACGCTCTTGTAATAAAATCCGGTTATATTCGCTGTTCACTCGATTATTAATTTTGAAAATTATAAACTCTAATCTCAGTAGGAAACTATACACGAACTACCGAAAAACTCCATAATCAACGTTAAAGAAACTCCCCGTGTTACCCAGAACTAGTCCGGAAAATTAACTTGCCACTTAACGACACTGAGACAGAGAGAGAGAGAGAGAGAGAGAGACCAGTGAGCAGTTCCGTTTTTTTATCGCCGACAAAAAAGAAAAAGAAGAAAAATATATGCGAGAGAGTGTCGAGCAGCATCGCGCGCTATGTGTACATATCCGTGTACGTGTGCGTAAGCTCATTGTCCCACGCTCCAGAATTTGACACTGGTCCTCGTTTGACGGGTGTCATAATAAGGAGATACGCCCGGCGAGATATTTTTTGTCCGGACTCGCGACGTTTAAACGGTACGAGCTCTGTGTATAAAATCCTTCGCGACGCGGGAAAGAGTGAGAGAGGGAGTGTGAACTTGGTTGTTTGCAAAGTGAGAAAAGACAAGTTTGAGATTGCGATGGGACCGAGATTCGCGTAAACAGACCGAGAGACAGACAGAGAGAGAGAGAGAGAGAGAGAGTGCGAGAGAGAGAAAAGTGTTTTCAGAAATTTTAATTAAATTTATTATATAGGTATAACACCTCAAATACTAGACAATTTGTCGTTGCGGCTGCGTCGCGGTACTTGCCGACAAATTTGGTGGATAAGAGAATTTACATCTTGTATTATCAGTGCATATTAAATTTCACTCTATCTCTATACAAAGCGAACATTCGTTTATTCATATCGATATATTTATCGAGAAAAACGCTAATTTGACATTTACGTGTGAAATAATTTAAAGTCGTGTACATATATATATAATAATATATACATTAAAATTTAAATATTTATAATATATTTATATATATAATATATTAAATCTAATAGATCTAAAATAATACGAGTGTTGAAATATATTCCAACGTGGCAATCACATTATTTCCTCTCACGCACAATTACGCGCATTAATCCGACAGGTACGCGCTATAGGGGGAAAAATGAGAGTAAAAAACGTACCGAATACACAATTAGCTCGGTGCGAAATGAAGGTAGACGATTTCACGAGGAAGTTGCGGAGGACACGAGTGAGTAAAAATAAAAAAAAAAAGGTAAAAAAATAATCGAGAGACGAAGAGAGAAATAATAATAATAACGCGAGGTGCTATGCGACACCGAGTTATGACAGATTGGACGCGCGCGCAAGCTCGTTTCCAGAGGCGCTACTCTGCAGTGATATACACAGAAGCCGAATCGCGTCATTTCGAAGAAACAGGAACGTGCCGAGATCGTATCGCTTATTCGGACTTCTTCTCGCTTCGCTTTTTCTTTTTTGTTAGAAGCAACAAGTACAGTTTACAATACGTTAATTAATCCACGTATACTAATTTTTGGTCGACATATCGAGTCTTTGGAACAAATGATGGCTCGAATATAATGTTGTTCATCAAAGTACATATATATATAAAATACAAGAGTACTTGATTGCTTGTGTATTTTCCAAGTGAGTATATATATACAAAAATTGAAGGCTTCTCTCTGGTTCGCAAGGTGCTACGACGACACTTTAAACTGTATGCCTATAGTTGTACGACTATATATATATACATATATGTACCAACAAGTAGTTCATAATACAAACCTAATTTTAAAATAAAAATCCTATCTTTAACGCATCTAACATACTTGACGAGCACATGCATGTATATGTGAAAACCGACACATCAAAGTCAAGCCGAAAGAAAATTAAAAAAGAAGGAACGAGTTTGTAAAGGAAGAAAAGGAGTATCAAGTACTACGAAATAAAAGAGAGTGCGCGTATAAGTCCGAGGAAAAAGGGCAGTTAGAAACAGGATCGATGCGCTTAAATATGTCGGGTGGTCGTCAGTAGTTTTGGACCGCACGCGCCGAAACAAACCTGGTCCGTCGCGTGCCCAGCTAGTTTATCCAACAGTTAGTCTATATATACCGTTGTTTCTTAAGGGACGGAGTTCGTTTCGTCTCCGACGATATGTGCACATACACACGCACGAGCCTGCAGTGTCCAGAAAAGCCAGTATAAAACACACGACACGTGCTTCCTGGCATTTTCTCTCTCTCTCTCTCTATCGCTGATTGCGTCAAACGACCGAAGAAGGAAATGATGGCACTTGAATGACAAAATCCTCCTCCCGTATTATTCCTTCGCACTTTTAATCCCCTAACGGATTTTTTAATTTTCAATTTACGATCACTTCGTATCTCTTACATAATTCAATCTGCACCGAAAAATCGCGTCGATGATCTATAACCCGTGTATATAACCCTGATGTAAACTTTTCGTACTTTACCGCGACTATATACGCACACACGTGCGCGCGCGCGCACACACGTATAGGAGTAAACAATTTTGAACTTGAAAGAGAAAAATGATTAACACGAGATGTGTATAGTGTATATAACAAGAACGAAAGACAATAAACGAAGGATATATAAGTATATTAGAGTATAAGAAAGAAAGTGAACGTTTGTTAATTTCGGCGAACCACGCGAGGCATGCAAAGAGTTTATGAATGAAATTATTATCATGCTATTTTGAGCCCTTCTCTCCGCTCTCTTCACTTTCGAGACAGTTGAATTTCGAGCTATCGAAGGATTCATTTACAACGTACACCCTTACCTTACACACGTTACGTTCATGTATAGGTGTAACGTGTACACCTACGTGGACGATCGACAAGTGTTTGCAGATTGCATGCTGCCTCCACAAGATACACGATGAGCTTACACGTATCGTCTTTCCTATTCTTATAAGATATGTATGTATATATATATATTTATCAAATGCGAGATGAATGGAAATAAATATTTTGTTCGGATCAGACCGATAATTCAAGTTATACTTTTATATAAAAATTATATAAAAGTTCGTAAATATATGATTGTCAATCAAAACGTTAACCGCAATAGTCCTAATTACCATATATTTTGATAGTAAACATAAGGATATACTCAGATTGTTAGAATTTTCGTTTTTTCGAGTTTGATAAGTAATATTTTAAATATTTCTATATGTATCAATTTTAATAATTAATATACAAAAAAAAAACAATAAAAATCATGGGAATCTATCGACGTGTTTTCACGCGTATACCAAGAATGTAATAAATTATAAATGTGCCAATATACGAAAAGTTTGTAACTATTCATTCTTAACTTGTCTTTCGCGATTTCTCATTAAATATATATATATATATTAGAATTATTTAATCAGTCCGGAAGTAAAAAGTTGTATCCAATGCGTGTTATCGTCGTAGCGCAACCGTACACCCAAGAGACTCGAACCTGCGGAAGGCTCGTCTGCATCTTTGCGTTCTTCTGCACTTGGTATTATAGACGAGTGACTCGAGCACATGTGTCTAAACACGATTAAACATATATACATACATGCGCGAACTTTCAATAAAGCAACGAGTCCGGTTTTATCATCATACGTAACAGATAAGCTACTGATTTGTTTTTCATTGTTTCGACTTTCATCCCTATATATATACTCTTTCTGTCTCTTTCTCTCTCTACATATATATATACACATCCTTTCTTATTACGTTAGTTTTATACAATAATCAAATAATTAATTTACACTGACCGATGATTATATAACCGTTGATTTTGTAAATATTTTAATTTAAATAAATCGACCGATTTCTACATTGTCTGCTCGTTGTACACGGTTCATATTATTTTAAAGGGTACTTTCAGCTTTTTGTATGTAAAACAATTTGTTCAGGTTGTTAAGTGTCGCTTGTTGATTCAATTAAATTTTTCAAAGTTTTTATATTTTTATTGGAAAATAGGAATCGTCTTGTTATTCAAACAATTCTCTCTCGTTTTTATACAGTCCGTTCGGATGAAGGTTTTAAGGGAATGTTCTTTAACAACGTATTCAAAATATGTATAATATCAAAATATACTAACTTATATAATTAATTTATCTAAACTTTGACGGAGAAGTTTAAAATTGAATTTAAGTATGTAAGTTGCGCATAGGTCATTGGCACTGAAGCAAAAAAATTACTAATTACTAAAGAAATTACACTTAGCTCTAAAATATATATATATATATATATATAGTTTTAAGTTATAAATTTTATTTTAATAAACAATTGAATAAATTCTTACAATTGTATAATATTGATAATATGTATAATGTATTCGAAAATTTTGAAAAATGCGATAAAAAGTACAAAATACAATTTTCATACAGCGTTAGCATCGAACATTTTGTAAATAATCCCTTTATCCTATTTAAATAAAAAAACTTGACAAATCATTTGATCAGCGACAGTAGTAAAAAATATATCCAACGTTAAACTAAATCGTACGAATTGGCTCGCGATCGTGGACCGGAAGTAACGTCCTCTTGGAATGCGCTTACAGAGGACATATATATAAATCACGACTATACATTGGCGCACACGCGGTTTTGAAAACTAAAAGAGAGAGAGAGAGAGAGAGAGAGAGAGAGAGTGGGGTAAAAGTCAAAGAAAAAAAAGGATGAAAAAATCGATGAGCGCAACAAGGAGGCCCATTGGCACACGCGATTATATCCAAGTCAACGGTTTCGCCTTCTGGGTTTCTGGTTTCCGAGTGGCTGCAAGCACTTTCTTCGGTTCGTGTGTGATGTGCATGCGCGCGTTGCCATGGAAAGTATTTCGAGATTACGCAACGGGAGCGATTAAACTATGAAGCGCGCCTTCGACATCGGAATCGCTAATTTCGTACCCACAACCGCTCGCGCTACGTCTCTCTCTCTCCCTCTCCCTCTTTTGCTCTCTTGAGGACGCTCAAAACGCAAGATATATATATGTATACGTATATATATAGCAAGAACGAAAGAAAGAAAGAAAGGAAAAAAAACAATCCGAGTCGCGTGGCGTAAACGCCCGCGAGATTTTCCTTTTTTCTTTATGTAACGCATTTTATGCTACTCTCCCTACCATAACCCAAGTAATTGCCGAGCGCAATCTCTTTTTCTTTTTTTTTTGCTCGCGCGAACGCGAGCATTCTCCTCTTGCGCGAGGTGACTTTTTTCTTTTTCACTAGCCCCTCCGAGTGCCCGCGGCCGCTATATATATGTATTAAAGTGATTTATACTTTCAGTAGGCGCGTTACGTAGATTCGACAAGTTTCGTTATATATATATATATATATATATATATATCGTATATGCGAATCGTAAGGATGCCCGCGAATGATACCCATCTTTCTTTCCTTCGGAATCCTTTATTTTGATCGTACGAAGTGGAATTTTTATTTTATTTTAATGCTTATTTTACAGATAATACAAATATATGGAAATCAAATTAAATATTTATAAAATGAATTTTCAAATAAGTGTACTCTAGTAGAAATTTCACCATAATTCGGCTAATCGATGGTGAAAATACATATCACGTTTCACCAAGTTTTGGATAAACGAAAATGTTAAGGCTCCTATTCCTGCAATATACCTCTGTATATATATATAAAATACATTAATTACACTATTATAATTATCCAAATTTGGAAACACATGATCAATTGTGTAAAAAATAGATATTCTTAATTGATGAACGCAGCAATAACGTAGATAATCTTAATCAACCGAGAAAACGCACGATTCATCAAAAAAAGTTTAGAAAATAGATCGAGTAGAAGGTATGTGGTAAAATAGAAAACGCACAGTCCAAGTCAGACGGAATGAAAGTCTTCTTATGTATATACATATATATATATATATATATATATTCATAGGAAAAGGACGACGTTGGAGAGACACACTTTGTTTTCCCATCGTCTGTTTAAAGTGCGCGCACTGCCCACCAAGGCGTAGTTAACGAACCGCGTCAGACTCTGCGGCATAATTTGTGGGATGCAATTCTCAAGTTGGAGTTGTCTCGAAAAATTTTCTCCCGAGCACGAGGCGTTCCAACTATGTGCAATATCCTCACTCCTATCCTACCTTATATATACAGTCAGATCCTTATTCTTCGATCAATAATTTTGTTAATACGCGCACGAGAAAATGACTGATCTTTTCTCCCGTAAGAGAGGGGGAGAGGGAGAGAGAGAGCTATCTTTTTCGTATACATAAGCTAAACGATAGAGGAAGAGCGACCGGAAACAGGGCAGAAGCGGTCTGCGGAAAATACGCCCGGGATATAGCTCGGAAGAGCGAACGATGCGCTCGCTAATTCACGGAAAGAATTACGCCGATGACGGAGAGAAAAAGTTATGGTGAACTCGTGCGTTATGAGAGAGGGAGAGAAAATGCGCAACGAAGGCAATCCTTATACAGTTTATCGCGATCATTCCTTCTCTATAGTAAAACTATTTTTCCTTTTTATACTATCATCATCATCATCCTCTTCATTATTATTATTATTATTATTATTATACTCTTCTTAGATTTTATAAAATATTTATTACACACACACATTCACGTGTATTTTTTTAATTGACGCGTATCCTCGCATTGTTAAATTATTGAAGAAATATACCGGGAGGCGGTAAAATTTTTTTTTGTATAAAAATGCTTGACTACGATTATGAAAATACAGATGTCTTTTTTCACAACTTACGTAGTCAAAATTAATCTAAATTTATAACTTTCCCATTTATTTCAATTGAAGCTCGTATCGGAAGTAAAGCTATTTGAAAAAGCAACATTCAAGCGTTCAAGATGATGTAAAAAAAAGATGGTCAATATAAAAAAAGGTGCATGTATATAGATATATGCTCTTTTAAATCTCCGGCGTCGCGTATTATGCGCTTCCCATCTTTACGGTTTGCCGGACACACGAGAAATACGTGTATGTATTTCACTTTCAAATTCGCCCGAGGCGCGCACGGTAAGATAAGCGTAACGCGTGCGCGCATAGGAAAGAATCGAGCAGTCATTAAGATAAGGAACGAAGTGTGTGTATATGTATACGGAGAGGAAAAAAATGGTACGTATGGAGCTCTCCGATGATTTTACACATTGATCGATTCTCATATTTACCGATATTCAAACCAACAGGTTCTTTTTCATTTTTTTCAATAATTGACTATACCTTCTTCTTCTTCTTTTTCTTCTTTTTTTTTTAATTTAAAGCAGTTATATATAGCATTGAACGGAATATTGATTTATCATTCTAGAAAAAAATATTTCAACGATTGCAAGTTTAAATGCAATAGTTTACGTAACGTTGAATCGAAGAAGGTACAAAATACATTGTGTTAGTTGAGTTCATCAACGTCGCTATTATCGACAACATCCCTTCCATTAAACAAACTACATGGACGATAATAAATAACTTAATATTAATATCATAAGATATACAAAATGTGTTTGTATGGTAAATTTCACAAAGTTTTATTCATTCGAATAAATGAAATATACTTTATTTTTATCTCATCCTACATCCAAAAGTAATGAGCTTTTACTTTTAATAATCGTCAATTTTATTTGCATAAATTAGATGTAATTGAATGTTTCGACCGATCGTTGATAATTACCACTGAATTTGCACGTGGACCGTTTACAAATTGAATAACAAGGAAAAGATTTAGGTTTGTAAGAATAATGTATACTGCACCTATTGGTAAGCGTATAATATAAAATTTATTCAAAAGAGTGTTCTTATGCAGTGTTAAGAAAACAAAAAATGCACTTGTAAAATGATGAATGAACAATCGCGCTTAACCATTTCACCGTTCAAAAGAATATATATACATAATATTCCGAGGAGAGAAAGAAAAAAAAAGTAGAAAGAGGAAGACAGGGCAGTCGTGAGTCGAACAATGGATAATCAAAGATCGTCTAACTAGTGCAAAAATCAGGCAGGCAGAAAAGAGGCTTAATATTCTCGAGTCGTTAGATGTGCCTATATACACAACATATACACACATACATCGAGAAGAGAAAAGTGTAACAGAAAAGATTAGTGGAACGGTTGTGTGTATGCGAGTGGCGCAATATTCTCTCACGACTCTCTCGCAGCATCTGTGCACAACACACGACCTCCTATATACATATATACGAGGTGTATACATATATACATGTACAGGCAATATAGCACCTGTGTACACGAGCTCACGCATTATCTCTTTCTTGCGCTTTGTCATCCGATCGACACACTTTCCGGGAATGCCTGATAATAATTCGTAATCTTCTTCGAGAGGCCTCGACGTTGTCCTTTCTTCACGGCTATTTCGTAAAGATATATACCCACATTGTACACAAATTTGGGTCATTTTTTTTTTTCTTCAAAAAGATAGAATTCTTTTTCAACCGAAATATGAGTTATTCGCACTGATAGAATTAACTGACTTTTCGCTTCCTCTGGCGATAAGCATCTTTTGAGAACTAAGTCTTTATAGATGATAAAAATCTTTAAATATATATATATATATATATATATATATATATATACTTCATTCGCAGTTATTATGTGATAAATATTTGTTTAAAATAAGTAAACGATATTTTGAATTAAACGGTTAGTAATGTGAAAAGCAAGCACCGCATCGCCCGAAACGAAAATATTATACGTATTTATTTAAACGAGACGTTCATACGTGACATTCAACACACATAATTCTCGATCTTCCGAGTTTTTATCTGTTATCCAGCCTCTTTGCTTACAGCTCATTCAATGAATATTATACCTTTATCTTCATTCTTATGTACAGCAGCAAATGATGGAACGTCGCCTCGGTCTGCGCATGTAGACGGTTTAAATACTCTTTGGTTTCTTCATCGGTAGACAAATCCTCTTATAACGTATGTATATACACATAAATACCTTACAAATAATAATCTTTAAATGGCATTTTCTCTTTACTGCGTATACACATATACACAACCAAGATTCACAATTTTTCCGAATTTACAAAAATAATTATATTTACGTCCTCACGTATATTTCTATCGACTTTTTTTTGTATTTCAGTTTAACGATTTGTAGTAAAAATCTCATTCATTTTTGGATTCATTTATATTAACAATTTATTATTTAAACAGTTTTTTGTTTTTAAAAAAATATAATAGGTGTATATTATTAAGTAATGTATTATTTTTTTTACATAAAAATAATAATGTTTTAAACAATTTATATATTTTTGTAAATTATTTTTTTCTAATACACAATGTGCCATTTAGACAAAAATAAAGCTTGTGTAAAATATAAACAATTATTTTCAAGAATATATTCGCAAAATTTTTTAAATGAATAAAAAATTATGTGACCCAAGTTTCAGAGAGTTTTCTTGCATAACTTTGGTTAAACTGATTCTGAAATTTCGCTGAAATTTAACAGAAAAATTTATATTTTTACTATAAATATCCCGAAAAAGTTTGAGATCAATTATTACGAAAAAAGAAAATAAAATTTTTCGTTCTAACTCTACCCTGAATTTTATTTATAATACTACTATTTGATTTATATCTACTTAGACGATTTCGTTTATTTTTATTTGTAAATACAATTATTATCAAAGGTAACGAGGGAACTAAAAAAAATTTTTGCAACATTATTTTATACACTTTATACATTATCTCCGATCGAGGAATACGTTATTTATAAATCAGCAAACAGTTTTCGATGACTCGCGCGTATATACACAAATTCAACAAGATTCAATCGCGTATGTATATATCAAGATATTTGCAAGAATAAATAACGAAAGAAAAAATCGATCACAACATTTATATAATATTGTAACACACTCGATCACACCTTTTGTTCGTCAACCATATTATACACAGAGTACCAAATATTTGACAATATTTTTGATATTACGATAGAACACGGTAATAAGGTCTCTTACAAAGTTAAAAAAAAGATCTGTATTTGTTTATCATCTCGCAACAAACCTCGGCGAATTTTATCGCTCACTCGCTGATAAAAGAGTAATATAAAAGCCAAAGTTGCCGGGAGTAAAGAGAACGAGAAAGAGAAAGAGGGAAACTTGGCATTTTTTTTTGCGGCACGTGCGATCTCGAGGACTTTGATGTATGCGATCATCCACCTGAGAACTCTGATGTACATGTACATGTACATATATGAATTTCGATGGATTTTTCTGGTAACGTTTGTGTTATCATATAACCGCGTGAGCTCCTAAGATTAATTTTTTCTCTCTTTCTCGTTCTCTTTTTTCTTCGGTTCAATGTTTGTGAAATCGCACGTGGATGTTTGAGGATGAAAAGCAGCTGTTTGCTATGTACATTTTTTGATCGATTATTACGTATCGTAAGTTTGTAACCATGTCAAACCCGATATGAAATTTTGAGTAATTCCTTTAAATTATGATTTTTCTCTCTTTCTCTCTATATAAATACATTTAAATAACTCGTGCAAATATTTTAATAGAATTATAACTATAGGTTTAAGGTGTAACAAGAAATAATCTTAAAATTTTATTTAATATTGTTTATCATTCATCCCGAATACACGCGTATGTAGATATATCGGTATTCTTTAATTTCATTTCTATAAATAAAATATGATATTATTTATTGTTAAAGGGGGAAAAATGTATAATATATACTTAATAAAATATTACACTGAAGGTATTCTTTTCCTTCTTCTTCATTGTTTCTTATCTTTAGAGAAATCGTTTATTGAGCGTATATGTATCAAAACCAATAACAAGTGGTACATTATTTTTAAAATGTGTATATATATATATATATATATATGTATCGAATACAAAGAAGGTTTCTCACTCCGAATATATTTAATGCAACGTTATATGCACGCATATATACGAGATCGTTAGCTCTTGTTCGAGACGTGTGTACTGCAGTAGGTTCAAGGAAACTCGAAACTCGAAAGTTGTTCAAAGATAAAATTCCGAACGAGACTGGGAAAGACTGTGCACGAATCGAGATGAATGATAGACAGACAAAAGTTTATAGACTTTGTGTAAAGAGAGCGTATTGTAAAGATTTCTTTATCAAAAGTTTGAAATCCCATGATTAGACACCTCCTTTACGTACACGTATATATTATATAGACGATTATATTACAATTAAATAAGGTATATATGTATATCGAATAATCGACGGGACACGCGACACGTCCGTAAAAATCGTGCATGCATATACATTAGAAGAAAAAATGCAGAACGGAAGCTACCAATCGAAAAAGCCTAGAATAACAAAGGTAACGAAGCGCGAGGCAACACGAAGAGGGATACAGCAAACCCATACACGAGTGCAGAAGGAAAAAAAAAGGAAAAAGAAACTGACACTCACGAAGGAAGCAGGTGGTGCAGGATGTAGGTTGCACTTCTGGCAGCTCGCGAAGAAGCCGCGTATACATATACATATACACCTCCGACTGTATCCCTAAACAGGGTTCACTGTTTCCATCCAGCTACACGGGGGGAAAACTACGCGCACGCACACGCGCTCCTGTGTATGTTAAATTTTTCTTATGCACTCAGGTTGATACAGCTGTTGATATGACAAGTGCTATGTGAAAATCGTGTAATTGCAGTAATTTGTTGTTTCTACGCTCGGGTTGTCGCAATTTCGTATACGCGCGTCTGCGGTTTCTGTCTGTGCGCGTATAGAAGATGAAAATTTACTCGCGGATAACACTAATGTCCAATAGTGTTGAAATCCCGAAATGTAAAAGATCAATATAGATACATCGACGAGTGTATGTGTGTGTGTGTGTGTGTGTGTGTGTGTGTGTGTGTGTGTGCGTGTAGGAGAGAAAAAAAAAGTGAAAGACCGCACGAACGGAATCCTCAAAAGTCACCTGGCGCGTTAAGAATCGATAACACGTCCGAGGATTTCTTTCCTCCGAAAGACCATGCGGATGCTGAGATTCGGCTGGTGCACTTTTGAGGCTTCCTCATTTCCCTTCTCTCTATACGCAGGCCGATGACACGAAGATACACAGGAGACAGCGGGAAAAGAGGAAGAATATATGTATATACGTATGTATATAGGTATATGTGGTGTATATCCGCGTGTGTATTAAAATATAAAAGGAAGACCGAGACAACGACATATGTTGCATCCTCGAACCTGCTGCAACACTCGCGCACTGGCGTCTCTCTTGTGTGCGCGTGTAATGTGCATTCCGGGAGATGCGAAGAATCCAAGAGGGCATACAAAAGACCTGCCGCTCTTCTTCTCTTCTCTTCTCTTCTCTGCTCTTCTCCTCTCTTTTCTTACCTCTTTTTTTTCTCTTAAACTTTCCTATATATACACGTACGATACGTATCCTCCTTTTCTCCTGTTCTCTCTCGTCAGTCTCTACGTCTTTATCACGTATAAATATACAAATACATTTTTAGGCCCTTTACATGCAGATATTGTAACCTTCGAGGTATATACATTTCTTCATGACCTCGTGTACGTAATTGTGAGAATTATTTGATTTTAGCATACGCGTACAAAGATTTCGTTTCCTTTTAAAAAAGTGATATTCAGGTTATTCCAACTAACTCCTCGATGCCAATTTCTGATGAGTTAAGGCCAATTCTCGATCACACCTTAGTGCATTTAAAACTTTACATTGTTTTCAAAATTCATATTGTTGACAAAATCTATTTTAATATTGAACAATTAGTTTCTGAATGACATAAAAAAATAATCACCCAATTGGGTGCTGATCATGAATTAGTTATGATACGGTATCTCCTCAATATTAAACAATCTGCGTACAGTCAAAATTTTTGCGAAAAGAGAAAAGAGAGACTATTTGTAAAACGATAAGGAAGAAAAGTATCAAATTTACAATTGATAAGCATTTAAAAATGTCGAATGGAAAAAAGGGGGCAAAGAGTGAGACTGCCTCGACATTCGCGTTCGGTATTATCCTCAAGTTTTCTCATATATATATATAAACGAATCGCGGGCGCAGTTGTATATATATGGATCCAACAATAGCTCATATATACATATATACGGAGAGGGTCACGCGGCGCGTCGGTGTCTGCTCTCGCGTCTGGTCTCTCCCTGATACACGCGCACACACACGCACACACACACGATATATACACGAAGCGGTGCGGCGCGGTGGTATCCCTCACAATGAGGGCCCCTGACGCTCGCACGCCGGAAGTGAGCTACCTGTCTCCCACGAGTGATGCAGCAGCCTCCAGGCGACTCTCTGCCTCGTCGACTCTCTCGCGTGTGACCGCCGCCGCTCGCGCTCTCTCCCTCCCTCCCTCCCTCCCTCCCTCCCCCTGCCGCCGCGCGGGTACACAACCCGTAAGAGACGCGAGAGAAAAAGTCGGAGAGGAAGCGAGATACATCGGTTCAGGTGTATTGTGCGCCTCTACCTCTCTCTCTCTCTCTCTCTCTCTCTCTGTGTGCGAGGCGCGAGCGTGTGCGTGGAGCCGGATGGAGGAGTCGACCGGCGATGACGAGTCCGAGCTGAAATTTTCAACTCTCGAGGTCAACTCGAGTGATCCTTTTTCTCCGCGTATATACGCGCGTTATGAGAATCCTTCCATATAACCATAGTTGATGTATACCTCTACTACTATACGTCTCTTTACATTGTCGCGGAAACCATGTAGATTTTTCATTTTTTCTGCATAGTATCAAAATTGCTATGCGTACCACATTTTCTTAAAATATAATATGCGTTTTCCCTATATATGTATATCCTGCCTGCTTTTATCTAAATTAAAAATGTAATTTAAATCTTATTTGTATACGTGTCGCAGTTGGGTTCTAAAAGAATGAAGGGAAGATAATGAAAAAACGTTGAATGAAGTATAATATTAAATAGTGGAAAGGTAACGAAGATAAAATAAAAGAAAATCGAGAAGACGTACAATAAAAAAAAAGCAACACACCAAATTCGTTGTTGAGAGGGATCGTGTAGGTTTTTTATGCTTGTGTGTATATACATACGAATTTATAGGACTTCGAGGAGCAGATTACAGATCATCGAGGTTTATACACAGCTTTCTATGCCCTTCGTGTAGCGACTTCGGTGCTCTACGTCTCCCGATCCTTCTTCTTCTCCTTTTCATCTTCCAAAAGGAGACGCGACGGAATTACGAATGAGGCTGCGCGGTCTGCACCTCTACACACACACGCACACACACACACGCGCGCGCGCGCGCGAGAGAGAGAATCGTGGATGAATTGGTACGTGCAACCCCGTGGAAAACAGGTGGAAACCGCCGGATTGCTGGATATATAGGCTCCAGACTCGTTCCTTTTTTTTCTCCTTCATCCTGGCCTTCTGTTTTCTCGGAATCAAACGCGGTTCCTCTTTTTTTTAGGATTACTTGGAGATACGCTCGGGTGGACCGTTGAATTAAAAGTTTGTTTGAATTCAGTTAGTATAGGAATCAACGTGTTTAAAACGCTCGCATTGGTAGGAAATGGGTGTATATGAAAAATAGTCTCTTAATTGGTGGTTGCGAAACGCTTTTTTTCACTGTGAACGCCCATTTAATGGAATGAGCATAACCTCGACATTTATTTTCATTCTGTTTACAACGCTAGTTATAGTTATACGGTACTCCAAACTCTGAATGTCCCATTAAATCGAAACAGACGCTCGATTATTAACGTACATTTTTTTTATTATTTTTGCCTTTGAAACAATATTTCTAAAGATACGGACAATTTTCTAATATCCGAATAAAAATTGCCAAAAACATTTTTAACGTTTTTTAATGGTTTGTTTTATGGTTTTAACTTGACTTGCTTGATGAAATACCTTTTAGCAAGGTTAAAAATACCTTATAAATTGGCAAGTATGATGGAACAGCTGATTTCATTCGAAAAAAGTGCGGGAACCCAATGACAAGAAACTTTTCACCACAAGAGCATTTTTCACCTAATTATATTAAAAATGACCATTTCATACTTAACAAAAGTAATTTATAAGATGTATATTCTACGACGAGAATTGAGATTGATATAGTAAATCAATTTCCATCTAAAGATTTGCATTCCCGACATAAACACATAGGCGTGTACAAAGAATTAGTGGAAAATCCAGTTGGTCATCGCAGGGTGTGCAGTACCCCACACGTATCCACATGATCACGAGGCACGCGCGCATACACGCTTTAGCAACGGATAGTTAAAAACCGGTCGGTTTCCGTCCTCTTACGCGCGCAAAAGAGGAATATACGGTGGTAATACCTACCCCAATAGAAAATCGTCGGCGCGTTGACGAGAACATATAACAGCTATAAGAGACTCACAAAAACTATAGTTATATATATATATAAGGTGCCGCGATGGGCCATAAGCACAGGTATATTTACACGCGCGCGCCCGCCTGTTGGACAGCTGTCACTTGTACACACACACACATATCTATATATATATATATAGACACCCAAAAGGTCTTTGCTCTCTTTTTCTTACTCTTATTCCGCATTTTTCTTTGGCTTTTTACCTCGTTAAGGACAATACATTTCTTTTTTTCGTATAATTTTAGCGGGAACGGGTACGAGAGTTGGTGAATTTGTATAGTGTGATTGCGTATTTCTTGTATCAGGTAATTCGTGTACGAATTATATGTATACATTTTTCCTGTACCTGCGTTAATTTCTTTATCGCGTAGATAATTTTTCGCTTGTAAATTTATCTTTTGAAAAATTAAATATTTTTCTAAATTCGTGATGTATTAATGGCATGAGTATGGGGTGCACTTCATTAATTACCTAATTGTTTCGACGAAACGTTTCTTTTTTTCTAAATGACCTTATAGATCTTTAACGAGAAAATGCACGTCGCATTATTGTTGTTAGGGGAAATGATGGCTAATGAAATAATCGTTACTATGTATGCAAGAATATTTTCAGCAGCTGTAAAAATTGATCCATCAGACGATTCTACTATGCGACGATAAATAAAATTGTTACAAATGATACTAAAATAATAGTTTAAAATTTATGAAAAACACAGGGTAATCGACGGGATATATATACATGTGTGTATATATATATAAGTTATGAAAAAGCCGTGTACGATAAAAAAAGTTTGGTGAGAAATATTGTCGAGGAGGTGCGAATAAAATTACATTAACATCAATAACAAAAAAAAAGTAGAGACCCACACACGAAGCGGAATAGAAGCAAATAAATAAATTTTCAAGATTATATCCTCATTACAACATCGAACAAAACTACTTATTTAAGCGCGTCTATTATAGTTATAGTAGCGCGAAGCTTATATATCGGAAATATTCGTTTTACCATATTCTTCTGCGTAACTATTGGCCAAGGTACATACACACGCGCGCATACACGTATATAACATGTACGTATGTATGTATGTATGTATGTATATAACACGTAAACACATAGATAACTGTCGTGAGTAAAAGTTTTAGCTATCTTACAAGTCTCACCAATTTTCCACTTGGATGGCAAATTAGCAGAATGTCCGTTGACAATCTTTATATATGCTTACTTAGTAAAGGTACATTTCAAGTCTCGTGGCTCTTCGACCGCCACTAATACTGCCGCCTCGTGCCGCAATTCCGGTTGCCGGAACTTGGCTACCGCGCAAACTGCTAAGCTACATTACCTGCACTATAGTTTCATACTCTCTGTATAAATGACTCGATTCTATGGTGTCTGCTACCCGATTGTTCAATTCCTGCGTTTCCATAATTACTTCTATCTATCTATATCTATATATTTTATCATATACATTTTCTCCATGATTTATTTTGTTCAAAAAAATCGGTCGGTTTATATGTTGGTACGTAACGAAAAAATTATTATTTAAACTAACCGGTTCGAGTAAAATTCTTTATATATTCGAGATAAATAAACGCGGAGCCATTAAATCATCATTTAAATAATTACATCACAAATTGTAATTGATTATTTTTTATTCCTTCTTCTTTTTTTCTTTTATTTTCTTGGGACATTAGTTTATTGCATACGTTTTGCGTGCTCGCAGTTAATATGCAGAAAACGTGTCTTTCTTTACGACTGCACTAGAATAATGATTCGCATTTTATGTTAAAATTTCCTATCGTATCTCTTGAGATTATTAGTATCGTTTAATTACACATTAAATGTATACATACATATATATATATATACATATATACGTGTATAAATTTAAGACTACCGTAATATTTTGCTCGGAATACTACAGTAATTCGTCAATGTCTTCATTTCACGAATTTCGTCAAAATATAATAATTTCAACTGTATTTTCTGTTGAATATTTCTCGGTCGCAGAAAACGTTTGCGTATAAAAATCTCGTATGGATCGTGACCTATTTTTTCGCTTTACAATACGTACGAAATAAATATTACAAAAAAAAAAGAAAAGAAAGAAAAATCGTGGAGAATTTAAAACTGCATAAGTATACCTTCGGAGAATATTTTTAAAGTATCGCGCACAAAATTGTTTTAATTTCGAATTTAACGTTGTATTAGAAATTAAATAGTCATTCGAACAAAAATATTTTTATTTTTGGCAGATCTATCGAATAAAAAATAAAAAGGAATGAAAAACGTATGTAAGTTTTACGCGTTCTTTATAAAACGAAAATGCATTATATATTTATTGTAATGAATGTAAACAATATATAAATTATATTTGACTAATGTAAGCTTGTAAATAATTTAGCATACAGGATCAACAAGTCTATTTTGCATTACAAAAGATTTTCTAAGACAGGTGTATGACCTTACTCTTATACATGTGTACACGGACAATTTTTTTTTTATACACACGTTCGAAATAAAATAAATATTTTATTGGGCAAAGTACTTATTTGGTTTGTAAATATTAATTAAAACTGTTAGAATAAAACGCGGTATTTCATTAACATTTAATTAGGCCTCGCACATACCTATATAATCCCATATCGGTTAAATATAACTAATAATATTTATTATATATGTATATGTGTATTATTTCGCGATTGTCCTGAGTTATATAATTACCACAGTACCATTTCTTTTACACGGCAATTAATGTTTTGCGTAATTGAAACGTCAATAAAAGTAAAATAACACTAAAGTAACATTATCGATGCATTAAAATATTTATTGTTCGAAAACATAAAAATGTAATATTTTCGTAAACAGAACTTCACCAACATTCCATTGGAGAAAAAATCGATATTTCATGACAATTATTGAGGCAGCGTGTTAACGATAAAGAAAATGTATCTCTACAATTAATAATCATATACATCCAACTGATATTAAGATAATAATTCTCACGAAATTGAAAAACCAATATATAATATTTATGTAATTTTAAATAAAATAAATATTGCAAACCGTCTGACCAAATTCTGAATTGAACGTGAAAATAAAATAAAAAAAGAAAGGAGAAGTTTGCGAGGTTATGTAGCATGTAGCGTACATTTAATAGAAGAAAAGGAAAAACCCAAAGTGAACGCGTCCACAATCTCTAACTCGGGTAATCTCCGAATAGGCTCCCACCCAGAGCAGCTTTGTTTCGAGGCTATCTAACTCTTTCCTCCCTAACGGATAACCTACATTTTCCGCGAGCAGCCGATAGGTATATACACACCTTATATCTATATACACCTTAGTGTCAGCTCATTGCGAATGCCAGGCTCGTCATCATCATCGTCTTCCTCGTCCTTCCTTCGTGCATGGTTGTGATTCGGAATAAAATAGGTCGAGCGATACCTTGTGTCACTTGAAAATTCGAGACGTTTGAGAAACTTGGTGATACCGAGGATATATACACGCGCACACACACACGGTGTATATCGCGTGCTATAATTATATATACCGTGGGCGATCTTCAAAATTTCGTGAAAATACCCTATACGTGGAAAGAAAAGTTTTAGTTATTTTTAAAATAGTTTTAAAATTTTTTCTCTCCTTGTACACGATACTCCCTCCCTCCCTCCCTCCCCCCCCCTTCTTTTTATTAACTTATGTTTATTAAATCGGTTCAATTTCAATATCGAAAAAGATTAGTCACTTTCCTATACGAGCGTTCTATACACAAGTTTTCCCCCCTTTTTTCCAAGGAAAATAATAGAATCTTGGGTATATATAGTTGCATGTTTTTTTGTTACCTTGCATGGATTAGAGAAGTAAGAAGGAACAAGAGAAAGATACGTGAGGAACTTATTTAGAAATATACATATACAAGTATCATACGCGAGTTGCTCATGATGTATACATCGATGAATACTAATAAGTTAGGAATCGAAAGAAAAAAAAATTGATTGTTTATTCGTCTGCAACGAGTGGACGGTACACATATACGTACTTATAGTTTTTCTAACAACAATATTATTCTTTCTAATTTCTACGCGTAATGTATCAATAAACCTGCACGCCACATTTACATATATATATGACGCACTTTTTTATATATCAATACACCCGCGTGTACGGTTGTACTCGATCGAAAAATTTCTTACAACGAAATATCATTTACAATTGATTGTTCATTTAAAAAGATATTATTAAAGATAAACTTTTGCGTCGATATATAGATATACATATGTACCGGAAAGCGAGGAAAAAAAAATTGATGCTGCGCGTCTCCGCAGATGCGAGAAGTCTCACAGTCAATATAGTTTCATCGTCAAGGGTTTCAAAAGCGATAAGCCTTGCGATTAGATTTTTAAATGTTTACTTTTGTATCTCGACTTCGTCTCAGTCGTCCTCACCTATGTTTAACCAGTGACGCGTTACGGTCCATCCGGTAAGAGATAAACCTGAAAAGAAAGAGGGAAAGAGGGAAAGAGAGAAAGAGAGAGTTTTACTCTTGCAGGTCGATTCCTTTTCTCTGTATAAAGGTGTCGACCTTTTCCCCCCGGTGCGACGGATTTTCGGGCTCTCTTCGTAGAAAGGTATTTTACAAGCTTCCTTGTCCTCGTATATATAGTGTAAGCATATGTATTAAATTTAGTTTTTCTTCCTCAAGATGAGTCAATTTTACGTTTATACAGATGAGCGTGAAGATCGTCCGTGTTGTGTATCTCTTTATATAAATAATAAAACGATCGAGTTGTGAAATGTAGGTCGATTATCTCCTCTCTAACGATCGATACGGTACGATAAAATGAAGAAATATGGGTATATATATACCTAAATTTTGGGATCAGTCCGTCGATACGTGCAACGTGTTGCGTCCGAGATCACTTAGATAATTTATATGCCGCATTAATTTATACACCAAATCCTCGGTGCATTTCGCTACTTTCCCGTGAATAACGCGCGAAAAACGTTCGATCTTTTGGAAAACGCAAAACTTATCTGTGACGCGAGAAAAAAAAGTGAGAAATGTTTAAAAACGACTATCTTCGTTTGAAGCATAGATCGTGTGTGTATTATCAATAAGAAGAATCCGACGTCAGATTAAATTCCTACATTTGGGATTCTCTGATGTTCCACGAGCGTCGTGACGAACATCCGATCGGTGTGTGCTCCGTCACCCTCTCCTCTTGTATATAGCTGTGAGCTGTGAACAAACACACGCATATGCACATGCGTACACATACAAACGCAGACACACACTCTCGTTTTCTCGAGATTTTTTCCTCGCGTCAGCGATAAGGATTCTTTGCGACGCACACAAATCGCTCTCGATAATCGAATCTCGTAGCGTTGATCTGTTTGTTCTTTTTACGTAAGGCTCTGGTGATCTCGACGTGTCTTCGCTTCATCTTCACTGTATGCGTGTGCGTGTGTGTATGTGAGTGTGCAGCGTATACGTATATGTATCCGTGTACTTCTGAAAATCGATGTTATATTTCGTCACGATTATATATCTTAGCTAACTTCGGTTGCCCCAAGATTTACTTTTATCGTCGACTACGATACGATCTTGATTTTTTTTTATGTTACCTCTAATCGATTTATTACTTCGACCATATTTTGGTGTACAATATTAAATTTGCTATATTTATAGACAATTTTGTTGTATACATATCGCGAATTGCGCATCGATCGACAAAAAAAACTGATAATTATCCGGAAAGGTAAAAATTGGTTAACGACGAAAATTTGTAAAAGAAAAAAAAGATATATACCAGATAAATGTTGAAGGTAAAGTCGTTTAAAATATCGTATATAAACGTTGTTAATGCATCGATATATACACGTATACGTACCCTCTCTCGACGCATCGTCGAGACGAAAAATCTTAAGTACTATCCCAGTTAGATGCTCATTAGAGAGCAATTAACTGGCAATGCGCAAGTTGAACTTCTCGCGCGAGACTCATTGCAATTAGTCTCCGACGAGAGATTTCTCTTAATTAAGGACTCCCTTAGTAAATGTGGCATATACACCAAATCGACTGTTTACCCAGGATGTTTAGAAAAATTTTTCCTATTGTCTATCCTATATAAAACGAAGTTAACTTGTACAACTTTTGTAGTTAGCTGCTCGTTAACTTAATTGTCGCTAAGTATATACAAATAAACATATAGATATATATGTATATCCCACGGTTATGTAATTTCGTTATCCACTACCATTTCGACGAACTCTTTCTTCTTTTTCCAAATATACCACTATTACTTTTTTTCTTAATTGACGTGTATGATATCAATTACGATATATTGATATATCAACGGAGAGAAAAATTTGAGTAAATTTTACTAACCTTTTTGATTAACACGATAACTTTCAGTAAAAATTGATAAGAAGGTGAGTAATTTTTTCGATTTCGTTAGTGAAAATTTTGTAAAATTTACTGAAACTTTTGTCTCCGTGTATACATATAATCGAGAAGATTATAAATTCTTAGATCCATTGAAAATAGAGGAAATTGATTTACATCTTACTTATCTCGAGGTAAGAGCAGTATATATATATATATATATATATAGATATACCACGTTTCTCACGAAACGACAAAATCCTCGAACGACAAAGGATATACAAAGAGATTTAAAAGCAAGTGGTACGTCATCATCGGTTCTCCCAGGTTTGAGCAAGCTGTCAGAGTGTATAGAGTGTGCAGTATAGAGGTCATTCGGGAAAAAGGGAAAACACGAGGGATGGAGTTCGGTGTAAACGTCGGTCTAGAACACTGCTGGACCGTAGTGTCGTAAAATGAAAAGAGAGAAGCCTAGCCGCAATAAAAGGAGATTAACGAGAGTACGAAAGTGGCGTCGTCGACCGGTCAATGAATAAGTCAGGACAGTCGACGTCTATACCCATCCTTAATCTCCTTCCGTCTTACTCTCTTCTGTTCGTTCGACTGTGTTTCCTCGTGTACACGGTGCATCTCTATTATACCTCGTAAATGCGCGGTTCACCTATACACACAAACGCGATGCGTGATGTGTACACCACGAACCGACTCCTAGTGACGAGCCGTGACGGAATGTACGAGACGCCTTTTCTTTTCCTTCGATTAAATGCGTCACCCCTTGTGTGTGATATTGACTCGCCTACTTCTACTTTTTACTTTAGATCGGAATAATTTTCAAACTAACGGTTAGACGATCGTTGTCTCTCTCTATACGTAAAAATATTTTAATATTTTTCTCGATAATGTTTGTTGGAGTCGTCTCGCTTATCACCGTCATTATTTATTAAATCTATAGACATTTTAGGAAAATATTCGTAGAAAGTACGAAACCACGAAGACTTTTATTTGTATACTTGACGCCTATATTTTTAGTACTTAAATTTACGTATATGAGTTTATTGATAAATGTTAATTATATAACCAAGTAGTTTCGTAATTTCGATTACTCCACTATTCTAGTATTTTTTTCAAATTATTCTACATATAAAAAAATTAACGAACATCGAACAGAATAAATTGGTTACGATTAATCAAAGTTTACGAAAAACAAAAGAAAAGAAAAGAAGAGAGAGATAGAAAGTGTACGCGAAAAAGGAACAAAGCAAGGGTCATCCCGAACCTTAATAACAAACAGTTTGTGCATAATTCATTTTATGAGATCGTCAAGGCGTAAAACCTTCCAGTGGTCCGGAAGAGCTGTATATATAAATGCAAACATTTTGCCTTAGAGGGACAATAGCACAATATATACCCAGAAGCAACGGTGCCGTCATAATTGCAGAAATGACAAAACGTTTACGTATACCCCGATCCGTTCGTCTATATACGAGTATTCTTCAACATTTGGCCAGTATACCTATATATACACACACCGTATATTATAATATTCTACCTCTTGGATAATATTATTCTGTTTTACATTTCAACTCGTCGACGAACGAAAAGATAAGATGATGATGATGATAAAAAATAATAATTTACACGAAAAGTTTTATTTTTCTAAACGCATTTTAATGGTAAACTATATATTAATTATAAAAATGTAATTTTAATAGTAATTTCTATGTTAAAGGATATATGTCAAAAGAATCTTAAAAATGATTAAATTGATTAAAATAAAAGTAGATTTAAAGAACACGAATCAATTGAACATTCTTCGCACATTAGTAATATCACTGATTATCTAAATATTTTCATCGGCAGATGCAGCGGAAGAGGAAAAAAAGTTTCTCAGCAAAGTTGTTTATGCATAATATTCATCTAACTCAATATATATGTATATATATATATATACCGCATCTTCTTTTTTGTTTGAAATCTCGTATCGTATATATCTGATGTCATTGTCTTTGTTCTTTGACCCTTGATGGTCCTTTCTTCTCTAGGTCTAAATTTCTCATTCTCATCATATCGAAATTTCTTGTACCCTTTGGGTTTTCGGTCCAGGCGCATCGCACGTGAAAATTCTACCTGAGACTCTTCTCGGTATAATACAAAACGACTCGACCATATTACACGTTGCCCCACAGTGGTCACCTGCGACACATAATGTATATACAGAGCTGGAGGAAGGGTTGAATTTATATTTGGATACACAGGGTGGTTACGATCCTACATATATATATATATATATATATATATAGAAAGGTATCACCGAGATACTGTAAAAAAAATAATTATTGCTCTTTTTTTCTCAAGTATAGTTCGTTTATTGTAACGCATACATATACTATTCGATATAACTATATGTACCGTTATTCCGACTTTGCACTGCACTCAAAACTGTTGTGCGTAAATGATTTAAAATAATATTTGTATATTGCCGATTAAAATAATATAACGTACGCTAAAACAAATGTACATAAGTTGTTTAAACATAAACATTAATAAACTATTAATACAAATCTTATTACAATATATATGAATTCGACACTTTTCACAACGATCATTTGTTATTCATGTTAAAAGTCATTATAAACATTATTTTTTAATAAAATCATAAATATATAAGGGTTAATTAATTAAGTAGATTAAGAAAGATTAATTGTATAAATAATTTTGTATACGTATTAGGAAATATAGATATATTTTGGTATAATATAATAAGGTTTTAACCAGTTACTGTATAATAGTCACAGAGCACCCTTGTATACACACAAGTGAGGTATACATTATTTGACAAGAGGCTTCATCATCTGTCCGAATACGACAATGATGCGTCCATTGTCGTCGGGGATGACTTTTGGAAGGATTTTGCGAAGGCGAACCGAGCGACCCGCTCTACACAGGGACGTTCGCATTTGCCTATTACTCAACGGGTGGTCTGCGTAAACACTCAATTGTATTAACCTACGAGAGGTATTACCGTACACTCTCTTCCGAGTGGTCTATTATTACATTACGCGTATATATACGTATACGTATTTATTTATTTTCGCACATTTTTTTGCAAATTAATTCTAACCAAAATTCGATCGATATACCGTAAAAACTACGCGTAAACGGTTAAAAGTAATGCATATATATATATATATATATGTGTACATATATAATAACGGGGAAAATTACGCGTCGAGTGAGCGCACCAATCGTAAAGATAAAAAGGAAAAATACAATGCATCCATAAGCGCATAGTGGACGTGGAAAAGAGTAAGTGTACAAACCGATCGATGAGAAAAATCGATCTCGATCCAAGGGGAAAATGTATTAAAAAATAAAAAAGGCAAGAGCGGCGCTTGCAAGAGAAAGAGAATGAGCTGCCTATAGATCCGTTTGGAATCTCTTGGCGCACATCGGTATATAAGGCCTTGGCCCATGTCCTTCGTCCGCGGGCAAACGCGACTCTTATCGATCGCACACGTATAACTCGCATGCCCATTCCGGCTCATCATCTCTCTCTCTCTCTCTCTCTCTCCATTTTTCGCAGGCGTGCGGTTTACCTGATAATCCGCCTGTAGATTCGAGGTATCCTTGACGATTAGCTTCTAGAGAAGTTACAGTTCTGCAGCAATCGATCCATTTTGGATAAAAGAACATTTTTTTTTTTCGTTTAAATTCAAACTCGAAGTAACTAGGATAAATAAATAAAAAAAGCACAGAATCGAAAAAGAGTGTCGGTAATTTTCAAACCAATTTTTATTAATTTAACAGTAAAATTTAAAATTTCTATTCTATAAATAACTGTGGCGTATAAATAAACTTTGTGTATATTCAGTTTATTTATTTATTTGTTGTCTTTGTTAGATAAACATTATAATTTAAAGAATACGAAAAAAGGCGAATAGTTGAATGAAACTGAATTTATTTAAATAAATACAATTTTATTCATCTTCGATTGCGTACGTGTATATCGTATCGATTGCGTATCGCGGTTAAGGTATACAGTACAAATGAAAAAAAAAGCAATATTATATATATCGTAAACATTAAGAGTTTCGATCGAAAAAAGTCAAAATGACCGTAAAACATCTGCCGAGAAGGACCAACTGGACCTTTCCATGAAAAAAAAAATCTGTTGTTTTTTTTCGTCACATAATTAAACGCGTGACTATAATAGTTTAACCTCTCGGTGTACGAGACACAAGGCTTATCTCAGGTCAAAGAATAACCGTCAAAAAGTCAACTGTCCCTTTTGATTCGGGGATACCGTACGTACAAATCCTTAACAGCGATCAAAGCGCATAAACTCATCGACCAAGAGAGCATCTCTCAAAGGTTTAAAAAGAAAGATGCAAACGTCCCTTTAAAGAAGAAGAAGAAGAAGAAGAGAAAGAGAAAAAAAACGAAATAAAGGACGGACGGTCCATTCGGTCAGGTCAGTATAACGATTAATATATGGAGGATCGTGATGGCTATTTTCCTCAGGTATACCCGCGCGAATTTACATAGCCCTTTAAACGGTCGGAAAGAGAATAGGTAATGTTTTCGTCTATAGGGTTTCAGATCAAATTTTCTGATTGTATTTTATATTGGTGACGAGATTGCGGTTTTCTTCTTTCTCTAAACGTCCTTTTTCCAAACTTTTCAGTCAAGAGCGTTTCTTTCAATTTATGGTAATGTTCATTCGAACCGTCAATCGGTGTAGTTGAAAAGGATATATTTTATTTGAACGAGATTATCAAATCGATCGGACGAAGCCCGTTCTCATTGGTTGACACCGCGAGAAGACCGCGCTAAACGTTTTTGATCGTAATGAACGAACAGTGATTACAATAGATTGATCAACGAAACAAAATTTTTACAAACATTCGAAACATCGTTACTTTTCCCATCAGCGGGTTCGACGCGCTTTGAATAATTATACTTTTACAACTAATATTTCTCGACGCACGAGACACGTATCTATACATATTTGACTAAAATCTATATTATCTATAACGAATATATATATATAAATAGAAAACTAAATGTATCACCCCTCAAAGTTACATTTAAAATGTAAATATTATTAATCTTTACGGGGAAAAGATTGTTCTCTCAGATTTTTAAAATTCTTTTATCACGCAGTATATAAATACGTCGCAATACCATTAATGTTAATAATAAATGATTATATAAATAATTAATACTCATTTACATAATTTATACCAAAAATATTATACTTAAATTACTCAAATAAATAAACGTAAACGTGTAAGTGAATAGAACCCTTGAAGAAAATGAACAAACGAAAATATAGATCTTCTAAAGAAAAAAAAGGTAAAAAGCGAGGAGCGACTAACGCGCAGGTGAGCTAAAAGAGATAGACACCCGTTTTTATAAAAGCGCCCGCGCGCGCGCATCAACTTTTACCATATATATACACACACGTACCCATCGCAGACGTCGATGCGGGTATTATACGACATTTTTCGTCAACGAATTATTCAAATAAATCGAGATCCGAATTGAGAAATGTACTTTTTTTCTTTAACTATGTTATATATATATACACGTACATAATTTTAAGACTTAAGTGTACACTGATATTGCACGTCTTTCCAAATTGTGAAATCATTCGATTCGATCTGGTACATGGTTTATTAGAAACATTATGTAAAAATATATTCTTATGGAGAATAATTTTAATCTCGTGAGTGTATAATCTCTCATTATAGAATAAAATGCGATCCTAGGCATTTAATCTGCGAATTTGTATTTCGTATATATTTTTGTGTGGATGTGAGAAAGAAGGAGAGACAATAAAGTTGTATATCTTTGGAGATGTAACATTGAACGAACAAATTTTTTGAATACGAGGAGTGTAAAAGTAATAATCGAAATTAATATAAAAAGTTGATAGACCCGTCGGAGTCCGAGTTGCATGTGAATTCCGGTAAAATCAAATTAACGAGTCAAATCAATATAGAGAGAGAGAGAGTGAGAGAGAGAGAGAGAGAGAGAGGAAGAGAGAGGGAGAGAGGCGAGCGACGCGCGTCAGCGAGAAGAAAAACTGGAGATATCCGTGGCGCGCGCGCGCGGGAGGATGAGCGTGACTCGTGGGTAGGTGTATATAGGTATACAGAAGTGTAGATGCGTGCGTGAGAGTAGGGATGTGACGGTAAAAGGACGGTAGGGGAGCTCGGTCGCTCGGTCGCTCGGTATCCCTCCCCTCCTTTGCTCTGCTCACTCTCCCTCCCTCCCTCGCTCTCTCTCTCTCTGCCTTCGGACAGGTATATAGAGTGTGCAGCGGGCACATCGGAGAGGGGCAGCTCCGAGCTCCGAGTACACCCGGTTAAAAGAGACTACGGTGGGGAGGGAGGCCAGAAAAAGAGAGAGAGACGGAGAGTGAGAGATGACGAGCGCGCGGGCCAGAGAAATCGCCAGGAGAGTCACTTCTCCGCGGTGAGTCGGACCGTCGAGACGCAAACTGACGAGCGCCGCCGGTCCCCCTTTTCTCTCTTCCTCCACCCCGTCCCCCTTCTCATCTCCCCCTCGATTCCTCAAGAGTGCGGGACACCGAGTGATACGAATTTTCGAGTGTACATTATACTTACCAGAGAACACGAGTGCCCTTTTTCAGGGATAACACATAATTTACGAATTAGATTAGATTCGAGGAGAATACCATTTTAGTATTGTACTAGTGCGACTCGATATCTATAGTGCCGCCGCTGTATCGTATTTTTTGTGCGGGATGGAGAGGTGCGATCCGGCCCTTGGGGGATGACCGAGATCGCCTTACCTCCTTGCCCGAGGATAGGCATGGATTACTCCGTGAAAGGTGAGTCTATTTCTTTCCCTCTCTCTCTCTCTCTCTCTCCCTCTCTCGATCACTCGCGAAATTGTTGACAGGTATATTTATCGTCCTTTTTTTTGTTTTCGCGTCTTCGCCCGGCTCTCCTCTCTTTCTCGTACGACGGTACTTACAATTGTCGTGACGTCGGTAAACTCATTTCGAAATGAATTACACTGTTCGATCCGCAATCGAGCAAAAATTATTTTTTTTTTTATTCTTGGAAAATTATCAAACCGATCTTTCATCTTATCTTCTCTCGCGGTCGACACTAAACTTCTCCTACATACCGATTGATTCATCATAATCGAGTGTATTACTTATCGGTCTGAAAAATATAAAACTCTCCCCGCAAAGGTATACATAAGCTACACTTGCGAAATCGCAAAAGAGTTTCCGGCGAATATCGATGACAGAGCGCTTTATCAATCTTCGGATGCAGCGCTAAGTATAAGATTATCGGACAAGATTCATCGTCACAGTTTTATATATATTTTTCATTTTTTTTATTTTTCACTTCTCGACGCGGTGCGCGAGTTTTCTCGGTATTATCCAACGTCGCAAATGTCTATAATGCGCGCATCCTCGAACGTGGATTATGTAATTATCAATATATTTTTCTCTTCTCGTACTCTACACCCGCGGTTCGAAGATGCGCGCAAAATCTCGTTCGGATGAGCCGACGTTGGTTCAACAATGGGCTCCTTTACTTTAAACAAGAACACACACACACACACACGCGCGCGCAACAGACACATCGGTAACCTCGTCGAGAAAACCTTGTCAGCCTCCGAGATCGTGGAAACTAAACCGCGCGGCAAGGGAAAGGATAAAAAAATACCGTGTGTATATGAAATACTTACGAAAAAAAGAAACATAACACATCAATAATGCGTTCGTCCAACCAACCGCATAATCGCGTTTTATCTCATTGGTTTTCCGTGACTATATATACTACATACGTGTGCGTTTTCCATGTATGCATATCTATATGTATATACCTATATGACGTCTAAGGTTGCCAAACGACAACGGGACATGCGAACCTTGTCGCATACATACGTGTTTATATATATGTATTTTATAATTCATCCGTCGAAGATGCGACGTACGATTCGACATCTGAATTTTTTATTTTTTACCTAATGGATACCTTCCATCTCAGTGTTTTTCATAATTAAGGATCGCTACTATCAAAATTAAAAATGTTAATTCGCGTGTATAACATTACGCTTTGTCAACATTATCAATATTTCCATAATCGTAAAAAAATATATACATTACGTAACGGTGTGGAGGCCCGCGCCCCGAACAGTAAAATTCTAATCGATACACGCGTACAAATCTCGAATCGATCACTCGAGAAAGGAAAAAGAAGAGACGATAATCGCGATAAGTTTCACTCGTGGAGACGAAACTCGGCTTGCAAAACAGAAAAAGAAAAAAAAAACGAAGAATCTCGGTGTCTGAAAAGACGACATTTCGCAATGGAGTCCTCCCGCTAATCACAGCTTCGTCCACGAGCGTTAATTCTTTTTACAACAATGCTCCTCCGTTCTGTGCGGGTGTATGATTAACGACCGGAAACTGCGAAGCGCGAAGGCGAGAATGTAAAGAGGTATATATATATATATACGAGAGACAAAAAAAAAGAGCTTCGCGCGATGATAATCCAGATGAGACGAGGGACACAAGGTTTCGACAATGAGCGAAATACACCCACGCGAATGTAATGTAACATTCAAAACGACGATTCGTTTGCTTGTAAAATCTGAAATTAAGAAGATAAATACATTACCTAAGAAGTATACACCATCGAGATTAGTTTCTCCGTGTTTTCATCCGCGGTCTTCGATTCGGAGGATATACACGTATATGTATATGTATGTATATATATATAAACTTTGACGCGGAATTTGGTGTACATATATATATACACACACAGTTATAAGTAGACGATAGAAACGTCCGTTGAACCTTACCGAGATAAAATCATCGGGCGCGTTTGTATAATCAACGGCGCGGATTTACTGTATAGGTGAGTAAACTTTTCTCGGTATAGTTGACTTTGATTGCTCTCTCCCTCTCTGTTATTGAATTTAAGATTTATCTATATATAATATCACGTGTGTACACTACTCGCATCGTTCACCCGAAAATTTATGAAATATCGATTTCGTTTACGACTGCGATACATTAATATTTTTTAATCAAATGACAAAAAAAAGGAATCGCACGTATTGTGACAAAAAGACGATTACGTAAATTCGCACGTTGTACATGCAAGTGTGAAGTACAGGACGAGGAGTAATAAGTACTCACTATATTTACAATAATCCTACGGTGATATAAAGGTATAGATAGATACACTAATTAACTTTCGGTTCAAGACAATTGCAACGTCATCCGCATTCGAGACGTTTAAACTTCGAGCGAGCGCGTCCGGAGTTCATTGGAAAGGTTACCTTTTTGGTTCCCGATAACCAAGAGAAGGGAAAATCTCGTGGAAAAATGGCGCGCACCTCGCTTTCTCAGTACTATTATATCGTTTCGATCATATCCCCCCTTCCCCCCCCCCCCTCTCCCCACTTTTCGAGGTCTATTCTTAGGATTTCGTGGTAGCTGATACACTTAGCTTCCATTGGTTCACATAATCTCGGTATTGAAAGGAACTTTTAATACTCACACACACACACACACACAGACGCGCGCGCGCGCGCACACACCCGCACACAAGGATACAATACATAAAGAGAGAGATATTTATATAATGCGCGGTGAATATATTTAATATTGGAGGTATTTCGTAGAAATAAAATAAAAAATTACACGGGAGTTGAAATGCGAGGGGGAAAGTAGTATATCACATGTAATATGTGTGCATATATGTATATATGTATATATATATAATTGCATTATAATTATATTTTCCCTCTTTTTCTTTATTAATACTTGGGCCGATAGAAAATCATCGCGATACTTATTACGATGGATATACATTCCGATTAGTGAGTGAAAAAATGATCTCGTTAAATCGATGTAAATTCGAGAAGAAAACAGTTATAACGAGACTCGAAAAGACGGTCCACCATCGTAAAACCGGAGCGTTTCCCTACCTATATGATGCGTGATGTGTATACATATACAAGTAGACGTATACACGTATACCGGTGACCGTTTGCTCCACCCGCATTGGGATCGAGGTAAAGGGCGTGGCTCTCATCCTAAGAGCCATATCCAAACCACCTCGGGGAATTACACCCACGTAGCTAGGAAGGCGCACGAAAATCTGCCGGTGATTAGCGGGCCGCGCCCTAAAACCCTAGGGGATCTTCTTTTTCCCATCTCTCCCTCCTTCTGCCATGGCTCTTCTTCCTTCCCTTGCGTGTACTCCTCGGGATTTTTGCATCGATCCCGTCTATATATATACACACGTCTCGGATGCAGTTGACCAACTTCCTTCCCTTTGATGGCTGTTCGGTGGACTTTTCGGGAGTTTATACTTACGTTCTTCCTTTTACTTTACCGAGAACTTGGGTTTTAAAGACGAATTTTCTCTCGTACTCTGATTCGTTATGTGCCTATATATATATTCTCGTTCAACCTACAAGATTTTAATTTCTATTGACGCACGATTCACGTAAATTTATCGCTAACGGATATTAAGTACTACAATGATTTTTTTTTCTTTTGTTGATCCATTGACGATATCGCATCGCTAGAAAAAATTATTTCTTTACACTTTTACAACGCTGAATATCCGGATATCAAACGGTGCACTACGTATATATCAATTTCGAATTGCGCCATTAAACAGTTCAAACGATAATTACGCATTTATCGAATATTGGAGAATTCTCGAGTACACACACATACCACATATACACAAGTACATAGGATATTACCGGGTTACCCGCTGTATTAACTATTCAACGATAGAAAGGCACAAGTGCTAATTGCATCTCTCGAGCAATTATTTATTTTAAAGTAATATGCCAGATATATTTATGCAAGCGAGCGACCATCGTCGACGTAACGCGCACGCACGCACGCACACACACACACACACACAACAAATTGACCCATTAACCTACACACAATAAACTATACGCGCGTGACATATACAGATAACTATAGGTTTTCATATAATTTTCGTGCATATTTATTTTTCTTTTTTCCTTATTCCTCCTCCTCCTCCTCGGCGGCGTTTATCGCGCGCGCTAATTTTGAGAGAAAAATCAACAACGACAACAATAATGTCCTCTCCAGGATATTGTTGCAACTCTCGTCCGAAAGAAAGAGGGAGAGATTTACAAGGAACGAATACCATCAGTGAACGTCTCCTTTCCTCTCTCTCTTTCTCTTTCTGTGTGTCTGTTGTGTGCTGTGTACTCGTGTACACATGTATACCTGTATATACGTTTACGCTGGAAAGACAAATAATATATAATAAGCGTCTCTTCCGAGAATCAAAGAGCTGAGCTTGCAACTACCGGTCCTTTCCTCCTCTCGCACGTGCCTGTTTACAAACACCAGAACGGAGATCACTCCATGGGCATCCCGAAACCCGAATGTGTATATATAACATACTTATAAGTAGTTTTATCATTTCGACATTGTGTATACCTATCTCTCTCTCTCTCTCTCTCTATATATATATATATATATATATATACGACACTTGTCGTAAAATCTTTTGTTCTCTTGCCTTACAAGTTAAGATGCATTATATTATACACACACACACACACACATAAACTGACCCTGACAAATTACTCAATCGGTTTAAAGGATACTTCCGACTCATTTTCAAGGATGATATTATGCATATATATTTATTATTTTGTCAATCAGTTAATTATTTCGATAGCTACACATTTATATATGTGTCTGTATATATATTTCAACAATAAAATCACGTACCGATTACATGTAGATAAAAATCTAAAAATGTTTCTTTTATTTTATATACATGTATATATGCATTATCCATGCGAAGAAGTCTACCCCCTTAACGCCTATCGTGTTCGCCTATTGTACCATATACCTGACATACCTGACACAAATACATTTTTCATTCATAAATAAATATTAAGCACCATGTAAACCTGTTGTGTGCGTGTATATAGGTATATTATGCAATTAAAACACACCGATTTTCTAATTTATTGTTCATTATTCTTTTCCTCGTATGTGTGTGTGTGTGTGTGTGTGTTTGTGTGTGCGTTTGTGTGTGCGTGCGTGTACCCAGAGACGCATGTCGATATAATATGTGTAAATGTCTATATTATACTGCGCACACGCGCGTCTTGTCGATTTTTGAATTGCGCGGTACATATTTTATTTATTGAATGAAAAATTTTAAGATCGAACGGATACACGATGATTTAAATGATAACGCAATAATATTAAAATTAATGTAGGTGTAGATTAAAAGGGTAAAAATATAGTTGATGGTTAAAAAGAATTTATTAATCTTTTCAGAAAAGGGACGAGGCAAACGCGTCCGAAACATCGGCAAATTTTTATTATAATATCTAGTTCGTAGAGATCGATAAATTCATTTTACATCTTAAAAATATTGTTAAGGATTATTAACGAAAAAAAAAAATGAATGTCTATCTTCGGGAGATTTACACGAGGACGAAGTAAAAAGAAGACCGTTATAACCAATAGGAATTGCAATAGCAATATAACAATAATAATCTCGACGACACGAAAATGTTAAATAATTTTCCATCGATATACGTGCGATCCAGCTTAACCGTCAATATTTAATCGCGAACACGTATACGCACAAACAACTAAAGACAGCTTCACGAAAGCTCTGGTCGCGCGCGCGCATATAAAAGGTTAAAAAGCCCGAGCCTGAGTGCACCGATGATGCTATAGATATATGTATGTAACAACCGAATGATTAAAGTTCGGGCGGATGGAAATATATTTAAATGTACCCGGGGGAAAGTGTCGTTGTCGTCGTTGTATTGAAAAATAATCTAAAAGTATATATGTGTATATATATATAATGAGTATAAAGAAAAAGGAAGAAAAAAAAGTGTAAATACAATACATGAAAAGTCGACCCAGAAAGATATAGTCCTCTAGGGTAGGGTGGAAAATCCGTGTGCGCGACACGGACACACACGACCTCGATAACAACTCCGTATAATATATACGCGTCTATATTAAAAGCTGCGCTTACGCGAGACTTTACAAAGCCACGCCGCTTGCGTCTTTGTTCTCTCTTATGTACTGGACATGCGGAGTCACTTGGTTGGGCCACGTATGTTGCTTCTGAAGACGCCGGGAGGACGCGACGACCGCCTCGCTCGCCGCGGCTTTCTTTCTTTCTTTCGACTTTTCCTTCTTTCATTCTTTCCTTCTTTCTATTCCGCGAGCGCCTACCCAACGCCACTTTTCTTTCTCTCTTCATTTCTAACTTATGCACATACTCTACATCCGCGTAATGTGCCTTTCCTCCCAATTTGACCTTTCCGCGTAACATCTGACGTTTTTAGCGCGACCACCTCGTGATGTGTCGCTTCTTTATACGCGACCTTCTTTATACACCCATGCCTGTGTGTGTTCGTGTGTGTGTGTGTATGCGCGCACCCCCGACTCCCCGTGTTATTTGGATTCACTATTTCGCCGGAATATATAGCCAATTTTCCTTTGACCATTGGTTAATGCGTAAGTTCTCTGTTCTTCTCGAAATTCCGTAATCCAGCGTAACAACCACAAATTCATTAATATTATGCGTGCAAGTACCGTTCTTGGCACCCGAGAACCGCCAAAATTCGGTAAAGTGTTTCCATATAGTTGGGGGGAATAAAAAGTAAGGGTACATCCGGTTGGTAATTACTTGTGTGATTACAGTACACGTATCAATATTTACCAAAGTTAATCGAAAATAAAAAATAATTGTTAATCCGTGGAAATTGAATCTGCCTTCCGTCGAGCTCATAAAGTATTCTCTTTCACGGTCTTATACGTACGTACACCCACCAAGAGACAAACAGACACATCGCGGTTATAGCAGTTCTGGTTTCCGGTATACGAGAATGTACGTGTGTGTGCGCGCCCGCGTGTGTGTATGTTATACGTTTTTCACCTTCTCGAGGCTGTAGAGTTTGTTTTTCTTTCTCGGTTGATCGGTCGAGTACGCGGTGATTATGGCATTATCTGTATAAGTCCTTACACGTACACTTACGCGGTCACAGTTTAAATACTTTAAACAATCGAGGGCATATACCACTCTTCTCTCTCTCTCTCTCTTGCTACTACAACGCGTGGATATGCGTATACGCGGTTGCACGTATACATATACAACTAATTAAATTGAAACACTAAACAGTATATTTTAATGCACACATCTCCAAGTTTGTTATATACGTACGTACGTAATTGATAAACGGTCAAACGGAGAATATAATACCCGTGGTGGGGTGATGGTTAAATAACGATTGAAAATTGTTTTAATCGAGCCCTCGTTGTATAATACAAGCGACTTTGAAGAATATCGAACATTTAATGTCTCGGTGATATATATGTATATCCAGAATTTAATGACTCTATTTACGCGAAATGTCTCCATAATATAACTTTGTGCATTAACGCAGTGCATTATACTTTGATCGGTTGCGTTATGTATCCCGAACCCCGACCAATCAGGTATATATATATATGTATATACCTATATACAAGGTGTCCCAAATTTAAATGGCCAAACTTTGGGAGTGTGGATTGGAGACTCGCAGATGAGCAAAAAGTTTTTAAGAAATTTTTCTTCATATCCATTTTTTAAGTAGATAATCGAGGAAATTATATTTGTAACAATAAAATCGCTATTAGGAGAACAATTCATCAGTCATTTTTGTTCTTCCTACATTCAACAGATTACATATATATTATTTGTTTAGTGATATGTTACTGAGATCGCGGTTATGTTACAAATTATTTTGATAGGCAATTAGATAATTTACATATGTTGGGTTACTCGACGTAACTTATTGTCAATAAAAAGAAATATTTATTTAAAACGTAACTATATAATTGATTTTAAAGTTTGAATGTTAATTATCTCCTTAAAAATTAGAAATGGAATAACATTTTTTTAAAACTTTTTTTTCTCAATGTTTGGCCATTTAAATTTGGGACACCCTGCGTGTATGCATATATATTTAACGAAAATATCTGTGTGAAATGTATAATAATTAATGTAATTAACGTAACGGTGCACATCTCTCTCTGGATTTGTCGTATGAAGAATAAATAGTAAAAAGTAGAGATAAAAAGGTGCGTGTATATAACGCAGCAGTGGTGTATGTGTATATAAATATAGTTATAAGTGTTGTAAGGTATAGAGCGCGAGCGAGGGTGTCCGAAAGCAGGGGAGGGATGGGGACTGGGGACTGGGGACTGGGGAGTGGACTGGGGTTACGGTTGGGTAAGTCCAAGGTTGTCAGGGTTACAGCTCTCGAAACACACTGGTCGACCGCCATCTTTCCTCTCGGCGTTGTACCTACGTGGGTGTGTTTCCGGTGCGCGCGAGAGGAGAGAAAAAGATGGAGTCGCTTAGGGGGGAAACTGGAAAGAGAGCAAAAAGTATACAAGGATTGTTCTTGGCGTTGCCACGAGCAACCGCACAGGTACAAAAAAATAACGTCGGCTCGTAATTATATAGAACGTCGTGAGCGGACTAACTTCGAGACTATAGGTGTAGTTGTGCAGTATATAGGTATACAGATATGTATATCGCTCTCGTCTGTAATGCCTGTATAAGCCAAGGATTTTGTGCCTCGGAGTTTCTTAGTTTTCTTCTCGTCATTTTCTTTGAAAGATGTTAATTGAATACAACTACTTTGGTACACTTGACATTCTTATCGTTGATTCTCGATTGTGTTATTTAGACATTATATTTTATCAATCGAGATTAAATTCTCATATACTTGTGCGCGGGTAAGCAAAGAAAAATGGTGAAGGTAATCCTCCAAAAAGTACGTCTCTGCACGTCGAGAGTATATATATTGAGAGAGAGAGAGAGAGAGAGAGAGAGAGAGAGAGAGAGAAAGGTCAGGTCTCGCGTGTATATATATATGTATATCCGAGGTGTATGTACACGAGAGAAAGGGAAGATGTTCTGGAATCGACGGGCGTGCGCGCGGTTGCGCTTGCGCTTGAGCCGATTGGCAGTCTGGGCGGCGGCGCATCTCGACGAACCAATAGCCGCGACGCTCGGTTACGGGTACGCCCCCGCGTCTGTTCCAGCACAGCATCCTGCGGGGATTCGCTCTTGGAGTTTCTGGCGTCTGCGCAGACTCCCGGACTCTCTCCCTCTCTCTTCCTCTCTCTTGCTCTCCCGCGCACGTGTATATCCATCGCGCCCTCGTTTTCTGCGTCTCCGCTCCTCCGCTCCTCCGCGCCTCCGCGCCAACGGTGTCGCCGCTGAGCGTTCCCCGCCTATTGGCCTATTGGGGGGGAAGGCCTCTTTCTCTCGTTCTCTCTTTCCATACTTACCTCTTGCGAGTATTGATTTTTCGGCTTTTCCGCGTTCGAGGAAGGATGCGGGATGCCTCTTGCTTGCGCTCGACACTCGAGAACGCCCCGACCACTTTTCTTCTCTCTCCTTCTCTCTCTCTACTCCCCTCTCGCTTTTTATCTTCGCCATTTTTCGGTACATATATACGTTTCGGGGATGGACCACTCAGCCGTATAAATGTAACGATTGCAATTGTTCCGCGAAACTCGAGTAAACTTTCTCTTTCTCTTAAAAATGTCATTACATAATATACGTATAAATGTATGTATTCCGAGGGTCCGTTATACATATAGGAAGATTGTTTAATTTACTTGCGATCAGTGAAATAATAAAAAGGTATATAAACTCCTCGGTTACTGTACGAGAGCATCGTTATACATTTCGTTGAACATATATATGTATACACGTACGAGCTGTAATGTTTAAATAATCATTAAAACCAAAGCGTCCCTCCCCCTCCCCCTCTCAGGTGGTCTGGAGCTCGTAACTACGTACAAACTTAACATAAAATATACAAAACAATTCCGATAAGACGAATGTCCCTCTTTTTTATGTCGCATCTTTATTTCTCCAGTTGAGATCTTGCATATGCATCATCCGTATATCATTTGAATAACCAAATAGCAAACGCTTAAATACTAGAAATGCAAAGTCACCGACTAACGTCTCTATATTATTTTATTTGCACAATCTAGCGGTATATGTATAATACATGCGTTACACACACACACACACACACACACACACACACAGACAAACACATATATATATATATATATACATTATAATCTATAACGCGAATCGATCACCGCAGATCAACATATTTTTCGTCTATTTGCAACACACACGTATGTATATACATATATACGAATAAGAGTGCACACTGCACGCAGACGGTTAATTAAAAGTTGTACACCGGCGTTGAAAAGCAATATCGGTTAAATTATATCGAGTTTGGCGCACGCTCGGCCACTTGACAATTTACTCTACATTTTCGTATACATATATATAAAAGCTAGATTCTATGAATCTGCACGTACATGCGGGGGTTGCTCGGTGTACGTATATATCTATAAGATTGCTCAATCTGCAACAGTATATGTACATTTGACACGAAACTCGACGTGATGAAATCGACGAATTTCGAGAATAATGTAATTTCTCTCTCTCTCTCTCTCTCTCTCTCTCTCTCTCGCTTTTGCTTTTTTCTCGCGATCTAGGTCACGAAGATTGCTGTTCCACGTATTAGTGGGGCTATGTACAGTCGCCAGGTACAGTTTGTTCGAAACGTCCATACACGTAGTTTTGATTTAAGTAGGTGATAGTGACTCGTCGAAATATGCATCGACGCTTCGGTCAATCAAGCAAACGTTTAAATTGGTATACAGTGATCGCGACGGACGACTTTTTCTCTCGTTGTATCTTTGCAGACTCGGCAATTATCGGTAAAATTTAAACGAAGCGCGCCTCTATATAACTACGCCTCTTCAACTTCCTCTCCTGTATTCAATCTAAATTTATATATTTACATATTAAATCATATAGGGCACGAATTGATGTATTTCAATGTGTACACACGCACACACACACACACACACACGTACGGGAGAAAAAGACCACGCGTCTATTTTCGTAGCATGCACGTAGAACAAGGAAATGGAGCATTGTTCGCACGTTTATGCAAATCGCGTCGGCTCGGGCTACGTCATTAACGTACAAAAATTGGCAATTTAAAAGCAAGGAAAGTATGTGTGTGCGCGTGTGTGTATGGATACGTTTATATATTATTGGAGCGACAATGAAATTTAACGTAGAGAGTGGGAGATGGATTTTCTTTCGCCTCGAATGTAACGATCTCCTAATCGAGACAGTGGAAACTGAATGGAAATTTTTCAAAGACTCACTTGTATTTTATTCATTTGGATGACCGGAGTCAACAACACGCGGAGAGGAAAATTTTTTCCTCGCTCCACCACGTTTGCAACGAATTGCTTTAACATTTTTCACCTCGATTTACATCTAATTACAACGATTTCGTTTGATTAACTAACACTCATTAGAATATAATTAAAAAATTAATTGAAAATAGTGCGCGGATTTGGTTTATTTATAGATTCGGGTGTGTGTGTGTGTGTGATATATATACATACGACGTGCTATACGTATTATACGACCCGCGTTAAAAATCAATATTAATATTTCGATCGATGCATAATTGATAATTAAATCATGTAACGCACTTAACATAATGAATGATTGACGAAGAGTGTCTACCAATATTATCTGAGAAAGTATAACAAATATCGATTGGTATAACCGTATACGACAGTTCTAAAAATAAACGAGCTCAAATGGCAGATTTCAATTTATCCCGGAAAATATATACGAAATAATCGATCCGCATTAAGAACTTACAATGTGTATACATACGCACACACACAGACGATCAGTGACTTCTTCCTACTTTTCTTCGGAGAACACAGATGCGTTAAATTTTATAATTTTCATTTATAATAAATTAGCATATGATTATATCACCGCGATATAATAACAATTATAATAACTAATGTATATATACTTAGATACTAAAAGTGTTGGTAGAAAATATGCGATAAAAGTTTAAATTTTCGAATAGAAAAAAAGAAATTGCACGTCGGGATGTGTCCCTTAGGCCTGTGCGCCCGGTTTCCCGGAAACTCGCTCGATCGATCTTCCTTATCGGGACGCGGAGAATCGGCCGTGAACCACCACCGAGGTATAGCGCGCCGACGCGAATACTCGCCCTCTCCCTATATATATATACGTATATATGTGTGTATATCTCACCGCGAGTTGCGGTTTTGAAAAGGCACGTTTACGTTGCTGATATAAATGCCATTGTCCCGGATCTCCATCTCCGGTTTTCGGGCTCCCCGCATTACTTAAAAATTCGTTTCCGTTTATTAAGTATATACTCCTCTACGTATACATATACAGACATTCGAGAGAGCACCGATTCGTTCTATTTTTCTTTTACGATCGCCAATCTAATAACTATATATGTATGTACGCACGTATATATAAATCTTTTTTCTTTTCTCCAAAACGATCAATCATCATTATGTACATCAAGATATCGTTTATTTCGTTAGATATATGTATATAGGTATATACATTTTTTGATCGGTTAGTTGAAAAATATACATAGTTTGGAAAAATTATCTTTTCATAATCGATGTAACGCATTACATTATATATATATGTACACGGAGTACAAGATTGTACGTTACTCACAGCCTGAACGCAAATTGAATAAAACATTAAACTTTATGGAGTATTATATATAAATTGTGTAAGATGAATCCTTTGGAAACGCATACTTTGCTTAATTTCGTTTATACAATGACAATTATAATTGAGAAAATGAAAAGGTACGCGTGTACCGTCGAAAGTTACTTATACATCCAAAATGTTCGTTCCACCTTGATTTCGCTCGTGAGCGAATCACTCATTCTTAGTTCAAGTTCGCACGTATGTGCACGTACACGCGGTGAGCACCGGGAGTAAATATTTCATTGCCGAAGGTGTATGCGTGGGTATGTGTGTGTGTGTGTGCGTGCCGAGCGTCGAGCGTCGCGCAATCGAATGGGAGATCGCCGAGGCCACTTTGAAATTCGCAAGGATTTGACGCGTGCACAAAAGGGTTATTGGTTCCCTCTCTCGCGAGAAACCGAGGATGGTTGAGCAACATCTGTCGCGTGACGGGACTTCCCCGTGTATAAAAATGATGACGATACACCTTGAAAGATAGTCGTATATACATATACATACACGTACATCCCAAGATAACAATGACGACGATCCTTCTCTCATCGCGTATATATACGCGTTGTTTGCATTCGACGTTGATCGATCCATTAGATTTTCTGAAACAGTGATGCTCGTATATATGTAGAGGTATATATATACCTGTGTACGAGAAGATGATCTTACCGGTATTATCGAGGCGTATAATAGATTCCGAAAACACGGTAAATCCCTGAATCGCGTGTTATCGCAAGCAATGCCCGATGTGTATCGACTATCGACAATGGAAGGAAAATAAATAAAAAATATATATAGAAAAGTTCCGCGTGCAGTCTGTGTGCAGTAAGTGCAGTATGTATATATGTATACACGAGAAAATCTCCTCTCGTTCCACGATCGATTAAAAATCGTGGTAACGCGAGACTTAATGTACACACTCGCGTTTCTTCTTCTTCTTCGATAACGCTCGCGTTTATGATATATATACATATACCTCGTTGTTGTAGCGTTCGAGCTCTCGTTATCACGCGATGATGACTCGATACGCGATCGCAACAACCGACTCCTTCTCTCTTTGTTTTCTGCGAGTTATCTCTCTCTCCCTCTCTCCCTCTCTCCCTCTCTCGCTTTGAACTTTCATGAGAAATTCGTCGGGTACGGAAGAAGCGCGCGGCCGCAAACATCCTGTGTGTGGAGCACGGATCGGATGCTGTGGTTCGACTTCACTCTTCGCATTCAGTTACTTTTCTAGCTCTCGGGATAGAGCATGTGTACGCTTCTTATAACAATTATTACATTCGTAGGATTCGCTCGCTCTCTCTCTCTCTCCCTTTTCTTTTCCTTTTTTTTTACATTACGCGCGCGAACATTTATCTTTTTTTATATACGATATGTAAAGTGTACAAGCTATAGCGTTCAGGAAATTAGACTATATCTAGCGAGTAATTTTTCCAGAGACAAAACGCAAACAATAATCATAGATAATTGCGAGACTTTATTGACCGTGCGTTTTTTTCTTTTTTTGTTATTGCAGTGACCGCCGAGACTGGACCCGATCAACGCGACGGTTGCACCGAGAGTCAAACGGATGTTGCATCATCGCAACTGGTAAGTGTCAAGTGTAACCTCACGCATTCGCCTTGAAAAATATATTCTTTGCCACGATTAATCCGCGTGAGAGACTCTCCTACTTACAACCATTTACTTTTATTGTTCTTCAGCCAATCTTCATCCAGATAACACTGATTCTTTTTAATATTCCATCATCTTTTATCAAACGAAATCGCGATTATCCATATATATATATATATCTATATATATACATACATCTGCATTACACTAGAACGTACAATGTTTTGCGAGAACGTCTTATTTGTCATTTTCAATTTTGTTTTCCGTCTACTTTACGATACGCGATATTACATTGTTTTTGTTCAACTATGTATATATTCCATATTATGATTTAATTATTTAAATAATTTTTTTCGTAAGGTTAGCTTGAATAACAATATTTAACGTAACATAAAGAAACAATAACTTGAAATTGATCAATACTTAACCCTTAGCTGCTACTCTTCACTATAGAATAGCATAACCGAAACAACCATTGATTTTTTAAATTAAAATAATTTTTTCTTAATGATCGTTAATAATTGTTTTGAAGAGGATCGGTCCGTTTACAAAAAAATGATATTTAGCAAGAAAAAAATTTTCAAAGTGTTTTAAATTTAAGTTTATATTGATCGGGGTCAGGGAGTGTGGCAGCCAAGGGTTAAATATTACTAAGTTTGTATATGAAAATGTTTAAAAGAAAAGTAAAGTTTATTAAGACGCATCGGTTGAATTGAGTTTTAACACCGAGGTATTCCGATTGTTCTCTTACAGTACAATACTTTCCATTTGAAGGTTGACCAGCCGGAAGGAACCCACCCGTGCCCGGCTTGCCCACTCGTCCTGACGAGTTCGCGCGATCTGACGAATCACCTACGCGGGCACAATTCACCCCGCAGCACGACCGACTGCAGCGGCGAAGAAGCGGAATACGCTTGCGGCGTTTGTCACAAAGTACTGAGCTCCGCGAGCTCCCTCGACCGCCACGTTCTCGTCCACTCGGGCGAGCGACCCTTCAAGTGCAAGTATTGCGACATGGCCTTCACGACCAACGGGAACATGAACCGACATTTGAGGACCGCTCACCGGGCGATCTCGCCCTCCCACAGCTGCACCGATTCCGAAGGCAGCAGCGACTCGGAGCGACCCCTCAAACGCCGACTGATACAAGAGGAGTACAACAACAACGAGATAGCTAAGCGCAACTCGCCCGAGCTTATCGAGGAGAAGCGTGCCCGATCCCCGGCGAAACGCAAGTGCCCGGACTACGAGGACTACGAGGACGAGGGTCAAAGGAAACACAAGATTCTCCTGGGTAACGCGAGGACCGAGATCAAGAGTGGCTACGGGGACGCACCGCCCACCGCGTACAATTGCAACGTGTGCGGCCGCCAAGATTTCGCGACGAGTGCCTTGCTCGAATCCCATTTGGAGCGAAGCCACCCGGAAATACCCGCGAAATGCGACTCCTGCAATCTCAGTTTCAAAAACCACCGAGCTTTGAATCTCCATCGTTTCATGATCCACTTCACCGAGCACGGGAGCGCGGCCGCCCCGCGGAGTCTCCGTAACTCAGTAGTCGGTTTCAACGATCTCACCTTCGTCGACTTCTCCTCGGACAAGTTCCCGGCGATCGCTCGTGCCGTTTGCGAGCAGTCGGTCCACCGACCAGCCTCCGGCGAGACACCCAAGTACCAGTGCTCCAAGTGCCTGAGGGCCTTCCCGTGTCGTTCGGCGTTGGACGCCCACGAGACCGATTGCGGCTTGTTGCCACCGACGGATCACAGGAGCACCGACGACCAATCGATGAGGGACGACTTCTTCGCGGGTCTCGACTTGCAGAACAAGGCCGCGTTGGCCGAAGCCAAGGAGGGCAAAGATCTCGCTGACATCCAAAGCATCATATCCGTAACGTCGGGTCCTATCCTTCAAAATTTCAATCGGGCGGACGCCACCACACCCGACAACTGCAAAATCAAACAGAGCTTCGGCTCCTCCGGGTCTTCAGGCACGCCCTCCTCCGAGTACCACGAGGAAGAAGCTCAGGACGCTTTTGCCGCGGAATTTCGGAAAATGAAGCTCAAAGGCGAATTCCCGTGCCGACTGTGTACCGCGGTATTCCCGAATCTACGAGCTCTCAAGGGCCACAATCGAGCGCACATGGGTGTGGGTCCCGGTATGCCGTATCCGTGCAACATGTGCCCGTACAGCAGCACCGACAAGGCTACCCTCGTCAGACACTTGAGGTCCCACAACGGCGACAGACCGTACGAGTGCTCCCTCTGCAACTACGCGTTCACGACCAAGGCGAATTGCGAGAGGCACGTGAGAAATCGCCACGGCAAGCTTTCGAGAGAGGAGATCAAGAGTGTCCTGATTTACCATCCGAGCGAGGATTCGACGAACGACACCAGTTTGGAGAGGAGTTCGCCTCGCGGTCTCATCAGAGACGAAGTTCGCAAAACCCTCGTTTATCCGAATGAACGGGACGAGGTGCAATATCCCAACGAGGTGAGAGTCAAGGACGAGGGTAAACTTCGTCAGTCCTCGCTACCGGGACTCCACGGGATCGGAGTTAATCATTACGAGAAAAGTGACATGTTCCCTAGGCCGGTGTCGATGCCTTTGGAGCTCACGTATCGAAACGACGAGCTCGACAAAACCCAACCGATCAACGTCAAGCACGAAGCTGACGATCTCGAATCTAGATCTTCGGACGGCAGCATGTCTCTAGTCAGCGAAACCAAAGCGGACGCACACCAAAGAATCCAAGCTAGTCCGATGGATCTCAAGAAATCGAGTCCCAATGAAAATGCAAACGAAGGTGCTACCGGTCACGAGGAGGCTCCCCTCGACTTGTCGATGGACGTTCTCGATCTCAGTAAAAAGGCAACGACCGGACTGGCCACGACTACCGCGACTCCTCACGCCAAGAAAGAAGGTAGCGACATCAATGGCAATGCCGAAGATTTGACCAGTAATCACAAAGATTTTTACAACACGACCAATCAACTGCTCCTCACGCAAGCTCTACTCAAAGCTGGCCAAGTCGGTGCTCAACCGTCTTCGCTCGAGTCGTTCTACGCGAACGCCCACATGCTTTATCGGAATTTCGGCACGTTCCCCGGCGTCGGAGCAGGTATACTACAACCGTACCTCTTCAATCCACACTTGTTCACTCAGGATTTCGCGATGAAGGAACGATTGCAAAAGGAGCTCGTTCGCGGTCTCCAGACGAGCGGTGGCAGCCTCGTCGAGCCACCGACACCTGGTTTCGGGGCAGCTTTCCCTCAATCCCGCAATCCCGTGACGAATCACGTCAACACCGAGCAAAACGATTACGCCAATCTTATGTCTTCGAAACTGATGACCAAGAACATCCCATCCCGCGAAAAACTCGAGAGTTCTCCATCCTCGAATTCCGTGAAGATGGTGATTAAGAACGGCGTGTTGATGCCCAAGCAAAAGCAACGACGTTACAGAACCGAGAGGCCATTCACCTGCGAGCATTGCTCTGCGAGGTTTACTCTACGAAGCAACATGGAACGACACATTAAACAACAGCACCCCCAACATTGGAGTCAAAGGCCAAGAGGTGGACATTCGACCAGAGGGAGACCACCAGCGAATCCTCCAACGCTCTTGCAAAATTTAGGACAAACTTCGTCGCAGTCGTATCCGAATTTGTTACCCAAACTGAGCCAGTCGATTAACTCGGATTACGGAAAGCATTCGATTTCCGATCAAGTGAAGTATGCCATTCTAGCTCAACAGTTGAAAGGTAACAAACCCGAAGAAAATGACACCGACGAGGAACTTATCATTGACGAAGAATCGGCAGCCAATTTGGAAAAAGAAGCTAGAGAAGCTAAAGAAGCTAAAGAAGCTGGGAAAGAACCAACCGAGAGAACGCTGAGTCTTCTTCGAGGTAAACTGGAGGCTAATATTGAATCTAAAGAAAATAAAGAATCTGAAACGAAAGTATCAAACGAATCGAAGTACAAAGTCAAAGAGGAAGTTGAGAATATCGCTGACAGTAGTACCAACGAAAACGAGGCTACGAGTAAAGACGAAGAATCCGTGCAGGTACTCGATTCATCGAGCAAACCGTACGAGATGGTCGTAAAGCCTGAAATACCTGCGTACATCAAGCAAGAACAGAATGAAAATGAAGATCTGGCGAGTGTTTCCGAAATTTTAGACAACGCCTCCCAACAATACAAATTTCAATCTCAATACATGAGCGACGAGGAAGGCTTGGTGGCATCGACGAGCGACTGCAATCAATCGGGTAGCGACGAGAAGTCAGATTCCGTGAATTCGGGAAATTCGGGAAATTCCTCGACGTCGAAAAAGAAGAAAAAAATGAAGAAGAAGAAGAAGAAGAAGTCCGCGTACTCGATGGCACCGAATCGAGTGATATGCCCGTATTGTGAACGTCCGTTCCCTTGGACTTCTTCGTTAAGGCGACACATCTTAACGCACACCGGACAAAAACCGTACCAGTGCATGCACTGTTCTCTACTGTTTACTACCAAGTCCAACTGTGATCGTCACTTATTGAGGAAGCACAAGGCGAACGCCATCAAGATAAGACGAGCACGCAGTACATCGTCACCCGAATTTCAAGAAACTCCCGCGAACAACAACAGCCAGTTTTCTATGAGAAACGTCCCGGAAAGGCCGTACAAATGCAATCAATGTCCTAGCTCAACGTTCTCGACACTGGGAAACTTGAAAAAGCACAGATCGACGAAGCATCCGTTGAATATAAAATCAAGGCCTGAATCACCATCCAGCGAGACTCAAAACAGTCCTCAAGAGAGTTCTCAAGAAAATGTCCAAGAAAGTCCTCAGGAGGTACCTCCAGAAACTCCTATCGAAGGCACTCAAGAGTATTCTCAAGACTGTCCGAAGCAAAATGATCAAAGCGGATACGAAAGCCAATCGTCGGGTATCTCGGAGAATTTGGATAACAAATGTTCAACGCCAATAAATCCTGTGAAAACTTCGAGCAGCGTGAACACATCGTCATCGGCAAACGAAACCTCGAGGTCGAGAAAAACATCACCGAGGTCATCACCAGGACCAACAACCGAAGCACCTTTCAAATGCCATCTATGCGACAGCGGATTCTCCGAGAGGCAGGACTGCCTCGAACACATCAAGGACAATCACGAGAGATCCTACGAGATGCTCATGGCCAAGGGAGCTTTAGACATGGACATCGATGGGCAAGATGAACAGATGCCACCTGCGCCGCCTCCGCCAGTTCAACCGCAACCCCAAAATCCCAGCGACGGCGAAGAAAGACGTGGAAGATTCCCAGACTACAGTAATAGAAAGGTAAAAAATTATTCTACGATACGTACAATCATTGTTTCAAACAATCACATTCCCTAAATATATATATCTCTTAGCATAATAATTTTAAATAAAGAAGCTAATTAACTACAAGTATATATCCCTTATTACATTAAAATAAGAAATAAAAATTTTTAAAAATATTAAAAATATATTAAAAATATATTTCATTATATTTTACAGGTTGTCTGCGCTTTCTGTATGCGTCGTTTCTGGTCAGCCGAAGATCTCCGACGACACATGCGTACGCACACCGGAGAGCGTCCATTCTCTTGTGACATTTGTTGCCGTCGATTCACACTGAAACACAGCATGCTCCGACACCGCAAGAAACACGAATCGGTGGACTCGACCATGTACGTCGGTACAAGCGGAGACGAGGATAACGCATCGGTTACGGCATCGATAAACGTTCCAATGAGTCAGCCACCTACCATCACTCCAAGATCTCAACATACACCGCTCTCGAGTTCGGCGACATTAGTCTCATTGCCACAAGTCGCGAGTGTAGCTACTGGCGATGCAGCTCCTCTGATGCACCGTTTCAACCCGTACGAAAAATTGACGACACTCACGGGGAAACTTGCTGCAGGTTTATCACCTACGGTCGATGCGAACGACAACACCGATAACGACCTCATCTCAAATCTTCTTGGGATCCGAGACAAGAGCATCATTGATCGCGTGCTCCAAGCCTCTGCCGACGACGCGGCTAAGCTTCTTGGAGTCAAGGGGAATAACGAATGAGCGAAGGTGTGAATGGTTCGGATGGCATTCGCTAAGCCTAGTTTTTTTTTTTATTTTACATCTAATTGTCAGACGGGTTTAGATTATTATTCTTAGCTGTACGTTCAGGATAAAAATCGCATCGTCTCAGATACGCGCGTTCTATTAGTAAAATCATTTTGTTTTCGCGTACTTTCACTTTGACATCGATTATAAAAATCTAAGCTCTTATGCGACGCAAAACTTTTTTTATAACAAATTCATTTTAATGTTTTTATCAAGCTCTCTAATTTAACACTTGGAAAAGTTTTACCGTGTAGTTCATTAGTTCCGTGGAACAAAAATTTTTCTTAGCGTTCACTTGAATCGAGAGTTTTATAACGACAAACGTGATTATACAATTATTAATTTGTTATAACAAAAGTAACAGTATATACATATATATTATGGTGCTTTGAAATTCAATAATGTTTATTTTAATCAAGTATCACAAGACTTAAACTCCAAAAATAAAAAAAAAATATTTAAAAAAACTTTTAATTTCTCGAAGGAATCTTAAGTCGGGATATGTTAATAAGGCTGAAACTTAATATACTTATAGGGTAATTAAATAAACGCAAAGAGAATTTTAAAGATCCTCGTAGATTCGTCGAGATTTTTTGTTTTGAAAGATAAAAAAACGATTTATATCGACGTCGAACCTAATCATGTAATTCTATTTATTTATATATATCTATATATATAAAAGTGAGAGAGAGAGAGAGAGAGAGAGAGAGAGAGAGCGATGCCGTCCAATTATTTACACATCACTTATATTATTGTAAATTTCGCGAATCTTCGAAGCTTGCTATATAGGGTGCAGAATGTTTTTCTTTTTCTCAACAGTAAGGAATATTTAATGTCTCTCCGATGATTGCGATGCACGAGAGTCCATAATTGCATCTGTTTGAAGCACCTGTTTAAACGAATTACATATAAAAAGGCTTGTCGTACGAGCGAATTGTTCTCGCTCGGTCGACAACGCATTCCGTGCAGAAAATCGAAGTTAAGTAAAACTTTAATAGTAGTAAGAGTAATAACGATGAAAAAAAGAAGAGTAATAGTATTGTCCTATTGCGGTAGTACGTAGGTTGTGCCTACATTCAGGTAGGGTGAGTTTTAACGGGTAAAAAAGCTCATATATACCCCACCAGTCTGTATTCTCTCTGTGAGTGTGTAATCGTGTTTTACGTGTAAATAGGAAATGATAAAGCAAAATAAAAAGTAAACATTAGAGAACGCCGGCGTCTTAGCGATGTTATACATACGCATTGTCACCAGGTACTTATATATACATATAGTTGATTAAGTTGTAATTATGCGTCGAAATTAGAGAAATAGTCGAGAAGGATAAGTTTAAAAAGAAAACACACAGAGGCAGCCCAAAGGAGCCTTATTAATATTTAGGGGAAAAATGAATAAATAAATAAATAATAACAATTAATTAAATTAATCGAAAAGTGTAATTTATAAAAATTATTATAACGAGCGTCGCTCGTACGAATCCAAAGAGCGGTTTGCGAGCCCGCAATTATATATATACATAAATACACATATATACACATATATACATACATTAATTATTCGAAACAACCAAGTCAAGAGATAATTAATTAACAACGAATTAAACATTAGACATATGTATGTATTTCCATACATGCACGCGGGTATACATGTTCATATATGTATATATATATATATATATATATATATATATATATATATATATATGTCTGCATACATATGTGTATATGTGTGTGTGTGTGTGTGTGGGTGTGCGAGTGTATATGTATATATAATATATGACGACTTAGAACTCTTGTATGTGTATAAAAATAATCGCGTGAAAATGAAAAAAGGGAAAAAATAGAAAAGGTAAAAAAATAATAAAAACTTTTTAAGTTTTCTTATTATTATTTATTTTACAAATCGAACGCAGGAACCGCGTGTCTGCCGTTCGTATTGCGCGTGTGCGTAAGTCATATAAACGCATAAGCGACAATATTTTGTTTAAATATACATATACAGCTATATAATTCTTTACCTCGATTTTTATTATGTACACGAGATAGAAGTTGAATTTGTATAGTTGTACGTATAAGTGTGCATGTGCCGTGTGATGTGAGATGAGAAAGGATGTGTCATCTAACTATATATATATATATAACAAATCGTACAAAGCGAAAGTTAATAAAGAACATATCCTTATAACATGAAAGTTTAGAATTTCTTTTGCGTCCAGTCACTACACATACATATACATATACATACATATATATATATATAATTATATATCTATTTTTTTCCCTCTTGCGTGTGTCCTCTACGAGCAGAGCAAACTAAATGAATTTATAAATATAGATTGTAGAAAATAATAAGAGAGAAGATGATTGAGAATAATAGAGATATAAAGATAAGCAATATATGCGCGTCAAAGAGTAAGAGAAGAGTATATAATAGTATTTAATCAGCATTTTATGAATTAAAAGGAAATAAACAAACAATTAATTCATCGTTTAGAAGTGTAACTATTAATTGTGTATCTATAGCTAGTGTAATTTAAAACAAAAACAATACACGCGACTCGCATCGCGGATATTTAAATTTCAGCATTTATGCCAAATGACAGCCGTAATGCTCGATTGAACGAGCATTATGTGCAAGCTGATTTATATATATATATATATGTGTATACCTATATATATATATATATATATATATATATATATGTATATGTATATGTATTTATATATATTATTAATATTCATATACAGTGTATATTTTAGATGGAAATGTTTTAGTAGTGTATAATGTTTGTCTTCTTTTTCCCTTCTCGAAAGTAATAAATTTTAAACTATTAAAGATATGCTTATGAATCTTAAAAAAAACCATTACCTAAGTCGGTCCGTATTTAAGTAACGTTTTCTCTCTGCTCTTCTTGTCGCTTATATTTATGTACATTTGAACGTTTAATACAATTACTTTAAACAGAAAAGAAAACATTGTTCATTTCCTCAACTTTTTTCTTCTCTCCTCCGCATTGCGATTTTAATTTATATATGTGTATATATACATATATTTATCATTTGTTCGAAAGATTATTTAAAGATATATACATATATATACACATATACATATCGTATACCAAAAAAGGCCATGGCGTATTGTCGCGTAGCGCATTGTATAAGACTACTTAGCGTCATCGTTTGTATTATTATTATTATTATTATTATACTTTATTAACATTATTGTAACACGCATAGCGAAGAAAATTTTGTATAAAAGAAAAACGGATTAAAGAAACAAAATATGCGAGAGAAGTTTTATTTATTATATGGTGCGTGTTTCGGAAAAGGAAAAAAGAACTACGAGATAAAGGATAATGCGTTTCTTTGTTTTTTTTTTCTCCGGAGTACAATGGTGCAAACTATTTTTTTTTTCTTTGTACTTTCCTTATTGTATACATTTCAATTCTTTCTAGGTATATGTGTGTATATAGATATATACACATATACATATACATATATATATTTCTCCTCATCTTGTACGATATATTGTTTAATAGATTTTTTTTTCTTTTCGATGGGATGATGATATATTAAAAAATGCATTAAATAATCGAGTATGTGTACCGACGATCACACTCTGTAATACTTGTATGACTTGTATTGACGGTGAAAAAGGAAGAAATGAAAAAAAAAAATAATAATAATAATAACGATATACTTTGAAGTCACAAGTTTGAACTTTGAAACTATTATTATAAGAATACATAATGTATTATCATGATATATATATACTGTGTTTATTTCTTTGATACTTGCATCCAAAACCCTTAATTATTTTATAACGTTGTTTATATACCTATACGACGAAGGAGTAACGATAAATTAAGAGAAGAAAAAAATGAAGGCTGCAAATAGTCCTTAAAAAAAACTGCGGGAAAAAAAAGTTAAAAAAAAATGTATTATTTAAAGTATGAAATACTAAATTAATAGTAATAAGTGTAATTAAGTTACTTGCATCAAAATTTAAAAGTTCACCGATACGCATCCGGTATGCAACGTGGAAACGAAAACACAAACGTAAAGTTTTACCATTTGAGGTTATTTTTACATACACACATTTAATATATACACATATACACATAGTATTTAGATTTAGTTGTGCATAAAAACTATGCATCGAATTATACTTAGTAATATCAACGTACAAAAAAACTGTATATTTATTTTTCAAGAATCTGGAAACCTGCATTGATTTGAAGAGATACAGTAACATGACTAAGCAGCCGGTAAATTCATTGTGCAGTGCAGCAAATAATTTCAACTCGTCAATTTATAAAAGTATAGGAGACAGTTTATTGATTAATATTTGACATTATCGTTGTACTTGATATTAATATTAACAATGAATACTTGACGATACAGATACAATAACAAATGTTTATACGCATCCGGATCTAACAGCTGTAGCCGAATTATTGAAAAACAAATTTTACTTTGCAACGTTGATCAAGGGTACGAAAGAACCACAAGCCTCAGCTAATATATATTTATTCGACATCGACGATGAACTCGTTTACAACAATTTTTACGACGATTTTGGACCACTCAGTATTTCCTCGCTATACAAGTTAGATTATATTTTATTCTATCGTTATATAAGACAATGTTTATTTTAATATTAGAATCTCATTTTATTCGTATTCATTTATTTATTTACCTTCAGACAGTCTCTTACAGAGGTGCACAATGCACGTGTTACATTATACGAGAATTTATTAAATAAATAAAGATGAAATCATTTTTTCTCGTACCCAAATTACAGAGATCTATACATCTTACAACCCAATAATTATATCTAAAATATTGAATTAGCAATCTGAAATGAACAAAATTCATACGAATATAGTTTCTAATACTTTTCATTTTTATTGGAAAATTAATTTTTTTAATAATTTCTGAATCAACCATTTGTGCAGGACGATACTTATTAAAAATAAAAGGTATAATAATAGCTTTCAACCAAAACTTCCTATAATTAAATTATTGATGTAAAAATATGAAAATATTTGGGTATATTTTAATTTGCGCAAGGGCCTGGCATTCAGAATTTTTTCAAAAATTCATTTTATGTTTATAAAAATGTTTAACAATTTTCTAATTTTGAGGATAGGGGATGTCGGATCCTAAAATAGCAATTTTATGAATTGTATTAATGTAATGGGGATCAATTTTCAAAAAACGGATACCGTCAGCTCCTCGGATTTGCTTTAAACAAATATACGAGAATTTTTTCAAAATTTTTAGTTAAGAATTTCAAGAAGATTTTTGGATTGGAAATATTACTATTATTTCTGTTGAAAATTACCGACACAACGTCGCTTACTCGTTTAATCGCTTATGGCTCTCGTAAATGTTTTAAACTTGGTGAATTTTTTTACATTTATAAATTACTTTTTTTTTAAGAAAACTTTGGGTTGGAAAGGTTATAGATCCCTGTCATTTAAGTCCGACATGTCCTTAATTACAAATGTATTAGCCATTTTGCTTAAATTCCCAGTATTTGGCCAAAATAACGTTTCATAAATGTTTGGATTTGTATATAGGGTACTATAGTATATTATTTAGAATTCTCTAAATTTTTATATGTTTTATTTTTTAATTTAATTTTATTTACTAAAATGTTATACGTATAAAACACATATTAGTGTATTTACATTTGCAATGTAAATTTTATATAGTAGAAAGAAAAAAAAATGGGTAAGAATATAGTTTATATAATTTATAAGGTATTGCCAAGGTGTAAATCAAATTTTACATAATCCTAAGCACAAGGAAAAGCAAATAGTTCATTTTACGTCGATGAATGGAAATAAACGTGCTAACGCCGCTTATCTCGCTGCTTCTTATTCACTTTTGTACTTAAATAAATCACCGGTCGAAGCTTACGAGTTGATTGCAAATAAAGATTCACCTCGATTGAAGCCGTTTCAAGATGCTACAATAGGCACATCGATGTACAACATTGAACTTATCGGTAAGTCGTATATATATATATATATATATATATATAATGTTTTCAAATGTACATACATACATATACTAGAATATTAAATTTTTTTACGAAAAATATATAAATTACCACGAAGAACAGACTGTTTAAACGGATTGAGCAAGGCATCGTCCGCAGGATTATTCGATTTGGACGACTTCGATCTAGGAGAATACGAGAAATACGAGGAATTTAAACACGGCGATTTACATTGGATAGTCCCATGTAAATTTATCGCATTTTTGGGCCCGAATACCGATCGCACCGCTACAGCCCATTATCCTGAAAAATATTTGAATTATTTTATGAAAAATAAAATTACCGCTGTTATTAGGCTCAATCGTAAAGCTTACGAACCTTTCAGGTTCAACTTTTTTAACTATGTCATTCGCTCTCCGTATATACTTGACACGCGATTCTCACGTATAATTTATTTTTTTTCACACTTACCATATACAGATTTACGAACGCTGGTATTTCACATCACGATATGTTTTTTCCCGACGGTACGGCTCCGCCGAAAAAAATTTTAAAACAATTTTTACACGTCGCTGAAAATACAAGAGGAGCTTTAGCAGTACATTGCAAAGTAAATTTTTAAATATTGTACTTATATACCTATACGTGATATAAGAATAACTCGTGAAAATATTCAATTTATAAAATTCATATTATTACTAAATATTTATTATATTACTAAATATAATATATTATAATATTATACTATTTAATATTATTATCATTGTTTTAATATAATAAAAAAATGTTGAAAATTCTCGCATGAAATTAAAATTGAGGATAAAACGATGCTATGTTAAATTTTAATGAATTATTTCAAGCGATTATTGTTGTTATTAAGAATTGATAATAAAAACGAACAGGCAGGTCTTGGAAGAACCGGAACCCTAATTGCGGCGTACATGATTAAACATTACAATATGACAGCTAAAGAAGCTATTGCTTGGTTGCGAATTTGCAGGCCTGGTTCCGTCGTTGGAGAACAACAAGCCTGGTTAGAAAATATGGAGGATACTCTTTGGCGGGAAGGTTCTCGTTATAGGTGCATATACATCTTACGTTACGTAAATTTTTTATTTTTTTATTTTTCTTAATTTAACCACTTTAGGTTGAAACACCACGGACACGAGAAGTTGCTAGTACGGCACAAAAGAGGAATTTATTCGATTGCTGCTAAATTCGATAGAAAAATTCGTTTTAAAGAATACCCGTAGACTCTGCAAATAATGGTATAGTAAAATTTAGATTTTTCCTTTTTTTTTTGTAATTTATTATATTATATGTAAGACTTATTCGAGTTTATGTTTTGACGTGGAATTTCAAATTCTATCCCATCAGGCATGCGCAAAAAAGTAATGTGCTTCAGACGCCGGACGCCGCGCCGCGCCGCGTTTACATAACCTAACTTTACATAGGTGTCAGAGAGAGAGATATTTGCATTTGCAATAAAAACACAAGCGTATAACAAGTGTTTGCAATGAATTTTCTTTTATTTACAAAATAATTACAATCACTACCGTTACATTTATCGTTATTATTAATAATTATATATCTATATATATATATTTATAGATTTATTTAAATAGTTATCTTATATTTATAGTAAGTGTACATTCATTTATATATAAGTAATGTCAGAGTATAAGATATAAAAATTTACAATAATTATTTTAGATCATGTCGAAAGTTCAAGAAACAGAAGTCATAGATTTGGATTCGGATGACGATTCAGCAAAAAAGAAAACAAAGAAGAAATTGAATAATTCTAATTGCATCAATTTTAAATGCTCTTCAGGAGTTGATATGAGACGTGCACCTTCCTTTGCATGTTCATTTTTTGGAGTGAACATGACCAAAAAAAAGAAACGTTTCATCTGTAAAATTTGTTTAGATATAGCTCTGGATCATCAGCAGGTTATTATTTGAATAATCTTTTGTGTCTAACAGTCGTCTGGCCATTAATGCATCAAATTAATTTTTATATTTTTAGCAACTTGTTTCCGCAGTGTTGGACCATAAACCTATACTCAAGTGTGAATTTCCAGATCATACAATGGAAGTTGAAATTTCTGATAGCGACGAGTCTGATACAGATTCCAAACTTGATGACAGTAATGAATTCAATATTATTTCACTAATAATAACAATTGTCCTCATTTAAATTATATTTATGATTGTAGATGAATATATATTAGAAAACATACTCTCTGAATTTGAGTTAAAAGTTGATAAATCATTGAATGAAGTATTTGATAAATATGACATAAAGTATCAAATTGAAGAAGCCAAGACTGTGCTAAAATCTCAGTGGGATGCAATTGATGGTAGATATCATCTTTGAAGGAATGCTAATAAATATTATATTACATTTAAATACATTTAATTATTTATATTTCTAGCTGATAATAATGATATTGACAAAGAAATATTAGCTACAATGGTTAAATTAGATAAGCTGCGAACATCGTTGTACAATGAATTTAAACCTACTATTCAAACGTTAGAGGAATTAAAGATTGAGGGAAACGTTGATGTCCCTAATTATCCACTTGTTGCAACAAAGAAAGTAACTCAAGTTCGTCCACAACCCAAAAGTCAACTTCAAGACAATCAACCAGAAATATTGAGAGAAGTTGAAAGAGATAATCGTTTAATTCAATCAATGGATTTGCCACCAACTGGTCAACTAATAAAACCTGTACCAGATGTCGAAGATTTTGTATTTACAATGAAACATCCTTTATTCCCATGGATAAAAGGAAAAGTAATAAATAACATATTTTATAACACTTATAAATTTTTAATAAAAATTTTATAATTTTGTTCAAATATTTAATGACTTTTTGACATAGGTGCAAACTGTTATTTCAAAATCACCAATGCAGTACAGAATTAAATTATTGCAAAAGAAGTATGCTGGTCAAGTAAAAACATTAACAGGAAAACAAATAGCATCAAATACTCCTAGTGCAGTCATAATTCCTGTTGGTACACGAGTGGTGGCTGTTTTTCAAGATAATTATTCTAGTAATTATTATAGTGGCGTTATTGCAGAACCGCCAAAATCAACAAATAAATATCGGTATTTACGCGTTTCAATGTTTTAAAATAATAATCAATTCAATAGATAATTTATATTTTTACATTTATTATAGATATTTAGTCTTTTTTGATGACGGATATGCTCAGTATGTGAAACACAAGCATATATATTTGGTTTGCGAAAGTTCCCCTCGCGTATGGGAAGATATACCCCTTGAATCTCGTGATTTCGTTAAAAAATATTTGGAAACATATCCAGAACGACCGATGGTAAAATTACAACGTGGTCAAGTTGTTAAAACCGAATGGAATGGAAAATGGTGGATTGCACGAGTCAGAGAAGTCGATGCAAGTCTAGTACAAATGCATTTCGATGCAGACAATAGAACAGAATGGATCTATCGAGGTTCTGCGAGATTAGCACCTTTGTATTTAGAATTAATGAAGGCAAATCTTAGACAGCAAGGATGTCACTCGTCGATAAACACTCCAGGCCGTCATCGTGGTGTAAATGTTGCAAATGTATTTGTTTTTTTCTCTCGTTAAAAAGAAATTTATAAAAAAAATTATAAAACTAACAATATTTTCCAGAAAAATGTACCATATGTAGAATACACATCAACAGCAACTGATGAACGAGATGCCCTTTTATCAGACAAAGAGAAGAGTGTTGAAATTCAAGCAGAAATTACAACTCCTCAACAAACTAGAGCTGTTGCCAAAAAAAGTACTACAAGAAGGCCAAATGTACCCGAACAATCATCTACATCTTTTAATACCAATATGGAAACAAAATCTTCTCACAGTATTGTTGTAAGTGAAATTTCTATCATAAATGTATTTTACTTAATATTGAAAATATTGGTAAATAAAATATTTTTTTTTATTACTTTTATAAAAATTACTGAAATATATACAATAATTATGTTACAAAGTGCTACAATGTATGTATTGCATTATAGTATTATCAAACGCAAAACAAAATTCAAACAAAAAAATTTGTTCCTCATACGTGTGGTCTAAAATGCGTCGAGAACATATCTTTTACACCAGATGATCTGCGTGGATATTCACCTTTATCGATACCTCTATTGTGCGGTTGGAATCGTCAATTGTGTAAATTTCCAAAAGCAAAAAAAGTTATTCTTTACCAAGCACCTTGTGGCGTTCGTTTACGAAATATGGAAGAACTTCATTACTATTTAAGACTGACCAAATGTCCAATGTCTGTAGATTTATTCGAATTCGATTTCTGGGTTCACTGTTTAGCTGAATTTGTTCTCGATAAATGTTTCGTTAATATTAAGGTAAATGCACACACACACACACACACACACACACATATATGTAATTGCGTATATTTCACTTAAATCTGTTACATATTTATTTTAGGATTTGAGCTACGGTGTAGAAAATGTGCCAATTCCTTGTGTGAATGAAATAGATCATGCTTATCCAGATACAATTAAATACACAACTGAACGTGAACCATCCGAAGATGTACATATGAATTTAGATGCTGATTTCCTTTGTAGTTGCGATTGCGAAGACGATTGTCAAGATAAGAATAAATGTCAGTGCTGGCAATTGACGATACAGGGTGCGACTCTTGGAGGTAGAGTACCAAATGCAGCAGTCGGTTATGTCTATAAAAGATTGCCTGAGGCAGTCACTACTGGAATTTATGAATGTAATTCAAGGTACATTGTAATTACTTCTTCAAATTTCGATATTTTTTAAAGAAATTAATTGTTGTAAGACTTAATTTGTTTTTTTTTTAGTTTTGTTTTATAAAAGATAGTTTTTATCGTTCCTATAGTTAATACTATTAACTTTTTCAAAACGGTTTCATATTTTATATAATGAAGATTTAATATTTATTTATTTATACAATTTATCGTGATATTAATGAAATACATATATTTATGTTTACAAAAGGTGCAAGTGTTCGGTGAAAACGTGTTTGAATCGAGTGGTTCAACATCCTCTAACACTGAAATTACAAGTATTCAAAACAGCACCAAGAGGATGGGGTATTAGGTGTTTAAATGATATACCACTCGGATCATTTATTTGTATCTATGCTGGCCGACTTCTTACGGAACAAGGAGCCAACGAAGGTGGCAAAAATTATGGCGACGAATATCTTGCGGAACTTGATTACGTCGAAGTAGTTGAAGGAATTAAAGAGGGTTACGAAAGCGATGTTCTTGATCCCGAATTGCAGCTTACTGATCAAGACTCAGATAAAGAGAAGGAAGAGAAAAAACTTGACGAGGATTTCGACTCCAATAAAGAAGTTATAAACGATTCGGATGACGATTTTAGTACGAACAAGTCTAAGAATGCCGAAGAAGATGAAGATTCCGCTTCGTCTATAAGGTATTTTAAATAATCATAAAAAATATATAAATGATTAAAATATTTAAATAGAAAATTTTTACAATCAAAATGCATTTTTTATTAGAAATTACGCATGTATTATTTCTGTGTAGAAGTCGATTGAGAAAACGTAAACAAGGAGAAGAAAATGCAGGAGATGATAAATCGGAAGACGGTAGCACATCGAAGGATGGTCCAGATAAAGCAGGCAGCGATGAAGAAGAGGCTGTTCGCGAACCACGGAAATTTGATCTGACCGTTGATACAGGAAACATCGAAAGAGAGAAATTTAAATCTGTCAGGGACTTTTTCGGAAGAGACGAGGCTGTTTATATAATGGATGCTAAAACAACTGGAAATATCGGCCGCTATTTAAACGTAATTTTTAAAGAATATTTACAATAATTAAAAAATAACGTAATTAAAAAAACATATAAATCTTATTATTTTATTTTAGCACTCCTGCGATCCAAATGTGTTCGTTCAGAATGTATTTGTGGACACTCACGACGTTCGATTTCCTTGGGTGGCCTTCTTTGCGTTAACCTATATTAGAGCAGGTCAGGAATTGACTTGGAATTACAGCTATGACGTAGGGAGTATTCCTGGCAAAGTAATTATTTGTAAATGTGGAGCAAGTAACTGCAGAGGACGATTATTGTAATATTTCGATTATTTATATAACATGCAAATTGTTTTAAATGTATTTTAATTTTTATAAAAATAAAATGTTTAAATTAGATGTAAATAAGTGGAATAACTAACAAATAGATAGTTAAATAGAAAATATGTATAGTTAAACAACAAGTTTCAAGTTTACAAAAATTAGCAAATAATTCTTTATTTATGCACCTAACAAATACGTTTTCATATAATTCTTATACTCTGTCATTTTACAACTTTTTATTACTTTTTTAAATTAAATAATTTATTACTATAATTTAAATAATAAGAAATAGAAAGGATTTTTATGAGATTGGTATAATAGATACATAACAATGGGACACATTGCATTAATTTCGACCGTCATATATTTTTTATCTACTCTCTGTTTGTGCATTTCTGCACGTTAATTATATTCATTCAGTTTGCAAACAATAGCCATCTCATTTTGATTGATACTTATTCTACAGCCAAGAAAACGTGCAAACAACATCGTATATTTCGATATTGGTGCTAACTTTCAATGATACACGTTAAAAAATGTGAGTTCACAACATATATATAAATATATATATAATGTACATACATTGATTATAAAAAATCATTTAAAAAACTGACGTAAATGTCTGGAACAGTCTAAAATTCGTGGAATAGTAAAAGTTACGAGTTTTCTAAGGTGTGGAAAGTACAAGTTGCTTTTCCTTGTGGAATAATCACATGATATTTGTATAGTACTTAAAAGCACTTTGTTTTTTTACAAAAACCGTCATAAATTTTTAGTAATGAAATATGAAAATGTGACATCTATTACTAGATTATTAATGTTATAAAATTTTTAAAAAAGTTACACATTTGTTGTAAAAAAAAGTCTAAAAAATTCATATTCACAGCTACAAAAACCTTTTTTTGATCGTATACTCAATTCAAACTCTATTTTCTTATAATTTTCTTAATTTGTTTTCTTATAAAACTACCGACGGTATGTACTACATTTTATGTAAATTTACATAAAAGCAGTGACTCTAGTCATACTCGCAGAAAATCAATAAGGAAGCAGCTGCAAATATCCTATAAGGAACATGAATGTTCTTAAATAACAAAATTGATATATCTCTTTGCGTAGTTTGGTTTGGTGCTAGTGAAGCTTCAGAAGCTCCTTTATTTCATCCTTCTCAGCAGCGTCTAAGTAGCTTGTACCATCTGGTGTTAATCCATTAGGTTTTGCTCCTTTTTCAAGTAATAATTTTACGCAATTGGTGTGTCCTTCCCAAATTGCTGCTAGTAGCGTTGTTATTCCATGTTTATCTGTTGCCTATATAGATAGAATTTAATTAAATGAAAAAAATGATTCTCTTCAACAAAATAAATTATATATCAATATTTATATTAAAAAATTAAACGTACATTTGCATCTGCTCCTTTATCTAAAAGATACCTAACTACATCGCTTTGTCCATAATCTGCTGCATAGTGAAGCGGCATTCTACCATCAATCATCTGATTAACATCTATGTTCTATAAAGTTAAAGAATAAAATATATCAAATATTTTAAATTAATTAATAAATATATACACTATTATCAACTTGTGTACAATGACTAATGTATCAAGCAATGAAGCTTTTATCAAATAACAATTCATCGTTCAAAATGTTGTAATAAAATAAGAATAAAATGATTAAATTCTCACTAATTATCTTGACCAACAATCGTAAAAAATGTTTATAAACAAATGAGGATATTGCAATAATAAAAGAAAATCCGAACAATCTTTTACAGTATAAATAATAAATGAGTATAACAGGTATTTTTTTTGCTAAGAGGTTATAAGAATCAACCGACTATATACATAAGTATTACAGAAACGTCAAAATGAAAAAGATGTACAATATAAATTACTCACTTTATTCTCGACGATATCGCGAACTTGATCGAGATCGCCGTTTTTAATTCCCCACACGAGTTCGCTCATATTGTGAGTATATTTGTTGTAATTATATATTTTTTAACAACAATTTCGTGTTCACAGCCACACAAGAAACGGTATAGTATATACTATATATACTGTAATAAGGAGACGCAAGAAAGAGAGAATTTCAACCGCTCTCGCTGTCGCGCAAACGCCAACTCGCGTATTATCTATCTCTTTCTTTCTAATCGTCTCGTCCTTTCCTTCTCAGTCTATACACGTATACGCCTATTTTCTGTCCTTGGTTGTACGCGTTGCTCTCTCCCTCTCTCTTACACACATGTGTCAAACAGTGTACACGTCCTACTATAAAAATTTTTTCCTTTATAACTACTCGTTCTTATTGGAGCGAGAAGTTCATTTTTAAAGGATGTATGCGCTCAGTATGTGTGTCTAACAAAAATAATATGTGGATTAGAAATTCATATAGTTTAACAAAAAATTAAAATGAAATAATGAACGGTTCTTGGATATGAATGGTTTAAATACACTTTGTAAAAACATTTGGCTGTTTTGTTTAGATAAGGTATAGTTGTAATATTATAAATAAATTTTATTTTGTTGGTATTTATAATTAAATATTTCTTGTGTATATAGTATACTAAGCTTACATAATGCAATATAATTATTGTATTTTTTATATATTTTTTGTATTACAAGTTCTTAATTAAATTTTTATATAAATATAATAGGTATAAATTAACAAATTTGATTAAATAAATAATATTTGAGTACAGTGAATTATAAAATATAATACATTAATTTATTTTAGATTAAAAATGAAACCTGAACTAGCATTGGCCTTAATTATGAAAAGGTGGAAGGACTGGCAAGAAGTTGCTCGATATCAACTGCCTAGTCAACAAGAAGCTGAGCGTCAAAATTTAATGAAATTATACTTCTTGTATAAAAAAATGTGTAAGAAGAAAACTCAAGCTAGTCAAACTCAAATGCAGTTATTAATTCCAATTGAAGAAATTGAGAATTTTAAAACATTAGAGATGCAAGAGAATAAAGTAAGACAAGGTGATAATGCGTTAGTAGTTCATATGCAGCCTATAGATTATGAAAATTATTTTGATTATATTAGAATGGATGTAGAAACTTATAATGAATTGTTTAAACTTGTTGAACCAAAAATTAAGAAACAATTTTTAATTAAATATCCAATACCTGCTCATACACGTTTACAAATATGCTTAAGATATTTAGCATCTGGTGATAGCATGGCAATGATTTCAAATGCATTTCGTGTAGCACACAATACAGTTTCAAAAGTTGTTACAGAAACTTGTCAGGCTCTTTACGATGTTTTAAAAGACATTGTTTTACCAACACCGACCAAAGATTTCTGGAAAGAAAAAGTTAATGGATTTGAAACTCAATGGGATTTTCCACATTGTGTTGGTTGTATTGATAAAAAAGAAATTATTCTACAAGTAAAATTCTTTGAGTATAACAAATATATAATTTATAGCTAAATAAAATTAATAATGATTAACGTATTTTTTCTTCAGGCTCCAGTATCCAGTGATTCAAATTATTGTAAAAGTAATGAAAGTTTAGTACTATTTGCAGTTACAGATGCAAACTCTTGTTTCTCTTTGATAAACATTGCAATAGAAATTGTAAATGAACAAGGAGTAAATTTTTTGGAAAGCGAAATAGGACGTAATTTACAGAACAACGAATATGATTTACCATTACCAACAAAAATGACTGATAATGGACCTGAATTACCATTTGTATTGGTTGGTGATGAATGCTTTGCTTTAACAAACAACATGCTACGGCCATATTCTGCAACTAGTAATTTAGAGTTGTCAAAGCAAGTATTCAATTATAGAATTGGGCGTGCTAGAAAATGCTCCGACTGTGCCTTTCAAATTCTTTTAAATCAATGGAAAATTTTCCATAAAAAATTTGCAACTAACTCAACTAATACAATGAAAATAGTAAAAGCTGCAATTTGTTTACACAATTTTCTGATGATAAAAGAAAATGCGCGACCGTTTCAAGATAGACGATATTCACTCTTATCCGAACGGGATAATCTCTACAATGTACAGGGTTGTCGAAATGTAAATCTTTATTCAGATGCTCCTACTGAGGAAGCAGAAAAAATAAGAAATGTATTTAAAGAATTATTTTGCGAGGATGGAGCTATTTTACTTGAATGGGAATAGTTTAAGTAGATTGTAATTAAAATTCAAGACTGTTTAACTTTGTTTTTTTATGTTAAGATCTTATAACTGTTCTTAGTATACTGTTTTAGATAAAAGACTATAAATTAATTATAAAAATATATATATATATATATAAATAAATGTTATATAAACAAATTCAATATTTATTTATGAAAATTATATTCTCTTTTTTGTAATTATATTATATTAGTATATAGTACACAAGTACTATAAAGTTTTTTTATTAACATTCATAACATAAAATGGAAAACCTTTTTGTCTTTAAACTAAATATAATTAAAAATATACAATGATGATAATTATGAACTAAAATACAGTAATTTAAAATAATACAAGTTTTTTTTTAATTTAACGTTTTAATATATTTAAAAAATTAATTTGTAATTAATTGTTATACTGTTCTTCTATTTGTTCCTCAACTTCTTGTAAACGTGTTAAGAATTCCAACTCTAATTTTGAACGCTCTCTATATGGTAACCTTTTTAAACCTTCTCCTAATCTTATTAAAAAGCCATCAATTGGAGAAGGTTTCTCAATTGGTTTCTGGAGAAATTCTAAGAAGATTTGGTCATAGTTATTCACATTATGCCTATCTGTAAAAAAAATTGATAAATAAGATTAGTTTTTTTTTATTATCTTTTACCGATGAAAATTTTTATTTTTTATACTAACAATTAGCATTAGAAGCATTGTGATTTTCTAATTCTTCTGTTGAGTGGGATGAAGATGGCAAATCTTCTTGTGTTATATTGTTTACTTCTTCAAAATTATCAAATATTTCTGATTTTATATTTGCAGTATGTAATTGTGAAGAAGCATCGACTAGTGGATTTATAATCATTTTTGAATTATCAATTTTTGATACACTTGTTTGTTGGCTCTTTGCTCTTTTAGTACTAGGCAGTGGTATGAATTTCCTTAGAAATTAGTTATTGATTAATATAAGTATAATAAAATTAATTTTAGAGTGTCTCATGAAATACTTACTGATAATCTAAAGATGCATTAAGAAATTGCATTATTTCGTAATATCTAAATGAATATTTTCGATTTTTAGTACAAGGTTTAATTGGAATACCAGTTTGCCTAGCTATTTCTTCTTTAATTTTTTGTTTTTTACGTGCTTTTAAATAATTTTCTCTTAAATACTTCCAACGAACCTCAGCTGCATCTGCATTCAATTGATCTTAAAAATAACTATTCATTAGAATACATACAATAACATTAATAATTTGTAATAATTCCAGTATTATGTAAATTACTTTCTAATAAACTACTAATTTCAAACCATAGGGCTTGTTTAATTATTTTTGTTCTATTTTGCATAGGAATTCGTATATCATAAAGAGCTGGTCTCTCCTTTACCAAGTTTATAAGTACTTCATCTAAATTATTATATTGAAGATCGATATTTTCACCCATACTATCTTCTACAGCGTTTTCTTTATTATGAACTAAATAAGAAAAATTTAATTAATTAAATTGATATTTAAATAAAAAATTGTATTCATCAACTGATGTGTAATGATAAATTCTTACCCATAATTGCACACTATTCTCAATAAATTAATATTACCATTTTAGCAGGATAATAAAAAAAACCTGTCAAACTTTCTTTAAAACAAATAATATGCATGTGTAATCAAAACAATATTACAACATTGAATTATTATTAACTTATACAATAATAAGTAACATTTTGTTTTATAAAATAATTGTACAACCAATCAAGTAGTAAAAACATACAATTAGTTTGAATTTATAATAAATTATGAATAATTTAAAATGTTTTTAATAACCTTATATACTTAAATAACCTAAAATTTGATATTATACAGAGAGAGAGAGAGAGAATATACACACACACACGCATACTACATTTACGGAATACGGAACGAACGAGAGAATTCTGTATGTCAATATGTATATCTATATCTCTATATATACACGTTTACGGAATATATAAGATAAAACGGAAAAAAAATATGACGATCCAGCGGACGACATTAATCATGTCAAATAGGAAAATAATGTATATTTACGGTGATAATTTAAAACTAAATTAAACTACAACAATTAACAATATTTCGATTAACTAATAAATGAAATTTAATATTAATATACGTAAAATGTACAAATGTAAAATTATATTATTATAACCACAATCACTTACTTGTGAAACCAAATATATAAGTAGTTACTTATTTTCTTGATATACTTTTTATATGTTGATACACTTTATAATCTATTTTGTGAATGAAGTATGACGTAAATACTTAATAAGTGTTAAAGACAATCACAAAAGTATGAGAAAAAAAGTATAACAATAAAGTGATGTAATAAATTGAGCCAGTGTTTCTTTAATTAAAAGTACAAGTTAGAAATTAGGTAGGTTTTTACAATTGTATTTGCTGCTGTTCCATTTTTAATAAACATTATTAATTATTATTTTAATTTGTTAGGTAACCATGGAGTCGGATAAAGTTTTACATTTAATTATGAAAAAGCTTAAGGAGTACAAAGCAAATCCCATGCGTTCAACTCTACACGAAAAAGCTAGACAAAAGAATCTTATGAAAATGTTTTGTATCTATTCGTCATTGAAGAAAAAAGAACGTGCCAAAGAGAGGGAAAGGGAACAAAAATACACAGAAGATTCTATAACTCAAAGTGCAACTGCAGATTTGGATATACAAATGGAAGAAAATAATCTCGCACCAAATTTTCAAAATGTTCCTATAGATTCATTATCTGATAACAGGTTTATTAAAACTTTATTAAAATTTTATTTAATTGATAGATTGTTATAATTTTACAACATAATTTTGTATTCCAGAGTAAATATAGTTAATGAATTTGATAGTATGCATAAGAAAGAACAAACAGTAAGTAGAGATATTCATCCTAGGAATCATTGTGGTACTGATTTTGAAAACACAAACTCATTGCCAAGTACCTCAACAATAATAAACACAAATGGTGCCTATTTTTATTTTATTACAATTTAATTCTTAATTATAAATATACTGAATAAATTTTCATTGAAAATTACCTTATACATTTGCAGAACAAATTGTAATCAATGAAAATAGCGAAGAAGAATTGGAAGAAGATATAGAAGAATACAATCAAGAAGAAAATATTGCAGTTGAAGGATTTCTGTTACAATTAGGGGAAGGATTGAGAAGACTTCCTTATAAGCAAAGATCTAAATTAGAAATCGAATTTCTTGCTCGTTTATTTGAAGTAGAAGATCATTTAGGTTTACTAGATGACTGATAAATAGATTATACTCGATAAATCATTTTAATGTTATATTAGTTACAGTCAATATTGATGTAATTATGTATCTGTATATATTGAATGACTGAGAAATTTCACAACTGACAAAATTATACAAACAAGGACTATTCTTTTTTTTTAATTTAGTATACAAAATAGAATAAATTTATTTTTAAAGACTATTTAAATTTATAAATATTACACTACTACATAATTGTATACAATTGATAGTACTACTATGAAGACTATCAAATCGATAAATATATAATAGATTATTTTTTATTTTTTAATACCAGTGATGATTGTTTTTTTTATATAAAATTTAATATAGATAAATGTTGATTTCAGTTTATATTTCTATATAGGTACTAATAAAATAATAACGTAATCAACTGAATTCTTTAGCAGGTCACAAATATATTTTAATAAAATATTTTCGGTAATGATAAGTTATAATAAAATATCAAGTCCATACAATATTCACAATGTTTCATAGAAGTAATTAATAGTTATACATGTACAAATTTTTTTTGGAAAAAAATTTTTAATTTTTTTATAATGGCCTACCTAAAAAAGATATTTTGAAGGTATATATGTTATATTTTACAGTTATAATAGAGTTTTCCAGCCATTAAATTATACTATCTAAGTAATAAAATTAATTTTATTAAACTAATTATTTTTGTAATATGGTGAGAACTGTGTCTGTTTAAATAAATAAAATACTAAAATAAAAACGGTATAACATTTATTACACACCGAGAAAAATCGCTTTAGGAATAATAACCATATTAGCTAGTAAACTGTCATATAGTTATAACAAGCTAATTTTCTTGCAGGTATGACTAAATTATAGTAAACATAGTCCTATTTGTAATGTAAAAATTACTATTTGATGTAGATATTAAATTAAGATGAACATTAGTAAATATTCTAGTGTTTTGTAATATATATTTTTTAGTTAATTTACCTATTACTTATGCAATGTTTACTGTTACAAATTTTGCTTGTTAATTCTACGGTATTTTGTTCAACTATTGATTCTATATTGTTTTAGTTAGTTCAAACATACTTCAATGGCTTAAATAATTCAATATATTTTTTAGCTACAGATGTTAAATTTTTATTGTCAAGTATAAGTGTAATTTTTATGTATTTGTAGTGCTTTTAAATTAATAAATAATAAATATAGTTATGTATTTCAATCATCTTTTAAACTGTGAGAAATTGTACAAAATTGCAAAACGTAAGAACTTTTAGTAAATGTAAATTATAGTAATAATACAAGAATTCCTGAGAAACATTGAGGTGATATTATGTTCACGTATGAAAACAATGTCCTATGAAAAGTATTTACAACGTTGCGATGTACAAACGCCAAAAATTTTGAGTTTGAATGTGAAACCAATATTTAGTTGTTCGCAGATTGTTCCATAGGCATCATGTCCGAGTTAGAAGTAAAAAATCTCTTGATGGAGTGAATACCAAATACATCATCAACAAATAATTATTTAAATTTTTCGCGGCATTTTTGTTAAGCCAGAGCGTCCTCTATAGAAATATTTTTAAATTTGTAGAAAGTAGACGCGAGGCGCGCGAACCAACGAACGGGCGAACACACAGCACAGCATAATATTTTTTTCATACGCAAATAGTAAACATTATTTTCTATCCGAAAAATGTCTCTTTGGGTTGACAAATACCGACCTACTAATCTTAGTAAATTGGACTATCATGTAGAACAAGCCCAACGATTAAAAAATATGGCAAGTAATTTTTATTAAATTAAATAACGTAGAGGTTAAATTATTACTTTGCGCGGGAACTTGGAAATATAATTAATAATTTTTTTAAGAATATTAATTATTTTATATAATTAAATTGATTTTTTATATCGAATTGCAGGTACAACAAGGTGATTTTCCTCATTTGTTAGTTTATGGCCCACCTGGAGCTGGAAAAAAGACTCGAATAATGTGTATACTTAAAGAACTTTATGGCAGTGGAGTAGAAAAACTAAGGATGGAAACTATGCAATTTGAAGTAAATCTCAATTTTTAATTGAAATTTATACTTTATGTATAGAACACTAAGTTTGTTATTTTATTGGATTTTAGACTCCATCGAAAAAGAAACTTGAAATAATGACAATAAGCAGTAACTATCACATAGAAGTAAATCCTAGTGATGTTGGTATTTATGATAGAGTTGTTGTTATGGATCTTGTAAAAACTACTGCTCAGACACATCAAATTGATCCTAGTGGACAAAAAGAATTTAAAGGTCTTCTGTTACTTCTAATTTAATATTAAAATTTTTAAATTAAGGAAACAGAAAGATTAAATAAATTTATGATACATTTTTTGTAAACTAAATATTATTAAATATAATAAATTATGTCTCTTATTACAGTGGTATTATTGACAAATGTGGATCACTTATCAAAAGATGCGCAGCATGCACTTCGTAGAACAATGGAAAAGTATGTAGCTACCTGTAGATTAATATTGTGTACTAATTCAACCTCAAGAGTATTACCTGCTATAAGATCAAGATGTTTAGGAATCAGAGTACCTGCACCATCCTTGGATGAAATAAAAACTATTTTACTGTCTATTGCTAAAAAAGAAAGTTTGAGTCTTCCAACTGAACTAGCAGAAAGACTAGCACAAGTTAGTGGGAGAAATTTAAGAAGAGCAATTTTAATGTTAGAAGCTTGTAAAGTTGAGCAGTAAGTAGATAGAATTTTTAAATTGATAAAATCTTTGAAGTAAAATTACACTCATAATGTGAATAATTTTTAATTGAATATACATTTTCAGGTATCCATTTACAGCAGATCAAAAAATTACGGAACCAGATTGGCAAATTTATATTAAAAAAATTGCAAATCTAATGGTTTCAGAACAAACTCCAAAACAATTGTTAGAGATTAGGAATAGATTTTATGAATTATTAACACATGCTATACCAACAGACTTAATATTTAAAGTATTATTGCAAGAAGTAACAAAAAATTGTGATTTACAATTAAAAATTGAAATTGCTACTATTGCTGCAGAGTATGAGCACAGAATGCATTATGGTTCAAAAGTAATTTTCCATTTAGAAGCATTCGCTGCACGATTTATGGTAATATACAAAAAGTTTATGGATGCTTCGCTAGAAGCATTTATGTAAATATTTTATTTGAAATCAAATTTGTAATTTTATAAACTAAATTATTACATGGGTTATATATGGATTACTATATTAAATTATTATTATGGAGATCAATAAATTCATTTATCATATAACTAATAATTGAAACAAGCAATAGATTCACGAACTTTCCATTATTTGGAAAATTTCACATTTTTTTTTTATTTTTAGAGGACGCTGTACCGACATGCTTACCGACGTTTACAGATTCAAACTTTACAAAACCAATAATCACTTTTTTCATAATGTATGAGTCCCCCCCCCCCCTAGGTTTTGATAAAAGCGAGCGGGGACAACTCATACAATTTTTAAAATTTATAAATTCTCTTATTAAAGTTTGAATCCGTAAATGTCGGTAAGCATGTTCGTTCGGCGTCCTCTTAACGTCTTGTTGAAAATACATTTCCCAGTGGTGCTTGTATCAATCGGCCGGGGCCGGGCATCGAACCTGGGGACCTCCAGATTACAAGCCCGACGCCCTACCGACCGAGCCATTGCAGGCCTCGATTTCACATTTTAAATTATTATATTCTAGATGTTAAGTTGTTATAATACTTTTTCTAATAAATAATTTTATTTTATATGATACAAATTTGAATTTATCATTTTATCATTATCCTTGGTGCAATCAAACATATTTACAGAAGTGCAAAACCTAAAGCAGCTACAGCAGAAACAGAAACTGCTAGCCAACCAGTGGTGTAAACTTCTTTGATTGTTAAGAATTTAGCCAAATCCCAAGCCTGAAAAAAGTATTTGAATTTTTATCATCAGATATTAAATAAATATAACTTTTTGAACGAATAGAAATGTCCCTTACCAAATGTCTTATTCCATTAGCATAATGAAAAGTTAATGGGTAAATAAATATTGCTTTCCCCAAAACTAACAGTGCTCCAGGTAACCCCCAACTTGCAATAGCTTGTATAACACAAGGAATACCTCCAGGAATAAATAATGTTCCTAAAATAAAATAAATTTTAATTACGCAATTATTAATAAACATAAAATTATAATATTTTGTAAATTTATATATCAAATATAAAATAATATTTGATGGATATAATTACCTAAACCAAGAAATATTGCGTATGAACTTAAAATAATACCGGTTGCTCGATGTGACACAGACAACATTGATGTTAGTTGAGGCTGATATATTGTTAAATGCGGTGACAACGGTCTTTTAAGTCGGATATTTTTTTCATCATGGGTTTCAACAACTGTAGCACGTAGTGCTGGTGCTGATGCACAAATAGTTGAGACACTATTAAATTTATTTATTTAATAAGTTGAATTTTAAAAATAATTAATTTATTAGGTTATTGTTATATAACTCACTTTGAAGTATACAAGCAACGAAAGTTATTGAGACCCAAATTACGCTTGCATAATAATCTATAAAAATTTATAATAATTATATAAATTTTAATACAAATATAAATAGAACATAATACATTTATTACTTTAAATTTAAAATTTTAGCAATTTACCTTGTATAACAGAGTGCCATGATTTTTACTGAAAAAAAGTGTATTACAATTATTATTTGATACTAATATAATTCTAAATATTACCGGTGATGATGGTTAAAAAAAACTTACTATTTTTCTAAACAGAATAAATAATACAGTATATATATATAGGTATCAGTCTGAACATAGAAGAGTCTGAAGTACATCTCAAGTATACCATAAACTAAATGTACGTACCATATAGAGGGCCAAAAATTCGATTGTCAAAAATTAAGATTTGCAAGGAAGTACTTTGCATTTAGAATTATAAATAGTTATTTAAGAATTACGTAATAAACAATTGTTGAGCTTAATTAAAAATATTATAAATAATTTAAAGCTTAAACATATTAATTTCTTTTTTAAATAGGTAAATAACATTTTTATAAATTTTAAAGATCTCTTACATATAATATGCAAACTATAAAAATTATGTTTAATAATTTGTAATTAATTACTAAAAATAATCATAAATCATTTATCTGCAAACGATGAACAGCAATATTTTTAATAATTAAGGTATTATAACTATATATTTAAAAAAATTTCATTGAAACATAATTATAACTAATTAATGAATGGAAGAAATAAATTACAATTATGTATGTATATACTTATTTATAATATCGATATATTGACAATTTCATTACATACATACACAATGAACTCTCAAAGTTCATATAATTCGATTAAATACGTTAATTACAATTATACCGCATGTGTTGTTGTTCATATGTGTGTTAATGATAACTAAATTACATGCAAACATGATCATTTTCGCTCATAATTTTGAGAAATTTCTTTTACTGAAATTAATATGCAAAACATAAAATTATTGCTTAAAGTGTTTAAACAGTTAGTCACATTGTTGTTTTTAATTAACAATAATTTTTATTCGAATTAGATTTTGAAGATAGAACTTCACAATATTTAATGGTATTAAATATAAGCATATATGCACAGTAAAGAATATTAAAATTAATTTAAATTGATTCCCATTTTTTTCGCAAGTTAGATTTTACACATTGTAATTCCATGTGCATAGTGTATAAAGTGAATCTCTTGCATGAAATTGTGATTTTACACACATGACATACATTTACACACAAAAATGCACAAAAGAAGTAGTTTACATATTATTTAATACGATGTGTAAATTTGCAAAAACGTTATAGAAACCAATAACTTTTTATTATTGTACTTTAACAGTTATACATCTTTAATAAGCGTATCTGTACTTCAAAAACAGTAGAGACAGACTTTTTTCTTTTTCTCATTCAACTTGTTGCCAACAAAATTTTATACTTTTTACTATGCATTTCGCTTAAATTGAAGTTACATCTTACATTATTTGCTCTTTTTATATTTTTTAGAAATAACATCAAGTACTTAACATATTTTACAGTCAATTATCGGCCTTGGCATCGTCAATGACAAAGTTTTTCTTTTTTTGTTCTACAGACTAATCGCGAGAATCATAGTTTTATTCATTATTAGGCGGATCTCACAAAATTCCGCTCACCTAGTAACATTAGCTTAACAGTCATTCTCTAGAACCAGCATTGCTAAATATCTTTCAGTGGCATTTAATGAACACGAATGTAAATGACAGACTTTAAACCTCATCTACGTATTTACGCTTGATACAATATTTTACCAATTTACAAATTGAGTGAATTTTACAATAACAAATTCTCTCAATAAGGTCATTATTAAGCGTCTAGAACTTCAAAACGTTAAAGAAAAAAAATTATATATAAACTTTTTACCAAGTGGTATTTATGTATAACTGTATATGTAGAATCATAGAACATTTACAGTTATATTAATATAATTAATGATTACTACAAGTACAATTACTAAAACAATTTGATATGAGGGGTGTGTGTAGATTTATATATAATTTTTTTTTTGATTAAAACAAAATCTGATACATGTTCATTAAAATAACAATAAAAACATTATGATCAACCATAAGGTAAATCATACAATACAATTACATATTATTATTAGAATTATACATGTAATTTATTTATAATGTTTACTAATTTACAAATATAACTTTTAGTAATTTACAATTAACAAACGTAAATTTACAATAACCATTATGAATTACATTTTTTTCAATTAGAAATAATAGACAAATTCTCATGTGCTTCATTTAAATCAAATGTACAATTCTTACAATGTAACTAACAAACAAATGATATGCAGCATTCGTACATGCATCCCATTTCGATGCTCCTCGAAAACTTGAAGAGTCTTTACTTCTTGTATTTCTAAATTTTCTTGTAATATGAGCTTATGTCTAAAATGTATTTAAGGAGGCCACGTTCAAGCTGACATTGATAAAATAAAATTCGTAATTCACTAAATTGTTGATAATTGGGTCAATGATGCGAATGGATCTTTGTCAGGAAGTAACTGCCTATTTAATCTCCATCAGAAATATTTCTCCATGTGTGGAAGTAAACAATATAATTAAATCGTTTGACTGTGTAATAAAACAATATATCAAATGCTTTAAAGAAAGCCCTGAACTGTTGTAACTAAAGTTAGAAATTATTATATAAATTAAAATAGTTCTGGAGTAAATGATATCTTATTTTATTTATAGAGAAAAATTGCTGAGAGAGAAAACTTTACTATCTACACAGGAGATAATTACTCATATGCTAATTTAATTCTGTAGAAACAACCAGGACATCGATGATTGTTTGTAAATTCTAACATAAATAATAGTAAATTAAAAACCAGTCCTTCAAGTCTTCCACTCATAATAAATATAAATTGCTAGAAAATAATCGGAATGTCTAGGAAGAAATTGACGTTTTCGATTTAAACCGAGTGTATTTTAGCTAGTCTTTAATCATGGCAATCTTTATAAAAAGACACAACAGATTTGAAACTATTCATTAGTCTGGGAAAGCCAAAATTTATAATTTAACTTTTTATAATAGTTTCAAAAAGTTTGAAAATACATATTTAGTACCTATTTGAGATCAATATAATATAAATACAATTTCTAACTTCATTTACACTTTTATTTTTGACACCAGACTAATGATAGTTTTATGTTAAGTATAAGTACAAAGTAGTTTTTTTAACAATTCCAATCAATAGTTAATTGACATTTTTTTATGCGAAATTTACATTTAAGTCAATTTATAAATAAGAAGGTTTGAGATTCTAATGTAAATTGACTACTTAACTTGAATCAAAGAGAATGAAAGTATTTTCACCTTTACTATTTTGTGGTAGCACTAGGTAATTTTTTTTAATAATATTGAATACATATTGTAGAAGACGAAATGGAAGAATTAGACTTAAACAATTTTTATAGAAAGAATGAGTTTCACTAAATAGGGAAAACGTTAGTGGAAAAATTATTATTTTTACTTTTACGTACGTTTTCCCTTGTACAAAACTAAATTTACAAAAGACAAAAATTATTCTTTAAATCATACATACTTCTATAGACATTCAAATATTTTAAAAACATAGAAAATCTAATAAAACTCCTTCACTGACTTATACACTCGATATCACGCATAAAATTGAATTGGACTGTTTTTTGTTTTTAAATCAGACGTTACTATCAGGTCTTTCACTTAAACCCATTGGCTGAGCATTTTCTACTAAATTTGACTTTGTGTTGGATGATATTCCTTGTGAATCAGTAGCAACTGCTGTTCTCATTTCATCTCTCGATGCCCTGTAAATGTAAACGTATAGTTAGATCAAGATATTTATCTTATGAACACTTGTATACAATATTTTGTGTTACAAAGCTATGTGATTAATAATTATATCAAGGGATAAAGCTCTAATAGCTACATAAAAATATTAAATAAAAAAAATTAACATTCTCTGGATACACTGATAAATAATAGATGAAGAAATTTTGGAATCACCTTTCTCTGAAAAAAAATGTTGTTACTCATACAACAAAATAAAATAAATCACATAATTAGAAAAGCCTTAAAAGCAAATGTATGTTTAAAACAAAGAGACTTCAATAATTAAAAAAAATGTAAATAATTTATCTTAATAAACATGTGTACTGATGTCTCCTTGAAGAGAAATTATGTGAGCTACATTGTAGACAAGTAAACACTGATATACACACAATGAATACACTAAAGGAATCAAGCAAATTAGGATAAATGGAGTGTGATTTGTATTATTGCCTGGTTAATGGAGTAGTGCAATTAATGTATTTGCAGCTTATTTTGGTCTCCAGACATCAGGATCCTCCATGAGAGTGGTGTGATGATCACCCGATGGCATAGGCTCCTGTGGAGAACCAACAGCTGATGTGGGTAGACCTGATGGAGCTGCCCCGCTACCTCTGTTATTTCACACATTTCACTATTATGTGGACTCAATGCTTTTCAGCTTATGTAAGATAATATATCGCGCTACTTCTTGATAGTGTATAGATAAGAGAGAAAGTGTGATGAAAGCATGAAAATTTATAAATGTTATGAATCAAATTTTTATGAAACTTTAGCTTAGTAAAAATCAATACAATTTTAGAAAAGGAATGTTTGTAAGTGATTATAAAGTAATACAAGAAGATAGAGTTATGAAACCAAGATAAACAAAACGGATGAACTAAAATAAAAAAAAAGTTTAAATACAGTTACAAATAAACTTGTAAATAAATATCTTTCACAAAATTATTTTAAAATAAATTTAAAACTTTTTATGAATACTGAATAATAAGTGTAGAGTGTAATGTTTTACACTTGGTATTGTATACCTATATTTCATTAATCTTTTTAATCTTTCAATTTGTGTCAATTGAAATAAAAGGTATATGTTAGTTAAGCATAATTTTTTAACAATAAGCTTATCTGGATTGTAAGAAATTTAGTAAAACACACAAAAACAAATACTTTACTGCAACCTTTTCATAAATACCTATTCTTTAAACTCCCAATTGTTAATATAATAATTAACCATTAATTAACCATATTTGGATGACAAAGCAAATTTCACATTTTTTTAAACGAAAAATTAGAATATTTTAATAATTATAAATGACTTACTTTTTGCCAATAGTCATCATCCCATAAATTACACCAGTGGCAAATATTAATCCACTTCCAAAAATAGAATTAAAACCAGGACAAAGGAAGATAGGTGGAAGCGCTAATCTGCAAATATAAATATTGTTTAAAAAACATAAACAAACAAAAAAACTAATGTTTTATTTATTTATTTATTTTTAACAATGTAAAAAATGCAATGGTTACACTTACAGACAATAACCAGCTGCTCTATTCCAAAAAGGTTTCTTATCTACCCATTCACTTAAATTTTGAACAAAGTCAATGAATAAACAACAACAGGGTGCTTCCACTGTAATTACTATAAATCCAGCCAACATTTGGAACAAACCTCCTAAGAAACATTGCACTTGGGCCATCACTATACTGGCACAACTCCATGCACCCAAAAATATTGCAACTGAAATATATTTGCAAATGTTATAAAATATTATTTACCAAAGTTTATACAAAGAAAATTTGTAAAATTTTCTCATTCATTAATTGTTCATTAGGACATAATAATATTAAAAACTTTATTCAATGAAAAGTAAAATATCACATTTCTATTAATAACAGTCTTTGTTTTGGTTCTGAATAGAATGAATATATATATATATATATATATATACATTTTACAAATGAGTCAACAAACATATAGTATACGTATATTAGAATATAATTCATTATATAAATTATACTACTTTATACTACTTTTTATTATACTATCGTTATATTAATAGTTAGATTATTTTATGTAATTTTACTGTGTATTTATTATTGCAACAGTGAATTTTTATTTATGTAATAAAAGTAACCTTAAAAACAAATAAAAAATTTCTGGTATGTACATTGTTTAAATTAAATAATTAATTATTAGTAAATAAATATATTAGTGTAATTTATGACTGATTTTACAGCATTGTTATATGCAAATATAAATAAAATTGAATGCTATAATGTAATTGATTTGAAATATGAGAGTAAATTGTTAAATCTACATGTAAGAGCAAAATATAAAAAAACCTATTAAAATAGAAAAATATATAAATGAAACTTAATTCAAAATTATAGCCAGAAATCAATAAGAAAATTGATAAGATAAAACATGAATCAACGTATATTAAAACAAGCGAACCTTATGTTCATAAAGTCAAAGAGAAATAGTATAGAATAGAAAGATATCTGTAGAAAAAAAAAAATTAGTCAAATGATTATTTGATAAGAAAGAAAGAAAGAGAGGGAGAACAGGAAAAAAAAATTACAGTAGTATAAATAAATGAAAGCACAAAAGGTTGAATCATCAAAGTGATGTTTGTCTTTGAATAAATTTCATAGGAAGGAAATGTCAATTATGGTATTACTAAAGCTTCCAACAGTGCCGAGGGCACGGCCAGCATATTTTAACCACCAGGGTACATCATCCTTAGCCACAGGATCCTGCCCGGGCCTCTGCATAATAGCCGCCAACTTTTCGCTGAACGACTGTAACAGAAAATAGGAAATCCATCGATAAGCATCAGTTATCGAATTTGATATAAAAATTATCATACTCTTTCTAAATAATCGATCGAACCAACGATAAAAGAGACTCACCATTTTTGGACTTTTGACACGCAGAACACACACACACACGCACCAAGTTTGCACACCTCCTCGTCGTCAGCTGATGAATGACCGCGGGCACGAGAAAACTATCGCGAAACTATCTGTCAACCGACCATACAGTGCGCCCGATTCCGATATGTTGACGTGCAGCGAAAAATCGACCACCCGACGAGCTCTCTCGGACTTTCGAGCTTACTATTTTCACCGGGAGAGGCGCTACTTTACTTATTCACCTTTTTTTTACTATCGCGACTATCGGAAACAGTGGGGGGTACTCTACCTAGGTATGCATGGGCGATATTGATATTCTTGTAAACATTGACGTTCGATTTCTTTTTTGGTGATCCCAAATTACTTATACGTTTTCCACTTCTTATATCCTTGAACGATAGATTCAAGAAAAAATGTACTACATTTTATAATATAAACGTATATTTCATTCTTAGTGGCATTAACTTGAGCAATTATTATTTAAATTTTAATATTTTAACAAATTAAATTGTTTATCTCAAGGATAATAATGTAATTGTTTTTTAAAAAAATTTTTATCATTCCAAATGTATAATAGGTGGTTGATAATAAATAAATATCATTTCCAGTATTTACGTTGTTGCATCAGTTTTAACAATATATTTTCATAAATCTTTCGACAAATTTGTTCCAGTATATACAAAATTAATTGTTCATGTACAATCATAGTTATTATTACAAACTTAAAAAAGTGTGCTTTACGCGCATTTTCTCGAGTATTTTTCAGTCCTCACAAATAGTTTTTTGTTTCTGTAACATGATCTCTGGTGTCAATAACTCGTTATTTACTTAGATTATTATGTGTTTTTGTTTTTTTGTTTCAGTGCATCATCCAGGCATAATTTGCAAGCAGCAATTCATATATATATATATATATATATATATAAAATTAATTATGCGCGTAAATGAAAAGGGCTAATGTCTTTTTTCATATATAAAGTTAATGGCTTTATTTTCTTTGTTTTTTGTTTATCTTCTTTTCTTCTTTTAAAACATTAAGTGTACAAGCTTTTATCCTATGACTTGAGCCTTGAATACAGACAGCTGTTGCTTTTTTACGTTTTTTTTTAAATTCTTATTCGTTATATGATTGACTCGACTGAACACAGAATTCTTTCTTTTTCAAAGTTATTTTTAGCAGTACACATACGTTTTTACTTGTTCAAGCAAAAGTTTGGCATTAATTGTATGTTACTTAAATATAACATTTTTCAATTAAAGTCGTTAATGACAAGATTGTAATCTTGTACAGAACTATACAATCTATATTTCGTTTTGTATTTGTAAAAGAAAAATAAACATTTTGTAATTTTCACGCAAAATCTACAAATTGTGACATTTTTGTACTAAATTATTCTATATTCACATAGAAATCAATCTGTTTTACAAACAGAGATTCGAATTTCATTAAATCATAAATATTCAATAACATCTGTGAATGCCATGTAAGCATTAAGTTAATAATATACAAAAACAGCACAATAATTTATAGAAATGTCTTAAAAACTTAAGTGTTCATTAAACTAAGATGAATAAATAAAACGCATACATTTTTTTGGCAAAGTTCAGCGTAGGTACATTAAAAGATCAAATGAGGAACACTGCTGTACTAAAAAGAACCTTATTGAAATAATTATATTGTTTTTTTTTTTTCAAAATATAGATCCGATAATTAATTAATTTATTTATTTCTTATTGGGTTAACATAACTTGAAAAGAAAAATCATCAATGCATTGTCATATTTTTAGATGAATTTTCTCAATTGCAAGTATTTTTATTAATACTCTTAAAATCTTAGGTAGATGTAATACTTTAAAAATAATGTATTATTATAGTGTAAGTACTTACAGTAAGTATATGTACATTGTTTTTTACTTATAAGTAAGGAAATTCATTCTCTTTACAGTTCTGTTCATCTTTTATCCTATTAATATGTTTATAATAATATGATTTGTAAGTTATGAATTACAATATTTAATAATCGGAATCGCACATAACTGTAGAGAATATAGGTACTATCGAAAATAAACAGTCTTTATGGTTTTAAAATTCAAGATTGACTTTGTCTCATTTGATAAAATTAAAAGGTTTTCTTTAGTACAGCAGAATACACCTTTTCAGTAAATGCAGACAATTAAAAAATATTGCCAACATTATGAAAAATTTAATTGAAAATTGATGCACATGATTATTTTGATTGATGAGTTGTCAAAAACAAAAAAGAAAAAGAAATAGATTATTTATGTAATTAAAAAAATAAAGGAATACATTAATATTATATTTTTTTTAAATAATAACTCTAAACTTAAGTAAACTTATATATAATCAAACAGTCCCTGACTTTGGTCGCATAAACGACTCTTCACTAAAAGTATAAGCTTTCATTCATTTCATTCTATGATGAATGTACGCTGTCTTGTTACAGTTATATTAATTCATTTATGTAAGTCTCTTAAAATCATGTATTTAACGTGCCTCTGATTAATCACAGCGATGCGCTCAGAATCTCAGTAACGCCGTCGCTAATATAATGAATCACAAATAGTTTATAATGTTAAGATGACTGATTTTTTCATAGCTGATAATACTATTTTTGATTCACTATATGCGTGTATATAGGGAGATTAGATTAAAAAATTTATATATTTATAAATGGCAAGTTCAATTATTCTGTAAATTATATTATCTAGAGGATATAGAAATGTTTATTTGAAAGACAATTTGGTATGCTTAAAAAAATTTTCTACCTATTGTATTACTTCGTTGTAGTGTTAGAAGATAAAATTATTCTTACTATCATGAATTAATCATTGAAAATCACAAATATCTATTTTCCAGTAATTTATATATCCAAGTAAAAGTGTCTACAATTATTAAACACTTTGTATTAATAAATGAATTACACTTACATGTAATATTATAGTTTCTTAATCAGTCCTGAAGATATAATTATTTGGCTCGTAATATTTTAAAAATATATTGGTTCAGAGTTTTATAATAAACAAATTTAAAAAACATGTTTAGCATACGTTAAAGTTCTAACTAATTGGAACATATAAAATAATAAAAATAAGGAAGTCCATGAACTATAAAAAAAGATGATGTTAAGAAAATCTTTTAAAAAAACAATTGACAACTATCATGTCACAAGAAGAACATTAGATAATTTGCTTACTAAGACTAGTATTTTCTTCGTATCACATACGCTTGTTCTTCATAGTTGACTTTTCTATATCCTCTTAGCAGACAGTGTTTGTGGCTCTTACGCAATGATAAAGGAAAAAAATTTAAATAGAATTCGAGTATTAAATGATGCTCATAGACCGCCGATAACGTTTTCTAGTGTTGGTCGAGGCATTCGGCTGAAGGGGTGCAGAGATAGGCGCGGGGGGTGTCACAGGTGTCACTGGGGTTACTGGCGTCGTCAGAGGCGTCGTGTTTTCAGCCGCCGTGATGGTGGCTGAAGAGGGGGGCCTGAGCTACCAAATATAACTTTCGGTCTGTGGTGCGCGCATCACGCTTACGCCACCACCAAGTCGCCGATAATTCATACAACCGCATAATCTCCATTGGTTTTGCTCAGGATCGTAAACTTCGATCGTTTTCAGATAGGCCGTGCCATCAAAACCACCTACTGCATACAGTTGACCGTTTACCACCGCCAGGCCGACCTAAATTTTAAAATAACCATTGAATTATTTATTATTTTACATATTGCAAGATATTAATACAATTTTAGTATTGTCAGTTCATCACTGCACTGTAACATTAACTTGAAAAATTATTTACTAAATGTACATCTACAATATTTAATTTAGAGATTTTTATCAAAATATAATTTATTTTTACATGGCAATTAATATATTTTAAAATTAGTCGTTCTTTCTTTAATAATAAGGAAATATTCAATTTAAGTATTTATTTTATGATAATAATTTAATTTATTTTAATTACTACAAAAATATTTGTCTTACCCCACTTCTTCTGGAAGTCATAGCAACGATTGGACTCCAAGAATTAGTGTGAGGATTGTAGCGTTCGGCACTCGACAATTCCATAGAGTCATCTCTACCACCAACAGCATAGATTAGATTATTAAATACCGCACAGCCTAAATGTTTACGTCTCGTTGACATCGGCGAGACTTGCGACCATTTATTTTGTCTAGGGTCGTAGCGCTCGACTGTGTTCAAGGGCGACTGACCATCGGACCCGCCGATAGCATATAAATAGCCACCTAAAACCGCGACCGCTACTCCTAAACGTCGCGTCGTCATTGGTGATACTTTCGACCACTTGTTTTCCTTTGGATCGTACCTAAAGATATTCGTTAATGTTACTTTATATTCAAAGATCGCAGCTTTTTGCAATGATAAATATATAAAATACAAAACAAATTTGCGTAAATTATTACCTTTCTACGTGATTTAAACATTGTACACCATCCTGACCTCCAACAGCATACAAAAATCCATCTAATACCGCTACACCTACGCTGGTCCTACAGGACGTTGTAGGTGCTACATCGCAAGACCATTGATTTGTTTGCGGATCATACCTCTCTATGCTATTTAGGTAACTTTGTCCATCATGGCCACCTACTGCATATAGTAAGTCGTTCAAAACAGCTACACCAACTCCACACCTTCGTTTGCTCATAGGTGCCACCATTTTCCAATCCACGGTATTTGGATCAAATCTTTCTACGCTCGAGATTGCATCTCCGGAACACCAGCCACCAACAGCAAACAATACCTGATGATAATTTTAAAAAATGAGTTATTAAGATTGTATATCGAGACAGAATTAATCTAATAAAATGATTGTAATAAATTAATACCTCGCCCCGTCTCGTAGGTTTTCTTGGTCTCGTTCTTGGGCCCTGCATTAGCGGCCTCTCTTGCGGTAGTAGCAAGTAATTTTTGGCTTCATCGACAAGATCCCGACATGCGTCATCCGAACGTACAAGTAAATCTGAGCCGACCGTGCCTACTAGGAATTTTGGACTGAGAAGAGGCAATCGCACGTGTTGGAGCACTTGGGCTAGGTGTTGACGTCGCTCGGTCACGTTGTACTTGACCCAATTCATAACCGCACTAAAAACTTGCTCTTCTGTACGTATGTTTAGCTCATCTGATGAGATTATGTCAACAAGTTGACCAACAGGCAAGAGGAGAAATTCTTCGCTTTCCATTACCTAGTTGTGATATATAAATTGTTTTATAGTGAATGCATAATTATCATAAAAATTCAGAATTTTGAAAATTTTGAAATGAACCTACTTCTTGAAAATTATGTTGAGTAAATTTATCAGCGATTCGTAGGAGTTCACGACATGAATGTGTATCTGCAAAGGCCCTGATACCAAGGCAATTGGAGGGATCGAGTTGACGTTTAAGGAATTCGCAGCATATGTCCTGAATTTCGGCCAGCTGTAGAAGACAAGCAGCTGGAAGAAGTGTTTGAACATTTGTTTCTTCGACGATGATGTGTGAGGTGTAACAAAAATCGATTAGCAACTCCATCGCCATCTCGTCTATGTCTCGTATCGTCACCTCCGTCTGTCGCGATTCCGATAGTTCCCCCGTAAACATAGCCCTGCAGATTAAAATTCATTATAATTAATTTGCATTTTTACATGAAAACTCAATAAAAACTTTAGAAATATAACAAAAGTGATGTTGATATAAGAAAGAAATAATAACTTTATAATAATAAGAAATATTTATTCTTGTTTCAGAGACAAATAAATATAGTATTTATATGTAAATTACATACCTGAAATAAGGACTGCATGCTGACAAGATAACTCTATGAGCAAATATTTTTCTAGAGCCAACGTTGAGAACAACGTCGCAGAGTTCTCGATGCCTTCGCAGTACTGTTAGTTCTGTCAGTGTGGCACGAGGATGCTTCTCAGATGTGTGACTGAGGCGTGCTGGCGAGGGAGCGCGATCAACAACCATGTCGCCCATCCTCTGAGAGGATTGGGCACCGATATTCGCGCTCCCTGACGCCCCACGAGTCCCCCCAGCTACCTGCAGGCGCAGCGGGGGTGACGCCCAACCCCACACAGAGTCTATCTGTAGAAATTATAGTTATATTATATTTTTTAAAATCGTAACCACATCAATTTGTAGTTATAAAAGTATAAATTTTGAAGTTTTCAATTCTAGAAAATTAAAATAACATTTGAAAGCTAAAAGTAAATTGTAATAAGACAACAAAAATAATACTTGACAATGATAAAAAACATCTGTAGATAGTATACATAAAGAGTCGTTATCTAACTGTTAAAATAAAACTTTACGCTACACAATGATAATTGAGAAACATAAACCGTATTTGATATATAAATAAAGAAATCAGTCATAAATATTATTGTTTAACTTATTGCGCATATGGCGAATAAAATATATAAATAAAATTGCAATATATCAATTGATATGATGAAACTATCTTTATTATTAGTTATTAATTTTTTAATTTAACTAACAAACATAAGATTTGTAAAGTAAATTAACAATTTTTTCACTGGTTATACATCATAATGAATTTAGTTATTCATACTTACAAATTATTATAAAATTTATCAATTTCCAACGATTATAAAACAAACTTTTGAAATACTATATCAATGATATAACAAAGTTTACAATTGTAATAAATAAAGTAAAAACAGTGGCGTTATACGACTAAGAAAGCATTTGATGCTTACTCATCAAAATGATAAAAATCAAGCCCAAGGTGAAAGTGGTGTACGTCTAGACTGCTGAATCGTGGAAAATTGATGCGACGACGAAAAAAAAAATATTGGCCTCATAAATAAAATAAGTACATATCCATAGGTAAAAGGAAGGAAGGAAGGAAGGAAGGAAGGAAGGAAGAAATTGGTATAAGAAATATTTGCAACAAACCTTTGAGACTTTTCGGGACCAACGAACAAGAAACAAAGGGAAACCACGAAGGAAACTGCTGGACACGGTCGGTTGATTTTCCTCGTTCGAGGGCACCTCAACAATCTTTACCTCGCGACATCTCGCCGTCGTCGACGACGCGACTCGAACGTTGAAATGCTTACGCGTGTATCAAAGCTACGATCTTCGTACGAAGGAAAAAAATTTGATCTTCATCACTATTCCTTCGTTCTTTCTCTCTCACTCTGTCTCTCTTCTGCTTTCACAATATATTTTTTCCCCTTCTTTTTTTAATGTATATGTCCCACGCACTTTTGTTTTTCGCTACGCTGCGCTGCGCCCACGCACCGAGTTATGTGGCGACCCACGACCGTGAGTGACACAAAAGAGAGGGGTCGCATACACTACCTCGCACGCACGCACGCACGCACGCACACAAACTCACTCACACAAACACAAGCGCGCGCATATAAAATTCACCGTTTTGCTGGAGGTTCTGTTGGATGTAAATTTTGGGTGAAGGGGGGGACCTGTGTGAGGAAGCTCCGTTTTTTTTGACTTGATTCGATAACCCGCAGCGCACTCAGCTCTCTCTCTCTCTCTCTCTCTCTCTTTCTCTCAACATATATGTATGCAGTTCGTGTAGCTATGTATATATAGGTAGCAATGCTAGCCTCGGACCAGATGATCGTAAACAGGAGCTTTGATTTTTCGTGGTAGATGGCACCACCTCCCCGTAACCGTGACGTAGGTAATGACTGTCGTCAAATAAACTACTTAAATATTCCGTTCGACATTTTCGTGTTTCCTTAAGAAAAATGATTAATCAAGAAAACCGTATGAAAAGTTACAAAATCGATATAAACGTATATAAATAAACGGATTTGTATTGTAATATAAAAAAACATCTATTACTTTTAATTACGACAGTTTTTCGATATGCGATCGAACGTCATAATTTCCCATCAACACAAACATAAATGAAATACACTTTGTCAAATGACGTATACGCGGGAAAATGATCAGTCGGTAACCTCGCGTAAACGCCAATTTCGTAGAAACTCGGTTAAACTCGGAATCGGGAATCGTCATTCTTCGACGACGACACGACGACTCGACTCGACTCGACCAGAAAGAGCGAGAGAGAGAGAGAGAGAGAGAGCGTGAAGCGTATATATATATATATATATATATAGTACAAGAATATTTTACATATATATATATATACATATAAGACCGTAGTTGGGCCGGTTTGATAGTGTTATACGCGTTCGCGTGAAGTAAAAAAATATATCGAATCGTCAGGGAAAGACGCTAATTATATATAGAAGTACTTACTTATATACGTTTACATATATGTGCAGTTAAAAAAAAAAGGGGGAACACCGCGTCCCAACCTATATACGTGTTTAATGGGCGATACGAGGATCTGCTCCAAAAGATCGAGAGGAGCTTCACATTGAACAAAATTGAAAAAGATGGACCAGGCGCCGGCAGGTAAGAGTTTCGCTTTTTTTCCTTTTCCGTAGATTTTGGTTTTCTGCATATTTTATCATTTTTATTTCAATCTTTCGTTGCATGCGACATGGTATATCAACTTTGTCGGTATTGTTCAAATTCTCGTTTAAATCTACATTATCGGGAAGTTGAGGGGAAAACAGATAGTTGTGTAAGGGGGTGGCACGAGGTTTTGAGGTTATTATTCTTTGGCGCTTGGGGGGGTATAATTATCATTATTCGTGTTTATCTTTTCGTTAATCATGCTTTTCCATATAACGTCTATGTCTTTTCAATATTGCGTAATTACGCACTTATTCATATATATCTAATCAACAGTGCAATGTGATTTTTAGGTTAGAGTTTTTCAACATTCTTTTTTAACTTCAAAATATTTCTATCCCTTTTAATTATATTTAGAATTTTAGTTTATTTGAAAGATAATAGTAAATATCGTCTACTGTGATTTCTATCTTTTCTATTAATTTCCATGGTTTATAATAATTATAAAAGTTTCTATTTATTTAAATTTAAAACAGTTTAATTTATTAACAGGAATCTCAAGTCAGGTACTCAATTAAGCACCCGTAATAACATAATTATTACTAAATCTATACTTCCAAATAAATTAATTTTGTTTTCAATACAGATACCGAACTGCGAAATATCATTGACAAATTGGCGCAGTTCGTCGCTCGAAATGGCCCTGAGTTTGAGCAAATGACAAAGAACAAACAAAAGGACAACCCAAAGTTCAGTTTCCTGTTTGGTGGGGAGTACTTTAACTACTACCAGTACAAAGTCACAACAGAGCAAGCCAGTAAGTGGGACAAAACGCCTTTACATCTACATCGTTTGACAATCTTTGGGAAGGGATAATATTTTGATACTACCAAGATGATTTATGAATAATTGGGAGTTTATGTGTACATATTAAAGAGATGTCAACAAATATGGAGATCATTTGTAATGGAGAGAAAAAGCAGTTGGAGTTGCATAAAAAATAAAAAAAATATAATATTTATGACTCAGCTTCTCTAAACACCATGCAATAATTCACCATCATTCGTTTGCAGTTTTAAAACAAAAAGGAATAAATCCAATGCAAAATGCAGATCCACGTTTAAACGTTTCGCAGCAGCAGCAATCATCGGCAGCCACTGTCAATAATGTTGGTATGGCCCAAAACAATGGGTTGAATTCGGTTCAAGTAAATATGCCACCAGCCAACAATCCTTCCAATATGATTGGGTCAGGGCCACCAAATTCTGGACCTCCTGGGCACATGTCTGTACCACCTAATGCAGCACCTGGACACATGAGTGGGCCGCTTAACACTGGACCTGCTGGACATATATCTGGACCACAAAATTCTATGGGTAGATCACCAGCTTGGTTGCAAAACGAACTGTCCAATCTTCAGTCGCAGCAAACAACCCTCCAGGATCAAGTACGTCAATCAGAACAAAATTTGGCTGCACAGCATGCTGCTTTGGTAGCGCAACAGCAGGGACGGGTCGAGGATGCTGTAAGGCAAGCACAGGAAAATACTCTACAGACCAATGCACAAACAACTAATACAGACTTAGCTGCATTCGACGCGGTTCTTCAACCCATTATTGATTCTTGCACTAAAGACAGCATCAGCGCTGGAAAAGCATGGATACTACAAAATTCGACTACTTTACAAAGCAATCAAGTTGTTGCAGAACACTTACTCAAAAGGTAAATAGTATTTAAATTAACAAATGCTTTAAAAATTAAATTCTTACATCTTACATTATAAATTTTGTAAATTAAATTTTAGAGTAATTCAGGAAACAACTTTTAATCATAAACTGCATATTATTTATCTAGTGAATGATGTGTTGCATCATTGGTAAGTTATTAGGTCTCGATGTCGATAAATTTAAACTTGTAATTACCTCATTTATAATTGTGTATTATCATGGAATTTATAAATGTTAATAGTGCTCGAAAAAAATCATTGGAATTGCGAAAAGCAATGGAAAGTGTTGTGGTACCTATGTTTTGTAACGCGTCATTAGCTGCCAGTGAGGAGCAACTAAACAAATTGAATAAACTTTTAAGTTTGTGGGAATCAAAGAATAATTATTTTGAGGAAGGTATTATAGAAAAGTTGAAGAATCCAAGCGGTTCCTGGTCAGATTATCAGGCTAGTGTGATGACGCAGCATGCCAGCGCTATTTCATCCATTGCCGTTACGACAAAGCAGACATTCGATAATTACCAAGCTCAGCACCAGGCATTCGTCAATCATGCATTGAGACAAATTCAATCTATAGAGCAACAAAAGTTAGTTATTGATCGGCAGCTTAAAGCACCACCTCCTGCACCAATGGTAATAGAAGAAATATATTTTTTTACTATAAAAAAAATACTCACCTCTATTATTATTTTTAATTTATGACACATAACCATTACCCGTAAGATTATATTATGGAACATTTATTTCAGAATCAACAGAATGCTCCACCACATGTAGGACATAGTGGTCCACCACCACATCCTGGACCACCTCAGCATGCAGGTCATCCCGGACACGGTGGACCACCCCACGAAGGACCACAGCATGACGGTGGAGGTCCGCCGTACGGTGGTCCGTCACAACATGACAGCGGAGGTCCGCCATACGGTGGTCCATCACAACATGACGGCGGAGGTCCACCTTATGGTGGTCCACCACAGCATGACGGTGGAGGTCCGCCTTACGGTGGTCCACCACAGCATGACGGTGGAGGTCCGCCATACGGTGGTCCATCGCAGCATGATGGTGGTGGTCCGCCATATGGGGGTCCACCGCAGCATGATGGTGGGGGTCCTCCTTACGGTGGTCCACAATCGCATGGAGGACCACCTCCACTTCATGGCGGTCCACCCCATGGAGGAGGACCGCACCAAGGACCACCATCCCATGGAAGTCCACCCCATGGTGGAATGAGCCACGTTGATTTCCCACCCCACAGGGGACCTCCACCTTTATCCGGTTCACCGCACGGTGGCCCACCTTATGGCCCTCATGGTGGTCCACCACACGGAGGACCGCCACATGGAGGTCCACCACACGGGGGACCACCACATGGAGGCCCTCATTGTCCAGGACCTAGAGGTAATATTCTAACATTTTAAAATAGATTAGTAAATATTAATATTAATATTCAATGGAGTTATTGAAACTAAATGAGAAATGTATTTTATGAGTATGCTTGAAGAAATTTAGTTGCCTATAAATCTTTCTTTATCATTTCTTTACTATTTTCCATCATTTTTTATAAAATCACTTCTTAGTGAAAATGAAAAATGAAGAGACGTAAAGTAAATAAAATAATAAAATCTAAAACAATAAAAAATAATAAAAAAATAAAATAATTAGTACTATTACTTACATTAATTGCATTGATTTTACTTAAATAAGTAATTATTTTTAACAGCGTTAATCTATTTATATTATATATTATTTTGCAAAAATCATAACCAGCTAATTGTTTGAATACATCATGTAATATTCTAGACATAAACTCTGGGCTTGGGCCACCGCTTGGAGGTATGCCACCCCATGGCGGTCCTATGGGACATGGTGGACCACCTATGTCAGGACCACTACCTCACGGAGGAGGCCCTCCAGCTCACGGCGGTCCCCCTCATGGAGACATGAATTTTAGTCAACCACCTCCTGGTTGGAATATGCCACCAGGTGGTGAACCTTTCACTCACCTACCACTACCAGATTTTTCAAAACCACCGCCAGGTTTTGGGCCACCCCAACCACCTCCTCTTATGTCTCAAGAGGTATGCATAGAGGATCTTATGCCTAGTATGCCTTACTTCGAGCTGCCTGCTGGACTTATGGTACCGTTGATCAAGCTCGAAGATTACGATTATAAACCGCTTGATGCGGATGCGATTAGATTGCCACCGCCGGCGCCACCCAGTGACAGGCTTATCGCTGCTGTAGAAGCTTTCTATGCACTTCCTAACCATGATTCACCCAGGGACAGGTTAGTGGATCGATTTGTAGAGACGAATAATTATTAAAATGATTAACGTAAATTTTTATGTTTATGTACTAAAATACATGTTTCTCTGTTTACTATAATAGCGACGGATGGGAAAAATTGGGACTATACGAATACTACAGAGCGAAAAATGCTGCTAAAAAACGAAAAGAAGAAGATATTAAATGCGGTCTTAGGCAAAAGTCTAGGTCTCCGTCACCTATAATTAGGCCACGATCAAAGAGTCCAAGCCCACCAAAGAAACGTTATAAAAGTAAGTCTAGAAGTAGATCCCGATCAAGATCACGTGGAAGGAGTAGATCCAGAACACCACCTCCGACACCCAATCATCGTCGAAATAATCGAAATGCGAACCACAATAATCGCAATCGTAGAAGGCGAAATAGTGCTAAAGGAGATCAGCAACAAATGCAAATGCAACAAGCAATCCATCGCTCGCCAGACAGAAGGATCGATAGGGTAGAAAGAAGTCCTACGCCACCAAGTTTCTTGTAAGTATTATAATGTATTAAAATAATTTTTTCAAATAATCATTTGTTTAATTTATTGTTAAATAATTAAAATAATACATTAGTTTTCATTGAATTATTAAACCCTGCAACACTATTAATTAGCTTCATTTATAATTTTTTTAGCAACAATAAAGTTGTAAACATATCGCTATAACTATTAGTTTAATTGGTGATAACAAATTTTTAAATATTCAAACCTAATACTAATGAAAATGTTGGGAATAATAAGTATTAACGCTACAATATTATATATATTTTTTGTTTATAGAGGTTCGATGTACAGCAAAGCTTCGCAAGATATGACCCTTGACGAAAGTAACAAGGGTCATCAATTACTTCGAAAAATGGGATGGGGTGGAGCTGGTCTCGGAGCTAATGAACAAGGTATCGAGGCTCCAATTTCTGGTGGTGAAATTCGCGATCGTAACGATCAATATAAAGGGGTTGGAGTGAATCTTAACGATCCTTATGAGAATTTCCGGAAAAGCAAAGGACAGGCATTTATCACAAGAATGAAAGCGAGAGCAGAAGAACGAGCTGAAGAAAGAGGTGATAGAGATTAACATAAGGACTGTGGATTTATAAAGACAATTGTTTTTTTCTTACGTGCATTTAATATTGCGCAACACGACACAAACAGGCGGACATGCGAAAGTGATCTACGTTATGTGTACTCTAGCTGCCAAATTATTTTTCAATAAATTGGTAACAGTGAGCATACGAAGCGGTGAAAATTAATTTTTCATATTATTCTAGACTACCAGAATAAGTTTTGGTCATGTATGAAAAGTCATGTATCTATATATATACTTAACGGTAAACATATAGATATGCTAAGTTATGCTTTATTATTCTCAATGTAAAGCTGACTAATTCGTAATTTTCATACTCCCTAGTTGTACAAAGTAGTGATTTCGTTACAAAAAAGCTACCATCGAATAAGAAGAAGAATAAAAGAGTTTTTGACTGTTCTACAAGCTTTACCTCTTTTAAATTATAATCATTTTCAAATGTAGATGTATCGATTTTTATCAATAATACACGTTTTGGTACATTAAAAGTAACATTTTTTAATACGTCTCGACATTACGTAAATTTAGATTACGTTAAATTGTACAAATTCAATTTATAATTGACCAATGTTTCGTAAATTTTTGATTATTAATAATGATATTATGAAGATTGTTTAAAGTAAAAGTGTAAAGAAAATTATGCCACATGAAACTTCCAAGATTATTTCTGTATTTAATTCCTACCTTGTTACCTCACGTTTCGTAAACAAGTAAGATGTTTAATGATTAATCGATTAATCATTGTTACTACAGTCGAGAACTGCTCTCACACGAATAAACATCGGAGTCGATAAAAATTCGTGGATATCACATGGATGAAACTTGTATTTATAGATTTAATAATTATATTGAATACAATGTAACTAGATTTAAAAAAAAGTAATAAAAAAAGTCTGTACATTTCGTATGAAAATAGTTTTCTTACTAAAATAAGCTGTGTATCCTCATAATCATTTTTTCGGAATGGTTTTGCTATTCTTTAAAACAGTAAAACTGAGCAGCAATGATAATAATGTTACTTTTTAAAATTGTACACGATAATAATTATAGGATCAATGCGTGAGCCAAGCGACGTTCGAGTCGGTGATAAGCGTAACGCCAGTTTATCATAGTTGTTCGTCACGTGCGCCTTTCAGAACGTTCTCTCGTACATTTTATACACTACCTCACGGAGGAGGCCCTCCAGCTCACGGCGGTCCCCCTCATGGAGACATGAATTTTAGTCAACCACCTCCTGGTTGGAATATGCCACCAGGTGGTGAACCTTTCACTCACCTACCACTACCAGATTTTTCAAAACCACCGCCAGGTTTTGGGCCACCCCAACCACCTCCTCTTATGTCTCAAGAGGTATGCATAGAGGATCTTATGCCTAGTATGCCTTACTTCGAGCTGCCTGCTGGACTTATGGTACCGTTGATCAAGCTCGAAGATTACGATTATAAACCGCTTGATGCGGATGCGATTAGATTGCCACCGCCGGCGCCACCCAGTGACAGGCTTATCGCTGCTGTAGAAGCTTTCTATGCACTTCCTAACCATGATTCACCCAGGGACAGGTTAGTGGATCGATTTGTAGAGACGAATAATTATTAAAATGATTAACGTAAATTTTTATGTTTATGTACTAAAATACATGTTTCTCTGTTTACTATAATAGCGACGGATGGGAAAAATTGGGACTATACGAATACTACAGAGCGAAAAATGCTGCTAAAAAACGAAAAGAAGAAGATATTAAATGCGGTCTTAGGCAAAAGTCTAGGTCTCCGTCACCTATAATTAGGCCACGATCAAAGAGTCCAAGCCCACCAAAGAAACGTTATAAAAGTAAGTCTAGAAGTAGATCCCGATCAAGATCACGTGGAAGGAGTAGATCCAGAACACCACCTCCGACACCCAATCATCGTCGAAATAATCGAAATGCGAACCACAATAATCGCAATCGTAGAAGGCGAAATAGTGCTAAAGGAGATCAGCAACAAATGCAAATGCAACAAGCAATCCATCGCTCGCCAGACAGAAGGATCGATAGGGTAGAAAGAAGTCCTACGCCACCAAGTTTCTTGTAAGTATTATAATGTATTAAAATAATTTTTTCAAATAATCATTTGTTTAATTTATTGTTAAATAATTAAAATAATACATTAGTTTTCATTGAATTATTAAACCCTGCAACACTATTAATTAGCTTCATTTATAATTTTTTTAGCAACAATAAAGTTGTAAACATATCGCTATAACTATTAGTTTAATTGGTGATAACAAATTTTTAAATATTCAAACCTAATACTAATGAAAATGTTGGGAATAATAAGTATTAACGCTACAATATTATATATATTTTTTGTTTATAGAGGTTCGATGTACAGCAAAGCTTCGCAAGATATGACCCTTGACGAAAGTAACAAGGGTCATCAATTACTTCGAAAAATGGGATGGGGTGGAGCTGGTCTCGGAGCTAATGAACAAGGTATCGAGGCTCCAATTTCTGGTGGTGAAATTCGCGATCGTAACGATCAATATAAAGGGGTTGGAGTGAATCTTAACGATCCTTATGAGAATTTCCGGAAAAGCAAAGGACAGGCATTTATCACAAGAATGAAAGCGAGAGCAGAAGAACGAGCTGAAGAAAGAGGTGATAGAGATTAACATAAGGACTGTGGATTTATAAAGACAATTGTTTTTTTTCTTACGTGCATTTAATATTGCGCAACACGACACAAACAGGCGGACATGCGAAAGTGATCTACGTTATGTGTACTCTAGCTGCCAAATTATTTTTTCAATAAATTGGTAACAGTGAGCATACGAAGCGGTGAAAATTAATTTTTTCATATTATTCTAGACTACCAGAATAAGTTTTGGTCATGTATGAAAAGTCATGTATCTATATATATACTTAACGGTAAACATATAGATATGCTAAGTTATGCTTTATTATTCTCAATGTAAAGCTGACTAATTCGTAATTTTCATACTCCCTAGTTGTACAAAGTAGTGATTTCGTTACAAAAAAGCTACCATCGAATAAGAAGAAGAATAAAAGAGTTTTTGACTGTTCTACAAGCTTTACCTCTTTTAAATTATAATCATTTTCAAATGTAGATGTATCGATTTTTATCAATAATACACGTTTTGGTACATTAAAAGTAACATTTTTTAATACGTCTCGACATTACGTAAATTTAGATTACGTTAAATTGTACAAATTCAATTTATAATTGACCAATGTTTCGTAAATTTTTGATTATTAATAATGATATTATGAAGATTGTTTAAAGTAAAAGTGTAAAGAAAATTATGCCACATGAAACTTCCAAGATTATTTCTGTATTTAATTCCTACCTTGTTACCTCACGTTTCGTAAACAAGTAAGATGTTTAATGATTAATCGATTAATCATTGTTACTACAGTCGAGAACTGCTCTCACACGAATAAACATCGGAGTCGATAAAAATTCGTGGATATCACATGGATGAAACTTGTATTTATAGATTTAATAATTATATTGAATACAATGTAACTAGATTTAAAAAAAAGTAATAAAAAAAGTCTGTACATTTCGTATGAAAATAGTTTTCTTACTAAAATAAGCTGTGTATCCTCATAATCATTTTTTCGGAATGGTTTTGCTATTCTTTAAAACAGTAAAACTGAGCAGCAATGATAATAATGTTACTTTTTAAAATTGTACACGATAATAATTATAGGATCAATGCGTGAGCCAAGCGACGTTCGAGTCGGTGATAAGCGTAACGCCAGTTTATCATAGTTGTTCGTCACGTGCGCCTTTCAGAACGTTCTCTCGTACATTTTATACACACGCGCATATATCAATATTTATAGTGTACAATCCCCACCATCGAATCGCTTTCGACTGGGAACATTGATAATGGAATAACCGACTAAATCCAATAGCGAACCGGTTTTCCCAATGGCAGATAAAGTGCAATGTCTTTCTTACCTCTTTTTTAGTTTGTATACACAGATACACTTTCTGCAGTTCAATATCTTCGGAATTCCCTCGATTTTTATTGTATAACTATTTTGTATCGACATTTATTTTACGTGGTTTTTTACATGTCGTGCGTATTAGTTCCGTTCATCTATTCTATATAACGAATAAGTTCGTATTAAAAAATTTTGTATAACATATAGATCACTTTAATTTTATAAATCTTATGATACAACTTGTACAGTAAAGTATTGGGGGAAAAAATATTAAATTTTAATAAAGCGGAAAAAATTATAGAAAATGTTACAATTACTCGTAAAAATATATACTCTAAAATCACGGCCGAAAATCGAAATTGTATAACTAAGATTCAAATAAAAATAAGTTACGCGCATTATAAATAATAATAAAATATAAAAAATCGCATTACATCATAATTAAAACGTAAACTTTTTAACAATTATTAAACAGTGTAACTCTGTAACAAACTCGTATGCAGATGAATCATTTAACACTGATATACGTATATATATGTACGTTAGCGATAAAAATGGAAATATTAATCATCTTATACGGATACAATTACGTAGCGTCACCATGTGAAATCAAAATGAAATCAAATCTTTATGCGATTACGAACGGAAGTTGTACCTATTACGATAAGAATTTAGGTGTACACAAAGATAACCGTACACCCGTAAAACTTTTTGTACTAAGCATAAATTCATTGAGCTTTCGTATATATCAATTTTTATATAATTATTTATTAATATCGTAATATTAATGTTAAAATATAAATTATTAATATCGGTATAATTATATTGTAGTGGGCGTAGCGCGGAAATAACAAGTATATACACCGTGTAAAATTCAGCAAACAAAATGAAAATGAGATTACGCAACGAGAGGATATTATTAAGCAAGTATATCATTTCGTCCCTCTAATTATTTCAGCTGATTAACCTATTTATGGAGCTTATTATTATTTATCTTTTTATTGCGCTCGCCAAATATAACAAATTTAAAACTACCTACCTATATATACACGCAAAAGTATAACAAGGTAATAATAGTTAGCGCGCTATTTTTTTTTATAGTCATGATTATCGTGTAATACACGAGTCTGTGTAATTAGATTTGGCATTTATCAAGTTGTAAGTATATGAGTAATGGTATAATAATTCCCGTGTTTAGAAATTTTGTTTGCATGTTCACTTACTGGCGAGAGGTTAAAATGATACGTATAATCAAAATTAAGGTGAATCAAAGAGATTGAAGCGATTTACAAATGTATTTATATATATATATATATATATTCAGGATTATTTTTAGTCGATGAATCGATAATTACAACGTATGAGCGATCGCCCAATGATTTTCGTCTACCCAACTCGTGATGCGCGTATACTTATATACAAAAAGGTGTATTTAGGTACGTGCAAAGAAATACGAGAAAAACGGAAGGAGATAAAATGCTATATATGCATCAATGCTTACAGTGCCACATTCACCTTACCTACACGTCTATATTTATTCAAAGAGTGTATTACGCATAATTGCAGTTGTTGTAATGAAATAGCGTATACTCATTTGTAATATGCAGTGATATTTATTTATTCGTTAAAAATGTAATCATTCATTGAAAAGTTATAAGTAATTTTGTTCGGAAATCAATTTTTACATACATATACACCATTAAACGATTTATCCGAGAGAATCGAATCTTGCGACAAAGTGAAAAATATATAAAAAAAAACATGATGTTATAAATATAAAAAACACATATTTTTTTGGTACACAAAATATTTATCTCTTATTACGTAGTGTATAAATCTACGAAAATAAAGGTGTTATAGGTACATATTAGTAAACACGACAATGCCATTGACCAATTGAGAGGCAGATATAAATATATCAAGTATATATTATTAAATCTGTAGTATAAAAGAAATTAACTGATTATCCCGGTGTATCACGGAAAAACCTAAAACCAACCGAAAATTAAAAGAAAAAAAAGTGCGAATAATGTATAGTAGAGCGATCACGAGTATATCTCGAGTCAGTGAACAGGCTGCAAGAAACAGGCAGTGTTGTTTTTTTTTTAATAAAAGGGGGGAAATAAAGAAGGCCTTGATACAGCAGCAACCACAAGCGCGCGTTACAATACACGTGAGCTCGTACTGCTCGTAGGCCCAGTCAGTTTGGTCACGCGCTCGCGCACGCTTCTGGTCAGCTTCGCACGTGTAAGCAATGTGCATATTATACTTACTCACCTACTTATATGCCAAACGACGAAAAAAAAAATTATCTTTTTATAGGATGTATATATCAAAAACGCATGCCTTATTATTTCCCTTTGATATAAGTACACATATTATACGGATCAGAAAAGTGTTGCGTATATGTATAAATGACTGAGAAAATAAAAAAGTTTATGGTAAATATTAAAATAAAAATTATAAATTTGCGAGAAAATTTTACTCGATTTTTCACGAATTTTTTGGATTTTTACAGTATGTAATTTCATTATAAACTATAAAGACTTAAATAATATTTATACGTTTTGCTCCGAGCGTGTGTATACAGAAACGAAAGATATTAATATACCATTATAAAATAATTAATTTTGGAAATTTTTTCAACAATATTTGAATGACAATATGTACATTATTAGATACTGAAGTTTTTACATTTTTACACAAGGTCTTTACCCCGATCAATCTGACCGAATGGAATAATAAACGCGCATCTATATATATATATAAATATGTAGATAGGCTGCACACGCACAGCGTCATTCTAAACTTCAAGTCGGGTACAATACGCAATTGCAAAAATAGACGTGGAGAGGTGCAGATGGGCGAAAATAAACGCGTAACCCAGTCGTTCCCGATTTTCATCGTTTGCTCCACATTTTTTTGTACGTGTATATATTAAGTAAGCTGTCGAGTTAATCCCTCTCCCTCTTCTCCTCTTCCCTCTTCCGCTTTCTTTTTTATCACATAACCACGTGGATTATTTGTCGAATTATACATCCGAGTTATATTTGTGAATGAATATGTGGGTCAAGGAGGATTTTTTCTATTGGTAATTCAGGAAATGTCTCGATCTACGTTGTGGTAGACATATATGCTATTTAAAAATTTGTTTCAAAGGGTTGTTCGACGTTTCATCCTCGAGGTGGTGATGTAATTTGAAAAATGCGGTGGCTGACCGTGTTATACGGCATTACTACTTAAAATTGACCATGTATGAATAGGTTTTTTTTTAAATTATAAGTATGTTAGAGATGTATTTTTTTATTAATATTTGTAATGCGCGCGTTAAGTGTTCGAGCAATGTTATTATGTATATTTTGAAGTATTGACTTAGAATATTAATGTTTACGACACGAAATTTTAAAAATACTAAGTATAGTATAATATAAATATATATATATTTAGACGGTCTAGGTTGGTCAACGTGCAATATTTGTAAATAAATTATTCTGTAATATATTTATACAGGTGTGTAACATATCGCACCGGCATAAAGGAAACGAATGAAATAAAAAGGCGCCTCCCCGAGTGCATATATATAGATCGAATGTAAAAATTAATAAGATGAAATTCCACATTGTATTGTATATGTATATATGTATATGTATCCGGTGTAAAGGGAGCATTGGAGAAGGACGTTAAAAGTGAAATGGTGCACCGGTGGAGCTCGCGGCAAGTGCGCGCTTACACGCGAGAGAATGAAAAAGAAAAGTGCGCGCGAGTACATACTACATGCACCTAAAGGCGTCTATGTATCTCTGCACCAGGTATATCGCATATGGGAAAGAGTCGGCCGGGACGCGACGAAGCGAGGGGGAGAGAGAGAGAGAGAAGGGACGAACTGGAATGGAGCGCGTGACCGGGCACGTGACCGGTGGAGCACACGGTGCTCGCGTGACCGAAGCAATGCTGACGTCACGCGCACGTGTCGCGCAGCGTGGATTCGGAGCAAGCGAGCGCGGTTCGTACACACCTCTCTCTCTCTCTCTCTCGCTTTTTCGCAAAGGCTATATTTATCTTTTCGTTTGAACGTCGCATTGTCTCCGGTCCGACTCATATCCGACGCATATCCGCTATATGTGCACACACCCACACACCCAAACACCCACGAAATATCAGACTTTCCTGTGCATTCGTCCGTTCGCCCGTTCGCGTAGTCGACACGCCAATAACGGAATTGAATTTATATTAGTATACCAGAGATCCCATTTTTTCGATCCTCGTGTACTGCACCACTGTCTGCATATATATCTATATATATATATACCCCCAACGATATCTTTACTCATCATCTAAGAGATGCGGACTTGTTTTTATTTACAATTTTTTATGCGTGATGGTACACTTAAATAGGTTCACCTCGTAAAATCAATGACATATATATATAGTAACGAAAATGAGTAATCGTATATATACATATATTTATACATTTCCTTTGCGCACGATCGTTACAACGTGACAATTCGACGTTACGAAAATACCGTTTTAATATAATCGTAAAATAGTAATATAATGCGCGTGTAATAAAATAATTTTTTTAAAGAATATGTATATATGTATACGTTTCAAAACATTCCAACTATACGTACGGAATATTGTTTAGTAAACAATCTGACGAATTAAACAATGTTATTATATATCCATACTATCGACTTGTATATATATAGTACAGGTATATATACCGTATCTATTCGCGAACTATATGTTTTTTCAATGAAAATTCCCTGCATTATCGATACAATATACGCGAGTACACAATTCTCACAATCTAGAATGATCTAATATAGAGTCTCCCCCGCGTTCCTCGTATATACACATCAGATATTATATTTTATACACAATTATTAGGTGTATGTGTGTATGTGTGTATGTATATAACATAAATTTATCGCTCGTTTCGCGCAGTTTATTATATGTTAGTTCGTTATATACCTACTATATAAGCTTCCGCGAAAACGTTAATCTACCGCAATATGCTCACTCTGATAACAATTATATCTGCAGATGTATATATGTATTTACATATTTTTACAAAAACAATTGATATTATACTATATATGCATATATATATGTGTGTGTACATTACACAGACTTTTTCATCAAAGAGCTTTCGCACTATTATATTTGCACCGGGATTTGTCATTTCCACGACTTGTGTCACGTGCTCTCTATTTTAATACACACTTATATGCGATTCTCCAGTCTGTTATATATTCATTCATGCCGTACACCGTGTGAGTTTTATTTTTTTAGCGTTACATACGCGAATACTGGGACGGGGGACGATGACGTCGAGTTTACTGTTTTCCATTCTGGCCATTATGGTATATCGATTATTAAATTATATATTGTATTTCTTACTCGCAAGTTCATTGTTATCGTAGCTATGTATACATACAATTTTATAACCTTTTTTTAAAAAACAACAGCATTTCACGATTTTTTTATTTTAAACTTCAACTGAAATTAAGTAAGTGTGTCACGAGCCCTTTATTTCGTGTTCAAATTTTGTTTCACATATTATGCGTGTATCTATAGATGCAGAAAAATGAAGTATGGAAGGTGCGTTGAAAAAAAACTTTTTTTCGAGTTTAGGAAACGCGATTTGTAAGGTTTAGCGTCGATTATCTCGTATAGGTATATTTTAAGTTGACCGTCGTTACAGTATGCACTGTTCCTTTCTCAAAAATCGCATTTATTACCTTTTGTACGGAAAAATATTGTTCGTCGCACGTATGAAGGTCAACAGTATATACTATTGGTGACGTGTTGGATAATTTGTAAATAAAAAAATAAAATATATGGTACATGGAAGTAAAAAAATGTGCCGTGTAGATTTAAGGGTACGTATAGGAGATGAGCTCCGTAGTCCGTACCTGGGCGAGCCTCGGCTACCGGGCACCGTCGCGGCTCGCGGCCCGCGACTCCCGCGAGTAGGGGTAAAAGAGAGAACGAGCGAGACCGCGAGACCGCGAGAGGTGGAAGGGGAGTTAGACCGCATGCCAGAGTCGACGGGCCATCGCACGCGAAAGATAATCGAACAGCCGTATATTAGAGCTTTAGAGCCTCGTCTATACACACTCACGCAACTTCTCTCTCGTCTATATATATATACCCCCAACGATATCTTTACTCATCATCTAAGAGATGCGGACTTGTTTTTATTTACAATTTTTTATGCGTGATGGTACACTTAAATAGGTTCACCTCGTAAAATCAATGACATATATATAGTAACGAAAATGAGTAATCGTATATATACATATATTTATACATTTCCTTTGCGCACGATCGTTACAACGTGACAATTCGACGTTACGAAAATACCGTTTTAATATAATCGTAAAATAGTAATATAATGCGCGTGTAATAAAATAATTTTTTTAAAGAATATGTATATATGTATACGTTTCAAAACATTCCAACTATACGTACGGAATATTGTTTAGTAAACAATCTGACGAATTAAACAATGTTATTATATATCCATACTATCGACTTGTATATATATATAGTACAGGTATATATACCGTATCTATTCGCGAACTATATGTTTTTCAATGAAAATTCCCTGCATTATCGATACAATATACGCGAGTACACAATTCTCACAATCTAGAATGATCTAATATAGAGTCTCCCCCGCGTTCCTCGTATATACACATCAGATATTATATTTTATACACAATTATTAGGTGTATGTGTGTATGTGTGTATGTATATAACATAAATTTATCGCTCGTTTCGCGCAGTTTATTATATGTTAGTTCGTTATATACCTACTATATAAGCTTCCGCGAAAACGTTAATCTACCGCAATATGCTCACTCTGATAACAATTATATCTGCAGATGTATATATGTATTTACATATTTTTACAAAAACAATTGATATTATACTATATATGCATATATATATGTGTGTGTACATTACACAGACTTTTTCATCAAAGAGCTTTCGCACTATTATATTTGCACCGGGATTTGTCATTTCCACGACTTGTGTCACGTGCTCTCTATTTTAATACACACTTATATGCGATTCTCCAGTCTGTTATATATTCATTCATGCCGTACACCGTGTGAGTTTTATTTTTTTAGCGTTACATACGCGAATACTGGGACGGGGGACGATGACGTCGAGTTTACTGTTTTCCATTCTGGCCATTATGGTATATCGATTATTAAATTATATATTGTATTTCTTACTCGCAAGTTCATTGTTATCGTAGCTATGTATACATACAATTTTATAACCTTTTTTTAAAAAACAACAGCATTTCACGATTTTTTTATTTTAAACTTCAAACTGAAATTAAGTAAGTGTGTCACGAGCCCTTTATTTCGTGTTCAAATTTTGTTTCACATATTATGCGTGTATCTATATAGATGCAGAAAAATGAAGTATGGAAGGTGCGTTTGAAAAAAAACTTTTTTTCGAGTTTAGGAAACGCGATTTGTAAGGTTTAGCGTCGATTATCTCGTATAGGTATATTTTAAGTTGACCGTCGTTACAGTATGCACTGTTCCTTTCTCAAAAATCGCATTTATTACCTTTTGTACGGAAAAATATTGTTCGTCGCACGTATGAAGGTCAACAGTATATACTATTGGTGACGTGTTGGATAATTTGTAAATAAAAAAATAAAATATATGGTACATGGAAGTAAAAAAATGTGCCGTGTAGATTTAAGGGTACGTATAGGAGATGAGCTCCGTAGTCCGTACCTGGGCGAGCCTCGGCTACCGGGCACCGTCGCGGCTCGCGGCCCGCGACTCCCGCGAGTAGGGGTAAAAGAGAGAACGAGCGAGACCGCGAGACCGCGAGAGGTGGAAGGGGAGTTAGACCGCATGCCAGAGTCGACGGGCCATCGCACGCGAAAGATAATCGAACAGCCGTATATTAGAGCTTTAGAGCCTCGTCTATACACACTCACGCAACTTCTCTCTCGTCTATATATAATATACTTATTCGCTGTTAGTTCGTAATCTTCGTATAACGTTCGTACATCTGCATCTGTACGTCTACAGTCTACGCACAGCGAGAGAGAGAACTCGTTGACTCTCCTCGTCACAGGTTACAGGTATCCCTCGGTATACCTCCCACTTGCTCCTTTTTGGAAATTCCCGCCGCGAGATAAGAATATGTGATATCGGTATTGAAATTTCGCACGAGTCAACGTCCTTATCTATATTTCTCACATAGATATACACGCGTATATCTATATACTCCGTCTCTCCCACCTGTTTCTTCTTTTCTTTTCATTTTTTTCTTTCTTTCTTTCTTTCTTTATCTCCTTTGTGCGAGTATCGATATAGATATATCGCGTGCACCAGGGACGAGAGACACTGTTACATTGTCACGGTATCGTACAACTTCTCACTCACTCACTCTCTCTCGCGTGTGTATTATCGTTATATAAATCCTCAATAAGTAATTTTAACTTGTATTCCAATTTTTAATATTATGGTCATTCACGCGGTACCGGAATTCATTGAGGAGTGCGAGGTTCTCCAATGGATTAACAAGTGCTTTTACTATAATATCTACAGAAAGTTTCAACATTGTTATAATTAGTGATTTTATATTTTATATATATCATATTGTGCGTGGGTGTATTTATATATTATTATACTTGTGCGTGTGTGCCTCGTCATGTGAATTTCACTTTTTCTTTCTCTTTTTCCTTCGCATAGATATTACACGGTGCAAGTTTACCTTCTTATATAGGTATATCCGTATATACATCCCTTTTTTCATCGATGATTCTTCAAGGTATATTAATATTTCTATATGGCTATATATATTACGAAATTATTTTCTATTTGTTATACTGAAACTTTTGAGTAATTATTAAAATGTAGTTATATATATATATACATGTTGTTATTTTCTATAAATATAGTTACTACGCGCTTTTTTTAATTTTAATTTATAAATATCCCATTAAATGTACACATCGTGTATATATATATATATAAGTGAAACGGCGTGAAACCGAAGATTATCATGTGAAAAAATAAAAGTACACGTGAAATTGCCGTGACGTTATTCGAACGTTGATAAGTAATGTCGCACTTAAATTTGTAAATTATATATATATATATATATATATATTTACAACGTTAAAATTCCATAGGAACATTTTCAAAATTAGCATCCAAAAATATCGTGCAAATTCAACTATATATACACGTGGATTATTTTTTCTTCGTTAAACGAACAAATGAGACGAAACGATCTCGAATAAAATTTCACTTCGAAATTAGGGTATACCGGTATACGTACCTTTTATACACCGCAAGTGAAAACAATCGAAATTTAGCTTTATAGTTACAAAAAAAAAAAGAAAAAATTCGGCGAGGGAGATCGTAAAACGGCCGGTAAAAAAAAAGAAGAAAAGAGAGCGCTCACTGGAGTGTGTCGACCTTCTCTCTCCTCCCGTCCATGACGCTACCGTCGTCTTCGCCTCCTACTCAACGCGCGACTCCCATCATCCATGTGATGTCAGTGTGTCGCCGACGAGCAATCTAACCTAAAGTGCCGGCTTCACGTCCGTATACATACATCATACATAATATAGTTATTTTTTTTTCACCTATACTGTAGTGTCAACAACTTGCGATATCCTGGTACTTTAATTTTTTTTTTAAACTCAGGTGTGTGACAACTTCGTAGTGCAGTGATTCGTTGCGTTTGGATCGTATATATAGATACAAATGTACAATAGTACGTAACAGTTGCATGTATATATGTATATGTATATATAGATATATATATAATTTTGTTAAAATAAAGTTATTGTTGAACGAATGAAATTTTCACTTTTACGATCTCGTAATGGTGCGTTCATAATATTGTTAGAAATATTCGATTACGATAAATCTAATTTTTTGAGAGTGTGTATGTATATATATATATCTATATATCTAATAAATAAAAGATATATTACATAGGCCGGTTACAATATAAAATGTGCCCTTTCGTCGAGCCGCACACGCTGCGAAAAAAACGACCGCGTGCACGCGTTACAAAAAGAACATCAGCACTTTTGATTAACATAAAAAAGTATAACGATTACTTACGATAATATACTTCGAATATAAATGTGGGCCTTATACTTACGCTCGTCCCAATTAAATATCTTTTCGAAAAAAAAGTGTCGTTATACACGCTCGTGACGAATTTTATAAAATACGACGCGTTGAGATCGACTAAAGATATATTATTAAATTAAATAAAATTAATCGAAAGAAATATTTGGTTGGACATATATCTTTATATATGTAAAAACACTTATTCAACATTATATATATACATACATGCATTAAATCGCGCAACTTCCGTGTTGAACAAACACGTGACTTCGTAACTTGCCCTACTATCTATCTATATATATATATATTCGATTCAAACGTATCTATATATGCATATATATATATATATATATATACACACACACGTTCATCTACTATACGAAATTTTCCTTTAATTTCCAGTGGATTGATTCGAAAAAAGGGGATTCGACGATAGTGCATTAATCCATCGATACAGTGTGTGCAAAAATCTAATATATCTGTTTTAATAATTAACCGTAGAGATATACCTACACATATACATTCGTGTAACAGTGCGACGTTCGTTATACAGATATATATATATAAAAGTGCTGGGTGTCGGACGTTATTGTGAGAGAAAAATATATCTATTTTGTATACGTATATTATTGTGTGGACGAGTTTTGAAGAAAAGGACAAGCAGCGTGCCGGTCGTTACGCAACAGGACTATTCTATGCGGCAAGATGATGGAGACTCAAAACTATTGGGAGGACAACTCCGCGCACTCGATGCAAGTGAAATACGAAAGGTTTGTATACATATACGAAAACGTTTTTTGTTTTACTCTTATTTCTCTTTTAAACGTTTAAAATTATCGTACGCGCCTCTCGAAAATTGTATATTAAGGAAACGTATAGATCTATTATATACATCATGTGACTTTTTTATTTAATCGATAATACTTATCACCATTCGACATTCGATTAGTATATTCCAATCTACGCTGTATATTATACTATTCAATTCGATTTTATTCAATATACCTATAGAACCATTGAATTTTCGTGTGTCTTATTCATATTTCACTATATATCTTACTGATTACGCGGAAGGAAAGACAGTTTAAATAGATTAGTGAAATAAAAAAAGAAAAGCGTAACTGATCGTCATCATCATCGTGACTAAATCTTTCGCGGATCTTATGTATATGTGCAAAGTTGCATATATAATATGAGATTCTTATATATGTATATAGAGGTATACGTGGTATACATTGGAGAGAGAAAGAGAGGTATATAGCCCATATATAGAGAGTCGATCAAACCTCGTGACTTGCATCGCGTGATTCGCCTTCTGGAATGAAGTATATACCAGAGAGACAGAGATGCAACACATCGCTTTCACGCGCCTTCACGGAAATGCCAAAGCTTCCTCTCTTTTCTTCGAATCACATTTTCGTATTTTCTTATTTTTTTATTCATTTATACATCTTTTACATTATATCGCTTGTGGATAAAATAATGTTGCAGTTCAACCGATACATACAACTAAGTATATTCAACTTTTATTTATTGCAATAAATACATATATATATATTCATATGTAGGATACTATATTTAAATGCTTCTATTAGCGTAATTCTTCTGGTATATTTTTCGCAATGCGGTGCTAATTTTCACGCTGATCGACACACGCACACACCCATATACAGATGTGGTAATTCGGATGCATTTTTCTTATTTTCGAACGCGTTTTCTTTATTTCATACATACATACATACTCGTGGAAATTGATTGCGGTATATAACGATATATACATATATATACGTATATATACGTAATGCGTGAAAAACGAAAGGATAATTTAAATGCCGCGCGCGGTTATCGGCACGTTATTTTATACTTTTATACTAATAAGACGAGTTGATTCAACGCATAATAAAAAAGAGGAGACAATTTTTATACGAGTTTGGAAAACACACCGCCCAACCGTATATCAAACGAATTTATATATATATATATTTTATATAGTAATTTGAACTACGAGCGTCCAAAGGTTTTTTCAACTAAAATAATTTTAACAGTGTTACTTTTAACGGTCTATCGAGACTATACAAGTAAATGCCTCGTTCAATTTTACAAGATTAGTCATCGTGCAATTAAGATAACGTGATTGATATAGATAACGTAATCAATATATTATATGAATTTTAGGTTTTTGTACAATCAAAATACCTATACATATATACATGTGTGCGTATACGTGTGCCTTATTCATATGCGTATACGAAACCTTTTTTATTTGTATTTTGATAGATTCATTTATATATATATATATATATATATATATATATATTTCAACTAATAATGTATACGTCAAACGGTGATATTTAACATGCAAAACAAATTTCGTTATAAATTCGTGACATGTGTGTGTGTGCGCTATGTGTATATATACTCACGCACGGTCTTTGTATACATATATCAGGGTGATTATTATGTATTAACACACGAGTATAAAAAACACTGAAACTCATTAGAAATTTTACGAAATTTCTGTTATAATTGAAGGAAAACCATCTTAATTGTACGTTACGGTACGTGCAATATGTAATCGATGCACATAATTTTCACGCTGATCGACACACGCACACACCCATATACAGATGTGGTAATTCGGATGCATTTTTCTTATTTTCGAACGCGTTTTCTTTATTTCATACATACATACATACTCGTGGAAATTGATTGCGGTATATAACGATATATACATATATACGTATATATACGTAATGCGTGAAAAACGAAAGGATAATTTAAATGCCGCGCGCGGTTATCGGCACGTTATTTTATACTTTTATACTAATAAGACGAGTTGATTCAACGCATAATAAAAAAGAGGAGACAATTTTTATACGAGTTTGGAAAACACACCGCCCAACCGTATATCAAACGAATTTATATATATATATTTTATATAGTAATTTGAACTACGAGCGTCCAAAGGTTTTTTCAACTAAAATAATTTTAACAGTGTTACTTTTAACGGTCTATCGAGACTATACAAGTAAATGCCTCGTTCAATTTTACAAGATTAGTCATCGTGCAATTAAGATAACGTGATTTCATATATAATATATATACTATATTAATATTTCAACTAATAATGATACGTCAAACGGTGATATTTAACATGCAAAACAAATTTCGTTATAAATTCGTGACATGTGTGTGTGTGCGCTATGTGTATATATACTCACGCACGGTCTTTGTATACATATATCAGGGTGATTATTATGTATTAACACACGAGTATAAAAACACTGAAACTCATTAGAAATTTTACGAAATTTCTGTTATAATTGAAGGAAAACCATCTTAATTGTACGTTACGGTACGTGCAATATGTAATCGATGCACATATACATATATAATATACGTAACAATTAAATTATATCGTTTTATCACTACTTACATTACTTATAGTCTATAAAAAAATTTAGAGTAATTAGAAATATCATACATTGTAGATTTATATATATATATACGTGTGTAAACAAATTTGTATAAAATATGCAGTGAGAGTAGATGTTGTAAAATAAGTGTACGATAAAACAAATTAGATGTGTATAACTTTTATACATATAAGTATATGTATATAGACGAGAGAGTGGTGAAGATGTTGGAAAAAAACTCGGTCGATGTGCGGAAAACTACTAAACGTCGTTGTTATCATGAGTATTCAGGTGCTCGCTTGATTTCGGACTCGTATAACGAATGTTCACGAAGCTTCAACGATTTACCGTGTAGATACGTCTCTTATGCTCGTATCTTTTTACCACAATGTCTATATAGAGGTATATACATATATAAATATACGTGAATATTCGCCTTTCTACGTACGTGTGTACATTTCTTGATGTACTACTTATTCGGACGAGAAAGACAAATATATATATGGGCTATTTCACGTCAAGTGGTACGATGAAAATTTTAAATCGCTCCAAAATTTGAAAACAGGCTGGAAATATCTTTCAGAAGATAGAAAAAAATTTTTAGGTGTTAAAAATAATTTGCCTAAGAGTTATTCCACCATGAAAAATGGAAATTTTTCAATTTTTTAGAAAAATTTATATTTTTAAAGCCATTTATCTCAAAATCTATTGATTTTTTTGAAAAAACATTAAAAACAACTTTTGTTCAAAATAATCTTTAGAACTTATCTACCTGGGTTACAATTCTTAATTTTAACATCTCGAAGAGATAGGGCACTTGGAAATATTGAATATCAAAAAAAGGCGACCACGCCACAATCGATTTTGATCTAACACCGCTCAAAAGATCACATTTTTCGCAAGCTTTCGAATGGCGGTGGTTAGATTATTGGCCAAGACCGTTGGTGTAAGTTATACCCCATAAACCTCATAAAATCACTAATTTTCATGTATTTTAGGGCATAACTTACACCAGCGGTCTTGGCCAATAATCTAACCACCGCCATTCGAAAGCTCTCCAAAAATGTGATCTTTTGAGCGGTGTTAGATCAAAATCGATTGTGGCGTGGTCGCCTTTTTTTGATATTCAATATTTCCAAGTGCCCTATCTCTTCGAGATTTTAAAATTAAGAATTGTAACCCAAGTAGTTAAGTTCTAAGGATTATTTTGAACAAAAGTTGTTTTTAATGTTTTTTCAAAAAAATCAATAGATTTTGAGATAAATGCCCTAAAATACATGAAAATGAGTGATTTTATGAGGTTTATGGGGTATAACTTACACCAACGGTCTTGGCCAATAATCTAACCACCGCCATTCGAAAGCTCGCGAAAAATGTGATCTTTTGAGCGGTGTTAGATCAAAATCGATTGTGGCGTGGTCGCCTTTTTTTGATATTCAATATTTCCGGGCGTTATATTTCTTCGAGATTTTAAAATTAAGAATTGTAACCCAGGTAGATAAGTTCTAAAGATTATTTTGAACAAAAGTTGTTTTTAATGTTTTTTCAAAAAAATCAATAGATTTTGAGATAAATGGCTTTGAAAATAGAAATTTTTCTAAAAAATTGAAAAATTTCCATTTTTCATGGTGGAATAACTCTTAGGCAAATTATTTTTAACACCTAAAAATTTTTTTCTATCTTCTGAAAGATATTTCCAGCCTGTTTTCAAATTTTGGAGCGATTTAAAATTTTCATCGTACCACTTGACGTGAAATAGCCCATATATATATATATATTGTATTCTCTGTATATTAAATCGGTGTACCTTAGGAAATTCTATAATAATCATCGTTCATTCCGTGTCTTTCTATATACGGTATACTCATTTGGTTTTTTTTTAACGAATTCAATTGTGCGAATTAAATTTAATATCAAGTTCGACGTCTATTTTGCGAGCGGTGGTTCGGCATTTTATATGTACGAATCAGGACGTACTAAATGATGATAATACATATATATACACCATATAGATCAAAAACGAGGTTCAAGGCTGTTTTCACTTAGGCGGTGAACCTTGGCTAGTATATAATGAAATGCAAGTGTAAAAAATGGAGACTCTATATTTGTCCCTTCTCTATTCAAAGAATGTAAACGAATATTCCGGTGCGTGTGTAACAGTTTTTGTGCCAATTTTTAAATAAACTCTACAACTTCATCAATTATCTTTTTATAAAACCACCATTGCGATTTCGTACATTAACAATATTTTGCTATTTTTTTCCGACTAATATTCCCACTCAAAGTTTTTAAATTTAGCACGCGATAACTTCTATACATCGCATCAATAATCAGCATGCAAAAACGTAACTGTACTTATATATATATACATACATATTTAGAAATTTAGTGCGTTAATCTTTTGACACACAAATCATTTAAAATTTACAACCGCGCACGATATTAATATATCGCAAAAATAGAATGGCAAAAAAATGTTTATTAATAATTTCGCGAATCTATATCTTTGCGTACAAAATTTGACTAAATCTTTTGAATTATTGATCGAACAGACGAAAAAAAAACAGATTCTTCACTTGAAGCGATAACGCTATTTATTTAATATCTTAAATATATTATACGAGTTCGTCGGCTCCGCGATTTTTATTATTTTTTTTCGAAGGTTGCGACGAGAGAGAGAGAGAGAGAATGAAAAAGAAAAAACGAGTCGCGAAATATCGCGTGAGCGGATCTGTCGCTCTTATATATTACGAATTCTTCCATTGCTATAGTAGTTCGTTTATTTAGAGACCAACATGGTAATCCGTTTGAGCGATCTTGTTTCTCTTTTCGTTTATTTTACCAAGATTTCTCGGACGTGTGTATATACTTTCCGGAGAAAAAAAATATAGGACGTTAAGTACATTATATATATTTATATATACGAAAATATAATACCTACAAATTAATACTGAAGTAATTCATATATTTCAAATATACACAGTAATATGTTATCTCGGAACAATTAAAATATCGAATGCTGAATTTCTCGTCTCCTTTCCCTTCGTGTTTTAATACTTAATATAAATAAGTTCGTCATAACATCTATAATCGATCTTCTATGGAAATGGATGATAGTTATACAAATATATTTAGCTTATCCGTTTATATTTTCAAAAAATCGAAAATTGCAATGCGCGAAAGATAATTTTTTTTATTTGTGCATCAAACGTATCAATATTTTGAAGATCTATATGCACGAAGATATATGTTTTATGGAAAATTAGTATATTGTTTAGTAATGAAGACGCAGACTTGGAATACAATAAATAATGTGTTTTGTATATAGTAAAATTAAGTATAGATGTACTAACTGTCGTTACAACTATATTAATAAATTTTATGTTACATGTACTCAGAAAAATAATATAAATGGTAATATAAGGAGAGATCTATATTTTTATAAAAATTTATATTAATAATAACGGTAACAGTAGCCGTTATTTCAGTATATATAATATATATATATATATATATATATATATATATATATATATATATATATATATATATATATATCAATGCTAGCAATAACTTTTACCTTAGTTAATAATAATTTTTGTAGAGACACAAGTCCGTTCACCGTTTATCATTCAAATATATATAGTAATTTATGTTTTCACCCTGATCATCTAAAAAGTCTACTTTATTAACCTCTAAGAATAGAGTAAAATTGCATTTTATTCCTTCGATCACTTTATTCCCTGCATTTTATTCCGCGTAGACCCATTTTATTCATTGTAGACTTACGTTTTTGTTTTCAAAAATTAAATTTGTTTTATGCAATTTAAATATATCAAAAAATTTTACAACATCGATCAAAATGTAGAAATATAAAAAAATTTGTTATTATTGTAAAAAATGACTTTTTAAATGATCAGAATGAAAAATTGTATATGCACAGTTCGGGAGTAAAAGGCAATTATTCCCTTGGATGAATTACTGCGAAAAGCTAAAGCGAGGATGCAGCAACTATAATCTCGGGAATAAATGCCTATTTTACTCCCTATGTCCATAAATAATTATTATTACTAAGACATTTCTCTCAGTGCAGTATACCAAATATTTTATTTCGACAGTCTGTATTATCTTTACATCATAACTGTAAAGAGTACAATACTTTTTAATCAAATTATTCAGTCAGTGTATACGAAAAATGTATCTTTTACAATCAATGGAATTTCACGTCATGGAATTAGTATGAAAGTATTTATTATTGTACATATACATATATAAATCTTAATTCACTTTTTTCTTCGCGCATACATCTAATTTAAAATATCATTGTGTCAATGTTAAATGTTTATCAAGACTCTGGAAGATAATAAAAGCATGCGAATACCTATATTATATGTGTATAGATATATATGCACGCTCGTTTATTAGACATTTAAATAATCATTGTTTTGATGTTAATCTCGCGTTGTACGTGGCTTACATAGATATCGTGGATTTTTGCCTCGATCCTGCGTATTCATGAAATTCTCGAACTATAAAATAACGAGTTAATAACCAAAGGAATTTACGAACTAAAGTGTATATATACATATATATATATACGTACACGTTCAACGGAGAAACAGACACGATTAAAAGATTTTCCACACGATCGATCGTCGCATCCCACAAATGATGTATATAGCAACCCGCGAGAGAGCCGGTATATACACAGTTGACGCAAACCTTTCAGTCACGTGCGTCATGGAAAGGAACGTCGTTTGTAAGCTAAACCAAAATTGTCCCATCTCTCACTCTCCTTTTTCTTATTTCATATTTTTTTTTCTTATTTCGCATTTTAAAGGATTATCATCAACTTTTGTACTGTAATAGAATATACATTTTTATAATATATTTTAACGGGTAATATGCGGTGTATTATCGTGCAATTATATATCGGTGATGTATACACGTGTGCTTAACAGATTTCAACACAAAATTTTTCCACGCAATATAGAGAAAAAGAAAATTTGTATTTTTCGATCTTATCGCGAGCCGAATATTATACCAAACATTTGTAAAATTAATCGAATATGATTTACAAGCGAGTATATATTATACCTATATAATATAATAATAATAATTTATAAATAATTAGCCTAATGTAACCAATTAAAACTGTGTACACCTTATGTTAATTCGCGATAAGAAGAATATCGTACCGACTATTCTACCGTATTTCATTAAATAGGTAATCTACGTATAGACATAGACATTTATTTAAATGTATCTTAATAACTAATACCTTATAAAACATTTAAAAAGAGTATCTGTTTTTTTTGTTCTTTTTTTTCGTTCGTTCGTCAAAATAGGAGAACACTCGATTATACATGTATAGAAGAGGCGAAGGAAAAAAAATATTTGGTATTCGGTTGTCGAGCGATAGTAGCCGATACGACATTGAACGGGCAAAAGCGTGCGAATATAAGTCTATATTTAGACCGGGCGTACACCTCGGGCTCGGGGCGACTGTCCTCGCACTCACTGGTCTCTCTCTCTCTCTCTCTCTCTCTCTCTTTCTATGTAGACGCGATTTCGCATCACGCGAGGTTTATACGAAAAACGATCGACACATTCACAAGGTTAACTTCGGATTGCTTTTTTTGACCATCCTCTTTTTATTATTATTCTGATGATGTGTGTGTCGAGAAACCGAAGAAGAAGGATGTCTGCGATGCCTCCTTTTTTTTCTCTTTTTAAATACATATATATATATATACGTATATCGTTGGCCTTGCGAGCTTTTCGCGAGGAATTAAATAATCGACAAATTAGTTAATGGGTATTGTTTTTTTCGTGCAACCGGTATATATACACGTATAGATGGGTTACATAATAAATTACATGCACATACATTTTGATTTTGTATTTTCTTTCTCAAATTTGATACTGTAGAGTTTTATTTTTAAAATGAAGTATATAAGAGTCTCGAGTGCGTGTGTCTATATATGCGTGTAATTAATTTGATTATAAAAGAAATGTGTGACGCAACGGAGGTTAATGACCGGGTAAAGAATTTAGTCTGATTGACGTCTGTCGGAAGTCTAGCTAAGAAAGTAATCTCGTTAATTTAAACACTTTTTTAGTATTTCGCATATTTTTTCTCGGACAAATGTAAATATTTTCTTTTTCTTCCTATTAATGACAATATATAAGTATATTATTACAGCACGGTTAAGGCATTAATCGTCATCGTATTTTGCTTTTCTTCTTTCATTTATACGAAATGTCGCAACGCTTCAATCGATTAATATATCGATGCATTAAGCATATACGTATATACATGCACGCTGCTGACCTATAACAATGGATGTATATTTTTGATTTTATCATCAGGGTATATATAATACATATATATATATATATAACTCGCGAATTCAATAAATTAACGATCCTGATTATGTTGCGGTTGAGATATACTTGATTGATATGTGCAACTTCAAAGAAATCGGTTTTATCATTTTTGTGTGTACGTATATATATGTGCCATTTGGTATACAATATATTTTGTAACCATATAATTATTAGCATATATCTATATATATATACATGTACTAATTTATCAATCAATCAGCCAAGTCATCGATAACAAATGTTTTTTCATTGAATTCTGTTCATTGAGTTTGTGTGCGTAAATAATTTTATTTAACGTATAAGAACCATTATATATACTACTGTACTATTAATTTATAAATGAGCTATTTTGGTTTAGCCATAGCTCACAAATTGTTTAACGGTCACTGATGTATATTTTCTTATAAACTTAATCATTATATCTTCAAATTACATAGACACGTTAAATTAAAACTTATTGAATAAGGTAAATAATAATTAATAATAATTGTTTAATTTCCTGCTAATAATTAGTCTTCCTATTATATCGATTATATATTTTTCCCCTTTTTTTTCAACACATACTATTTAGTTTAAATTAATTATTATATATTTCCCAACGTCTTCGAGATAATTGAATTGCGGTAAATTTGTTTGTCGATGCACATACCGCCGGTGACTCTCAAAAAGTTACCCTCTCGGGTATACGAAAAAAAACAAAAAAAAAAAAAAGAAGTAGCAAAAATTTCTCTCCTATTAATGCAAACCTATGAGAATAATCGTCAAGAGTCATGGACGTCGGAGGCAGTCTGGAATGCGTGCGATGTAAATTAAGAGCACTCGCGAGCTGCCCGCTGAAACTCGACCCTCGCAATCACGTTGTCCTTGGAACCATAGTCAGAGTGTTGCCTGCCTGGGTGTGCGTGTATATTACACTTATGTGTGTGAATACACGTTGCTCCTCGCTGTGTCCATCGAGAGAGGTAGACACACGCACACACGCACGCACACACGTGCGCATATGTGAAACGCGTGCACCAAGATTTTGCAATGCTAACTACGTCTCCAGCGGCTATACCTTTCGTCTGTTTTTCTTTCTTTCCTCGCAAAGATAACGAGGTCTCTCCCTATTTCTTTTTTCTCTCTTTTTCGACTATTTTTCTTTTATTCGGTGGTGATGATAATGACGCTCGCGCAAGGTGAATTTGAACGTCATCGGAATTGTAGGTGATTAGTACTTTGTTTTTTATATATAAATTGTATTTTTTTTATTCTTTATAGGTGATGTTGTTCTTTACTTAACATATCTACTTCGAGTATATATATATATATATATATATATATATAAAGTTAAAGTTGTTCACTTTTGTGTGTTATATATTTATACGTAGTTTGGTCAACTAGCGTTCCTTGAGAATTGTTAATTAAAAAGTATACACACTTTTCCCTCGTTAATATGTATCTGGAAATAAACTTTCGTGACGATTATGAAATAACGCTTGCATGGCTACATATTGTATATATCTATATTCAGACTTTTATTTTACTTTTTAAAGAGATATTTCTGTTTGATTGGATGTATATAATCAAAAAATTTAATAATTTTTAATAATTTAAATGATATACCGTACTTACACGATGTATATTATAAAGTATTACGTAAATTATAAATTTGCGTTTTATTTTGAAAAATAACTGTATATACGCCTTTGCGTATAACTACGTGAATGAACGAGTTAACGGAGCATATTTCATTATATTATATATATCTGGGAGATTCCACGTAAACTGATCCAGTTAAAAAATAGAATTTTGTTTAAATGTATGGAATCAGTAAAAAAACTACTTGAATAGAGTGTAACTAAATTTTTAGACCTGAATTTCAATTAGTACCAGAGCTGTAGCTAATCAAAAAATTATATTACATATGTATATAGGTATATTGTATGGATAATAATACCCATTTGAAATAAGTAAGTGAAGAATAATAAATAATGTAAAATTAATTGTAGATATACAGATGATACACTCGATTAAACTTTGAATTTGAGTTTATTACGTAAGTATATTTAGAAACTATTATGGTTTTTATTCGAAATCCATGAGTTGGATTGTGTATCTAGTCGATGAAATTTTTCGTAACTTTGCGAGCGGAATTTTAGCTAAGCTATATAGACTCGGTGGCATTGACGAGCGAATACTTTTAAAACGACAGCGACGACAAGGAGAACACAAAAACTTTCCACTGTTGTCTTATATGCATTGAGATTCTTAAAGATAACAGATCTGCTCCTTAATGTATTTATTCGCACTGTCGTGTATACCTAATTTTCTTTTATTTATTCGTATTCGTAGATATTATATAAATAAAATGAACTATCAGTTCGCGGTACGTGTAGACATTTTTTTAACAAAATAAGATTCTGTATCAATAATTGATTACACATAAGTGTGCGACGAGATTTTATTTACATTTATTCGTACGATGGTTAATTGATATAATAGATCGAGTAACAATAATTTCCTAATAATTAGCGTTATAAAAAAAAGAAAGAAACCGAATTCTCGAATTTGATAAAAGTGTATCGCGAATATTTGGTAACTGCGTGCGAAGATAATAAGTTGAGTCAATATTGACTTACACATGTACGTATATATATATACCTATATATATATATATATTTATATCTCTCTTTTTTCCCAATTGTCGCGCAAAGTGTAATCAGTATATTTTATACACGCACAATCATCAGGTAATCTTATATAAATTAACGTTTGTTTACTCTACCGATATTAATATTACTTAATTCGAATTTGAATTGTAATTTTATACGATCAGTGAACTTATGTATATACATATCCCGCGAATTTTATACCTTCTTTTTTTTTTTCTTTTTTGTCGCGAGAGTTCACACAGTTTTGTTTGCCTAGTCCTCGGTCCGCAAATAATAGCGTTAACGTAATGCCATACGTGCGCCTAAAATAAATAACTAAAAAAATGAATAAATAGAAGATAAAATATGTTAAATTACATTATACAGACCAACAGTCGCACACCGAGTTCAAAGCACTGTACATTACATGTATATATATATATATATATATATATATTTGATTAATTTCATTACTCTAATTTTTATTTCTTCAAGATATAATCGAATGATTGTAACGTTACTAGTTTTCTCATCGTGCGAACGATAGGAAATATCAATCTGTACGTAAACAATACGCGTACAAATTGCAACATTAGAATAGGGAATACGCGCGTGTGATATGTACAGTAATGTTTAAAAGCGTACATTGTAAAACTGACATTAAACAATAGGGAAAAACATGACGGAACAAACGTTGCACATTATTGATGTTGATCCGTGGTGATTGAATACCAACTCGTCTGTGTGTCTATATATACATGTATGTATGTACGTTGCGTAGGCGTGCCGTCCGCGCAAGAAGAAAAATAAAAAGATCAAAACGTTCGAGCCTAGAGAGAGAGAGAGAGAGAGAGAGAGAGAGAGAGAGAGAGACATATCCATGGGAGACCTTCGTAAGAAAGCGGTCTCGGGCGAGTTGCACCTGTAATAACAATGTTTCGCGTCGCTTGATAATATACGTACATATATAATATACGTGCGCGAGTTATTCGCGCGTATTATCACTTGAATCACTTGGTTACTTATATACACACCACTCGTTTATTGGTTTATCTTTATTCGTCTACGAACGATGAGTTGGCTGATTTGTTACACTTTTCATTATTTCATTTTACCACAAAGTTTTCACTTCTTTTTTTTCCCTTTGATTTTCGTTTATATTTTTAAGACCTCGATTCAAAACTATATTAGCGCTTTTTATTGAGACGGTTTTTCATTTGTTGCCTACAAATGTTCAAACAGCTTTTGGGGACATCTTTTTACACCACAGTGCAATTACGTGTAGTATTACAAGTGATATATGTATGTTAAATTTTGTTGTAAATTTACTGAATAATAGTGTGAATACATAATTATGTGAATTATATAACTTGAAAGAGCGCTTTATTATAATTTATACTATTCTCTGTTATTGTTTCTCAGTGGATTTATTTCAAAATTTGACAGATTACTTGCAATACTTACGTTCTGGTGCCCTAAATACCCAAAATCCGTTCAATCGTTATATTATATGTAGGGGAGGGCGGGGCTAACTTGACCACGGGGCTAATTTAACCTTTTGGAATATTTTCACGCAGAATTCGTTTTTTAAAATTGTGCCCGGGAAAAAAGTTACCTTTTTCCCTAGTAGAATTTTGAGTTCAATTGAAACGGTTTTTAAGCCAGAAAGTGACGAATTAACACAAATTACGTCTAACCTTAAAATGCTCAAGTTCTACTAGGGTTTATTCTCAAATATTTGTTTCGAGATACATTTGTGACTTTCAAGCACTCGAAAAGGTAGTACCAAAAAACTGCTTTTGCACTTTGCATTGTGATCTTTTTGCTCGTGTAGAAATACGTTTCATAATAAGCGAAAGAAGAATTTTGCGATCCGCGGCGATAGACAGCCTCGGGACTAAGTTGCTCAAAACGATTTTTTTTTTACCTTCGGTATAGATTTTTTATTTTTAAATTTTTTCATTCGGTAAAAATCAGGTAAGTAGTTAAGATGTTGAACTTGTTTTCTGTCCTGGTAAAGTGTAAAAAAATTTATAAAATGAAAACGGGCAACTTAGCCCCGTCCTCTTTGAAATTTGGCCATTATTTATGAATTAACGCTGAAAATGTGTATTTTATAACTAAAAATAAGCAATTTTCTAACAACTTTTTAAAAATTGCTGTTTTATTTTATACCTAACAATACGGTTGATTCACACTGAGACAAGTAATTCTTTGGGAGAAAGAATCTTTCTTGTAAAGAAATGTGGATTGAAATATAACGAAAGGCACATGACTTAATAATAAAGTGTTCTATGACTTGATTTGGCAATTGGTGCACATTTATATTTAAATTATTCATATAGTTAAGATGCGAATTATTTATAAGTTAGAATTGTAATTTTGATTCGAATTTAGTGAATTAATATGATTATATTAAAGAAAATTAATGAGAATAAGTAAATTAAGATTAAATTTTCATACATCTGTAAATAATAATTTATTTGTATTATAATGAATACATCAAATAAGAGTTTTCTTTGTAATTCCACATTTTCTAATAATGATTTTTTTTCAACTCATATTCTCTAACTATTAAGAATTATGAACTTCATATCATAAGATAATGGATAGTTTTCTTTTATAGAAAAAAGTTTATAATTGCAGAGGAATATTCCATAACTATTTAAAAAATCGACATTTGGTACAAATAATCTAAGATTTTACGGTACGAAATTCATAGTTTCTTTGAATGCGAGAATCATACTGATTTTTTAAAATTCGCTTTGAACAGTGACATTTCTTTAGAATCATTGAAAAATATGTAATACCATGTGACATCACGTGTAATGCACGTTATCTTAATTATAAACCACTTGGATACAGTTTAATAAAAAAATGGTTATACATTGAAAATGAATTATCACTTTTTGCAACACATCGAGAGTTATTTTAAAGATATTAACGAGATCTATATATTATTTCCTCGCGCAACTCAGGCTATAATTTCCGCGGTGTACACCTAATAAACTTGTTTGTGTTTATATATTTACTACCCAACGATTCACTAAATTTACATATATACACTTCCTGTGGAGTCTCGGTTCCGGTGCAAAATACAAGAAAAATAAAAGCAACTATGCGTATTTAGGTCGAACGGCGTCTCTTTAAATGCTCTTTTATATACATATATATACATGTACAGTTGAAACGTCCGAGTGTATTATTCTTAGGTATAGCGTATATATACGTATATATAGCTAGATTTTACGATGACTATTCATAACTCGCGTGAGTGTGTATATAACTTATTCGCCCGTGGAAATTCATATAGACGCTCGGATTATTGTTATATTGACGCACCCATTCAATCGCGATCCTCTGTCGTGTGTGGTGTTCACCTTTTATCAAACATATGGTGAATAGTTAAAAAAATGTACATATACGTGTGTGAATATATTTTCACCAACGGAAAATTCCAAGATCTTGTTTCTACCTTTCCGATTGCGCTTGGATTATTTAAAATCATATAATTTACCGGTTTAACGATTGGTTTTACTTTAACGAGCGTCACGCGAGTCTTACTTTAAATTTATTAATTTCGTCAAGTTTCTAGTCGCCGTTTTTCTTTTTTTTAATTCCATTAAGTATACCTACAATGATATCACCATCCACCAATCCACGAGAAAAAAAGTTCTTTAGATATCAATTGAACGTTATTCTGTAAATTGCACAACGAGCGAGCTATATTCGCCGCAATTATGTACGCGCGGTCAACAAAAAATCGAGATGTTAAAATGCTAAACAGAAGAGTAAACTAAAAACTATTGAAGCATATCGGTATATGTGCATGCAACTTGCATAAAAACGTAGTAAAAGGAGCAGGAATGTCGTTCCCCTCCGTAAAAAGCTCGTATTCCTTTTTTTCATCGTAATCGAGGTAGTTGAGAGAAAAAAATAAGAGAAAATAATTTATGTATTTCATTGCTCGTGTAATTTGTCGGATATATGTATATATGTATATACGTATAATAATAAGGGAAACGTTGAGCACGTGCAGAGTTTCATGGTCGAGACGGTTGATGTCGGTAAACAATAAATTAACGAACGAACCAGATCGAGTTAGTTGCACTTGTGTACAAGAAAATTGTGATAAATGCGTTGTGTCAATTTGCAGATTCTTTTTTAGCCTGTTTCACTTTAATAAAATGGCAAATTTGGTTTAATTTGCGAATTTGCATTTTATTTTCAGCTGTTTGCACGATCAGTGGATGGGATGATCAATAGTAATTTTCAAACAAATGGTATATATAACATTCTGCGTGCGTTATTCGTATTAAATCTATATTATTTAATTTGCGTAATTAACTAAACAAATATTTTTTCGATCAGGTAAGATATATCATTGTTATAGGTGTACTTTTATTCTTTCGCATATTTAATTTGATTATTTAGTGTCAAATTGATTAAAAAAGTTCATTTTTAATGTGATAAGATTTTGATATTGGCCTTGGGTTTGTATAAAAAAATAGTTCAAAATTTTGACAATTGAACTGCGATTGTGAAGACAACTAGTTTTGTTTCATTATAAAACAATTTCATACAATTTGGTAAATATAATTATTATTTTCACGTGCGGAATTTGAATTTATAAAATTTTTTTCGTTGCAAGGACTTTTTCTAGACGTATTCAGGCAATATTATAACGTTTCAAAAAACTGAAAAATGATATATTTTTTATTACAACAAATTTGTCGAAAAAAACTGTCCGTTGCGATATTGTGTTTCCTTTGAATATGCGTATTTTTTCATATTTATTTTATTGATAAATCAGTGAGATTTTTGGAATGCCGTAAATCATTGTTTTATAGCTCTATACATATGTATATATTACTGAACCTAAACAATAGTTATCTACATATAAATAAGTAATTGTTAATCATTTCGTAAAAATTTCTCTGTCACGTTATTATATTTATTTTGAACAGTATCTGTGATTATTTTCAGATTTTTCATACAATTAGGTTTTACAATTTTTGGGATTTTAAAGGTACATATATAAGGTCTATGCAATTTTGGGTGTCACATCCCCTTGAAAAAATATTTGTGTGTAAGCCAAGAAAATATTGATCAAGTTCGAAAGAACTAAATTAAAAAAAAAGTTATCCCGTATTCGACAACTGGTAAATATTTTTTTGAACATGTCCCACAAAATATTGTGTTGATATTTCAGTAAAATAAATTTTAAAGTAATATCGATTAAAATCGATGCAATTGTGCAACAAGCAAAAGTATAGATCCTTGCACGATTTACCTTCGTCAATCGTTTCAACATATATATATCCCATATATATTTCCTCGCTGTTAATATTGTCGCTCCGTCCTATACACGCGCCCATAGACAAATAAATATTTTCCTCTCTGCGGCGTACATCGTCGTCGTAGTGCGCAACTTTCCCGGAATCCGCCAGCAATACCCCACACACATCCTTAAAAGCGCACGAACGAACGAACGAACGAACGAACGAGAAAAAGCGCGCATATACGGAGGGGACTCGCCGACCGATGAAAATTATTATGCGCTCGCGAGCTCGAGAGTCACGTTGCAGGCCACGCGCTCTCGTGCGATGTAGGTTAGTATTTTTACGAGACGAGTCCCAACTTTATACACACACACACACACACGTTTACGCTTGTATATACAATTATATATATATATTTAGATACTTGGGCGAACAATCGTGGGGTAGCTGGTGCTCAGCATTTGTAACGCGCGACTTTTTTCGCAACTTAACTTGCGACCGTGTGTGTGTTTACTTGTCTCGTTTGCGCTTTATTTTTCTAGCCGGATGAAGACGTGTCGCAATGAGTATTGATTTGTTTATTTTTTGCGCTTTTAGATCGATCGTGTGCACCAATTATTTGAATTATCCGAGATTTTGAAATTCCAGTTTATATATAAGCTATATATATATATATATACGCTATACATAATGCATTTTCTTTCTTCTTTTTTTTGTTCTTTATAAAGTATGTTTTGTAAAAATTGAATATTTTATTATGAGATTATTATTAAAGACATACCCAAATTAGAATGGTGTATTAATGAAAAAGACTTTTATTATTGAAATATGCGCATTTAGTATAGATACAGATGTCTGGCGCAATTTTTTAATTAAATTGTTATTTGTACTCATGTAAGTATTTGATGTCGTGTGTACAACAAACTTACAAGGAGAGAACACCAACCTTGCCCGAAACGGATCTCTACCAAACTCTAGTATATTCTTTCTACTATAAAAATATGAAGAAAGCCGGATTTATAGAATCTAATGCCCTTTCTTATCACAGATATAAGCAAATAACAAAAAATCTCTTCGCCGAAAATACTCTTAACTTTGATTGCTTGTAATTCAAAAACGAGTAAAGATATATATTCAAACTTAAATTCCGAAGAAAGCTGAGATCGAGTAGATATATTTTGAAAAAAAGAACCTTAAAAATCTTAATTTAGTCAAAAGTTATAGAAGAAATAAAAAATAGACGAAATTTTAACGAAAATTTAGCATTGAAATTTAATGATTTTTTAAGCCAAAATTTCGTCTAATTCTTATTTTATCCATAACTTCAGACCAAATTTAGATATTTGAGCTTCTTTTTTTCAAAATATGTTTACACGATTTCAGTTTTCTTTTGAATTTTAGTTTGAATGTACATCTTTACGCGGTTCCGAGTTACAAGAAATCAATAAGTTAAGAGTATTTTCGGCGAGTTTTTCGATATTTGCTTATATCCATGGTAAGAAATGGCATTAGAATCTATAACTCCGATTTTCTTCATATTTTTGTAGTAGAAAAAATATCCTAAAGTTCGGTAAAGATCTGTTTCCCACAGGGTTCCTCTCCTTGTTAGTACAATATTTTCAGAAAACCTTTTAAAGAGTAATACGCTCGTGAAATCTTATGTTATTTTAAATTTAACGGTCTGTACGAGTCAGAATATATAAATATTCTTAATCATCAGTCAATGGTGTACTACAATTCGTAGCCTCTACGCCAAACTGAATGAGTATAAATAATTTAATTCTGGAGATTTATTTAATTAATTAATTATTAATTAATTTAATTCTGAGGCAATTGTGGTCGAAACATTTATTATATTTATAATTATGTCATACATTTTCTTTATCTTTGTATTTAAAGTTACCTTAATAATATTTTTTATTTCCACATTAATATTTTCAATTTAACTTACTTAGTCTCCAAAATTAAATTATTTATACTCATTCAATTTGGCGTAGAGGCTACGAATTGTAGTACACCATTGACTGATGATTAAGAATATTTATATATTCTGGCTCGTACAGACCGTTAAATTTAATATAACATTTTCAGAAAACTGTTTTGAATTTTAAATTACTTTGTATTTGTACTTGAATTACAAAACTACACAGTTATAATTATGTTAATTTAAATGATGAGAAGAATTAGGGTGATATACGACAGGTAATTGCGGTTGTAGTTTTGTCGGTGCAGGTGTCGTCGGGTTGCGAATTCCGGATTCCAAGAGGGAGAAAGGAGCTCTCGACACGTCCTTCGCGCGAGTCGAAGGCTCAGCCCGCTCAGCTCGTAGGTTCGTCGCCACGTGACTCGTAAGTCGTAAGATGTATATAGAGAGCCTCGTTTTCAATTCGACTCGCGGATTCGTTGCAGGAAGGGAAATACCAAGACGAATTCGTCATTGCCTTTGTTAGTTTAAACGGATCGAGGTTTAGTGTTAAGTAAATTTGGATATGACTAATCGAGTATCGATTCTCTGTATCCCTCGGTGAAACTTTTTCTTTGTAATCATTTTCGTTACATATATATATATATAGCCGAATCTCCTCGACGAACGTTATTCCAAAAGGAAAGATAAAAAATATTTATCCGCATATATATGTGTACTTAATTAATATACGTTTCATCGATATTTTACAAAGTACATACATTTTTTAATGCGCACGTGACAAAAATTATCGTGTCACGATTGATGACTGCATCTGTGAACTGATTGCACGCACGGACGCCCACGCGTCAGCTGTTTACGTGTTGAGAGAGTCGGCGCTTCGGTCGATCAATGCGTATTTATTAATAGAAACTTACGATCGTACTTATTTAGCCGTTTTCTTTCGTTTTGTTTCATTTTGACGTCGCACACTGCACATTTATACGTATTAGACCCTCCCTCGGTTTTTTATTATACATAACCTGCATTCGTTCTATTCCATAAAATTGTAATAAACACGATTGCTGTCCAAATTTTCCAAAAATTTTCTATTTCACTGCACCGTCAAAGCGGTAATATTCGAGAAATTATTGTTTGATGACACATTCAACAAATTTTTATAGAGCTATAATAATATATAACTTATAAAATCTTGGACGTTACCTGAATTCCTCGGACGCTTCGAGCATATATTCCATCATTAAAATTCGCTGTGAGCTGCTGTCACTTTCTATCGTGCAATCGGTTGCTCTTGCGTTTTTTAAAAGTGAAAGGCCGCAGACACAACATGGCTGTTAAAAAAGAAAAGGCAGTAAAATAATAGGAAATCTATAGATACATACCTATATATATTATATATATATTTTAAAATTTTCCAATTGGTTGTTTAAAGAAATTTGCGATTCGGAAGAATATACTCGCGTAATCGACTTTTTATTAAGAGTCTAATTTAAGATAAGATATCGTTTGAGCGTGCAGTATTAAATTGTCGGAGACCAAAATAAGAAATAAACCGTACACATTTAAGAATACATCAGGAAATGAAGAAAATAAAATTTTAATCGTCAAGAGTTATACTGGTTTCTTCCTAACGGATTTTAACGATTATGCAGACTTTTTTTCTGCAGTACGCAAAACGATGCAATCAAACAGCTCGTATTTTACTAATTAATGGAAAATGTTATTCGTACCTTGCGGATACTGTAAATAAAAACGCATACAATTATACATTTTTGATAGAATTTAAATATATATGTATATATATATTAATAGAATTTAAAAACAATAGAATAAGTAATAACAAGATATATTTATTAGATCGAGATAACTTAAAATAAATTTGATTTTTTTCAAAATAAATATATAAATTCGCGAGACGTAAATTCGAAATTAATAATAATTGGTTTACTGATCGATATGTAACCTACAGATTGATTTCTTAATTGTAATAAAAAAGGTAATGAGTTTGTATAATCGATCTACGAAAAACTAGGTATCAGAGTGTAAAAAATTGATAAATAATTGAAATGACATTACTCGAAAGAGATTAACTTTTTCTCTCCTCTCTCGGTCCGAGTCGTCGTTTCGTATATATATATTTATTAGATACTTTTCCATGGTGTAAAATCACGTGTTCGAGGGAGAGAGAGACGGTCACATCAGCAAAAGTTGCACGTCAGCTGAAAGAGAAAAATCTCGAAGTTCGAAGGCAATGCGCGTAGTTGTCTCTCACACGAAGACAAGATTTACACCTCCGTAGTCAGAGCGAGTCGTATATACGTGTGTAGGATGGCATAGAGCGAGAGGGCGATCGATCCAGTTTCGTGTTTACCGCGTGCCTGCACGAGCGCCTTTTCGCGTTTTCAAGGCAAAAGAGAGAGAGAGAGAGAGAGAGAGAGAGAGAGAGAGAGAAGGCGATGCGTGCGTGTGCCCGTCTCGGGAAATCTCATTCGAATTGATTGATGCAAGTCTGGTTTCAGGCTGTTGGTCAAACCACGTAAATCGTAGTGCGAATCTTGGCCTGGTATGCAACTACTTGTTGGAATGTCGATCGAATGATAATTGGACCCTAAGATTGCCATATTTTTATTCCTTTGATTAAATCTACGCTATATATATTTTCTCTTATTTCATACAAATGGACCTATTAATCTTATATTTTTTAGTTATTTTTCTTTTACCGAATAGAGTGATATACATATACTACACTGTAATATTCTCGTTTATAATAACGAGCTTTGTACGCTTCATTAAAATCAATTAATATACAATGTAATTTTAGGGTGACTGTATACGTGTAAATGCTATGTGTTTATAAATCGGTAATGAATGATTTTTACTAATTAATATTCACAGATAAATATCTCTCTAATCATTGGTAGTGGTATAATTCTCGATCGTCAACCACGCTATTTAATTAAATTCTCGAATCGCGAGCGCGCGCGAGTAACTAGCAAACTTTCGATGCAGACGTGATCAAGGCTGTATAAGCGCTAATGGGGTATAAAGTAAGATCGTAATGTATATATATATATGTATACATAGCGATCTTGCATTTTCCATTGAGTATTGTTTGCAGTTTGCGAAAATTTAGCAAGGTCGTTTACATCTACAAACGTTAATGTTATACCTATTATAGATTTTCTTTTATTTTCAAGCTTATATGTAAATTTTAAAATTTTCTTTTTAATTTTCCGAACGAAAATATAGTTGATTCGAGCGAAATTGGCAATATATAGCGCTGGAAAAAATTAGTATTACTAACGCGTTTGTACACTGAATTTCTTCTAGGGATTGTTCGTTTAGTCGACGCGACGCGTTTCATAATTAGAAGCGGAAAGTTTGATACGTTGCAACAACGGTATATACCGATTGCGAGAGATTCTATCTATATACCCGATTTTATACACTGTTTGTATAGACCTATATGTGTATAGAGTGTATTTTTTTTTAATTTAAATTTTTCGAAATTTTAATACGTATAATACATTGTTGTATAGAGTAGTTTTTCAACCAGTACGTAGGTTTTTAAAATTGCATTAGTATCGAAAGACGCAATAGGTTGGTATTATACGAGCTTTTTACAAGAGACTCTCGCGGTCTCTCGCGCCTTCCATCCATTCATTAACGAGAGTGCGGTACACTTGTTCGCGTTTCGCAAAAAGAGTTTATAAAAAGGCCAGAACGGCCGACAAGCCGCGTTTGTGCACGTGCGTGAACATCGAGCGTGTTACCCGCGTGTGTAATATACACGGTCGAATCATTAAATATACACGAGATTTCACGTACAATGATTTTATTTATATTGGAAAATTAATTGTCGAAGATGAAATTGGAGAACGTTTCGATTATCGAAATCCAGCTGTATAATTATATTTGATTAATCGAGTGTGAAAATCGATTAATCGGTTGATATATATACATATATATAAGAGAGAAATCGATCGAGTTAACGAACTACAAATTTCGCAATGTTGTATATCTGTAGCAGAGGAGAAAGAGAGGAAGAGAGAGAGAGAGAGAGAGAGAGAGAGAGAGAGAGAGAGAGAGAGAATATGAAAGAAAAGCACGTTGTCTTTGGTTTGGCAAGTGTATATAAAACCGACCTAAAAACGCCGATCTCTCTTTGTCCTCGAGGTTTAGAGGCGCGCGCGCGCAATGGGAAATGCAGACGCCGAAGAGACCCGACAAAGGAACGATAACGCACGAGCAAATGCGAAAGTGAATGTACTCGGCGACGACTCGCGAGTCGTATATGTGTATGTATGCAATCAGTGGGCAGTAAGGTCGACGAAGGTCGTCAGCCGCGCCTCGATAGTTTCAATCATGTGTCTTATCTTATACGTCTATTGGTTCTTTCAAACCTTTTTCAACAACCCGAATTCTTTACCACAACTTTTCTTTTTGTCGCGATAACTCCACACCACATACACTTTTGACATTCGACGAAAGTTTCATCTTTTTTTTTGTAATTAATCGTCGTTCGTACGAGAAGAATTAATTTATTTACGTACACGTGTGCGCGCGTAAAAGATTAATTGTTTCTCGTTAAAGGCAAAATTATACAACGATTATGTACATGTATGTAGACGCTTCATTCAAACAAATTTAAACTTTTCGAATGAATCTTAAATATATATACGTCCACACAATCTCAACCGAGTATTTTCCTGTATTAGCCAATTGGTTTAAGCGATCGTGTGACCTATTTTTTATTGTAACACGTGCGTATATATGCACACGCTATTCCACTTTTGACATTCTTGATCCTCTTCCGTTCTACAAAATTGCATTTACTCGGCAATCTAAAAAAAAGGAGAATTTATATATATACCTATATATATACACACACACACACACACACACACACATGTATATATGAGGTTGAGTCAAATCGAGCGACACGTGGATTTGCATTCAATATTTCTTGGTATTCCTTGATGTCTTCCGTTCGGTCGCGTTTTTATCCGCTCTCGTCATCATCCCTCGTAACGCATTGTATATAAGTATATACCTACGTGGGTATATTTTTTTCCACTTTGATCTTTGAACTTGCATTGTATACGATGTACGATGTAAGGTCGAAAAAAGAGCATTAAAGTCGAAGACACTTTTTATCTACTGTAGATTTTTTGTATATATTATTTTGAATTTGGCCAACTGTACGCATCTGCTTTTTGTTTTTCTTAAATCGATGTACAGACTCGTTTGGTATCGACAGTTAAGCTAAAAATGTAAATCGTGAGAATACCCGAAGAAGAATATTACCGTTTTAAACCCAATGATGCCCGCGGAGTCGCCGAAAATAAATATAATCGAGAGAGAGGGAGAGAGAGAGAGCCATCACGCATAAATAAAACTTCCGTCACATTCCGTCTTTGCGCGATTAAATTTTCATTGGAAGGCCAAATAACGTTGCCTTCCCACCCCGAATAATGAATTTATCAACGTTTTTTATACGCAAATACACAAATATAACTCGGCTTGTGCAAAGTATATAGGTATACCTTTCATTTATAGGTATGCGTTATACTGGTATATAATATTATTATCTACCCTTCGAGTATAATAATGTTAATATTATATTGACTCCATAAAATAAAACAAACTTTTCCAAGTGCCACGATTAGTTTTCCTAAATTATCCACTCTCGGTCTCACGCGCGTACTTAAACAAGATCAACCGATATATACGTATATTATAATCTGGTCGACGCGAGAAAATGCACACGTGCGTCCACCAGCTACGCGACCCTTGCACACACACACATATATATATATACATCTATCGTCTATCCTCCTTAATTGCAATTACTCGGCTTATCGCCTATAGTGCACAACGGCGAATTACTCTGCACTACAGCTATAAAATTTTATCCCTCGATATGTTATATAGATATAATAACTAATTTTCACATTTTTTCATTTTTGACTTTTCCGTTATTTATACATACACTTTCGTTAATTTTTCACACACTTTCATTCGGTTTCGTAATCGTTCTTCCTGCGATGTATTTCTATTATAAACGTTACTTTTTATCAATCAATTCGATGTAGCCCCTCCGGGCGACTGTTTAATTTTCCATATAATGCACAAAAAATAGATTCTCATCTTTTATTTTTAGTGATTTATACATATAAATACAATTTATTTCGCGGCGTATAAAAAGAAATCCTTGTCTTAAAATTTATACTTTTTTTTGTTAAATTGTTTATTCGAGAACTGATGATTGTGAGAAAGAAACGTATATATATATATATATATATATATATATGCATATATAAACTCTTCAATATATTATTGAATATAATTAAAAATGTATAAGTAATTCGCTTTACTTGCAGTCTCGATGGTAGATCGTGCAAGGACGAAATCTACAGGATGGGTCTCGGTGCTGGCTATTGCGAGGGAAATCTCAATTTCGCAACAGCCTCGGAAGACGATGAAGTTTACACAAAAAAGAAAGTGTCGAGGGTGAGTTGATAACAATAATATTTTTATACTATATTTCATCGCGCGCGTGTTATTAATTATTATTATTATATTTTACCGACTTTTTTTTTAAAAATATATTTATTTATCGATTGCGTAACTGTAATGTACACATAATGTATGATTATATATCATGTACATAGTCTTTGTCACTTTGTTCTGAATCGCGAATGAGTTGCCAGTATGAATTAACAAAATATAAATGAGTTATTTGATAAAAAGATTGATACTGACATTACCTCAAAATTTACACAATATTATAGATCGCACCGCGTTCGGCAAAGCCGAAAATCAAAATTTTCGAATGACGATATGGACACGCGTTTAAATACATGTATATGTTGAAGGTATATAAACCAACATGCGCTCTCGCATGAGTAATGAGAGAAGAATGTCGGCCGCGTTTGCTCGGACACGTGCAGTGCCTTCGTCTTTCCTGTTTTGACACACGCGCGCCGCATCGCCTCACGGGAATTTAGACCAGCCCGTATATATACGCGCGTGTATAACATGCAAACGTATATACATGCAAAATTAGTGGGAAAGTCTTTTTCCACATTGTTGAATCAGCATCTGATGCAATCATTTTTTGTGTGTTTAATTGACCATATATACGTTTCTGCAAACTTGACCATTTCCATTTTTTTTTCTTTTTATAAAGGATATTGCGTATTGATTGGTGGGTGTATTTTTTATTCTTTTTTCGCTTCTCGTTGTCGTAACGTATCGATCAACTCCGGAAAATTCGTCGCGCTTAAACTTTATATATAAAATACATTATTTTTAAAAATGTTTCAAGGAATCGTACGATGCTATTTCCTATAAACCGTGTGTATACGTGAATTTAATTAGTGCGGAATATTTATATAATTTTTTCTTCAATAGATAATGCTATATAGGATTCTCGGAAAGTTGTTTTTCTTTGAACATACGTATTGTAGTCGTTTCTCTATAGAAAATTTTTTAACGGATCGTTTATACAAATAACTATAATGTACATATATATATATATATATATATATATACATATATTCGGATCGAAATAAATTGAAAAGTAAAAGGATTCGCAATATACAATAATGTAGTGTAAATGACGTAGTGATGTCAATATTACCATTTAAATTAGTGTTCTATATAGTATAGAGAGTACATAGGTCACCATTTACGTGATCATCCGTACGTCAGTTTAGAGCGTCTAATATATATGTATATATTTAACGCGGAAACGTGCCATGCGCGAATAATCGATCCGAGTCGCGTGTGGCACACGTGCGCGAAAATCGCCACGGCCAAGATTTATCGACGCGCTAAAAATAGAGTATACATATACATATCCTCGGACAATCGAAGATCGACGCTTAGGATCATCGTCCGCATTTTTAGTTGTTCTCTAATATCGTCATGATTTTACATCGATATTCTACAGCCAGACAGTGAAGCAATGTATATGTGCGCACGGAGTGAAAAGGAAATGAGCGTTTTTAAGAAAATATATATTGATATTTGTATTATGTACATTTTAGATAATATTTAATAGAAATATATAAATACATTTAAATAAATAATAATAAATACTTATCTAATTCAATTAAATATTATTTCCTCGGAAACGGTTTTTCGAATTTAATTAATTTTCATTTTTTGTTAATTTACATATAGATTTCAAGATGGATAATTAACATTTTTTAAATTAAGATTTACCATTTAACTATCGGTGTGCTATAACTTTTTAAATCGATTTTTAACAATTTCGCAGTGCGTCTTAATTGTCACGTATCATTCAAACGACAGTTAAGAGAAAAAGAGAGACTTTTAATTTAATAACTTTAAATAATTTCCATTTATTAGTAATATAATAATGATAATAATTTTTTTGATAATTCCGTTGTTAACGATACGTACGTACCTCGTGTACCTCTTCCTTAAAGAATTTAAAAAAAAAGGTACGTATTATAGAAAAACAAAAACGTTTTCTTCAGTCATTCCGTCTAATTAATGCCCGTGAGAACAACAAAGGAAAAGTTATTTTTCTCGGTTTATCATTCAGTGGTCGGACGACTTATTAGTCCACGCGTGCTCATCGAACGCAACCGTGAATCGTGATGCACACGCTGCGTGTCGAGGTGCACACGTATGCGGGTATATATACGCATATATACGTGTATTATACCTATATAGATGCACATAACGTTTAAGCGCCAACAATCAGTCAAGGTCCAGACGTTACACGTGGACGGCGAAATAACTTAGCTCACTTGATATTTTCAACGTGCTTATTTCCATTTTTTGTTGTCTTTTATCCGTTTTTATCTATTTGTTAAGTTGTATATATACGTATTGTCTCTGTATATATACATATACAGAGAGTTTCGAGCATTTAACACGTGTATAACGACGCGACAGGTTGTTTTTGTTTTACTCCTTCGTTTTTTCGATTATTACAATATATGCTGTATATACACACATAAACGTTGTATACGTTCGATGGAAATGTTCTTCGAATCTATATTGTTTTAGTAATTAATTATACACGTCAATTTAGTGATTACGCGTCTATGTATTTTATTTGTTTTAATCAAAACGATCTGTTTATATTTATCTCTATAGTTATTGAACGAATTTTTAATATTGAGTTAATTACGATCTGCATGTGCATGACCTTAATTGAAAATCTTATTAAATACTATTTTATTTTATATGATTGATGTATGGTACTGTGAGGTGAACGCGAAGATTTAAGATTATCTTGCAGCGGCACCGATCTCTTATACTCGTTTGTAATGTATATATAGGTGTACACTGTTGTACATTACGTCTCTTTATATATGAAATTAGAAAGGAAAACAATAGGCGGATGTTAAAATGATATACTTATACCTTTTCATTCGGTGCGCTTTGTACACTTATTCGTATATATATATCTACAATGTTGGAGATTAAATCGATTAGGAAAAGAAAAAGGTAATTGTAAATGATAATGATTAAACGTCGATCGGATTAATGAGATTAGAGTTATAATTAGATTTCCTCTATTTTTTCTCGCATTTTAATTCTAACTATCACGGATCATGATTGTCTTCTATGGCAGGGTTGTAACACGCCCGTCTTTTCCGATGGGCCAAATTGGAAAGTTTGCACACGCGAAATCCCATACCTCTAAAAAAAAGAAGCAAGTTGAAACTCGCTCTCACATTTTTGCGGTTATGCAACAGACCATATATTATTAAATCCTTCTCTTTTTCTCTGTAAAATTGTCACGTGATGACGATGCGCGTATTTATGCATCGACCGCGGGAGATTCCTGTATGTAATTGGTGAAACTTTCCTTCATATGTCATCGGTGACACGCGCGTGCAGCGTGTGTGCGTGTGCGTGTGCGTGTCCGTGTATATACACCTTTTCGAGAAAAAAAAATCTCTCTTCTCTTTGTAAACGTCACCTGTATTTTTCCCCAAATTTTACGTCGGAATTTTTTTTCCGCTCGGTTATTTATTATTTATAATATATTTGTATACGTGGTCTGTATATATGTGTATATGTATATATAATAAAAATGAATGGGAATTCGAGGATTTGTGAAAGCGAGCGCGTGATCTTTTGAAAGCCGTGATTCCGCGGTGTTTTTGCGTAAATTCGCTGCCGTCATCTTCCTTTGGTTGATTTTACGAGGTCGATATGTATCGGCAACCAATGCGAATTCGGCTTATAAAAATGTGTGTACGCGCGCGCGGTTCATTATTTCTTTCTTTCTTTTTCTTTTTGGTCACGGCTGTCATTGGCGGCTCGAAGGCTACGACCTACTAATTCAACACGATCGCATCTTTCATTATTGAAATTGGCATTGAAATTACTGCGAATTCAAAGTTTCACTGTCATTGCTAATAAGTCTATATTTCCTCGTTTCTATATACATATTAAATTAATTGTATCGTTATAATTATAAACACACACGTTTAAAAATATTATTCTGACCTATATATATATAAACGATTTTTCGAAGATAAAACGACTTCCCGTAAATAATCTCAAAGAGAAGATAAATGTTTGACTTTTCCGATGATTTACAATGAGCCAATAAGATTTTTTTAGAGCTCCTTCTCCCTCTCTCTCTCTATATATATATATTATATATACGACTGCAGACCTTCAATGTATATCGAGGCAGTTACCGAGTTTTTTTTTTTTTGAAAAATGAACCACGTGTGCCGTAACGTGTCTACGTGTTTGTCGACACGCGAAAATGAAGTCATCGAAGCGAGAATACCTGATTATATCTCGGTTACTACACTATACACACGAATTTGCCGATTTGGCTTTTGGTGACTCAGGAGTCATTCCTTCTTCATCGAGGCAGGTTAAGTAAAACCAACTGAGCTACTTTGACTTTTTCTTTTGATACATGTTGCAATTGTCTTTCGTCGTTTAGGAAAATTTTCAGGTCGATTCAAATGAGAACGCCGACTTGTTTTTTGTTTTTCGTTCGGTATATATAAAATCTCCATTGACACGTAGCTTAACCGGAAATAGATTGTTAAAAAAAAGAGATTATTTTACGATAGACGAGTGGGTGACCATCATTCAACCGTTCATTCAACGTAATATCACCGCGTAGTAATGTTCAATTAATTGAAAATAATGAAATTGAAACATCGAAAACATATTTTACGAAAGATTTACATTCGTCGAACAATTCATGTATATATATATATATATATAAATCGAAAGGTTGACAAAATCTGATGCTATAAAAAAAGTGTTGCGAAACATAGTTCTCGAGAAGTTAAAATTTCTCGTTCGATCACGCGTAATTCTTCGAATTTAAACGAGAAATGTACCTACACCATGAGCCACTTTCATGATTCACACGTGGATCGGGCGTAGCGCGTTAAACCGCACGTGATTGCCGTCTCATAGTCGACCATAGGTCGACCGATCAAATGTAGAATATTATACACGGTGTATGGATGTATACAGCCGACGTTACAGTAACGTGATTCTCTTCAGTTGTTAAGTAAAGCTGACGCATATATATTTTTATGTTTTTTCGTTGACACCAGCAAAAAAAAAAGTATTTTATGACTTTTCGTTGTCAGCATTGATAGTGTTCATTCAAGTGGAATATGACTGCAGCTATAGTGGTTTTAAAATTTAACTATTATATATTAAAATAATTATATAATATATAATATATAGAATCAATCGTGAATTTGAAGAATTTATGTTATGACTAATATTCGTAGATAACAGATTTAACAGATTTTCATTATTGTTTTTTCACGACTATGAGACGATATGTGTATACGCGTCGTATGTGTTGTGATAAAATTTTTTTAAACGCCAACGTTATTGTGAGCATTAAAAATTTATCGAATAAATTGGGTACTTTTCTGCGCATTAATAATAAATACACCCAAATCGCTACAACTTGTTGAGCGTATTACTCCAAAAATAAAAATGTATAAAACGTATACCCTGGAGGAAAAAGGAAAACGAAATTTTGGTTTGTGGGTATACGTATCTTATAATGATCGTCGTGGTTATTACATATAATCGACCTCGGTATCGACGAACTCGCAATCGACACGTTCGCCTTACGTTCTTCTCTCTCTCTCTCTCTCTTTATGCCCATCGAGCTTTAATCTATTTATACAACGCCGCGACGTCCACGATAATGTTGCTACTCGATGCACGTGCACGACCGTACGGTCACATGTTTGTGCGGACGCTTTTGTAATTCCCGACGTATAAACTCGTAAACTCAAGTTTTTTCTTTTGTTTCATAGTTTCTATATTGATCGACCAAGTATATGGAATTTGGATCCTTCGATTTCACGTACAATCATTTTAATAATGATAATTAACGTGACGTACAATGCATTAATATGCAGAAAATATGTCTGTCGCTTTACGTTTAATTAATATATACTAAGTGGTCGTAAAGGTCTTCAAACTCTTCTCGTTATAGACATCGTCGGCGACGACGAATGGTCTCAGTATTGACCTAGAAACCTTCGCTCTATATCGCGCGTAACGCGTGCGTTTCTCGTTGCGTATATACATTAAACTCGAAAATAAAATAATTTGGTTCTTCTTTTTTTGTATTATTTCGAATAGAATGGTTGGCGTGCAGTGGACACGTGCTGCTCGTGTTTTTCAACATTTGTTTTTCTCCGCTTTCGTACATATATATGCATACGTGTGTTGGAGTATTATAAAACTGACTTCATCTACAATAATAGTGGAAATATTAAGTTTCACGTTCCTCGTTGTAAACTTTTTCCTAATGTAACGGATGATATCTACCGTTTTTTAAATTTTATCATCTACGTATATAACTTGTGAACTAATTTCATTTAAAATATTAACTATTTTTCATGTCACAATTTAAGCAATCGTATATGTTGTTTACCGCAATTGCACTTAAAAATAAATGTTGTGATTCATTCGATGGCTATTATAGTTGTGAATAACTAAAGTTGTAACGAATACGTATTTCGTTAATTTAAATGTAATTCCGGACTATAAATACACTTTTGATTGATAAAACTAGTTTTAATTGTATATATTTGTATGATTAATGATTTTGAATATTTGTTTGTACGAACGCGTTGATCGATCTATCAGTACATCTTGAATTTCGTCGTGAACATGTCGATTAATCCGAAGTTGATTTAAAAGACAAAAAATGAATTATTCACGACCAATCAGACTTCCTCGTCATTAATCAGTTTTCTTTCGATATAAAAAGGAGCTATAGCAGTTACTTCGTCGACGTGTGTATGTAGGGAAAAAACAGCGATCGAGGTGTACACCGCGTAAAAGTGTACCTCGAGCTAAAAATAAACGTGAGCTTAATCACGCGCGTTCGCGTAAAAATCGATCACACGATGACAGATCACGAGAGAGTAACAGGGAGAGAGAGAGAGAGAGAGAGGCTAGTAGACACGGAAAAATAAAGAATCCCCGTGCGTCTTAAACGTTCGTTGTCGAGTCTCGGTGCGAAGGAACGATAACGCTCGAACCGAGTGTTCAAGCTGACGAAGGAAAGATATGCGGATAAATAAGAAGCTTTTGATTTATAGTATATCACGCGTAAAACCTCGCATTCGTATATATTTTATTTAACTCTCGAGTAATTTAAATGTGTATCCAAATCATGTATATATTATGACGATTACGCAACATTTCGCATATGCAAAAAAAAAGGTAAATTTCTTTTTCGAAAAACGATCTTACACTTATACGAGATATATCGAGATATATATACGAGAATAATTGTGGGAACGCTATATCGTATAAATAATATTATAAACTGGAAGATTAATCAAATTATGTCAGAAGAATAATTATTATCGTGGAGGAGTTTCCTGAAACAATTGCACGTGACACACTATTTAGAAAATCTGCGTGCATAATCGCGCGGATATTTAATCGGCGAGGGAGTATATAACTGCACAAGCGGGTAAATAAACTAATTGGAAGGAAAATCGTCACCGCGAATCGCACCAACAGAAATAAAAGCACACACGGAGACAGATAGATAACGTTGGAAGAAGCATATATACAGTATAACGAGGTCGAGTTATCGAGCAAGCCGGATACGACCGGAGCCGCGATCTCTGCGCCACGTACAGTCAAAGTTTATCGCGGGAGGAGTCTCTCGATTCTTCTACAACGATAACTGGGAAACACCGGATTCCGAGTTATCTTCGTAACCGTCGTGCGTTTCAGTTCGATCCTTCACTCGGCAAATCGTCTTGATCGAATCGCCTTTACAAAAATTCGTTATTCGTTATACACGTTATAGACCGCAGGCTAATGATCCCCAGAATCTTTTAATTACGCCCGATTGTGTAATCGCATCTCCAATGTGCTAGTCGCTATTCTATTTCTGACGCGATAACAACGCGAAACTCGAGCTTATATCGAAAAAAGAAAATAGTTATGCGCGAATTCATTAAATTTTAAATTAATATTAATAATTCATCGATATATCAGTGTGCGTTTAATTAATTACTGCTTTCATTTAGAAAGCTCTTAGATGCGTGTTTGTTCGATTATGTAAGATATTTGTATACTGCACGTATATGTAAGAGTTATATACGTCAGACCGCCGCGCGTTTAGAAACAAGACTCTCGAGGCAAAAGCTTCCAGTACCAAATATGTCCCGTTTACAGTCACGTGTTGTTACATCGCGCACGTTTTCATACATTCTTCTTTTCTTTCTTTGCGAGATATATAGATATATATTGTACATTCTCTCGAATGACCAGTATAATCCTTTACTTACCGCTAATAGATTCTTGACTGCATTTCCGGTTAAAATTTGCTTGCAATTAACTCAAATAAATATATATCCGGGCTACATAAATATTCGAAAATTCCTCGTCCCATCATATTTTTATACTTTACCTCACGTATGTTGCATATCAATAACACTGTTTTGTTTTTACTAATTAATAATCTCGAGCTTTCTCCGATTTGTGTTATATCTCGTCTCGGCCGCCAGTTATCGAGAATTCCAGAAAAATTCTGAACTTGCCAATTGACCTGAGACCCGCGAATCCCACTTCGATATATACGTATATTCCTCTCGGATTTTGCACATGGGCGAGAGCAAGAAAAAAAAAAAGAGAGAAAAAAAGATGGACACATACATAAATTTTACAGGTTTCTGGTAATAACCAGTTATTCGATACTTGATTTTGCTCATCTCAACCAAATCCGAACGAGTTTATTTCAGACAAAAATAAATCCATTCGAGACGCTGAAAAAAAGTGCTGATTGGCGTGTAACGCTCTTTTTTTTTCTCTTGTTGTTTGTTTACATCGTTGCAACGATAAATATATACGGTATACTACATACTAATGTAATTGTGACATATTTTAATGAAATTACTCTATCGCTGTGTAATGTGCATTCGTTAAGAAAAAAGTAGTATCGTCATTTTTGCATCTTCGTGATGCACGTATATGTATTTTGAGAAAATTAAAAGTGGTAAATATAAATTGAACTTTAACCGCTTTATCTCTCGATTTTGTTACCAATGTATTATAATAATAATAATAATAATAATAATTTTTTTCACAAATCTGTATTACGTATATTTGTGAAATTCAGTCTCGTGTTTACGGGTGACGTCAAACCAATGACCGTTATACGCGTATCTTCGAATTTCGAGTAACGGATTTTATAAAAAAAATGAAAGTAAGAGATCTTCCCGCGAGTTGGATTAAAATCGAGCGTTGATGTGCGAAATGTCACGTATAACGAATATTTTATTTTTTTTTTATTCGATATAATTTTATTTTATTTAGATTCGTGAGTATGTAACAACCGAAACTTTATCATTAATTACGAATCAATAATCACAGGTTAAAATTAAAAAATTAATATTCCACGGATCGTTCGCGAAAAATGATGACTTCTTTTTATAATCAAAATAACGTTCGTTAAAATATCTCGAGGTTTATACGAAAAAGAAAAAAGGAGTAATAAAAAAGATACATAAACGTTGAAACGACGATCAAAACGATATACATCCCGTGTAGTGTTCTTCGAATGACTCGCTAAATATAAAGCGAGACCTCGTCGGTAAATCGGCACGTTTCGCTAGGTCGACGAAAAAAAAAAAGAAGTATAACATTTCCAACAGTGCACCTGAATGAAAGCATCAGACGTTCGCACGCAGAACGGAGCAAACGGTAAAACTCGTGCGAGATAAACGTGCGCTTCGACGCGTCACGTGCGACGTAACGTTTTAGGTACATCCCCTAAATTTAAGTGTCGCGTAAGAAAATTTACTCGAGTTACTTGAATTTTTCTTTAAACGCCTTCTGCGTGCCGTTAATTTATTTTAATTCTATAATTAATAATTCAAATTACAGTTTCTTGATAATCGTTCAGTATAATTATTTGACTTTAAATAAGAATTTTAATCGGCATTTTCGAAGAACAAATACAACAAATTTTCGGATATTTATGTATTTTCAAAAGTTTTGAAATTTCCGGCCAGGATAAATTATTTAACGTTGTAAAAAAAGTGTATTATTGATAACAAATGGTAAGTTAGTATGTACCTACCATATGTATAAAATTGTCGTACAAAAATAAAAAAATCCCGCAGAGAGGCAGCGATCAATCAACAAATTTATTACTCGAACGTTATTATAACCATGCAGCGTAAACAGTCTATTTATAATACTAGAAATATCGTAGGTATTTAAAAAGAAATGGTCATCGCAACATTATATAAAAGCTATTCAGACATTATTCGTACTTTGATTAAATAATATCAATATATCTGTCAGCGTTACCATAAATACATGTATATATAGAAAATTCCGATTTTGAAACAATGAAAATTGAAAAATTAGACGAAAAGTTTGCATATAGGTATAGGTGTAGGTATAGGTATAGGTATATATGTGTGTGTGTGTGTATAATACGTTGTAACGAACAAAAAGCAAGTCTCGTTCCACGACATTCTCTGGCGCACGTCAGTCCGACAAACACGTGACTCCCCGCGGAGGCGCGATCGAGTAGTGGGGACTCCTAACCGAGGATGATGAAGCTCCCTCCAAGGCACGCTCGGTTATTGCGCTCGCGAGTCTCGCGAGCTTAGCATCTTTCGTACATACATGTTGTGTGTGCAGCAATCTCTCCTCGCAAACATGAGACAATTTTAAATTTATTTTTTTAATGTATATATATATATTTATATATACCTATATTATCGAAACCGACGTTGATTAAGTACACCTCGTTTGAGCAAGCGAACGACACGAAGGAACAAAAAGTTATCGGGTGCGTTGTTCGTTTTACGATGGTTACGCACAGCATGGAAAATATTTTGAATATGCAGTATTACGCGACAGTGAACGACGAGGCGCTTCATTCACCTCCTTCAAGAAAAAAGCGTTGCCTATCCAAAGAGGTGATTTTATTATGTTTTCGTTTGTTCTTCTTCTTCCTCTTCTTCTGCGGGGGTGATGTGTTTGTCAGTTTCGTGATCGTGTAACGCCCTTATCTAGTGATTTTCAATATCGAACTTCATTGTGATTTGTTAAGCTGTAGAGTGTTATTGACGATATTAACCATTCGCTTTCGTGAATTTCGGTGTTGTGTCAGTTTAAACTTATGTATATAAATACATGCGCATCGACGAAAAATTATATCAGTATGTATACACTTTGTACGTAATTGGCCTTGAAATATTTGCTTAAATTTGCGGATGCTAACGAGTAAAGGAGGTCAACGATCGTTTTACCTTGGCGTAAGAATTTTCGTGAACGTTATAATATCGCGTTGCCGTGTTAGGCCATTATTTACAAAATAGACATTTCTTTTTCTCGTAAACACCAACGTTAATAAAGTTATAAGGAAAAGATAATTTTTGTAACATTGTCAATTCAAATTATTATATCACCGAGGTGTAGTAATAATGAAAAGTGAGAAATATCTTGTATATCGATGATCGAATTATTGAGATTAGCTACTTTCTTATTTTTCGGGCCAATATATAATACAGTACTTTTAAATCAGATATATATATATACGTGCAACATTTACGTAAGTGCGATTAATTGACACAATAACGTCAAAAGAGGATTATCGGTAAACCAATTTCGTTCTTTCGGAACCAAGTGACAGAATTTATTTTTGCATTTTAAAAATGTATCAATTAAATTAAATGTGTATACATTTAAACGTTGAATTAAAATTTTTCTTCTTTTTTTCTTTTATTAGTATAAAATTGGATTGGGGTAGTAAACGAACAAATTTCAAATGGAATAAGATTGATACATAGGATCGTAATTGAATAATAAATCTTTGATATAATTAAGTATGGGTACCTAAACCGAAAGGGATAAGGATATATATATATATATATAAGATTAAACGAGAAAGTGTAAGGTTATCGTTTGTGTATCTTGTTCTAGCAAGATCCAATGTCACACAGAATCATAGAGAAGCGCCGACGAGATCGAATGAATAATTGCTTGGCGGATCTGAGTAGACTGATACCAGCGGAATATTTGAAAAAGGGAAGGGGAAGGGTTGAGAAAACCGAGATCATTGAAATGGCGATACGTCACATGAAGCATCTTCAGGGACTTAGGCAAGGTGCGTTTAATTGTTTCTTCATTTTATGCCGTGTGTTACGATGATACGATACGGTGCGTAAACGGTTTCAAAGTAACTGAAATTCACGTTTTACAGATACGAAGCACTTGACGCCGGTGTCGTCGGTGCACACGGTACACGCAGAGGATAGCGTCGACAGCGTTTCCCACCCATCGCCAACGAGTTCGACCGCTGCCGAACATTACAGGCTTGGCTACCAGGAGTGTCTCAGCGAGACGATGCACTTCCTCGTCGAGGTCGAAGGTTACTTCGCTCGTGATGCCATTTGCGTCCAGCTCATCAGCCACTTGCAGCAGCACTGCGATAAAATTCTTGCGACCAGTCAGTTTGTTTTTCATTCAATTATTATTTACATATATATATATATATATATACATAGTAAAAAAGAATACAGTATAGAGGCGCATATAGAGGCAAACGATAAGTAAGATATAAAGACACGTGTTAATAATTGCAGTGATATATTTTCTATATATACGACACTAGTTATTTCAATATTCTAAACAATATTTCGTTAAATCGTAAGATTATTTTAAACCATTCCCTGTGTTCAAGCAATGTTAAATTGCCTTTATAGGCATTACAATATTGGTTTAAATAAATTAAAATAGATGCATTCCGCGCGGTAAAAATCTTTGTTCTCTCAAATTTAATACGAATTTTCGTGATTTCGCGAAAAAGATAATTTAGATCAAAGGTAAAGTAGAAACATGTTAAAACCATCGTTGCCGTTGCTTATATACACCTTTTCATAAAAGTTATCGAATGCGAAAGGAATGCCAGTATAAATCTGTTTGTACGTGCCTTTCCGTAGCTATACCAAATCACCCTGGAACCGCATTCGATAACTGTTTATATAATTGAGCAAGCAATTCGTTTTCGTGTGTTCGATATAACTTGAATATTATTTAAACGAATGAAGCAAACCGTATCGGCAATTGTAATGTAATAAAACTTAACGATGTCCATTACTTTTTAGGCGACATGCTAGGTTTAGCGCATCCAGTCGACCTACCAACTGCGAGTAACGGCGTCACCTTCTCCCAGACGAATGGTGGGATCCCGTCGACCTGTCCAACCAACGGTGGAGTCGGTGTCAATCTATTGAACAACAACAACAATAACAACAACAACAATAACAACAACAACAACAACAACAACACAACCAGCCAACAAAACCAAAATACCAACAGTGGGTCGAATCATCAACAGAGTAATTCGCAACATCATCCATTACTTCACTCGAGCAGTAGCGGGAGTTCGGATCGTTGCTCAAGTTCGGGTGTCTCGTCGTTCGACTCGACCGAGACCCGAGAACCTCGGACTCCGTTCCCACCACCGAGTTTCGTGAGCGACGACAGCAACCACAGTTCTCACTCGCACGTGGCTATCGAGCAGAGGCCACCGGCCAATTACAAGTTCAAAAACTCGATTAAACAGAGGTTCTCGGCTGATCAGAGGGTTAAGTCTTCGGTATCACCACCCCCATCCTGCGGGGGTAGCAGCTCCGAACCTTCACCCAAGCATCAACAAGGTGTACCTATTTTCGCTCTTCACGATAATGGTGGTTTTTACATACCTCTCACGGTCGAGGCCTCCCTTCTCAGGCCACATCTCGGTTACGGATCCTTGGATTTGGGACCCGAGACGGTTCTACATCCTGTCACGATATCGGTTAATTTCAATCATTCGATGCCACCCGCGTGGTCCCATCAAAATCCGACTCATCATTAGCTTTCTCTTATCTTTTTTTTATTCTACTTGTGATCCACTGATTCTACGATCATTTTATTCATACATTTTTTTTCATTTTTTTTTTCTTATTCGTGGTACTCTCTTAATTTGATTATGTGGAAGACTCGGAGGTTTAGACGGTTATCATCTTGTATATCATCTTGTATTGTAAATTATTTAGACATATATACATATACATTTTATTGTGTTGGGGACGGATAATGTTTTTTTCTTTTTTTTTTATTGTAAAGTGAGAGTATTTCGCTGCTTGTAGTTATAAATACGATGTTTGCTCGTCGAGTGTTGAATGAATTTCGTTAATTGTAAAGGATATACGCATGTAACGCACGTTTAAGAATTTCTTGAGTTACGATGATTAGTCATTCTTCACTGCCTATTCACCGAATGTTTACTAAAATTGTTGATTAAGAAATATTTATGGCGAATATTTTACATAGAGGTAACGAACGAAATAACGTTCAAACGTTTATTTTTGTTTTTATACAACACAACTTCTTTTGCAATGAAACTTGGAAGTAATATATACAATGAACAACAACAACAAAAAAGATGATTATTTTCTTTTTAACGTTTTGAATCGTTTAATTTGTTGAACTCGTTTATATTTCCTTTATCTTGAATTTGATCAATCACATGAACGTTTGCCATGAATTATTTTTCCAATAAGTAGTGAAAAACATTGTTTTTAATAAGTATTTTTTATCATTTACTTTAGTTTTCCAGTCAATGAATAGTCACTCTAATTTAATAAATTATTACCGACTTCTCTTAGTGAATCATTGTAAAGTGTCACTTTTTACTTAGTGACTCTTTCATCACGTTGTGTAATATTTTCCAAACAATTACTTGTGACACACGCGTACACACATTCAACGTAAATCAATGATTTTTCACTAGTTGAAATTTTGAGAGTATATATAGATAAATTATGTATACAATGCATATTTTGTTTATTCGACGACTCACCCGAGCTCAAAAAATTCCACCTCAATTTCGAAGCGCTCGGTTTTAAATGTGAACTTTTTATTTATTTATATCATACATACCTCACTGAAAACTGTGACATAAAAAGCCATATTTTAGATACATTACGTGTAAAGAAATATTTGAAGAGAAAGAGATATATATGTATATATATAGGTGTTATGATAAAAATAAATAAAAAGATTTTAAAATGAAAATGTAAATCGAATCGTTCAAGTTTGCCTTTGCATTTACTTGACGTGAAAAGTCATGGGGTAACTTGAAGTAAATTTCTATATCCGTTGGCTCATATATTATCATTTAGTCGAAATCACGCGATTTAGTTAAGGTTACATTTTAAGTATGTAAGGCATATACCACAAACTTACAAAGCTCATTTATTTTTCTTTTTTTTTGTTCAAGAGCCTCGAAAAATATTCCATACCTATTACTGTATTTCTTTCGACGCGTATATATACAAGTACGTATGACACGCGGTGTAAAAAAAAATTATCTCGATAAAATAATGAAAAAGTGACAAAAATTTCGAATTATTTTTTGTTTAGTCGTATTTGCAATGGTTTACAAGTAATTTGACGCGTTGTTCTTTAATGTTTTTGTTAATTAAGATTAAGGCGAATAATACAGGTATATGTAACCCCGGAATTTCGAGAAAGAAAGATGAGTTTGTTACGATTAATCTACACGGTTGGAAAGTTCAACAGTTAGTTTTATAAAACTATGAAATGCTGTTATTTAATTCTATGTAGTAGCAATTTTTTACAATTATTACGAATGAAAGAATAATTAAAAAATAATAACGATATAACCGAGTATTGTTGACATTTCAAGAAAACTCTATAGATACTGGTGATGTCTATTCAGTTTTCGACGTAATTGTTACGTTTAATAGCTTTACGAATGTTGAAGACTTAATAAATTTATATTATGTAAAATGTAAGAGGTATATTTTTTAGTATACAGACCATTTGTTAAATGCACGATAATACGCCTACACGTTCAACCAATGGAATCTTGAGTACTTTAATTTCTCTATCAAGTGATTAAAATATAATCAAAACTCTCTCTAAATATATATATATATCATGCATGATCAATAATTTTAGCAAAACGATGTTAACGAAAATAATAATATTTTCTTTTGTTCTTAGTTAATGATATGTAAATCTATAACACGACGTATTTCAAAGATCTTGTTATCCTTCCATTTATGTATTATTTCCAACTGTGTAAATTTTGTGATATTATGTAATTCGACGTGAACGAATGATGAAGATTAACGAATACGTGATTTGTTAAAGGGTGACACGAGTACGAGTACGTATATCGTTATTTATATAAATTCGCGCACGATCATATATACGCATAAAACAATGTAAATAAATGATTGACTTTTCAAAAAAAAATTTTTCTTTTTTTTTTTAAATCATCGCTCACCCTTTGACGAATACCGAATTCACGTAGCGCGTAAGAGCGAATTCTTTGCCCGGAATTTCGGATGCGTAGTGAAATAGGTAGTATAAAATTTTGTGGTAAAAGTGAAATATACTTCAACCGAAAAAAAAGGAAAGAAAGAAAAAAAAAATATGTGCGAATTTATCGTAAAGAGATATATAAATTTATACACACCGAGGTGCGTCTGATTAATGAAAGATACAATTTAATGATTAAAATAAAAAAAAAATTATGTAAAGTATAGAATTAAAAGCTGCGATTGTTCGGTATTAATTGTACCGGATATTAACGGGCAGCGGGCCTCAGCAACACAAGACTGACCGAGACCTGCATTACACTAGAGAGAGAGAGAGAGAGAGAGAAAGTAAATTTTACTTGTATAAGATCATCGCACATCTTACATTAATTATTATTTGTACATAACACGCTTAGCTGTATAAATTGTCGTTGAAGAGTTTGTGCGAGAAAATAAATATTATATATGTGTGTGTGTGTGCATATATATACATGTATGTATGTATATATAGACACACACATATATTTACCGTATATACCGTTTGTTCTTATTTATACGTATCCTTTTTTATACTTTTTTTTGTATAAATACATGCAATTTATTGTTGTTGAAAAATTTAATTATATAACAATATTTTTAGTGAACGCGAACACTATTTTGTTCCCGGTTGTAAACGTATAATTAGTGTTTCTAATGGAAAAAATCCACTTGAGGATGAAAATAAATAATGAAGTGTAGTTAATATCGATATAACGTATATTGTTAATGTTAAAGAGAGTAAAAATGATCAGTAATACTTACTCCAAGGGGGTTTCATTTGTTCTATACTGTGTGACGTGGCAGTTGCAGTACTGCATGTCAGATATATATTACATTCGTTTATATAGTTATTAACCTTTAGACTGCCGGAAAATCAATATTTTGACGCACCCCCTGATCGACACTTTGTGCATGATCAATCACAAAATCAAAAGATACCTTATATACCAGTTTTCTGAGGGCGATATGCTCTTTCAAATCCCGGCAGTATAAAGGTTAAAAAGCATTCGAAAGCCCTGTGGCTTGTAAGAATAAAAGAAGCGTTCAGTATAGGCCAGACCGTGAGGAAGGAGAAGAATCTCGGATTTGCGCTTTTTCTAGTACGCTGCACCTGAATTTTTGATATTTAAGGAACAATTTCCGTTTCCCTGGTGTTGTAAGCTGTAACGTGCATACGTTCTTGATTTTCGAGGTTTCTGCCCGCGCGGTTGATACTGGATATACTACGGTGTATACTACGCGCGGTGAATCAGGCGAGTCAAGCGGACGCCGGACACCGATCGAGTCAATTGTACGTGCAACTCGGTGATTTCGAGTCGAGCCCTCGTACAATACCGATCTTTCCGTTTTACGTTTCTACAATTATTTTTACGAATGCCAAGTTCTCGTGGGTTATTTTGAATATCTAGCATCCTGAGGCAACAGCTTCCCTTTTTATACCCTTTTCCAACTTCCCGTTGGAGCTGTTGAAGTCTTCGTGTCCACGTGTGTGTGTGTGTGCGTGTATGCGTTACCTGGCGAGTGGCGACCGTGATTGTTAATACGATTTTCGAAGTGTATTTTATGATGGAGATAGACAATTGCATTGTCTGTTATTTGTGGCACTGGGAGACGTTCACCCTGTGATCGCAACTGAAAAGTAAACTCGTTAGAGAAATTAATAAAAACTAAATAAAATAAAATAAACGAGTAACGCAAATTTTTGTATTTTTGTATTGTAATATTAAACTTTATTTATTCAAATTGAAAATAGAAAAGAAAAAGTATAAATAAACGGTTGAACGAGGAATGGGTATATCTGTATAATGAACCAACAGAGAAAATAAAATGTACGAACAAAAATCTAATTTACCTGGAATAATAATTAGGATATGTTGGTAAGTATATATGCGTACATAAATATATATAATATATATATAATGATGAAAATTCACTAAAATATGGCTATTAAAACTCGTATTTATTACATCAACATAATACTGGCTATTAGGGGGAATGCGGGTAAACGCAATTCGCAGAACGCGCCTACAATGTTTATAATATTATCATTATTATTATCACTATAATAAGTGTCGTTTTACTTAGGGGGTGGGGTGGGGGGTGGGGGTTGAGGGGGTACGAGGGGTACGGGGTTGAGGCCGGGGCAGAGGGCGAGGGGAGGATAGATCAAGAGGATTTTTAGGGATGGCGTTTCAGGAGTTTTACAAGGTCCACGTCATTATCGATCCCCGTTGTCTTGGTTTTTCTTTTAATTAGCGATTAAGTTCGTTCGCATCTCTCTCGCTATCTGCGATTTATTTTTCTTACTCTTCTCTCTTTTTTTTGTATCTTCGCTACAAATTCATCGTACATCCGAGTCAACCACGTTACGTAACTTTGCACACTCTCGCGGATCCCGATTATACATCCTTCATCCATATACAATATAATCCCTAACGTAAAAAATTAATAGTAAACAAAAATCAATATACACATATCGTCGTGCTTACAAATTTATGTATATAACGAATATACGATCATAATATTTATATATATAATATGTATATGTTTATAAATATTTTATAATTAATAATAATAATACAATAGTAGGAATAATAATATATTACTAATAATAATCGTAACAATAATGCATTCGTAATCGTATAAATAATGCTCGGTAGTTGTTGAATGACAATACGATTTATATCTTATTAATTGTTTACAGTAATAATAGAGTTATTCGATCATTACAATTTAACAGGGTGTGGAGATGATTCGCAATCGATACAACTGACACCGATTTCACGTGTTTTCACCTTTCCGGAATTTCCACGACAGACGAATCTAGTGATCCTTTCAGAAAGTTTACGCAGATTTGATGATTAACGTAAACCCCGTACTAAATATTTACCTAACGGTTTTTCACTTAAAAAATTCTCACAGTTCTATTCCACCGTTTACTCATATTTTTAAATTGTACAAAATTTATTATTATCACTATAATAAGTGCGTTTTATTAGGGGTGGGGTGGGGGGTGGGGGTTGAGGGGGTACGAGGGGTACGGGGTTGAGTGCCGGGGCAGAGGGCGAGGGGAGCGATTAGATCAAGAGGATTTTTAGGGATGGCGATTTTCACCGGAGTTTTACAAGGTCCACGTCTATTATCGATCTCCCCGTTGTCTTGGTTTTTCTTTTAATTAGCGATTAAGTTCGCTCGCATCTCTCTCGCTATCTGCGATTGATTTTTCTTCTCTTCTCTCTTTTTTTTTGTATTTCTTGTCGCCTACAAATTCATCGTACATCCGAGGTCAACCACGTTACGTAACTTTGCACACTCTCGCGGATCCCGATTATACATCCTTCATCCATATACAATATAATCCCTAACGTAAAAAATTAATAGTAAACAAAAATCAATATACACATATCGTCGTGCTTACAAATTTATGTATATAACGAATATACGATCATAATATTTATATATATAATATGTATATGTTTATAAATATTTTATAATTAATAATAATAATACAATAGTAGGAATAATAATATATTACTAATAATAATCGTAACAATAATGCATTCGTAATCGTATAAATAATGCTCGGTAGTTGTTGAATGACAATACGATTTATATCTTATTAATTGTTTACAGTAATAATAGAGTTATTCGATCATTACAATTTAACAGGGTGTGGAGATGATTCGCAATCGATACAACTGACACCGATTTCACGTGTTTTCACCTTTCCGGAATTTCCACGACAGACGAATCTAGTGATCCTTTCAGAAAGTTTACGCAGATTTGATGATTAACGTAAACCCCGTACTAAATATTTTACCTAACGGTTTTTCACTTAAAAAATTCTCACAGTTCTATTCCACCGTTTACTCATATTTTTAAATTGTACAAAATATTTAATACCTATGTATATATATATATATATATATACACACGTACGATGTATACATTTATTTTAAATCTCGTTTCAATTTTTATAAACGCGTGAAGAATTTTGTACAAATTACTGGCGTTATTCGCAAATATTTTATATACGTGACCTTGGAGTTTTATAAAAAGGATTGTAAAACGTGGTTTGTGATTTTTGTTTTATATATTTTATCGTATATATAAAAATGTAAAAAGAAGAACAAAAACAACAATATTTTAATACTGTCGCTTAGAATATCGTCGTATAAAAAGTTGCGATACGCAAGGAGTTTTAAAAATTTGTACTAACGTCTGTAAGAAATGGTTCTTTTCATTTTTATTATCAAAAAATGTCGTTATCGATAAGTATTCGATTAAAAAGTGAAATAATTGTACGTTATTTAATAATATTGTTAATTATATCAAATCCGCGTAATTTTCTGAAAAGTCATTTTGTTTATCATCGTCATTTTCAATTTTTGTTTTTGTATTGTGTTTTGTTACTCAATGGTAGACTGACCAATTTTTTTCATCGTCAATTGAAAAAGCCTAACTACATCGGAATTATTCGAGGGCGACTTACGAGTGTTGTTGCAGTACCGTCCACGCGCGAATTTTCCTCTTTTTTTTACCATCTTGCACTTGTTTATTCTCCTTTTCAGTGCTCGTCTCTTTGCTTGTACATCCTCGAACGCGCGAAAAATAATCACTCAAGTTACTTTTCAAGCGAAAGTTACATAGGACAGTCAAATTCGTATTTCATATAAGAAGAGAAGTGCACGTAATACTGGAAGATTTTAGTTTGATGTGATCTTACGATGAAATTATTTTGTTTCTTCGGAAGAATACTAAAACGTAATGATTTTATCGTTAAATTTTCCAGGTTTCAAATATAAATTGTCAACTTATTTTCTTCCATTTGATAATAGGTATTCCTCATTTTAATTTATAGATTAATCGTAACTTAAGTAGACTTTGACAAATAGTTCATTATAACGCAATAACTACAGTATGTATTATATTATAAGATATCATCAAGCGAAAATTTTCTAATTACATTAAAAATATCACATTATTGGAATTTACATACTGAATGAAACGAGTATAATTATATAAATCAGTATATTAACGTTTCAAGTGAACCATATCGTTACAATACGTTTTCGAAGTTGTTGTCGCAGTGTAATGTCATTTCCTTTAAAATCATTTACTTGAAAATGAATATGGTACTTAATCGTTTCATCGAAATTTAAAGGAAACGTGAAAAATTCCACTATACCTTGCTTGCCACTCGTTCCATCGACTGTTCTTCTTAAAACATGCTCGCGAAACACCGCGTGAAGAGAAACGCGCGCCGTCCACGGATATACATGTTTTTCCTTAAAACGTAGCTGTCGGCAAATATCAGCTATGAGGATCTCAAAATGTAGCAAAATCAATAGTCCAAAATACGATCGAGTGTTTTGAATGTCTATCATTCGAAAGGAATGTGACAACGGATAACAATACGGTGAATATAAAAATGAGTTGATAAAATATGAATGGAGTGAGTGTGAAATAATATTAAATGAGTAATAATAAATAAATGCCCGTTGAAAGGAAAAAAATGTTGGCGATGAGATGTTGCGTTAATCGACCGGTTGATGGCCCGTTCGCCAGGCACAAGAGGAGGAGACTCGGTGGAGTAAGCCGCGCGGCGCCAACTCCAGCCTCGCAAGTTAGAGTCGCTCCATTAAAGATCGAGCGACTAGCACGTGGGGCGGCTTATGCGCCGCGACCTGCCCTAGCATATGGGTGGAGTACGGGGAGCGTGAGTGAATTGGATGTGGAGATTCGGATATATGCGCGGATTCAGAACGACCGGATAATGGAGTATGGCCGGGTAGACAAGATAATGTACCGACTTCACGTCGGGATGACGATGTTGATGTTGTTGTGGAATCGAGATCGCTGCAACTGCTGCTGCTGCTGCTGCCGTTGATGATGGTAACGATGATGATGATAACGATGATATCGACGTTGATGGCCTGATGACGAGAACTGGGTGACGAGGTTCGCCCGCGGGGATCGGCGTCTTGGGTTGACGCTTCGGGCTTCCGAGGAAGCTTGATGGTTACTTTTTCTTCTGGGCTTTCTCCGCGGCCTTTGTAACCTTGCCCTGTAGATCCTTGAAATTCACGCTCTGCAATAAATATTTGGTCATTCGAACGTTTTATGAACCATATGGTCAATTGAATGAATTTTGACATTGTTCTTCATACCTTTATTACCCCCACAGCTACGGTCTGTCTCATATCGCGCACAGCAAATCTCCCGAGTGGCGGAAATTCTTGGAATGATTCGACACACATCGGCTTGGTCGGTTGCAACAATACTATTGCCGCATCTCCGCTTTTAACGCTCTTCGGATTCTCCTCCGTTGTTTTACCTGTAATTGTACATTATCATTATTTGTTCTCCCGACATTTGCCAAGCTTTTTCCGGACACCCCTAGCACCTATAAGTAAGGGTACCTATAACTAATCCTTTTCTTTTTCCCCTCTCGATATTTCATTCTCACCGTGACGAAGAAAAAACCTACAAGGATAGGAAAACCTTCCCCGAGACGGCCGGTATACTGAAAAATCTGTTTAGGTGTTCAGGTCTCATTGCGTAGGTTTAATCATCGAAACCGAATGTTCTACACCTCCCGGTGCACGTTGTGGAGTGTGGAATACCGGTTAACCAATTCCGAAAGCAGCACAAGGATGTGTCACCCATCCAAGTACTAATCGTAGCAAACTACTGCTCAACTTTCATGATTTCGGAATATAAGGGCCTAAGCAAGTGTTTTAGGAAGTTTGATGAGCCCTGAAAAGGAAGGCACCTGATCAAACCTTTTATAGGTCAAAGACAGCGCTCCTATAAAGGATACGCGCGGCGAAAGTTTTTCAGTAAATGCATCTTTATTTGGCAGCAGTCAGGTATACATATGGATGTCTTTCGCAAAAGCGAAGAAAGTTAGAAAATTCACACGTATAAAAAAACTATAATTTTTGAATGATGATATTTTTGAAGTTATTTTGATAACTTTAATGTTTTGAGGTTATGAATATCTTTTTATAGTTTGTAATTAGAATGTTTAAATTAATTTTAGTTTTAATACACAAATTGCAGATACATTTAAATACAGAGGTAATGGGAAAATCAGAATTTGTCTGCCTGGTGCTTCGGCAGGAGTTTGTTATGCGCAAATAAGAGGATGCCTGATTATCAAACTTGGACCCGAAACGCACGCCCTCACCTACCACCAAGTAATGATCACCATATATAGAAAAGCCTAAACAGGCCGACGCCAGTTAATCATTGTTTATGTTTTCTACTCGGCTGTCGGGCTGAATAATTTTTAAACGACGCGAGTCAGAAGACACATAATGGAATGTATATCTTACCAGTACGACGATCGCACTTCTCTTTTATCTCAGCGAACTTGCATGCAATATGAGCAGTGTGGCAGTCGAGCACAGGTGTATAACCGTTGCTAATCTGGCCTGGATGATTAAGCACGATCACTTGAGCAGTAAAGTCCTGAGCACCGCGTGGCGGTTGATTCTTAGAGTCACCAGCAACGTATCCACGACGAAGTTCCTTAACCGAAATGTTCTTGACGTTGAAGCCAACGTTGTCACCGGGTAAAGCTTCGGTCAGTGCCTCGTGGTGCATCTCTACGGATTTGACCTCGGTGGTCAACGCGGCCGGAGCAAAGGTCACCACCATCCCCGGCTTTAGGATTCCAGTTTCCACGCGACCCACGGGTACTGTGCCGATACCTCCAATTTTATACACATCCTAAAATAACGATAATTTCATCAACTCCAGCCTAGTCTTGTTAGAAACATAACAAAAAAAAAGTAACGATAACTTTACCTGTAGTGGTAAGCGCAATGGCTTATCGGTAGGTCGTGACGGTGGTAAAATCGCATCGAGAGCTTCGATCAGCGTTTTTCCATCGGCATTGCCGTCTTTGCGCTCCACCTTCCAACCCTTGTACCACGGAGTTTTTGGCGAAGACTCGAGCATATTGTCACCGTGCCATCCTGATATCGGTACGAAAGCTACCGAAGCAGTGTTGTATCCAATTTTCTTAATGTACGAGGAGACTTCTTTCTTTATCTCTTCGAAACGGCTCTCGGAGTAAGGCGGCTCAGTCATGTCCATCTTGTTAACACCGACGATCAGCTGCTTGACCCCCAAGGTGAAAGCTAATAAAGCGTGCTCGCGAGTTTGCCCATTCTTGGATATTCCAGCTTCGAATTCACCTATTTTGTAAAGTTATTGCAATTATATTTTGCAAGTATTAATTTAAAGTATTACGTTAAATTAGTTAACTAATGGAGGTTAAGTGCAATACCTATTCCAGCGGCAACTATCAAAACAGCGCAATCAGCTTGACTCGTGCCGGTGATCATGTTCTTGATGAAATCACGATGTCCCGGAGCATCGATGATAGTCACGTAATATTTAGCAGTCTCGAATTTCCAAAGAGCAATGTCGATGGTGATACCGCGTTCACGCTCGGCTTTCAGCTTATCCAAGACCCACGCGTACTTAAAACTACCTTTACCCATTTCTTGGGCCTCCTTCTCGAACTTCTCGATGGTACGCTTGTCGATCCCACCGCATTTGTAAATCAAATGTCCGGTTGTTGTGGATTTACCCGAGTCGACGTGCCCGATCACCACGATGTTTATATGAATCTTCTCCTTACCCATCTTTGCTCGTTCACTCACAGACGAATCTGTTGGGTATGTATAGTGTTATCCTTTTTTCAATTATTATTTCGGAATATAGGTATATCACGAAATCAACAAAAATTCTTCCAAATCACGTTTCCCAAAATCGGAAAAATTTTTTTTTGAGGCACACCTTCCGGACCTAACATTTCTTCATCTATACTACGTATAATATGGTAAAAAAATTTGAACTCAAAATAAAAGACTTGTGACACATTTTTTTTCAAGTTTGAAGTTTAAAATCAAAATATCGTATAATACTGTTTTTTTAAAAAAACCTTATATAACTTAAGTAATCGTAATAAAAATTAATTTTCAAAACAATATTTTTGCATTTGATTTTTAAAAGCTTATTATTATATGAACTCGTATCAAACTGTATTTCATAACTGTATAATAATCTTATATTTCAATTATATGATATATTATTCTCCTTAAATAATAATTATGAGTAGTAAATAAAATATTTAGTAAGTTACTGAGCTATTTCGTTCACAAAATCAAATAATTTATAAGTGTGCTGTTTAAATAAATAAAATATATAACAAAATCTTAAAAAAATTGTTTAGTCACTACAGATAATAGAAGTTTTTGATACATTTATTATATAATTATTTGTCACAATATCCTAAATATATATATATATATTTCCGTATATTTATAGGGCGGATCAATTTGGTAACACTAGAGTGGGAAATATCGTGGTTTTCAGACCTAAAAAATGTTTTTCATTTCGGTGTAAAATATTAAATTTTACAATCTGTCTTTTTCAATTACAATTCTAATTATTTCGGTTTTCGAGTAAAAATTAAACTCAAGCTTATTCCCAAATATATAAAAAATTCAATATCAAAATAATTACTTTTATAAATAGAACAAAATTTGTTATATATTGGGGAACAAGTGTTTAATTTTGACTATAAGATCGAAAAATTTGGAATTGTAACAAAAATTTATGGCAGTACAAAAGAATTGATTATTAATTATCTTTTTCAATTTCAACAATTATTCCAAAATACCATTTATCATTGATCACAACTATTCAATCATCCTACTTTAAAATTATTAATTAGTTTTGTATGTTACGTCTTTATTATGGTTATTCAATTAATTTGTATAATTTATTGGATACTGATGACACATAATGAAATTACTATAATATTACATTAAAAATTATTTGAATAAAAAAAGGTGAGTTCAAAGATTATTTGTTTCAATATAACATTGTATAAATATATATAAGATTTTAAAAAAACAGCATTTTACGACTTTTTATTTTAAACGTCAAATTTAAAAAAAGTGTGTCACAAGCTTTTTATTTCGTGTTCAAATTTTGTTTCACATATTATATGTATTATAAATGAAGAAAAGTAAGGTTCGGAAGGTGTGCCTTAAAAAAAAATTTTTCTATTTTAGGGCACGCGATTTGGAAGAATTTTTGTGGATTTTCTGACATACCTCAAATTTCTCTATTAAACTTTACTTTGCCACGAATTTATTAACAATTAATATGACTGAACTGACTAATAAATGTAATATCAAGAATCGTGTATTATTCAACTGTACAGGCGCAAAGAATAAGATGTGATATTATTCATCCGTATTTTGTCGGACACTCTTATCGTGATTATTCTTGCATGAGACTTTAGGTCGATATTTTGCAAACTGTACTATCTTACAATTTATTTAACAGAAATGTGTAGTCAAAGTAGATTTTTTATTATTTATTAATAAAGCAACAATTTTATTTAAACACGTGAAAATTTTACCGTTTTGTGATACATATACGTGATGATGCATAAGGCAGTACGGCTAGAATTTATTTTGACCAAAAATATAATTTTACATTAATATATCTTTTATTTAAAATAAATAACAGTATTTATTTATCAAAATGATTTCACAGATCACTACATTAACTAATATGTTATAATGACTTTTTACACGTAAATACCAAGGTAGACGTCGTTATTTATAATTGATAAAATCGTACATGTAATATTATGTTAAATGTATATATGAAATAAATTTCGAGGAATTTGAATGTAATACGTAAAAAAGATGTGGTAAAGTTTTTCAATTACTTTCCGAGAGAAACCGAAAGCTTGTTTCCGCGTGTTTTATTACATTTTAATCCTATAGCCTCTGTACATATAATATAATTTCTTATACTTGACAGCAAATTTATTTATAAAATGCACATATGTTTATACATATACAATACTACAAAAAGTACGATATATAATTTGGCAAAGTATAATTAGTCGAGTTTTAATTACTGCAACATTGTAATAGTTAGTACACGAATAAAATGAAATTCTTGACTATAAATAATTAAGTGACTTGCATAAAACTATAAAATTTTTGTCAATTTGCGTGATTGAAAAAATGTGTGCACGTGAAACTATCGGGAGTACGCGTATACGTGTGCATATACCGATATATACGCAGTGTAAGACAACGAGATATGAAAAATGGGCGATGTCCTATTTAAACAGCGGGGAGAAGCAATAAAATATATCGGAACTAATATAGCGAGTGATGAACGTGTATAGTTTATTGATTGTTCATTGACGCGAAACAATTACATCTAGACGATGTGTAATAAAGCCCAATTTATTGCATAATAGAAAAGAAAAAAAATTGGTCAATGAAATTGAGATGCAACTATGTACATATATGTATATATATCTTGTATAGTTAAATGTGTGTATCCGTGTCTTTTTATAGTTCGAACGAACGTTCATTGATTCAATATGGTGAAACTTTGCCTATATACGTGGAATACCTATATGCTTTGTGTTTCGTGGATTCTATAAATATCACTCGGACCTCGTACATATATACAAACATTGAATATCTAATGTACAAACAAAATAACACACGATAAATTGAAAATAAAAAGTGTAAAGTACCGTGCCGTACCGTATAATTAATCGATATTCCACGTATATATACGCGTGTATGAAAACGTTCAAACGCATGTACGATTATCTGCATTTTATGTACAACGAACCCGTACCTATACCTTTAATCTCGAGTGCTTCTAATCCGAGGAATCTCCGAAAATAGAATTAAAGACGATGTAACGAATGACCGAGTAGAATTAAAAGGGGGCGTTAGATTTTGACCCATGACCCGAGCACCAGCTTACCCCGAATTACGTCCCTCGACCCCGAGTAACTTTCACGCGTCGACGACGTCTATATATATATATATATATATATATCCCTTTTTCATATTAATTCGATACAATTAAAAGATTACGTAGGAGGAAATTTTTAAAGCGTCGGGAGGAGAGGAAAGTCAAGGGCGACATACACCGATACCGTGTAACAACGGAAGCAAATATCATCCTCGACGTGCAGTGGGAAACGGTGACCCTTTATTCCCGTCCGTTATTTCGCAATGGCCGGCTCACGCGAGATCGATCCACCTAACCCCTTTCGAAAGCTCGCACCCCTTTCGTCCTTCTTGCCGAGGGAACTGTTTAATTTATCGCGTAAATCGACTTTTCGATTAGGTTCCGTACGAAATCTACCGTACGCAACCAAGCCGGCCGAGCTTGCGGGAAAGTATATCCACCCGAGGTTGCAAGCTCACCCGGCCGGGGATCGATAAGGTGACGAAGAGCCGGCGAGCTCGTCGCGGTCTACGATTGCGTTTGTTGCGCTCCCTGAGGTTGCGAGGACTCACCGTGGCTGCGATCCGAGCTTGCACCCCGATGGACAGGAGAGTCCCGAAGACTCGAAGATTACTCCCTGAGATTCGAGTTGCGATTCCTTGAAAGAGAGAGAGAGAGAGAGAGAGAGACCGTCAGTTTGCCCTCGTATACACTACGTGCGAACGTCGTGCGTGGCTCTTACTTTCCGTTTACGTGCTTTCGCCCCTTTCTCGGCTGGTTGCCGGAAATGCGCCTGCGCCGCGAACATGGCCGAGCTTCCTCCTCTCGCGCGTTCGATCTTCGGCTTCGAGACTCGAGGGCTGGGACGCATCGATGCACGCTTGCCATGCTTGCACTTGCGTTTGAATTGCACAACCCGTTCATTGATTTGCACACCCTCCCCGGGTAAATAAACGTGATAAACAGTTTTTCTAAACGTTATTATTTATTAACAAGTAAAAATTATTAATATATTTATCCAAAATAAATTTATTGTTTACACTCACGCAGTTTTTATCATTAACATTAAGATTTTCAATTTGAACGTTGTGCTAAACGTTAATGATCATTCAAACGATTAAATATATGTGTGATACGCATCAATTGATAAAAATCATTGCCAATACCGTTGGCATTGCATTCTAGGTTAAAAAGATCTTTCACTCGCATGCGTAGATTCTTTATATACACGTACATACGGGGATCTATATATATATATATACACATATATGAGAATACATTTTCCAACGTGTATTACAAAATCAATGCAACATCTTACACTGTTGTACAATTGATTAATTTTTAATTCACTATGCATTGCGCGCGTATATGCGTTTGTATATAATATTAATTAAAATGAAATATGTAAAATTAATATTAAAAATGAAAAATGAAAATATTTATCGTTAATAATTCATGAAATACGTACAGATATTCGCAGTTATATGTTACACAAATGTGTTTAAACTTTCTAAAATTATAATGTCTGTTTACGAGTTGCCAAAATCGTAGATGCGTACATGTGTATAGGTATTATAGTCGTAAAATTTCGAGTCAAATAATGATGTACAATTGTGATTATATTATTTTAATATGTATATATACATACATGTGTAATGTAGAAAATTACTGCATTATCGTGTTTTATATGTATAATTAAATAAGATATAAATAAATAACATTTTATTTACATAATATAAAATAACAGATATATCCACCTTGGAGACATTAATTTACGGTTAGATACTATTTATTTATTTTTTAGATTTTCCTTCGACGAAATGGTTATTTATTCTAGTAATAATCGAGATAAAATTGTGCAAAGTGAGGATTAGTCTTATTTAACCGGAAATTAATGTCACGAGGATGGGAATTTCTAATCGCTAAGTAAATTCGAGTTGATCCACCCGCGGAAGTAACAGTACAAACGTAAATTCGCTGATTTTACTCTGTACCTTCAAACGGCGCGAAGCTTAAACGCGCGTCTACGAGAAATCACTGGTAAATAGCACGTATATATGTACATATATATGTATATATATATATATATATATATATATATATACAACGAGGAGAAAATCACTGTTCGTTATCACCGATAAAATCGTAGAGGTACAATATATATTGAAAGAAAGCTCAAGACACTTCTTTGATCGACCTCTTCCCGCGATTGTCGCGATTCCCGTTGTTGATGAATTCGGGATCGTTCCAGCATTCGACCTCCCCGCTACCGTAAACGAGAAATACGAGGTTCGTGATGGTGGCGACCCCAAAGAGAATCCAAAAAACGAATCTCCATTCCCCTAAAGTTTGATTAGGAGTCATGATTCCGATGATGTAAGGTCCAGCGATCCCAGTGAGAGCTGATAAACCATTGGTCATAGCCATGAGCGTCCCCGCGTAATTAGGACTCAAATCCAATGGGTTTACCATAACACTCGGATAGGCAGTGCCCATCAAAGTTAACGAGAGGGTAAACATTCCAACGACGAGTGTTCGATCGCAACCCGCGTACGACGCTGCTACGATGAACGAGGCTGCTATCGTCAACGCTATCACCGATCCGTATTTTCGTACTTTGGTCGTTGACACGTGTTTCCGCGATATTAAGTAATCGGCCAACCAGGAACTCGTATTACCACCTATCCACATGCATAGGTAGACTAGTGACGTCAAGTACCCGTTGTTCTCCACTGAGAATTTTAATACGCCGCTCATGTATTTCGGTAAGTCGGTGATTATGGAGAGTATCGCCCAGTTGAAACCAACGAGAGCGAATATCACCGCCCACAGTGGCTTCGACGACAGGATGTGACGCCATGGTACCGGTGGTGGCTTTTCGTGGGTGTGCTCGTCCATTCGTTCCTTCAGGAAGCTCACCTGATAACCCAAACATTTTTACATTTTTACATTTTTACATTTTTTAAACAATTTTTTGCACCCATCAAACTATATACTACATCAGCTTTTATTAGTTTGTTCATCAAATGACAGTTTGTCGTGAATGAAATGAAACAAATTTTTCATTTAAATAAAGTAAAATTTTCTTAATATTATATCTAGTAATATATTTCTTAATAAATTCAAGTAATATTTACCACAGTGAATTCGTCAATTTTAATAAACTAAGCTGTTTTTTTAAACAAAAATTGTTAAATGTCAACAAAATGATGATAGATTACCTCTTTCTCCGAGATGAAAGGATGATCACGTGGACTGTTGTAACAGGCAACCAACCAAATCATAAACCATACGACACTAACGGTACCGATCACGTAAAATACAAGTGGCCAACCAGCCGACGAGTATTGCAAAATCCAACCGGATACAGTGGTTGCGTAAATCGTACCGATCAATGCACCTGCGTATACAAACGAGGCGGTTCTCGATCTCTCTTCGGGTGGTGTCCACTGAGCGAGTAAAACGTTTATCGCTGGATACGTCGTACCTTCGCCCAATCCCATGAGAATACGCAAAATTATTAATGCCAGTGAGTCGCCGAGCTGCACGGCCGTTGGTGTTAAAAGTGTAAATACAGCGGTTAACAGTACGCCGATACCCAGGGTATGCTTTCCACCATACTTTTCAGCTATTATACCTCCTGGTAAATGGGTAACCACGTAGCCCCAATAGAATGACGACAATATCAGGCCCTGCAACGCAGCAAACAATTTTTTTTATTTATTATACCTTTTCGTTTGCGCAAAATGTTTTTCAACGGGATGTCATACCTAAATTATAGCGAGATCTACATTTTTTAAACCAATAATTATATTTTAAATATTCAATTAAAATTCTAAACAAAATTCATACAGATAATTTAAATAATAAGAAACGGGACCACTGATTTATTGTAAAAAAATCATTTTTCTAATAATAATAAAATACATACAATTTTTGGTCGGTAATTTTGAGTAAAAATCGTATAAACTTTAAACTCAAACATTATATGATAATTAGCGATTCAAAAATCTTAAAATATTTGAGTATATTGTTTAATGCATGCATAAAAGCCTGATGTTAAGGATTTTTCCATGAATTCATTTTTTTATTTATAAATAATTTTATTTACAAAAATATATAATGAACTTTCACTTTCTGACTCCGACATTCCTTTACGGAAAGCTTGTTTTCGATTTTGATGGACTGACCAACTTTTTACGGGATCTACCCTAATTAGAATTTACAAAAAATTGATTTTTTTTACTTTTCTTGAAAGTATACAGCGTACGTTATGAAGAAGAGGAAGGAATAATGTATGGTGCAGGTATTGCTGATGAAGAACAGATAACATATTTTCACGATTTTTTCTTAAAAAAAAATTTTAAACGCGTTTTTCTCGAAACAACGTTTTTTAATGCCTTGTTAATAAAATCCTTATGAAATTTTTACGACATATTCTTTACTACGATAGCTATAGCGCATATCGAGGATCTTTTTAAATTTTTATTTTATCCCTTTTTTGGCCAAAAACAGTAAGAAAACGTGTTTTTTATTATTTTTTGAAAAATGTCCGCCATTTTGTCAATGTTTCAAAAATAAAAAATCGCGCGATATGCGCTATAGCTATCAACATACTGAATCTAACGCTGTTCTTTTTTTTTAATTTCAGACCAATCATTCCAGAGATTTCTTCAACAGCGTGGGCACACCTTTTTTTAAAAATGTGTAAAAAAATTGTTTTTATGCATTTCGATAGTGTATTAATAAAGTCTAACAAGTACTATATCAATATATAATATAAAACTGTTAAAAAGATTCTGAAAGTCTATTTTTTTATGTGTCTAATTAGGGTAGAGCCCTTAATAGGATTCAGTTCATCAAAACGAAAAATACAACCTTTCCTTAAATAAGAAAGATATTTTTAATGTTATTAAGTGGAAGGTCAATAAAATTATCGTAAACTGTATGCATAAATCTCTTGTAAAGGTAATTACCTGAGTGTACTCGCTCCATTCGTAAGTACCTTTGAGTCCTCCAGTGGTGGTACTGTTACTACTAACACTCGGTAATTTCTCTTCTTCGAATTGGCATGTATCGTCAACGATGCTTTCTTCGTTTCCAGTTGACACTACCATCTCCGTTATGGCTATTGACAAGCAACCTCGCATTGCAAACGCATTGAACAATCCGAGGAAACACATCAGTGCAAATATCCATCTTTGAGGTATGTTCGCACCTAATTCAAAGTAAAAGCAAACTTTCTTTAGTATACACTTAGAAAAATGGTATATCAAAAATGACTGTACTGGTATGTAGTAACGTATAGGGATATATCGCAATTTTTATATTATATTATTTAGTAAATATTAAAAATTATGTAGTATAAAGATTAGGGTAATCAAAGTATATTCATATCTTACTATAAAATATAATAATGTTTAATATACTAAATGTTACTTAGTGTAAAATAGCCTTTTTTTTTCTCTATTTTGAAATTTTAATTCGTATATAAACTTACAAGTATTACGAACGCTGTCGAACATTGTATCGAACTAATTTTTTTTAGTATACCAGGAAACGCGACGATCAAAAAAGTTACACACGCACAATATACGGTAGTAAGTATATATATGATAATTATATGATTATAACCGTCTGAACGCTCAGACAATACTAATTGAACATTGAGTTATCTTGATTTCTTAAGCACACTTAATGCGTCTCTTAAGTATAATGAGAGAGATAAAATGTATTACTATACGCGACCGTTCAATCGAAAGTATGGTAAAATATATTTGTAATATATACTGTAAGCTATAAGACGTAGTTTTGTAATAATTATGTGGACGTAAAAATAAAAAATTAAAAAAAAGGAAAAAATAGGTTAAAACGATTAATTATATTGCTAATTATTTAATTGTTATACAAATATAATTATTTGGATGACGAAACCATTTACGGATCGATTTGCGCGGAATGTAGAGAATTTTACAAGATACGAAAAAATTAATAGTAAAAGGCTAACAAGTTTATATATGTATACGTGACGTGATATTCATAGGCATTTCGTGCTCAACTATCGTTTACTTACCTTCGGCATGTATAATATACATAAAATACAATTATACGATATACGTTATTCTATCTTACTTGAATATTTAACCTACAGTCATATATGCACTGTGTACTGTGTACATAGATACATTCTTTTGATACACAAAATAAACGAAAAGTAATAAGTTTAAGTTATATGTATATTAACTAATTAATCGACCATTTTTTTAAAATTTTGTTTTACTTTCCAAGTAATATACCAGTCTGTATATGCTTAAATCTAATTGGAAATAGTATGTGTAATTTATAATAACAACTAGAATTAATATCGATTGGTTTGGTATGAAATGAACAATTTCGTTATTCGTATAATACACCGCGATACACGTTAAAATGTACAATTTCAAATGAATATATATAGTATTGTTTATATAGCTACATTGTGATATTAGAATATATTAAATATAAATTAAGTGCGTATTCAATGACTATCATTGTTCATAGAGATCTTACCTGTTATCTTATCTATTTTATTCATTATTTACTTCAAATATATATACACATTTTTTATACGTGTATAATTTCATAGTTTAAAACGCAAAATGATAACAATTGTAAGTATCTCCTTATACTTATATATTCACGTCTAAATCTTAGTTTGTTAAAATAAATTGCGTATGCGATAAAAATATTAATAATTATATATACGCTTAGTATCACATATATTTATATCATCTTGGTAAAATGAAAAAAAATACTACATCTTTTTGTTTATGCAAGAATTACAATATAAAATTGAGAATAAATTTCTATGAGCTTTAAAGCGATGTGAATTAAAGTTAGTAATGATAAATATTTGATCAATAGGGAATTGTACTTTCGGGTTACACGTATTATACTATTACTTTTTAACGTCACTGTTTTACTTCGAATGTGTCATAATCAGCTGATTTTCGAATTTCAAAATGTCGTGGTCACTGCGGCGTATCCAATTTCAATGTTGCAAAATTAAAAGATGGTGTTATATTATTTTTCACGTAAATTGGATAAATTGAACCGAGTAAGTTGATATTTTTTATTATTAATACATACTAAAATCGTAAATTCAGCTGGCAAATTAGGTTAGTTTTATAACTTTAAATTTATATAGAAATTAACGCACGTAAACGAAACGATTATTTTTATAAACTATTTTTTATGCTATTTTTTTCACAAAAATTGCTTAGCATTATTATTTTATATTATTATTAGTTTTAGAAGAAACGATCCAAGTTATGTAATACGATCTATATATATGTGTATCATCATTACAGCAATTAAGAAAATGGGAATAGATAGGTATCTCGAGAGGGACGGTGACACATAAATTTGATAAATGTAACGTTTTTCCATTATTCACATTGTCCGCAATAGTTTATTGTAATTCAATCGAGTATGTGGAATTAAAGTAAGATTAAAGGGTATAGTATCGCGACAGATCAGTATTATATTTTGTAATTATTTGAAGTTTGTAGAACAATGCGTGCGCAACTAAGAAACTGACTATATGCAATAAGCCGAAATATAAGAGGGCGCGAAGCGAAGAAATATTAATAAATTAGGAGATGTAATATTAAAAATAGCCGTTAAATACGATATTGCTAGGTAAATCAATAAGCACTTGTCTATTGGCTAATACATACAGCAACTGCATATTAATTTCGAGGCATAATATCTTGAAGACCGTTCCATGAGCGACAGAAAACAAACTGCTGAAGAAGCCGGAAACTTGGGGAGTTCGTAGCGATATTCCTCGCGGTTCGTCTCTCCTAACGAGGAAGAGAGAGAGAGGAGAGAGAGGGAGAGAGAGTCTTTATTCTTAGGCTACGTAACGCCGAAAATAGTTACCACTGTCAGTTCCGAGGCCGGCACTTGGGTATAGACACGCGCGACCAAAAATTTCCCCGGCTTTGGATTTTATTCGCTCAAGCGAGAGGGTATTTGACGAACGAGATCCGGAAGCCTTGACGTACGTTATATTTACGAGCTCGCGAGGACAGTGTTCGAACGATTCTTTTATCCTGATATAATTTAGTTTTTCTCGCTCATTTTTACACCCTCGGTGGAATTTTCAATTTTACCTCTAATAGGTGCACATGCAAATTATTTATCTTGGGCCTTTTTATCTATACATGCTAACTTTTTCGCGAGAACTTGTATATGGATACATTTGTATGTACGTGTACGTTTTAATTTGTATCACTGTACGTCGTAATACGATTTTACGAGCGCGCTCGTTCGTTAAATTATATAAGAGGTTATATACTTACCAATATATATATATATATAAACGTTTCACTTTAGAATTATTATGTTTGGCAATTTTCGATAGTTCGACACCTATTTGGCACGTAATTCAATAATAAACTCTTTGAAAAATTGAGCTACTCGAACGGTTAATAGTTTAAACAATTAATCGCGTATATATAGCTTTTGTTTTATCTCCTGATACAACGTAGACAAGGCGAATGAACTTTGGTCTCACCTCCCTCGTGATGCTTATTTTCGAACATCGGTCTTTATAGCTTTTCTTGTAAAATAGACGGACACGTGTTTGACCTTATCCACATTATGAGCCAATTGAAACACGAAGATCACGACCATCAGGTAAATTATTATAATTTTTTAAACGAGCTTGCGCGTATGTACCATTGAAAACGTACATTGTACGTACAATACGTATAATTAGGTGGATCGGAAAAATATGTAACTAAATATACAACACAATTGTGTTAGGAATACAATGTTACATGCCAATGTAAACTAATAGTATACTGCAACACGTATTTTGTAATGTTTGTCTAAACATTTTAAAATTGTATACTAGAACGCGCATATGATCAATACATCAACATTGTTCAAATTTTCGTAATAGTAAATATTTGTTTAACGATGGCTAACATAATATTAGAATGGTTTAGACGCATCGATTTGTTTTTTAATACAATTGTTGATTTTAAGATTGTCACCTTAGCAATTTTCAAGCCTGAGTAATTACATCGATTAATTATGTTTTTGCAGCACCTCTTTAACAGAAAATATAGTGAGAAAATAAATTAAACATTTTCCATCGGCGTGTAAGTATTAGCGACGATCCACCGGTTTAAAATTCGTGAGAACGATTACCGATACTGACAAAAAATGTGTTCCACTGCACGCTGCTACCGTTTTCCCGAGCGGCGAGTGAATATTCCGAATTCGCGTCATCGCAGAGAGAAAGAGAAAGAAAGAATGAGAGATTTGCTTAATTACCGACGGAATTCTTAAATGGAAGCTATGCAGGGAGGTCGTTTGTGCCAAAATTACTTGAATGAAATTTCGTTCGCCACCGCGCGTGTTTAGTTGACTATATATATGCACTATATGTATATATACGCACGCGTATATAAAAAATATATTGAGCTTTTTTGGTTCTGGATGTACATCTATATCCAATTTTATTTATCCGTTATTAGGTCTTTCTATTAATTTATACGTGAATATGTATAGGTATATCTTTCTATACGAAATTATTATTAAGTTAATTATGACGAGTTGTTTAAATTATTTATAAATCGTATTTGTTATGAATAGACTAATTTTTACTTTAATGACGGAAATTGAAACTGGGCCACTAGGATGACAGATATAAACGGTACCAATGACGTAAAAACCTGTGTTTTTTTTTCCTCTAGCGATTTCAATATGTAGGTATATAGATTGTTTTGTTTTGAATATTAGGTTTGAAAACATTTTATTCAATAAAATTTGTTATTACTATATAGGAATATATATAGGAATAGTGTGTTTAAAAATAACTAAACTCTTTATCAAAGGGAGAACAATAAATTGTTTAAATCAAGGAAATTGCTATCACATACACTATATAGTAAAATTACGTACATATATGTGTTAATTATTGCTACAACTTATTTCCTACAATTTGTCCGCCCTTTCTTAGAATGAACGAATAAGGAAAATTTGGAATTTTCATAAAGTTATGTACCATATATAAATTAGTACTCGAAGAAAAAAACATGAATAATATTAATCTTTATATATATCTTTATATATATGTTAATGTTACTATAATTCGTTTGAAAATAAAATAGAACCTAAAATTAACAACGGAGCAGGGGAATGTATATATTGAGACTGTTATAATCTCCAATGTTTCCTATATATTTTTCTCACTCATTCATTCATTCACTAATGTTGAAAGTTCTTCAAACCTTCGTTTTTACAGTAACATCGGTTATCCGTTCGTTTTAACCCTATGAGCATACATTTTTCTATTGAGAATTTTTTGTTTGAGAATTATTACTCGGGGGTTTTTAGGGTCGCTGTAAACGTATATGAGCTTAGAAAAATTGAGATTTTTATTTTTAAGATGGTGAACGAAAATTTTAAATCCAACTTTATTCGTGTTTACAATTGTTATTCAAAGGTTCGTGAGGTTGCCGAATTCGTCTTAGTCTTCGGAAAATTGAAAACGTCTATATGTAAAATTGCGAATTCAATATGGCGAACAAAAATTTTTTTAATATTAACGCGATTTTATTAATAATCTTTTCAATTCCGATATGGCGGATAAAGAGTTTGAAAAATAGTGAACACGGAAAGGTTGTATTGGTAAAAAGACTCTGCGTTAGTAAGATTAGAATAAATAATTTATTTGCCATGTTGAATATCCGGCATTTTCAATTTTCTTTTAATTGAAAATATGATAAAACATCTGCCCTCAGGAAACCCCAAACCCCCGAGAATCTTTTTTTTCATAGACACAAATACACACTATTTTCAAATTCTTATTCCGACGTCTTAGAAATAAAAATTTCTATTTTCTAAGGGCATATTTATTTTCATAGACTCAAAAATCCCTGTATACCAATTTTCATAAAAATTGGATATATAATTATCTCTGGAAATATTGCATTACACTTGTTTGTTTATTTATAACAGTTTAACAATAACTAAATGTGTGGTATTAGTAGTGCGGAATCGTAATCTAAGCTCTTAACTAACAGAAAAGCCTAGAACCATATATACATAATATAATAAAACAATATTTACAAATATGAAATACCAACCAAAATACACGACTATGCTGCAAAGCGTAGATTTTCTGTAAATCCATGAAAAAGTATAATAATGTAGTATGAATGTGATTTAGTAAACAAATGAATTAATTTTCAAAAAAAAAATCTAAACGTGCCCTTCCTTATATTTGAACTATCCGTATAATGTATTATGTTTAGATTTGTACGTCAATATTTTAGATAGAATTTTTGGGTTGAAAGGTGTAGATCCCTGTAATATGGGCACGACATCCCCTTACAGACCAAAATAACTGATAAATCATCATTTTTATACAATTAGTCAGTTATAGAGTATATAACTGACCCTCTTAAATAAGTATGTTAATCCTTGACTATTTATTGGACAACTGTTTATTCACTGGTGACTGTTCAGATACAGTATATAACTCACCACTCACCCTAATATAGTGATTTTTAATCCCAAAAGTATTTCCGTGCATATAATCAGACTCATATATAATTTCGTGTACTCCGAAAGGCACATTTAATAAAATATATAGATGCATAATTGATGATTGATAACGTTATTTATATTTTTATAATAATAATTAAAAGTTTGTAAATAAATATCATGTTTACATAATATAATGTTCATATATATATGTACACACACTTTTAAATTCTATGTTTAACTTTCTAACACATCGATCTATTTATAAAGCGAATAATTTGATTAATCATCAGGGTTTCGCAAAGCCCATTAATTCCTTCATTATCGATGTGCATCGTAAATAGTAGTAGACTCTGTGTTCGCCGAAAATATGATTTCAATTCATAAAATAGGGTGTGTATATACACCGAATGACGTGTTCGGTTCATTCAAGATTTTTAACGTATATAACCACTCATGGTTGGCAAAAACAGATCTAATTCCGTCCGGTTCTTCACTTCCGGACACTCTGTATTTCGAATACCTCGCCTTTTATGGATCCGCATAGATCCGCCCCTCTTCTCACTCTCTCTCTCTCTCTCCGTGACACTCGTGCAAGCATACACAAATGAGTAACTTTTTTGTGTATACGACTTATATATATATAAAACATACTTGCAAGTTTGTGCGTCACGACGTTTTGCATGCGGGCAGAAGAATCTTGGGCAATAAATATAATCCTCGACTGTATCTATCTATCTATATATTTATACATATATACCTATATGTGATGCGCGTGCGAGTTAGAGATCTTAATTCTCTTACGACTCAATTGGAAATTTTTAATTTGATATAAAAACAAAAACATTAGTCAGGTAAGGGGGAAAGTTTTGATGATTTCTCAGTTATTTTTGTAATTTTTATCTATTTTAAACGCGGTGGGCTTTTCCTATTTTAGATCCTTTATTATTCTAATGTGACGCGGATTCTGGATCGACGAGTTTTGTTTATTTACATTCTGTCGCGGAAAAAGAATGGAACGTTTTTTTTTATTTGCGAAAATAGAATATTATATTTGGTTTGCGTTATTAATACGTCGTATGGCAAATAATGTATTTTTAATATTTTTTATAATAACTATTGCAATCGTAATATTCCGATAGATTTTATTATTATGCAACCTTTTTTTTTAATTTCGATGGGTACTTTTACTCAAGACCACCTGTTAGTACAGGTTCATTCATTCTCTTATTTTTATTCAGTCACACCTTGTTACACGATTTCTTTTTTTAATTTCTTATGTAATCGTTGCATTGCATTTTTTACATTTATATATATATATATATATATATATGGGTGGTTCTCTGTGACATCGAAGATGAAAAAAATAAATATTGCTATAACTGTGGCAATATGTTCAGAGGTATCCAGTAGTTCTTCTGCATTTTTTCAGATTTTTTCTGGGCCATTATTTTAAGTTACAGAGAGTCAAAGTTGACATTTTAGCACTTTTTTGCATTATATGCCCATTTGCATGAATTTTTAGCTCCCAGGGGGTGCATTTTTCACTAAAAACATAAGTATGACTTTTTTTGTAAAATTTTCATTAAAAAATACTTTTAAAGACATAAATGTATGCTGTTACACTCTTGTAAGCCATTTACACCTTAAATAGTGAAAATCAGCAATTCTGCTCCGGACTCTGGTAACCTAATACTGTCCTAAAAGATGTCTTTTTATAGTCAGAAACTGCCTATAAATTTCCAGAACGGGTCTAAATCATTAAGATCACTTATGGTCAAAATATCCGGGAAAAGTGCCCGAAATATTAATAGAAATGTATATTTGTTGCCTTATAACGATGAATCTAGTAGCATGATCATTGCAAAAAAATTTATGCACTTACCTTGGAATGGGTAGAAAAGTATCTCCACTTGTTTCAGTATGCATCTAATCCCCTGTAAGCTGCTAAAAATACAAATATTATTATAAATTATAAAAAATTAATTTATAAATATTTATAATGCTGGATTTTTAGTTTTACATCCCTTACAAGAATTATAATACTAATCTGAAGGATTACTATAAAAGTATCAACATGATTATATTATTATTTAGCATACATTGTTAGATTTCACAAACTTGTCACTGTCACGTTATCATATTATTCATTATAATTATATATCTGATTTATTTATTTATCTTTTGTATTAAAATTCGTATATTCAGTTATTGTAATAATGATGTTTATATATTATAGTAATCTTCAGATTAGTATTATAATTCTTGTAAGGAATGAAAACTAAAAATTCAGCATTATAATGTTTTAAAAAATTAATTTTTTACATTTGTATAATAATATTTGTATTTTTAGCAGCTTACAGGGGATTAGATGAATACTGAAAACAAGTGAAGATACTTTTCGACCACTCCAAGGTGAAGTGCACAATTTTTTGCAATGATCATGCTAATAGATTTCATCGTTATAAGGCAACAAATATACATTTCATTAATATTTCAGGCACTTTTCCCGGATATTTTGACCATAAGTGATCTTAATGATTTAGACCCACTCTGGAAATTTTTAGGCAGTTTCTGACTATAAAAAGACATCTTTTAGACAGTATTAGGTTACCAGAGTCCGGAGCAGAATTGCTGATATTCACTATTTAAGGTTTAAATGGCTTACAAGGGGTGTGACAGCATACATTTATGTCTTTAAAAGTATTTTAATGAAAAGTTCGGAAAATTTTACAAAAAAAGTCATACTTATGTTTTAGTGAAAAATGCATCCCCTGGGAGCTAAAAATTCATGAAAATGGGCATATAATGCAAAAAAGTGCTAAAATGTCAACTTTGACTCTCTGTAACTTAAAATAATGGCCCAGAAAAATCTGAAAAAATGCAGAACTACTGGATACCTCTGAAACATATTGCCACAGTTATAGCATATTTATTTTTTTCATCTTCGATGTCACAGAGAACCACCCATATATATATATATATATATATATATATATATATATATATATGTATATTATATTTTTAAATTCTTATGTAATCGTTGCATTGCATTTTTTACATTTATATATATATATATATATATATGGGTGGTTCTCTGTGACATCGAAGATGAAAAAAATAAATATTGCTATAACTGTGGCAATATGTTTCAGAGGTATCCAGTAGTTCTTCTGCATTTTTTCAGATTTTTTCTGGGCCATTATTTAAGTTACAGAGAGTCAAAGTTGACATTTTAGCACTTTTTTGCATTATATGCCCATTTTCATGAATTTTTAGCTCCCAGGGGGTGCATTTTTCACTAAAAACATAAGTATGACTTTTTTTGTAAAATTTTCATTAAAAATACTTTTAAAGACATAAATGTATGCTGTTACACTCTTGTAAGCCATTTACACCTTAAATAGTGAAAATCAGCAATTCTGCTCCGGACTCTGGTAACCTAATACTGTCTAAAAGATGTCTTTTTATAGTCAGAAACTGCCTATAAATTTCCAGAACGGGTCTAAATCATTAAGATCACTTATGGTCAAAATATCCGGGAAAAGTGCCCGAAATATTAATAGAAATGTATATTTGTTGCCTTATAACGATGAATCTAGTAGCATGATCATTGCAAAAAATTTATGCACTTACCTTGGAATGGTAGAAAAGTATCTCCACTTGTTTCAGTATGCATCTAATCCCCTGTAAGCTGCTAAAAATACAAATATTATTATAAAATTATAAAAAATTAATTTATAAATATTTATAATGCTGGATTTTTAGTTTTACATCCCTTACAAGAATTATAATACTAATCTGAAGGATTACTATAAAAGTATCAACATTATTATTATTATTATTTAGCAATACATTGTTTAGATTTCACAAACTTGTCACTGTCACGTTATCATATTATTCATTATAATTATATATCTGATTTATTTATTTATCTTTTGTATTAATTCGTATATTCAGTTATTGTAATAATGATGTTTATATATTTATAGTAATCTTCAGATTAGTATTATAATTCTTGTAAGGAATGAAAAACTAAAAATTCAGCATTATAAATGTTTAAAAATTAATTTTTTACATTTGTATAATAATATTTGTATTTTTAGCAGCTTACAGGGGATTAGATGAATACTGAAACAAGTGAAGATACTTTTCTACCACTCCAAGGTAAGTGCACAAATTTTTTTGCAATGATCATGCTAATAGATTCATCGTTATAAGGCAACAATATACATTTCTATTAATATTTCAGGCACTTTTCCCGGATATTTTGACCATAAGTGATCTTAATGATTTAGACCCACTCTGGAAATTTTTAGGCAGTTTCTGACTATAAAAAGACATCTTTTAGACAGTATTAGGTTACCAGAGTCCGGAGCAGAATTGCTGATATTCACTATTTAAGGTTTAAATGGCTTACAAGGGGTGTGACAGCATACATTTATGTCTTTAAAAGTATTTTTAATGAAAAGTTCGGAAAATTTTACAAAAAAAGTCATACTTATGTTTTAGTGAAAAATGCATCCCCTGGGAGCTAAAAATTCATGAAAATGGGCATATAATGCAAAAAAGTGCTAAAATGTCAACTTTGACTCTCTGTAACTTAAAATAATGGCCCAGAAAAAATCTGAAAAAATGCAGAAGAACTACTGGATACCTCTGAAACATATTGCCACAGTTATAGCAATATTTATTTTTTTCATCTTCGATGTCACAGAGAACCACCCATATATATATATATATATATATATATATATATATATATATATATGTATATTATATTTTTAAATTCAAAACTTGCAATCCCTGACGAAAATTAATGAAATATATAAGTTTCATAAGAACCTTGTGCTGATAACGATGGACATATAGACGTAAATTAAAGCAAATTCTATAAAAATAATAATTGAACTATATATAAACAGTGTTAACGCGTATTGATAATATAAAATTGGAATGAATAACACATTCTTGTACAAACAAAAATGTATATGAGAAGCCAAGTAACAATAGTTACGATTTACGTCATACGTCATTTTTCCTCACTCTGATGCTTCTATTTGTTATTCTCGATTCTCAACAAAATTAAATAAATTTAATTAACGGAAACTATAATCACCATTTTTACAAATGAATATATCGATTTTGAACATCTCGATCTTAGGGAAACTCAATTGCATTATTGATAAGATAAAGCTGCACGTCATAAGAAAAAAATCGGGAAATACAAGTAATTTGATTTGATTTAAAAATTAAGATAGCAGAATCCTTTGATACTATCGTGCGATGTAATCTAGTGGATTTATTTTAACATTGCTCAAATAATGCCCCAGCTTTGTTAATATTTACGCGAGCAACTTGACACACAATTTATCGAATTATACTATATAGATTAAGTACACGCGCTTAATAATTTACACGGCCATTAATTAAATTAAAGTAATTTAATTAATTATTCATATAACGTTAAGCCGAGGATAAATATATATTTTTCCAAAATAATCCTCCAATTAAATGAATATGATATTATTACGCATTATAATTAATATAATAAATTTACTCGTCAAACGTAAAATATACATTGTTTATTTTCACACGTGTCTTGATTCGTTCCAAAAAAAAGGAAAAAAAGGGAAGAAAAAGAATTATAAATTTTGGCTCGTCGATATAATTATTCGAGTATAATTGCAGCATCTTCTCTTTTGGAGGATATATATCGCGATTATTTCGTTCTCTCGATGACGCGTGAGAGCAAAAATTATTATCGATCCGCGACAGATGCATCGGCCGTAAATCAAAGGCTTTTTGCGCGTATGCTCGTAGATCTTCGTAGTCGATTATATATGGATTTTGAGGATATCACGTGACCGGTACATGAACCTTTACCAAAATCGGTAGATACCGCTGCCAACAACTCGGTGTTCAAGAGAGAAGGGCGACACCTGCGGGGAGGGAGGGAGCTTTTCGAAACCAGATCGTACTCGAGCGTTCTCGATATTTGAGCTTTTCATTCATGTTCCCTCGGTATCTTTACACACACGAGCTTTCGAATTTCAGCCGATCTTGTTTTCGTTGTTTCGGATGACGTTAACATTTGTAGGCTCCCCCTTCTCTAATGTATGGCTTTTTCTTTTTAAATCATTATTATTTTTTTGTTACCTTAACAAAGCTATATAGTTAATCTTTGTAAATAGTAATTTTTTGTACATTATATTTGTAGAGGTTTAGGTGTTATATATGTAAATTACATTACATCTTTTAGTAAAAGTAATGTATCAAACTGAACCCAATATAGCAACTGAAATCAATGTATCAAAATATTAAAAAAATAGTTATATTTATATGTAAAAGATTACCAATAGAGGTACAATCGACGCCATAACTTGATGGAAAGAAAAACAAAAACAAATTCCCAGTTACGAACGAAGAAAACTCCGAAAACCACTGCGAGAAAAATGGTGGAAATGATTAAGGAAAAATTCGTCACGTCGAGGACGGTATAGCGATCGTAAACTATTTTGGTGGGGCCCGAATTGTCGGATGCAAAAGTTTGACGCTCTCTCCCAATGTCGCGGGCACGCAAACGTCTCGAACTTGCCGTATACTCTCGTGTATATAGAGCGTCGACGGCGCGTATTTTACCGACACGCACATCTATATTTAACGAATTCCCGAGCAGACACGTTTGTCAGATGAAAACGCGTAAAATTAGCGGACCAGGAATGCGAACGTTCGAACTTGGTTGGCGATTTGTTAGCTTACGACCTTTTCCGTTTCCGACTCTCCGATGATTCGCTCGTTCTCTTCGACGGTCTAATGGAATTTTTGATTCATTTGTTGATGTGTATACACTCGACCGAAACGGCCTTATGATGTCACGATTCTATTAGAGATGCGTTTTGTAAACCATGCGTCTATTTCAATTAGACAACGTGATTTCTATATTACTCAATGGAATTTTTATGATGTACTTACTATTTCTTTGTAAGTGTATTATTATTTATTTGGGTTTGAGGGGAAGAATATTAAAGGACAATTTTACATTCATCGGAAATTAGAAAATTTTAGTGTGCAGCATTTTGAAGAAATAATTGATGCAATATGTGTACATGTATTAGATAATTTGTAGTCATAAAACTAATTCTTCTAGCGTTAGTAAAGTTTCTAAATATATATATTAGTAATTGCAACGAAATACAGACATGTGTAGGATGCAATTTGACGAAATGACTATTTGGAGGTACCCATGAATACCCACTTTATGCAACTATACGTTACTATTTCAGATAATTATTAAACATAATCATATTCTCGGACTATATATATTTATTTAATAACTCAACGTACAAACAATTCACCAAATGTATAAAAATGATCTTTCCAAAAAAATAGAAATAAAAATAAGTATATGTATATATATATAAATGAAGCGAGAGCGAGGTACACGAAATTCATCATCTAGACAATGGAAATCTAAGGTCCACCGGAGACAAGCAGCCTGATAGGAATAAGTGATTCATAGCAATGCACTAGCCAAAAACCGAATGATTCGCATAGACGCATACCGGATTACCTAAAGTTCTCGCGCAGGTAGGTAAGAATCTCAACTCCGTTTTGGCACGAATTTAACCGTAAGGAAAATCGTAAAGCGCCGCCGGAAGTCGGGTGGGGGTAAACCAAGCTTTTTCGTCGGTTGTTGCCTGTATAAAAACCCACGGACTCGCTCCAGTCTTCGTTTATTCGCGATTCGAACGGTGCCGCATCCATATATACGTATATGCACACACACACCGACGAAACATATAAAAAATATTCGGTTCGATCTCGTACCAACCCGGAACCAAGTAACCCATCGAATTCTTGAGTTTTACTTTTTTTTTTTTATTTCTCGTCTATTGTTGGATTAAAACGACTGAGAGTGTTTGTGCCCGGTGTTGCTGATCCAGGAAATATGTCTTCACTAGTGATGGTGAGTATTACCATACCCTCACACGAATCCGCGATTCCGATTTTCTATTTTCTTGATATTGACAGTTATAGAATTAAATTAGTTTGAGCGAATCAAAATAAGAAAATTAATTATTTGCATTTCGTTCGCACGCAGGTTATACCAAACTGACCGCTCGATGATGATCTCAGTGTTAATTAGATTAAATTATGTAACTTTAAATTTTAATTTACATTTAAATCGTTGCAACTTTTTTTTCAACCACATAGATAAATTACGTAGCAGATATTTGTAAAAAAAAACTATTTTCTTCTAATTTGTACATATTAAATATATTTTTATAGATATTATTATTATTACATAATTATTATATAATTAATCAAGAAAATACAAATTACATTTTATTGTATTGTACATTGTTATAATTAATCATTTGAAGAAACTTTACTTTTTTCATCGTGTGTTGTTATTATTAAAACATCTCGAGTTTAAATCTAAAAATCGTACTTTCCCTCTTAAAATATACCTTACATAAACAACTGTCCATCATAAAAATAAGTATTGAAATGTATTGGAAATAATTTAAAAAATTGCGACAAAATAATACGAACGTACGAGTGTACATCCAAAACAAACAAGAGCGAACGTCATGAAGTTCGAGGCAGATGTATAAAGGAGGAAATTACACGTTGGTTTCCTTTTGTTTAACGCACCTGAAAATTGTGCGATCGCGGATCGCGGAAGTAGCATCCGTATAGACGAAACGGGATCACGTGTTCACCGAATGAGTACCACCAGTTTGCGTTTGACATCGTGCCATAAATTTGTCTTTTATGGCCAGGGCCACGGTCGAAAGCTTGGCTGGTCGACATCCAATTCTACCTCCTACGGTCGATCTATTCATCATCGTAGTGCGCAAAAACGCGAATTAATATCGTTCGGTTCGAGCTTTCGTAATGTCAGGTGCGTCCTTTTCCCCGAGGGAATTCCGCGGAACGGTGGAAAATCTCTGAATTTAAAACGGGAAGCTTTATGTACGCACGCGACTCAGGAATGAACATTTTTTTACGATCTATATTTGTTTTTTTTTTACTTAGCGTCTCATTTTTAATCAACTATATTTGTATTTCGGACATTTATAAAAAAAAGTGTCTTCTTATATGTGATAGTCAATTTATTGTTGATAAAATGTTAATGAATCAAGATGTAAGTTTCAATTTTAAAAGAAAAATTAATATTCAATACTCTATTGGTTTTCTCGAATTATTTTTTTGTAATATTTCTTTTGAAATAAAATATTTCAATACCGCGTATTTCAAAACGTGTAAAATAAATTGTGGAAAAAGGGACTTTATTTTTAAAAAAAAGATACGCGTACTTAGAGGTCTATTCTAAATATATATTAGTAATTGCAACGAAATACAGACATGTGTAGGATGCAATTTGACGAAATGACTATTTGGAGGTACCCATGAATACCCACTTTATGCAACTATACGTTACTATTTCAGATAATTATTAAACATAATCATATTCTCGGACTATATATATTTAATAACTCAACGTACAAACAATTAATAAAAATGATCTTTCCAAAAAAATAGAAATAAAAATAAGTATATGTATATATATATAAATGAAGCGAGAGCGAGGTACACGAAATTCATCATCTAGACAATGGAAATCTAAGGTCCACCGGAGACAAGCAGCCTGATAGGAATAAGTGATTCATAGCAATGCACTAGCCAAAAACCGAATGATTCGCATAGACGCATACCGGATTACCTAAAGTTCTCGCGCAGGTAGGTAAGAATCTCAACTCCGTTTTGGCACGAATTTAACCGTAAGGAAAATCGTAAAGCGCCGCCGGAAGTCGGGTGGGGGTAAACCAAGCTTTTTCGTCGGTTGTTGCCTGTATAAAAACCCACGGACTCGCTCCAGTCTTCGTTTATTCGCGATTCGAACGGTGCCGCATCCATATATACGTATATGCACACACACACCGACGAAACATATAAAAAATATTCGGTTCGATCTCGTACCAACCCGGAACCAAGTAACCCATCGAATTCTTGAGTTTTACTTTTTTTTTTTTATTTCTCGTCTATTGTTGGATTAAAACGACTGAGAGTGTTTGTGCCCGGTGTTGCTGATCCAGGAAATATGTCTTCACTAGTGATGGTGAGTATTACCATACCCTCACACGAATCCGCGATTCCGATTTTCTATTTTCTTGATATTGACAGTTATAGAATTAAATTAGTTTGAGCGAATCAAAATAAGAAAATTAATTATTTGCATTTCGTTCGCACGCAGGTTATACCAAACTGACCGCTCGATGATGATCTCAGTGTTAATTAGATTAAATTATGTAACTTTAAATTTTAATTTACATTTAAATCGTTGCAACTTTTTTTTCAACCACATAGATAAATTACGTAGCAGATATTTGTAAAAAAAACTATTTTCTTCTAATTTGTACATATTAAATATATTTTTATAGATATTATTATTATTACATAATTATTATATAATTAATCAAGAAAATACAAATTACATTTTATTGTATTGTACATTGTTATAATTAATCATTTGAAGAAACTTTACTTTTTTCATCGTGTGTTGTTATTATTAAAACATCTCGAGTTTAAATCTAAAAATCGTACTTTCCCTCTTAAAATATACCTTACATAAACAACTGTCCATCATAAAAATAAGTATTGAAATGTATTGGAAATAATTTAAAAAATTGCGACAAAATAATACGAACGTACGAGTGTACATCCAAAACAAACAAGAGCGAACGTCATGAAGTTCGAGGCAGATGTATAAAGGAGGAAATTACACGTTGGTTTCCTTTTTGTTTAACGCACCTGAAAATTGTGCGATCGCGGATCGCGGAAGTAGCATCCGTATAGACGAAACGGGATCACGTGTTCACCGAATGAGTACCACCAGTTTGCGTTTGACATCGTGCCATAAATTTGTCTTTTATGGCCAGGGCCACGGTCGAAAGCTTGGCTGGTCGACATCCAATTCTACCTCCTACGGTCGATCTATTCATCATCGTAGTGCGCAAAAACGCGAATTAATATCGTTCGGTTCGAGCTTTCGTAATGTCAGGTGCGTCCTTTTCCCCGAGGGAATTCCGCGGAACGGTGGAAAATCTCTGAATTTAAAACGGGAAGCTTTATGTACGCACGCGACTCAGGAATGAACATTTTTTTACGATCTATATTTGTTTTTTTTTTACTTAGCGTCTCATTTTTAATCAACTATATTTGTATTTCGGACATTTATAAAAAAAAGTGTCTTCTTATATGTGATAGTCAATTTATTGTTGATAAAATGTTAATGAATCAAGATGTAAGTTTCAATTTTAAAAGAAAAATTAATATTCAATACTCTATTGGTTTTCTCGAATTATTTTTTTGTAATATTTCTTTTGAAATAAAATATTTCAATACCGCGTATTTCAAAACGTGTAAAATAAATTGTGGAAAAAGGGACTTTATTTTTAAAAAAAAGATACGCGTACTTAGAGGTCTATTCTAAATATATAGATATAAGTTTGAAAGCATGTTAACAAAAGTAGTAACGTGTATAAGAGAAATTACGTAAAGGAAGCTTTGGCATTTAAGGTTGTAATTATTCTAATATTAGTTTTTTATTGCACATGAAACATATTAGTTAAACATTCTAGTATAATTCATATGTATATATACATATACATACCACGAATATATATTTATTGATAAATATTGACGTATTACGTAATGTAAAGTGAATATAAAACAATGAATGTACCTACTAAATAAAATGTAGGTGTTTAATAACGTGTATTTATTTATTACAACATTTGAGAATTTTGAACAATATTTTAACGCGCGATTTGACATTTTAACATGGGTCCATAAATATTTAAACAAATGTACTTTTAACTTCTCTACGTGATTTATTGAAAAGTTAAATTCCCAATAATTATTATAACAGTGAGAATAAATTACGAGTCATTATTCATCGTTAGCATTAAAAATACACATATATCTCTTCCATCGTTAAATGTACAAAACACCACAAATTCATCCAACGGTGGGGTCAACGACTGTCGACGAAAACAAACGTCTATATAATAAATGAGCTATAAAAAATGTTTGCGTAACACGCACCTTCACCTCTCGCGCGGCCAAACATTGTGAAAAAAGGTCATCGTTGATTTGGCAAAGATCTATTAAAAGCAATTTCTTTTCTTCTTTTTTTTTCGCTAGGGCTAATGTTGTATAGCGGCACTCCAATTATTTGCGCGCGGGCCGAAGAGTCTTGGGATTACGAAGCCCCAGGTATGTCGCGAGCAACGTTTCGATCATGACAGTCGTTCAAAAGACACTACATTGTACGGTCGAGTGAATTTTCAAAGATTCTCTTTTTTTTTCGTACTATACTTGAATTTTTCGTTCTTCGTTTGAAATATTCTCATAAACGTTTAATATTTCGATCCAACGATTTAAGGGTATACTTGGAAATATTGTTTGATACATTATGGGTGACGTGTTTCATATTTTTAACGTTGTATTAAATGTTGGTTTCAGGAATCCTTGGGTGATAAAGTAGCCATGTTTGACCAGCACGCTACGAGACACATAAACAGCCAAAGCAAAAATCCATTTACTTCGGGGCTTAACTTACCCAAGCCTACGTTCTCGAAAGAAGAGTATGGGAGGTAAGATAAATATATTTTTAATATTCAAAAGTATTCGATACGAATAATTAATGGGATTTAGGACTCGGGAAATTGGTATATTTCTTATATTTTTTTATAAACAAAAAAATTAAGTTTTTGAAAAATCCTTTAAATTGGATTTAAAGTTTATATCTTTTTTACTCAAAATTACTGACCAAATCCTGATAATTCAATTATAATTATAAAAGTTATTACTTTTGGCTTGAAATATGTAAATACATAGAAATATTTAAATGCCTCTTTAACGGTTATGTAACTAATTAATATTTTTTATTTATAATAATTAAGTTTTATTTTATACAAAAATTGAATTGTACATATTTATATATATATATATAATTCAATAATAATAATAATAAAATGAGCGAATAATGATTAATTTTTTTTTTAAATTACCAGACCAGCTGCAGGTTCTCTCTCAGACATCCGAGGACGTAAAGCGTCGGCACACATCTACAAAGAAATTTTGGAATTGTGCGACGTAATATATCAAAATGGAACACCTTGCGGCGATCAACCGGATATTCTCGGTATCACATTTGGTGATCTATTTAACATCTACGTTCACATCAATGACAAACTTGTTGGGTTACTCTTACGTGCTCGCAAACAGAAACTCGTCGATTTTGAGGGCGAGTGCCTATTTCAGGTAAAAATAATTTATATTACGTCTAAATATTTACACGACGAACGTATTCATTGTTAATAATATGTATCGATCGTGCATTACAATTATTGTTTTTGCTACAGAGACGGGACGACAATGTGCCAATTTTCCTTGTGAAACCCATTGACGAAATAAGAAAAGAATTCCGTGACAAGCTTGACGAAATGGCAAAGGAAATCCGAAAATCACCGAGCTAATTTCACAGGTTACAAGGGCTCTGTTTCCATAAGGAAAAAAAAACTACATTACTAACTGTATAGCGCGGAAGTATAAATCGTACGTGAAAGAAGATAGTAAAAGTATATATATATATAAGCGTTAAATTTTTCATTTTTGAAAAATGTACGCTTATCGTGTACGTGAATACATACATATGTAAAAATAATTTTTTACCATCTGCGAATACGAATATTTTTATATAAAGTGAATCGATAATTGTTGTGTATTGTGTATTGTGATGGATCCGTATGATCGGATAAATACATGTGTAATTTGTACCTGGGTGCTGATAAAGCACGATTTGTTATATAGTCGATGCGTAATACGAGAATAATTGCAATTTTTGTTTGCAAAATTCCTTTGTAAATATAGTGTAGCGAATGGATGAGAGTATGCGACTGAAAGTTTGATTTCTGTGTGGATATCGTCCGTAGTTTTTTAAGTGTATCAATGCTAGATTTCTATAAGAAAAATATTATGATTTGCTATTGTTTAATTAATACATGACCACTGAATGAAATGTTATTATTGTTAAAGTATACGTTAGATGCAAAACTATCGTAAATTTAAATGTACAAAAACGACGGTTGTAATGAATAATTGACACGATTTCAAAAAAATATTAATACGATTACATAAACAAATCTTTATAAGGAAAATTGACGTTTCATCATTTGTGTAAAATACCTGACTATTGTGTACATAGTTACACTAACAATCGTAATTAATTATTATTTGTCATTTGATACAACAAAGAATGAGAAGGATAAGGAGAGTATAATTATCGACAGGTGCATAAATAATACATAAAACAAAACATTCTTTTTCAAGATATCGCATATAATTTATATTTTATATATATACAATTACTTTACAACGCGCAAGTTTAGCGACACGGTATATAGCTCAAATATCTTATTTTTTTTCCCCTCTCATCCAAGTGTGTCTCTTTCTCTATTATATTTCGTAATAAGATTGCGGCATTGCCGACGCGATATTTCGTCGCAGTACAACAGTATACATATACATAATTATTAAAGTAAAAAAAAAAATAAAATAATCAAGTCGTCGTAGGTCAATAAATTAGGCTCGATATGTCATTTCGTATGTATATAATGTATAAGACCTTCAGATATATAAACGAACAATCGAAAATCGAAAAATTGATATAACATTCATTTGTATATTGCTACAAGGTAAAGTATAAGAATTGCTTTACGTTTCATTTGCAATTTTAGTCCGAATTTTACGTAATATAGAGATATATACGTAGATATCGTGTATACAAGAGGTAGAAAAGAAAAATGAAATGTTTTGTATATATAGGTAATTATAATATATCTATTCCTTGGCAGTGTAGCGTAGAAAATTTCAAAGTATCTAAAAGGGAGTACGAGAAAAAATTCTCGTCTCGCTTGGATATGCATGTGTAAAAGGGATTGTAACGCATTTTGTGCATACACGTAGTCGTAATCGATACGACCTTCCTGATTCATTTATCGGAGAGAAATGAGAAATTTATACTTGGTCCGATAACGTTGCAATAAATGCTCTGATGGTCATTGTTTCTTATAATTTGTGCGAATCCTTGATATACATTACGTAACACCATTATTATCTTTTTCTCTTTTTTTCATTCTGCGTTACCTGTTCATCTGTTCACTGATGTATATATTATATATATATATATATAATCTTCATTGTATACGATCGATAAGAGATTTGCATTACACGTTAATACATATATATATATATATAACTGTTGGCTTCAAAATTTTTTTTCGTAAAACAGAAACGAATTCTCGTTCTCGTCGACAATTAGTTTAACGCTAAAATTTCGGACATTGTAAAATGATTATACAAAGTTAACAATTTTACAAAAATTTGCTCTTCGCACGATATGTCACAATAGTTGCAAAAACGATATGGTATCATATATATCTATGTGTATACATGTATAATCACCGAATTTGGCGAAGAGTTCCTCGGTATATACGCGACTCGCGTTTGCCTGTGTGTGCGTGCATGTGTGTGTGCGCGTGTGTGTGTGTAAGTGTATACATTATTATACTCAACTAAAATTCTTTAAAAATATATTTTCGTTATCAAAATTACCTACGAGTCATCAAGTACTTATATCCATTCATCACCTTATCGTATATCAACGGTAATAATAATTAAAACTAACGTTGTAGCAATGATAGTGATATAATAGTAACAATAAAATAATCATTAAAAATTATTAGAAAAAGAAAGGGAGAAGAATAAAGTAAGAACGATCAAGTTGAAATTCATACCGATTTCAAATAATCGTGCGCGTATGAAAATTTGCCTTATACGCTATACTGTACAACGCATCGTTTGTAAATATTTTTTTCATTTCCTAAACGATAAATGTTTATTCTCCCTATATACTCACCGTCTTCTCCTTTTTTTTTTCTTTACCCCCACTACAAGTAGGCCAGCGATTACACATTATCATTATTTTTCGTCGAAAAACAAGAAACATGAAATTCACAATTTCATTTATATTAGCCCTCGATAAAACTTCGCAACAAATGTCTTTTATTTATTTACTTTTTTTTTGAGTTATATTAAACTTTTTTTCTCAGTTCTCGCTTTTCAGAAGCAATGTAGGTCGAGCTTTTATATGTATATATATATATATAATTTTTTTTCTTACATGTATGTATATAATAATAATGATAATCCTTTTTTTTAGTTCGCATTTCGACTCGAACGAAGCGTTATTATTATTATATATATTTGTATTAACTTAGACTTATACATGTATTTACAGTATCAGGAAACATGCCATATTTTCTTTTGTTGTTTGTTTAAACATCCATCTCAGTCTATGCGTGAATTCAATTTATATTATTATATGGTATCTAGTTTTGCAGACAGAATAGTTCGAACAGCGGGTAGTTTCATCATCCTCTTCTACGTTTACATGGGTACTTATTCTTTTTATACATTTGCACGAGATGTTCCAAATTTCTATTTAACTTTTATTTTCCTCTACATCTTAGTTCCTCAATATATCTATTCGAATTCATTGAAATCATATTAAAGTTATATGTATATATATATATATATATATATATATGTCATCAGAAACACGTATTGTCATCGAAAACATTTTTTGTTTTTTTTCCATATAATTTTTAACGATCATATTATCTTGGAACGAGGAACGAGTCAAATTTAAAACATCTCGTACACGAGTATCATAGGCGGTTCTACAGTGGAGATTTTCACGAGATTTTCATCGTATTTTATGTGGAATGTGGTACATTGGTACACGTGCACGTCAAATAATTAATCGATATGTTTTCTTATTTTCCTTTCGTTATATCGAATCGCCAGTTGGATTATTATAATTATATACGACACTTGTTCATTGTAACACCTGTTCGGACACTACCGTTTTTTTTTTCTTTTTGGAAAGTTTACAAAAAGCATCGGTTGCTATATATATATACTTGATATTTCTTGTTGTTATTATTCTTTCTCGTTTTTTCACTTGCTTTACAAACAATCGATTGCCGCACTATGCGCTTAAAATATATATATATGTATGTATACGAGTTGCGTAAGGGTGTGAGTGTATGTACGTATGAATATATATATATATATATATATACATATATGTATACATATATATATATATAACTTACATATCGCCTATGGGAAATATATGCACAACGTTAAATCTCTACCGAAACACTCAAACATAACACCGATTAATCTTTGTAGCAAGTTACGTCGCTTTTTTTCTTCCTATACCCTTACTTATTTCTCTCATCCATTTTTCTTATTCATTTCTCTCTTCGTTAATAGTCAGTCTTGGCAACGCGTGTATCAAGTTTTATAAGTGCGTCGGCAGCTCGAGATTAGTCTGTGTGTGTGTATAATATATATATATATTTATAGTTTCTTATATTTTTCCTTTTCTTCTGTATTACCTCTTTTAGTTTAATTCTCCGCGTAACGTCAAATTGATTCATAACAATTACGCTCGTCGCCGAATATATCTCTTTTTTCCCTTATATAAATGTTTATCGTTCTTAATACATATAGTTGAGATGTATTTTAAACGATATTTGTTAACTGCTTTTTACATACATACACCGCGCGCGCGCTCACGCACACACACACACACATATATATATATATACGCGTCAATTTATAACGAGCGAATAGGTGTTTGTGGGAGACGGTTCTTAATGTTTTTCTTTTCTTTTGTACGACGTGTCGACATGGAATTATTGTATAATCGCGAAGGTATGAAAAATCTTTGATTTCGTCAGAAAGTGAAATTATCATTTTTGTCCGTTGAAATGTGCGTGTGCAAGGATTTAATCGGTCTATACGAGTTGATCGGGCATCGGGATTTTCAGATCAAGAAATAGTAGCAAACGCTACAACAATTAAAACCAATTCGACCATTTCTTCAACGTTAAAATATATAAATTATATTAATTATCGGTTAAGCACGGTATCTTTTGTTTTCTATGTATAACTTAATTACAACTCGACAGTAAACAAATTTCGATTGTTACGCGTCTCGTCCGAACAAAAAGAACGAGAAAGGGAGTGAGAGAGAGAGAGAGAGAGATGTATACAATTTTGGTTTATTTTTTTCTATCGTTATATAGCACGCGGACTTACGTATACGCAATAAATTCGTAAATACATTCACGTATTCAATGTATATATTTATAATATTTATAGAATCCACGTGGCAACCGTGGATATGTTCTTATTATTTTTTTTTTCTTAAAAATATATTATTGTCCTTCGATGAGAACGTAGCACTTGAACTTCATCTTCACTAGCTTTATCGCAGCTGATATTCATTGTATCTCTTTTTATCTTTTTAACGTCTCTCTCTTGTTTATACTTTTACAATTATCTATGTATATATATATATGTATATGTATATGTATATGTATAAGTAAAATAATCTTAAAATTAAACATTACCTAACTTTTACACATTACTTTTTTATATATATGTATATATATAAAGATGTGTGTTTCTTTTTAACGGTGCGAATCGCCTTGCTCGAAAACATTCACGTTGAAGTGTGCGAAAGATATACACATGTATACAACTTTTTTTTTACAATTCATTGTAGGATTCGATTTAAAAAAGCTTTCCTAATCAATTACAAATAGTTTTCTTTCACTACATGTTACAATGATTTGCGGTATATCACAATTAGTTGGGGTTTGTTTTTTTTTACAAAAATCTTGAAAGATGATGCTAATTGTGAAACCTATAATACAAGCGCTTCATTCCGTTAATTGCTAATCGCTCGTGTAAATATATTTTACGGAATAGCGAGATTAAACAAAGTCACGATTCGAATGATTTATATAAATTGAATTTTCGTGCAATATAAAATAACACACATTTTTTTTACATTCAAAGTGTGGAAAAACGTTGGAATTATACAATACGTATAGTTTGAGTGAAAATACGTAAAATTTAGAATTCGGTAGGTTTCGATGAAAATGAAACGCCAGTTTTGAATGAACGGTATAAATATTTTCTTAGCAAGGCAATCGCGAGGACCGCGTCATGCAGTAATAATATTAATAATAGTCCACCGAAAAGAAGGTTCGGGTATTTGCGCTATCAGACATCGTTCTCGTGGCATATATCAATTTTTCGCCTTGCGAGGTGAATGCGACGTTTGTCAGCGACGAAGTCGCGTATGCAACCTTTGAGACCTCGGTGTCCAGGTCTACCACCGATAAATAGTTTTCCGTTGGTAGTGAGTGGTCCGCTTTCGCTTGCCAATTTAACAGGTGATTGGTCGTCTATTTGGAGTTGGGTCGAACGTCGTCGACGTGTCGCTCGGATTAAATGGAAGAAACCATCGTCGATGCGCTCCTGTAAAGTTTCATTTATCCATTATCACCGGTATATTTTAATGGAGATAACTAATATTTCACTCAATTCTTTCTATAGACGTACGTATATTATTATCATCAATTACTTGTTTATGTATTTATATTTCGTAATAAAACGTATTTAAAGAAAATTCGTTTCAACTAGATAGCGAGATGGTATATACCTATATGTAATCCCTAAATTTTGTATAATCAAGATTGTACTTACCTTGCTTCTGATGGTGAATTCTTCTCTTTTACCTCTGTAGGACAGCACGACGTAGCCCTCGTGAAGCGAGAGCATCAGATGTTCCAATTTACCTCTGCCGACCCACGCGATAACACCTTCCGGATGGGTCGTCCTCAATCTCAATTCGAATTTATTCAATTGCTGCTCCCTCCTCCTGCAAATTCCACGTTGATTCGTCAGAAAATTACCTTTCCAAAAATTCAAGGATCTTCGATATTTCTTTTTTTAGATCCACTATCCGTCATAATATTATGAGCCAGTTATTATCGATATTAAAAAGACACAATTATTTTTTGTAAAAATTTATACAATACTTGGAAATAGTATAGAAATAATGAATAAAATATTAATATATTAATAAAATATGAAAAGTTACACATTAATTTTTGTATCTACTTGAGCAAAATTTCCAGACTTAACTAATGGAGTTATCTATAATTCTGACAGTGTAACTAATACTGGCCAAGAACTAAAATTCATTTATTTTAATGTAGATCAATAATTAATACCATCGTAATAATTTATTTGTTGTTAAAGAGGATGTGCAAAGGATGAAAGCGAGGAAGTGCTTTTAATATATTTCAGAGATCACAATATTTAAATGATTGTTTTTTGAAATTTTCATTAATTCTACTACTGTTCTAAAATCAATTACGATAAGATGAGTGTTCGGAAATTAATGAATACCCTGGTAGAAAATTAACTGAGCTTTTACCTTTTATCTGATGCTAATTTAAGTAACTAGATTTCATCTAAAGTTGGCTGAAAATGATCTAAATCGTATAGCTAACAATTAGGTAATATTTATCTAAATTATAAAAATTAGCTAAAAAATATGAACAGAGCCAGAAGATACATCAAAATTGTCGAATTGATAAAATATAATTCTTTATATAACTTATTATGAATTATTATTATTTTACAAAATTATATTATTGTTAACTTTAAGATCCAATATATATGCACAAATAACAAAATATATTTATAGGCATTAAGAATTAGACAATATATTTAACTGAAAACTATGATTCGATATGTTTAGAATGACCCGAATTGATAAAAACTAGGTACTTAATAATTGCCTGAAAATCAGTTGATTTTTTCTATCAGGGCAAGGATTCAGGATACCAAGGAACATATTTTGTTTTCTCAGGTACAGACTTACTCACTATAGTCGTAATTCTCATATTCATCGTAGACTTCGTCCTCCATGTCGTAGTCAGTGTAGGACTCGTCGACGTAATCGCCAAGCGTGGTATTAGTAGCATTAGGACTGGGAAAAGTTAGTGTCTATATCAGCACGTTAGTTGTTGTTAATTGCACTGGAGTTTAATTTGTTATTTCGGTAACTATTATTAGTTTTCCTAACCCACTAATTCTACCTTTCCAAACTACAATTAAATCTAGAGTTTATTCTTGCGCTAGATCTAATGAACAATTCTGACAACAGTTGATTAAACCATTTGTATCGATTTACCAAAGTTTTGAATCTATTAGTTAACGTTTCGACTAACCAAATATTTTTGTTTCAATTATTAACGTTTGTCGTACGTAATGGTGCCAAAATTTTAGGCGAATAAATAAGAGTATAACAGAATTTAAATGTACTGTAAAACAAACCTTCTGCCAAACCGGTGTTTGAATTGTAAATAGTTGTCACCGGTAAACCGTACGGCTTGCTCGGTAATGTCGCCGTTCGATGAATCGAAACCCATAACTGAAATTAATTGTATATTTTATGAATAGCATAATATTAACTTTACAAGTATATATGGGCCATGTCACGTCAACTAGTTGGATCTAAATTTAAAAATGCACTAAATTTTGGGTTCAAAACGGAAATGTAATCCAGAAAACAGAAAAAAATTTTTAGATGATAAAAATAATTTGTTTAAAAGTTATACTGATTACAAATGTTTTTTTTTAATTTACATATTAAATTCCATTTACATTTTAGAAAAGTGTTTGTACTTTTTTAAAATACTATAACTTTAGACAGGCTTGGAAACTAATTACAAGCTACATACCATTAGAAAGGTATTGCTTCAAGCATTTTTTTTAGACTTTTGAATAAAAAATTCGATTGTGGTGTGGTCATCTTATTTTAAACATCAATGTTGACTTATAGTTTATGAGTTATTGACCTTATTGAGATTACAAATTTTAACTCATAAGGATGAATCTAGCAACGAATGTTACATGTAGTGTTATATAGTAAATATTGAAAATATTTTGAGTTAAATAGCGGTAGACACAGATGGTGTTGAAAAATGCTTGAAAAAACTCTCTTTTTGAGGTTAGAATAACTTTTGAACAAATTATTTTTAGTACCTAAAAATTTTTTTTTATTTTCTGGATAACATTTTCAGTCTGTGCCCAAAATATGATGCATTATAAAATGTTGATCCAACCAGTTGACGTGAAATGGCCCATATATATGTAAAGATAATGGTGTATAAAAATTGTAGATATACTCACAGAATTCGCAATTGATGCCATCAAAACCACTCGCGCATTTACAAAAGAAACTGTTCAACAGTGGGAAACAAACACCACCGTTTCGGCATGGATTTGAATTGCTCGGACAAGGTAAACCGTCGTAAATTTCGGTATTGTGTTGGGTGACGTTTACAGCGAGATTCTGATATGTTTTCTCGTTGACCATGAGCCTTTGAATAGCCCCGGTAAGTCCGGTACTCGCACCAGCTAAATAATGTATCTCGCGCCAGTGTCTGGAGAAAAGATAAATATTCCCGATCACCACCATACGTGATTGATAATGACAAAAAGAAAAGAAAAAGAAAATGAAAATGAAAAGAAAAAGAAAAAGAATAAAAAGAATACAAATGCCTATAGGAATAATGACTCACTTTAATCCACCAATGTAAAGTGGCATTTCGAGGTTGAGCTCCATCAAGGGACTACCCGAGAATCCTCTGGCAACAGTTCCATTGTCGAGCCTTAACAATCCTTCACGTCCCAATCGACTGATCCTGACGCTGTGCCACGTGTCGAGAGTAACGATATCCGGCGAGGTGATATTCGCAATCCCACTGCCAAGATTAAATCGGAACTCTAGCCTACCGTTCACGAGGTTCAAACTAATGAAGTCACCGCGACCATTACTCAACTGCCCGTTGTAAAGTAAGAGACCTTCGGTCGCGCGAGTCAAGAACCACATTTCTATGGAGAAAGTTCTGGCTACGCCTTCGAGACATGGAAGCTCGAGGAAACCGTCTCCGGTCATTTCTGGGATTAGAAATTCTGTCAGCTCTGCGTCCACTATGTTCAAAAATAACAATATAGTTGTAGTTTTAATTCCTAAAACTCGAGTTTTTGATGTATATATACATATAATACACTTACGTATTTCGCAATGCATGCCGGTTCTACCAGGTGGACATTTACATACGTATCCGCCTTCCGGTAAAATGTCGCAGGTGGCGCTAAAGTGACACGGTTCACTCATGCAGGGATCCAACGAATCCTCGCAATTCTTTCCAGTGTATTGTGGTGGACATATACACTGATATTCCAAGTCAATGGCCTCGTAACCCTGATTTCAAATAAACATTATAGTTGCATACAAATAGTATTTAACTGAAACGTAACGTTTACCAAAACTTTCAACTATACCTGGTGTTCGTAGTTATCGTCGTAATCAAAATCATTTTCATAGTCGCAACCGGGACCCAAGCACATTTTCCTTGGATTGTTGCTATTATTGTTTTTGTCGTAATGACTCGACTTTTCGATTCCACCACACTGGCTACCTTTGCATTTGATGATATTCAACTCGCCGTTGCTTCGTCGATCTTTCCGCCGTTTGGGACTTCGTCGTTTCGATCTCAAACTTATGCAATTCCTATCTTCGCAGCCCATGTCTTCCTCGAATATTGGTTGGCAAGTCGCACCGTTTTGACACGGTAAATTCGCGCATCCGTTTTCTCGGCATTCTTTTACGCGGTACGTTTCCAAAACGTCCTTGTTGTATCCCATGTGCATATCGACGTGCATTTGATTAATGCGCAAATTCCGAATGCAACCCAAGAACCCACGAGACGTGCCGATATTGTCGAAAACTCTGAAATTCATAAAATTCAAGAAGTTTTATTAATGGTAGATCGTTAGATCAACTTGAAAATAAGTAACTCACTTGCTATAATTCGTTGGTATGTTACCGATGTACGTGTCGTGATTCAAATCTAAACTTTTTAGCATCCCTTCGCTCTTACCAAACACTTCGCTCTCGTTGAATATCAGCATGCCGTCTTTGTGATACCTTTTCGCAGCGACTTTGTGGAAGGTCTTCATGGTTACCCTTTCGGATGAGGTGAGTATCACGGGTCCGTTACCCAAATTGTACCGAAATTGTACGAAACTAGAATGACAGGTGTGACGCGGTTCGTAAAGAGAGGAAACAAAAAATAATCACAAGAAAAAGTAAAAGTTACCCATCGACGATAGCAAGGGAGACAAAGTCACCGGTGCCATCCTGCTTTTGCTGATCGTACAAAATGATGCCGTTCTCCGCGTAAGTCTTGAACTCTACTTCGATGCTCAACTTATAATAGGCCATCAGTCGATTCATACGGACGTAGCTCTTCCCGTCGAAGGAAGCAACTTCGTAGTCTCGTCGATTGATCTCTTCGTCGCAATGAAAACCTGTGTAATTCTCTCGGCAGTTGCATACGTACGTTGCGCCAGGCAAGTCGTAACAAGTCGCTGACGCGTGACAGGGGTTTGAGAAACAAGCGCGAAACTCTTGCGTTGGTGTTACTGGTGCGTAGTTTGCTGGAATATTTATTCGGATTTAACTCCACGAGTTCACTCTGATTAATATTAATTGTCGATGGATTTCTATTTCTGATTTTCCACAGAACGTACGTCTTTCTACTTTTAATCTGTACATGTTATCAATCAATTTATAATCTGTCAACTTTTTGCTTTTTGTATTACAATTATTTTTAGAATTCTGAATTATCAAGCCAAAATTATTTCTGTACTCGGAGAGATAAGTTTTAGTAAATTTTAATAAACTTTCATTAACGTGGTAACGGACTGTCGAAATTTTAGTAAAATTTTCTCTAATTTTTCTCTTTGTATGTATTAAATTTACTGAATGTTCTTGGTCGTGAACGTTCTTTGCTCCCATATTAAATGTTTTGCTGATTATTTAAAAAAAAAAATAAAAAACAATATGAGAAAAAAAAGATGAGGCGTCTTTGTTTATTCATAATCTAACGGTTGAGTTTCAGAGTAAAATATTACTGCGTCTTCAAGAATCATCCCTTACCGACAAATGTCAAGTTTCGTACACCCTCTTGATGTTAGATTAACATTTTTGCTAAGATTTTTTCTCGGAAATGCAATAATATTTTAGTGTCAAATAAAATTTTTTATTTTCATTTTTTTACAGATTTATCGCGTCTGTCGATATGGTAGGGAGGATAAGTATATTGACAATAGCACCCCATTAAGATAAATGTATAGAGAATATATAAAATTAGTTAAAAATATTAAATATACAATGTGATAAATAGTAAGAAATTTAGTAACACGAGTACCTCTATAAGGTTCGCGGTTAACATTTTATATGTATATATAGCTACACAGAATAGATTTAGTATAAGATATAGCTAGGTTAAATACTACATAGAAAGTCTATATATAAATATAGATGTATTTTAGTTGACACAAATAAAACGTATACTACTTAAGCACCCATCGATAATGACGTATCATTCTCGAAACCTATATATGTATGTATATACAGCATAAGAAAATATAAAAGTACAATAATAAAATAATCACAATAATAATAATAATAATGATAATAATAATAATAATGATAATAACAATAACAATAATAATGATAATAACAATAACAATAATAATAATAACAATAACAATAACAATAATAATAATGATGATGATAATAATAATAATAATAGGAAAATCGTTGCGTGTTAAATTTCGATGAAATTGACCGCTTATATATGTAAATTGTTTTTACCTAAACTAGAACATTCCTGCCTATCGCTCGTCTCCGCGAAACCGTCGGTGCAAATACATCGGTCGTTTATGCAAACGCTGTTCGGTATGCTGCAGTCCTTGTCGTCGTTACAAAAGTCCCCTAGCAGCGGGGTGACAACTCGGATAGTCGCTGGTGTTGGACGGTAAGCTGCCGCCGAACCTGTAAACATTTTATTTTGTTAATAATAAACGTTAAATGAGTATAACACACCAAAACAATATTTTGATTATATCGATGCGCCGATTGTACACGCGAGTATTATGTAAATTCAAAGTCATTAAAAATTCATCATAATATATTTTACCGTGCTTGAGATTCTTCCTATCAACCGGAATAGTTTCTTGATGACCACGGTTCGTGTAGTAGTAACGCGCATCAGGCTCCGGAACCATCAGGTGTCTCGTTGACTTGGACAGTGGAGAAATCGCTGCCGCTGGCTGTGTGTAATGTACCGCTGTGTACCTCTTCACCGGGGAATCTGTATTACTCATTGAGTCGTCTGAAACCGGGAGAAAAATCGTTTCCTTGTTACATCTCGCCGGATAATCTTTCGACGTATATATATATGCCTATATACGTAATCACGAGGCGTGTTATATATATATATATATATATATATACCTATACTCGATGTTTGGCTTTTTATTACACATAGCAATCGATTTTACGTTAACGAACTATTTTACGGTAAGTGCTCCTTTAACAAATTAAAAATATCCTTTGAATAACAAACGTTCTCTTTATAAAAACTCGTATAGGAAAGTTTAACGATAAAACGTAAGTCTCCTTCTCTTCTCTTGAAAAAACTTCTCTTTAAATACGATTTAAAAGTAACAAATTCGAATAGGTTCAATTTCATCAAAATCTCCGTGAAAGTTTTTAAAGAAGAAATACTCTCGAAAAAAAAGGAGGAGTAGGAGAATAAGAAGAAAGAAAAAAAAAAGAAAGGGAACGAGGGCGTATAAAGAGAAGAAGCAATAAAAAGAACAACAGAAAACGGATTGATGAAAGAATCTTGATCGAGGCACTCATCCGCGATAAAACGGAAAGCAAATCGATTTGCTGCCAATGAAAGGACAATCGCTATTCGAGCATACGCAAGCAAATGAAATTGTCTTGGTCATTCTATGCCTTGAGTGCCGATCGAGACGAGAGATAAGAACGTCGTCTATCAATGAAAAAAAAAAGGTAAGGAAGAAATCTTTGGTCAGTTTATCTTAATTCGCTAGTTGCATTGTTACGACATCTACTGAATACGTATTGCTATTTGTAAATAATTTTAACTGATATTTATTTTGATCGATTATTTTCTCACTGAATAAATTATTTACAGCTATACAGATTAAATCTGTTTAATAAGTTAAAATTTATTTTAATATTAAGTTGCATTCAACTTTACCTTTGTAACAAATATTCTTTTTTACGAAAATTTCTATTGTAATTAAATGTTTTAGATTTCTGAATGTATGCTGTATAGATATAGTATTCAAATAAAATTATTATCCTACAATACTTACATACACAAATGCATCTTGAATTAAAACAAAACATTAAAAAAAACTGAAAATCAAAGTATAAGAGATAAGTGAACGATAAATGAATAAATACGTAATTTACAGTAATATTGAAATGCCACGTTACATTAAACAACATACTCAATGATGACTTGCATTCGAGTAATTTCGAGAATGCCACATTTATACAAAATTTGAATACTATGCAGTAATTTCAGATCGAAAAAAGATACCATATATACGATTCCGCGTGTAAATGCATTTTAATCGAATTATTTGAAATAATATTTTTAAGGTTTTGTTATATCGAATTCAATGACCAATATTGCAATTGTATTTGAACCGTTAAATCAAATGTGATAATACGATTGTCTCATGGTAACCAAAAAAAATATATTTATTATTTTAATTATTATAAGTATATAATAACGTGATTTTTTAAAAAGTACCTTCAAATTTTCGGTAAATGTGAATATAATTTATTGGTATGAAAGTGGATACTGATTTATCAACATTAAAATAAAAAGATATTTTTGATACTTGCATATGCAAATTTAGCCAATAAAATTGTCGACAAACGTAATAATTTTATTGTAATATTGAAAATTTTGGAAAATATAATTAAATATTATAAAATGTAAAAATAAACTAAAAATAAAATCGGAATGCGACATACTTACTTAATAATAAGAATTGTAAATATACACTTGATTGATGATCGAAAGTAAAATATGCATTAACCGTAAGTTTAACTAAAAAAATGTTAATATCAACTTCAAGTTGATAATTGCAAGGCCTAAAAGCAACATTTTGAGGTCCACCGGTCGGAAATTGAAGATCTCATTAAATACTTCAACCACAATTTTTTTTGTTTATATAGTTATAAAAATAAAATTTTGACAGCGTAACAAAAATTTGCTTATTTTTTTCGTTTATATATTCAGGTGTACCCCCTTAAAAACTCAAAAACTTTGTACGGAATAAGTAATCTACGCGATGCACGTCCTCGATGTATGATTTAATCGTCTAAACTTGATTTTAATGTTATAAATTGACCATTAAGATATAATTATAATGAAATTCGAATTTAAGTTAATTTTTTTTTCTGCGCGAATACACACATATACGTATCCTTTTCTCCATGGTTCTTTTTTTTTTCTCTTCAAGTTCGTGCAACAACGTCTGAAGTGTCCGGGGAACTGGCCTTTTCCGTAATCCAATTTGCGTTTAACTTTCTCACGGGAGTTGGGTAAAGGGACAGACGAGAACATTTAAAAAGATTGACTCGGCTACGGCCTTTGGTTCTTAAACTTATCAAACTTTAAAGAAATAATTTCGAGCCGAGTGTAACAAAGGTAATATTTGAATTGATCTTCTAAGTAATATACCAATCACGTGAGAAGAATATTACTTCCGTAAAAAGTAAAATTAAAATATTAAATAAGAAACAAATTACTTTATTGTCAAATTAAAACTCTTAGTTCAGATATATAATGTAAAATAAAACGAGGTTAGAGTGTTAGTAACAGAAATAATTAAAATAATAATAATAATAATGTGTAAAAAAAAATATATATATATATATATATATATGTGGATTGCAAGGATATAGATTAGTTACCATTAATCCAGTCAACATAATCCGTACAAATGTGAGTACTTTATTATTATCATTCCTTTTTTTTATACATATAGTACATCTCAGTATTTTTTGAAAATTTGCTACGTTAGAGCACTAGAAGTATCGTAGAAGCACTGGGCGTGGTTATTTAATAGTTTACAATAAAATTTTTTTTATTCACAAAATTTAATTTTGTTTTTCGACAAAAACAAGAGAGTCGATCTATTATTGATTTAATTTTTCTCAGGCACTCTGATTGTCATATAGGTTTGAGTTATTATACAAAAATCTTAATTAATATACAATACAATGATTTTTAAATATTATTGAACACGTTTTGGAAAGAAGAATACGCTTACACGCCAACTTTTTTTTCTACATTTGGAAAATTTTTTTAATATTCGAACAGTATAGATACATTAAACTTAATGATATTTGTGCGATAACGAGTGTAATTACAATTAAACAATTAATATTCCACGTATATGTACACGAACGCAGAAAATTTTCAATTTTCTTTAGTGTAATATAACTCGATCGACTCTTCTCACTTTTCGCGAAACGCACAAGAGCCCTCCACCTTGATTAAAATGCCCACATCGATTGCCACAATTGTACGAAAGGAAGAGAACATATTAGTTTGTTAATAAGGATCGCATGGACGATACTGCGGGGAAGAATAAATAATTATATAGAGGTAAGCCAAACATCGTGATAGAAGCCTCGCGTATATAGGTATATGGGTATATATGTATATATTGTATATCGGTATCTCTAAGCAGGTCAATGCCCAAGCATATTGGGCCTGTGATCCTGAGAGCCGATCTTGTTAGTCTCAGGATTGAACCGACCTCGGCAATGTCCAAACGCCTGGGGTACGACGTCGGTTTGGTAACGACAAGCGTACAGTCGTATTTCGCATTCGTTGTCATAGGTTTGCCCATCGCTACCGCACACAGATACTGCAGGTGTATCCTCACGGCAACTCGCTGGACACACGCAATGGGGTCCACCCGCACCACCTACTGACTCGGCGCAATGACCGCCCGAATAGCATTCGAGCTCGTTGCAATTGTTTGGAATTGGCAGTACAGCGTCCGCTGTGGATTTTACTTTCTTAACACTCTTTTCTTTTTCTTTCTCTATTTTTTATTATTACGTCTTGACACGTATTATGCAGAGAACATTTTTTTTAGTAAAATTGACAATGACATTTATTTAGTGACGGAGAGACGGACTTGACAAATGATAAAAATTACTATGCTGTTGTAGGAACAATTTCCGAGATATAGTAAATGTTAATAGACATGTATTAAATTGTTCCTACAAACAAATAGTAATTTATATCATTTGTCAAGTCCGCTTCTCCATTACTAAACCAACATTCTCATTTTTACTGCAAATGTTTACTCCATGTATAAGCGAGATTATTTCATAAATATTTGTGTTTTTTATTATTGCCTAATACACTGCTAGAAATCCTTATCATTTTCTGATCGTAATGTGAAATTTAAGATAAATCACCAATTTTTGATAATGTTTATATTACGATAATAATAATTGTCAAAAATGTCACGTTTTAACTGGTTTTATGATCATAAAGGATCATGATAAAATAAACATATATGTATATTAACACATACATAATTACGAAATTATGATCATAACACGATTATTATACAATGATACCGTCAGTTTATAGTCAATTTGTGATCTTTCAATAATCATATTTTGATCATAAAAATCATCATAAAATGATGATTTGCCGCTTTACAATGGTAAAGTTTCTAGCAGGGAACTAAGTAAAGAAAAGTGTTAAAATCAGTCTCTTTGAAATGAATATTTTACAAATAAAAAAATTGTGGAATATCAGTGATTTCCATATAATACCACTATTTTGAATGAAATGCCTGAAATGACAAAAATGAAAGAGAAAGATACGTGTATATATAAATGTAAATGAAATAACGACAACAGTACCTGGCTGACATCCTTTAGGAGTCAGAATTTTATTATAATCGGCACAGATCGTGCACTTCTTTCCTTGAATCTCGGGTTTGCAAACGCAAAAACCCGTCATCTGCTCGCAGTCCTCGCGTGTCGATCCAAACAGCGAGCACCCACATGCTGAAAAAGCCAGCGGAAAATTTTAATATTTATTCTTCCATTGCACGTATGGTATATAGGTATATGTATATTTTATTCAATATGTAACTTTTGTTTATCCTCTTTTTTTTCGAATCCTTCAAATTTCATGTCGATCGAAAATTTCAACGTCGCGCTCGTCGCAACAATTTGTTGTAAAAAAATGTCGCACGATGATAAAAAATCGCGTCATTTACATTTAAGTCGATGTAATTGTAACCGTCATGCATTAACTGCAGATAATTGGTACATATACATTTATCACCAAATATAAGGGGACTCAACGAATTTACGAAATTTAAAGAATTCGCATAAAATTTCGGAGATTCTTACGTATGCAGCCTTTGTGCCCTTTGTCGATTTTGGATAAGCCCCAGTAACCAGGCATACATCGATCGCATTTAAGCCCACCAACTCCCGGACGACATTTACATTGACCAGTTTCGGGATCGCACGTATCGGAGAGGCTACCCAAACGATTGCAATTACATGGATTCGGACAACCAGATCCATCTGGAGCAACTGCGGGTGTTTTCCCATCTGGACAGCAACCGTGATACGAATCTTCGCATCTTAATGATTGTATTCCTACAAACGTTTTCACAACTATTAATGGTAATCTTTTTTTTATCTTCTCGATTTGTAATAACAACTTATTAATTTAAATATCATTAATTTTGAAGCAATTCGTTACGATTAAATTAACGTTTTACAACTGTTATAATGAAATAATAATTATTTGGATTACCTTTCTTACAACAACGAGCGAATTTCGGAGTTTGATGGCAATACCAATTACTCGGGCAATCCTTACGATTTGGTCCATTACCGCAATCGTATTCCTTGCCTTCGGAATCAAGAAGAGGCTGCTCACCGTTACACGGTTTAAGCTCCATACCTAATTGCACACCAAAATCACATTAATAAAATACCTGCGACGGTTCTAGGTATGTCGAAATTTAAAGTTACTGCAAAACTTAAATCTAATCACGTATAATAACATCAAGACTATGTATTAAACCATTATAATATTAAATCTTTGATCATTCTTTTTCAAGATAATTATCAATTAATACGAATTATACAATTATCAAAGATTCAATGTTAATTTTACTAAGTTTTTAAAAAAGTATTAGTGATTTAAGGGTTAATCGATATTTAAGCAACGAAAGGGTTAAAAGCGTTCACCAAGTTGTTAATCGAGAAACAAAAAAATTAAAGAAATAATAAAGTAAGGAGATGTGATAAAAGTACGGAAGATTCAGGATGAACCAAACCTTGACATAGACTGAGTGGCCTGATTCTAATTTCTTGTTGTTGCTGACACGACTGCAGGAGCATGTGACACATACTCTGGTAGACATTAAAATCGCTTCCACAAATCGGTTGGACATTTTGAGGAGCGATCGAGGCACAATCGAACTTGCAGCTACATCGTGGTAATTTATCCGATCCAAGTTCGCAGGTAGCATTGTAATCGCAACGAAATTCCTTGCAAGCTTCTAATTCTGGGCTACTTGTCACTTCTGACGAAGTCACCAAACGAGTTATGGACGGTGTTGACATCGTCGCTGTTAGTAGTTTTCAGAATTTCCCACAATTTGTTAGTATAAAGCATGATTATATACATGTTACAAATTTTAGTTAGTTCGGCATAAGTTATGTAAATCTAAGCTGATGTGTGAGTGAAATTAAAAAAAAAAAAAATTAATATCCCATTTTTTACGTTAGAATTGAAGCGAGTTAACCAAATATTGGATAATGTAGCGTATACTCACTTAGAGCAGCAACGGGGAATCCTTCGCCACATTCACCGTAGAATATGACATGGAGAGCTGGTAATTTTGGATCGCGATTACAGGCAGCCTTTTGTAATTCACACTCGGAAGCATAGGTATTGTTGTCGCTACCACACACGTAATCACCTTTTGGATCTGGACAATTTTTCGGACAGAAGCAAATTCCTGCTTCGCATCGAGCTCCGTTTTGGCATTCAACGTTAGTGCATATTTCTACAACAAAGTCAGTATTTCAATTATAATTTTCATTTCTTCCAATTTTTATTTCTACAATTTACATAATATATATACTGTTTCTAGCAGTAATTTAATAATTATCAAGGTAACTTAAAAAATAATTTATTTTTTTTTGTATTTTCTATCACCTGCATATTTTATCATCTAGAAAATATTACATTTGTATAATACAGTTGTAAAGCGTAATTCTACTAGAATCGTTTAAAAATACGTCAACTGGAATAATTGGGAGTGTAAATAAATGAAATTGAACGAATGAATTTAAATGGAAGGTACAGGTTGTTTGTTTATCGATGTTGAGTTTAGAGAATGAAATAGTTTTCGGGTATGTACTCACCACAATCTCCCACATAACTGACCACGATGAGAGTTTGATTAGCGCAAGAAGCTTTTTTCAACTCGCATTCGTTCTCGTAAGTTATTCCATCGGAGCCGCAAACTTTACTTGAATATTTTAATAACGGTTGAAGTACTCGACTTGTTGGTCCTTCCTGCATCCATCAACAAAATTACATTTTTGTTTCTTTAATACGTAATTCGATGAAAACCCAATATTTCTTTCTTATTTAGTTAGATTGAAAGTTAAAAAAGGAGAGATAATAAAAAATATCGGATAAAGTGGAAAAATAAATGCATGCAACCGGGTATGATACAATGAAAGTACAAGTGTAGAGGATATATTCGATCGTAAAATAAAGTAAAAATAGTAGTAGTAGTCGAAGGTAAATGTAAAGTGTTGAACAATGTAAAACGTAATGTAGGAGGTCTGGTATAACCCGAACCGTCTAACAAACCAAGTCCATCTCAGGAAGTTATTTTGTCGGTAGTGTCGTTAAATCTATCTATCGGCCGGTACATCTCGGTGCATCACGCGACTCACCGGAAGGAAGCGAGAAAAGCGTTTGGGGGACCCGCGGGCGATCGCGAATCGCGTATACGGCCGGACGCCTTCAACTTGTTGCACGCTATCCTCCCTCTACCCTCTCCTCTGGGTACAAGTGGATTTCATCAGCTCAATGTGTATACGTATACACTCGTTGAGCGCCCGAGAGAGAGAGAGAGAGAGGGAGGAAGAGGGCAAAAAGGGGGTACCGCGATTCTCTCGCAAAAAGCTCAAATTAATTAGCGGCGTTCTACAACGCGAGCGGTATGTGTTTCGCGCTTTATTAATGGCTACGATCGAATTAGTGGCTCGCTCGTACGAGCTTTTATAACCCTTGGTTTTGTTGTCCTATACCTATCCGTCTTTCTCTCTCTCATGATTCGCTTTACTTCGTCTATATTATTGTCACATTTGTCAAATATATAAGCGTGTATAATTATTGTTTCTTTTTTTTTTTAGAAAAATTTGCGTAATTTAGAAAAGTTAAATATTTTTTATATTTAGTAGTACTTATGTTTATGCCTGCGTGTACGTCATCGTACGTTACAATGTTTAATAATTATATAATTTATGAACCTCCGTGGAAGGTGGTAACAAACGAGGTTCGCACGGTTCATCATCGCGTTATTTCATCCAACATTTAATTGAAATTTGAGGTGGCAAAGGCAAACTATTAAATTAAGCTCAATGAAGTTATTAATTAGTTAGTACGTTTAACTTACAACAATATCTAAACGTGATTACAACGTATTTTAACATATGTTTTCCATTACAAACATTCATTAACTTAAATATTTTCTATCTTCCACGAGAATAACCGTTTAAACACCATTTTTTTATATGGAAAATGAAAAATTTAACGAATATATAGCGATAATTTAAATATTATTGAATAATCAGTTTAATGTACCTTAAAAATTAATGTTTTACAAATATACGTATATGCACGTAGAATCCCGCAATGTATATGATTTATATTTTTAAAAGACAAACATATTTATTTGCAGTTATAAGTACATATAATTAAACAATAAATATAAACAAAATTAAAATACAGTGTAAAAACATAAAATTTTTTTTTGACAACTTATAAATTAAATTAAACGTTCGCGTCGATTAAACGAATTTGATTAATCATCCTTTGCGTATTAAATTTTGGGTTAAATTTAATTTATTCTACATCTCCGTTTTTTTCGTTATACTTTAACCGTATAGTTACATTTTTATTTTAATATCCTCGTACACGAGTAGGAAGAGGAAAAAAAAAGTTAATTAGCAATAAAGGAGAGTAACATTTTCCGAGTGAACAGAAGAGAAGAGTCCCGTGGGTCCATACCCGTAGTTTTTCTCAACCGGGCAATTCCGACAGCGCGTTGTTCGTTCAATTTGCCGCGGGAAAGATTCTCCGAACGACTGTTTGCACGGATCTCGTACGAATCACCGAGCCGCTCCTTACTCGAGGATCCTGATACCCAACTGAGACGTATCCCCCTACCCCTGCATGTGAAAATGTCGTCTCGACACTTTTTTTTTTGCCTTTTCGCCTTTATCTTGACTAACCGTTATTTGACAACTATCGATCATAAAATAGCATTAACGTCTTTCTGTTTGGTTTAGCTTCACAACGTTACTCTTTATAAAATTTAACGTCAAGTAAAATATTTATTTTGTAATTCATCGAATATTCATTATTATTTTTAATTATTTATCGTAATTAATTTATACGTAATTATTTCAAATATAGTATTTTACTAAATTGAATTTTTTAAATCATGCAATTATTTAATACATTTAAAATTACATTAGTATGAAATTATATATATTTTTTTATTATTTGTTCTTTCAGCCCGTATACACTCACTATTTCTGAGGCTTTTACGGGACCTATATGTGTGCAGGTATATATTTTTTCTTTCTTTTTCTCCCTCATGATTTTTTCTCCACCTGCCTCGAGACAGACGGTGTATTTTTACATCGAATAGTGTTTTAGGGATGCTCCACACTTCCCGCTAATATTGTGTATAATGTGGAAAATCACCTAACCGATCACCCATCCCAAGTACTAGCAGTACCAAATACTGGTAAATTTTCATGAACACCTGTCGGTCTAATTTTTTTTAACCCTTTCCCACCTGAATTAATTTTAACTTTTTGTAAATTCAATATATTATAATTTAAAGATATATACTATATATTAAACATCAATAATATTTTTAAGTATATCCATCTCATAATTTTAGATTTTATTTTTACACCTTCGTGTCCCTCGATTCCAAAGGACTTTGGGTGGGAAAGGGTTGATGTATTTAATACAGCTGAATGAATAACAAAAAGTGATAAATAAATGGTAACAACGATAATAAATGAACAAACAATTCTTTACTCCGCGTGCATATTTATCGATTTTAATAGCTATTTTATTTACGACGATTCATGAATAATTTATAAAACGCATTAATGTTTAATTTATTATACGTTCGAATTTCATTTGGACATGTACAATTTATAAATAAACGTTTAAACGTTAAATAATAAATAATAAAATCAACGTGAATCTATTGATTAATTCGCTTGTGAAAGAACAACGAAAAGAAGACAGTTAATTAAATATTAAAATTGAAATGCATCAATATACTCGATCCGAAAATCCTGCAGTGACATTAATTAAAATGTTTAACAATACGTTAATTTACAACATATCTGTGTATATGTGAGCGCGTGCGTGTGTATACACATGTTCGTTCATGAATTTTCATCAATAACTTTATAATGCACAATTAAATAAAATATATAGATTCGATTTTTAAGAGCAAGTTGGTTAATGTATTAAAACGAAAAAAAAAGAGATCGCGATACTTTTCGAAGTAAAGAAAGAGGTAGCACAAAAAATATTTTACCCCGTGTATATATACAACGAAACGACAATATATACATTGACTAGGAGGGTTTGCGTCATTTCTAATACAACGCAAGAAAGAGAGAAAAAAAAATGACATTGGATAGTGATGGGGGACGTATGGAGGATAGGATTTTGTTCGAATCTGAGGTATATAGACACACGACGAAACAAACGAGAGAGAATCGAAATAATAACCATCCGTTTCAGTCAATTTGTGTCGAGTTTATAGCTTGGACTGATATGCTCTCGAGGTAGGAAATATCCGGTAGACGCGAACGGAGAGTGGATATTATTGGTACGAACAATCAAATGCGACTGTTCGTTTCCTCTCTCTTATATATTGGCTACCATTTTGTTCTCTCTACTTAAACGAAAATCTATAAAAACCACTTCGTACTATGCGCGACACGTTTCCAAAGATTTGTTTCAAACTAAATTAAATTTTCTACCTCTCTCTCTCTCTTTACTCTTTTTTTTTACTCTTCTCATCCTTAGTGGATATGTAATGACAAAATATTATATACTACTTTGGTCATTCAATTTTCTCGCTTATTTTTAAATTCTCCATCTCGGTTGACAGCGGAAAATTATATCTTTTCGTTCGGTGTTTTTTTTAAACATCTATATATATATATCTTTAGTATTTTTTTATCAGTAAAAGAAAATACCTAGCAAGAGAGGACTCGGAACGTTTTAATACTTGTTTGAGCTGAAACGAATATGAGAAAAAACTTGGCGAAAAGAGAGAAAGAGAGAGAGAGAGAGAGAGAATTTGAAAAAAATGTGCTAGAAAATATTTTTTCCGTCTCTCGGGCTCGGCCAATTCTATGCGGAGACACAGAGAATCCTAAAAAGAGATACGACTAGATGTCTACTTTATTTCCGTTTTATTTTCTAGATTATTATGTCACGAGTGTATATACATATTCAACATTATTATTATCATCTGTTTAATTTACAAAAGTTGAAAAATATTATTTTACGGTTAACGAAAAGAGAAAAAAATGTATGTTAAAAATATTAATAACTCGCAACGACATGGACAATAAAAATGAAATAAGCGTATCAATATAAAAAATAAGAATCGTATGCTTAAAAAAAGAGAAAAAGAAGATTGTATTTACGTAACGTAAGGTTAAAAACGTATTGTCATACCGAATAAAGTGGCGACGGTGAAGTTGTATCTTAAACTCGAGTGGAACGAGAGAGTTAATTCAAGAAATTGTTGGACGAAAGAATAACAGGAGGTATGTAATACAAGGCTCGAAGGCTCGAAAAGGTTGGTCTTTATCCGAGTTGAAATGTTATTGGTAGGTATATGTACGTACAATACTCACCGAGTCGTCGCAATTGTTCGGACAAACGCATTTCGCTTCGCCGTTAGCATGGGTTTCGCACACGCTGTAATGATTGCACTGCTTGTTCTCACATCCATCTGTAAACATCAAGAAAAGTAAAAGGTTATAAACTGATCGTTCTAGCTAAATAATTCTAAGTTATACTCTCTTGTACAAACTTTTTACATCTATCTATCTATTATTATAGCTCGGTCGTTATCGTATTTTCTTCTCCCCTTCCACTTGCCAGATTATAAATATATATAGTATATTTTGAATTAGTTAAACTTATATCGAATAATAAATGTGTTATCTAGCACGGGCGTATAAGTGCAACAAAAGTGAATAATATCGGCGACAAAGTCAGGAGATACCAAAATAAAATAAACGTTTAATTCATGATAGTCGAGGGTATATCAAATAAATGTGTATATAGGTATGCGTGTGTGTGCGTGTGTGTAGAGGGAAGGAATGCGGTGTTAGATTAAAATCCACATATCCCGAGCGAGGAGCTCATAAATTGTTACTCTGGCACTGCATATGCATAGATCTTACTCCCCCCGTATCATCCGTAGGGCGTACCTCACTTTCTACCTTCTCTTACGTAGATTCTCGTAGATTACGGTATAGAGGTTCACTGTTTTCCACGATTTTCCCCGGCGGATCTGTCGCGATCAATGCTACGGAGATCGCGAATATAATCCGACGATACAACCACGAGTTTCCTTGGAGCATCCTCGGATGAGAGTCAGAGGCGCAGAGAGATTCTTCGAACAATTGATTATTTAACCTCGAGTGTGAATTTACGATCAACGCCCTCTGTATATACTTTTGTTACTCGACGATATTACGTAAAAATCGAGGAGTTATTTCGAGTTCGTATGAATATTCATCGTTATATGAATATATATATATATATTGTACCACCCACCCGGAGTGATCATCAAATTTTTTGACTATAGACACAGATGAATTCCAACCGTGAGCATCTTCTCATCTGTATGTATATTGTATTTTCCGGTAAATCCGTATATCCTACAGGTGTGCCGTATTTGATTAATCAAACTTAATTTCGTAAGTAACGAGGTGCACGCTTTCGAACATTGTTGCACTTTTTTAACGGCCGAACGATTGCATTGAAATTACAAAGAGAAATAGAGAAAAAAGTATCGAAGTAGCTCGCATATATATATATATATATATATATATATACGCATACGAGGAGAAAAGAAAGGTTGTACGCGTATCGTCGATGCGATTGAACAAAGTTACGCGTAAGTCTGCACGCGAGTCGTGTGTATTCATATATGTATATAGAGGGATGTTTTATAGGTACTCGGCGCGGATGAGACGAGGAAAATATAGGCGTTGCATATAAGCACACAAGAACAACCAACCTCGTCGTCGTCGTTAGGCGGATCTCGATGGTTAAGAACCTCGTCACGTCGACGACGCTCGAGCGTATAGAGAGAGATTTTGTACCATCGGATTATGCATCCTCGGAGGTCCCGTAATTTCATGTATACTCGTGGATACCCGTGGTTACGTATATACAAGGGTACACATTGGTGATGTGCTCCACGAGCCAAATTTGAGAGTGACAATTTTTTCACTCATCTTATTTTGGGTATATTCTCTATTACGTGCTCGCGTTGCGTTCGAAATAACGCGTTTAAATTCAAATTGATTGACGCGTCATCTTTTCTCGATTATTATTTTTACGTTATATCTCAATCAAGCTCGTTCATTACATTATTCATTCGTCGATCTTAACTTCACGTATATTCATTCAAGTAAATTACAATGAAATACTTTATAGCGATAACAATTAACGAATACGTACAACAAGTTAATGCGTTTGAATAAAATGAATATCAGCTCTATTTGATACCGATGTGCAAACGAAGAAATAATGTTTTATTTATTTAACGTCTATAGACCGAGAAAACCATAGAGTGAAAATAGTCTCTTAAGTTGAAAGACGCGGTGTATATGGAAATCGCCGGTCTCCAAGCGAAACAAGTGAGTGACACGAGGTACGACGGTACTCGCACCTACGTCGAGGTGAGTTCCGGGGCTGTTTCTACGTGTTACTCGTGTTAGTATACGTGGACTCCTTTTCAACGCAAATCCACGCATTTACACGAATGCAAATAGCCCTCTACCGCGCTTGAAATAGTTGAGACGCTCTTTCGCGGCTCCTGCCCCGCGCGTTCCTGCGGTTCAAAACTTGTCTAATCTGCATCAACAACTTTATCAAGAAAAAAATAACAGAAAATACGTTGATACCGATTATTATTCGACAGATGGATTTTATCTTTTTTTTTTGAGTTGATTAACGTATCCGAGTGACACTACCTCGGTGAAACGATCGGCGGGTAAACTTTTACGAGAAGAATATGGTATTCTATATATATGTATATATATACACGATTCCAAGGGTATATGTATGGTAATAATTGCTAATAAAACAAGTTAAGTTTTACGAGTTTCCGCGATTGGTTTGTTAATGTATACGTAGATGTACGTATACACCGATGAGAAAAAATGAAGAACGATTATATATTGTACAACAAATAATGAAGGATCAATTGAATTTATTGTAACTGATAGTTTAAAACTATTTTATACATTTTTTTTACTGGGTCGGTGATCTACATTAAAATATGCCAATTGGTTTCCGTAAAACGTTGATTTAGTACAGTTGTAAAAGAATTACGGTTGAATTATTCGCACAGTCATCAAGTGTTTATTCACCCATCAAATGGAAAATTAATTTTCATTGGTACTTCGGGATCTTGGCTATGAAAATTCCCGGTAAAATTCTGGTGCACTGATTGGAAAACTTTTCATTAATGAAGCGAGACACAATATTCAATTAAAATCTATATTAAACTGAGTGAAATTTGTTCATCGAATTTTATATGTCTGTTCGTGCGTGTGCGCGTGTGTCCGTGTGCGTGCGTGTGTATAAAAATTTACTTAATATCAATCAGTTAAATGCATTTCTACTTATATCACGTACACGCGCATATATACGGATGATTCATCTCGATTTTGTCGTGTTTTATTTTATGGCAAGATCGTATATAATTAATAATTGTTTAAAACTGTAAGCACCCTCGGAGAAATTTAGTATTAAAAATCACAATATCTTTTGTAAAGATTACACAGACCGACATATACTCAGAAAAATCACTATAATTCATATATTCAAATTTACAAATCGTATAGTAAATATTACAAGAATTATAGTAAGTTTTATTATAAACTATTGTCTAATTTTGTACTGGAAATTATAGTAGTTTCCCTAATACGCCAGTCTGTGATTTATTTAGACACTGTATTGTCATGTTCAATCTAATAGAATAATAATATAGTCTTAAATAAAGATCAAATCTCCTTAAATGAAAAATAAATTAAATCTCAACTTATTTCAGTGTACATTTTGATAATGGAAATATTTAATATCGTACGTTGTACATATGAAATATATAAACTTATTTTTTTGACGAGCAAGACGGCTTTACCAAGCAACCTGAGTATAAAAAATACAAATATTTCGTTGATATGGATAATGTAATAAATAATTTCAATAATTGTTATAAAAGATGGTAACAATGTAACAATGGAAGGATTATATCTTAGGTATGTAAATAAACTCACTGCACTGATCTTGGTAAAGGATGCGAATCTCGCGGTGATGCTGGCAGGCCTCGAGGCGCAGTTTGCACTCGTTGCTGTAGGTGATTCCGTCGTCACCGCACACCGGTTGAAATTCCGAAGAACAAGTCGGGCATTCACAGGTGGCCATACCGGCATTCTCAACACATACGGCGCCCCAGCTGCAGATCTGAAACCACCCTCCAAAGTAGTTGCGGTGTTCTCTCTCTCTCTCTCTCTCTCTCTCTCTCTCAATCCCTACCTCTCATGCAATTTTATTTAAATAAACTTTATATTTTTAACTAAGTAATTTTCATTATATTTCTACATCCAATTGTAACATTTCATTTTAATACAATCAATACATATAATCGAGTTTTCATAATTAAGATATTTTAAAAGAGAGCTCAAAATAAATTTAACAATGAATTATTGAGTAAAAGGTGACTGGAGGAAGATCTATTCTCGTAAAAATGTGTGTTTTGTACAAAAATAACCGACTCAATTACCCTCATTTAAACTTTAAAAAAATATTTTCAGTAATACACATAACATCATCTCTCATTACCCGTAGTTATATATGTATATGTATATATGTATACATACGTGTTGTATAATTTAAAAGTTCGTCGACTTTACAAACGCCATGAGTGGTCCACTTTAATTTTCGAATATAACTCGAGGAGCACGACCCTGTCCTAAAAGTAAGATACTTAACAATCCGTAACTGGAACACCAGTGTTAAACGTGTCAAGACGGTACGGTCACGAGGAAACTAGTCCATCGACTGATACGTCCAGCGTATCTCACCAAACGGAGGTATAAGAATCGTTAGGAAAAATAAGTAGACGATATAATTCCCGTAATTGACATACATATATATAGATCTTTTATTTTTAGAAGAAAAGAAGACATTCGTAGCATCGTTATCCTTTAAGTCTTGAGCGTTGCGATAATTACAATGTTGGATTATCGTTAAGATGGAACATAAGAAACGGATTTTTACGGGTGAACGTGAACCGAACGTTGAGCAAGAATTTTGTGAGAGAGAAAAAAATATTTTCGTTCGCCTTTTAAAAGTCTATAAAGGTTTTATTTCACCCAATTAACCGACTATACTCAATGTTTGCAGATTACACGAGGTTTAATACAAGAAGGTTAAGAATAGGATTTTAAAGATATATATATGGTCAATGATGGTCTCGCGAGATGCTCTTGAATTAAAGATCAACACGCTCCAGGATCAACGACGTTTTATCGACTTTACCTTTTTTACTTTTTAAATAATAAACCAACATTTTCTATTAACGATTTTTCTTTTCTTTATATATTTTTTCCATAAATATATATATATATATATATATATATTAGTTTATATTATGTCGGGTGTTCTCGATATCTATTTAAATAAAATTGTATTATTGATTTATTTAATTTATTTAATTAGAGTATGTTGGGTATAGACATAGATAATGGGAGAGGTAATTTTTATTGAATCTCAATTTTCGTGTGCATCGCAAAAATTAGTTGTTGATTGTTTAATTTAGAATTCTTCATCATTATTTGTGCGACGACACGATTGTGATAATTACAATGTAAAGACACAATACAATTGTGAATCACATGAATTGACCAGTAGAGAGTTAAAAAAATTATGTAATATTAATGGAAATTAACATTTAATAATCAAATGTATTTGAAATATTTAAATAAAGGTATACCCTGAGGTGGATGGCAAATAGCCATCGAAAGGTCGCCATATAATTAAAATTGTGGTTTGTTCACCAAGATCGACTAACACCTGACATAGTAGAAACTGCGTGGATAACGAAGACAAAGTAAATATATAATATATTAATTTCATTAAAATTGGAAAAATTTTATTTTAGTATAGACGTATTATAAATAAATAAATAGCGGAATTAAAATAACATCCGAATCTCGGATTGATTAATATAAGAAGGAAAGGATTGTAAGTACGGGGCGTAATTCTAACAACCGAATCGAAACCTCAATCGCTAATTCGAACAAACTCCCCGTGGAATTCTCACACATCGAGGTGTGTTCTCTCAGGTCCCTTAAATCACTTGGCTCTTAAGAGCCTTTGAGAAATGATCGTAATTGCATTGATTCAAAGAGTGTCCCCAAGCATCCTTTGATGAAAATCCCAAATCGTTTCACAACCGAACTCTCGAAATCTCAGTTACTTGTATGGGATTGACTCCTTCCACGACTTTCTACCAAGGCGTTTGCGCTCGAGGGATTCGATTTACCCTCTTTTTAATCACCGAGTTTCTTAAGTTCTATCTTTAAATATTACTCACATTCGAGATGAGAGATAATTGTATATATGTATTTTTCTGTTGATTAATTTTACGTTTATATTCAGTACTGTCGTTGCAAGTAGAATAGATCAGTTATGCGTCAGACGTACGAATTACACCGTTTCCTTATAATTTTTAAGTAAACGCTTTCAATAATGCCATATAGTGTTTCGTAGTGTAATGAAAAAAAGAAATACAAACCTTTTCGGAGCAAGGACCTTTCGAGCCACATGTTCCCGTATACGCAATTTCAATGTTGGTCTTGGTTAAGCACGCTTGTTTTTTAAGCTCGCATAGCGACGTGTAGGTAGTACCACCTCTTGCACAAACTGGCCTCATTACAGGCTCGCATTCCGGTCCGCATTCGCACTTGGCTATTCCGAATTTGTCGATTGCGCATTGCTCCTGCGGTCCGCACTTGGCGCCGTCACACGGGTTCACTCCTATAGATCAGTCAACCAGAGTTCCCTCTACTCGTTAAACTTTCTGCTTCTTTCTTTTCCATTTTTCACGCATGCTTATTTCCTTCTCTTTTTCACGTCGTACGAGACACTTTTAGATATTTTTCATAGTTTTTTAGACTTTAGATATTTTGACGTATATCAAGTTTCAATGGTACGTACGTGTTTTATAAAGGATTTTTAACAAATAAGGGTGTATATCTATATTTGTGATAAACATCGATAGTTTTAATTCCGACTGTTTTCATTCGTATTATACTTTTAATGTGAAATAATGTATACTTACTTTATACAATTATAATATTCTAAAAATATTCGAATAATACTTAATAATAAATATTACAAACAATAAAGTTCTCTGATTGATTGATGAAATATTAAGAAGTATTAAGAGTGTGTAAAATAGTAAGACGATCGGTGTCTTATCCACACTGTAAATCTATTCGTAATAAAAATTGAAATGAAAAGTTTAATGTATTTTTTATTTTGCAATAATGGATAATCAAAAGTTTTCCACTGAATAAAATAATTATTGGTGAAAAAAAGAAATATTTCCAGAATAATATTTAAAGTAAATCTATAAGTTAACGTGTGTGGACAAGACTGAAGACATGATTAACCTTGTTACTGTAATACATATAAGTAAATATATAATTAAAGATCGAAATAAATATAGACGAAATGTGTACCAATCTACGAATAAACAAAATTTTAGTAAACATTTCTCCAGGATTATAATCGCGTTAGTCGACAAAAAATAGTGTTGTTACAGTTAAAGTATCCCCGAAAAAAGGTAGATGAAAAGTATAACTGATCGAAGGGTCCTAATGCCGAGGACTGAACGAGCATTGAAAGCAGTTGGTACCAAGAGAAGCAGTTTGCTCGGTTGAAATTGAATGGTGAGAATGGATATTAGAAGCGTTCGACATATACAAAGTAGATTATCGACATTTAATGCGCGATACTCACCGGAATTGCAAGCGCCGTTGTAGATCTTTCTAAAGTGAGTGAGTCGAGATCGGCACGCCTCTTGGCGTAAGTAACATTCGTTGGAATAGGTTTTACCATCACTACCACAGACAGGTGAGAATTCGTTACCGCATTGTTCGTTGCACCGACAGGCAGGTTGCCTCGAGCTATCCAACTGGCAGATTTCCGGCTCTGCGCATTGAATTCCACCGCACGGATCTGCAACCGAAAAGTAGATAATATTTATTCGACTACGTTAAATGCACTTTTTTACAATAATTTTCAAAATCGTACTCATATACACACGCACACACACACGCGCGCGCGCACGCTAAACCATACGGGTGATACGCAGTAGGTACTCGTTGTGTTTCGGCTTACCGGGTGAAATTGAGAATCCGGGTTGGGTAAGCAACTCCTTATTACAAGTTCAAACAGTGTGTAATATATTAAGTTTTTTCTCCCCGTCTCTTCCTTATACGCGAGAAAGAGAGACGAGGGTATTAGCGTTGTTTGCAATAGATTTCGGGCGATAAACGATGATAAGTTGGATATAAAATGAATAGAATAAAATGAAATATAATAACGCGCAGTTATATACTGCGTTATACGATAAGTAAGTGCAACTTTAATCTCGGGTAATGTTGTGTATAGCATAAAAGATAAAGTAAACCTATATTCAAGTTTCTATGGGTATGTACAATGTTACGGTGGTATTTTTATCTATAACCGATATTGCCTTCTTTTTTTCTATCTCGCGCTTGCGCTCTCTCTCTCTCTCTCTCTCTCTCTTCTTTCTCTCATTTTTGTTGTGAAACACATTACTTTTAAATCGTATATAGGTATCACGTATAAACTTGTGTCTCCTAATTCCTAATAATTCGTACGTAATATCACTTCGTATCCTTCTGTGATTCAAACGTATATAAATTGTACAATGTGTACGTATTTTACAAATGTAATTTATATTGAAATGCTCGGTTAAAGGAGATTACGCGAAAATGAATTCAGTTCTATCAAAATTAATGGTTTTGTTGATATAATCTATTGGAACTATTTCATGTGAATGTGTGTATATATATATATATATATATATATATATATATATAGACATACGCACGCATACCAGGGAACATCAGAGGAAAAATATAACGATAATTAAATTTTCATTTTCTTTTCGAGAAATAGATAACGTAATCAAGTTTATATAGTGGACTCTCCAGATACCGAATAATCTAAAATTAGATCGAATTTATATTACTGAAAATATATCTCTTTCTTCATCAGTATTTTATTATAGATAACGTCTGTATACGCATTACCTTGAATACATTATTTACCTTTTAAAATTTCAAAATTTTCAGTCAACGCATATACCCTACATTTCATTTGCTTTTAATCATATTGACATTTATAATTATTGATTTTTAAATATGAATCTGAGGACATTTCTGGAATGAATTAAAGTTTATTGAAATACGCACACGTAAATGTATTTTATTTTTAAACATTCCTTTCGATCCTTATAGACTATATAAAAGGATCTGATTCTTCACGTAACAAGAAAATAATAAAATCATCAACGACAATTAAACTCGAGTCTAAATGCCAGGAAAACGAAGGGTCGTATAAAGTGTAATTTCGGTGCAGATTATAGTGAGAAAATCTTTTTCGCGAGTCGTGTGGATCTACACTAGCACATCTACAGTTTGTATATAAAACGTATATAAATCAGTCGTTGGCAATATTGGTTACAGTTGTACAAAAGATTTGTCTGGTATATACATGTATATATATGTACAGTTCGCGGTTATTAATCACTGTCTGACGGGAGCGGGTGGGCGCGCGAGTGCGCGAGTGCGCGAGCGCGAAAACGTTAGCGTTTCGTGTAATTTCACGGCAATTTTGTCGTCGTAAAGACGAGGCTTCCCCGAGCAACCCGAAGAAAGATAATTGCACTCGGAAGATGTCAACGCTAAGAAAATGGATAATGAGATTCTCGAGTCGACATTGAGCGTCGTTAATGTCGCGAGATCGTTTCTTATCGTTTTGCGCTACCTCATCTCTGACTACGTGTGTGTCTTGGATTCGGCAATTAAGCTGTCCGTATGACCGAGCGATCTATTAAACGATATTAAAGATCCTTTTATCGTTGCAATTACGGTTACGTCGTACTTCGGAAAAATATGTTCAACACCCCCATTCATATTGTTTCTTTGGTAACTTCTCGTTGCACTTTCAATTTTTCGTTATTATCAAATAATTCCATTTATTATGCGCATTTGACTATTATAATACGAAGCGTCAGTCCCTTTCGTTCCATTATTTCGAATTTACTGAGTGACGTAAATTTTAAAATTAATTACTGGTGAACTATCTGACTGTGTCTCGTTCAATATGATGAGCTGAAGGTATAATACAATAATATTATCTCATTAGAGAGATTTATAAATATACGACGTGTCGTAGAAATATTAAAGGAAAAACCCCACCGAGAAATAACGATAAACGAAAACGCGCGTTGGTTGAAAATTTCATCCATTCGATATACCGGAGAAAAAGAAGTTTTAAAAACCATAGCAGACGTATCCACCGCCGGTGTGGCCGTAAACATTTCATTCCATCCCGTCGAACGGGAAGGGGGATGGGACGACCATCCCTCCCTCCCTCCCTTCCGAAAAAAAAGACACCGGAAATCCCCATAAAATGGTACGGTTCTCCCCACAAAGCCAGAAGCTTCGGCCGTAAAATCGCGAAAGGCCAGGCTACGGGAGGAAGGGGGAGAAGGAGGAAGAGGAGGAGGAGGAGGAGGAGGAGGAGGAGGAGGAGGAGGAGGCGATATTACGCAAAGTTATATCGGACGTGCGCCGAGGTTTCCGCGCGTGCAGGATAACGGAATTCGCGAGGGTCGAGATTAATCTTCGCCGCGGCCGGAAGGAAGTTCGGATTCCGTGTCCGGAGGCTTTGGAGGAAAGCTTCCCTTCCTCTCTTACTCTTTCCCCCTATGGTTGGTTGGTCCGAGGTACGCGCCGGCTTAAGTTACACTCCACTGGAGCGACTAAACTCCTTCGAACCTGCTGCTACGAAGTTGGCTAGCTCGACTAATGGAATTTCACGTATTCCTTCCTTCACCTTTAACTCTCCTTACTTTCTTATATGGATATATTTTCCTATTTTCCTATTTTCCTATTTCCCTTTTTCTTTTCTTTCACACATTTATACAGTTTTCCGGTTATTTTTAGTTTTCTCCACTCTATCTCTCTATACATGCGGTTACAGTTCACATTGTTTTTCAACAATGTTATTCCCGTGCGTTTGATTTGTATACTTTCTGGAAAATCAAACGTTTCCGCGTATTCAAACGAATTCGATGGTATGTTGCTTTTCCCATAGTTATATATATATATATATATAATCGCATACCATTTGTCTTTTATCAATTGCGTTTCATGGTTCTCTTTTTTTTCTCTCGTTCAAAGTAAATTCACGAATTAGATTTAATTGTGATTTATATACGAGCGAAAGTTCGTTTTTTTTTACTTAGGAATTTATACGTTTACCTTTCTTTTTGCGTATGGATGACTGTGTATTCAAGCGTACCTTTTTTTTAAATTCATTTCGTATTCTCCGAAATGGTACGGTTGAAATTGATTCGTAATTTGCATAACGAAAATTCATCGGTGAACAGTTTAACGTGATCAAATATACAAAGAGCAATAAAATAGCGTTGGTTCGATTGCTATTTCTTGTTTTTCCTTTTTCAAGTTCGATCAGTAGGTTATATCAAATTGTAGACAGGTTTGACCGTTGAAAACCTATACTTTTGGAATTTCCTTTAATCGTCAAGTTTAATCGAAAGTGCAGTTTAATTTTTATTTAAATGCTAATTTCCTTACGTTATAAGGGGAAAACGTTGGGATTAATTATTTAACAAATTGTTCATTAGCGTTCACAAAAGGTTATTCCTGCATTTATTTCATTAATTAATCATATTTGCATTGAAAGACATACAAAATATATACAATATTGGAACTATCATCGAATTTCATCGTTATCGGTAAACATAATTTATTATCCTTCGTTCATTATACCCGATTGTGTCCCATGAAGGTATACGCGTAAAAAATAGTGAAACGGAGAGATGAAACAAAAACAAAATCAATATAACAACGATCAAAAGGAAAAGGGAAAAAAAAGTTTACAAAGTGCTTTTAAATCACACTCCATCACGCATTATGCAACGAGTCACGCCACACACAGTCCACACACACACACACTGGCGCGCATATGCATAATCCGAGCTTGTGCAAAATCCAACGAAAAATCGAGTCTCCGTTGCCTAAAGGAAAAAATTCAACCCTTTCTCTCTTTCTCTGAACCAAGAGAAACAAAAAAACCGAGAGGATCAGGTAGAGAGAACGAAGTTAGTCCCTTTTCCGCCTTCGTCTTCTCAACTTTCAATTTGCACGAGAGGAGTGTATAACTTACGGGTCGAGACAGAGTTAAAGCGTCTCTTTTTTCTTTCTTTCTCTTTTCGCCGGGGGTCGCGTTATAATGCCGCGGGCGCGCGGTTACACAAAGGCTCGCGGGACTACGGGCGATAAAAGTGCGTTTAAAATTCTTCCGCGACGCGAGCCGATTGTTTTCCTTTTTTTCGACTATGCTTTTCATATATGTACATATATACACTTTTCGCTTTCTCTTCATTCTTTTTTCTTTTTTCTTTTTTTTCCCGTACCCACTTTGGAGTTTGAACCGCATACTTTCTGTACCTTACATATATATTTCTTTATTTCTTATGTGATTCTCTTACCGACATTCTTTTCTTCGAGTTTTCCTGCATTTGTTTTTAATAAAATATGATTTTTCGTAGAAGTTGGTGTGTGACTTTCGTAACACGTCATGCTTCTATACCGAATGATCCAACTGTCTGAAAGCATAATTTAGACTTTTGACGAGACGAAAAAAATGAGCGATACAAAGTAATAATATCGGCTTACTTTTACTTATAAGTTCTAAAATTACATTGTACCTTCGTAATGAATTTTAATTAAATTCATGCGTGTAATTGGCTTGTTTAAGTAATTCGTCTTTTTTTTAGTACACCGTTACAATGCAATAACAACGTATTAATTTTCTAAATTTAAATAAACAAAAGGTACTCGAATAACGAATATCATTTCGCTGTGTTAATGAAAACGTAATATTTAATCTAGAATTGAAGACCTACTTCCCCAGGTAAACTTTTATTATACAAGCATTTTTATGTTTTTAATTCAGTCGAATATAAAAAGATATAAAAATATTTTTATTCGTTAAATTATGAACATTTTAGAGCACACGGTACTTGATGATATTGCATTAAAATTTCAATATTATTTACGACTAATATATAATAGCTAATTATCGAATATTATGTTTAATATCAATTACCGTTCGTTTGAAAAATCATAAGGGAAAATTATTATAAGCATATTTCATTATAGATATATACGCAATCATGTAGTGAAATTAAAAAATAAAGTAGGTAAAAGTAGGTGAAACAAGCGAGTATCCTTGCACTTAGTAAGGAAGTCTATTCTTTCTTTACAACGTCGCAGGCTGTACTAATCTTCAAAGTTTTACTCAAGTTTCGTGGTTGTCTCCAGGGTCTTAGGGTTTCTCTCTCTCTCCCTCTCTCTCTCTCTCTTCTTACTCTTTTTTTTTATCCATCGTGCCTCTCTTTCCTACGCTTTATTTCTCATCTCATTTTCTCACTAGTAGGTACCGGTGGCGCTTTAGCATCTTGCACGAGTGAATAAACTGAGCGAGGAATATAACGACGATGATAATCGAGTCGCATTATAAACCTTGAGTACAAAGGAGGTACTTTTTAGGGCTCTTAAGTTGTCTTTTTTTTATTCTTCTCACAAGCATCTCTAACGATAAGTTTTACGAAGTGAAAAAAAAAGAATTTTTCCCCCCTCTTCTTTTTATACACATATTTAAGAAAATCTAAGATTAATGTTCTTTGTTATCTTCTCTCTCTCTCACTTATTTTTGTTGCTTTTGTATTCTATAATCTATCTATATTAAATTTTCAAAAGATTATCTGATCTCTCTCATTATATACACTTTGATACTTTGTTTACGGGTGCGATTAAAGGAAAAAAAAGGTTTATTTAGATTGTGAACGCAAAACTTTTATATTACAAAGTATCGTAAAATAAAAATAGTTTCGCGTTGTTAGACAGTGCACCGCGTCGAATAAAAATCTAATTGAAAGTAATAAAAATTTAGAACGTTAAGAAAATATGGAAGTTAACAATGATGTATTACAAAGTTGTTCGTATTGTACGAAGTAACGTCGGCAATATATATTGTGTACGACGTGTACGGAAACATATATATATATAGGGATATGCTAAATATTTATTAACTTTTAATTAATGCTAATGTTTTGAAAGTATAGGATACGCATATATTCCAGTGGCACATATATACGTAAACTTTGGGATACAACTCGAACACTGCATACAAATATACGTAAATATGCGTTTCTACAGGATTTTCTTTTTCCACTTAAGAAAGCAGAGACTGAGAAAGAGAATAGTAAGGAATATGAAACATGCGCTGAAACTTTGATGAAACTTTATTTATTTTTGTTTATATACGTGCCTTATACTGTGCAAAAGTATTAGATGTACATTACACGAAAGTGTGCGTAACTTTGTAAACAAAGCGCGTGTTGTATTTGGTAGGTAACAAGAAAAAATTAACGTGAACAATTGTACGTTATCGAATGATAAAGTATACAAGGAATCTCGGATGTAAAAAAGGGAAATTTTTATGAGGAAGCAGATTTTCGGTCGAACGAAGAAAAAAGAAAGGTTTTGTTTGTTAAGAATATACTGGAGATATTTAAAATTTAAGTAGGTTCCTATATCTTTCTTTCTCTTAAAGTGACTGGAGTAAAAAGTACCGAGGGAACTGCCTGCTACTTTTCCTCGCCCGTAGACACGCGAAATTCGAAAGGCTATAGGAACGGCGGCGAGGGTATATTTCTCTTAGAAAACCAGGACATTGTAGAGGATACCCCCGTCGCGTTCACCTCGTTGAACCGTCGCGCTTTAGCGACGTCTGTCGTCTTTCTCTACCCTCCACCTTCCCTCTTTTCAACGATTCGACTGTCTTCCTCCTCCTCCTCCTCCTTCTTCTTCTTCTTCTTCTTCTTCTTCTTCTTCTTCGACGGCGATCCGAAGAGTTGACCCAGTTTTATCGAGCTTTTCTTTGCCTGGGGGAATACATTTGTGAATTTTCGATGCCGCTCAAACATCACAAGGGAATTTTCATTTTCTTCTTTTCATCGCGATAGGTTTTCTTTTTTTTGGCTTCCAGACGAAACCGACGATGATCGAGAAGAGAGAGCTATTGATGTTTCTTTTATTTCCTTCTCCTTTGGTCAATGTGATTAAAGATATTTTGAAAACTAGAGGATATATTGAACATTACGTTAGTAATACTATATTATTCTTTAATTTCGTTTGATATTTCAGTTATCAGTATATTAATTAAATACGTGCATTTAAATTGTAACGTTTTTTACATCAATTGTAATAAAAATTCAATATTTATGGCATATTCAATTTTTTCTTTTAAAAATAAGATATTTTATTTCCATTAACGTCATACGTACTATATGTTCGAGATATTTATTTAAATGTACAATGAGATTATTTAAATCTATACGGACGAGAAAGAATAAAATGCGTCACTCATAAATCCCGGTATTTTTAGAATTAAAATTTAATTGACATGACAATCAGATTGTGACTTCGGGTGAAAATATCTTGCACTCCGGTAGTCTGGAGTTCCTACCACTAGGGGGATCCGGCTGTTCTCTCTACTCGCTAGAGAAACAGTCAATTGTAAGGCTTAATGGGATGCTGCACCTTCATATAATGGGATGCCGTTTACGGGGATCTACACTTTTCAACCCAAAAATTATATCTAAAATACTGAAGTATGAAACAGAAGGGCTTGACATTTCGATTTTTTAAAGAAAAAAATCATATTTTAAATAATAATTGAGTAAACAATTTTTGGTCGGTAATTATTAGTCAAAAAAGGCATTAAGTTTCAACCCAAGCATCGTTATCAATTTATGGATTAAAAAATCTCGAATATTATTATATAATGTTAATCTGGTGTATTAATTTAACCCATTAAGTCCCAGTGCGAAGAAATTTTACTCTTACGTTTGGGCTTGAACAGTTTGATGGAAACGACAATAAATTAATTCGGAATAGTCATTCCTACTATTTTCAATAAAAAACATTGGTATAATAAAAATTCAAAATTTTAGTTTCGGTTTTTCGGCCGCCATTTTGCGAAAAAAAGATCGTAGTTAAAAAAATTCGACGGATTTGAAAAGATATGAGTTCGTGCACTTTTGTGCTTATATTTGCGACACTAAAATTAAAATTGCTTCTCCCTGTAATTTTCGATTGAAAAAAAAAATTCTTAAAAAAACGCATTTTTTATTTTAGTTTGTTAGTTACTAATTGAAAATCAAATTTTTCAATATTTTAAACCATTGCATTGTGTAGAGTACACCCGAAAATAGTAGGAATGACTATTCCGAATTAATTTATTGTCGCTTCCATCAAATTGTTCAAGCCCAAACGTAAGAGTAAAATTTCTTCGTGCTGGGACTTAATGGGTTGAAACATGTCTGAAAGCCTGACGTCTGATTTTTCAAATTTATCTTTCATTTGTAAGTATATCTTTCTAATGTATGAGTTAAGACACATTCCAAGATATGCAACAACTGTGCGCGTGTTAAAAATTTAGAAAAATAAAAATTAAAAACTGCATATGTGTATAATATATAATACCGGACTCTGCGAACTAAATGCTTTACTTTTGGATAAAGCAGGCCTATCGTATTCTTTGTCCACTATGGTTGGTGGAATTTCCGAGAATACGGCCTTTTAAAAAAATTAAAGGACTTTCGTCCTCGAATCCATAGTTTGGACTCTTCAGTGAGGAACTCGAGATCCTACCTTAGGCGCCTGTCGCAAGATGAACCGCGAGTCGCGACGCCCGCAAGATGTTCTGGGTCTATATATATATAGAAAAGATACGACGATTTCTCCAACGAGTGTGGAGAGATAGTCGTCTCCCTCTTGCGGTGGGAAAAACCACCAGCCAGAGTACGACGTATTAGACCGAGTCGCAGGTTATTTAAAATAAAAATGAATGTATCGTTCGGTGATAGGCATATATGTGTATAATATATAATATTAAAAACAATACTTGAAAAATGAAATACAGACTTAACGTCACATACATGTGTCTGATGAAGACCTCTACCTCCTTACTGAGGAGCCTAAGCTAGCGAACTCTAGACGAAATGCCACTAATTATTTTTTATTTTTTTAAGTTTTGTAAAGGCTTACTCTGGAACCTTTATATACCAGTCACAGTGGATAAGGAGTAAAGCCTAGCTTACTAAAACGTATAGGTTCGGAAAATCCGTATATAATCGTATAACTCTACCGCTGAGTAACACGGGCCTCCACCGCGGACTGTGCTTCTTTTCGTCGCATATATGCTCTTTTTCTGCATTTATTGATAACGCTTAATAGTGTATTTACTCCGGTGTAGATTTTTAGTGAAGTTTTTTTCTTTATCTATAAGATAAATTTTCTCGTTCTTCTTTATCCACGGTTGTAGCTCGTGGTTAGTCAAAATATCTATAATTTATATATCCCTTAATAGCGTACAGAAACAAATACATTCGACATCGATAAGAAGCCAAGTATTGACAGTAAATTCGAAAACGTATACGTCAAATGTTGCCGGTGTATGTAAAAGAAAACGTAAATTTTCTTCAATTTAAAAACTGTTGGAATACCTTAGGGAAGCATCTCTTTCGTTCTTCTCTTATACCTTCGTTCGTTTTATATAAATATATCAGAATCGATAATAAATTTTCGTCATAATAAAGGAGCTGATCTGAGGAACTGAGAAACTCATCCTTTTCTCTTTTCATCCCGCCAGTCCCTCCCCCTCCTCCCTCCTCCCTCCTCCCTCCTCCCTCCTCCCTCCTCCCTCCCCGAACACCAAAGATCTCGAGTGGTGTTGGCGATAAATCAAATTAACTTTACCTTTGTATGTGTGGGGGTTCGTTGAGTATAACGCGCAAGTCGAGGAAAAGAGAGTGAAGTTACTTGCCACGAGAGAGCTGCACGTTCAACACTGCATCGAGTCAAAATTGAAATTCGCCTCACTCTTTCCTAGGGAAGCCTCGGATTAAGTGAGAAAGGTGAGAAAAGCGTTTTATTGGGCCGGACCGGGGGAGAACTAAGTCAATCTTTAGCTCCGCTCTTTTGTTCCGAATAATTGCGGTTCTTTTTATTAAAACTCCCAGATATTTTCGATCTGTCGGGTATAATTTATACTTACTCTCCGCCTCTCTACACCTATATACACACCTCCTATATATATGTGTGTGTGTGTGTGTGTGATGAGACGAGAGTGAAAAATATTCAATTGGAACGGTATGATGTAGATATTAAAAAATATTTTTCATTCAATTTATACGTTGATTGATTAAATTTGGATTTAATATATATATTGTGCACGTAATTCAAACTAAATAATATCAAACGTCATTCTCGATAATTTAAATAAATTAGTGCCTACAATTCTTAAATGTGTCCGATTATGTATATAAATATTAATTATTAAGTACAAAATAAAATCACATTAGACCGACTTGATTTTGTAGTATACGAGGAATATCGGTTAAACGTCATAAATTACAATGACCTTTATACATCTATTGTGTACAAACATTAATATAAAAAAAGTTCGTTTCAGAAGTTCCTAATTTAATTTTCTTAATTGATAAAAAAAAATATGTATATATTCGAGTCTATAACGTAAATCGCAGTTCCGAATCACCTTTTTAATTTAAATAATTATGTATTAAAAGATCGAGTGCCCTTTTGAATAATTAATCAAAGAGGGAGAAAGAGAGCTGCGAAATTCCAATGGATATCGCAACTTTGAAATGTAAACTGAAATTTCCACCGGATACTCTTTAATTAAAACGATAGTAAGAAATATTTTAAATCAAGTTATTTAATACTTTCCTTTATTTTTTGTCGATCGCTATGTAAATGAAAAATACAAAAAAAAAGAAAACGTTTGTAACTCGAGTATTTAATTGTCCGTTTTAAAAAAGGTTTCATTTTATTTTTATTTCCCGAAATCTGATAAACACGAATGAAACATTACGGTTTTATTGGTTTAATGAATTGACAAACCATTTTTCATGCACCGGATGTAAATAAATGCGATGGAAAACATATTGATTTTATTAATTGAGGAAAAGAAAAATATATAGTTACGGTATTTTTAATTAATTTGTGTTTCATACACATTTTTAATCGTATTTCGCATAGTAAAAAAAAATTAAAATGAGTAATGCTATTAATTTTAGGGGCAATCGGAGTGAAGTGAAAGAGAAAAAAAAAGGTGAAATAACGCTCGCTTCGTCGGAGATTTATATTCAATTAGCGAAAAGCTTGTAATCAATGCTAAGAGTACGTCAATGTCGCCAAGTCTATAACGGAACATCACACTTTTACGTTCTAACGTATATTACTCCCATCTAGAATATTTTTTTTTCTTATAAATTACACAATGAAAATGGAAGTGAGCGTAATTTTTTTTACTGTCGTTGGGTAAGATAATTTTATATTAAATTTCCGAGTTATATGTATTTGCAAGATTATATTTTTATAATTCGCAGGATGTAATGACGAAAGAAAGTGCTTGAAACATTATGCGCAATTTTGATGAAAATTAAATTACGCGACGTATAGGAGAAAAGTAACAATATTTGAAAAATTGGGAATAAATAATTGTACGAGTGTATAAATATAGTGGTATATTGATCATTTATTCTGTAACCACACCATATCGAGTGATCATATATCAGTTTGCACCGTAAATTTAATATTTTTCTTCTGGCACTTCAAATTGGCCGACGATTATTTGTCAAAAATAACATTTTATTAGTTTGTATAGCATGCTGGCGTTATGAAAAATGTATTGCGATTTATAACGTTTCACTTAGCGACCTCTGGATTTTTATACTCGACGTAGACACGCGCACACTCTACTCTATACTCCAATAAAAATCTTGGCGAATCAATCGGCGAACGTAGAAAAGTTAAGTGTTTGAAAGATAGTTTTCCTACTGAAATTCGTTCGGCCCGTCAACATTAACGTTAATTATGAACGCGCCAAGATTTCGCGAAGTCGTCGTCGAATACAGTACAAACTTGGAAGGCGTTTAATCAACCGAGCGCCGAAGACAAATGTTTGATCAGACTGGCGCGCCACTACGAAAAGGTATGTTTACTTAGGATTAGCCAACTCTCAGCATTGCTGGCACGCTATAGCCTCTCTCTTTCTCTCGCTTGGGCGTTCGTGCACGGAGTAACGGAGGTACGTCCACTTTATTTTATTTTATCTTTCGTATAACTCTCTTCTTTATTAAAATTAATAACGTCTTGGATGGATAGTTTGTAATACGGTCATCGAATTTAATCTTAAATTGACACAAGTATATTTTTCATTATTTAAAATTAGTATCATTTATAATATATATAATTTGTACATTGACAAATTAGTAAATTAAAGTTTTAATTAGATAGTAAAACATGTCAACTGAACAAAAAATATTTTGTGTACCTGTAAAAAGCAAAGTTGTTCTAAAATCATAACTCGCACGTGAATATATATATATATTATAGGTATACGTAAGGCAACTGCCCGGTAAGCAGGAGACCGTCGGTTCGATCCCGAGCTGGGGACGTTGATTTTTGTCTTTCTCGATCTTTTTTAAATTAATTTTCTAATACCTCTGGCAACATTTAAGATTTAGCGATATGCAAGTAAGTTACTAAAAAAAGAAAATATTGAATAACGCAATTTAGCTCGGGAATACCGATTAAAATTCATATAATACTTTGTAATAAATAATACATGCACCGGAGATTTAGAGTCAAAATTTAAAATAGATATATATTATGTAAAAATAAGGTTGTTCTGAATTTTACATCAAAAGAAAATGTATCTCAGTCGCTTAGTTCGTTAATTAACTATAATACAATCAAGTCAACGGATTAAAATTATTATTTTTAAAAATTTAAAAGTATACATATTTTATTAATTACTTGTCGTCAACCAAATTTTCTTTATACATATAATTTAAAACGCAATATAATTAACCTAGTTTTTTTTACTCCATATTTGTTGAGAATAGTTTATATATATTAAATAATATATATCACTCACTCACCGCGTAATTAAAGTTTCGTTAGTATTTCAGGAAAAAAGCGTCACCGTAACTTTTTCACGACTTTGGCGCGCGTAAATAATCAGTAGGATCTGAGTAAATTTCGGACATTTAAAGTAGACAATGAAAAATAAAACAAAAAAGAAAAGAAGCGTAGTGGCTCAAGGTTGTACATAACAAAGTTTCGTGAGGAGATTAGCTCTTTACAGGCGCGACGGGGCGTCAAGTGCAGCGCGATTTTTTCTCGAGTGCAGGCAAATTACGTTGAGTGGTAGATGGGGGAGGGGGAGAGGCTTAAGTGGATGAGGCACTGAAATTCTGGTATAAAGCCAAAGCTTACTCTTTTTTTTTTGTATATTTAGTTATAAGGATGTAGATAAATACGCGCGTTGGTTTATTATGAAAATTTAACGTTACCTGGTGTAATTCAGCGATGATGCTTAGTCGCTTGTACTACGACGCGTTTTATATGATTTTCGAGATAATTTCAAGTTGATACTATTATCACGATAAATGTATTAAAAGTGTGCATTTTAATGCAGAATTTCGAGAAAATGTCAGACACGTTGTATAGATATTCACACACATTTCTTCCTCATATTTAATTACATTAGTATAAATTTATCTAATTTAGTTAATAAATTCTTAGCTAACTATATTGCGAGAAATTTCGTGTAACACGATTCAATAACTTATTAGTACAACTCGCATCTATAACAATTCCAATATACGCATCTATAGGAAAAGTTCATTAGAAAACCAAGTCTCGTGAAGTTCGTGCGAAAAATTCTGCGCTAAACAATTTGTAATTCCCTACCGGTATACAAACACAAAAAAGGGAGGAAAGTAAAATTTGAAAAATCCAACTGATACGGTTAGAGTGTGTGCGCGCATGCGTGTAGAGGTGAAAACGTCACCGAGACTCGAGCGAACATTCGTTTCACGTTCGCACGCGCCTTCGGCGTCATCCCGTATTCGGGGTGCATTTAACGCCTTCGCCCGCGTCTACGTCGCATTCGTATTCCCTAACGCCTTGGATATACTCTCACGGGGGGCGTCCTCTCTCTCTCTTTCTCTCTCTCTCTCTGTGTGTCTTTGTCGGGTCAGCGCTCGGACCCAGTCCCGTCTCTTCCTATACCCGGCGGTGCCAATACCCGACGAATGGCCGACAATCGCTCGGCTAATTTGTCATTGTCTCGCGTGCGCGGTGGCGCGTCTATTTTACCCGTAATTCCATCGCTTGTCGGCAACGCGATCGGATGAATTCAACAACCCGTGAAAAACGATGCATTAATGGCATCGCGGACACTATCGATATAGAAATTTCAATTCCGACCCTCTATATATGTATACGCGTGTACACACACACACACACACACGTGCAACATATTACTCGTATCAGCTTTGTATGCCGTGGAGGTCTATTCTTGTCTCGACGTGTCGTCGCCGCCGCCGCCGCTGCCGCTTCTCCCTCCTACACGACAGATACCCTTATTATTCCGACATTTTTCCAATGGAGATCTATATATCGATCTATTCATTGATGGATTTCTATTGGAAAATTCTCTCTTTCACTGATAAATCTAAGGATTTTTAAAGAAATTGGTTCAATTCGTTTTTTAAACACTCTGCAACATATCCTCACGATTTTTCGATTGATATCCACCAAGTACAGAAAAAAATATGTAGGATTAAATCTATACAATATACACAGATTAATTGCTTCTTTCTACTACGGACTCTCAATTTTTAGATTAATACTATTAATTTTATCATTTAGCAAGCTACTTACAATTTTCAATATATTACTTAGGATGACGATTATATATTAAAAATTATAAAATAATTCTAATTTATCACATTTAAAGCATTTTCTATATTTTGATCTATACTGTGCAATGTATATATATTTCCTTATTGGTTACCGATTTTTAAGTGAATCCTTTAATTTATTCCAAAATATCTGGATTTTGAAGTTAGTAAATTATGAGTATAACTGAATACTGAATCATAAATATATTTATTAATTGAAATTACTAATAAGATTCATTTGAATTTCCAAGAATCGTGTTACTCAATTGTACGGTTAAAAATTAAATAGTGTAGATAATATTTAAATTATTAAACGGGTCACACATAATTTAAATTTAACGCAAGTAGCTCATGTGATGTTAACTTATTAAGTAATTTTAATATTTAAAATACTAAAACTATATTAGTATGTGTGTAACGGATTAGCATACGAATTATCAATAACGTATGTACTATCATTTATATTAAACAAGTCCATATAGAAAAGTATTTTACTATCAGAAAGATATCAAGAGTCAAGAGTAATCTATACACGAATTATTAATATAGTTAATATATTTAACTCATATATAATGGCTATCTTCTCCATGAAAATTTAAAATAAAGAATCTTATTGCGGGAGAAACATATGTGCTCTACAATTAATAGATAATCTATTACAATTTAAATTTTAATATATTTTTTATTTTATAATCTATATTTAAATTTCTTTAACGATCATACACTTAGGGATCTAAGAAATCCTAATTCCTGATCGCTGTCAATTGATAAGCATCACGTTTTTCACGACAAGCAAAGCAATGCGTTTTTCACAACTTAGCACCAGTTTGTAAAACGTAGAGTTTGGTAAAAAAAATTTTGTTTTATTTTAATTTTAATAATCTAAACATGTTGTGCCCTATTTGTAGTAAAAATATAAACTTTTCGGAACAATTTTAACGAAACAATTATGTGTCAAATAATTAGTGCGCCAATTTTCAATTTATTCGACATTTCTTGGGAATATTTTTTTAAGTAAATGTTATAATTCTACAGGATCTATTTTTATTTAAACAGATTTTTATTTATTAAAAAAAAATATATATTGCAAAATGAAAATAGTTAAAAAAATGTGTTACTTTTGCATGAAAATTAATTTTTTAATGATATATATTTATTCTGATAAATAATTAACTGTTTAAATAAAATAATGCTAATGTGACACATGTTTATGCCTAAGTTTGGTTAAAGTGATTCTATCTTGTTGAAATTTACGAGAAATATTTATATTTTTACTACAAATATGTCACAAAAACTTAAAATCATTATAAGTATATTATAAGTAGGAGATAAAAAAATTTTTTTAATTTTTTATTTTTCCTTAACTTGACTGTACCCTTAATTAGCAAGAACCGGAATAAAATACACCACCACCTCCGGATTTCAAGAGTCAAAATTGAAATAAAAAAAGTAGAAGAAAAAAGCCTCCTGGATTCTTCATTTTTTCTACACTGCCTCTCTCTCGCAGTCTCCGAAACACGCTCGGAGATTTTTTGTACGCGGGTGGCACACCTGCGCCACTGTCACGTGTATAAATACACACACGCAGACACGCAGACACGCAGACACGCAGACACACAGAGACGCACGTAGGTGTACATACATGTATGCGCGAGCGAGGGAGAAAGAGAGTAGGAGAAATTGGTTTTGGGGACGTGTAACCTCCCTTATTGTGCGTTAGCTGAATAATAGCCTTCGATACGAGAGTCTGGTGTGGCGCGAGCACGACAAAATCTATGGCCCCGATACATTACATTTTCGCGAAATATCCATATGCGAGCTTGCGCCTTTCTCCCGTCGTACCCCTGCCCCTCACCCTACCTCTTTCTCTCTTGCATACACGGACCTTCGTAATACGAATGTTTCCGTGTCCGGAACTTGCTCCTCTTTCTCTCTCTTTCTCTCGCACTTTTTTTCCCTTTTTTGTATATATACATATATTTTTTTTTGCGATCTTCCCGACTCGGAAAGTATCTATCAAAGTGGGCGGTTCTTTTTTATTTTTTTTTGCGGGGTATACGCTGCACGGCACGAATGCTTTGGGAGTTCGTATAGTCATAACCAGGAGGATTTCCCGAATTTGAAATATATTCATGGGAATGTTTATGGCTTTGGTGGATCAATTGCAAATTCATTAGACGGGTATGAATGTATACGGTGGAATTCGCTTATCTTTCGGGAATTGATGGTTTTGTTGCGGGTTAGATAAAACAGGTTATGTTTACTTTGATTCCGGGTGTATAATTGAGTCAAACGATTTTGCATCAACATTATATGTATATATCGTCACCCACACACTCGAGTTTATAACTGTTGAATACGTATATAATATAATTTTTTATAGACGATTGGCCGTCAATAGAGTACTTTGTATACTTAGCTCGATCACCTGCAGCATTTAATTGAACGTTCCAAGTTTATATAATATGGAAGAAGCTCTTACCGCATTTGCCGCGAAAAGCGACGGAGATATTGACGGTCTTGGTGCATGCTACCCTGTTGAGGTCGCAGAGGCTTGGATAGTCAACGCCATCGGAGCCGCAAACTGGGCCTGCTCCTTCGTGGTCCCCGAGGTTCGGACACGATTCGAGACACTGGCATTTCGCTTCGGTACCGTCTTTACTTCGTATACATTGTGAACCCAATGTGCAATTCAGCTTATCGCACGGATCAGCTTTTTCTGCAACATCAAATATGTACCACGATATTCGATCAGTTACGTTATATTTAAATATAATTCATATATTCACGATCATTACCTAAATATTCAATTTTATAAATATCTACGTGTATTCGATTTTTTTCTTAAATATTAAGAAATTCACTTATCTCCTAGTTATTTAAGAATAAACGTAAGAAATGTATTAATATTTATATTCAATATTTATAAAAGTAGAAAATTGCAATTTCTTCAATATTCCGTGAATTTAAATTTTTTATAATAATAAAAAAAGATTCATTTTTATATTTTCCTCTGTATCACATTAAAATAAATCAAATATAGGTAATATATAATAATAATAATAATATATTTACTTTTTATAAAACGAAGTAACGAAAAAAAGTTTTTTTGGTACGTTCTTACGTTAACTTCATTTTGATTATATAAGTATAAAAAAAAAGTATTTACTTATAAGTAAATAATATAGAATATAATACTATATGCCTCGTAGTAATATACGTCTAAAATAGTAAGGAATAAAGATCTGCAATTCGATTAATGTCGTAAAATATGTACCTGAGGGATAAATGTAGCAACATCTCGCCAATTTGAATATCATAAAAACGATCAGAACTCGTTGCATATTCATTGTTACATTCATATATAAAAATCTTGACGCTTCTGAAATACAATAATGCATAATGGCAATACGTCGACTACACCCATCGTAATCTTCGAGTCGATGATCAATAATGAATAGACGAAATTAAAAGGATTATCGACGAAATCGAGCGAGCCGACTTTACGCGTGTATGTAATATATATATACATGGTTAATGTACAACATTTAACGTTCGCGGTAGAGGGATGCGCAAACGCGAGGTAACGCGGGAATTACCGACGTATCTATATATATACACACCTCTGGAGCCACAATTCGATTATTAAAACTACCGAAATCGTAGCGGCTGCTTGCTTTGTGTAAATTAATCGATTAATTATTTGTACGATAAACGCGTGGGTTTGGGTATTAGTCCACAATTTTTCCTTTTCTCGCAAACCTCATACCCCGGGCTAGGTCTACAATTACGTTGATACAATATTGAGTCCGAATACGGCTCCGCGCATAAATCAGAATACACGCGTGCACTTGCTGGTTTTACATTGCACGTGTGTGTGCCTATAAACGCTGTGTATCTTCGTTACACCGATGCATAAGTATTTAATTATCCGAACGTGCTTGTGACATTTTTGGGTTGATTACAGTCTTCCCTTCCTTCCCCCCCCTCTTCCACCCCCCCTCCTCGCCACCCTCTGTTTTTTAGTATTGATCTATACACGTACATCGACAAATCGAGTGTACGGCTGGTTCGTACCTATATACTTGGCGCATCGTAATTTATTGAAAGGTACGTCTAATGATGCGTTATAATCTATTTTTAATTAATTTTTCCGATATGCCCTTTGATTTGATTCAGGGGTCTCGTACTCTATTTTTGTTGATTAATTAATAAAGAACTAAAAGTGTATGTGGAAAAATGAGAGAAGAGGAACTGTCGTTGATTCGTAATCTAATTGTTATGTATAAATTAACACAATTCGCTGAATGTTCAGACTGAAATGTTATCGTGTTTTTGATAATCATTCCTTACCAACAAATGTCAAGTCTCAAATAATGTGCACCTTCTTCGAGTTACGTTCACATATCCATTACGCAGTTAGATTATTCATAAATAAAGGCGTCTCTTCTCTTATTTTTTCACAGGGTGTTTTATTTATGTAGATTTATCGCGTTTTCGTCGATGAGGTGGCTAAGATAAAAGTTGACTTTCGCAAACTCCTTATGGATCGAGTTATTAATTCAGTAAATATTGTTTACCGTATGTGCATGATGTATACATATTTTATTTACGATGTACAATTATAACTATTTAAACTTTTAATGCGCGAGTAATATAATATTTGTGCGCTCAGTCTCAGTAAATATATCAGTATATATACATATATATACGCTAATTATTTGTTAAATAATTAGCGTATATATATGTATAAATTTATTATTGGTTATTTATTTCGCACATTAATTTAGTGTTTAAACCGTTTTATATTATTGTATATACATATACATACCTATATAAATAAATGAACAGGCGCATATATTGACGCAATAGGTATTATATATAAAAATGTGTGTGTGCATATATGCACAAGAATTTTGAACCATCGGAATCTCAGAATAACATTATTTTCGTTCATTATAAATTATTTATCCTTTTTCGTATGCGTTTTAACGGGTAGATCGTATATACGAGAATATCGCACCGAATGATAAATATGTATAATTGTATAAATATATACATCGTAGTGATACGAAGGATAAATATTCGAAAGGGATAAAAAGGGAATAACGAGTAGTCGGTGGGGGAGAGAGAGAGAGAGAGAGAGAGAGAGGTTTCGATGGGCCGTTCAGTATATATACACAAGGTTAGAAATTTCGCGTGCGCCCGGCAATTACGCAGTCAACTGAATAATTCAACGAGCTGGCGGCGGGGGCCAGTCCGAAAGTGGCTAGTTTGGATTTAGTTAATTAACAATTACGAACCTAAGTGAGGTAATTCGAGTTGTCGCGCATGTTAGTCTGCGGAATGAAATGTGTATATGCTACCTGATGGCGATGCAACCGAGAAAGAGAGAGACCGAGTGAGAGAGTGAGCGAGGTAGAGGGAACCACTTAAAGGTTACAGTTCCAACCGCTAATCTGACCTCACCTCGACGTTCCTTTCTCTCTCTCAATCTCCGTCTCGCTTGGGTATTTCTCCGTGGATGTGTCTCCGTGGGTACCTCTACCTACTAATTATTCTTTCACTTCAATTGGTCCGCTTTTCGTGCGTGAACGTTCTAACTTTCGAGACAGGGTGTATAACGCCGCAGGATAAGATTCCTCCTAATTTCCTTTGCCCGTACGGAACACTCGACGAAATTTTAAATGTTGAGGAGATGCGATCTATCCACAAATCAGTGCACCTATTTATTCTTTAGAACGTATATCTCTTTCTAAAGCTATTTTCATTCAACAACATTATTCGACATTTTTTTATCCCGCGATATATTCTATACATGACCATTACATAAATAAAAAACATTTTTCTAAAAAATGCAGTCCAAATCTTTTCTGGATAAACATTGTAGTAAATAAATGTAGTACCCAAAATACGTACTCGAAGTTATACTCCTCGTTTAAGAAATATTTCTATTTTTATACATTAAAATGTCGACATAAATTATACAAACCAACGAACGTCAGCATTTTTTACTTAGAACATTTGGGTACTTAATGTTTATTCTATTTTTCTCTCCGTGTATTATTAATTAAAATAAAATTAAATATTTCGAAAAACTTGCTTCACGTAATACGCGGGAAAAAATATTTAGTCAAAATTACTGGATACTTTAGTAAAATTTATTAAAGAGTACGTGATTTCTAGAGTGCTTAAGTCAATTTAGGTATAATCTACTTGTTTACTTCAGTTAAATATTTACTAGAGGCATTAGTATATTTTATATAGTATTACAGTATACAAAATTTTGAACTTGCAATTTGGAAATATTTTTATACTTAAAATTAAAATTGTACGATTTTAATACTGAACAGATTAGTTAATCAATCAATTAATTTAATAAAATCATGGTTAGAATTCAACATGATGGATCCAATATGGTTGATTTGAATTCTTCTATATCGCTGATCACGAATTTGTGGTAACCCGCGTAAAAATGTGAAAGTTTGTGCCAAACTTGGCCCAAGTTAATGTTTGTATAAAGTTTGGCGAACTTGGGCAATGAGACTTTCCCAAACTTGACAACTCACACATTTAAGTGTGGGACAAGTTTGGAAAAGTATGGGATAAACTTACGCCACACATTATAAAAAGTTATTATAAATTAAACTTATGTTGAGAGAAATATGGGGAAAGTTGTTGAAAGTGTGGCACAAGTGTAGGTTACATTTACCTACACTTTATAAAATTTCTTTAGACATTTTAATAATTTAAAGTTTCTTGTAAAAAGAACGAATTAATATTTATTTAATATCACCTTATTTATACCTGAAAAAAATTCATACATATGGTTTGCAAAAAGATCCAACGTCCAAGGTGAATTTCTTCAAGTCGTCGCATCACGACATTCCAAGTCGACGTTGAGGGTTAGACTGACAGACACATCGACGTTTAGCAAAATTTCTTAGTAACCGATAAACAAGAAGTCATTTGTTCACTGGTGGTCAAGCAAATTTTACAAAAATTCCTTAGCAACTAACAAACAAATGACTTCTTGTTTATCGGTTACTAAGAAATTTTGCTAAACGTCGATGTGTCTGTCAGTCTAACCCTCAACGTCGACTTGGAATGTCGTGATGCGACGACTTGAAGAAATTCACCTTGGACGTTGGATCTTTTTGCAAACCATATGTATGAATTTTTTTCAGGTATAAATAAGGTGATATTAAATAAATATTAATTCGTTTTATTTACAAGAAACTTTAAATTATTAAAATGTCTAAAGAAATTTTATAAAGTGTAGGTAAATGTAACCTACACTTGTGCCACACTTTCAACAACTTTCCCCATATTTCTCTCAACATAAGTTTAATTTATAATAACTTTTTATAATGTGTGGCGTAAGTTTATCCCATACTTTTCCAAACTTGTCCCACACTTAAATGTGTGAGTTGTCAAGTTTGGGAAAGTCTCATTGCCCAAGTTCGCCAAACTTTATACAAACATAAACTTGGGCCAAGTTTGGCACAAACTTTCATATTTTTACGCGGGAAGGTCTTTAAAATTCATAATGACGAATTCAATATGGTCGCCTAAATTTTATAAAATGCCTCAAAATAGGTTGTGAAATTTGGTCAGACATATTGAACCCAACAGATTCAATTTTAAAAATTTAACATCAAATTCGTGATTAATTGAATAACATCTTGTATATATTGATTTACTTTATTCAGTAAATAGTACGTAATCGCTCACTTAATATTACTAAAAACATGTTCAGAATTTTTACTTAAGTTACTAAACTTTACTAAACTTAAAAGTTGATTAAAACACTGCATTAAATATAATAATTTGAATTTATTGAGAAAAATTTTACTATAGGTATAAATTTTGCTTAACTTTCTTTCTTTGTGAATGTTTTTTTATTTGATTATTTAAGCATTATGTACTAATATTTTCGGATTTTTAGTTTCACGTTAAAGTTATAACGTGTTAAAGGTACATCCCTATAATTTGAGTGTGACATCGCGTTAAATTGCCATAAGTATCCCGTTAATTTATTAAATTATTTATTTCGTATAATTGTCCACTGGGACGTATAAAATTTAAATCGAATCAACTAAGAAAAATGAGGTTGTGCAGGTACGTAACGTCCTTCTTCGAAACACCTATATGGTTTGTACCCCGTTTGAAAAGTTGCGTTAGAGCATTTTTGGTATATACGCGCATGATATTCCAGCGCCACCGTTTCGCAATTATACAAGTTTTATACACGCGGTTTCGCAACGAATTTCATACGCGTATAAAAGGGCAGTCCGCGTATATATACGACCATTGAAGAAAGAGAGAAACAGAGGTAAACTCGAGGATTTATATTGCGAGCTAATGCAATTTACATGGCCATGGCGTAATGAGGGTGTAGCAGTTATTACGACGTCAACCCGTACCCAGTGCTTTTTCGTCTGTATATATATATATATATACGTACATATATATATATGCGCATGGGTTATCATTTTTGACGGGTCACCGTATTTCAGGTTGAGCCATTATGCCCTATTGTTGGAAGCGCGTGGAAAATTTTAATCAATTCCGGGTTAACGGGAATTCACCTTTTTTTATGATCGCCGGCGCGCGCGTGCGTCTTTTCGGGCGTTTATTTTTACCTCCCCCATCCCTCGCCTTTTTTTTCGCGCAATGAGGAAAATTTTTTATTGACGTCGTTCGGCACCTCATTTTCTCATCCTATAAAGAATGTTAAACGAGATTCAGTAGGTTAATAGGAGTTGGAGAACTCGGCGATAGTTAAATTTAAATTGGTGTAATTTTTATTAACGATCCTATCTGCAAAAAGCTTGTTGATTACGATTAATCAACGTTATTAGCTGCCTAGCAGTTAATTTGACGTTTTCTCGAATCAAATTTTATTACATCGAAATCCAAGTAAATAATTTTTATGTTTTAAATTTAATATATATATATATATATAGGTATCTCCCTCTCTCGACATTTCTTCTCATCAGGGGTGAGCGCGGAACGAAATCCCAGATGATCGTCATAAAGCGATCAAAAGGCAACCCGTGGCGGTGAAGCGCGAAAATAATTCCAGCCACGGCAAACAAAGGAAAGTGCATTTCTCCAAGCCTACCGAGTGCGGTGTGTAGAGCCACGTTTAAATTCGACTCCAGCCTCACAGAGTCTCCCAGATATCACAATTAATAATCCATTTCGGTGCTTTTTACCGGACGCTGCCCAGTCAACGTTCGACTCTACCTCTCTTTCTCTCTCTCTCTCTCTCCCTCTCTCTCCCTTCATAATTTATCGTACCAGCTCCAAATCTTTCCATGCTTTTCCTATTCTCTCGTTCTCTTTCTAGTGCCAGCGAAGCGCATTATACTCTGTAATTCGCCGGTAAAAACCCCCTGACGCGCTATCTCTTTGTTACGCCCTTCTTTCTCTCTGGGCATTTTTTTCTTTTCCTTCCCTTTCCTCCTCTCTCTCTCTCTCTCTCTCTTTGTTTTTTTAGTTTTATGTGCTCTTTTGGTCCTTTATTCGGGATAGGTGAGCTCTGACCGTTTTTTTTCTATTTTTAGGTAGAGGAGGTTTCGCTTTCGAGCGCGCTTGCGGGAAAGATGGAATACCGGATTGTAATACGCTCGATGTAATTATTTTTCTCGTTAGCAGGGTGATGTATTCGGGAATGAAATGTGAAAAATTAGCCACTGGCTACTAGCCGCTTTCGTATCTATTTTCCGGGGGAAATATTTTTAATGAAATGAATTCACGAAAGTTCCTTTCTTGTTTATTTTTTTTCACCCCCAGCCAAGTTTATTGCGTACATTTTTTTCATTTGGACCTTTTTTATGATGCCGCTGTTGTTGTTTAAATGTAATGTTTAAAATAATAATTTTTTCGCGATTTTAATTGGCGAATTCATTTGTTACGCGCGTCCGGTTGCGCGTGTATATGTACATACATATATACGCGCGCGAAAATGTAAAATAAATTATTTAAAATTTTATTTCTTTTTATGCGCACGCTCGCGCGCATACATTATTAATATTTTAATACTCGGTAACAAAATATTATAATTTTACGATACATTAAAGATATAGATTATTTAAGAATTTATAAGAAATTTAACGCTCGGCGTGTAAAGCAAATTTGATGTTTTATTAAATACGTTAGTTAAATATAGATTTAATTTTTGGTGAAGTTTATAACTTTGCGTCAAGCCTAATAATTTATGTAACCTTATTATAATACATTCTTTTTTCTTCTTCTCTTCTCTTTTTAGTTTAGCGGCGCAGGTGGTAGTTGATTAAAAATATTATAGTGCCGATTATAAATATTTAACGAGGTGCTTTAATTTCGTAGAACGCATCAACATTTCAAGTGTATATCCAATTATTTTTCACTTACACGCGAATGTATTAACATTCTTCGGAACAACATTTTCAAAGGCAGCAGCTGTACATTTTTAAGTAATTAGATACAATGAAATTCTATTTATCTTGATTTTAAATTCAATACGGTATGTATGTATGTATGTATGTATGTGCAGTAGCTAAAGTAAAAGTAGTTTAATTTTCTTGGAAATGCCAGTGCGATTTTAAAAAATATTTAGTATAAATACGTATACGAGTAGTGTAGCTTCTACTCGCAACATTATTTCGCAACTCAAATGTTTCATTGAAGCGGTGTAAAGTAATTAATTTTGTCTATAGCGGTAATATAATTATTTGTTTGTGTAAATGCTCGTTTAATTTTACTTAATTTCCTGTGTTTCGATTGAAATATATAAAATAGACAATTTTGATAAATATATAAGCCATCCACGGTAAATTAAAGGCAACGAACGTTCGATAATAGCGAGTATATGTACGTATATACATAGTTGTTTCAATAACGATATTTTTCCGCGTGAAAGAGCTGAATCGGTCGACAATCGAGGTTGCGTCGCAACGATGTTAAGCTGAATAGTCTCTCAGTTAAACGGGTAGGTCTAGCGTGCAATCGGTGCACTCTTGCCCTCTCCTGCTGGCGCATACCATTTGGCTTTCGCGGCCTATAATACCACTAGCGAGCGGAACTTCCGATTCCGACTCGAACCGCACAACGACTTGTGGTTGCAAACGCACGGGCTCAAGTTAATGAGCGTTTTATACTTTCGCATCCTATCCTATTCTTCATAAGCATTAATCGAGCTTTATACGCGCCTCTTTATCAGAAAATGCTTTTGTGAATTAAAACCACTTCGAACTACGTATAATTTTCTATATATATAGACGGTTAAAAGGGATATTAAGAACTGGGTGATCTTAAAATTCGAATAATCTTCCGAGTAGTAGGTAGAATACCCTGGTATTTCGTCGTATTCGGTCACCCATGAACAAACTTTTCGTAAAAGCAATTGTTATAAGTAATATGACAATACTTGTGGTCGAAAGGCAAAGTAGCATAAGTCACAATTTTGACTAAGTCGGGTATCAAATGTTCTTTTTTCTGAAAACGTATTTCTAAACAAAATAAATAAATCGCAAAATATATTCTCGATATTAATCACTTTCAAACATTATTAATACTATTAATTTAAAACCATTTGGTAATTCAATTAGTAATTCAAAATTAACTACAAAGAAACATCATAAGTAATGTGGACTTATGTTGTTTTGCAAAAATATAATAATCATTAGTATTAGACCTAACTTTGGAAATGTTTCATTTTCAATTATGATGAATACTTTTTGTTAATATAAATAATATTACAATATTATTACATTGTATTAAATTATGGATAGTAAACTTAAAGTTGAACAAAAAACAACAGTTTGATTTGTTAATGTAGCTTGTTTAGTGTAAAATTATGTTGTATCTTATTTAATATATTATATATATCCTTCTTTTTCCTATTCTGGACGTTTCAATTTTTCGCGTTTCTTTGACTATTAAATCGTATATTATATGGTGTCTAAAGAATGTAAACCTATATTTTAAAACAATTTTTTTTAAATTCTTTCTCGTGCTACTTTGCCTTTTAACCACAAATCTATTAAATTGAAAAAAAGAATTATAATAAGAAGGGTTTGATGACGCAGTTACATTGCCTATTTCACAAATATGCGTCGTACGCGTATGGAGACGGCTATTTTTGTACAGCTGTTCGCGGGAAAGTGGATTCGCACATTAATTTCGAGAAAACAGCGCATTCAAGCGATGGACGATGGCAAAACGCAAAAAATATATGCTTGTTTGGTTTGGAAGGTTTAGTTATATACTCCCGAAACAACGATAGATAGTTCGAATTTTTTATTTATTTTTTTTTTGCTCGTGATAGATATACGTAGTAGCAACTTTTATGGGCTGATGTTTCATTGCCCGGTCATAGTTAACTCTTGCTGAAAAAAATATTTTTTAATTTTTTCTATAAGTGTTTTTGCACGATAGGACAGTAATGAAAATGAATTATAGAACAAAATTTTATTTTAGAATATGGTGTTTTAGGATTTTGTTTTACCTTCTTTTTTTTTAGAGACATAAATCATTCGTATTTTAGAGAAAATATTTTTTATACGATTGAATAATTAAAACATTAAAATATTAAATATTACTCTGTTTTTGTGAAACGTTAGATATTAGTTTAAATTCTTGTGAATTATTTATAAAATCAAATGTATTAATTATACACGATAAATTGAATTTTATAACAAGATATGATATATATTGAAAACCGATGTTACAATATTATTACGAAAGTCGCAGTATTGATTAGACGATAAATAATGCAATAGATAATCATTAAAATAATCGATTATTCGTAAGAAAAAAAAAGAAAAAAGAAACGTCGCGACGAAGTCTATTGAAATAAGTGAATGTATAGGATTTAATGAAAAAAACGTTAAATGTATATTCGACGTTTTGAAATAAGAAAGTAATTAAAAATTCAACTTGTAGACTAATAAAAAGGAAAGCCAATCAATTAAATCAAGGTAGGTAAAAGCGCTCGTTTTAACAATCCATAAAATGAATGAAAACGACTACTCGGCTGCACAAGAGTAGCAATCGGAGACGGGAAGAATAACGACAAGTAGACCGAGTCAGCTTGCTCGGATACGAAGGGTACGATCAAAGCAGCCACGATTAAAACGACGAAGCTTCCGGAGGATGATACACAGAGAGAGAGAGAGAGAGAGAGAGAGAGAGAGAGAGAGAGAGAGAGTGAGAGGTGGAGGGGAGGGATGGGGGACGGAAGGATAAACCGAGAGGGAGGGTTGGGGGGGGGGGGTGATAGAAGCTATACGGATAATGTTTCCGAGGCCGCGTAATTCATGCTTAAAGGTATTGGTGGGACGCGGCTTCGTTAATTAGTCGACCGGATTGAATGTGCTTGTTAAATCTCTCCTGGCAAGACAGAAGCTGCTGCGCTCGGCAAGATGAAACGGAAATGGAATTGTCGTCAATCGCACGATACTCCCAAGTATAGTACAAGGGTAAGACTTCCTTTCTATCGATTGTTATTTTATTCGGATATAACATTACATTTATAGTTATATTTTTAATAATCATTGTTTTTAGGGGATTGGGCTTGCAATCTCGTATATATACGTACATTAGTCGCGTATAAGAAAAGTATTTTTAGAATTTAGGTATACGCAGTAAAATGCAAAATATTTCACAAGAATTATAATTTAACAAACGCCCAAAAATCCATTATTCTAGGGCAAAAGAATTCGAATAAGTACAAGTTATACAAGTGACGCAATTCGTCATTTGGCGGAGGTAATAAGGTACATAAATATAATATGGTCTTTTTGTAGTAAGGATCTGGTATGTTAAAATACCTAAGAAATACTGCCTTCTAGATTGTAATGTTAACCAATTTAATTTAGAATAAAACGGAATTAATCTAGTATATTTTTTAAGCCGGAAGATGTACCTTACACAAGTATTTAATAATCGCTGGGAGAGAGAGAGTGGAACCGTTCAAATTTCTAACCGCTAGGATCGTACGGAAGACCCGCAGTGCAGTGCAATCTACCGTGCGTATATATATATATATATATATATATATGTATGTATGAAAGAGAAGGATTTAAAAAAGTGCCTAGGTAGGTGGAATCGTCGAAGGAGCCGTAACCGATGATCCCATTTAATCGCGAGCCAAGCCGAATTAACCGCGACATCCGGAACACGTGCGCTTTAACCGAGCGATATGTAACCCATGCGGCAATTAGCAAATTTCGGGTATGGAGACATCGACCCCCGTAAGATAGCTCTCATTCCGAATGAACCCTCATCAACACCTTGACGGAACCGTGGGTATAACCTTCTGCCTCGTATAACGAGGCTCGTCCGCTTTTCGACGGACGGCGCAAGCCACCCCTTTCGCTTCGATCGATCAGGTTGTAAAGGCGCAGGAGCACCTCGGCACGCAACGCACCGTTTCCGGCTAGCCTGAGACGACTTTGGTGATCTCGGTGAATGTGGCCACCCTCCACCTCCTCCTCCTCCTCCTCCTCCAACCGTCCCTCTACGAGTGTGGGCGCGCATACGTTTACACGCTCGATGCTTTCGACCGAATGGGTTGACGGGGTCCTTGTCCTTTTGACGGGGGTTCCATTGATTAATTGTCAAAGTTCGATTAGTTACTCCAGTTTGATTTACCCATTGTTTAACAACTCAGATTTCGATAATATTTTACGTATACATTCCTCGCGATCAATTTTCGTCTTGATGTGGTAATAATATATATTTTTATTTGAAACACCTAAATATCAATTCTTTTACATTATTTTATTCTCCTAAAGATTTATCCCAAAAATGCGATTGCACCTTTTTCTCGATTTTATTGCAACTAATCAAAATTTTACGGAGTTGAGAGAAAAAAAATAGGAATTAATTGTACGTATTTTTTATTAATTTGTTGCGAGATGTAAGCAAACCAGAAATTAAATAAAATTTATCGGAAAGAATATTTTTTGTACCTCGAGGGTTTATCGGTTGGGTGTATTAATTAATCAAAGTTATTTAGACCGAGGCATATGTGTGTATATATATATATATATATATTATATGGAGCACATTGTATAGATTTCCATCGAGTATCAAAAACGAGCTTCTCCAATTTACCGGGGGATCGAGAGCAATCACCTGCGAATAAAATAATACATGTGGCACGTTACTAAAAAAAGGGGTGAGAGGGGGGGGGGGTAGGGGGGTAGGGGAGGAGCAGAAGTGTAAACAAAAAATAAAAAAGAACGTTCGATATTGGTTGTAGGATCGTGAATTTTGAATATATATATCCGCGTAGAGTAGGTGGAAATATTTTGCAGCAGGTAGGAACAGCAGGTCGATTGGTCTAACGAGCCAAGCGGCGACGAGGCTCGCATCGATTTGCGGCGCACTGCGCTCGCGGTTATGAGACACTTGACTTGTTCATAAAACGCGCAGCTCTCTCTCTCTCTTCATGTGTGTGAGTACGTGCGTGCGTGCATGTGCAACCTTTTGTGACTCGGTTGCGCTTTTAGATGCACAACTTCGTCTCCTCGGCGAGCATTAAGTAGTAAAAAACGTGCACCGACATCTTCGAGTTTCATTTGTTATATCAAAGTCACTGCGATCGATTACTTTACACACGCACACACACACACACACATATATATATAAGGGATTAGTCTCCGTTTGAAAAGCGATATTTAATATTTAGGTCTGTATAGTATACGCGTCAACGAATTATTGACGAGCAATCCAAAAGTGAGAACGAGTGCATAATAATTTAAAGTTATCGTAACGTAGATAAAAGCTCGTAAAGTTGGTATGCATATACTGCCACTCGAAAAAAAAGAAGAAAGTTAAAAGAACGAAAAGTTCGGGGGCGAAAAAAAAGGAAGAGTGTTGCGCGAAATAATGCAAAGATAATAAACGAGAGCTCTCGGTCGTTTAACCTCAACAAGTGTCGCGATATTCCTCTCGCTTACATAACGAGGCCTTACCTGTACACCCTATACCTCATCCCATTCATCGTTATTCCCAGGTCGCTCGTATAATCCTCTCCGTCAGGGCTACTTATCTACTTTGTCCTCGTGGCTCCGAACCGACCGAACCGTAGTTGTTTCGTTTGACCGACTGTTCAATCTACGCCAATTTTTTATTTTTTTTTTACCCCCATTTTTTCCTTATACCTTAGCATCGCTCGTTCTTATCTACTTTTCTCGCTAGTCGTTTTGACTTTTTACCAAGCCTTATCGGTCCTCTCTCTACCTATCCTATACCCTACGTCCGTTCGCTATTTTTTTTCTTTTTGTTTTTTTTTTGGTCGCGGATGGCTCTTTTTTGTGTTTACTCGAGCCAAGCGATTTCACGTTGCAACGAGAGACGAGTGTTTTGCATACATTTTATACGTTGTAAAATATATACGACGCGGTTTTTTTGGAATATTTTTTTTTGCTTTTCAGGTCAATAAAAGTTAATGCGTTGCCTTGCTAAGAGCCTCTAGAATTTTAATGTACGTTTTTTTTAAACATTTGATGCGTGTAAGATAATTACAGTTATTTTACATATAGTTTAAGACGGCAGAGTTTAATTTTTTTATTAACTCAATTAAGTTACTCGAGCGCACCGGAAATTGGGGAATGAGAAATTAACGGTTACAATTAAAGATAATAGAAATACAATATTATTTTAACATGAAAAAAAAAAATGTTTATGAATTTGTACTTTAATGTTTAATGTAATATGCTTTAATTAAACAAATTGTCCTAGATTGACTTGATTCGGACTACTTTTAAGCGACTATAATAATTCTAATATAATATAATCTATATAATTAAATATAATATTTCAATTGTAATGTAATAATAATTCCGAGTGACTAGATTCTGTAATTAAATTGTACGACATATTTTCCTATAAGATACAATTGAATGAACGTAAATTATATTAAAGGTTTTTGGTAGCTGTTGAAGAAATGTATAACCACCTTGTTTAATTGACTTAAAATGTTAAGATACAGATATGGTAACGTAAAACAAATGAGCTCGCATAATGATTGATTAGATAAATGCATTTGGTAAGGTATATGCGTAGACAACCGAACAATATGACCGATGTGAGAACGGGGAAGATTCCTTAAAACCGTGACATAACTGATTAATCAGCTAGGGTACGAACGGCAGGAAAAAAGGAAAAGGAAATAAAGTAAAGATTCCACGCAAAGTTCGAATTATTCGTCGAAACCCAGTGGTAATCCAAATTTAAATAGGTTGGCTCGCTCCCTGCCCGTCGCAGGAGGTAAGGCTCGGTCGTCGCCTTCCGCGCAATTAACCAACACCCTGGAAGCGGCCGGAGTTCACCTTTGTCGCGCTATCGCGGAAACTTGGCTCGCTTTATCAGTCGGTGGGAATCGCGTCCGGCACGCACCCTTATCTAGGCTGATTAACGCGCATAAACCCGGAAGGGACGTGGAGGAACAAGAGAGACGGAGAGACAGAGAGAGAGAGAGAGAGAGAGAGAGAGAGAGAGAGGGCTTGCGGCGGGAGAAGACGAGTTAATGGTCCGAGCTAAGGAGGAAGCCATCTGTGCACAAAGATCCTCACTTCTTTGGCTTTGGTAGGGGATGTATGCACGGATATATATATATATATATATATATATAGCGGGGAGGTACGGATGTACACCACCACCCGCGCCGCTCCCTTCAATTAAACTCAAGAGCAAAGTTCTCTCTATCCGAGAGAGAGAGAGAGAGAGAGAAGAAGCTTCCTTTGCAATCGGATTTTTAGTTTGTTCTTGTAATGAGCTCGCCTCCACAATGGAAGGGGGATCGGTATTAATCGCTCAGGGTTTCCGTATCCCCTCCCTTGCACACCCGATTTTGACCAAGACACTAAGCTTATCATTCGGATCGATCCAATCTTTCCCGAATTATCTTCTTGATCTTTGATCTCACGTTTATTTTACCAGCTCTCTCTCTCTCTCTCTCCCGTTTACGTTTCTTCATTTCTTTCCGGTATTTCTAATAATTATTGTAATCAAAGGGGCAGAAAAACGAGAACCTCTCAATCGCGTTCACGTTCTCTCAAAGTAAATTAACGTATCACGCTCGATCCCCTGATGAGAAACGATTTTCATCGCGAAGTACGTAACGAGTTCGCGCTATTCAAGTTAGGGAGTTAATGAGAGCCGCGAGGTTGCGCGCGCTTCGACTTTCGAGTCGTTTAACAACCCCCGTCGATTTTCGCGAAACCACGCGCGGGTTCGCCGAAGCTTAATCGACGGCAAAGTAGAGACTCCGGAGGCTTTCCTGTTATTTCGCCCGCGCGCTAGCTGATACTGCACCGCGACACGGAAACAGGCACGGTTCCTCCCGCTCTCGTACAATAGTTTTTCGCACCCCTCGGAAACCTTCGGAAGTACCTATCACGTGTCAAACAAATCTATCATTATATCTCTCGCTCTTTCTTTTTATTCTTATTTTTCGTTTTCGTTTTCATTTTCGTTTTTTTTTTTTCGTTCCTCGGTCTGCGCTTCTTTTTTCTTTCTTTCTCTTGTTCTACTACAACGCGAAAACGAGCTCTTCGTAAGTAATCTTTACGTCGAAAAGAGATTTTAATTTATTCGAATTAATACGTCAAAGAGGTGAATTTTCGCTTTCACGTACCCGAAAGACAAAGTTACAAGATCCGTAGCAAGTGCCAATTAAATTCCATATCCATTCTCGAGAGAAAGCGAGAGGGGATAGTAACTTGACTCGCTCCACTTGTATACCTTTCCATTTCACGAAGGAAGCACGCACCTTCATACCTCGCGAGCTTACTCCTCTTTTTTCCCGTTCAATTACGCCCCCATCCTCCCCATCCTCCCCATCCTCCCCATCCTCCAGCCCTCCTGTTTCGTGTAAAAAAATTACATAGCTTCTCTCCATATTGCTTCTTGAATGCGAAGACCGATAATGAAAGAACCGACGAGGAGACACGACCCAAAGACATACACACGTGTACTATATATACCTATATACATGCGGAATATTTGAACCTGTTAATTTTCAACTTTCTCCAAAGATTACTATTATATTTCGAAATGATACTTCAAAATGTATTTAATATTTTACGTAATAATAATTATATGTTTAACGACACAAAACTTAATTTAGCGAGATATTCAAAGTTACGTTTCTTTGCTTGTATTATATATGTATGTGTGTGTGTGTGTGTGTGTGTGTGTGTGTGTGTGTAAAAAGGAGAGAGGAGCATTAAAAGATAAGATAAACGAATCGGAGAAAGGTAAAGAAATGCATTAGAGGTAGAAAAATACGTATATAGCGAAAGTAAAGAAAATCGCGAGGAGGAAGAGCGAGCACGATGCAGATAAAGAATATTAGATATGGTAAAGCGAAATGAAGCGTAACGATTTATTAGATTGACAAATCGATATAACTATCCAGAAATAAAAAGGATGGCGCACACGCAGAAATCGTATGTGGGAATATATTAAGGAATACGCGGTGTTCTACATGCTATATATATAAATAAAATAAATATCCAATTAGATAAATAATAATATCGTTTCATACGTAACAGTTCTATCGAGAATTGTTGAGTCAACTGATGATACAAAGAGTCGAGGTTAAAAAGTATAATGTACGCGATACAATAATTGAAAAGTTAAGTTTTTTGCGAATGACATAAACGCGACTACAAAATTGTACAGTTTGAATCTATAATACCTAGGTTGAGCGATACATACACTATTTAAATCATATCGCGTGCGATCTCGTAGTAATATAACAAACGCGACATCGGTATTTTCGAGTTATTACGCGTCGTGTTCATCCTCGCTTATACAAATATCGTATATATACCTGTATACGTGTATAAATATTTCTTACACGCATTTCGGTCTCGTTACAATATGTCCTTCGGGGACGTAAGAAACACCCGAGATGGATTTTGCAACGCCTTTCTCGTACGTCACTCTGTTTTTCTTGAGAGGGAACAGAACGATTAACAAATGGACAAAAGAACATTGAGAGAGAGAGAGAGAGAGAGATGCAAGTATAAAAAAGAAAAGTCGAGTATTGCGACGATAAAAAGCGTGATATCGCGCGACGCTATTGTACATTCTTTTTTCTACCTAGTAGAGCTTCTTTTTTTTTGTCCGCCAAGCGCGTTGAACGTTCTCATTTCCTCCGCTCGTCCCTTCACGCGCGATGCACTTTCTTTCATTTTGTACACGCGTACATATATGCCCTATACCATACTCCATACTTTCATTACGCGAGCATTTTAACCCTGATTTCCCTCTGAATTAGACTCTGATTTATGTGAATTTAACCAATTGAGATTTAATCTACCTTTCCTCTTCTTTTTTTCTTTTCATTTGCTCTCGTACTTCCCTTTGACTCACTCGACAATATTCCATTTTCAATCGCTCAATTTTTATTTAACGATATAAATCTTAAAGACTTGAAAGCACACTCGCGCACTCACACGTTCGTACGAGCACATATATATTTAAATGCAATATCATTATTTAAATTAATTTTCCTGCTTTTTTTTCTTTTTATTAATAAAGCGTATGTGCAGAGGCACTATCGGAAATTAAATAGCGAGGCGAATATAAAAGAGCCGTATAATTTTATTACATTTCGATATACAACGTAATTAAATTCGAAGCCATTAATGCGTTTTAACTTAGAATAATGAAAAGTCCATTTACCTTTGAATAATATATCAAACGCGCAGCAAATCAAATAATAAAGATGCTTTTGTTATGTTTTCACGATACAGGCTCACGCACACCCACACACACACACACACACGCACACATTATATATATTCGAACGATAGTTACAATTATAAATGCAATATGAAATGTCAATCAATCGGATAGTAAATATTAAACGTATTGATTTGATACAAATATTTAGTTTATATATATATAGAGAGAGAGTGAGAGAGAGACTGTTAGAGAGAGAGAGAGAGAGAGAGAGAGAGAGAGAGTGAAGAGAGACTGTGAGAGATGAGTCATCAATGATTAATATATTAATTCTCACTATTTGATTTGATATTAAATTTAACTATATTAATTTCTACCGTACCGGATAGTTATAGTTATCATATACTCGATTAATTATTCCTTTTATCCAACAGGTCTGTGTAGGTGTATATGTACATATGTATATGTGATATGTGTATATATTATGTCTATATTCCTTGTCGATAAACAAAGTAAAGGTTGGCCGAATCCTTTGTTAAAAATTACATAGTTATATAATGCATAAAATTAGCATATATATTGTACATAAAATAGCTTATTCTTGTAAGATGATATGGGACAGGGTGACGAGGACGGAGAGGGGGTTAAAAGTAGAGCCCTGTAGGGTAATTCGTAAACGAGAAAATTAGCCGAAGATCAAACTGTCAAGGCGGTTAACGAGACAAAGGTCAGAGGGTGATGAAAAAGAAAAAGTAAGTAAGTAAGTAAGAAGGGAGGAAGGAAGGAAGAAAGGAAGGAAGGAAGGGAGGAAGGAAGGAAGGAAGGAAGGAAGGAGCGTGTAAGCAACGTGGAAGGAGAAGAACGTGAGAAAATGGCGTAGCTCGCGAACGTTTGCATTTTTCATCTGCATACTTAGTAACCCACCGAGCTGGGAAAATACCGTCAGGAGCCACATCCGAGAGGAGGAGGATATATACCAACTGCGTGCGTTCCTTCGCGACTTCGATTCCCAGGGATCCGATGCGATTCCAGTGTAAATATGTCGCTTCCTCACTCCTTTCGCCAACTTTGTATATATACACTTCTTTTTTATATGTTTTCCCTCGGGCAGAGATACCTCCTCTATCTCTCTCTCTCTCTCTCTCTCTCTCTCTCTCTCTCTCTCTCACTCTCTCTCTCTCTCTCTCTCTCTCTCTCTCTCTCTCACTCTCTCTCTCTCTCTCTATCTCTCTCTCTGTAGATTTTTTTGTTATCCGTTCTCTATTCTTTTTTTTTGAGCTTTTGAAGTCGCTCGCGTTAGTTCATGATTTTTAAAGCTCCTAGCGTTTCGTTGCATTCGCTGTGTATTTTTTTTTCGAGCCTTTCGGATTACGTTCGTTTGAGATAATACCGTCCCTTTCGCTGTTTCGTACATATATACGGTTATACAGAGATTTTTTTAAAAGTATTTTAAATATTATTTCAGGATAATTTCATTTAGAACATCTATATTGTCATTTATTTTTTTATTATTCGACGTTTTGATTTTTTTAATCAATAGTAGAAACTGTTCGATTTATTGGAATAGCGAAATTAAGGACAAATCAATTAGCGGGAATAAAGTAAAATAAAAAATAAAAAAAGGAAAATGATAATACCTGTAAGCTTTGATCCTATCGTACGATTAAATAAAAGCTCACTTTACCGTACGTAGTGTGTGTGTGTACAAATCCCATGCAAATTAAATCTTCCATTTCATCACAATCCAATTACCGGGAGATACACCAAGAGTAAAGTCCAACCGACCTTGCCCTACGTCTTTCCGTACAAACAAACCGATTTACTTTTTTTTCTGTTTTCGTATATGTATATGTATATGTATATATGTATACGTATATATACGACGATTTGTGTACTCTTTCCCAAAGGTTTTTAAAACACTGGCTCGGGAAATTAAACGCGACGCGGCCGGCTCGCGTATATTTATTTTCGGTGTATATAATCAACGTTACCGCGACGTCTATCTCTTTCTAACTCGATCTCGTTCCTTTACCTCGCATTTTCCACATTGACGGAGATTGCGCGCACGCATTATTCCATTCTGCGCCTCCGCGCACGATTCAACGCCCGCTCGACCCGATAATTTCATTTTCGACTCGATCTCACTTATCCCAATTAACGGTGAACAAACGCCTCTCGGAGCTTTATTGTTATATATATACACCCACACACACACGTACCTACGCACAAGAGTGCACAGATATGTGCGTGCATCGATTTACGCACTCGGTTATATCTGGCTTAATCTTTCAACGTTCGTACCGTACATCTTTTTCCTATTTTTATTGAGCTTACTGGTCTTTTTTTCAAACTTTCTCTACGGTTATCGGTACGATATGTAAAGTTACTTATGTTCAAAATGGATTTTAGTAACTTTTTTTCAAATTTAAATGGTTAATGGTTTTCGTTTGATGAATTTATTAGATTTATTAAATTTATGCACTGACATAAATGAAAATATTATTTATATTTTATACGTAATTTTTACCTGCTAGTCATGGTATTGTTTATGTTTAGACTTATGCTATAAGACGTGGACGGACATGATCGATACATATAATTTTTGTTCTTCCAATTCAACCGAATAATATTTTTAAATTTGTTTATACGTAGCATTAATCTTTACTGTTTATTTCATTTCCTCTAATTTAATACCCTTACTGCTGCAAATAGAATCTTCTGGCCACAAAACCTTTAATTTATATCTCCGATCGATGTTAATAATAAATCGTTATTTCATTAAGATTAAGCGGTTTAGTAATAAACAGCGAAGCAAAATAATTTTTCATATTTATAGACGTATCAAAAACAGTTATACATTCGAAAGCTATATTAAAAATGTTATCCAAGAATAATGAGATTTTTTAACTATGAGACCAGAACGTTATATGAATTACTGTACAAATAGGGTATATATATATTAAATTATTTTTTGTACACTAGTTTGAGTGAGATTATATATAATGAATTTTAAATACTAGTTTAGTGGCGGAAAATGTAAACTATCATTTACGCATCACAAACACTACATATCATTATAATTGCTGATAATATCTTACAAAAGTAAAAATTTAAAAATTGATAGTTTTTATCGGTAAGAATTATAAAATTGAAAAATCTAGAAATCAATGAAATTCATTTAGTTCATTGATTTAGCGAATATTTTTCAATACTAATTTCTATACTAATTATTTGTGCAGTATATAAACAAAAATGTATATAACGTACGCATACTTTTTACGCATATAGATCAGGCATGTCATTTCTTAGTATAATCTATGCATAAACAATACATGACTAGTATGTCAAAACTATAAATAGAAAATCCATAATTTTAGTGTAAAAGAATCCTAAATATTTGAAACAAAAATAGTTTTTAAATGTTTGTATAGTATAGTCGTCGTATCTTAAAAAAGCAGCTTTTGATATTAACGGGGTAAGCAGATTTAACATAGTTTTAACGAACTTCCTAAATATGTACTCGAAAATTTTGGATAAATAGATGTATATTACAAGCGCATCATAAGTGGAGAGTAATGAAATTAAGCAACAAAGTCTAATGTTTCGTAATACGTGTAATACATTATGTAACTTTATTAATCCCCGCATTGTAGTGGATTATTAATGAAAATCCAGTTGTTGTTATGTTATTTTCGAAATATAATCAGTTCAGCTAGGGCATTAAAATTAAATATCGAAGTGTCCGTTTAATTATTTTAATCTTCGTAATAAACGTAAGAAACTTTTTGTTACGTGGGGTGCGTACATATGTATATATATGCATATGTATACGTGTAATAAATAACAATTAAGAGAAAAAATTATTAGAATTCGATATGCATAAGCGTATGTGGCTCCATATACGATTGTAGATATGTAAATTAAATAAGAACGTGTAAAGAGTCATGCAAGCTCATATGAAGATATTTATCGCTTTTTCAATCTGCGGTAAACTTTCCCAGGTGTTGCTATACCTAACGAAAATTACAGTTACCAATCTAAATTACAAAGAAATACAAGAAACGCTTGAGGGGCACGTTCGTAAGGTATGTTTTTTTTTCCTTTCTTTCTTTTTCTTTTTATGAAAAATATTAAAGTGGACTGTTGGAGTAAAAAAAAATCGTCGCATCTGCATTATTCCTGAGGTGGAAACGGGACTTGATTCGATAATGCAGCGTCGAAACCGTGTAATCTCGTGGTTGGCTTGCGTGATTTTTCGCAATTTGTGAGCCGCGGGCGTGTAATAAAAAATATATTTCATGCTGGAAATGAAGGTGGAGGGAGAGAGAGGGAGAGAGAGAAGAAGGATAAGGCGTAAACGGATTTTGTTGTTTAACAAAAATCAAAAATGAAATATTTGTGCGGTATATGCAAGCTCAGTTGTACACATATATATATACGGAATTGCAAATTAATAAATATCTTTAAGCACTATTAGAAAAGCGATAAGATATCGTTACAGCTTTGCAATTTGTTTATTTTTTGTTGTCTATCATTTTTTTTTTTTTTTTGGAAAATTGACTTGATGGAACCGAAATCGATGAAACGCTTTGAATAAAAATTTGTTTGAAAAGAAACAAAAGGTAGAGGACGGTTAGGTATTTGGTAGAGAGGGAAAGAAAAACAAACTATAAACATTGAAAAAGATTGCGAATACGTTGCAGTTGAATGCGTGTCTTTTCCAGAAGCAATTATCCAACGTATCGACATCTTGTCAGTGAAAAAATATAGCAGGCATGATTGAAATTCTGGTTACGCCAGCACTTATTGGTTTTCGGATACGTTTTCATTGAATGCATTTATAAAATGTTTTACCTTTTCTTTTTTGGTATACGGTTTGGGTAATTACAGGTATTTCTTTTTTCTTTTCCTCTTTTTTTTCCATCCAACACTTTTTCAATTTTCGACTTAGTCAGGCTATTCAGTTTATAGTTTACTCGGTGTACGCAGAAAAAAAAATAGATTATTTTAGTACTTGCGGATGCTTATAATACACTGTATCACACATTTTTTTTAAATTACAGTTACTAATTGTATTTTAAAAATATTAAATATTATTAATTACGGTCTCAAGTACAATTAATAATGCATCTCGACACAGTTTATAAAAAAAGAAAAGGTTTATTTTAAGAGGTTTTTATCCTACCGGATAAAAATTGTTATTGGATATTTTATTATACGTACAAAATGAAATTGAATATTTAATCGCGTCGGATAATGTATGCGATCACCTAACTTTTTTTCTCCCTTCCCGCCTCTTTCCCCCCCCCCCCTCCGTCCAGCCCTCTTCCAATTTAAAATAATCAGAATTTTACAAAGTCAAAACAATTTGAAACGTAAAATGAATTTTTATTAATCTGTCGATTATTTTATCGCGTAAAACGTTACAATCACTTGCGATTATTTTCAGAATCGAAATTTAATGTAACATAAATCGAATATCCCAAAAGGTACTTGAATTCGTATCGTTGAATATATATATTATAATTGATCCTCCAAAATAAAATAATGATAAAAGTGAAACACTTGCTCTTATTATTATTACGGTTGAGCGCAATACATTCGTTATAAAATAAGCGTAAAATCTAAATGTACGTAAAGAAGAAATTTAATGAATCGAATAAATCTAACATCTCTCTTTCTCCCTTTCTCTCTCTCTCTCTCTCTCTATATATATATATATATATATAGGTAATAAACAATTTAATCCGATTCCACGAGAACACGTCTCTCATTTCTCGTAGCCCTCTTGGTTTTTACGATCCAAGCGTCAATCTTTCCTATGGTGTATGTGTTAGTGTATATAGACACCCTCTTTTTTCGTACCCTTTCGTTTTATTTTCTCTCACGTTTGGCCCCTCGCGTAGATTTTTCAAAGCGTGGCATTTCGCGGCTTACCGGCCTCTTTATTTCTCGCGAAATCGACGTTCCCACTATTTTACCCTCGTTTATGGCGTGTAAGGTAGGGTTTGCTCCTTCTTGTTCTTCTTGGTCTTCTTTTTCTGTTTTTCACAGACTGATTCGCCCATTTTCGAAGGGAAGAACTTCGAGGGAGAGATAAACTCAATGCTGCACGAAAGATCATTACGAAGCGCCTGTTATACGTAATTGGGAATTCGCGTATAGTTTCACCCGCTTGACTTGGAGAGATGAACATCTTATGCCTTCCCTCTTTTCTCTTTTCCCTTTTCTCTTTTCTCTTTTCTCTTTTCTCTTTTCCTTTCGAAAATAACAAGCTATTTAAACTTACGTTTATTACGTATACGTATATAAATACATATACACCATATCTTATCCCTTTTTCTGTTTCCGTAATCGAGTTTTAATTAATCGATATTATCGAGTGAACGGGAAGAAAAAGAAAAAATGAAATCGGAAATCGCGTTGCCCTCGGAGGTACGTACGTGAATTGAAAATAAATACATTAGAGTTTGTACGGAGATAATGCGATTAACTTACCCTGAGCCTGTAACCGTTTGAGTATTCTTTTTAGTGGAGTCAGCACGATTGGGCCAATGTGAAAATAAAAAAGAGGAGGGAGAAGGGCGGGGTATATTGTTTAAAAGTGCAATGAAAGGGATGATATGATTTTACGGGTTTAACAAAGTAAAACGTGATTTTATAACTCTCGGTCACAGATGGCTTCGGAATTCACTACAGAATATCGCAAGGATTTATCTTTGACAAATGCATAGATATATCTATATACACACGTCTATACATTCGTCGTAAAGGAATAAACAGATTATTGTGTACATATCCTTACGTTAATAATCAAAGAATATCGATTAACAATTTGGTACGCACACGCACACACACATATATATATATGTACCGAGGAGTATCAGTACATTTTGATCAATAAAATTGATAATAAAAAGGTATTATACTGCCGGTAACCTATACCGCGAGAGATGAGGAAGATGCGGTAACTGATATATCCACATAAATATTGAACACTCGAGATCGTATGTTTAACGTAATATTCATAAAAACCGTGCAGTTCGAAGGAAATCTTGAAAAAAAAGAAAAAGAAAAAGAAAAAAATACATGAATTGAACCATAAATAAAGTGTAGCACGGTACGTGTGTACGCGTAACCGAGATGTCAGTATTTTGTAAAATGAGTGGGTAAAGGGGTGGGAATGCGACAAGAACCCGCGTGAGATCGATTATCGCGATTTATGCCGACAGAAACTAAAGCGGTAGGTTGCCTAGGCCTCTATTAACGAGATTCGAATAAATCATATTCTCTGTATGTGTGTGTGTGCGTGTGCCCCAGTCTCCGTGAGTTGAATATTCGCTTTGCCAAACCACAGAATTATATATACATATATATCACTCGCGGGTTGGTTATACGTCGATCTCTCCTTTCCCCCCTATCCCTATCCCTCGCCCCACAATTTTTGAATAACAAAGATTCGTAATACATATTTGCAGCACAGGAATACGCGTATATAATACGAATGTTAAAGAGAGGGAAAATTCATTTGGTTAATTATATTAATATATACTTATTTATATATTGCATATATCGATTGTCAAGAGGGAAAGGGATATATCGTGCGCGGGGTATTATTCCGAAGGAAGGAGAAAAAAAGAGAAGGTTTACGTAATTTTGTTTAAAAGTATACGTAATCAAAGGTAACTTATGCAGGATTTTAAGCGCACGAGAGGAATAAGGAGGTTTTAACGCGATGCGAGAACATCGACGAGTCAGGAAAATATTTTCTTTGAAGGGATTCTTTGTTGTGCGCGTAAGATGAAAACGAGCCGCTTTAATGCCGAATATTTAATAATTATACTTGCGGTTTACTCCCGAGTGTTCATTACACCGTTTGTAACGCGTATATATACATATCGTTAATCGCTATTTCCTTTACTATTTCTACATTCACGTTTACGAGTCCACACATATTATATTCGACAAATACGTATCTCTCTCTCTCTCTCTCTCTTACTCTCTCACTCTCTCTTTTTTTGAAAAACGACTCCACATATACTATCAAATTAAAAAAGTTGCTCGCGTACACTGTAAATTGCATAATGCATAATGACACAATGGCAATTGTTATATGAATTTGAAAAAGAAATCCGCAAGCGTATATATTTGCATTATTACGTTATACCGTTGAAAGAAATGTAGGTTACGCGTGCGTAATACAAGTACGTTTTGTTTTGCTTTGTTCACTCTTTTTTCTTTCTCTCTTTCTTTTTCTCTCTTCTTCTTCTTCTTCTTTTTTATTTTTAAGAAAAGATTAGGTTGTATAATTTTTCATTAATATTGTCAGCTTTCAAGATATTTGTGCATTATGCACCGTGACAAACGGACGAACAAATTAATACGTAATGTTCGTTCGTTCAATCCTAACTGCCATTCGAAATAGAATTGAACGTATATTGCGAGTACAAAGTTCATTCGATTTAACTCAAAAATATATATAAAGCGAAGTATATATTTTACTAGGTTCTCGTATATATGAGCAACTCTTTTCCCAAATTAATTTAATTAGATAAAAAAGAAAGGGATCGAGCGAAATGAATAATAAATGGATGTATCTTGTGAATATTAAAAATAGGATAGTATATTCATTTAAAATTCTTATTTACTCACCTCTAATCCTCTACTTTAGTTAGTTAATTACATTATCGTATATTATCGATTATTTACTTTTCCCTCGAATATTAAATTTATTTAAAAGCGTGGAAATACGTAGGAATGAAAAAGTCGGTACCGTAAACGATCGCGACGTTTTATTCTGTACAGAAATAGTCAAAATTTAGAGTTTATCGATCGATCGTTAAAAAGAATAATCCGTTTCAATCCCGCAGATTGAGATGCTAATCAGACGAATGGATTTTATAATTGACGCAACAGTATGTTATCGTTCTTATAATCGTACAACGCATCATTAGAAACCTTTGTCAACGAACGAGCAGGATGCTGATCGACGTACAAAAAGCACGAACGAACAGTAAACTATGCAGTAAAAAAAAAGAAGATTTTTTCAATGAACCATGCTCGACGGGAAAAAGAAAGAAAAGGGAGATACGAGATGTAAGATATCGAATCGGTTTATGAGAGGGACTGGACGCGTGCACGTGGTACTCGTGGGTCGTGGTAGCCGTAAGCCGCTAAACAAGTGGTGATGGAGTGTCCCGCGAGATCGCGCTGTGTTGTCCCGGCGCCACCTCTACAAAATGGCTCCTCACGGCCGGGAAAACAGTGAGTTTTGGTGGTTATCGCCACGTGGCTATCCGAAAGACCTGGCTACCTGGCTCGAGGTAAGGTAACTTTGTCTGCACTTTCGAAATGTTCGGAGCTCCCGGGTCTTCTTTGTAGTTGTTGCGAAGGGTGTAGTCAACGTTATTCGTATACACTGTCTTTACTGGACGAGACGCGCGTGGAGTTGGACTTCCCCCAAGTCCCGCTGAACATTCGGGGTGAGGATCGTCCGTCTCTTACCGAAGGGGTGCATCCGTCCTTTTCTGAGCGGCGGCGGCGCGCGCTCCGACTCTCCGATATTGATTTTCTCTCTCTCGTTGTTCCGACTACTGTCGTCCTTTTTATTACTCGTTCGATTTACTTTAAAGATGATCCGAGACAATTGACAATTCTTCATCAGATATCATCCTTCTTCGCGTATACATACACCTTCTTACACTTTTGCTTTTCTCTTTCTTTTTCTCTCCTTTTCACTCGCGTTCACTCGGTCTATATATATATATACCTGCTCAGAAACACATATATATCATTAGAATTAAGAATTTACACGATATAGCATAATGTACGTGCCAATATGTCCGATCGTATCAAGATATATCGATCACTTACGCAACATCAAATACAATAAAATAATTACACGCTTTGCATTTACCCTCGAACTAATTTACTGTAATAACACCCATATTCGAATATTATTTAACAATGCACGCCTCTTGATTGAGCTTCAAAGTTGTTATATGCGCGTACATTCACGTAATCACTTAACAGTATTGATTTTCTCGAACCGCGCTACTAATTATTCCGAAAAGTAAATTAAATATACCTATAAGTAAATCAAAAAAATTAAAACGTCCTATTATTCACCGATTATCTCTTGAGTAAAACAGGCGAATGGATCGAGGTGACGGTTAGATTTACGCATTCTAAACGATGATGGGGTTTACTTTGGTCAAGGTATAGCCGCACTATACGTACGCGATACATACAAGAGGAAAGAGGGGAAGCTTCAAACCTTGGTTAATGAATTGTTGAGCCTTTAACGGATAGCGTCCGGAACGCGGCGTCCTTTATATCGGGAATCAGTTGATTTATGAACGATCATTCGAGTGAGCCGCCGCCACCGTTGAGACGTGAATGGACTAGTCGCGTTTCGTGTTTCCAACTTCTTTTTATTTCCCTCTACGGGATACCGTAGGATACTGGCTCGATGTCGAAAGGGTAATGGGTTATGTAATGACCTCTCTCTCTCTCTCTATACATATACCCATTTTATCAGTTGCGCTCTTTGAATTAGTTGTAGCTAAATTACCTCAGTATTTATCTGTTTTATTTAAAATATCGGATTTTTTTGTAATTCCATCGAATTTCTCTTTTAAAGTATAGTTTTTGGTCTTTTCTCCGAACTTTTTCTAATTTTATATTGGAGAAGGCTTTATCTACTCTTTGTCTACTAATCGGTGAAATTTTCAAAACCATAGGCATAAGCAAAGCGTATCGTCAGTGATCTCAAATCTTCGAAAAGTGAAAATATTTCATAACTATTATAACACACTATGTATATTAACTCCCATAATACCAAATATGTTGCGGCTTAATAGTTAACAAATCCTCGCCTTAGTGCAATAAGCTTCCGATTCAAATTTTCAATAACGTTCCAACTCACATTGTTCTTAAGAGGGTCTTTTCCAACTCTTATTTCAAAAAAGGTTCCAATTCACTCATTCATTTTGTTACTCTCAAAAATTTTTGTGTATCTGCACTTATTCGTTTAAATTGTAATCATTACATTTATTATAAAAATAGAATAGCGCACAATACAATATTGTTGCTTTCATCCTCCTAACATTATGTCAAAAATCATTGACTTTCTTTCATCTGATAATTAAGGTGCTCTCACACTTTTTTAGAGTAACAAAATGAACAAATGAAATTGGAATCTTTTTGAAAAAATATTTAAATTGATACTTTATTGAAAAAAATTTGAATTGAAACCTCTTTAAAATAAAAAGTGGAATTGGACCTCTGTTTGAAGAAAAATTTAAGTTAGAAATTAATTATTAAATAAAAATTTCGAATCGGACCCTTTAATATCTTTTTATACACTGTCTTTTTCCATTACGCGTGCGTTCATCCCAACGTTTTCAATAATTCTCTTTATTCTTGGTTTTGTACGATCGATGTATAAATACGACGAGAAAGGGGGAAAATTAGTTAGGCCACTTGTCTAAAGTAGGAAGAGAACGCGTTCATCCATACTCGTACTACGGCAGGTAACCGTGTGCGAAGGCAGACAGTCTCACTTTTCCTGGGATCTTTTAAATATTCAAAGCTTCCGTAAAGTACTGCGACATCGGGAGTGTAGAGAGAGAGAGGGAGAGGGGGGGGGGGAGTACCTTTGGATATATTCTCGCGAACCGAGACAATCTTTTGCAACGTGTGTATACACGGACGAATATTTTGTCCACACATACCCAAAGCTTTGTTTCAATAAATAGTATACAACCTTCATGTTTAATTCGTAGCTCCATTAAATTTCATTAATTTTTCTCTTTCATATAGTTATATAAATCTATAATAAAAATTGTATATAAGTTATTGAACCGAAATAAAAGTAATGTTTACTACACAAACATTTCTACTTGGAATATAAGACTGCATATTTATTTTCATTGAAAATGCAGTCTATGTACGTTTCAGAGCGATCTTGAACGGGCAATTATGTACATGTTAATCGGAGATTATTTTTTATCCTACGTATCTACAATATATTCCAACAATTAAAGTCAATTGTTCGTGGCGAAGTGTATAGACTGTATACGCGAAGAATATATATACTGGAAATTAAAATTGTTTTTATTTGAAATTTGTACGTGTGTACTTGTCGGATAAAAGGGTAAATAAACCTGAAGAATCCGGCCGGTATATAGAAGAGGTTCATATATATTGGAAAATGATACAGAGAACTTTCGTCCGCGGTTCGTATATAAACTATGGGCTACGCGAACACACGGGGTTTACTTATTGATTTCCATATATCAATATAGACATTTTTACAGGCTCATCAATGAAACCTCTACTTTATATATATATATATACCCATTTTATCAGTTGCGCTCTTTGAATTAGTTGTAGCTAAATTACCTCAGTATTTATCTGTTTTATTTAAAATATCGGATTTTTTTGTAATTCCATCGAATTTCTCTTTTAAAGTATAGTTTTTGGTCTTTTCTCCGAACTTTTTCTAATTTTATATTGGAGAAGGCTTTATCTACTCTTTGTCTACTAATCGGTGAAATTTTCAAAACCATAGGCATAAGCAAAGCGTATCGTCAGTGATCTCAAATCTTCGAAAAGTGAAAATATTTCATAACTATTATAACACACTATGTATATTAACTCCCATAATACCAAATATGTTGCGGCTTAATAGTTAACAAATCCTCGCCTTAGTGCAATAAGCTTCCGATTCAAATTTTCAATAACGTTCCAACTCACATTGTTCTTAAGAGGGTCTTTTCCAACTCTTATTTCAAAAAGGTTCCAATTCACTCATCATTTTGTTACTCTCAAAAATTTTTGTGTATCTGCACTTATTCGTTTAAATTGTAATCATTACATTATTATAAAATAGAATAGCGCACAATACAATATTGTTGCTTTCATCCTCCTAACATTATGTCAAAAATCATTGACTTCTTTCATCTGATAATTAAGGTGCTCTCACACTTTTTTAGAGTAACAAAATGAACAAATGAAATTGGAATCTTTTTGAAAAAATATTTAAATTGATACTTTATTGAAAAAAATTTGAATTGAAACCTCTTTAAAATAAAAAGTGGAATTGGACCTCTGTTTGAAGAAAAATTTAAGTTAGAAATTAATTATTAAATAAAAATTTCGAATCGGACCCTTTAATATCTTTTTATACACTGTCTTTTTCCATTACGCGTGCGTTCATCCCAACGTTTTCAATAATTCTCTTTATTCTTGGTTTTGTACGATCGATGTATAAATACGACGAGAAAGGGGGAAAATTAGTTAGGCCACTTGTCTAAAGTAGGAAGAGAACGCGTTCATCCATACTCGTACTACGGCAGGTAACCGTGTGCGAAGGCAGACAGTCTCACTTTTCCTGGGATCTTTTAAATATTCAAAGCTTCCGTAAAGTACTGCGACATTCGGGAGTGTAGAGAGAGAGGGAGAGGGGGGGGGGAGTACCTTTGGATATATTCTCGCGAACCGAGACAATCTTTTGCAAACGTGTGTATACACGGACGAATATTTGTCCACACATACCCAAAGCTTTGTTTCAATAAATAGTATACAACCTTCATGTTTAATTCGTAGCTCCATTAAATTTCATTAATTTTTCTCTTTCATATAGTTATATAAATCTATAATAAAAATTGTATATAAGTTATTGAACCGAAATAAAGTAATGTTTACTACACAAACATTTCTACTTGGAATATAAGACTGCATATTTATTTTCATTGAAAATGCAGTCTATGTACGTTTCAGAGCGATCTTGAACGGCAATTATGGTACATGTTATCGGAGATTATTTTTTATCCTACGTATCTACAATATATTCCAACAATTAAAGTCAATTGTTCGTGGCGAAGTGTATAGACTGTATACGCGAAGAATATATATACTGGAAATTAAATTGTTTTTATTTGAAATTTGTACTTGTGTACTTGTCGGAATAAAAAGGGTAAATAAACCTGAAGAATCCGGCCGGTATATAGAAGAGGTTCATATATATTGGAAAATGATACAGAGAACTTTCGTCCGCGGTTCGTATATAAACCTATGGGCTACGCGAACACCACGGGGTTTACCTTATTGATTTCCATATATCAATATAGACATTTTACAGGCTCATCAATGAAACCTCTACTTTATATATATATATATATATAATATTTATACGTACGCGCTAACTATACATACGACAACTATCAATATACGGTTTAAACGATAATTAAACTATAATACTTAATATATATAATATAGCAACTGTAATTATATGTGAATGTGATTAATATCGACTTTTATCGTTTATACATAGAAATTTATTAATCGTTAAATTTTACATTCTTTAGTCGGGACATATACGAACCGTTATTAATTAGATTTACCGTATATTATATATACATATAAGGGTAAATTATTAAATGTTTTGTCAAGTAAAAGTCCGATAATTCGTCGTGTATTATCTATAAAGCAATGTACGCGATATAGATATAATTAGTACGTTTAATACATATACTATATATACATAAAACGTCGATTGCTTTTCGAAAGCTCGCAGTAGTGGCGCGAAATTGAAATAGAAAGATATGTACGCTGAATAGGGGCGCAAGCGTCGAGTAAAAAAAGACGTGGAGTGTATAGCTTTGAAGCGGGAGGTGGCAAGAGAACGAACGAAACGAACGAGACTCGGGTTTACTAAGTGGAGAGAAGGCACAGAAATAGATAGCGAGAGCGTACGAAGGGGATGTAAGAGAAGGAAAGAGTGAGAAAGAGGGTGAAATAGGTACCGGATCGCTTGACTCGAAAAGAAGGGTATAAAGGGAACGAGTGTGTAGTATAGACAAAGGGTTGTAACGATTCAAAAGTAACTTCCCGTCGAGTCGCAACGAGGGAATCAGGGAATACGGGAACGAGACGTCGGAAGTTCACCGACCAAGTTTCCGGGTGGCCTTGTCTAAATCACAGTACTCCCGCGCAACCCGCCTCCGCCCACGCCTTGGGATTACAAGTTTAAAACCAAAAACTACCGCCCTTATATATATACGTATACACCTGCACACGTACTTGTATCTTGTATGTATACCAAATATACATATATAGACGCGCGAGTCGATAAATTAAAATTTTCCTCTTTTCGAATGTAGGTACAACACGAGCCACTTCCTATGCGTATACTCCTCGATATTTCACGTTATTTAAAGTGCACGCCTCGATGCGGATCTGTAATACATTTCGATGTGCTTTGCACGACTAAGGAGTTACTTAATATTTAACTAAATGAAAATTGTATATATATCTCAGTTTAATGGTAAATATACGCCTTATTAACTTATTAACGGGTAGCCGAGGGATATCTGGATATTAATTTTATTTTATTTTTCTTATCTCAAGTGTCAAAATACTTAACTACTTTACAAACTTTACATTTTTCAATTATCACGATCTTCCGTCAAATGAATATCTTAACTATGATTTTATATACTTCGGGCCGAGTTATTCAAAGTCTAACTAAACTTTTTAATTTTTTTAGATCGCCTTCTTTTTTTATCGATCCTACCTCCTTCTTAATCATCATCTTTATAATTATAAAGATGTTTCGTTTAACCAATATAGTCAACGTATCGTCGAACGATCTACAATGGGTTACTGCCTCTCTAATTCACCAATTGACAAATTGGAGACAAAGGTGTGGATTTCCAAGAATGGGTGTGGATAATGCGTTAGGCCACTTGTCTAAAGTAGGAAGAGAACGCGTTCATCCATACTCGTACTACGGCAGGTAACCGTGTGCGAAGGCAGACAGTCTCACTTTTCCTGGGATCTTTTAAATATTCAAAGCTTCCGTAAAGTACTGCGACATCGGGAGTGTAGAGAGAGAGAGGGAGAGGGGGGGGGGAGTACCTTTGGATATATTCTCGCGAACCGAGACAATCTTTTGCAACGTGTGTATACACGGACGAATATTTTGTCCACACATACCCAAAGCTTTGTTTCAATAAATAGTATACAACCTTCATGTTTAATTCGTAGCTCCATTAAATTTCATTAATTTTTCTCTTTCATATAGTTATATAAATCTATAATAAAAATTGTATATAAGTTATTGAACCGAAATAAAAGTAATGTTTACTACACAAACATTTCTACTTGGAATATAAGACTGCATATTTATTTTCATTGAAAATGCAGTCTATGTACGTTTCAGAGCGATCTTGAACGGGCAATTATGTACATGTTAATCGGAGATTATTTTTTATCCTACGTATCTACAATATATTCCAACAATTAAAGTCAATTGTTCGTGGCGAAGTGTATAGACTGTATACGCGAAGAATATATATACTGGAAATTAAAATTGTTTTTATTTGAAATTTGTACGTGTGTACTTGTCGGATAAAAGGGTAAATAAACCTGAAGAATCCGGCCGGTATATAGAAGAGGTTCATATATATTGGAAAATGATACAGAGAACTTTCGTCCGCGGTTCGTATATAAACTATGGGCTACGCGAACACACGGGGTTTACTTATTGATTTCCATATATCAATATAGACATTTTTACAGGCTCATCAATGAAACCTCTACTTTATATATATATATATATATATATATTTATACGTACGCGCTAACTATACATACGACAAACTATCAATATACGGTTTAAACGATAATTAAACTATAATACTTAATATATATAATATAGCAACTGTAATTATATGTGAATGTGATTAATATCGACTTTTATCGTTTATACATAGAAATTTATTAATCGTTAAATTTTACATTCTTTAGTCGGGACATATACGAACCGTTATTAATTAGATTTACCGTATATTATATATACATATAAGGGTAAATTATTAAATGTTTTGTCAAGTAAAAGTCCGATAATTCGTCGTGTATTATCTATAAAGCAATGTACGCGATATAGATATAATTAGTACGTTTAATACATATACTATATATACATAAAAACGTCGATTGCTTTTCGAAAGCTCGCAGTAAGTGGCGCGAAATTGAAATAAGAAAGATATGTAACGCTGAATAGGGGCGCAAGCGTCGAGTAAAAAAGACGTGGAGTGTATAGCTTTTGAAGCGGGAGGTGGCAAGAGAACGAACGAACGAACGAGACTCGGGTTTACTAAGTGGAGAGAAGGCACAGAAATAGAATAGCGAGAGCGTACGAAGGGGATGTAAGAGAAGGAAAGAGTGAGAAAGAGGGGAAATAGGTACCGGATCGCTTGACTCGAAAAGAAGGGTATAAAGGAACGAGTGTGTAGTATAGACAAAGGGTTGTAACGATTCAAAGTAACTTCCCGTCGAGTCGCAACGAGGGAATCAGGGAATACGGGAACGAGACGTCGGAAGTTCACCGACCAAGTTTCCGGGTGGCCTTGTCTAAATCACAGTACTCCCGCGCAACCCGCCTCCGCCCACGCCTTGGGATTACAAGTTTAAACCAAAAACTACCGCCCTTATATATATACGTATACACCTGCACACGTACTTGTATCTTGTATGTATACCAATATATACATATATAGACGCGCGAGTCGATAAATTAAAATTTTCTCTTTTCGAATGTAGGTACAACACGAGCCACTTCCTATGCGTATACTCCTCGATATTTCACGTTATTTAAAGTGCACGCCTCGATGCGGATCTGTATATACATTTCGATGTGCTTTGCACGACTAAGGAGTTACTTAATATTTAACTAAATGAAAATTGTATATATATCTCAGTTTAATGGTAAATATACGCCTTATTAACTTATTAACGGGTAGCCGAGGGATATCTGGATATTAATTTTATTTTATATTTTTCTTATCTCAAGTGTCAAAATACTTAACTACTTTACAAACTTTACATTTTTCAATTATCACGATCTTCCGTCAAATGAATATCTTAACTATGATTTTATATACTTCGGGCCGAGTTATTCAAAGTCTAACTAAACTTTTTAATTTTTTTAGATCGCCTTCTTTTTTTATCGATCCTACCTCCTTCTTAATCATCATCTTTATAATTATAAAGATGTTTCGTTTAACCAATATAGTCAACGTATCGTCGAACGATCTACAATGGGTTACTGCCTCTCTAATTCACCAATTGACAAATTGGAGACAAAGGTGTGGATTTCCAAGAATGGGTGTGGATAATGCGTTAAGGCAACTTGATGTCTATCAAGATGTATTACAAGTTGGCACTTCTAATTGAACCTTCGATCGATTCGTACACTACCCGTTGATCCCTAACTTAGCGTATAGTAACTAAATAACTACTTTATTAACTCTAATTCCAAAATAACACGTTATACACCAGATTTATATCACGCGATAATTCTAAAAATTCGATCTTCTTCCAAGGATTTCTATAGGTTTAATTAATACTAACAATATAAAATTATATAATTTTTATATATTATTTTATAAACGTAAAAATTTTTTTTTAAATAAAACTTTATCTTATATTACAATAGTGACTAATTAATAATATAAAATGAGTACCGAACGTAAAAATGTAAAATTTTATCAATCAACTTGATATAAAGTTTATGTTCGGCAAAAGTTGATATCAACATACGCAATGAGACTATCCCAAATATTAATTAGACATTTGTATAAATTTTAGATAAATTTGAAATAATCTCTTAGTTTAATTTAAAAATAGAATTATTTAACGGGTAAATAATATAAAAAAAAATTTTTTCCGAGATTCGAACCTTCGATCTTCTACTACGAAGTCTCTCGCTCTATACCGACTACTGAACCATTTTTATTGTTTATGTCATAATATTAAATTTTGGTTACAAAGAACAATTGAAACATTCTTCTAATATTATAACCTGAATATAACTTATTATAAGTAAATATAAACAATAAAATAGCTTAGTTGTGGTATAGAACGAGAGATTCCGAAGTAGAAGATCGGGGGGTTCGAATCTTGGAATTATTTTTTTTTTATTTTTTTTTAATAAAATTTTACCCACTTCAAAAATAATATTTTTAAACTTATCTAAGAGATTGTTTCAAGTTTATTTAAACTTTATACCAATGTCTAATTATTATTTTTCCAAGTTTGGGATAGTCTCATTGCGTATGTTGATATCAACTTTTGCCGAACATAAACTTTTATATCAAGTTGATATTAAGTGTTACATTTTTACGCGGGGTATATCATCGTTTAGAATAAAAAAAATATCTTCCTCGGCTGATTTATCGCAAATGAAGGTGAAAAATATAATTGAATTAGAAGCATCAATACTTTGCACCATTTGATATCGACTTTTCATGTACGAAATAAAAGGTTTCGAATAAATCTTTTAACCCCACTAATTTTGTACCTCCGATGTACCCTTAAGGTATTATTTATAAAAGTTCGATAAACTATCAATGCTGATTTTAGCATGGATCGTTTAGGTTATAATAATAACTAAATCGAAATAATAGATTCTTTGAAATCTTTTTTTGGCACTTGAAAAGTCGATATCAAATATTGTGCAATTATTATTTTCATTTAAAATTACAAGATAATCCACAAATGCATAATTAATCTTTAAAATCAAATGAAATCAAATGAAATCAAATGAAATCAAATGAAATAAATAAATAAATATTACAGAAGAGTGGTAAATAGAGCATGAGAAAAATAAACTGAAATTTTGTAGTAGAGGAATGGTATTTCAAGTGTCATAGATTGAAGCGCACCATCTGGTGACGTGTCGGTTTAAAAATAAAAAGGTCAATCCGATCTGATTACAGGGAAAAGAGAATGAGCGAACGAGGTAATCATAGATAGCAGGTGATACCGATAATCTCGGTGGCAGTGGTACCTACTAGTAGCACACCCCTCCCTTTTCGCGTGAAACTAAATCCATATTGGTACGGGGCGTAACCCACACCACACTATACCCAGGAATCATCGGTGAGGAACGGGTGTGGAGGAGCGGTAAATCACAGTTTTAACGAGGAATCAATGTGATTTAGAGGGAGATATCTCCGAGCGAAGATACGGGCGTTGGATGCACATGTATAACAGACGGGTGAGAGTGTCAGTTGGATAGCCGCATGCATGCACGTATAGAGCGAGGTTTACGCTGGCCGCATTATAACTCCCGTTCCGTTACCCTTCGATCTCTTTTGCGTGAGCGAAGAGACGTTTCTCGCCTTTCCTCTTCGACTTCTCTCCCCTTCCCTCTTACATTTTTCGTTTGCATTACCGATACCCCCTCCCATACGAGAAATTATGTAGCGCGGCTCCTATTATACATAAAATTTTATATACCACTAAAGCCATTTAGCTGGAAAATGGAGCTCGATCCTTGAGCGTGTGCGTTTGTGTTGTGGCATCCGCGATCCGGGTTATTAATATACTTATATGTAAAACTTCTTTAGAACATTCTTCAGCGAAATTCCTTTTCGTTGACTATTATTACATATTTTCGTATAATCGTACATTTTTTCTTTAAAAAATACGATATATCGTATACGTGCATCGAGCGAGTTGTTGCGACCGTAGAAGAATTGAACGTTACATTTCAGTAGTATAGGTAAGATTTTAGTCAGACGGATTCGAATGATACTATATATGCTCAATACAAATATAACAGTAAATTCATAATTTTTTTTAATCGATGTTATTTAAAAACGTATATTTGTTTTTTATGATTAAAATAGTTTTTTGACTTTTTCTAATAGAAAATTTGAGTTTATATTCAGATTAATAATAAACATATCTAATTTTGTAATCATAATGCGCAGATATTTTCTTTCTTTTTTTATAGTTGAATATTACCATTGAATCAAGAATTAAATTCTAATTTACACATATTTAGATCGAAAAAACCATTTTTCTTCAATCGGTAATTTCACAAATATAATAACATACGAATATTTCTGACCTTCGTTGCCCTAATATTTAATTTGAGATCGATCAGCGTGCTATAGAGGAAAAAAAAGACCAGTGTTTTTGTTTGTTATCAGAATTAATAGTAACGATCCAGAAAATCCGTGGAAACGAATTTCCATGCAAATTTAACGTGAGCAAAGGAAAGTCGAAGCACCCCGCGAGGAGAGAAAAATATGAAAGTCACGGGTAACAAAACTCGAGCGAACAAAAGTGAAATCCCTCGAAATTCTAAAAATAAAAAAGTTTCCTCCGGTCTGAGAATTTTCAATTCAACTCCATAATCGATTAAATCTCCCTTCCACTTACACGCATTTGGCCCGAATATAATTTTTACAATTTGCGATTGGTACGCGCGTACCTTTGCTATACGTATATACGAGATGTATATATATATATAGATTTAGATAGATAGATGGAGGAAAGCTTAACCGAAGATTATTTTCAAGATAAGTAGATCAGAAGTAAGGGAAGGAGGGTAAAATGAAGTTGGAAATCCATCGGGTACATACGTCGAAAACCGTAAAGCCGAAGCTCGCATTCTTCGAAAATTCGAAAGCGCGGCTCGCGAAGCCCTCCTTTATGACTTTACAAGAACTATAGACCTGGGAACTATATAAAGTTTCAGCTTTCAACGTGCCACTGCGGAGGGAGTACGGGATTCAATGGCAGTTAAAGTTTTAACGATTACGGCGTTAATGTTGAGTCTCGTGGAAAATGCCTTTTTTCCAATACACGGAGAGGAAGGAAAAAAAGGAAACGAGAACAGATACCAGGCTAGATCGAGCCGTTCGATCATTTTACCAAACAAGGGCATTCAGTTTCATACGTGTATATACACCTCGCCTTTTTCGTAAACAAGTCTCGCACGCCCATTACAAATCAACCCATTTCGAATTTTTAATTACGTGCATATATTGCTAATTAAATTACCGCGTAATCGCCATCCAATATTGTACAAAGAAAAACAACATAAAAGAGCAATGAATAGTACCGTGCTTGCGCGCGCGCGGGGCCGACCGAGAGAGATAGATAGATAGATGGAGGAAAGCTTAACCGAAGATTATTTTCAAGATAAGTAGATCAGAAGTAAGGGAAGGAGGGTAAAATGAAGTTGGAAATCCATCGGGTACATACGTCGAAAACCGTAAAGCCGAAGCTCGCATTCTTCGAAAATTCGAAAGCGCGGCTCGCGAAGCCCTCCTTTATGACTTTACAAGAACTATAGACCTGGGAACTATATAAAGTTTCAGCTTTCAACGTGCCACTGCGGAGGGAGTACGGGATTCAATGGCAGTTAAAGTTTTAACGATTACGGCGTTAATGTTGAGTCTCGTGGAAAATGCCTTTTTTCCAATACACGGAGAGGAAGGAAAAAAAGGAAACGAGAACAGATACCAGGCTAGATCGAGCCGTTCGATCATTTTACCAAACAAGGGCATTCAGTTTCATACGTGTATATACACCTCGCCTTTTTCGTAAACAAGTCTCGCACGCCCATTACAAATCAACCCATTTCGAATTTTTAATTACGTGCATATATTGCTAATTAAATTACCGCGTAATCGCCATCCAATATTGTACAAAGAAAAACAACATAAAAGAGCAATGAATAGTACCGTGCTTGCGCGCGCGCGGGCCGACCGAGAGAGATAGATAGATAGATGGAGGAAAGCTTAACCGAAGATTATTTTCAAGATAAGTAGATCAGAAGTAAGGGAAGGAGGGTAAAATGAAGTTGGAAATCCATCGGGTACATACGTCGAAAACCGTAAAGCCGAAGCTCGCATTCTTCGAAAATTCGAAAGCGCGGCTCGCGAAGCCCTCCTTTATGACTTTACAAGAACTATAGACCTGGGAACTATATAAAGTTTCAGCTTTCAACGTGCCACTGCGGAGGGAGTACGGGATTCAATGGCAGTTAAAGTTTTAACGATTACGGCGTTAATGTTGAGTCTCGTGGAAAATGCCTTTGTGTTGTGGCATCCGCGATCCGGGTTATTAATATACTTATATGTAAAACTTCTTTAGAACATTCTTCAGCGAAATTCCTTTTCGTTGACTATTATTACATATTTTCGTATAATCGTACATTTTTTCTTTAAAAAATACGATATATCGTATACGTGCATCGAGCGAGTTGTTGCGACCGTAGAAGAATTGAACGTTACATTTCAGTAGTATAGGTAAGATTTTAGTCAGACGGATTCGAATGATACTATATATGCTCAATACAAATATAACAGTAAATTCATAATTTTTTTTAATCGATGTTATTTAAAAACGTATATTTGTTTTTTATGATTAAAATAGTTTTTTGACTTTTTCTAATAGAAAATTTGAGTTTATATTCAGATTAATAATAAACATATCTAATTTTGTAATCATAATGCGCAGATATTTTCTTTCTTTTTTTATAGTTGAATATTACCATTGAATCAAGAATTAAATTCTAATTTACACATATTTAGATCGAAAAACCATTTTTCTTCAATCGGTAATTTCACAAATATAATAACATACGAATATTTCTGACCTTCGTTGCCCTAATATTTAATTTGAGATCGATCAGCGTGCTATAGAGGAAAAAAAGACCAGTGTTTTTGTTTGTTATCAGAATTAATAGTAACGATCCAGAAAATCCGTGGAAACGAATTTCCATGCAAATTTAACGTGAGCAAAGGAAAGTCGAAGCACCCCGCGAGGAGAGAAAAATATGAAAGTCACGGGTAACAAAACTCGAGCGAACAAAAGTGAAATCCCTCGAAATTCTAAAAATAAAAAAGTTTCCTCCGGTCTGAGAATTTTCAATTCAACTCCATAATCGATTAAATCTCCCTTCCACTTACACGCATTTGGCCCGAATATAATTTTTACAATTTGCGATTGGTACGCGCGTACCTTTGCTATACGTATATACGAGATGTATATATATATAGATTTAGATAGATAGATGGAGGAAAGCTTAACCGAAGATTATTTTCAAGATAAGTAGATCAGAAGTAAGGGAAGGAGGGTAAAATGAAGTTGGAAATCCATCGGGTACATACGTCGAAAACCGTAAAGCCGAAGCTCGCATTCTTCGAAAATTCGAAAGCGCGGCTCGCGAAGCCCTCCTTTATGACTTTACAAGAACTATAGACCTGGGAACTATATAAAGTTTCAGCTTTCAACGTGCCACTGCGGAGGGAGTACGGGATTCAATGGCAGTTAAAGTTTTAACGATTACGGCGTTAATGTTGAGTCTCGTGGAAAATGCCTTTTTTCCAATACACGGAGAGGAAGGAAAAAAAGGAAACGAGAACAGATACCAGGCTAGATCGAGCCGTTCGATCATTTTACCAAACAAGGGCATTCAGTTTCATACGTGTATATACACCTCGCCTTTTTCGTAAACAAGTCTCGCACGCCCATTACAAATCAACCCATTTCGAATTTTTAATTACGTGCATATATTGCTAATTAAATTACCGCGTAATCGCCATCCAATATTGTACAAAGAAAAACAACATAAAAGAGCAATGAATAGTACCGTGCTTGCGCGCGCGCGGGGCCGACCGAGAGAGAGAAAATTGCGAAGGCGTGTCTTGTGCGTAAAATATCTCTATTAAAGAAAGGCTCTGGTAAATTTATGTAGGTAAAGAGCTTACGTTATGAGGCAAGTAACGGGCGAGGTTCAACTAACTTATCTACGATAAGATCGCGGTGATGGTAGTGGTGGTGGTGGCGGTGGTGGTGGTGGTATGGTAGCGGCAGCCGATGAGCTAACCTCTATAACTGTCGTCGACCCTCTCCTTGTATTATCTGCGTTTACTCATTTTTTCTTTCCTACTTTTTTTTCCCACAGAAAATGAAGTGTGCAACCTGACATGGCTCAAGGCACTAAAATTCAAAATATGTATATACACATAGACATGTGGAGCATTCCATATCAAATTAGCAGATGCAAATGAAAAAAATATTGATATTCTGCTAAACAACTCTTTTTTGAACCTAGAATGTGTAAATAAATTTTCAGATGCTTTAGTTAGATATGACAAAAGTTATCAATAACCATAAAAAACACATATTTTCCTGTTTTCCACTTATATGACCAATTTTCATCACTTTATAACTCAAAATATATGCATCTATACAAAAAAATGATAAATATCTTTAAAATTGGAAATTACATCAAGATTTCAATGAAATTTTAATTATAACCATTAATTGAATATTATTGCACTTTTACTGACGTAAACTCACTAAAAAATCATATATTTTAATTTCTAACATTGTTCGGCACAATTGATATTACTGAAAAAAATCACTGATACTTCTAATTACATGTACTTCTTTGTACCGAGCTGCATAGTCGCATAATTAATAGAATAAAGATATAGACTTTTTTCTGTAAAGCTAACTGCAAAATAAAAAAGTTTAACATGGTTGTCAGTCGCCGATGAACATGAACTTTTTCAATTCAAGATAAGTAACAATTTTAAAAATACTGGTAGATTTTATTTTTATTTGGAACAAAATTGTCTATCAATATTCTTCAGAGATTAATATAGCGTCAGAGAAAAAAATTTGTATAGTAATATGATACACGAATATCTTTATGATTTTTTTATTATACCAATACCTTTATGGTTTTTTTTCTCTGAAACTATTAATCTTATCAGGAGAAAATTGATAGAGATATTTTTTATTGCAAATGAAAAGTGGAATCTACCAGTATTTTTATAATTGTGAATTATCTTGAATTGAAAAATTTTCATAGGCAACTGACAGCCATATTGAACTTTTTTATTTTTATAGTTAACTTCATAAGTGTATATCTTTCATTCTATTACACAAAGTACATGTAATTAGAAGTATCTGTGATTTTTTTCAGTAATATCAATTGTGCCGAACAATGTCAAAAATTAAAATATATGATTTTTTAGAGACTTAACGTCAGTAAAAGTGCAATAATATTCAATTAATGGTTATCATTAAAATTTTATTAAAATCTTGATGTAGTTTCCAATTTTAAAGGTATTTATCATATTTTTTTGGTGTAGGATGCATATATTTTGAGATATAAAGTGATGAAAATTGGTCATATAAGTGGAAAACAGGAAAATATATGTTTTTTGGTTGTTAATAATTTTTGGCATATCTAAGTAAAGCGACTAAAAATTTGTTTGTATATTCTATGTTCAAAAAAGAATTATTTAGCAGAATATCAATAATTTTAAAATTTTCATTTGTTGATTTGATATGGAACGCCCCATATATATCTCTACATGGGAATTAACTCTGTACGTGAGAAAATAAGCTTGTATAATAAACACTATTTCGGGTAATGTACTTTATGCAACGAGCATTAAATATATAGTAACAATTTTAATTATTACAATGATTTACGATTATTTGTATACGATCTACGCGCGGATTAAGTCATTATTTTCCGTTTGGTGTTAGATTTTATGATGATAAATTTATTAATTGTAATTACAAAATAAAAAGGAAACGAGAACAGATACCAGGCTAGATCGAGCCGTTCGATCATTTTACCAAACAAGGGCATTCAGTTTCATACGTGTATATACACCTCGCCTTTTTCGTAAACAAGTCTCGCACGCCCATTACAAATCAACCCATTTCGAATTTTTAATTACGTGCATATATTGCTAATTAAATTACCGCGTAATCGCCATCCAATATTGTACAAAGAAAAACAACATAAAAGAGCAATGAATAGTACCGTGCTTGCGCGCGCGCGGGGCCGACCGAGAGAGAGAAAATTGCGAAGGCGTGTCTTGTGCGTAAAATATCTCTATTAAAGAAAGGCTCTGGTAAATTTATGTAGGTAAAGAGCTTACGTTATGAGGCAAGTAACGGGCGAGGTTCAACTAACTTATCTACGATAAGATCGCGGTGATGGTAGTGGTGGTGGTGGCGGTGGTGGTGGTGGTATGGTAGCGGCAGCCGATGAGCTAACCTCTATAACTGTCGTCGACCCTCTCCTTGTATTATCTGCGTTTACTCATTTTTTCTTTCCTACTTTTTTTTCCCACGGAAAATGAAGGTGGCAACCTGACATGGCTCAAGGCACTAAAATTCAAAATATGTATATACACATAGACATGTGGAGCATTCCATATCAAATTAGCAGATGCAAATGAAAAAAATATTGATATTCTGCTAAACAACTCTTTTTTGAACCTAGAATGTGTAAATAAATTTTCAGATGCTTTAGTTAGATATGACAAAAGTTATCAATAACCATAAAAAACACATATTTTCCTGTTTTCCACTTATATGACCAATTTTCATCACTTTATAACTCAAAATATATGCATCTATACAAAAAAATGATAATATCTTTAAAATTGGAAATTACATCAAGATTTCAATGAAATTTTAATTATAACCATTAATTGAATATTATTGCACTTTACTGACGTAAACTCACTAAAAAATCATATATTTTAATTTCTAACATGTTCGGCACAATTGATATTACTGAAAAAAATCACTGATACTTCTAATTACATGTACTTTCTTTGTACCGAGCTGCATAGTCGCATAATTAATAGAATAAAAGATATAGACTTTTTCTGTAAAGCTAACTGCAAAATAAAAAGTTAACATGGTTGTCAGTCGCCGATGAACATGAACTTTTTCAATTCAAGATAAGTAACAATTTTAAAAATACTGGTAGATTTTATTTTTTATTTGGAACAAAATTGTCTATCAATATTCTTCAGAGATTAATATAGCGTCAGAGAAAAAAATTTGTATAGTAATATGATACACGAATATCTTTATGATTTTTTTATTTATACCAATACCTTTATGGTTTTTTTTCTCTGAAACTATTAATCTTATCAGGAGAAAATTGATAGAGATATTTTTTATTGCAAATGAAAAGTGGAATCTACCAGTATTTTTATAATTGTGAATTATCTTGAATTGAAAAATTTTCATAGGCAACTGACAGCCATATTGAACTTTTTTATTTTTATAGTTAACTTCATAAGTGTATATCTTTCATTTCTAGTACACCAAAGTACATGTAATTAGAAGTATCTGTGATTTTTTTCAGTAATAATCAATTGTGCCGAACAATGTCAAAAATTAAATATATGATTTTTTAGAGACTTAACGTCAGTAAAAGTGCAATAATATTCAATTAATGGTTATCATTAAAATTTTATTAAAATCTTGATGTAGTTTCCAATTTTAAAGGTATTTATCATATTTTTTGGTGTAGGATGCATATATTTTGAGATATAAAGTGATGAAAATTGGTCATATAAGTGGAAAACAGGAAATATATGTTTTTGGTTGTTAATAATTTTTGGCATATCTAAGTAAAGCGACTAAAAATTTGTTTGTATATTCTATGTTCAAAAAGAATTATTTAGCAGAATATCAATAATTTTAAAATTTTCATTTGTTGATTTGATATGGAACGCCCCATATATATCTCTACATGGGAATTAACTCTGTACGTGAGAAAATAAGCTTGTATAATAAACACTATTTCGGTAATGTACTTTATGCAACGAGCATTAAATATATAGTAACAATTTTAATTATTACAATGATTTACGATTATTGTATACGATCTACGCGCGGATTAAGTCATTATTTCCGTTTGGTGTATCTAGATTTTATTTAATTTACAAAATAAAAGGATTATTTTTCAATTTCGCGAGCGCCAGGTAGAATTTTTAGTCTAAGTAAATAAAAAAAACATTTTTACGTTAAGTGCAATTATCGTTGGCAAATTCGTCAACCTCTTAAGGCTAAACAAAACAATTTTTATTATTATATCGCACAATAAGCAAAAGAATAATACAAACTTTAATGGTGTAGGATGACCGAAACGCGAAATATCAAGACGAATGCAACTACAGCAATCAATCGCGGACGGTAGTCTAGTGGTTATAGGCCTCGTGACTGGCAACTCGCGGATCCTCGGTTCGAATCCCAGCGTCCGAACAATTTTTTATTCGGTCCTCTCCTATCGCATTCTCCATTCGCAACACTTCTTGTACGCATAAAATTGTGTCATCTACGTATCTTTAGTAAAAAATATAGGTATGCAATTAAATTCGTGTTTAAGTTTATTTAAACAATATTTCTCTAAATCATCCATAACAAAATGTCCGAAACTAATGGTGATATTTGAGAACCCATCAATGTGTCTTTTATTGATTTATAAATTTTATCATTAAACGAAAAAAAACTATTCTCAAAGAGAAATTTAGTATGCTTTGTTTTGTATATCTTGTCCGCATCTTGTACTAAATTACAAGTAACATTAGCAAATAATGAATTAACATCAAGCGAAAGAAATACGTAATTTTAAGGAATATTAATTTTATTCAATTTTTTTATGTTCATTCAAAATGTGTTTAGTTAAAGAATAAGTCGGGCTGTTAACAAGTGATAAATTTAGAACAACATTGTTTTCGACCGTTAGTTTCTAATGTTGAATTCGATGAGTTGGTACCTTGGGCGTGGACCCTCATAATTGATAAGTAAAGTCAAATATGTTTAAAAAATAGAGGTACTGTTTCTATAGTTTTACATTCAGTTATGAATTATTAATATTTATTTTGAAATTTAACCTGGGCTTGAGTTAGTTTATAAATAATTTATTTAGCATTAAAAATTAATAAATTTTAGAATATATATAGCACAAATATCAACGTATTGCGTGTACAGATATTCATAACTATGGAGATGTCGATACCAAATTACACTCCGAAAAAATAGACTTAACTGAAAAATGAAAATGAAAATGAAAATATATTCACTAGCTAAACTTGGACCAAATTGAAGGATTTGAATAAGCAACATATTAAAAACAAACTATTTTAGGTTATTTAAAATTTAATAATAAATTTATTAATTTAAATTAATAAAAATAAACTATTCAAAATATAAACGTTATTCGATTGTCAACTGAAAAGGTAACCTGTAAATTATTACGGCCCTATACGGATAGAATTTTCTAAATCAATGTGTCTTACTGTATGCAAATACATTTTTTTATTGTCAATGTATTAATTATCATGTAATAACATACAAATTAATATTTTATATTTTTGTAAATGATTTTTGTAAATGATACTTATTCGATTTATATTATGTAGCCCTCAACAGATGAAACACATGTAAACCGAACCATACGAGCGCAAGAGACATAAACTCGACTGCTTAAAACGAAACAAGTTCGAATTGTACTTTTGGGAGTAGATTTTTGCCCAAAACTGACCACAATTTTCATCCTGCGACGTTTCAATGGATATATTTTTCACCTTTTTCAAGTTCTACACTTAAATCGATTTAAAAAAAGTCGAATTCACGGTACTTATATAGATATATCGTTTCGATAAAATTTCTACTGCAAAGATTAATTTATCTTGTAACAGGATCTCTGAACGCAACGGTCTATAATTAAAAACAAGAGTACAAGTGAATTTGTAATTAATTTGCAGAAATATTGAGGTTATATACGTTTAATTTTATCTCGATATACACGTGGTCGAATATGTCTATATATACGGGCCGTGTATCTGCAAGTGCACTACGCTCGAAATTGAACGGAAAATTTAGTGGGCTGTGTCCTTTGAATCTCGGAAGTACCCTCCATCTCCCCTCTTTCCGGTACAGGACGCATCGAATGCCAATCAATTGCTTACGACTGATCAACGGAGATGCTTCTCTTGTCCTTACCTTTGACAAGTACTCTGCACTGGGTCTTAAATTAAATTACTCGATAGAACGTTATTTTTACGTATTGAAAAACATTTTATTTAACTCAATAATTAGGAGTCATTAATTTTATTTTTAATATGGTGTATGTATTATCTGAAATATCAATAATGAACTAACTATCATTTAGTGCAAGTCAAATTGAATAACACTCGTTTGTGAATGGTGATTGAAAAAAATGTTTAATTAGTTGAACGAAGCTTAAAATGTCAAATAAACACTGATTGAACAAATGGTAATTAGTATACTTGCAGGACACTTTAGAAATGTGTTCTAAATATTTACAGATATAATATCTTTTATTACAAGATGATAGGTATTTGCACGTACATCCAATTACACTATGAAATCAATATTAAATGCTTTAGCAATGTAAAGTTGGAGTTGCTCTCAACTAATTACGAGATTATAGAGACAATTAGATTATTATAGAGAAAATAAAATGAACGGGGAGATGTATAATTAGGTGATTTATGATAATTGTAATTCGTAGTTCAAAATGAAAAGATGTAAGTTAATTTAATTAAAATAGGAGGAGTATACGAAGGACACTAGAAGAACAATACGAACCCGGTAATTGAGAAAACCAACACATTGAACTCGATAAAGCAATAAACGTATAGGGGATGCACGACTGTAAGTCCCACGGATTAGACCTGCTAAAACATTAAGGACACTCGAACCTGCAATGCTAAAAGCTTCGAGAGAGGAAAGAGGAAAGAGGAAAGAGTGAGAGGGAGCTTTTGACTGTTGAAAAGGTAAACTAAAATAAACCAACCCTTATCCAACATTTATATTCATGACATATTAGAACCAGGGACATAATGTACCGAGTTAAAGTCAATACTTTCCTCAATGGATAAGCGTTGATTTTACGCTAAACCATTCTCACGTACAGTCCTCGAATATATATAATAAACCTTGTATTTTCAAGTGCACGGCTCGACTGATTTTCTCAAGTGCGGTATTTATAAATTTTGACTGTCCTTTGGGGGGGGGGGGGGGAAGGTCGCTACTACATTACTATCGAACACGCGACGATATACGCGATTGATCGTGCAATTAATTTATTTAACAATTTCCAAAGTATGAAGAATTCGCGCGTTATCAATTACGTCGCATATGAAAATGAAAACGTGCCTGGGAGACGAAAAACGAGGAGGACGAGATGATATAAAGAGAGAAAAAGGATTTCGTCGAGAGAGGGGTAAAAAAGAAAATGGTTCATGCGCTCGTAACGAGAATTTCGGCAAATGAGCCACCCAACTTCGTACGTGTGAGTGTGCGTGCGTCCGTGCGTCCGTGCGTCCGTGCGTGTGTCTATGTGGGTGGAGGGAGGGGGGGACGAGAAACCTAAAGCTGAATAAATTACGGCACGAGTGTACACCGGGAAATCCGCTTGGGAGGCGACCGCTTCCTGACCCTTACCGACGTACTGTCTCTCTCTCATCCCTCTCTCTCTTTCGGTCTCTCTTTCCAGGAATGTCCTGATTGGTTAATTAGACTCAACTATTCTCTACCTTGGTCCTCTCTCTCTTTCCTCGGCCGGTGTATCTATATCCTGCAGTCGTACACTTTTTTGTTTACCCTTGCGTTACTTTCTTTACTTTAACTCCGTAAAAATTAAAGCTGCGCATTAACTCGGCAATAATTGAGCGTGCCGGTAATTGTACGGTGTAAAAGCATGAATGTAGTTGTTCTTTTTCCTCCTCTTTTTCTTTATTTTACTTTCTTCATCTTCTTATTCTTTTTTCCTTTATGTTACTGTAAAATATCGACGCCATTGGTATTGTAATATCATTTTTTTGGGTTATTTAAAATTTAATAATAAATTTATTAATTTAAATTAATAAAAATAAAACTATTCAAAATATAAACGTTATTCGATTGTCAACTGAAAAGGTAACCTGTAAATTATTACGGCCCTATACGGATAGAATTTTCTAAATCAATGTGTCTTACTGTATGCAAATACATTTTTTTATTTCAATGTATTAATTATCATGTAATAACATACAAATTAATATTTTATATTTTTGTAAATGATTTTTGTAAATGATACTTATTCGATTTATATTTATGTAGCCCCTCAACAGATGAAACACATGTAAACCGAACCATACGAGCGCAAGAGACATAAACTCGACTGCTTAAAACGAAACAAGTTCGAATTGTACTTTTGGGAGTAGATTTTTGCCCAAAACTGACCACAATTTTCATCCTGCGACGTTTCAATGGATATTTTTCACCTTTTTCAAGTTCTACACTTAAATCGATTTAAAAAAAGTCGAATTCACGGTACTTATATAGATATATCGTTTCGATAAAATTTCTACTGCAAAGATTAATTTATCTTGTAACAGGATCTCTGAACGCAACGGTCTATAATTAAAAACAAGAGTACAAGTGAATTTGTAATTAATTTGCAGAAATATTGAGGTTATATACGTTTAATTTTTATCTCGATATACACGTGGTCGAATATGTCTATATATACGGGCCGTGTATCTGCAAGTGCACTACGCTCGAAATTGAACGGAAAATTTAGTGGGCTGTGTCCTTTGAATCTCGGAAGTACCCTCCATCTCCCCTCTTTCCGGTACAGGACGCATCGAATGCCAATCAATTGCTTACGACTGATCAACGGAGATGCTTCTCTTGTCCTTACCTTTGACAAGTACTCTGCACTGGGTCTTAAATTAAATTACTCGATAGAACGTTATTTTTACGTATTGAAAAACATTTTATTTAACTCAATAATTAGGAGTCATTAATTTTATTTTTAATATGGTGTATGTATTATCTGAAATATCAATAATGAACTAACTATCATTTAGTGCAAGTCAAATTGAATAACACTCGTTGTGAATGGTGATTGAAAAAAATGTTTAATTAGTTGAACGAAGCTTAAAATGTCAAATAAACACTGATTGAACAAATGGTAATTAGTATACTTGCAGGACACTTTAGAAATGTGTTCTAAATATTTACAGATATAATATCTTTTATTACAAGATGATAGGTATTTGCACGTACATCCAATTACACTATGAAATCAATATTAAATGCTTTAGCAATGTAAAGTTGGAGTTACTCTCAACTAATTACGAGATTATAGAGAACAATTAGATTATTATAGAGAAAATAAAATGAACGGGGAGATGTATAATTAGGTGATTTATGATAATTGTAATTCGTAGTTCAAAATGAAAAGATGTAAGTTAATTTAATTAAAATAGGAGGAGTATACGAAGGACACTAGAAGAACAATACGAACCCGGTAATTGAGAAAACCAACACATTGAACTCGATAAAGCAATAAACGTATAGGGGATGCACGACTGTAAGTCCCACGGATTAGACCTGCTAAAACATTAAGGACACTCGAACCTGCAATGCTAAAAGCTTCGAGAGAGGAAAGAGGAAAGAGGAAAGAGTGAGAGGGAGCTTTTGACTGTTGAAAAGGTAAACTAAAATAAACCAACCCTTATCCAACATTTATATTCATGACATATTAGAACCAGGGACATAATGTACCGAGTTAAAGTCAATACTTTTCCTCAATGGATAAGCGTTGATTTTACGCTAAACCATTCTCACGTACAGTCCTCGAATATATATAATAAACCTTGTATTTTCAAGTGCACGGCTCGACTGATTTTCTCAAGTGCGGTATTTATAAATTTTGACTGTCCTTTGGGGGGGGGGGGGGAAGGTCGCTACTACATTACTATCGAACACGCGACGATATACGCGATTGATCGTGCAATTAATTTATTTAACAATTTCCAAAGTATGAAAATTCGCGCGTTATCAATTACGTCGCATATGAAAATGAAAACGTGCCTGGGAGACGAAAAACGAGGAGGACGAGATGATATAAAGAGAGAAAAAGGATTTCGTCGAGAGAGGGGTAAAAAAGAAAATGGTTCATGCGCTCGTAACGAGAATTTCGGCAAATGAGCCACCCAACTTCGTACGTGTGAGTGTGCGTGCGTCCGTGCGTCCGTGCGTCCGTGCGTGTGTCTATGTGGGTGGAAGGAGGGGGGACGAGAAACCTAAAGCTGAATAAATTACGGCACGAGTGTACACCGGGAAATCCGCTTGGGAGGCGACCGCTTCCTGACCCTTTACCGACGTACTGTCTCTCTCTCTCCCTCTCTCTCTTTCGGTTTCTCTTTCCAGGAATGTCCTGATTGGTTAATTAGACTCAACTATTCTCTACCTTGGTCCTCTCTCTCTTTCTCGGCCGGTGTATCTATATCCTGCAGTCGTACACTTTTTTGTTTACCCTTGCGTTACTTTCTTTACTTTAACTCCGTAAAAATTAAAGCTGCGCATTAACTCGGCAATAAATTGAGCGTGCCGGTAATTGTACGGTGTAAAAGCATGAATGTAGTTGTTCTTTTCCTCCTCTTTTTCTTTATTTTACTTTCAGTTATGAATTATTAATATTTATTTTGAAATTTAACCTGGGCTTGAGTTAGTTTATAAATAATTTATTTAGCATTAAAAATTAATAAATTTTAGAATATATATAGCACAAATATCAACGTATTGCGTGTACAGATATTCATAACTATGGAGATGTCGATACCAAATTACACTCCGAAAAAATAGACTTAACTGAAAAATGAAAATGAAAATGAAAATATATTCACTAGCTAAACTTGGACCAAATTGAAGGATTTGAATAAGCAACATATTAAAAACAAACTATTTTAGGTTATTTAAAATTTAATAATAAATTTATTAATTTAAATTAATAAAAATAAAACTATTCAAAATATAAACGTTATTCGATTGTCAACTGAAAAGGTAACCTGTAAATTATTACGGCCCTATACGGATAGAATTTTCTAAATCAATGTGTCTTACTGTATGCAAATACATTTTTTTATTTCAATGTATTAATTATCATGTAATAACATACAAATTAATATTTTATATTTTTGTAAATGATTTTTGTAAATGATACTTATTCGATTTATATTTATGTAGCCCCTCAACAGATGAAACACATGTAAACCGAACCATACGAGCGCAAGAGACATAAACTCGACTGCTTAAAACGAAACAAGTTCGAATTGTACTTTTGGGAGTAGATTTTTGCCCAAAACTGACCACAATTTTCATCCTGCGACGTTTCAATGGATATATTTTTCACCTTTTTCAAGTTCTACACTTAAATCGATTTAAAAAAAGTCGAATTCACGGTACTTATATAGATATATCGTTTCGATAAAATTTCTACTGCAAAGATTAATTTATCTTGTAACAGGATCTCTGAACGCAACGGTCTATAATTAAAAACAAGAGTACAAGTGAATTTGTAATTAATTTGCAGAAATATTGAGGTTATATACGTTTAATTTTTATCTCGATATACACGTGGTCGAATATGTCTATATATACGGGCCGTGTATCTGCAAGTGCACTACGCTCGAAATTGAACGGAAAATTTAGTGGGCTGTGTCCTTTGAATCTCGGAAGTACCCTCCATCTCCCCTCTTTCCGGTACAGGACGCATCGAATGCCAATCAATTGCTTACGACTGATCAACGGAGATGCTTCTCTTGTCCTTACCTTTGACAAGTACTCTGCACTGGGTCTTAAATTAAATTACTCGATAGAACGTTATTTTTACGTATTGAAAAACATTTTATTTAACTCAATAATTAGGAGTCATTAATTTTATTTTTAATATGGTGTATGTATTATCTGAAATATCAATAATGAACTAACTATCATTTAGTGCAAGTCAAATTGAATAACACTCGTTGTGAATGGTGATTGAAAAAAATGTTTAATTAGTTGAACGAAGCTTAAAATGTCAAATAAACACTGATTGAACAAATGGTAATTAGTATACTTGCAGGACACTTTAGAAATGTGTTCTAAATATTTACAGATATAATATCTTTTATTACAAGATGATAGGTATTTGCACGTACATCCAATTACACTATGAAATCAATATTAAATGCTTTAGCAATGTAAAGTTGGAGTTACTCTCAACTAATTACGAGATTATAGAGAACAATTAGATTATTATAGAGAAAATAAAATGAACGGGGAGATGTATAATTAGGTGATTTATGATAATTGTAATTCGTAGTTCAAAATGAAAAGATGTAAGTTAATTTAATTAAAATAGGAGGAGTATACGAAGGACACTAGAAGAACAATACGAACCCGGTAATTGAGAAAACCAACACATTGAACTCGATAAAGCAATAAACGTATAGGGGATGCACGACTGTAAGTCCCACGGATTAGACCTGCTAAAACATTAAGGACACTCGAACCTGCAATGCTAAAAGCTTCGAGAGAGGAAAGAGGAAAGAGGAAAGAGTGAGAGGGAGCTTTTGACTGTTGAAAAGGTAAACTAAAATAAACCAACCCTTATCCAACATTTATATTCATGACATATTAGAACCAGGGACATAATGTACCGAGTTAAAGTCAATACTTTTCCTCAATGGATAAGCGTTGATTTTACGCTAAACCATTCTCACGTACAGTCCTCGAATATATATAATAAACCTTGTATTTTCAAGTGCACGGCTCGACTGATTTTCTCAAGTGCGGTATTTATAAATTTTGACTGTCCTTTGGGGGGGGGGGGGGAAGGTCGCTACTACATTACTATCGAACACGCGACGATATACGCGATTGATCGTGCAATTAATTTATTTAACAATTTCCAAAGTATGAAAATTCGCGCGTTATCAATTACGTCGCATATGAAAATGAAAACGTGCCTGGGAGACGAAAAACGAGGAGGACGAGATGATATAAAGAGAGAAAAAGGATTTCGTCGAGAGAGGGGTAAAAAAGAAAATGGTTCATGCGCTCGTAACGAGAATTTCGGCAAATGAGCCACCCAACTTCGTACGTGTGAGTGTGCGTGCGTCCGTGCGTCCGTGCGTCCGTGCGTGTGTCTATGTGGGTGGAAGGAGGGGGGACGAGAAACCTAAAGCTGAATAAATTACGGCACGAGTGTACACCGGGAAATCCGCTTGGGAGGCGACCGCTTCCTGACCCTTTACCGACGTACTGTCTCTCTCTCTCCCTCTCTCTCTTTCGGTTTCTCTTTCCAGGAATGTCCTGATTGGTTAATTAGACTCAACTATTCTCTACCTTGGTCCTCTCTCTCTTTCTCGGCCGGTGTATCTATATCCTGCAGTCGTACACTTTTTTGTTTACCCTTGCGTTACTTTCTTTACTTTAACTCCGTAAAAATTAAAGCTGCGCATTAACTCGGCAATAAATTGAGCGTGCCGGTAATTGTACGGTGTAAAAGCATGAATGTAGTTGTTCTTTTCCTCCTCTTTTTCTTTATTTTACTTTCTTCATTCTTCTTATTCTTTTTTCCTTTATGTTACTGTAAAATATCGACGCCATTGGTATTGTAATATCATTTTTTTGGGTTGTATTTATATTAACATATACCGAGGTAATATTTATTATCAAAACATTCTTTTTTTTTCAAGTGTCAGATGAATACATTTTTTCTGGGTGGAAAAAAGGAAAATATAATAATTATTCTATTTTTTGTGTAACCTTTCGGTGGTTAATGCGCGCCACACCCTCTTCGTAAAAAATGTTGACAATTAATTATAAACAAATTGTATAACACGTGAGATGTATTATTTTACTTAATAAATAAATCTTTGTGCAGTCTGATGAGAGTGGCATTGACGAGATCATCCACACGTTACGCAAAAAATAAAATAATTATTGATTTTCTTTTTTGACTCAACTACCGAATGATCGAATCATTGTTTAACGAGAATTATTTTGGAAAGATAAATTATATTTCTTCGTGGTTGGTATCAACATCGTGTAAAAATATTTAAATTGAAAACTTAAGAATCAAACTCGGCTGTTATAAGGTCATTAAAATTCAGAATACAATTATGATCATTGGCATCTCAGGAGAATGAATGAACAAACGGATCTTTATGTAAAATATCGCGAATGAAATTGTCCATTTAAATAATTATTCACGCAAAAACGTGAGATACTACGAAAATTCGGTTAATCAATCTCTCGATCTCTGTTTAATTTTCATTGCAACGTCTGGCACACTCTCACGCACAACCCCGCCGTTCTTTCCTTTCTTTTTCTTTTTCTTTTTCTTTTTCTCCATCTCAGTCACTCACGTTCGGTTGCTTTCGAATGAGATTCCAACATACAGTCGCGGAACGACGAGAAATAGTTTCTCTCTCTCACTTTCAGTGGGGGGAACTTCGCACTTCGTTACTTCAACTGCGGCGCTGTTGTTGTCCGATTTTCATAGGATTCCTCACGGTATTTTCTTGCTCGTCGCTGAATTATTCAGTGGGTTGGTGGCCAGAGAATACAAGAAACTTGGGCTTTATTAAAACGAAACTTATTCTTTTTCTCGGTGTAACCGAGCTTATCGTGTATATAGGTATATGTATGTGTACACTCGCTAAACCTCCTCGATCGTATTGTCGTTTCAATATTGTAGTGCATGTATGCAATCCTCATGTACATTTGTCAGATGTATATCGCGCGGGTGCAGTTAATTCCTGTCGAATAGTCAGATCAAAGAATTCGCTAATATCAACATTTTTCGACAGTTCCTGCCGATCTAATGGACGTTACGATATTTACAATCTGTTCTTATAGTTTATCATTTTTAAATATTACATTTTTCGAAAAAAGATTTTTTCTCGTTATTTTTATTGTACCTCGATAAGTGTAATGTCAAACCGAAAAGAAAATACAGTCAAAATATATACATCGATCAAAAAATTATTTTTAAAATATTAAAGGTATAGATTTCAGTTAAGAAAAATCAAGAAATATTCTTTTTGCAGTATATTGTTAATAAATATATATAGATATTTCTGGGCAATTTGAACGATATAGACTCGTTTCAAACGTGTTAAAATCTGTGTTTAGTATCAAATGCTCTTTGTATCTCATCAATCTTTTGATTATAATCTGAAATTATAATTTGCAATATTTTGCGAATGTACTTGTAAGTAATTACTACAGCTTAATATTTGCTTTCTTCTTTAAACAGTATTTTGTTGATCAGAAAATAAATATATTATTAAAAAATTAATTTTCTATGGAAAAAAAAATGTAACGCAATATTTTACTAGTTAGTACTCAATAATTACTTTGAAGAACATTCATAAAAAATGTGAAACGAATCTAAAAATTGCTGTGACGCAAGGATCATTTGACTAAGAAATATTAGATTTGACAACAAATAGTCATGAACGTCAATTTTAAAATCATTGGTATATCTGAATAAACTGAATTATATAGTTAGATTAAAAATTACTCTTCTTTAAAAAAGAATATTTGTTTAAAAAATGTTGTTTCTTTTGAACGTAAAAAATGTAATGAAATAACTGTACAAGAAAATCTGGAGATATCCTTAAATTACATAGATTAATGAAATATAATCGACTCTATATCTTAGGTAAACCGAAGCTTATAGCTCTATAGTAAAGACTCGGTTTATTCGGCGTTAGCTCTTCTGAAACGAGATTAGCAAGCTGGGGCACGGAACCGAAGGTAATCGTATATCTGTGATGTAGCATCGCGCGTACAAAATCTCTCGCGTAACCCATCAACCGCAATGATTAAAAACTGATTTTTCAATATTACACGTAAATATAATATTTCGTTAATTAAAAAGGGGAATAATAGTTAAAAGGTTTAAGGTTTAAAATTTAAAGAAAAGAGAGTAAGTCGTAGCGTAAGTCGGGAAAGAAGCGAAAAAGCGAAAAAGCGAAACGGTAGAATAAAAAAGGAAAGAAAGGTGACAGGACCTTTGTCCAAGGTGTATCTGCGTCGAACGCTTCGGATAAGGTGGATAAGACGGAAGCATAGGTATATATAGTATAGAAGTAAAAGAGAATAGTTGTGAAAAGCGCTTTTTCCGCGGTTTAGAGTCCGGCGCGTGCGCGGCAGCTCGAAGCCCCTTAATCCTGCGTCGTGACCGTTTACACCGTCGATTAAATCCCAGCCTTAAAAGCCCCTGGCCGCGCGTGTTCGGCCCTGGCGTTATACGTGACCCTTTCTCTCGTCACGTTGGTAATACTCTCTACCGCTTCTCCCTTTTCCTTTTTACTCCTATCTCTCTTCCTTCTCTCTTTTCCTTTACTTTCTTCTCGTTTTACTTTCGGCCTTCGACGTGTTTCGTTTTTCTTCTTCTTTCTCCGGGGCTTCGTGTGCACCCCCTCCCCCCTCCTCCTCTCTTTCTCCTTTTCTTTGTTGCTCTTTTATGACCCGTTGTTCCTTTCTTTGTCACGACTTTTTTTTTCTTCTTTCGTTTGGTTTGTTGGTTTTTTTTTGAGAGAGAAAGAGAGAAAGCGGAGAGAGAGATGGACTCGTTGCGGTACTCGGCATCGAACGCACCGTCGCTTCTCATTAGCTCTCATTAGAGTTTCCGTGAACTCGGGGTACATATCTCGTGATTCTTTTTTTAAATTTGCGATATCGAGAGCTCTCGAACTTTCGACGAGCTTTCACGATTTTATGTTTTCTTTGCCGACGCGTTAATCGTTTTAACCGTATAAGCATCGTTATCTCCAGGAAATTTAGACATCCAAAATACAAATACAACTAATTTGCTTAATTGCGGACATTTTACACTATCCACAAATAATTTTCTTTCTCGTTCGAGAAATTCTCAAATTTCTAAGGAGGGCAACGCTATAGTTATAGACGCGAGAGTGTAAGAACACAATAATTTGACGAGACTGAAAAAAGATCTTGGGGTTTCGATTTACAAGATTATCGATTACGCAGTCCGAGTTCGAGTTGGATACTCTCCCGGAAGCACAGATATTCCTTGGTGCTGTCCGTTTAATCGGGTATCTCATTTTATCATTAATTTTCAAGTGGTTGCTGCCTCCCCGATCACAGAGCAATTTACCCTTTTAATTAAAGTATTTATAATATACATATATACATAAACGCGCCAAGCGTGGAAAATGCTTTTTACAAATTTTTGCAACAACTCGCCTCGTTTTCCTTCCGTAAAATAATTTACATTGTAAATTTTTGGAATTATTTTTATTAAAAACATTAATTGCTCAGTTCACACGAAGCACGGCCCGAGAAGGAAATGTAAGTTACGCCGTCGTTCGAATTTTTTATGGAAAAAAGCAGTATTAATTTCGTTTTACATTGAATTTATAAAGTTTAAAACAAATTAATTTATATTTTTCTCTTTCACGAAATTATTCAAATTTATAGATATTGAAATTTTGTAGTTGGAAAGGTATTATATGCAAGTGACACCTTGAGTGTTGATTAAACATTCGTTTCAATGGCGCAATGAATCATATAAAATTGAAAAATAAACTTCTCTTTCAAATCATTCGTATGGTTGATAATTTGAAAATTTTAAATTTGCACGTACTTTATTTTTATATAAATATATATATATATACATGTAACACATAATATAAACTTGGTCTTTGAGAATCTTATCTTGAAGCATTTAACCTTTTGAATAAGGTAAATTCATTACTTCTACTTGAATGTCCTGAATCCTTCTAAGAGTATCAAGTAATAATATTGTAGCAAACTAGAATTTAGGTGTATTAGGTATTACATCTTGCTATCATTAAGTATGCGTATATATATATATATGTATATACACATATAATAATAATAATAATAATTCTATACAGAGTAATCGGATTAATTACATTAAGATCAACTGCTTTGACGATATTATACACGAGGTCGGTCAGATGATACTTAATTATTCCTTATCAAGCGTACAATAATGGAAATCGGATACAACCGGTCAATATGGATTAATTGAACTAAATATCACTTTTAGCCTATATATTATACGTATGCTTTGATCTTAACACTTAACCCCCGAATTATATAATTATTATAAATATAAATCTTATTGAATTTAACTTATAATTTTTAAGAATTTTCTTGACATTATTTATTAAATAATATTTGCATGACAATATTGCGATCAATTGTGTGACACGAAAAATATTACATCGTGCCAAAAGAAATATAAGCAACCATTCGAGAAAGAGAGATATTATAGCAGATCGAAAATCGTGGAGAATTGCTGAATTGACTATATATCTATGGAGTGAGAGAGAGAGAGAGAGAGTGAGAGAAATTTCGTATTTCCCGTGGAACGCGCGCGGTCAGAATTATCTAGTGGCAGAAACGCCCTTGGTCTATCCTCTACTATGTATGTACCTCTATATATATGTAGATATTTACCGATATTCGAGTAGCGCCGAGCGTTTCCGGTAGAACCAGAACCGTCTTCCGGTCGGAAATTCCGTGTTCCCTTTGCTTCTGTGTATCTTTCCACTTGACATTGCTAAGTCATGGGTTTAAATGATTCTCCCCTTTTCTCATTCTACCTATACACAATGAATTTGAATTATCTTTTCAGGAAACTATTCCATCAATATCTTGGGTATTCATTAGTTTTCATACGTATTCGTTATATGTGTTTTTATATATATATATATTCTCCTTTCACTTTTTGAAAAACAATAAATTTCATATTTATTTACGAAAAAATTTTAGAGATTAAGATGTGTCAGGTACAGAGACACTTAGATGTTTAAAATTGCAGTTAAGAGGGTGGGGGTCCGATTTATCGAGGACTGAGGGCTTCGTTAAATATGTGCGATATTTCGAATTTTAAAAATTAGGATGAATCAAAATTAAAAATTATAATGAAATCGTCAGTTATTTTGGATTAGGTGGAAATAAATCATTTTCTATATCACTGTCTGTTATCAAGGTGTTAATAGACAAATATTATACATGTTTTTTGTCTATATACACTTTAAAACTCGAATATTCGGAACAAATATGTAAAAACTAAAGAATTTATTAAAAATTTAAGGAAACAATGCATACATTTTGAATGAGCCTTCGACAAATCGGACCTCACCCAGTTAAGGGAAGGGTATACTCTCAAATGAGTAAAAAAAATAGTTATTGAATAATACCCGAATCAGAAGTACTGGATAATTAAAAATACTTAATTTTTATCCTCCCAACCCTATCAGTCGAGCTAAACGAAGAATTTAGTAATAAATAGAAATATATGATAGTATTTGAAAATGTTGGAGAAGATGCGCTTTTGTTTATATACAATTGAACCTTGATGTAAAATATGAAAGTTAAATGCAATCGGTTTTCCGAGAAAACCCCTTTACAAAGAAATGTAGATTGATTTTTTAAACTTTTGATAAGGGATGGTTCTTAGAAACGCAAACGAATTGTAGTCTCGAATCGTTTCTTTTACTTTTATAAATATAATACCAATTTTATGAATTATAATTAAGTTTCTTGTTTACCTCGATTAATAATGAAGGGGTGTTAAAGTTATCTATGGCACACTCTCAAGGGTAAGATTACTATATTTACTGTAAAATAATTGAACGCATTATAGATATTATTTAATTCATTTGAAAGAATAAAATTATATTAAAATACGAGCGTAAACGTATTGAATCTGAAATTGGGGGGAATGCTGCTCTCTACGTAGAATCGATGGGTTTCGGCGAATCTGACATCGATGCTATATTCATAACAATACAAATATTATGAAATCGAGTATATTTTACAAGTCTGAGAAATGCACAATTCTTAATTGATATTATGCTTTTTGTAGTTACATTGAAGGTTAAAGTTTTAAAATTTAAGATGACGAATCCATTTATGGCAATAACCAAAATTCATATGAGAAAAAGGATTCTTTCATTTAAAGAAACAATGAATTTTTTGTAAAAGAAAAATATATTCATTATCTTATATGAAATACATAAGTCTTAATAGTTAGAGAAAATAACTTATATAGAGAGCATAAAAACTTAAATTATTATTTACAGATATGCGAAAATTTAATCTTAATTTATTTATTCTTATTAATTATCTTTAATATAATCATATTTAATTTAAATGTAGTACATGTAAATGCGCAAAAACTGATTAATTTACTGAACTCGTATCAAAATCACAATTCTTACTTGTAGATGATTTACGTCTTAACTATGAATAATTTAAATATAATGTGCATCTTGCCAAATCAAGTCAAGAGAAAACTTTATTATTAAGTCATGTTCCTTTCGCCGTATTTCAATCCACATTTCTTAACAGTTAAGGAACATTCTTTCTTCCAAAGAATTACTCTTCTCAGTGTGTATATGTGTGTATATATATTCTTTCATGGTTTTAAAGCATTTTCTGAAATTTAATTGGCAGCGGTAGATTCCCTTTCTTGAATTTCAAAATCATAACTTGATTTAAACATAAAATTAATCCCTAATTATACAAACTAAAAATTATCTAGACTAATGCAGTAATAATCACTAAATCTTTTGTCATAAACACTAAAAATTGATTGATAATTTTAAAAAATTCGACTGAAGTAAACTAGGTTATATATTTACTTATACCGGGTGTCAAAAAAAGTAATGGAACATTTTTCATCAATGTATATACATATATATGTTCCGTTACTTTTTTGACACCCTGTATACATTTGACTTAATTATCCAGTAATTTTTAGCTAACATTTATTTCGGTACAAATGTTCTAATTGTGAAGACAAAATACGTAGGAAGTAGAGACGGAGGATTTTCCGTGATTGTATACATATAACATGTACATCGAAAATAAGAAGACGAACAGGTTTCCAGTAGATTGACTATACTGGTATACGATGACACACCGTGTACACGAAGAAATATACTCTATCTAACATTATGGGTAAAGGTGCACCTCGAAAACAGCATACGTGTTTATGTTCGAGTACGATTTATATCGAGGACAACAGTATCCAGCGTTATTAGACATTTTCGACGGTCGCAGTGTCGCACTGCAATAATGAGAATGAAGTATAAATGCTATAAAATCGTGAAAGTTTAATAATTGTAATTTAATCAGTTCGAATCGAAAAGTGAATCAAGTCGATCGGTAATCGAGCAGTCTGATTTCCAAAGCTCGCAGAGAGATCGAGCGAGTGATGTTCATTGCGAATTCAATGCAGTACCTCTAGGGAGGGAAGAAGGGTATGGATTTGGCCTTCCGATGCCTCTTCCGTTCTCCTATATACTCTCTATACTCTCTATACTCTCACCCTTTCTCCCTCCTCCGGCTCCGGCTCCGGCGTTCTCGCTCTTGGTACATCCGTCGTTCGGATTAATTCGCGATCGAAGGGTGAATCGAACGGAACGTGACATCTATCCGTGTATGTATACATATGCGAAGATGCGCGAATAAATTGACTGCACTCGACGGTACACGCACACGCACGCACGCACGCACACACACACACACACACACATACTTTACAAATTCGAAATACATATAACTCTTGTCTCATGCGCACCGTGTATATATCTAGGTCTCTCTATGTACACGTGACCTAAAGATTTATGAATTGCTCGATGCGTTTGGAAAAAAGGTACGTAGGAGACGAGTCACATGTATACACGCGTGAAAATTTTCGATGAATTTTTATGATATTCTGATGTACAAGAAACCTGTCTGATTTCTCGAATCGAAATACAAATAATATTTATTTTAATAAATGTTCCTCGTTTCGTGTTGTCTTGTTATAACGGCGAAAAGATTTTATACTCCGTTGCGACCCCTCTAAAAAATAGCGAGTGAAAACCTTTTTACGTGCAATATCTAAACAGATGTGTAAATTATTGTACATTATTTGTATATTGTAGCAGATGTAAAGTAGATGTAGGATACGAGAGATACGTGCGAGATCTAAGGGAAGAGATACAACTGGAGTGAATAAGTGAGACGTTATAGTTGAGTATAACCAGAGCACCTCGTCGATTCAATTGGAAGCACACGGGCCAAACGGCCTGCCAATGCGAATCACGCGATTATGCTAATTTCTATTGCCGGGCAGCGACACTGCAATTTCGGGGCTTACAAGTGGAGCTCACCTTCGGCAATGTTGATTTCCGGATTATTTGTGGCGATCGACTCGATCCTCTCTATTCGCATTATCTCATTTTTAACGGAAAATAATCCATATTGCAGATAATAATTCTTTCCTTTCGAGTATAAATAATTAAACTTATCCGAAATATACAAAAATATTACCTGACGATTTATTAAACTTTTCTAAAACAAAAACAGTGATAGGAACTCATTCCACTCGTAGATCGTATAGTTCCACAATGCGATTGCATTAAAGGATGAATATTTTGTTTGACTCCTTTTTTTTGCTTTAGGAATTCAGTATGTCCTACCCTTAAATCATTCCTGCATAACCATATAAAGATTCTGTATGTATATATATAAATTTTTTTTCGTATATATTCTGGAAAAATATTCCTTTATTGCGCTGGCTGCGCTTGTTGAATTATAGTTTCGAATTTGTAGGAAGCGTAGAGAGGAGAAGGGAGGAGAGGAGGGGGGGGGGCAGGGGAGGGGGTGTATAGGGATAAAATAAAAAAAACATGTGGCGAGAGTGAAGTTTGCCGGAGAGTTGTAATTCAAAAACTTTGTGCCGTCGCGGGACGCACTGCAGTTTTAACTCGTTAGTGACGGATTGACTTTGAGAAGTGCTGGCATTTTATCGTTTTTTATTTTTGGCGAATTAATTTTACCCTTTTTTCTCCACCATCTTCCTTTTTTTTCGCTGCCGTGCCTTCGTGGGATCTGTCCTCATAAATGGATTATACAGAGACGAGCAAAAAAAAAAAATAGAACGAAAGAGAGATAGAGAAAGAGAGAAAAACGTTTCGTCAAATGCTTATAAAAGTTATTAAAATGTTAATTAATATTATACGTATATTTTTGTTTGTATTAATTGCGAGAATGCCTACATTGCGTTATGTACATCTTTAAACGTTAATTATTTTGAAAAAAAGAAAAAAAAGTTTCTCTGAATTTTTTTATTACATAAAGTATAAAATTGTATGTTTTTTTGCGAAAAGTTTATCGGTTAGAAGTAAGTTTATCAATTTAACTAACTATAGAACATTCATTTCCAGCGTTAGATTTGTGCGATAAAAACTTTTTTTATGCTACGATTAACCGAACTCTATTAAACTTTCTATTCTTATATTTATATATACATTTCATACATAAATTCTATCTTGTTAACAATGTTTGAACGCCAAACAAATTAATAATAAGATAATATAATAATGTAAATTTAAGAAGAGTGAGAGACCCTTCCTATTTCATATTCAAAATGAAAAATTGTTACACGCATTACAGTTTCACTCGTAAGAAAATAGTAATAATAATAATAATAATAATAATAATAATAATAATAATAACAAAAAAAAGAAATAGCGAAGAAAAAGAAGTTTCCTGGATTTTGAAAGCATAAAGCGCTCTCATTATATACCGAGTTCAGGTTCGTATACCTTCTTTTTTTCTCTCTCCCTCTCTCTCCCTCTCTCTTTCTATCTCATTCTTGCCGTAGGGGTTGACGCCGAACAATATTCGACTTTCTTTTCGCGCTCCAAAAGCAAAGATATATACGTATATTTCCCGCGAGGGCTGATGAAAAATCGAAGAGGCCGGTCGGAACCACGAAAAAAGACGAGCGCATATATACATCCATAAGGGAGAGGGAGACGCGGAGGTGGTTACCAAGAGAGAAGAGAAGAATGAATATTGTAAGAAAATCAAGAGTCGTGCGCTTTTCAATTTTATGAATGCGGGCTCATCTGAAATATATTACTTATGAAAAATGGCTTATTTGTATAAGTGACTATTTTTTACGAACAATTGATTATTAGGCTACTCCTCGTAGAACATTGATTTATTCTTTATTCTAATTTTATCTAAATTGCCTATTATTTTATCACGTTTTATTACACAGCTGTATCCGCACTTGAGTGTGCATAGTAATTACAAGCCAGCGATAGACAAAAAAAGATAAGCGCGAATACATGCATAAATGACAATATTTGACGAAAAACGTTCTCAATTGTAATTTCACGGGAGAGAAGAAAAATGTGCATAACTATGTGATATACCTGTATACCTATATACACACGAGGAGATAAAAAAAAAGAAAAAAATTACTCGAACTGTTGAATTGGAAATCAGATACAAAAGTTCGACGTTTAACATCGCGTACGAATTGACGCGTCGTAAAAAGCATCAATGAAGCGATAAAAAATTATCCCGTATATTTAAAAGCATCGCGTATATTCTCTGCATCTATGTAAATATACGTACACACGCAGACACACACAAAGACATCACGTACCGTTTCACCAGCAGCTAAATTTTAGGTTTCATTACGGCTGGAGAATATTAATAATATATATACATACGTACACACACACACACACACACACACATATATATACACATATAAATATACACGTATATATAAAACGAGCCTGTCCGTTAATTGTCCATCGATCGTTCGCGCGTGAATTCACCGGAGCTGCGTTCAAAACAGTCCCGAGGCGACGATATGTTTTATTAAATTACACACACACACACACACAGACACGCACAAACAAGCAGACACCCACATAGACACATTCACATGTGAATGAATACACCATAGTCCATTGGATTCGGGTGTCGATAAATTATCAATTTACACTAGAATGCCCGTACGCGATGCAAGTAGTTTCTTTCATGGGCGCCGGCTCGCGCTCTTTTATTACATTTATCGACGGTTAATCGATAATTCGCTCCTAAAAAGTGTTTTCTGATTTGTTAATATTTTATTCCGATAATTTCGTCACAGTTATTCTTTTTTTTTTATACTTTTCACACGTTTCGAACAATTTCATAGTTGCACGACGTTTAAGAAATCAATAAATAATATTCGCGGTGGATAAATTAAATGCAATTTGTTTATTAAAGGTCGATCGAAGTAAAATGAGTCGTATCATTCGAAAGGTAAGGATTGCAGTAAGAAGTCAAATGTAATTAAATAAAATGTGAAATAATGCACAAAACTTGTCGAAATAAAGAAGTAAAGCGATTCGTAGATCTCGTTATGTAAGCGCAACCTTTGCGTGGAAAAGCTCGCTTAATTTAATGTCGGGTGTAACGCGTTCCCGTGTAAGAGAGAGAGAGAGAGAGAGAGAGGTGGTGAGGGAGAGATAGAAGAGCTCTGGTTATAATTATATGTCAGACGAGGTTGTTTCTAATTTTCGTTTACTATTCGCAGTCCGAAATTACGCACCTTTGTTTCCCGTTGTCGGCTCGCTGCGAAACGTCGAGGGAGGGAGAAGAGGAGGCGACGCAGTTCTCCTTGTTTTCATGGCAAATTGCCCTCCGGGCGAGGTAGCGCAAACTTGCTGAAACCTACCGTGTCACTCGAAAAGACGTTGAGTAATAATGTTGTTAAGTATACGGATATGAGACACTCGAAATACTTTTTATTCATTTTAAACTCCCTTTCTTCATTTTTTCTTTCTCCTTTCTCCTTTCTCCTTTCTGTTCTTCCGACCTTCTACCCCGAGAAATTTGTAATTAATAAATTTCTATGTTTTTTAGGGAAACGTAAAACCCATATTATTTAGATTTCTTTGTACAATGACTTCGCGAAGAACTACCAAAGTATACCTTGACAACCGTCGACTGCGTGATTACAAACAATTAACATTTACATTTAACATCGAGAATATTCAATCTTCTATAGAGCCGCGGTGGCTCATGGGTAGAGCTCCCGACACTCACACCGAGGGTCGTGGGTTCGATCCCAGACGTGTACCTCTGAACATTTTTTTCATGTGCATTTTTCGAACACCGCGACTCAGTGGCTCGGCGTGTCACTATAATGTGACGCCAGTTCAGGTGCGCGTGCGTTTCGTCCACTTGTCAGTGCATGAGAGATGAGAGGCACGGGCATCTGAACTATAGGGAACGTTAGGGACGCGAAGATGTAAAGAGGATCGTGGTGGTTCCATCGGGAGGACAGGAAACTGTAATTATTAGACTAACTACAGTGACCGATGATATCTTCCGATGGACACATAACCACCACTGTTTCAACTACATGTGCTTTGTTTACAGACACACCGTTCACCTCCGTCGCTGATTAGCCCTGGCAGCATAAATTGAGCGACGTTAAATAACATAAAAAAAAAAAAGAATATTCAATGTTTCCGAATATCGCGAAATGATCGATGAAAAATGTTCGATAATTCATTGAAAAACTAATTCAGTTGGACGACACATTTGCGAGAAGAGAGAGAGAGAGAGAGAGCCCGTTGAACAAAAAAATGGACGTCAAGATCGAGTTTCCGTCAATTGGACGGTACATACGTTTTCGAGGTATATTCAATAATTCACGTATATCACTCGACATTAATACTTAATTAACATAGATAAAATGATAATTCACGTGGAATGATTAAATATTAAATCAATATTTAATTGATTTAACGTTCGGTGATATTGTAATTGATATTAAAATAATTAACTATTTTGAAAGTGCGCGTGCATATACTATATAACTGATGTTCGGTTAATCAATTTAAATAGACTGCATCTATGAACGTATCAATATTGAAACACGTAGCTGCGATTCATTAGACAATAATGCAATTACAATTCTCTTCATGTGTCATTAAATTTACAATTACGAATCACGATAATGTATTAATATATACATGTTAAAAAGATAATTATTCAAAGGTTGAATTACCTTCAGTATATACGTTACTTCTGTGTCATTTTCAAGATGTCGAGTGCTGTGTGCGTTACAGTCTTGCGGTATAAATGTATTATAAGCCGTTTATATCAAAGTGAACGGAAACGTTTAGAAAAACAAAGATACAAGTATTAAAGGAAAGTGTAGCGTGTCGAAAGGATGTCGTAGAACCCGGTTGCGATTCATCTTGATTGCCGCTCATTCGGAATGATGCGTCCTTTGGGATGTATAAGAGATGTACGTATTACCTACGACTAGTTTCGTAATTCCCCGATTATCCATTTACCACTCAGTCGATTGAATTATTCTTACGATTTTTTGTATATCGTTTATCAACTAACTAGAAACGTTTTAATCTGATTTACCCTTAAATTTTCTATTTGTTATTTACAATTTATCTACCACAAGTTCATTATAAGAAATGTGGAGTATCGAACAGTTGATCGGTATTACATTTCTATTATTAGGCGAATATGCAGTACCGAATGAAGTTGAAAAATGCGTTTTATTGAAAATGGTTGTACAGTACAAAAATTTTAGTTCGAATAATAACGAGGACTGTACGTTGTGACGTGTGTGCACAGGGAAGCTAATCAAGAGTGGTAGTTAGAAAACGTCTCGTAACTAACCAGGAGAGTATCAGAACTTCGGATCGCCAAATTTGATCAAACTTCCGAAATGACATTCTTCTAATTTATGAAGTATGACTGTAGAGTTATAGAGTCGAATGAGCAGCAGGTGCTAAAATAGACCCATATTAACTTTTTACACTAGCATCAGAGTATTCCATTCCATAATTATCTTGTATTATTTAACCGTACAAATTCGTATTTACATTTTTCGATAACGAAAAAAAAATTATTTTTTATCACGTTACTTGAAATAATTATTTAACATAATATTGTATATGTATATCTGCTTTTTACTTATAAAAGGATTTTATCATTTACGTTACTTCAAACGTTTATTGTATTACATTTCATTACATTTATTCAAACGTATTACGTAACGAAAATCTTTTAAATTAAATGCATACTTATGTAATAATACATATAACAATACATGTAACTTTAGGTGTTCAAAGAAATCGATTTCCCGTTAATTTTCCGTTCGCTATAAATTTTTTCTTAATATAGAATTTATCGGGCTTTACTTGCAAACTAATATGCTTTATTAATCAAAGTCTTTTCTCTTCGTCTACTATTGTGGTGGAAGCCCCAGAGTGAGCCTTTATAAAAATTAAAAATTTAAAATTGGCATTTCGACGACGGCTATCTATCCCTACCTTTGGTTTCATCAGGAAGGAACTAGAAGTCCTTCCTTAAGCGCCCGTCGCAAATGGAAAGCGAATAGCGATGTCAAATGGATATTAAATCGGCTATACTTATGCCTTGCACTCGACTGTTTTTCTAGTGTGTAGAGAGAATGGTCGGATCCCCCTCGTGGTAAGAACTTCAACCAACCACAAAAAGTGAATTTTTCCGTTTTTCGTCCGTTAAAGATTATTTAGAAATACTTATAGAATTCATTGGGCTTTGCGAAACGATAATTTTGAATTTTGAATGTTTGTAAAGGCTCACTCTGGTACTTCCACGAACCACTCGAGCATATTGGTTCACAAAGCCCGATAAATTCTATATTTCGAAAAAATTAGGTGTTCAATATTAAAGCTTTTTTTTATGCATTAAAATACAAATAAAATTAATATATTTATAAACGTAGAGTTATTTACGAATTTAGTTTAAATATATACGAAGTTTTAAAACTGTTTTTGAGTTGCACGGGTTACGGTTTACATCGCGAGCAACATGACCGCAATACAATAGTCACGTTGATTTTAGGGCCCATTGGTAGGGTGTCCGCAGTTCTGCAGCGTGCGAGCTCTCGGCTTTTCTGACAGTTGTTAATTTTTCGTGCTGTTAATCGGTTCGTGAGCAATTTACATGTTTTACTATATTTGAACAGTTTTATCTGGTATTCAGTGCCTATTTAATTGATTTTAATATCTGATTAATTTATAATCATAAAGGTAAAACAATTCAGTTAGGCGATTTAGAGGCGAAATAAACTGTAAACAAGAGTGTAAAAATATTTAGTAGATAAAAATCGAATACACACTAATACACGTACAAATTCATGTATTTATAAATCAAATTATTTTAATCATTCAGTGGGTTTTATTTATGCGCCTTTGGGTTTTTCTCCCATGAGACAATAAAGAGATTTATTTCTTCTCTTGTGCTCAAATTTTGTCTAATTTATTTGTATAAACCCTATCCTTTCCTTTAAACAAAATTAAAAAAAATTATATACGAAACTATCGGAACAAGTTCACGTGAACGGTTTTCGACTGTATATATTAGGTGCTGTGTTTAATAATAAAAATTGTATAACAATAATGAGGCAATTGCTATAGTAAGTAATTAAAAATATAACACTAATGTATAATATCTGAGAATAATAATTATTAGTTATTTACAGCAATTTGCAAATAATTCATAAATAAGCAAATAATAATTCTACAAATTGATTGGGGTATACGTTTTATAACTAAAAGATATATTGCCGAATTGAATACGCTGATGCTAGTGCAATAAGATGCATATTATCGTATAATTCTGTAAAATTTAACGTGGTTCTATATTTGCAGGTACTATATTGATCGAACTCTATAATTCTACAAATGTGCTTAAAAAATTAGAAAAGTGTTATTCTTAGAGTTTGATCAAAATAGGTGTAACTATTAATTTGTTTTATACAATATCAATATGTGATATATACATTTATAATTAAATATGTTGACCAAGAGTAACTACAGTATTTCAATCCGTATAATCGTGATTTTTATTTGTTTCGTATGAAACTATCTAGAATTTCCTCAATATTTCAGAGTGTGATGAAGATGCATTGTTAATCCATCCGCTAAATAATAAAGGATCGTCAAGTGTAAATGCCATTTGAATGTAGTCCAACCGTTACAGATGTACATAACGCGTAACGTCCAAAATTTACGAATCTAGATCAAAGTTGACATTAAGGGTTGCATCGTACCAAATTTGAAAAAGAAACCCATCCGTTTTTGTCGTTTTTAGGGTAACACGCATGCTCGGCATTACACGCGCTTATCCACGTATTCACGTATATACATATAGAGATGTACCTAGAGGTATATAGACGCGTGGATCTCGATCTCGATTCACTGGGTTTCTTGCGGATTCGCGCGGTTGCCACCGTATTTCGCCGAGGCGGCGGAATTCACTCGGAGAATTTTGATTCGTGCAGCACACGGCAAGCCACGAGACTACGCCACGGAACTGTACTGTACACCCGCGTCATTTCCACGATCTCGTGGACTCTGCACCCGGAAAGCTATTCCCGATCCACATTCACACCTACACCGCTCACAACACCCACCTACACCTGGGACGTAGACAGATGTGTGTTTACATATTTACGTACAAGGATGTGCACACACGTATTTCCTCACAATGGCAAACATTCGGCTCTCCCTCCCTCCCTCTCTCTCTCTCTGTACCGGGAGACACGCTTTCGGCTCCGTGTACCTATATCTATATATATATCTACTCGCAATCATACTCCCATATATATGCCTTAAAATATATATTTTCTATCTGTATCGGAGTCACTTTTTTTTCTTCCTCGAAAACTAGACGAGAAGGGAGAATGTAATAGAAAGCGCGTTCTTTTATAACCTTTCTAAATATTCAACCGAGCTGTCATTCGGAATAAAAGAAGATGCTCCGTCAGTCGAATCCAACTATTCCTGACAGTTATATTATTTTTTCATTTGTATTTATGCCCTACCTTTCTTTTCCTATTTACGTTACACCTATGTTACGTGTATATATATATATATACATACATATATTTATAACATTTAAATTGCTACAGTTGCACACTCGTGCACCCACACACATTCTCTTTTTTACAAACCTGCGGTACAACGTATTTAATTAAAATATACGTTGCAGTCGTCAATGCGTAAATACTCTCATTTTGCATTTCATAATTAAATTGCTTGCTAATTAGAATTATTTGCCAACAGTGTAGATGTATAATATAGAGTATATGACCATTAACGTATAAATCGAAAACCTGGAAATACGAATAATACATATAACGTTCAAAAAAGAAACGAAGGAGAAGAAGGAGAAGAAGAAGAAGAAGAAGAAGAAGAAGAAGTGGAGGAGGAGGATGAAGAAGTGTCGCGACTAGTTGTGAGTATTGCCTGAATGGTTATACGGTATAGGATAAGATCCGGAGCGAGTAAACTCCTGAATCAGAAAAGGCAGAGCACGTACCTTCGGAAAGAGAAACTGAGAGACACTCGAAACGAGTGATCGGGAAAGTGAATGAGAGAAAAAGGGCGCGAAGTGGTAGAGAATAAGGGAGTAAGTGAAAAGAACCAAGTCGAACTGAAAAAAAGGAGAGTGAGAAAGGAACATACGAATTGGCAAATATATCACAAAGCTACCTATATATATATATATATATATATATTAGATTTAATTTATTTTTCCAATATGGACGACGGTTGTATAAGTCACTTCGACGATATATACTATTTAAATTTAAACTTTCTTAAAGTACACGAGACAACTTTATTTATTTCTTCCCTCTCCTCTTTTTCTCGTGTCCACGCGTATATATATATACATATATAGGTATATACATAAATTAATTTCAACTTGAAAATTATAAACAGGTGTAGACGTTAATTTATTATTTTTAAGAGTGTCGTTATATATTTAATACATTAGTTATTTGAGAGTACGAGATTCATTTTCCAGTTTATCATTTACTTTAAGGAAATCGAAACGACGGGATAAGATTAAACTTCTTAAAATAAACGTATTGCACTAAGCTTTTAAGTGATACTCCAAGTTTCTCAAGTATTAAACTAACTTTCGAGTGTGATCCGTTCCAAGTGCTAAGTGGAAAATGCCTTATTACCTTATATTACTAAATCATTAATATCGTTTTAGAGGGTGTTCCTATTTCAATGAAAATGCCTCGATTATTATATAGACCTGTATATATATACGTATGCATAGGTAACAGTTTTCACAAACGTTGAGCTTCGTAAAGAAAATTAATTAATATAGGTATATATACCTAAGAAAAAGTTGTAGTAAAAATTACTATATTATTGAGTGGTCAAGAGACTGCAGACTTGACGGTTATTATTAGGTATTTACTATGTGTCTGCGGTTAATTTTAAAGGAAAATGTTTATATCAATTTTTAGTGAACAAACCAAGTAATTATTTAATTGGCGACTTTTCGATGGAAGTCCTCCATCCTAGTCAGGCTATAACATTATTAAATCAATCATTTTTTCCAATGTTCTACAGCTTGTATGTATTTAAATACATATATAGAATTACTTACTGTTTGGTTAATTATTGCACATACTTGGCATTAGGTATAATTTTCATAGTAATTTTTGTTTTAGAACTTTTTTCTCCGTGTATACACAGAGATAAATTTCGTACTAAAAATTACAACATTTGTTATATAAATTATAATAGCTAGTTTTTAGTAAAGAAATCACAGACTGACATACTGAAAAATATTATTATAGCCTATGTCTAAAGTTATACTAAATATTATTATATAAACTATAAACACATTTACACTGAAAACCATACTAATTTTCCTAATTGACAGTATGTGACTTGTTTACTAGACACTATTGTCATTTATAACCTAAACTTTTTGTCAGTGTACACAGCTGTACACGCACTCATACATTTAGAAATTCGTGAAAAACCACTTGGAATACTGTATAAACTTACGCAAACGAAGATGCGAATGTACTGATAACTACGATGATACGTACCTGAAACAAAGAAACAAATACAATATTAGCTAAGCCATGTAACAAAAGAAAAATAAATTTGATTGAATATACCGTCGATGTGAAAAATAATCTAATTACGTACAATGTACGATAAGGAACTAAACAAATCTAAAGCGATTAAACGATTAGTGACCGTGTAAGAAATATACCGTACAAAGTTAAAAAAAATTAAGAGTAAATGGTCCCTGGGAATTCTCAGTTTAGTCAAATCCAGCTCTAATCTCCATAGCCGAATCGGATTAAACCGATCGCGCGGAGACTCGAGGATTTAAATAATTGAAATAAACGTCGAGGGTACGAGTGGTACAGACGACGTTCGAAAGGCTTGACTGACACGTTCGATTCGCTCGAATCACCCGTGCCGACAGTTTTATTTTTACCGAGCACTTTTTCTTCTTTTTTTTTGTACACTGTACCTGTAGTGATTTTACGTTCATCGGATATACTTGTGTAAACACAAAGTTGAGAAAAAAGAAAATAACACGCGGAAGAGATCGTGTCGAGTAACTGAGTAGTCGACGATCTAAAAATGAATACAATATATAATAAGAATAGAAAAATATTGAATTAGTTCAGATTTAATTAAATATTATATTTCATTGATTAGCGCATTTAGAATTTTCGTGCATGGCCAAGTAATAATTAATTATTGAAATTCTATAAAACCATCGAGTGACACTACGCAGTATAATAAATTTTCATCGAAATTTTCGGACGCATATAATCTATATATATATATGAAAAATTTAAAAAATGTATGCACATAATATTTTAAAAGTACAATGAGACAGAAAATATTTTATTCCATTATTATTTGTAAAAGAAACTTTTGTCCTGAATAATATAATAGTATACATATATTACATTATGGCAAAGTTTTCATAAAATTAAACCCGAACTGAAATAAACTTTTCTTTTTTGGGTAAGGGGGCAGTTAATATCATAAAAAAAAGAGTTAAATCCATTTAAGTGTAAAAAAACATACATAAATCTTTTTGGATGCATTACAAAGGGAAGTCGCATAATGAGATAAAAGTTTTTAATGAAGTCTGAAGCGTTTCGTGATTTTAGAATGTAAATATACCAAAGGTAGTTTGAAACAATTTCTAATTACAATTTAGAAAGTACTTGGTTAAATAGTAATTTTCTACGTGTATATATATTTTTTCGACTCGCGCGATTACCTCGAAAAACGTATTCGATATATATTTTTAATAAAAATAATGTAAGTGTGTGTGTGTGTGTGTGTGTGTGTGTATATATATATAATAATTTAAAGAAAGGGACAGGAAATACAGTCCCTTCAGAAAAATAATAGGGAAAGTTATGTGAAACCCAAAAGTTAATTTTCCGGTATCTCGGTAATTAAGCAACTTCCGAATGTGATATTTTCCTTTTCCACTCCCCTCCCTTCAGTTCTTCCCTAAAAAAAGGAAGTAAGGATAATGACAAGCGTGTAATGAGGTAAAACAGCAAATAAACTTAAAGAAAATACTCGCGACTCGGTAAGGACAAGGAAGTTTTTGATTAAAACTCCAAAAGCAAACGAACGCGCGGAAAGCATGAGAAAGAGACAGAAAGTCTAAGCTAGTTAATTATTTCAGCAGACGAATGCAAAGCATTCCAAAGTTCCCAGGACGTAAAACTTTAAATTTCCTTTTCAAGTAAATAGGAGGAGGGGGCGGGGGGAAGGGGGGGCGGGAGGGGGGGGTGAGAGGACAAACCCACAGGAAAACTGGCTCTTGCTTCTTTGCATTTATTCGGTCCGCATGTAGGAATCCAACGTTGTGATTTCATTTTTACAGTAGTCGCAGACAAGGTAATGCTTTGCGTGTGTGCGTGTGTGGGTGTGTGGGTGACTTTATACAGGCCGATTTTCGTGTGCAGTTTTTCTACGCAAGGTGAATATCGCGTAAGGTTTCTCGCGTTTCTACTTTTCTCGGATACGAGTCACCGGATTTTTTTATACGTTTCTTAGCCTTTTTCTTCTTTGTATTCACATTTATTTTTCGTAAGTCGTACCTTTCATCATTTCGTTTTACAAAGGGGGAGACGTACAGTGTTATAAACAACTCGTTCGACTTAATGTGAAAATATATATATTTCTTTTTTGACAATATTTTGAGTAATTCAATGATAATTTAGGAGAAAAGAAAAATTATCGTCATTAAACGATAAAATACGTATTTAACTTTGTTACGTTTAAGCTTTAATTATGAAATGTGGATATAAAGTGTCTATATGAAATTTCGATGGGAATTAATGAATTTACAGTTTTGACCTAAATAAGTAACCAATCTATAGAGAATTTTTGTGCATAAAAATGGCCGCGCTAATCCGATAAACTTGGCATATTTGTTCAATAAAAAGATATTTATGGAGATTGCATGCGATAATAATTATGGCTATACGCGTATACAAATATTATGATATTTTATAGTTAATTTTTTCCTGGACACCTGATGTATCCGTTTATCACCGTAATGGATTGACAGCACACTCAATTTTATCAAAATATTTCTTTTTTTATTATTTCTATACAAATATTTATTTAAGCGTGTAAGTAAATTGTAATATATAGTAATTTCATTTCTTTCTCACGCGTCAAATTTAATTCTGATTTCTTGACCTAGTAAACTAGAAAGTATAGTTTGTTCTTAAAGAGGTGTCATGTTCAACTTTTACTCTCCCTAATTTATAACCATTAAAAATTTATTATAAAAGTTGTTTATCATTACTTTATTAATAACTTTTTAAGAAAAATACTTATAAAATTTTAATATATAAATTTGAAGTGGAGGTAATATTTCTGTCTCGAATTTGGTAAATCGATAGGTAATTTATAAACGAAGGGCAATGAACTGAGAATTTTCTTATTTAATCCTTTCTTTGACTATTTTTAATTTAACGTGACATTATCGGAATGTCGTAGACGGCGTAATAATTGACTTTTTTGAAAAAAAAATTATTTTTGTAGTAACAATTGAATAAAAAAATATTTAATCGGTTATTTGGATAAAAAAGTGTATATACTTATAATCTAAAGATTGTTCGCTAATTAGTGACTTAAAAATCTGAAAATATTTCAGTATATGGTTTAAAGTACGCGTAAGGGCTTGACGTAAAGGAATTTTCATAAAATTAATTCTTTTGATTATTAAAAAATATTAGTAATGCTTAATTTCCACGTTTGACATCTTCTTAAAGTCGATAAGCCTAGGATGGAAGGAGAATTATTGAGTATGGACCATAATTGCACCATAAAGCATAATTTTTCGGTTGAAGAGTGTAAAGAATATCTTCCATAGTATTTATTAGTAGAACGTTTTTTTTAATCAATCATTTATAAAGTAAAATTTAATAAATGACTGTTGGTTCGTAATTTTTGATATACGGTAACTTATTGATTTTAAAACAAATAAATCCAGGTATTCACCGTGAAAATCGAAAGTCACGGGCTAATTGAAAAGATTATTCCAAAAATTAATTATCAGTATTTATAAAAATGAAAAAAAAAAGAAATTAATTTTCAAGTTCGTAAATAGCATTTAGGGTAATATAAACAACGGTAATAATAGAGGTAATGTACTGTTGAATAAACGCATCAGCTCGCTAAATACTAAATCTATTAAATAAAATTAGTGACTGGTTTATCTACCCGAATTTTTCAGGTATATATGCGCGTTATTGTTATTATTATCATTCTTTTATTTAGGAACGTGAAGCCAAGGTTCTTTTGTTGTATAATCGAAAGCGCAAATCTGCATCATGCAGAACGCGACGGTTGTGTGTAGCTTAAATTTACAATTATATCGATCGGTCGCGCTTGCGCGAACCATATATAGAGGGAGGACGATATTTATCGGTCGTTCGGCCGTGCGCACGTACAATCGTTGTTGCATAATCGCTCCGCGGTATTAAATAAATCATCGAATCGCCACCTGTTGCCCACGCCTACGCACGTACGCACATACAAGCATAACGAATGGTAAAAGCCTCTCGAAAAATTGAAAAATCATTCAATTGCGCGTGTGCGCGTTACTCTCCCTGCGTGTGCGGTTTTCCTCATCTCGCTCCCGCCTATCTTTCGAAGCTTACGATCTTTTGTTCGGCTTTAATTATTCACGTCCAGACAGTCAAGTGTACCTACACACACACACACACACACACACGCACATATACATATAGTATTTTTTGTATATTTACGAGTGCCCTTACACCCAAGTGCTTAATATTAATTGGGAGAAAATTTTTTGTAAAGGACATTATTTTCTCGACTTTTCGAAAATATTAACGTGATGCGAGATGCGTATAGATTAATGAAATGTATGTGTTTAAAAAACAATAAAGATATTTATCTTCACGATATAAACATGCTTTTCATTAACGACTTTTATAACAGTCTCATATTTTAATCGCATAATCCTTTAATACGCTATACATTTTTATATATACAAAATATATAACCATTAAACTTAGTTCGTTTAAAAATTAAAATAGAAAAAATGACAAAAAAGAAAATGAGGGTTCGCATACATTAAACAAAAATTAACTATAATTTACCGAAATGCAAAGTATAAAAGAATCATGCGAATATTCGATTAACCTATATGTGTGTTGAGCTAATTATTTATAAAAAAAACGTGTATTAACATTTTAGACTCGTCGGGTCGATCAACGTACATTGTGTATGTGTGTGTGTGTGTGTGTGTACAAATAAAACGATAATACGAATAATCAAGGTAATTAAAAATATTTACCAACGATTAAGAATACTCTTTGCTCTCGTGTACATATACAAGTTACGAAAATATATGCTATAGCAGTCCGCCATTGATAAAATCTGGATAATTCATTGTACGGGTAAACGAGTCGGTTGTCAATAATTTAAACGGCTTCGAAAAATGAGGATGAAAGAGGGGGTGAGGGGAGGGGGGGGTACCGGGAAAATAAAAGAATAATGGTGTCAAAGATGAAACGAGGCAGCAGTAAAGGATCAATCGGATTTGAGACGTCTCATACATCATCGACAGAAAAGTTGATGTGTACTTGACGCGAAGTAATTTATCCTTGCCACGATATCGATAAACAGTTGACGTATGCCCGATCAAAGTGTTAGCGAAGGGTAGCGAGAGGAAAAAAAGGGCGGAAAATGATAAATAATTCCAATCGTCATCTCGATATATATATATATATATACGTATACGCGAGCTAGCATTTAGTCGATTTGTCACCCTTTGCGTTAAGAAATCGAGCTTGTCGGTTATAAAGTTCTCGGCATGATTTCACGTACACGCACGCATTTTCCGCGCTATCGTTTTGTACATCGGTGCATGCGAAATCTTTCGAGCTTATTAACTGCGTCGTCGGGATATATACACTGATTTCAAAACATTGCAATATTTCACTGTCACGTATATACGTATACGCGTGAAAACTTCATATTTATATATACGGAACTACAGTGCAACTTTTTTTTCATATATGTATTCTAAGGTATATATGTACGCGTATATATATATATATATATTGAATAAATAATGAAAATTTCTCTCATCACATCACTAACGTATACACGGTGCGATTGCAATAATACTTAACATTAATATTTTAATAGGTTATTACGAAAAAAGGAGTAGTCGTGTTCGGATGATAATTGGCATGCAGCATGCAAACTTTTTTTCCTCCTGTATAAACTTTGTCGAAATCCCGTATAAATAGAACGACGTATCAAAATAATACATGAGATATAAAGGGACTTAAATATAATTATAAATTATTAACGTTACGATGTTCATGTATAATAAGAATTATATATTTACACAAGCATTTCGTCTCGATGGAGCGCATATATATTGTGCATGACATAAATCTTTTAAAACTTTTTATGAACACTCTAAATATACGTTATTATTGTTTCGTGTTTATTTCAAATAATACGTGATGTATTAATGCATATTAACTAGTATAACATTTAATTTAGTCAGACACGGAGTTATTTATATTTTGTGTACTATATATATATATATATATATATATACATATATGTGTGCCTGTGTGTGCGTATTACTGTTACTCATTTAAAGCGCGACATTTAATTTAATAGAAACTGTAAAAGTTCTTTTCAAAATTCGTTATATTTGTTCTTATCAATTCGAGGAGTGTTGTAACTTTCTTAACTGTGCAGATATAGCCTGAACCTCGCAAAATGATGAATTGTTGGCCACAGGAATTGAAAGAGTAGAGATACCGCGTATTCCGATACTCGTTTCATTGATTTTGCAGTTTTAATGAACACAAACGGGTCCACGTAGTTTCGGAATTTATCTGATTTTCGCGAACGACTGTTGACCCGTTCGTATCTGCTAAAATTTATCTTCTAAGATTACTTGTAACGAGCATGTTTTACCAAATTTATTTAACCCGTGGTCTGTAATTCTATAAATAACATAATTTTTTTTTTTTTTTTGAAAAAAGTGAAGATATTAAAGTTTCTTTTTAATTTAATTTTAATTAATGGAAAAAAGCAGTACGAACAATACTAAATTCGATCGAGTGAAATTATTTTAATCAATAATTAATAATTTTAATATGGAAAACTGAATATTCCCAAAGAGTAATTTGTCGTTCAAAAGTCATTAAAATTATGTTGAAAAATATGTTGGTGAAACAATTTAACTTCGAAACTATTTAATCTTCTCGGTTTTGCTTTTCGATTAGAGAAATATGTATTTTCACGTTATTAACATATTTATTAAATATACCACTTGAAAGCATTCACTTGGAATTTTAAAATATATAAAGGTTGAAAATTCAAGTTTAATTACAGTTATAATCTTCGGATAAAACTTTTTTGATCAATCGTTTCTCCTTTCAATAGATGGTGACAGATAACTTAAAGTAAGAACAGATTTTCAAGAAATATATATCAGAATTTCAAATAAAATCGCGATCCGTAGACCCCGCACGAACTTTCTTGGAGTGAAAACTTGAAAAACTGTCGATTCGATTGTTATTTTTTGCACATATAAAATATGCCCAAAAAATGTAAAAAAAAGAAGAAGACAACGTACGAAATAAAGGTTTTAATTTATAAAATATATACAGGAGTGTGAAAGAAAATGGCACGTGTCGTTAAGGCTATTAAGTCGAAGACGAGTTCCCTCGTTTCTTTACCATTTCCCCCCCGTTCGAATCTCGACACGCTTTACCAGAATGTAAATTCTTTAAAAAAGTGTATAATAGCCCACTTAGTCCAAGGTGGAAACTTGGCGGAGAGTTCGAGGAAGATAAAATTCAGAGCCAGAGCGTGCCAGTTTTCTCACTCTCTCTCGCTCGTTTTTTTTCTTTCTTCCTTTCTCTCGACAAATTTTTATGTAGATGCCCGCTCGACGTCAAAGTGGCCCAAAGCTTTTCTGCCCTCCATCCATGGAAATGGGAAAGAGGGTGAGAGGTGAGAGTGAGAGACGAGGCGAGGCGTGGCGAGGGAGAGGGAGAGGAGTCGACGGTATACGGAGACGGCGACGAGCCAAAGGAGCTCGGTCGAGCGTAACTACGCCAGTCAGCGAGGAAATGAGAGGATTCGACGGGTGTGGAAGAGAGGCAAAGAGGCAAAAGTGAGGCGAAAGATAAAAGGAGGGATGCGGTGTGAGAGCCAGTTTAAGGAAAATTAGAAAATTATTAGATCGATATTTCCCAGAGTAGTTGAAAAGTATTTTTTGAACGGCGTTTTACCCTCCAAGATATCGAGTACATTACTATTTTCCAACGAAATTTCGTCATTCCTAGTTTTAGAGGGTCATTTCCTTTAAATATTACACTTGATACTTCGATCTCCGATTTTACGATATTTTTCAAATTTTACACAAATTTCCTATTCTTCTTATTACAATTGTATTGCCAAATAATGAGTTATTTTCTATTTTCATAAAAAATTTTATTATTGAATTTATTAGTAGTGTTAAAAAACGTATATTCTCTAAGTCAAACTTTATACGCTATTGACAAGTTTCGATAAGATCCTGCAGTACACATAATAAATCAATTTTATTACTATTACATATTTTTCAAATTAATTCATATTACTCCCTTAACGCTCTCGGGTTGAAAATTTATCTTCAAATAGGTAAGATTATTTTATTATTATTCCAGGTTAATCAAATAAAAAAATATACAATTATCGTGTGATATCCTCGTTTGACTCATACCGATAAAAGTAGTAATTGTGCTATTCGTAAGGATTTACCATCGAAATGCCATTTGAAGAAGCAAAGAAGAAGGATGAAAGTAAATGGAGGGGGGGGGGGGAGGCGTAGGTAGAGCAAGCATAAGATCCGTAAAAAGGTCGAGGTAGAAAAGTGGCACGAAGGAAAGAAGTGAGGGGTTACGTGGACGATGGACAGAGGGTGGTACAGCCGCGTAGATTTCGAAATTAGACCGGTAGAAATCGACGCACGTCCTACCGAACAAGCTGGCAAGTGGTACCTTGACTACCTTCACTGCAGTCTGTAAGTACGTGCTCCTGGGACCAAGTGCCAGTAGTTCTCTTTCTCTTTGGTGCAGTGTCCGAGAGCCGTTGACGTTACACCCACCCGCCATCGTTGCCCGCATCTCGCCTCGCCTCGCCTCGCCTTGCCTCGGATTTGAATTTCCCGCCCTGCAGGTCTTTTATGAGGTCGAATAAGGCAAGTGTTACCTCGTGACTTATGAACCACTCTCCAAGGAGGCCGAAACTTTTTAACTTGACTTTATAATGTTGAAACTCGATTTTGTACGGTAACTTCCCGAACTACGGAGACTGGGCTAGATCGTTTGTTTTCTACGGTAGTTTGGGGAACAATTAATTTTTTTATTTCTTCCTATTTTTTTTACTATTTTTTTTCTCGTTTTTCTTTAACCCCCGCTATTATTTTTCCTCAACTCTTGAGCGATCACTCTTGAGGAGAAAATTATGAATCTAGATGATAAATAGTTCGATATTAGCATTGCTAATTTGAATTCCGTGTATATACGCTTATGGGTTTGTTTTACTTGTAGCGCTTTAAACTTTTCGGAACGACGAGTCTATGTGTGTGCGTACTCGGAGGAAAAAGAAAATCGAATCGATCCGTCGTTTCAATAAAATTTCAATTACTGCACATTGCACATTACGGTTCGGCTGGTTTGTAATGTACCACTTTGTTTCCACGAGGGAGGGAGAGCCTGCAATTTTTATGTACATTAATGGTCTCGCCCTTTCGTTAATTCATCCCTTCATCTTTATCTGATTTGTATATATATATATATATGTATATGTATATAGATGTGTATAAATCGTTATTTACTTTTAACCAAGAACTCGGCACTATACCATTTATATTTATTTCGGCTTTTACGGTAAATTGAGAGGAGTCGCAAGCCAAAGCAGCAATTTTTGTGGCTTTATGTGTTATTAGCGAAATTAAGCGGCAGGAATTAATTATTCGAGCTCGCTTTCTCTCGCTCTCGGGCGAAAGGAAAGAAAAGAGAGAGAGAGAGAGAGAGAGAGAGAGAGAGCCATCGTCCATTTTACCTCATTATCTCTGAGTGACTTTTAAAGAGTGCACTCGCCCGTGATAAGCACCCAGGACTTTAATAAATAACGCGGACGTTCTTTTTTTCTATCCAGACTCGCTAAGGTAGTTATACTTCGTAGAGTTGAAACCGATCGGTAGATATCTTTACATCGGTACTGCCCTTTTTTTTTACCTTTTCTTTTTTGTCGTTCAGACTTGTCCTACTTTTCACACTGGATATATTGATTGTCAATTTGACATTATTTTACTCGGAAAAAAAAGTCGAGTGGTAATTTAAAGTAAATCGGGTTTAGTCTATATTTATAGAATATGCACTCGTGCATATACCACCTAACGCGTCTATATTTATAAAAATTATTTATTACTTAATTTAATTCCTATAGATTATGCATAGCGATTTAAAAAATGTATTTTCTGCCCTCCGGCCGGAAAGCGGCAACTTTCCGGCCGTTGCGCGAATTGAAGTTGCCGTTTTCCGGCTACGTCGAGCAGAAAAATAGTATACACACCTTGGCCAGTAAAAAAGAAAGCCTCAGATCACATGATCGTCCACCTCGGCTTCGCCTCTGCCGACAATTACATGTGATCTGAGACATTTCTTATTTTACTGGCCATGGTATGTAATATACTATGTATAACCATTTTTAGCAATTTTTTTATACGTATCGAATGTTTGAATGAAGTCGAATATCTTTTGGATACTATAGGTATTCCAAAATTGTAAGAAGCGAGGGAAGGCATTCGGAAAATGTACGCGTCGAAAAGTATTTTTGAATGCACGTATTCCAAAAAATATTACATACAGTGTGTGTTCAAGCCGAATTTGTGTAATATTAAAAATTTCTATATATATATAGAATTATTTGTACAAAGCAATCAGTAAGCAAAATAAAAATAATATACAGGAAATTCGAATTGAAATTTAAATACCTATACTGTCCTATGAATTGCAAGTTCGCATATAACACTATTAGCTTATGATTTGATATAAAAACTCCTTAAATATATTAAAAATCGAGAAAATTCACACCCGCAAGTCCTTTTCGCAAAAGTTATTTTAAATGAAAAACCAACCGCAAACCACCCCTCGGATAACTAACACCAAAGACAAGCCACGAAGGAATAAACCGTACTTGCAAAAAAGGTGAGCGCGGGGAGGAGGTCGTGGGAATGACGAAACCAGTCGAGTCTATATAATCCTAGCCCCTTCTCGAGCTTTCCCCCAACGGAGCTGGTCTCTCCTTCTCTCTCCCTCTCCCTCCCTCTCTCTCTCTCTCTCTCTCTCTCTCGCAAAAACCCACTCACGCCTCGGCCGTGTAATTAGTTTCCGAGTTAAAGTGGCCCGAGCGCAACGCCCGCGGGACCTCTATTTTCTCCCTTTTTACTCTCTGTCTATATTTCCCGGCTGTCACTTTCTCTCCCACCCCCTTCTATTCGCGGGTGCCTTAGGAGACTGGAGATCCGCGAGACCTTTACTTTTGTTTGCTTCTGTTGCACGCGCTACCTTGCAAAAACTAACGACACATGAATAATAATGGATTTGTCACCGAGATATTTGACTATTGTTCTTAATAATATTCATTCGTACTATATTATTATTATTTTCGTTTTTTTTTCGATAAAAATGTTTTATACTTTATAAATTGAATAACGTTGAATAACGTAAGAACAACGTTTAATAATGTGTATTACATATTTTGATCTCTAATTAGAATGTTATATTACTGATCCGTTTTTTTCTAAACGAACGCTCGAAGCAAATTTTTTGTAATTTTTGACAATACTGCGGCAATACATTTGACGTTGGTAATATAACAGTAAAATGGAGAAGGAAAAGTAATAATTCGAGCGGTACAATTCGACTTCGGAGAGCGATAAAGCGCCTAATACAAAAATCCATATATACACCAAAGTATCGCTCGCAGCTCTATACCCAATTCAAGCTAACAAGTTCTTTTCGTCCCTGCTGCGAGTCGAAACTCCATTTTTCCGTAAACGATAAAAGTCAAAGGAAACGAGTCCGAAAACGAGCTGAAAAAAAGAGCTCTCTATAGCACATACCCTACATAGCCTACCATTTCCCTTAACGAAAAGAGAGCGCGTAGCTTCTCGTAAAGCTGATTTTTTTTCGAAATCCGAAATCAACGAGGCGGTCGCGGTGCCGCGAAGCGCGTTATAAATATATATATATATATATATATATATATGTGTGTGTATAACAACCGCGAGAGAAACACAAAGAGACAGGAGAAAAATAAAGTAGGAGGGGTTTGGTTTACGAGAGCGAGGTCGCGCAATTTCAAGCCTCCGCTGACGGAAATTGCACTACGTTTTCGGCCGAGACGGAAGAGTCCAGAGGTGACGAACTAGCGCGCTCTTTTTTTGGTTTTGCATCACCTATGTGCGAGGTATCTGGTGATTATTCCGACTGTTTTTCGAGTGTCTCGTGCTTTCCGCGTCCATCTTTTTTTTGCCGCGCGAGCTGTTTTCCTTTTGCTTTGTATTCGATGGACTTTTTGGGGTGGCTCGACATTGCGCTCCTCGTTTCCGAAGATAAATGTTAACAGTGGTTAAACTGCAGGATTTGGAACTGTTAAAATGAAAAAGTTTGTGCGTCAAATAGATGGAATATAGTTTTTTAATGAGAAAGTCAGAGTAGAATAAAATTTGATATAAATAGTACACCAAGTAGTACACAGTCACGAGTTCTCACTTACATATACTCAAGATTGACTTTTATATTCCCTACACTCTACCACCGAGCTAAACAAAGAAATCAATTATAATTATTAAATTATCATGCGTAATATTTGAAAAATTAAAAGAATACTCTTGTTTGCTTTTGTTTATAAACGATTGACCTTGTGCAATATTTTCAAAAAATATTGAGCAACACAAATTAGCTCGTAAATACCGATTAATATATACTTATATATTTTTTCTAAAATACAGTGGGGTTTCCGAGAAACAACCTTTAACAAAAATATGAAGCGAGTGAAATAATCAATAATTAACACTTCTTGGTAAGGGGATTCTCGGATAAACCCGGCATTGTATATTTTCATTTCAAATTTTGTGCGAGGTCAATCGTTTATAAACAAAAACGAGTCTTCTAATTTTTCAAATATTAAGTATCGTATTTTAATAATTATAATTCAATTCTTTGTTTACCTTGGATGATAAGGTAAAGAGGATAAAAATTTACTTTGGTGCTCAACCAACGATTTAGTCTAGGGGCAATACATATGCCCGTGTTATTTCGAGGTCCTCGATTCTACCCTAGTGTTTCCGAAGCATTTTGACCTGCTGAATCCGAATTTTTTGGGTAGAAAGTCTGAAAATGGCGCCTTTAATTGTTATTAACAATTTTTATAAACAAATTGCAAAAATGGGTTTTTCGCGAAAAAAAAATGCTATCATATTCTTTGAGTTATTTTGAATAAAAAATATTTCTGCTAATTTTACGCTAAAGTGCAGTCCAAAGCCGCAAAAAATTCGCAAAGTTTAAAAAAACGTGAATTTTCACAAATTTGACGATGTACAGCTCAACGTATACTGCATTAATCTTAACGTAATTCGGCTCAAATTAAAGATTAGAATATATATTTTAACTTTAAATAGGCGCAAGATGATATTTGCAATGAGTTAAGTACTTTCTGAGCACTGCAATAAGCACTATTTGCGCGCGCGCTCACGGGTTTCCGCAACAGAGTTCGGTGCCGGGATTGAGTGCTCAGAAAGTACTTAACTCATTGCAAATATCATCTTGTGCCTATGTAAAGTTAAAATATATATTCTAATCTTTAATTTGAGCCGAATTACGTTAAGATTAATGCAGTATACGTTGAGCTGTACATCGTCAAATTTGTGAAAATTCACGTTTTTTTAAACTTTGCGAATTTTTTGCGGCTTTGGACTGCACTTTAGCGTAAAATTAGCAGAAATCTTTTTTATTCAAAATAACTCAAAGAATATGATAGCATTTTTTTTTTCGCGAAAAACCCATTTTTGCAATTTGTTTATAAAAATTGTTAATAACAATTAAAGGCGCCATTTTCAGACTTTCTACCCAAAAAATTCGGATTCAGCAGATCAAAATGCTTCGGAAACACTAGGGTAGAATCGAGGACCTCGAAATAACACGGGTTGTAATATTTGCCCCTAGACTAATTTATATGTAACCTCTATTATTAGTGTATTAAACATTCAAATTCCTATAATTTTATTATAAATATGATTTAAATGCTGAAAAATCTTCTTTTCGGTGAATTGCTGAAAATAAAAATTCTTGAAGAATTTGTATATAAAGTTATACGCTACTGTCAAATTTACCAGTAATGTAGTACATTTATTATTAAGGGGACAAGTCAATGTTAAAATTGAAAAAAAGCTATTCAATATTAACAATTAATAATTTTTTTTCCTAACAATTAAAAACATTTCTTAATTTTTTAAACAAATTATATTATCATTAACTATAATATTAATTTTTGTGGACAATTTATATGTCACATAACTATTTTAATTAATTATGACACTCCGTACTCTGTTTTTTACCATAATGGACTTACTGCAGGATATTTCAGGAACCACTTCATCGAATAGGCTGTTTTAACAGTAAGTTTCACATATGATTTTAATCAACTAGAATGGAACAGAATGTGTTAACGTTGTAATAAAAAAATTATTTTTATCTATTATTTAGAGAAATTAAAAATTAGAGAAAATAAACATTAGACTTTAATTGAAATTCGGTTCCATTCAAGTGGATTAAAAACATATTTACAGTTACTGTTAAAATTTCAGCCTATTCGATGAAGTGGTTTCTGAAATATCTTGCGGTAAGTCCATTATGGTAAAAAATTATAGAGTACGGAATCTCATAATTTATTGAAATAGGTACGTGACATATAAATTAACCAAAAAAAATTTCAAATAAAAGTTAATGATAATATAATTTATACCCGGTAGGTTACCGAACGAGTTAAAAAAGATAATTATTACGTTTATTTAAAAAAATATGCAATTTTATGGAAAACCCGAATACATAAGCATTAAATAATTAATCAATTATTCATTCTACAAAATTTCAGGTCAATACGACAAGGACACTCTGAAAATTTCTGCAACGGAAAATTACAGAATATCATTAAATTAATCAGTACATTTTGGGTGCAGAAATTTTGTAGGGTCTCGTTGTCGTATTGGACCTATAACTGTGTAGAATGAGTTATTATTTAATTATTTAGATTTTCCATAAAATTGAATATTGTTAAAATAAACGTAATAATTATGTTCTTTGCTCGGTCGGTAACTTACCATGTATGCTACCTTCTTAACGTTTGGAGTCATATTATGATATAAGCAAAATTGTTTGTGTTTATATGTAAGTGTATTTTTTCTGTTGTAATTTGTTCATTTATTGTTTTTTGAAAATAATGTGTACAGTTGCTTAACAAATAGTGCTTCATGAAGTTGACGTATAGTCCAGTCAAATTAGTTTAAATTGCCGACAATAAAAAAGTAGTCACAATATGAAACAACACAAATTAGCCAAACTTTTTTCCAAACAAAATTTGTGTACTTTTCCTATTAAAAAAACGAAAAGTTCCAAAAAACCGGTTTTTTGGTTATATTTTGAAAACTGTTAATAATAGAGAAAAAAGTTTTGAATACTTTTTATAGGCCTTGAAAATATCTATCGAGTAAAAAAAAGTTTGTTAAGACGCGTAATTAGCGTAATTAGTAACAAATTAAGTTTAAAGCGCAAAAATCGACGTTTTTTGACCAGCTGTCTATAGTATTAAATTTAATAATAATGTTAAAACATTACATTTGGCACAGATATAGAAAGTACACGAAATTTCAAATCAATATTATACAGTATCCTTATCGACAAACGTCGGAATTTTGCAATAAAAGATTGTTTTTTTGTGATTTTTTTTCAACATCCAACCAATTAGCTCACTTCTAATTCAATAAATGCATATTTAGTAAGTTAAGATTGAGGGCGGGACACTCAAGAAACCTAAAATAAATCCATTTACAGAAACGTGCATACAGATTGTTTTGAAACGTATATTAACCAACGAATTCCGATCGTATAACAAAGTTTGTTCAATTACGAAAGTCGCACCTGAACGAAAAAAAGGTCGAGCGATTTCGAGACATCAAAAGCATACGTCCTTCCTAACCAGTCAGCAACAGGAAAAAAAAGTCAAGTTGGAAAAATAATTGAAATAAAAAGTAGAGAAAGAGAAAGGGAAGCCGAGTATTGGGGATGGCAGGTATTAAAGCATTTGTCAGCTACCGCGGGAATATTAGCCCGAGGGTGGTATACCCAACATGTGTGTATGTGTATATACACACATGGAGACGAGACTTGGAGAGTGGGTTGGAACGTACACACTTATTAGCGTACAACTCTATGCATGGCGCAGGGCCAACTAGTTACGAGCCTGCCCGCGAACTAAAGTCCAGAGGTTTGTGCACGCCTGTATCAGGCCAACTATATGCTTCTCTTCCTCTCTCTCTCTCTCTCTCGCTCCCTGTGTTAATCTATGTTTGTATGCTGGTACTTCCCTTCTCCATACATATTCCAAGAAGCTCGCACAGGTTGACGTGAGAATAGCCGATTCTCTTTTCTTTTCTTTTTTTTTGGTGCTCTTTCATAGGAAATTTGAAGGTGCCGAGTGGTTGCGTGCTCCAGTGCTAGGTGTGGCGATTCCGCGTAAATTTACTTAATGAGAACGATGTGTGCGGAGGTGATTCCGCCGAGTGAATACACATTTCGGGAAGCTTGGGTTTACAGATAGTACGTTTCTTGGCCTTGTCACCTTGTGTTTTCCTTGCACATTAATCCAACTGACTGGTTTACAGTTTTTATCACACATTATTATAGAAAGAATAAATTTGGGTGACTGCCCCGGTATATCTATATGAATGGATGGCAGTGGATGAACATCATTTAGTAAAAAATGTTATTTATACATTTTAGATGCCAAGCAAATTGTTATTTTACAATTAATTATTCGCATTATTTTTAACTATAAGCAAAAGCAAAGGTCACGTGACCTGTTCATTATAGCTGACCTTATAAAGTTCATTGATTCCTGAAGCCACCCTAGGCACAATTCATTCGTTACTTTATTGTTTACGCGTAACCGCAATCTCTGTGCATATTGACAATAATTCACTCTTGCTTATAATTACATTTAATCAAATCACATATCAAATGATACTGCGCGATTTATTTATTTTAACATAGTTAATAATAAGACATATATAATATGCATGTGAAAAAAGATGAAATTTTTCTAAAGGTATATATAGGCTCGATGAGGATAAACGCCTTCTACCGAGCTATCGAAACGACGCCGAATAATTATGATTCGTTCATCAAAATCGACGAAAAACATCCTTTAATTACCAAATTGCATGGACGATACTAAAAATTTATTAAAAAATGAATTATTTTACTATATTCAAGCGAAAAATTTATTAATCATTCAATTTTTAGTAACAATTAATTAAAGAAGTTAAATATTGGAAATTATTTATAAAACATAATAACAATTTCTAAAGTCCAGATTGTCGGACATATAACAATATTTATTAACAATAGTTATTTATATTTAAATTTACTTTTTATTACTACTAAATATAAATTTATAATTTTTTTGATCTTCATCGCTAAATTTGAAAAACTTTAATAAGTATAATAAAAAATAATGACGCGTACTTGGCCATTTATACAAAATGAATTTTGTATTAGCTGTATTATTGAAAAATCGTAACAAAAGGTAAGGTAAAGTTTTACAGAAAAAAGAAAAAGAAGAATGGACGTCGAAAATTTACCCCGCTACCGCAAGTTGGAACACATTCGCTTAGTTAATTATCTGGTTGGTTGGTATATATGTAGGTCAACAACGATTAAGAGATTTCTTCCCGATATTTTATTGCAAAGTGGTAGGTACGAGGAGGGGATATTGTAGTAAAGGATCATACGTCGTACGCCAGGATCGGGTAGACCCCTCCCGAATTTTTTCGCGGACGTACAATTTTTCATCGGTATAGCCTCAGAAAGAGCGAGAGGGAGAATGGGAGGGCTCGCATTTGGCTGGGGATCAAAGGATCAGAAGGCCTAATTGCTATTTACCCTAGCCCACCATACCCATCGTCTAGACCGCAGGCTAAAGCCTTCCTTCCTCCTCCTGCACCACTCCAACTTGTATATCTACTCCCTCGTGCGCGCTCTCTCTCTCTCTCTCTCTCTCTCGTGCATCTTTATCCTTCTCGTTCTATTTCTATACCTCTATTCCCTTGGCATCTTTTTATCCGACGATGTTCCAGGAGCTACTTCTTCTTTTCTTTCTTCATCTTCTTCTTCTTCTATTTTCTTATTTTCTTATTTTCTAGTATTTCACTTCCTATCACAGCATTGTAGGCTTTTGGTTTTTCCATTCAACGTTTTTACTTGTAGAAAGAATCCACGTGAATGTGGATCTTTTGAGGATATACCGAGAAACATGCTTCGAATGTAGAACTAGAGACGTACCGAAGAAATTGTTATGTTAATTTAAGAAACAGAATGAATATCAAGTATATACGATGTACGAGGATTTTCTTGATAGCCGCGTGGTTCGATAAGAAAAATTTACTGTACTGCAGTGTACTCGATTATGCAATCGTGAGTGCACTCTATGCGTATAAGAAACAAAAATGAATAATTTAATTGTTGCTCGATAGAGATAATAAACCAGTTGAACATTTAACGATACGATAATTTAGTGATCGTTTGAATGATATACTTATATGGGACGTTGGTGAATTTAAGGTGATGCGCCCTCACGTTGCGAGAGAAATAAGTATCAAAGTGTATATACATATACCTGTATGGCATGGCACATCGAGGACTCGAGAACCAGTGAATTTCCATAAACAAGTGCGCATTCTCCTATTTTCCCGTACGTGGCCATTATTCGAAATCTTCTTCTATGCGGCGCATAATCTTCGCGATATGTCGAGCCAGACAGACGGAATAATAAATCTAGCCCCTGCTCCTTCAGAGAGAGAGAGACCGAGTCCAACGAGTTTTCGGTTAAAACTTGACTTGTGCGCCTGTCTGTTTGAGGATTTCCCCAGAAATTACGGAATTGTTTGTGCGCTCCAACGTGCGCCTTGGATTCTTACGCTCACAAACTTTCCGTAGGAGGAAAGCGTCTTGCAGTCAAACGAGAAATATATCCCGCCGAAATATAAAAACAACACACACACAAATAAGTATATTTTTAAATAATGCTTGACCGAGAACCAAATGCGTATTGGAATTTTTCGTCGTGTAAAAAAAGTTGCATGAATATCGAGGGTATATACAGAGAGGGTTACCGCGTTAAATATAGTAAAATTTTTTCTTCCTCCTTTGCGCACACCATCCATCATTCGCTTTTGCAAAATTAGTTACACGCCCACTAAAGTTCCGCCCAGCAGTTTCGCGGGACCATTTAGAAAATGCAAATTTCCGAGTGCAACGTCCGTGTATGTGTATATATATATATACAGAGATAGAGAGAGAGGGAGAGAGACACGTACGGGGAATGTCTTCGAGTCTGCAGTTTGAAAAAGATGCGACGAGGGTCCGGGAGCATGACTCCCTCGAGGATCTTACCAAGCTACAGATTGCGCAACTTCGAGTACTGTGAAAAATGTCCCGTGCCATTTTTCAGGATTAGTCGGTCGCGAGAGCCCCGCGAGTTTTACCTTCCTCTATCCTTCTCTCGTGAAACTCAACTCCTCTACCGGGTGAAACGAATCTGGCGAAGACGGAGGAGAGGAATTTTGTTACGGTCATGCGGGAAAGTGAAACAAGATCTTTTCCTCTCTTTCCCCTCCAACCCCCAACCCTTAACCCCTCTCTTTCGCCCCTCCTTTTTTTAGTTTGCAGTTTTAAGAATTCCATTAGCGAATTGCAAAGTTTTGCAACTGCTCTAAGTTTCAAAATAGTTTTTTTCTTTCGTTAAGACGCGGATTATTGAATTTGATAAAGGTATAAGGGAGAAAAAATTAACTTTAGGATTAGTCGTTTATTTTTTATTTTATTTGTTCTCCTTCAAAATCATATAATTGTTATAAAAACGAAATTAATTTAACGGTGAGCGGCCAAATGGATTGGTACACATTGTAATAATCAAAGAGTGAATGCAAGTCCAAAAATAAATTAGATATTGCACGGTTAGTTCTCCCTTTGGTCCGGTATAGCTCGTATCGACAAATTCTACAAACCTACAAAATGTTACAACAACTTAACAACTCAAAGCCGTCAAAGAGCAAAACAATTTCTATTTAATCTGCTTTACATTTGAAATATTCCGACAATCTGGTATTAACGGCGTACATTGTTTGCCAACGAAATGAACATTCGGCCCTTCCAAGTTAACAACAAAAAAAACAATTAACTTCGGGGCATTTTTTTTACCAGTGGAAAGCCATTACATCAACGAGTAAACCTAGTAGTAGGTAATACCGAGCGAGAATCTCTGGCCTAACAACAACAAAAAAAAAAGGGATCGAAAAACATACCGACAGCAATTCGCAACACTGTATTTCACTTCGCGTTTGCTCAGCGAATCGACGTTTGCGCGTGTTTCGCGTAATTATCCAGTCTAAATAAAAAAAAAGAGAGTGAGAGAGTGAGAGAGGGAGAGAGCGAGGGGAAGATAGACCGAGCGCTAAAAATTCCCAGAGATCCGTGTTTTGTCGGATGTTTACCCAAGTTGCAGAGCAATCCGCGGCACGTTTTCCCCGGCCGCGAATAATGCGGCCGATGAAAATCGGGCATAAAATTGCATAAACAAACCGACAATCGATTCCCGAGCTGGGATCCTTTCAATGATAAACAAGCCGGCACGGTAAAAGCTTATGCATCGAATGATACGGAAATATCTCGTGGTGCAAACGGAATGGGGAATTCGATGCGCCTCGATGATAAACAGAATTACCATACAGAGGGAGGAGGAGGGCCAGGAGGGGGGGGGGGGAGGTTGAAAAAAACGAGAGGTATTTACAATTTGGAGAAAAAAAAGGTTTTTTCTTCAAACGAAGTGAGAGGTGATTTTTAGGAATTTTTGTTTACTCGTTGTTCAAACGGTTGTTATTTTTCGACGGTGATTGGAGCCGCACACAGCTACGTCTATTTTTACATAGATTTCGTGGGAATTTAAAGCCTTTTATCTATCCTTATGCTGATATTTTTACGATTATTCTTTTTTACTTGATCAGTGATAGAAAAGTTTATCACGTGCATTTTGCGCGTTTACGTCTTCATTTCAATTATATTACCATAAAACGATTTTTAAAATTGGTATATCTTTACAAATTTGAATATGGGCGCGCGTATAATTTGTTCATAATTTATTTTCTCAAATGAACCAGAGCTCGCACAGGCTTCTCTACTTCTGCCCTGATATTAAATTTTATATATAGCCGTTGCAAAGTGATATATTCTATAACCACGCTACTAAAAATATTTTTCAATAATACCAAATTTTTTGAATTACTGGAAGCATAAAATGTACGTGAATAGATATATATTTATTTACATATATATTTGATTCCACGTCAAGTTATCCGGACAAAAAATAAATATTATTTTTAATAGTTGCATTCTACAGGAAATCACTTGAAGAAAGGAAAAGAATTTTTTCTCATATTGGTCAAATCTCTGGATTTTTACCTCATATTGGTGCATGTTTAACTCAAAAACTATCAACTTTTTGTTGTACATGAGCATTTCATGTCAACTGGTTGGATCAAAATTTTAAAGTGCATCAAATTTTGGGTACAGACTGGAAATGTTTTTCAGAAAACCAAAAAAAATTTTTAGGTACAGCAATTTATTTGTTAGAAAGTTATTCTAACCTAAAAACGCAAAATTTTTCAAGTTCTTTTCAACACCAGCTGTTTTTACCGTTGCTTATCTCAAAATCTATCAACTTTCATTATATAAAATTATATGTAACATTTGTTGCTGGTTATTTCTAAAATGTATCCTTTCGCGTTAGAATTATTACTCTCAATATCGATGACTTATAGAGTACAAGTCAACATTGATGTTTAAAACAATAAATTTAAATACTAAATTCTGGAAAAAATTTCGTTTTATTCTTATTTTTAATACGTAAATATTACTGAAAACGGGTTTAGCATTTTGACTTACGGTTACTATATGTTTAGTATAAAATTGACTAAACCACCGGAGTAAATATATTACTTGAGTTTATTGAGAAAAATGTACTTAGGTACATTAAGTAAATTTGACTTGACTTTTCTTCCGTGCATTCAAGAGTGAGATACCGACCCTATACTTGACTTTTCCATTTTTAGTATTATAATATTTGACTTGGCGTTGTAAGGCTTATACACATAGACACACGCTCAAGTGCAGGTTCGTTCGTCCGCGTGTATTTGTACACGGCACATTCTTATGTTTTCAAATATAAATTTCGTCTAGTGTATAGGCCGTACACGGTACGTCTACACTCTCGATACCTTTTCCCGCACTCTTTTTTGTTTACCTATATATATTTACATGACCTATATAGATTTTAAATGCATACATCGATTTGTGACACCAACTTCGAAACCTCAGTTTTATTGGTTAAATTATATAAAAGCTGTATATTTTTAAATTACTATGCGTTTCCGAAAGAAAAAGAAGAAAGAAAGAAAGAATACTTGTGCGCGCGTGGAAAAGTAAATTAATTGTTTAATTAAAGGAATAATAATATTTCGTAGATTATTTTTTTCTTGTGGAGCGCACGCATATATACGCGAGGGAGTAATTAATAATTTATTACGATGTATATATCCCGTGGTAAAATATTTGAATAATGATAAATTGTTTATTATTAGTCGCGTAGATGGAAAGAGAATGTTCAAAGCGTAATTATTAACAAATTATTTGGAAATCAGAATGCGATGAAATCATTAATTCATTATTATACAAATATCGAAATTACTATTACGTCCCTTTAAATATACGTACATTTCCAGAGATATTTTCAATAAAGTTCAATGCCCATTATTTGAGTACGTATACGAGTATATCGATCATTTTAGGCTCCTATACCTATATCGATGTTAGTTAATCAGTTCTCTTTTAAATATATATTCTTTATTGCATTACGCGGCTAAATTTTGTAAGATCGCAGTGTAGTCAACTTTTAAAGTTTCATTCGCGACACAGCACCAGTGAAACTTAATGTTTTGTTTTAATAAATAAACCACCCGCGATTGCAGATTTAAGAAAGCAATCGTTTCACACCTCTCAACAAGTGAATCCCACATGTATGATACGTTTTACGAGGAACTACGTAACGAGATTAAATATGTAGTGTATATGTACGCGTTGTATATATCGATAAATTCAATCTCAATTTTAAGTTTGTGAATCTTTGAAACACGGTGAAATTAAAGGAAGAAAAAAAGGTAAGTTATATCCGAAATGCAAAAGTATCTGGAAAACTTTAGCGTATAGGGATATCCGATTTCTCAGACACATGCATCTTCATTCAGTGGGAAGAGAAAAAAAAGTGGATGAAATCCGTCTTTTTTCGGTCGTATCTAACATTCTCTTGAAACTATATTCATCCCGGGTGTTGCAAATACTGCTGGGGGATAATGTAATAGCGCACGACAATGAGTACCGAATGTATTTTCTACCAATCTGTAAATTGAGATAAATAATTTGATAAATCATAAATTCTATACACGTAAAGATGTACAGATATCTTCCTCTCTCTTTGTCTTTTTTTTTTTTTAAATTAATCATCATTAAAAAAGTTATCGGTATATCAAAGAATATCGAGGATTATGATTGATATAAATTTACAGGTACGATGAACACGTTTGGTTATGTGGGGATCTACGTGTACGGGTGTATGTACGTATATACATATACAGCATATAACGTGTGTGTATATAGCGAGGGTCGAAGATATAAATGCAAGCTGTGCCTTCCTTTATTATTACGATACTCTCGCAGTATAATTAATCAGTGTTATCGCAGTCCTCTCTTACACTTGCTGTTTCCATTCACTAAAACTGCGTCTGTGTGGGTCTACTCCTACGAATATTCACACAAAATGAGAACTTTACGAAATTTTGTAACGGATCCACCCGCGTCAGCGAAACGAGCCAAAACGGGAAAGTTGCCTCTCTAGTCAACGAAAGATGTGCGTCTTTCTCCAACTTTTCTCGATGCGATTTATCACTGGTCGAATAAGATTTACCATCCCTCTCCCTCTCTCTCCCTCTCTCTCCCTCTATCTCCCTTCAATCCCGAACAAACGGATCGTCGATCGTCTTACCAGGGTACCTAACTTTCTGATCCAGTGTAATCAAGTGTGTTTTACGCGATAATTCCTGATTAAGTTAACCCTGCTTTTTGCGATATATCTCCTCTCTTTCTCGATAAGTGCCATTACTTTTACGTCGATTTACCTGCGGTTACGTCTGGATATACATTTTCATTTTTTTAACTTTATTTTAATTTACCATTCCAGTACGTACAGTGAGAGATTGATTCAAAAGCGTTTATTTCACCTTAAGGCAAACATACATGTAAAATTTTACATAAAATACATATATATGTATTGGATAAAAGTATAAAAGATAACAATTTGTAGCGTAAAAACATGGAAAATGGTGTTTTGCGTAAAACAAAAGAAAGATTATGAAAACAAATGTAACGTAAGTAAATCATATTTATTATAAGTATTAATAATTATTTTTACTAAATAATATAGTTAGAGAGAACACGAGAGAAAGAGAGAGAGAGAGAGAGAAAGTAAGTTTTTAAACAATTTCCTTCGTTTTTATTGTACGATCACGGGTAATACAGACGATTCAGAGAAGTGTAAAAGCGCCAGAAATATATAATAATAATACCAACTTTATCTTCTCGAATGAATATAAAGGAACGATCAATTTTCGTTAAAACGTACAATAAAATAGTAAAAATTATACGAGAGGTAAATATTAATTAGTCTTTTAAGATAAAATGAACACAAATTACAAATAATATTGAGATAAATGGCGTACAAATCTTACCTCTAAAAGAGAAATTCAACGAGCACAAATCAAAAGAGAAAATGGAAAAACGAGTTGAAAAAGGCAAGCGAAAGTACTTCAGTACACTCGAGAATACTCGGCGCTCTTGATTGTACGGGTTTTGGATTTGCCCTACCCGTTCTCTCCCTTTTTCTTTTATCCTCCCTTTTTTTTGCCTCGCTCGCACGACGATTCTTCGTCTTACGTATCTATCCGAGTATACGTATATTCTACTCCCTCGATTCGCCCAAGAAAAATTGGTCGTCGATCAGATCACGAGACGATAATCTATTAAGATATACTCGATAGAAAAATTTATAATATAATTCAATTTAATTATACATTTTATTCAATAACACTTTGAGGCGAGTAAACGAAATACGCGTGCGGACCAACACGAAAATTGAATAATATGAAATTTTTTTAACAATACGGCTTTGTGCGATTTTTGTGGCTTTAAGGAAAAAGCAGCTTTTGTTTACGTCCCTCGGTTCTCGGCCACAGTCCTTTTTCCCGCTTTTAAAATTTTCTTTTCCTAAGCACTTTTACTTTGAAGCACAAGGTTGCATTTAAAGCTTCGATGATGAGATTCGCCTTGACGTTTAATCCTCACAAAGAAAATTTTTACAATATCCCTAGGGAAATTAAAAAAACAAAAAAAAAACACACAGAAAGTACAAATTTATTTATTTTTATTTTATACACGTATAAGTATATTTTCGTTTTTACATCCCTTGTTTCTTTAAATCCCAAATTGCACGTTTAAAATATATTTTATAAAGAAATATTGTATTTCACCTGCTAAACAATACTTTAACGTTACTACGTTTTCTTCTTAACGTAAATAAATTTTTCATTTCTTTGGATAAAAATGGTAGAAAATATTAATATTCTAGGTTGTAAAAGAACTATTAAGTACCATCACAAGCTCTGTTTCTGTTTTGCGTTGTATGTGTGTGTGTGTGTGTGTGTGTGTGTGTGTGTATAAATCCAATAATGAAGTTTAGCGGTGAAAGCCAAAAGTACGAAAGTGAGGTAAAGAAAAGATAAAGAGGAAAAAGAAAGAATCAACCGAAGAAAGAAAATCAATTGCCATATAAAAAGGGTTGGAAGGTGTGCTTACTTCGGGCAATCTTGACAGATGGGTAGAGTTCGCGTAAATAAAAGATACGAGTCGTGATTTCGTCGGTCATTTATTTGACTTGTTTACCTATACACACACACACACACACAAACACACACACACACACACACACACACATATATAGACATACACACAGCAATGGATAAGTCGACCGCATTACTTAGTAAGGTATGTGAGCATTTTCTTAATCTAAATCAACCCAAGTTCTGATGATTCACTCAGTACAGCCGCACATTCCTTATTGATCGTTCGGTCGAGCACATGCGAACCGATATATTGAAAATATTATGAAATAGAATTTATAAATTTTTGTTAAACTGTATTATTAATAAAATTCGAGTTTTATTTCAAATTTCCGTAATGGAATAACGTACGTTAGACAGTTACTTAAAGTTTTACTCGCCATGTTTTTGTTATGGTTTATCATTGACACATTTAAGGGATAGAATTTAATAATTTTTCTATTAGATGCGTTCCTAGAAAATTAAAAACATAAAGAGCTTTTAAGTAGATACTACATTATAAAAGAGTTACCTTGTGCGGGGTACATGTATTTTTCACCCGTTCTAAGGAAGAGACGTTGGTTAATTCATAATATCGAACGAGCGCGAGAAGAATAGTTTCTACATATACAGAGGGAGGAAAGGAGAGGGAAATAGAGTAAGGTAGGAGGGTAAACGCAGAGCAGTCGTAAAAAGTCTAGCGGGTTACAAGTGCTTCATCTTACTTTGGCCACCAAACTGGGCGTCCTTGATTTTTAAGTGATTTATGCGTATTAGAGAGAATTTTATGGTTTAAAGGTAACTTTCCGCTATATATCGTTAACTCTCTACTTACGTAACATTTTCTTTAGCATACCTCTCTTTAGTTCAATATAATGCAAAATAATGGACTAATTATTTATTTACTTTTTTGCAGGAGTCAAAATCACGTGTTTTTAGAAAATGTCTGTATGGATGTGTGTGTGTGCGTGTACGTATACCGTCGTATTTTTGTAACTACTCGGTCAGTATCGCTCAGTTTGCGTATGCATTGCTGTTTATTTTCCAAATTCCGGAAAAGACTTTGATTATTTATCTCCCAAATAATTTTGGTTTTAAAAACAATTTATATTTTTGAAAAATTAATTTTAAAAATATTATTAATTTTTTTAATTGGACCAAATGTACTTTATAGAGAATACAAAATTTGAATTGACTAATTATCTCTATTAGTTTATTTGTTATTTAAAAAAAGGTATTTATTTTAAATATTTTATATTTTGAAAATTAATTAGACAAATGTGCTGAAAAAATTTACGACGAAAGAACCGTGTAATGGTTAAAACTATAAAAATTCAAGTAATTACATCTATTAGTTACGATTAAAAAAATTAAAATGTTAAAAAATTGGTGTTTTTATGTCGAAGTACGTTTTCAGGAATATAGTATAAAGATAATGTTTTATGTTTTAAATTGATACCATCGATAGTTATTTTATGTCAGTTGCGGAAAATTCAATCTGATTGTAAACAATGTTCTTATAATGAAGAAAAATTCTTGGAATATTTTAAACAGAAGATTACGAATAATATTAATTGAGAATTGACGAAATGACCTTTATTTTTCTATTTTAATAATTTTTTATTACATTTTTCATATAGATATGAACTTTTTTTATTATACAAATACATTAATTTTTTTAGCTACCTATTATTAGGTATATAAGTGTCAATCAGAAAAAAATAATATTTTTCGAAATGTTGTAAGATTTCGTTTTGAATAATTAAATAATACTATAATTGAGTAATATATTACATATAGGATCGACATTTATTAATTTGAGGAAGCTACGTGCCAATTAATTGGCAGCGGTTTTTTTAATAACAATCTACATGTATAAAACGTGTTTACGTATATGCTCATTATATACGTATATCCAATTTCACGTGGTGTAGTAAATCATATTTAAAATGAATTTGATCAAAATATAATCATAACGGAATTTAAAGGATCGCATAAGCGCGAGTACAATTTTAACCGCACATTCTGCTTATATGCGTGAAATTTTATATTTTACGCGCGAATAACGTCAAAAGTGTCTTGCTAGTGATTTGCCGGTTGCTCGCAATCCCTCTGATCTTTCGCATTCGATTTACATAAATTTTAACCGTCCCGAAAATTTTATATCTCCACATACGTATATATATATATATATATATATATATATATATATATATATATTTCTACAAACACGTGGTATACGTGTACATCACACACATATATACCATAGAAAGAGAGAGAGAAGCAACCATTAATTCTTTTTTTCTTTTTTTTCTCTTACTCTGACGATCTTTTATTAAGATATCCAGTGTAGCACGCACAGAAACTCGCGCGTGCATTCATTTTTCAAATCACCCAACTATATGTATATATATAATATATATATATACACACACTTTCATCCAAACACAACGCGAGAATATCGTACAACGAGTCAGTCCTGTTGCAGCGGCGAAATTCCCTTCAGGGTATATATGTATTTGATCGAGATTATTTTTTTTTATTCACTTACTTTTCACTCTTTTTTTTATTCTTGATGTAATAAACTTTTATGATTAATGTTTTGCGCTATACAATTGATTAAACGTCCGGGATAACGGAAAATTTTATGTAAAATACAAAAGTTTTTTAATAATTATCATTTGTTTCACTGTTGAAGAAAAGTATAAGCTATTCCCACATATATACCAGTATAGTTATAGTAAATTTTTGTTAAGGTGAACCGTATACACCTATTCGGTAGATTTCAAGTTCAATCGGAATGTGTAATACGCGTATTGTAATCGCGGATATATCCATATTTTATTCGGCAGCTCCCACACCGGAATTTTGCAAAGTGTGTGATATTTAGTTAAAAATGAAATATAAAAGAAAAAAGAATAACGAGAGTTCGGGCGTAAATTGAGATATCAGTTGACAATGCAGAATTCACAATTAATTTCTTTTACAACATCGAACTCAGGTTGTTTCACGCTCGGCTCGGTTGCAACGCTGCACGCCGTAAAACCAAGCAAAGCGATAAATTATCCCCGAGTTCCCATAAAAAAGCAAACTTTTCCAAGAGCACGCGAGAGTAAAGGCGATATTTTCGGTTTATAAAAATGTAGAGTAATTCCAAGAATAGCGAGCCGAGCCTCAGAATCCCGTCGAGTCGATCGTAAACTTTTTTTTCCCTTAAACCTCTAACCCCTAACCCCTAACCCCTAACCCCCTCCTCCCTCTACCCCGTTATCGCTTATGCTCGAGATTATCACGACCTCCCTTCTTCCCCACCACCTCATTCTCTTCTCGTATATTTCTTTTTAATTTCTACGATGTGTTTACCCTGCTCTCTCTCCCCCTCTCTTCCTTTTTTTTTATTCCACGGACTCGCCAAAGTTACCGTAAACTTCGTAATTTAACCATAAAGCTCGTAAACAATGTGCCACCTATTATGTATAGTTAATATAATTTGATAAACTTTGTCGATACGACGGTGGAAATGTATTTTAAATTAAAAATTTATAGAAATTCGAATAGTACATGCCCTGTGAGTGACAGTTGCATTGTCGTTCGGGTATACACACACACACAGAGGAGACAGAAGGATATCTGGCGTAATACCGTGCTTTCGCGGTCGGAGGACAAGATGCGCAAGACGCAGTAAATTGCCAGTTCCGTTAAGAGATTGGATAGGCCGCAGTCACCTATACCCGTCGAGAAATATAAACGGGAAATTTCCTCCAAGATTGTGGATACATACATCTTTTTACTCCACCCCCCCCCCTTGTTTTTTCTTTCTTTTTTGATCGAATGTGTATTTTAGCTTTGATAAATCATCTATCCTACGTGTCGATGGTTTACTCACTATATTACATTCATATAGTACAATATACCGTATATAGGTATCGTATATACCCACCCCTTTATTAATCATTATTATATCTAGTGTTCATTATATTTTATAAAATATCAATTATATCGTAGGAAAATTAGAATGTTAATTTATCACGAAAAATTAACGTGAATCATATGTATAAAATAAAGTAATACGTACACATTTAATTAACGTTGTATATATTATATTGTTCAATTAAATATGTACGTATATAAGTACAATATTTATTGAGAATCGTGTGTTTTCGTGTATTTTGTAATAAGTTAAAAATAGTCGATAAAAGTGATGATTAATTTAGTGGATAAAGAAGGAATGAGAAAAGGAAAGAAAAAGGTAAAGGAGGAAAGAATATAATGGTGGAGTTGATCGTAATGAAACAAGGACGAGGAGGAGCGGTTGTCTCAACTAAGATAATAACATTAAGAAGGCGTGTGTTATGACTTACCACAAGGTCCCTCGTGTTTGACCCTCGTATCCCTGCGTTGTTGGCAGCTAGCCCGACTGAGCATACAGTGATTCGCGTAAGTGACACCGTCGTAGCCGCAGACTGGAGCCTTGGTGTCCGGACAAGCGGATGGACACTGGCACATCGCTTGCCCTTCGGATACCACGCATCTCATACCCAACGCGCAGAATGTCCTCTCGCATGGTTCTGAAAACACAAGATTACCACGTTATATATATAAACATCATGTACACATACGTTTAATTGCATTATCATTTAAACTTTTTGTTAATTCATTTTCAAGGAACTCGATAGCTGCGTCTATCTCCTCTTTCACGATATATATACATACAATTATTCCACGTGATTTACAATTTCACGTTATTTGGCTAGCGGGCTCCTTGGTGTATATTCTACACTGATTAGTTGCGTCTAATTTAAACAATTTTTAAACTCTACATTTTACCTGAAATATAAATATATATATACACACATGTGTTGTTATTTTAAGTGTAGTGCGCCAGTATACGTGAGAAGAGACAAAAATAGAGGTGTTAGTTTTTATCACGTACAAAAAAAAATATCACTACGTAAATAAATTGTCACAGCGTTCATTAGTAAAAAGATTGTTACACGATACACGTATGTTGTTGTTATTGTTGTTATTATTATTATTGTTAGTGTTAACAGAGTTAAAAGAAATGAAATTCATGGTCTCCGGGAGGCTTCTTCAAAATACCTCCCATTCCACTCGGTTTTTTATTTAATTTTTTATTTCAGTTTTCGAATTTTTTTGTTTTGAAACGGAAAAAGGCGCTCAATTCGAAGAGAAAAAGAAAGGAAATTCGACATCCCTTTTCTTCCCAAGACGTTTCTCCTGGAAGTGAGCCCAGTGTGGATGCAATCAATTTCCTCCACCCTCTCTTGGTTCCGAATACATATATAGGTATAGAGCGAACCTCGAAAAGTCGATTCGAGCGGAAAAGACGGAAGCTACCGCGCGACTCCTCTCTTCGAGCCTTCGGATAATCAGTGCACGCGCTCTTGGTCATTAATATAGCCCTCCCACTTTTCTCCGTTCGTTCTCTCTTAGTTGATCCCAACCCGGTGGTATAGAGCGCGCGGGAAAAAATCGTCGGACGTTCGGTTGGTGCTCGGCTCTCTCTTCCCTCTTCCCTCTTCCCTCTTCCCTCTTCTTCTCGAGCGTAGGAAATCTTTAACGGGGATTTTCCGGTGAAGGATTACCGAGACATTAGACCAACTTTTCCTTCCTATGTAGGAATGAGAGAGGTAGTGTGCCGCGGACATGGCTTACGTGCCTAAGTTTTTGATGAATGATGAGATCTGTGTGAGATTTGAATAGTTGCCTCTCGTACGAATGCACGAACACCCCCCTCTCTCTCTCCTTGCTCCTGAATGTAAGCGAGTATACCTCCATTTTTTCCCCCTTTTACTTCTTGATGGATGGAATTTCGTACGTTGAGGAATGGTTATCGTAACTTCCGGGTAAATGTCTTTTATACATTTTTAATGCGTCATTTATGCAATTGGCAGAATCGCGTGACCTCCCCCCAGCCTTATACACAATGCTCTTTATTTTAAATATATGAATATATACACACACACATTTCTTAATCAAGTTGCAGCTTCAGAAAATGAAATATGGAGATACACCCGGATAATATATGTTCTCCTCAAGATAATGTTATACTTTGTTTTTCTTTTTTTTATATAAAACGGATATATGACTGAGTACCATTTGAATCGTGATTTATATTAATATTATTATAAATAAAATTGTAGTGGGATTGTTATCGAAGCGACGAATGATTATTCGCGTGAAAACCGATACGGTTTCGATTACCGCATTGTATTATCGCATCTATACATTCCCGATTGATTACGATACTTTGGCATCGAGAAGATGTACGTGCAGTATTATACGTAATCTAACATTCTTTCTCGAATTTAACGGAGAACCCACCGATTTCGGGAATCCGTATAATATGTATCACAATACGTTATGTGCATGTGAATTGATTTTAACCACGTACCCACACACACACACACACACACACACACACACACACAGACGTACGAACACGTATATACAGGCACAATAATATCTAAAATTGTATACATACAACATTTGTTTAATTACTCTCAGTAATTCTTAGGTAATCACATTAACAAACTCGATTTCACAGTACCTATTAGGATTTTATTTATATAGAACGTTCGTCTGTCTATTTTTTCACTTTAATCGCGATAATAATTTTTCGTATCTTTTTCTTCGGGTTATATACAAAGAAGCGAAAGACGAGAAAATGGCCTGTCTTTCAAAGTTTACTGTGCATATGATAAAGCTGAAGGAAATTTTCAATGGAAGTATAATATTTTGGATCTTCGTGAATACATATAAGGTACAATATATTTACGTTTTTATATGGATTGTTGGGCGATATGATGTCTGATAACGAATACAAAATGTACAAGAAAAATTTTCACTTTTTTTTCTTCTTCCCTGAAACTTACAAGCATTACTCACGTCGAATGGAACATTTTTTTAATATTGCCTGATTAAACCTATTATTATATATTATTATTATTATCTTGAATAAGCTGATGAAGCAATATCGATTATTTATATATATATATATATATATATATATATATATATATAGGTAAATTGGACGTATCTTTGTTTACGCACAATCAGCTAATTGAATTCAAACCGAAGATGTTACGTGTATAATAATACAATAAATTCGTATTTTTTCATTATTAGAAAAAGTATTTTTTCTCTAAAATAATCGAATTCAATTGCACAAAAATTGTTCCACGTTGCGTATAGATACTTTTGATTATCGTCGTGTACTTTGGAAAGAGCAGAAGAATACGAGTAACCTGTGTACTTACACGTGGAGGAAGGAAAGAAAGAAAGGAAGAAAGAAAGAAAGAAAGAAAGAGAGAAAAAAAAAATGGAAAGTTGATATGCAAAGTACTACGGTGCATTAGATCGCACGCACATAAGGGACTCTATATACTAGATATAGCTGCTTTTAGCAGTAAAACTGCGTTAGCGAAGCACTTTTTTAACCAATTTTTCCGCTCCAGAACAAATTTACTTTAGAAGAGAAGTGGTATACGCTTTCTCCTTTTCCTTTTCTATTTATATTCCCTTTTTCACTTACATTTCCTTTTAATACGTTTCGAAAGAAATATCGTCGCTATATGCTATACGCGCCGTAATTATTATTTATCGAAACATTCGCTCGAGCTATTGTCGCGTTACCCATTACGCAATACCAATTTCTTCTTCTTCTTCTTCTTCTTCCACTTTATTTCTTTATCACTCGATAATTAATAATCTAATTTATATTTGCGATAAGTAATAAAATACGAAATTCAAGCATGCGATTTATTCTATATACACGTATTGTATATAGTTGAAATAATTTACTAAGTACATAGTAATAAATTAAATAATATATGTATATATATAGATATATCGAGTGATAAATTACTGTCGCGTGTATGATTAAAATAAATTATAAACGCAGCAGTTTAATTGGATTAATTGTACTTAATTAACAAGCTTCTATACAATATATATATTTATTTCTTTTACACGTAATCTATACCTCACTCGCGGGTATAATTATATAGATATATATAACATGTAGATATACATGTATACCTATTTTTCGGTTTGAAAACGTTAAATCTGGTCGTTTTGTTCGGCCGTCGGTATACGTAGGTATTGTAGACGTGGTCGAATATTAAACGGTGTCTCTTAATTTATTAAGCCGTACGAAATCAGTGGAATCGATAAACGTAAGTAATTAATAATAGTGATATTAATAATCACGTAATCCCATTAAATCATCGAATGAAAAGCGCATAAGCAAAACTAAATTACATCTGCATACGCGTATACGCTATTACGAACGTATCCCGGGACTTACTAATCGAGCACTTTCCATAATATATAATCAAACAGTATTGCGCAGTTGGAAAGATATACATGTGCATATAAATATACATATAGACGCGTACGCGATTTACGCGATTTACGCGATAAATTAATCCGAGACAGTGCAACAGGAAAAAAAAATGGGGAGGGTGGAACTGAAATGGGGGTAAAAGAAATAATTGTGTCGTATACGTTTATTAATTTCCGATGAGGTTATTGGCTTTTCTTTCGTACGTTCAATTTACAATATCTCGTTTTTTTGGATTTCTTCCTCTTTTTACTCGTGCAACGTGTTTATCAAATCCCTCGTAATCCTAGAACGCACAGCTTACATTATTAAAGTATAATTATATATATATATATATTCTCGAAAAAGGTGAGACGTGGAAAGTTTGAAGGTAACCTCGAAGAAGAAACTAGTGTCATTTTCTCGTGGAAAATGTTCGAGAGAGTCGCGCAATATTTCACTTCGTTTTATACGAGAGTAAGAATATGAGGGAAAGAGACAGAGAGGAAAAGTGCGCACATTACGGGGTAAACACTAAACAGGCTCGGTTGCTCGCGTTAAGTAGCGGCACGTCGCGTGGCAGTAGCGAGGGTCAACGCTCGGGTCAGACCGATCGTATCAACCTTAGTAACTCTTACCTACACACCTGCGAGAATGTGTGCAAGACGAAAGTGGATGCATTCTTCCATTCTTCCATTCTTCCGAGTATATACCTATACTCTTTTGCCCTCGCGTTCCTTATCCTTCGGGTTATTCACTTTTATTATTTCACTTTAACGTCTAACGTCTTCTTCCTTATTTTTAAGTGAATTTTACTAAACTTTCTCCTTTCTTTTATCGAGATTATCTTCGTTCGAGCTCCTCCTCGACTCGTTCAAAGATAACGATCGATTTACCTCTTCTGTACATATTAATTTTAAAATTTAATATAGTCAATCGCGTTATCGCGTTTATCCGAAATCCCTCGAACCGATTATATCCTCCAACTCTCCGATTTTTCAATTTTATGTGTCGCACGCTTTACACCGTTACACACTTTACTATCTTTCTTTTATATCTCACCGAATTCTGATTTTTCTTTACTCGCGTGCGATGCCAATTAATCCCGCATGTTACGACTAGACGCTCGGCTTTTATATACTTCAAGTTGTATAATTGGCTATTGCGTGAACGTGCATTTAATTAATTTATTCTTTTTCTTCTTAGATGTATAGACATGCAAATTCTATTCGTCAACGGTACATTCTACATATAGAAATATTTTTAATAACGGGACGCACTCATGTCGTTCATTTTAAGTACAGGAAAAAAAATTTTTTTTTTTCGCAGCAATGCATGAAACTTTATATAAATATTCGTCTTGATACATGACAGAATGTCTAAACTATTCGGACGTAAAACAATACAAGAGCAGCAAGTATTATCAAAGGTTTACTTTGAGAATTCAAGAAATTTAACGGGGAAACACGTTAACACCTTGTTTTATCGCGTCCCCACCGCTAACACAAATACCCAATTGAAGCTCTTAACACGAAATTTTGAATGCATAGAGGGATAGTAGGATATAGCGGTGGTAAGAGGGGGTGGGGCTAACAAAGAGAGTTAGGTCTAGGGTATATAGGCTAGGTCGGGCTAGGTTGGAAAGAGGGACGAATGCGTGAGCAGCTCGAGAATAGCCACAACGCTAGAGGCGTTCACGGGTTTTAACGAGGCACCTCTCTCTCTCTCTCTCTCTCTCTCTCTCTCTCTCTCTTACCCCTACGGTATATCGTCCTTTACGATCGGTTAGAACGAGCTGCCGGCCTTGCCGTAGATAAGGCGCGTCTACAAGATAGAACTTCGCGCTTTTAACTCGATAAGATATTTTGTTATGCTGGTATCATCTCGAAAATTAATTTTAAAGACGCTTATAAGTATGCTTTTAATTATTCCTCTTGTTTATGTGGGATATTATACGACGCAGTAGTAGTAGTAGTAGTAGTACGTCTGCTCGTTTTATTATTTAAATTATCTTTAAGACGTTTACTAAGTTACTCAAATCAATTTTTCATTTAGCGTGTTATAGTGACAAATGTAAAATTGAATCCCGAGTAACGTTGCGATGTGAATAATTCGACGAGATCAAAATAATTTTCCAACGTAATACGAGAATTCGATAAGTAAATTATCCAATGAAACGTCGATGTAGTTGATATTCTATAAAAATTAAATGCGTAATTGACTTACGAAGAAAGACTTGACTCGCACTGGGAATACATTTTTCATTATCTGAACTTTATAGTTTTTATCAACCTTTTATATATCGGATCGTATATCCAATAGGGTCACGAGAAAAATATATAAAAAGAATAATATCGAACGGTCCTGTTGCTTCCGTTGAGTCATCGATGTCACACGCTTTCACCTCGGCGAGTTTCTTGTTACATTTACCTTTCTTCTCTCTGTCATGTTTCTTTTTTTCTTTTTCGTCCTTTTTCCTAATCCTACTCTCATTCTCTTCATCTCTATCTTGTCTTTATATATAGCTATATACCACATAATATTATAGATTTGTTCGTATTTAATCCAGTTGTCAACTTTTTATTTTAGCTTAACCGACGTACTTTACTTTGCCAACGTTTAAACGACATAAATGAAGAATCACGCAAGCTTACCAAGTAAAATTCAAAAGACTTGGAATTTACAGAAGCCCATCAAGTTTGTAAACCATTAAACGAGTTTTATCGTTGGGAATTCGTTGGCTGGCCCATCGACACGGAATGAAAACAATGATTTTCCCGAAAAGTGTTATCCGTGTAAAACAGTAATTTACTTTTTTTTTCTTTTTTTTTCGTCCTCTGGTATACGCAGCACCGGCGGCTTTCCTGCCAATACCAAGCGACACGCCCGGAATTTCGGGATGCTAATTCGCACGACGACGCGCCTCAGTGTAAATATGCACGTCGCAGTAACTGTCCAATTTCCACGTCGCTGTTGAAAATCTCGAAATTCAATTTATCAACGGTTCTCGCATTTTTCCTCGCTTCGGAGTTTCGAAGCTCGTCATTGACCGGCTTGGCAAAGAGAGAGGGAGAGAGAGAGAGAGAGGGAGGTTGCGGAACCTCGCTTGGCAAATATGACGATCGGTCTGTCCATTTTTTTTGTTGGAAGGATATGGGACTTTCTTTTTCGGAAGCTGAACGGAGTGTCGACTCATTGTCCCGGATTATTTGCCCGTCGACGTTTATTGCGAGCATGACGGTTATTGCGAACCGCTACTCTTGTCGCTTCTCTCCGATGTTGGCAGGTTTAGCAGCAAGTACTTTGAGAGATTTGATTGATAGGCTTGATTATTCGATAGGATTTTAATCGCGTATTAATTAATCTATATATACGTATATTCTCGCATTGTGTATACAGGTATACCATTGATGGGCGCATCACGTTTGATCGATCAACATTAATTGCGTCCCGAGGAACGAATTGATCAACCTATTCCTTTCAAGTTGACAAGAAAAAGAAAAAAAGGGAATTTCGAGGTATCTTAAGAAAGGTTCTTTATTCATAGAGTAATTCCGGATAAGAAGCGAAGAAGCAAACGGTAGCGGTAGCTCTCGTGCACTCGCGGGATTGCATTACGCGGCTCGATCGGCTCTCTCAATTCCCACGTCATTCGCTATATATATATATGTATATCGATAAAACCAAGCTATCTCGAAATTAGCATCGACTGATCAAAGAGAATGGCGAGAGAAAATTCTCGAATCCCTCAAAGAAGATAAGAAACGAAGTGGGAAATATCGAGGAAAGGTATAGAAGAGACGAATATCTTGCCACCTGGCTTCGTTACATTACCGGGTATAAGGGGGGATATGTATCGAGAGACACGCGCCAAAGGAAACCAATTGGCTCGGAGAGCAGGGTGGGTAAACTATAAATTGTACATCTCTCTCTCTCCCTCTCTCTCTCTATATATATATATATATAATATAGACGTTATATAGAGGTTCCTCCCCTCTCGAGTAAATATTATCAGAGCGTACAATTCTTCCAATTAACTTGGGGGTAATGCCAAAGGCGAATGCGAATGGTACCAATGATCGAACGCGAGCGTGGATTACTGTGCCGAGGAGGGGAAGTGGATCCCGGTATACTCGAACAAGGGCGTTGCTGCTAATGGTTCGTCTACGTGTGACTACCCCTTTGTTCTCTATCTATCCTACTGTGGAAGTGACTATGTGTGTTAAGTGCTCCAGGAAGATCGGTGAATACGCGTTAGGTTTCTCTGCTTATTAACACAAGGACCGAAGGACCTATAATATATATACCTATACCTGCACCTACACTACATTATAACTTGATCAACTGCACACTTTGATCGCATTTCGACAACTTCATCGACACGTCTTTATTTAATTAGTGCACCGCGATAACTGCAATTTTACGGTACAATTAATACAACTATAATTTTTCTGAATCTGGGACACACCTAACAAGTTGCCTTTACTCGACACGCTCGAGTAAATAAATGAGAAATACGATTTGTATAATGCTTACCGTAGGAGTCATGTTAAATGCACTATAGTGTTTCTTTAGAGTTATCAAACTGACGCTGCGAGTACCTTTTTCTTTTTCTCTGATATTATTGATTATATCGGTAACATTATAAACGACTGCTTGATTATTCATGGCATACATTCATTAAATAAATACGTTTGTTGTGCCAAAAGTGAAAATATAGACGTCGAGTATGAAAGTGGACACCTAAAATCAAATTAAACTTCCGAGTTTTAGGTTAATGTGATATAAAAAATATAGATTATAATTAATCCAAATTAAATTAAACATATAAAAATTCCGATACAAACAAATGCATGAGTAACTAAATTTAACGATGAAACCTAATTTATATATGATAAAAAAATCATTTAAAATATTGTATATACGTACAAATGATTTAATAATTAAATTAACAACTTTAATTCATTGATTGTAATAAAAGGTTGTTGAGTTAATTTAAAACACGATAAGTTCAATTTTAACGTATGATCATCTTTTACAAAATTCCTGTTGTTAAAATTACTCGAGAATAGAAATTCAACTTTTTTTCCGGTTTTTTTCTCTTCATATATAATCCTTCTCATAAAAAACTGATAAATATATTAGTCACACGCGCACACACCCACATATACATATATATATATAAAATATATAAAATATACATATCACCGAACATTGAGTTCATTTTTATTCTAAATAACATTGACTTGATCTAATATATCGCGCTCTGACTTGTGGTTTTTCTTACCGTTAGTTTGAGACGACTACATCTTTACATTCGTTAAAGAAATCGTTGTCTTCTTTTATTAAATTATTTTTGTAAATTAATTTTAATAAATTATCTTGAAAATTTAACCAACCATAGTGGGCAAAGAGTAGAACGAGTCTTCTTTATTTTAAAGTCAAGTTTAAGTTCAGAAAGACCAATAAATATATTATATACAAGTATGTTTTATTAAATATTTATGAATTTTGTCACGTATTCAAGTAATGTTCCAGTGTTACTAAATAATGTTCTCTGGGTATACATATACATACTATTTACTCTATTAAAGTATTCGAATTATGTAAATAATATTTTTCAAATGAAATGATCGATTCAGTAAAATTAAAATAACGAACGGCTGGCTGTCGAACGCACGAACACGAATACATTTAAAAGGTAAAGGTTAAAATTAAAAGTATTCGCGGCATATACCTATGTATATAGATACGTATATAAATTAGTGAAAAACCATTTCGTTGTGACTGTTGTTGGATCTTTATGTTTCGCAGATTTAAATGATGGTTGAAATATATTAAATTTCAAATATTCTCATTATACGCGGGTACAATCGTCCGCCGTTCGAGTTCTATAATTCTCTAGTACTGCATGAAACTCCTGGTGTGTAATATCGTGCTTTGATATTCCCTCATTTAGCCATCCCACGCGGAAACGATTTTTCGTAATTAAAAAAATCTGCAATTGGCATAAAATTGTAGACATAATGAAATTCTTTAATTTTACTTCGGCGAATCTGCGGGTTAAATAATCATTTAAAATCCCTCTTTCTCGTTACATGTTTAAATAAAACATTCCAATTAATTCGGTACTCGTTAAACCGATCTTCCCATACTTTCGAACAATCTCTGACTTTTTTTTTTATTTTGAACGTTAGACCAAAAAAAAAAAGGAAAAAAGACGAATACGCGAATTCAATGTAGATTCATTATAATTTTTGTGTAATTATCTCGCAATCGTTTCATTAAAATTTCACAAAGGCCACATTGAAATTACACGTAGGAAAGGAAAAAAAGCGATTTCTCTTCGTTTATTTTTTGTTCTCTATAAAGGAAGAAAGGAAGGAGAATATATATTAAGCCAAAAATGAAATAACAGGTGAAATTTCTCTTGGTTTATGTAGCTAGCCTTTACGATATCCCTCATAATGAATCCCCGTATTTTAAGCATAACGTAAATCTTTAACGACAAGCGCGCCGTAAAGAACGACGAGACGTGCGAACCACAACGAAAAGAATGAGGATAGGAGAGAACTGCGCCTCTCTACAAGTTTAATCGTTTTTAAAACTCGCGAAGGAGCTCTCGTAAAGTCTACTTTCCTACCACCTACTCTCCTCCGCCGTCGTACCGACCTCGCCTTTACTCTTCAATTCCCAGGTTAATTTCGTAATCTCAGCCGCAATCTACGATGAAAGTCTCGCCTCGAGACGGTGCCGCATGCAGATTTTAGGGTTCCTTTGACGAGACGCTTAGAATTGCTAATTAATAACCACGATTATGTACGTGTGGCTGGTTTGTGACCCGCGCGGATTAAATCGATAACCGTTAAAAGTCAATGGATGTAAGACGGAACAATCTGCGGATCAATTATAATTCGATCCTCGGGTTTGCGGAATCGATCGTTTTCATTTTTACATCTCGTCACGTAGACGTAGCAGCAAGATCGCGATATTAGGGGCTGTAAAATATTTAATTGAAAATGTCGCGTCAAATAAATACGTCGGAAATTCTGAAAAAATCGAATCGCGGAAAATGTTGTTTGTTGACGTTTTTTTTCTTTTTGTTTTGTTTACACAGAGGTGTACGTCTGCAAGAGCGGCTGACAAATTGAAAAGGATTTTCATGTTTGTCTCTTGTTCGACCGTGATTCTTACAAAGAAGTCCCGAGAGTTCGTTTGATATAGACACACGGAAATCTACGGCGTATAGGCGTATACACTCGCACGGATGCTAATTATCGCAAACTCACGTCTGACTCTACTTAAGCTAATTAGTCGTGGAACTCGGTTAACTTTCATCAACCGATCGATCTTTCGCATCGTTTCCCTCGCTTTGACTTTTGTACACGCATCCACTTATACGCACATATACAGGTATATAGGTACATCCGATGACAAATAATCAGTGCAGCCTTTTAATTTTAACCATTTACTTAATTACACGACACGACGTGATATATGTAAACGATAATTACAACGTGATATCCTTGTGGAAATGGGAAACATTTAACAGCCATTTCGTGATTGTAAAAAATTCCAGGTGACACGATACATAAATACACATTCCGAGGATTGTTATATAGATTTGAAGAAACCGCCTAAGTCTATAGAAATGTTTTTGTAAACTGCGTTCAATTTTATAAAATAGCTATTCGCTGTATCGTATTATTTTACAATGTATATCATATTGCGCTCGCTTATCAATGATTTCTTTAATTTTTACCGGGTATATAGTACGAGTTTTATTACGTCGCAGATCGGTGCAGCGTATCCCATTTTCTCGCTCAAAAACAAGTTTGAAAGATTTTTAAAAAATGTCTAATTATTGCCGCACAAAACGTATTATATATTTGATACCGTTAGTTTATACGAGAGATTACTACACGACGAAATAGATAAAAATATTGCGTTTAATTTAAGAAATGATCTAGGACAATGTCGCGAGTGCGTAATCAACGAGTGAGCAGCAGATATCATTGGCTCCGGTAGTCAGACAGGTTTACCTGAACTGCCGAACGTTAATCTGCATGTATATGCTCGATCTACGTGTGTGTATATATATATATATATATGTGTAAGATACGCGTCGTATAGGTGTATGTGTATGTGTATGCGCGGGGGGGGGGGGGGGGGATATACACCATTGCGCATAACTTGACACGAGGCCGCATCTCCCTTGACACGTGTCCCACCGCTTCTGTCGTGGTATACGTACATCACGTGGAAGAGTACTATATACATAGACACATAGATATATCTATATATAATATACACGTATGTATCCCGCACACATCAGAGTCGATGTGCACATCCGGCGAATTTACCTAGGACACTAATTATAGCGCGCAGACCGCGAGCTCAATGATAATTTGGTCGTTTATACTGTAGTTCTACTATATCTTTAAAATCGTTTTCTTTTAACATTGCTATATTAGATATTTCCGAGTTGTAGATCAAAACTGATGGACCGTATTATTAATAGCGGGCTCGCGCGGTTATTATTCTTCACGCATTATAATGGTATATGTATTTTAAAAATAACTGAAAAATATGACGAAAATCACGACAATTCGAGTACGTTTTGCTATTAAATAAAATTAAATGATTTTACGAATAGAAAAATTGACTTTATTGATATTGTTTAATTAAATTATAGCACTTCTTTTTATTACTACGAGTAACTCAATTATGATAATACAATAATCTAATTAAATTGTGCGACCTTACCGCGTATCGATGTTCTAATTCGGCTAACAGGAGTATTGGTAAAATAAAAGGTCAATTATTAGAAAAAAGGTTATCCATTATCGTTATACGATAATTCAGATTTTCATCGATGTCCAGGCTCGTTAATTCGTTATATTTCGTACAAGAGTGACGTAAATCGACTGGCGTTTTCTTGTCGATTCGGTAATGGGTTTGCTCCGAAGGCGTGTTCTATTGATACTTGACACGCATACAACCCCAAATGTCTCTTCTCTTCTGTATATCTATATATATACATAGGTATACACACACACACACACACACACACACACACATAGACGCGTGTCTACACGCAAATATACCCATGAAAGCAATTTATTTACCGTCAGAGCACTACCCGATAAAATCATAAATTTTCGTCTGTATCTTTAGTTTTTCGAAGGTGTATTACAAAAATATAAAGCGTACGGCTACACAATTTATTGGTATTTATACAACAAGAAGAACTGTACGAGAGATATTGTTGCATTTTTATGTATATACGTGTATCCGAGTAGGAGAAAAAAATAAAATCATTGTATCAAACGCACGTAAATAATAATTCTATCCGGTAGAGTTCGTACGTATACGTGAAGAAAAAAAAAAAGAAAAAAAGAAAAGAGGGAAAAAGGGCGAATCGATCCGCGAATCGCATTCTAATCTTGGGAGGTCTCTCCCCTACTATTCGCGAGACCCGACGATTACGATGCTAATTTCCACGGAGTCGGTCGTACCTTGGCGAATGGCGGGTTGTCACGCTTTTTCCTCAGTTGCGTCTGATTTTTATTTTTCCTTCTTTTTTTTCTTTCCTCCTCCTCCTCCTCTCTTTTCTTTTTACTGCGTAACTATCGTAGACTACGAGATTCAAACGTTCGAATAGTCGGTTTTCTACGTGAGTGAAATTGAAATGTCTTATACCGCGTTCCCATTCTCTTTTTTCTTGCTTCTTCTAGTCGTAGATTTAGTGATTTACCGAAACTATTCTCGATGTTTTTTTTTCTATTTTAATTTTTGACTCGATTTAAATGAAAAAAAAAAAAAAAACGATACTGCACAGTTGGTCAACTCACGTCAAAGTTACTCGACGAACAAACATGTTTCTTAGTATTCGCGGGTTTCGAAATGTGTTGACTCTCGTTAAAAAACTTATTAAATTTATTTTCGATGTATCGCACACGTCGAATGTTACGTAGTAACGTTAACTGGATTAGCAACGTTTTGTAGACGCGTGCACGGGTAATGAATATTCATATATTGTACTTATATATCCGTATACACCCAACCGAGCACACATAGCGTATACAACGTATTAAATTTATACAATTGTGTTTGGTCAAAATATGCTGTGAACATAATGCAGATGTAGTCGATATATACATCTTTATAATAAGAGCAAGAGGAATAACAGGCACATTGTTTACAATGCACCAATTAATTGAACGGATTTTTCCAAGTATTAAGACCGTGTGTATATATATATATATACCTATATATATGCAGAGGTTTCATCAACTCGATTAGACGAGAAGAGAGGCGTTACAGAGTATATATCAATGAAAGACCGTTGGTTAGGATATATTAATAAGAACGACGACGCACACACATGGGATTAAGATTTCGCGTAGGGTCGCGCGATCGCGAGCGCAACGCATCTTGGGAAATGTAAAAATGATAGATGATAGTTGCCCGGAGCATTGAAATATGCATCAAAGGTAGTTTAGGTACTCTTGCCAAAGGGAATAATATTCCCGTGTTTAACCGTTGATGCGGTCAACGGTCGTCGGCCATCGACCTTGAAACCGCACACTCGATCCCGAAGACAGGGTAAATGTAGAGAGCCAGAGAGAGAGAGAGAGAGAGCCGCGCTCTCTACTAGTAGTACCCGCCGGGTGCATTATACGTAACGATTATACGGTAACGACTCGTACTTGACGCGAGATGAACATAACCGAGCTTCCGATGTTGAACGCGCGGGTCGCACCGCCGACCGCTCGAACGTTTCGTCGAGACGCAAAAAACGACGTCGCGTAACTTCGGAAATACCTGGTAGTTATACGGTTAATCGGGTTCACCATTACGCGATCGTTCCGTGGTCTCTGTATTATCGAGTGACGTGACTGACGTCGCTACCATTGTATACCCTCGAACTTATAACACATACAAGAAAAATGTTAATTTTAGTATGAAATAAATGTTTATTTCGAAGAAATATACTATATACGAGGGAGTAAATTAGGTAGATCGAGATTGAACAAGAATTCCGCGTATCGCACCGCGTGTGCATGCGTGTATATATCTCGTACATACACGCGCGTCGACGAGATAGAGGAGGGGAGTGGGGAGTGGGGAGTGGGGTTGGATGGGCGTACGCAACGGAATACCATCAACGGCCAGACAGATACCACTAATCTGGCCGTTTCCACTTAATTTGCCAAGGTAATTAAGCGTCTCATTCGCGCGTACCCTCCCTCTCTTCCTCCCTCTCTTCCTCCCTCTCTTCGAGCGTTGCCCTAAAGCCATTCCCGAATCCAAACCCTGGGCACTTCATTATGCACAGACCCTATTGTGTCCGAGGAAATTGCGAGGAACGTGTATACGGGCTACCTCGAACCTCTATCTTTCGTTGCGGGTTCGTTGTGCGTGCACCGTTGCGCGTTCAACCTTCGATCTTCCTGCTCTCCCTCCCTCTCTCTCTCTCTCTCTCTCTCTCTCGACGGCCAAGGATTTACTTTGAGACTTGTCAATGGATTCCGTACATCATCTTCTCTCTTTCTCTATATTATTATTATCATTCCATTTGATTATTTATCTCACACACACGCGTACGCTTCTTCTCTAGCTTACTCGATTTCATTTCAACTGTATAGAGATTCACAATATTTGGACATTGTTTCATTAAACGTATCGCGAAAAGGAAATTAACTTAACTATAATCACGTGCACTCTTTTGAATTAAATATAATAATGTAAGAAAAAAGGAAGATTCAACTTTTTCTTTCTGAAAAACAAGTATGTATGTACGTATGTATATATAGGTATATAAGGAATAACTTTAATTCAGTATTCATATGCAATGAGGTTTTACCAAGTTTCGAGAAAGAAAAAAAAAAGTGTTCGCTCGCAGTCTTGCATAAAAATGTTTCAGTTATAGTAGAATTTTCGAGCAATACGTATTGCACGCACACACGCACACACACACACACACACAGATATTATATATATAAAGAGGATATGAAAAAAATGTAAAGTGGAGTTAAGGAAATGAAGTAACGGTAGAACCACGAAAATGTAACGCGTGTGCGCACGAAAACAATTGGCGTTGCAATAAACAGGATAAAGTCCATCCGAGTAGCAAATTGAAATAACAGCTGGTAAATTATACTTGAAGGAAAATCCAGAGAACTTCCGAACACGAGTCCACTAGTTGGACCAAAAAAGTGGTAGAGAGGGGTGGGGGTGGTGGTGGGGGGGGGGTAGCAGGAGTAACTCATCGAATTTAATCGAAGCAACCATAAAATCCGACACCCTGGAGCGCAGTAAGCGAGGCAATATCCGCAGTCACCCACAGGATTTGGTGGTGGTGCCCTCGCCGATATGCTTTATAGCGTTGTTCCTCTCCCTCTCCCTCTCCCTCTTACCCACCCCTTCCGGTCTGTCGGTCCGCCAGTGTACACGTACACGCGAGTTGGGCTAGTCGAAAGTAATTTGCCGCAGCGTTCGCGACTAATTGCCGAGCGTGGCGTCTACGTATAATACGGAAAACGTCCGCCTCTCCTATACACTCATACATATATATATAGGAAACCTGGAGCGAGACAGAGGGCAGAGGCAGAGGGAGAGGCTTCGAGAGCCGTGTACGGAGGAGGATGTTCGCGCCGCCGGAGACAATCAAAGCGATATGGTCGCTGTTAATGCGGGAACTAAGGGATTTGATGGGTTAGCCCGGCTACCTCGAAATTGATGTACCGCGGATTTGGCCGCACCGGCAAGATATATACGGATGATGATGCGACGCATCCACCACCGCCACTCGCCCTCGCCGGCCACCTCTCCGCTCCTTCCTATGAATTGATAGTTTGCCGACCAATTGTACGATGCCTCGTATATCCATATCCCTCTCGGGAGTCGTCGAGAGTCGTACGCCACCGCCTTTTCCCAACGATTATACCCTCTGAACCTTGACTTTTGTCTCTTCGACCAATATAACCCAACAACCCTTTTATTCGACATTTTTTCCCTTCTCTCCTTCTCGAGGCAGAAAATAATGAAATGCACGCACAAGCGCACGCTGTAGAACGGAAATTAACTTGGAGAGATCGAGTTACATTTAATTTCTGGTATACCCCGTACACGCATCCACGATTCGGATTAGGAGAAAAATACGACTCCGGTAAATCGTTGTATTTACGTAAATACCTCCCGCGAGTTGCGAGTTGAAGAAAAATTGGTCGATATTCAATAGTATTAAATGTCGGGTAAATGATAATACAATCGAACGAGAAAAGGCGATAAACTGGACGGAGCTCTAGGGCGTAGGATGATCGTCGTTTAATTTTTTGCATTTGGGTGAAACGACCCGGTGGATATATTCTCCAGCACCTACGGTCATTTATTTTTCAAAGGTAAATCGGGCCACTCGGAGGGGGCGTCGCGTCTCTGCAGGTGGCACGCCGGTATGTGCGAGTGACGCCGCGACAAGCCCGCCTTTCTGAAAGTTTAACGAGTAGGAACCGTCGAGCACGGGTAACGTAATTCGCGGCGAAGCGCAAAAGCTACGCGCCCGGCCGTATACTCCGGAATGCGCGCACACACGCACACGCGCGCGCATCTACCCACGTAGACGGAGCTCGAGGGTTAGAAGAGTAAAGGCTACCGCCACCCTATATCCCAAGTTTATATCGTCGTTATCGTGCATGTCAAGATTGAAGACGCTTATAAAAGCCCAAGCAAATTGATAGACCATTTTCTTCTTTCTCGTTTATTAAGAATTATGGTTTATCGTATATCACTCGAGATCACCCGTTATCTTTCACGGTTAATACATATATATATACATATATATATATATATATACCTGTATATACATGCAGGGATGTCAATTTTCTCGGCAATTTTTAGGTATTTTAGTTTCGCTTTTCCTTATATGTATATTTTAGTTTATGACGTGTTCGTCCGTACACGTATAGATATATCCTATTCAAAATTGAGAGATGCGTTTACATTCGATCAGTCACTTTTGCACACATAATACACGACGGTATGTATATTACTTCCAAAGTATGTGTACATCCGTCAAAAAAACAAAAGAAAACAAAACTAAACAAAACAAAAGAAAATCATCTTTTATGGGTTTAATTTTATTTTAATAACCTGTCTTACTTCTTGTCTTAATAGTTTGCTCGGAGGATTACAAAGATTCTAAGGTTTTCACGTACCTCCCAGCGAGACGAAAATAATCTTTCTTCCATCTTCGTATGTTTACCGTCTACTCGAGCATCGTATATATACGTATATACCGTCCTGTGTATTCGTAAATTTATGAAATGCCAAGGATAAGGCTGCTCGAGTCCTCGCGAATTTCAATGACAAGACTGCGTACTTACTCTTCGTCCGTGAAAATAGAATTTCCCTTCCTCTACCTTTTCTTACTTATTTATTTTCATTTAACTTTCTCATTTGTTATTAATGAATCCCCTTCGTCCTCCTCCTCCTCCTCCTCCTCCTCGCAGCTAACGCGCTGCACACATTCTTTAATCGTAAAGTACATTTTTTACGGGTAAAGCTTTAATTATTACAAAGCATCCCCTACCCACCCGTCCCTCCGAGATAAAGTGAAATTTTCGAGGAAATAATATTTTCCATTAACGTGACGAATGCTTTCCGGGTGAATCGTCGCGTCGTTATCTTTACCCCCGAAGTGAGAATGCGCGCACGAGTAGGCGAGAGGAGGAGGAGGAGGAGGAGGAGGAGGAGGAAGAGGCGGAGGAGGAACAGAGAAAACCGGCAGCTATCGCTCGACACCGATCTTTTCTCTATTCGGGCGGAGGCATCAAACCGTCGATTTACCACCGCGCTCCTATTACTATACGAATACTCATCCTCTAGTGGGTAAGCCCTCGAGATAATTTCTTAACCGCGAGCGTTATATAATTTATAATTTCAAGAAAGCATCACTAATTCTTCTTTAAATCTAACGGTTGGACGAACGAGAAACGAGGTACCCCTCGAGATCTATAAATCTCTGGACGATGGCGGAGAAACCTGCCGGCTCGCGTGTATGTATATAGGTATATAAACAGGTGCAGTGTCTCGGAAATTCAAAACATCGGTATACGCAGGCGAACCACTCAAAAGTGCAGTTAAAACAATGATTTGCCATACCGAGGAAGCGAATTATCTCGGTCGTTCTGAAACGCGACAACGCATTTCCCTCCCAGAAACTTCTCCAATAACTAATTCAAATATCTCGCCCAAAAAAGGATCGCAACCATGCAGTGTATTACCCCTTCTACCTCGCTCTCTCTCTCGCTCTCTCTCGCTCTCTCTCTCCTTGACTCCTCGAGAAGTTTAAAACGAGAATACGGGTGACTGTTATTATACCAGCGAGCAGTATACTACTGCCGCCTCCGAACACGATATTAAATTCAGCAACAACAACAACACCACCATCACCACCACCACCACCACCACCACCACCAGGACGACACGGCAATAACGTATACACCTCTCCTTCTCCCGAGACATGATGGATTCTTCATTAAAACTTGCGGGCCTTCGCTCATAAACTCCCCTAGAGCGAGAGAGGTAGAGAACCCCTCGCGAGATCTATAAAGGCGAATGGCCAACGAGAATCCCAACTATCGTCGCGAGGCCGTAAACTCCAGGAATCGAGACCTCTCACTCCCGAGCTCACTCCTGTCCTGCCTATGAATATTAAGTGACCGACCGTCTTGACGACCCGCGCTCAAACTTTTCGAATTCCTCTGATTGCTTTCCTTGTTCGACGACCGACGACCCAACTTCACCTTTCTCTCGCTTTCTACTCCTGCACCTATATCTTCTACCCCTTCTTCTAATCAAATTTACCGCTTTTTTACATTTTTCAATCCAGAAGACGTTCCAACGATACCCCGCGATATACCATAACCCTTCGTTTCTCTCAACGTAATACCCAAATTTAAGGAATATAAAACAACGAGACGTTATACTCCCTACGTCTCTACTAGACTTTTTAGATAGAAATAAGAGAACGAACGAACGAACGAACGAACGAAAAAAAAGAGTATCGCTTAAATTTTATTCAAGTAAGTACTGTTTATTGTTCTGACAAAGCGCAATGAGATTTCACAGTGACGACTCACTCTCTTATCCCATAGCGATGCGAAGTCTCTTAAAAGTGCACAACTAAAAGTTTTTATTTCAGTAGCGAACCCAGATTATTATCTCTCAAGAATGAGATTTTATTTCAGGCGAAAGAGGGAAAAGAGTCGTTCCGTTCGAAGAATACGAAAAAAAAAAAAAAAAAAAAAAAAAATTTTCGTCCGTTCTTTCAAATTGCGCAAAGAGGGGTATTCGCTGCAGGAATTGTTCTGTTCTGACTCTACTTTGAGCCTATTCAAAGATTTACATTATATTATTATTACTATTATTCTTTTCCTCTTTTATCGATGTCAACGTGCACGCGCGCGTATCGATTATTATTTTAAACGGCGCAATCAGATGTACATTCACGTTCCAATTCAGTTTATAATCCCTCGATATTTTGCATTACCCATACTTAAAACTGACGAATTAATAATACGTAATAACATTTTTATCTCGTTAATTCATTTATTCATAAGTGGAGGAAAAAAAAAGGAAAAGGGAACAACGTTCGTCAAGGAGTGAAGGTTTATTATTATTAATCAAATAAAGGAAGTCAATATTGTTCCGTGAATGTTTTAAATTTCCTGCAGAAAATGTAATCTGCTAAACAAACTCGTCTCTATTTTTTTCCCCCAGCTTGATTCACCTACTTTTGAAAATAAAAACCAGACGAGTGTCTTTTCGTTGTCTCCGCTCGCGAATTAATCGCGACTATTGTTTGACCTGGACAATTTTGCGCTTAATTCGAACGCGCGAGTAAGTAGAAGTGACCGACAAGTAAAACGGTAAGATAAAATTTGATGAAAAAATAAAGAAAAGAAAAGAAAAGAAAAAAAGGAAAAAAAGGGGGGGGGATAAAACAATATTGATTATAGATTTTAAATAATGTATTAGTAATCGTCTGCGTCACTCTATTTGAACGAACGCATAATAAGTAAGGAGATAAAATATGCACGGTTATCCTCGTTATGTATTTCTGTTAATTTGATTTCGGGATTTTATCTGTAAAATTTAGTTGATTCAAGGAGAAGATATTTAAAATTAATAGTTTCTAAATGTTTGAGAGTCGAGATACGAGGAATGGGCAAAAAGATATAGAAAAATGAGGAGGAGAGTGGAGTTTACGATAATTCGCGGGTCTCGGGACATTGTCGTAAGAGTCCGCAACTATTTTCCAATAAGGTAAAAGGTGTAAAATGTAAATACACAAGAGGGTGGAGGGTGGAGGTTGGTGTAGTTGGGGAAACAGTCGTGTAGACGAGCGATAACAAGCGGGGAGACAAAGGGTCAGCGAGTTTCGATTGGCTCGTAAAGGCATTTATCGTCGATCCGAGCGTCTAATTAAGGCTTAAAGCTCGCGCTTGCGCGACTCGCGCCAGGGCCACTAAAATCCTGTATTCATAGCTCAGGCAGGAAGGACGTTTGGGCTTAAGTTCGTTCACGCTCTCTCTCTCTCTCTCTCCCTCCGTCCCTCTCGTTACCCGCGTACGAAACTGTATACAATGAGAGAAGCTCGCATGCACTCGTTCGTCCGTGTATTAACGCGTTTACGCTCATTACACTGGTTATATCGGTAGAGGGCAACAGAGTCTAACTACCCTTTATACGACGTATATCCGGATTACTCGTTAAGATACCTCTTACTTTCCACCCGTGGTCTATGACTCCTTCCTCTTCTTTTCATGCGCACACGCCATACGCTCACTAAATCATGCGCGATTATTAAACCTTATTGGTAATCTCCATTGCCATTACGTATTTATTTCGCCCGATATTAATACCAGAATCGTTTTTGCGCCTGAGCGACATTTACAATAATGGACATAAGATATGCATGTCAAACGTGATTTCGACCCCTACGAAGAAATCCACCACTCAGATTTTCCCATTTAAAATAACATTACAAAATCCGAGTTGCGTTTCTTTTCTTTTCGTACGATTCCTCGACTTAATACTTTATATTTATCAAACAGTTGTATTGATAAAAATTTTATACAAAGAGTAAAGAAATTTCTTTCTTTTTTATTTTTGTATAAATAAAAAATCTGGAAGATTAAAAACAGAAAATATATTAGGCATTTGGAAACAGCTGCAGCACTGCCCTGTGAACGAGAAAAACTGTAGAGGTTATGGACATCAGAACCATCGATGACCAAGAATTGCTGCTGCCACTGACACCAATGATCTTGAAAAAATGTCAACAACTTTTCCTTCATCGCGATTTGGCCAAAATTTTCAAACTACCATTTCGTTACATCCAACGGACTCTTCAACATCGACTTGCACATCATGAAGGTTAAACAGGGTCTGACCGAATGTTTTGTTCATTGGTTGTCAAGTCGATTTTCAACTTTTTTTATTAGCAACCGAAAAAGAAAGTTGAAAATCGACTTGACAACCAATGAACAAAACATTCGGTCAGACCCTGTTTAACCTTCATGATGTGCAAGTCGATGTTGAAGAGTCCGTTGGATGTAACGAATATTAACGGTATATTATATACCGTTAATAAAAATTTAATAAATCTCCTTTTAATTACCGTTCTTGATTATTGAAATATTAAAGTATTTGACAACTCGAGTAAGGTCAAAATAAATATGGAAATTGATGTTTATAAATATAATACTGGCGTAGTGATATGTAACCGACGCGTAAAATTAATTTTCATTGACACACTCGTTTATAAATATTTACAAAGTTATAACAAGATAAATACTTTTTTTTCATCAAAACTCGTCGTTATAGCGATTTATCCTATCTCGCTTCTAAAAAACATAATCATATTTTCTAAGGTGATAGATGCAGCGAGTACAATGCGACTACCTAGTTTAACAACGACGTTTGCGTTTGTTACTTTTCACCGAAATTTATATATTAAATGTTTGAACTCTATATATATATATGTACATGTGTGTAGAAGTTCGCGAATGCGTATACAATGCAAATACGAACGCGCGAGTAAATGAGCTTGTAAATATGTATAGTATATTTGCACGTATTATGTAAATATATAAGTATATCTTTACAATTTACCACTGATATCCAAGATTTTCTATACGTGTAACGAGTCTAATGAATATATAATTATGGAAACTCGCCTTAGAAAATATTTGATGAAAAAAAAGATATACTTTTTTCCTTAGGACGTAAACCCAGTTGAGCTATTTTGTCTATATTCATACGCATCCACTTTGTGACCGATGCGAGACATTTACCAGCCATAGGAAAATTCCAATTTCGGTAGGAAAACGAGTATATATACGTGTATATATATATAGAGTTGGTGGGGCAATATATGGAGAAAGCCGAGCCGAGCCGAGATGTGTGTGTGTGTGTGCGCGCGGGCGCCATATAACTCTGGTATCATCGCAGTAAAAGAAGAAATCAGTCATAATCAAGGTTTACACCGCGAAAAGGAAAATAAGTCGAGAGATATAGAGCCCCCGGATGGTACCTACCGAAATAAGACAAGGCATACTATCTGCATGCGCGGGTGTATGTGTGGGGAGGAGCCGAAACGACTGGACGCCTACACGTGCACCCGAGATAGCGAGAGTGTGATTTTACGCGCGGAAAGTTTAGGGACATTTTGTGCGGCCGAGAAAACGGCACGTTGCGCCTAGCTGGCTGGTTTAACGACTCAGTGTAAATCAGTGAGAACCACCCGATCCCGAGGCTCGCGAGGCGCCACTGTTGTAAAACCGAATACCCTCGAAACGGCGAGCGCATTCTACGAGTTTTTCGGCGTCGTGCGCTTTCTCCTCGCTTCCCCCTCGCTTCCCCCTCGCTTTCCCCTCGCTTTCCCCTCGCCTCTTTACCCACGACTTTACGACGGGTTTACGTTGGTACTACGATGACTTTGCAAATCCGTCGGTGTGCAAGCCCTCCCCCCATTTCCCCCTACATATACCTATACACACATATATATATATATATATCTTTTATCTCTCCTGCCTGCCGAGCTCGGTTGCTGCTGCTTCGTTTTTTTTCCCTCGAAATTTTGAGGGTTTTAAAAGTGGTTGAAACGAGACACTTGACTTCTTCTTTACCTTTTTCTTCTTCTCGCGCGGGACATAAAATTATTTATTTCGCGCGTGTGCACTGCGGCCCCGGCCTCCGAGTGTAAAACTACCCTGAAACGATAGTGCGCCCCGTAATCCTCCGTTACAAACTTTCGTAAATTTCATTAAACCGCGTTATTAAATTAAGGAGGTGCGCCCTGTAACAACTTTAATATTATATTATATATGTATATATATATATATATTAACTTTGAATTTGCGTCAATTGTATATCCGCGAGGTATAAAAAGTATATATAGCACACTTTTTGTTTTTCGTGGAGGAACGATCAACGATTTATAATATAATTGATCGAATTATATTTTTCCACTTGACACGTTGAACAGTGGAAGAGTCTCGTCAGACTCGGCGATACGGTTGAATTACCACGTAACGAGTGACACCTAATTAAATTAACTAACATTAAATTTTGATCTAGCGTTCGTTGAATATATTCGGTAAATTGAAACCTGATAACCTTCCGTCGCGCACTAAAACTTGCATCACCATTACGATCATATAATACAAGTTGAGCGTGCAATAACCTAGCATCCCCCTCCTCTCGTACCTCCCTCCGCTACGTCGATCTTTCTCTCAGTGATCGTCTTACAGGCGAATTAATCGACGCGACGCGTCAAAGTGAAACGAACTGTCACGACTAATATACGCACCTAATACGTGTGCTACTGCACCACAATATTTTATCATACAGCACGTGTGTGCGCACAAAATCTTATTCTCACAAATTCCTCCTCCGAATCTTATATAGGTGTACATAAATATATACGAGACAGAGAAAGAGAAAGAGAAAGAGAAAAAGGTAGCACGGAGAGTTTATTCAGGGGGTGCAATATCGATCGTGCATATATACTCCACGTATACCTCTTCCCTCTCTCGCTACGGGATATTAGATTAGCCGCGCAGCCGTGGATTTGCGATCAATTGGCAATTAACCTTCTCCTTACGCGGCTCGGCGATGAGCTGTGCCGGGCAACCGGAAAATTTGAAATTCACCCGGGAGAAGATTTAGTCCACGTTCCCTCATATACATATATAACTATATACCTCAACTATTTTTTTTTCTTTCTCTCCGTTTCATCCATCCCACCACCTTCCATCTTCTTTTTTAAAGGGCGTCTTTAAGTTAAAAAAAGTATTATTTTTATACTTAATTTATCGAGGATTTAGTCGCTCGCGGACACCTCACACGATCGTATGGAGTATTTGACTAATTCGCGTGTTATTTCAAATTTATTCGCGGCGCGTTAAATCATGTACGAAATAGTTGTATCAATATACGTATATATAGCAATTGCGAGATAAACTGTGTCGAGTACAAAATTGATCTGTATAGAAAAAAGATAAGTATACGCGAGAAAGATCGGTGTTTAGGTGTATATATATATATACCCGAAAACGCCGGCAGGAAAAATAAGAAAAAGAGGAATAAGACATTCCGAGCATTCGGTAGTTTAATAAAAGTAAGACGAATGGACTAAGGTGGCTATCCTCGGTTAAAGAATGGCACGACATTGTGTGCACTATATACCAAGGAGAAACCTAACGAAAAACAAGACGAAGAATGGTAATATAGAAAGAGAGTGAGAGAGAGAGACACGCACACGTACTACTAGGACGCCGGTGAGCGATATCGATAATAGACGGACCAAGGAAAACGTCGTGCGATCGTTGCCCGCAAGAAAGGCCCTCGGACAAGGTGTTGAATGGGTAGCATTCGTCAACCATTGAACGTTAAGATAGAGACGTATTGAGATAAGGCGACTCTCGAAAAAGGACCCTCCAGAGACAACGGAACTCTCTCTCTCTCTCTCTCTCTTGGTATTCGCTTTTTTGTTATTTCTTACGAGCACGTGCCACCTACACCTTCTCCTATACTCGATTTTTCAATAAGCGATAAAAAACCAGCAAGTCGAATTTTTCTTACTGAAAGAGGGAGGAGAGAGAGGCTTGCGTGGAAGAAAAAATTATTGATATTGCACGGTGAATGTAGTTTATGTCTGTATTCGAGCTCCTCTCCTCTTCCTTTGGAAAAAACGTCACGTACCGCAAGTGTTTTCCACGTTAGCAACACGGAGATCCATTTGCATGGGAATTTACGAATGTTGAAGGAATTATCGGCAACTCTTGAATTATTTCTTATCAATGGGGGCGGAGACGAGGTTCTATTGATGCCCGTCTCCAAGATTTATTTTTAACCCATGTTACCTACTGGTGCATTATTTTTCAAATTATACTTACATCTTTTTTTCTTGACATTTTTATTTTTACACTCATACATATTACATTTTCTCTTGCCAAACTATATGTATCGAGAGTATTTTTATTTGTACGTGTGCGCTTTATACTGCCGAAACTGCTGAATCATTCATTTAATAATAACATCATCGTTTTTTCTTTCAAACTATATAACTTATTTATACGTATATAGGAATATACTATATATTCGTTAAAAATAAGGCACAAGTGGACAAATTTATATTCTTCATTTAAAAATGTAAATACACATAAATATTATAAACGGTCGTTAAGATAAATAAACCGCGTCGTATATGCATCGCAGAGAGAGAGAGAGAGAGAGAGAAAGAGAGAGAGACTAATCTTTTAATCCACTACAAATATATCAAGAAACGTTAATTCAAATAAACATATATATAGCTTTTACGAAAGCATCCTCATCAACAAGAGTAAACTCGAGAAATCTTATGTCAACGTTTTACCATTCCGCGAAGGTTATATATTTCCTTTGCTAAATTCAAAATATACACCGAGCAATGTTTTTATTCCTTATTTAACTTCCCCTCCCGAACAGTACACAGCTAACCAAAAATAAAAAGTAAAACAGTACGAACAGAAAGAGGAAGAGAGGTGGGGTGGATAAAAAAAATCTCCGCTCTTCGACTCGAGGCAATGTTTTTAAATGAGGCTTTTTTTACCAAGAGTCTTCTTGGTGTGTTCTTATCTCACCAGTGTTCTCTTTCTTCCTTCGACTTCTTTCTTTTCCCTCTCCTTTTTTGCACTCGCTCGCGCTCGCGCGCGTGAATCGTATTCGTCTCGCTCCGATTCTCACTTGTGCGGGTGCCGAGCGTCCCGTCGATTCTTCGAATTCGTGCGAAAAAAACGTGCAGAAGAAAGTGAGATGGATATACGAGGGGAGGATCGAGAGTGCGGTTGAGCGACGTACATGGTTCAATCCGAAAAAGTTTGAATTGGATTAACTATGGTAATAAAAATTCAAATAATTCACTCCCGGTGATTTTTCCTTTTCTTCTCTCCGATTTTTTAAATTAATTATTTCACGTACGATTGGTTGTATTATTTCAAAATTATATACATTTAGTCATTATCGCGCGTGACAACGTCGCTTATTATTAATCGTATTCTCCTCGGTATTTTTCGATTGTCATTTATTTAATCTTCGTTAAACTGACTTTTGCCTTTTGTTTTATAAACCCGACGAACCACGCGAAAAAAATGATATTAATGTAATAAGTCTGTAAATAACGCATTGGCCTCGATATTTCGCACTCTCGGGAATTAATTACGTGCTAATGACGCGTATTAACATTCGCTCTAGCTAGAGAAATCGATATTTAAAAAAATAAAGTAAAAATTGTCCCGTCATCGCTAAATTGATATATATTTATATAATATTAACAGTACTCCGGTATGTAGGAAAACTACTTTTAAGTAATAATAAAGTTAAAAACGAAGTTTATGGAATATTTACTAGTTTCAAAAGTTTTTCAATGAGAAGTTTTGAAAGTCACTATAGTACAACATTTTCAGATGCAAGAGTATCTTTTTAAATTTATTATGTCACGGACGGATGTAAAAATATCCTTGGCGGACGTATAATGATACAGCCGCATTCGTAAAATCTATCCATTAATCGATCAAAACGCGAAAATATTATAACGTACGCGTATAAACAGTAAGGAGAAGGGATATAAAATTAACCAGACACAAAGCACCAGAAGAAGAGTACGAAGTACTACAAAGCGAAGTTGCCGAAGCGAGGCTACTAGAACGAGCTCGGTTGCGGACCCCGGAAGCATGTTCGGGAGAACGGACAACTATTAAGTTCGGTATCCATCACTGCCATCGGCGCTCGCGTAACAAGAGAGACAGAGGAGGCGGTTTCTGTTCTCCCCTTCTCCTCATCCTATACTCAACGAAAAAAAAAACCAAAAAAAAAACGGAAGAGACCGAGAGAGGAAGGCATAGCCTCCGGGAAATCGAGCGTTCGAGCGACAAAAACCGAGATGCGGATCCTTCTTTTCCCTTACCTTTTTGTTCAACGCTTGGTGATCGAGGCAGGGGGTAAGGGCTTTTCTTTTTTTTTTTTTAAAGAGACAAAGAAAAAAGAAGTGGAGTAATGCCGGAAACTGAAAAGTGTATAATGCATCCGGAAGATGGATGTGGACGGTTTTGTGGCTCGTGTAACGCGGGAGAGTGAAGAATGATGAATTTAGACGGACTTTTTTTTGTTTACGTCCTGATTAAAATTTAATGCGAATCGCTATGGTTCTCGAGGATAATTGCATTAGTAGAACGATTATTCGCGAGAGACGAATGAATGTTTAATCATCGATACTTACAACGTTTTATTTCTTTAAGAATGATGTTTAATATTCGTCTAATCGTCTGGCAACGTCATACTTGATTAATAGTATACCTCTTTGGTTATTTCTCACCAAACAAAATGATTTACCTTTTATTCGTATTTGATAGGTTAGACGCATGAACAACAATATACAAAATAAATTGAAAAAGAAACAATTTAATTTAATTCAATTAGATTAATATTATAATTTGGAGGCGCAATTAAACTTACGTCGATTCCCATTGTTTTTAATTACTGACAAATATGGCAGAAGGTTATTGTCTTTTGTAAGTCAAAAATAGTAAGAAGAGACTTCCCGTAGACGTGAAAATAATTGCTAAGAGAAGTCAGGGAGTAACGAATCGCTTCCCGTGACAGCGGCAATAAACTCAGGAGCGAGTATTTTAAGTAGCGTGGGTCATTATACTGTCAGAGAAGCGAAAGATCGGCCCTTTGTATATACGATCGAGGATAGAATTTTATAACCTTCTCTACTTTCATTAATTATGAACATTTTTTTCCTAACTTTTCTTATCCTTTTAAATTTTAAATTATTTAAACTAATTAACCGAAAGTTTATAGCGATGCGTTATATTATTTTCTTTTGTTACGTTGCGCAATTAGTTATACACTTGACTGCTTAGAAAAATGGTTTCTTTTCCACGAATATTAATGGTTAATATTATTAAAATTTACACTCGATATACTTCATATACTAACTATCCTGTATATAATAAATAAAACATATTTATAAGTGCATAGTTAAAAGATAGATTGTTTTTCCAACAAGAGAAACTGCAAAGTAAACTCCAAACGACACATATCTAAAAAAATATTAATTTTTAAAATAATTTCATCTGCCAGGAGAAACGAGAATGTTGTAAGAATGTTGAAATTACGTCGATTAATTAATCAAAAAGTTTCGTATAAATGAAATGGCGTTAGAGGTATCGAAAGATCTTGAATATAACGAAGAAAGGAAGTATATCTATATTCGGATACACACATATATATAAGTTTCATCGGGTAACAAGATCAGATTTCGCGAGAGAAGACCATCAGAATTTAGAGGCAGTTGGTAATCTCGTAGGCAAAGGATGGAGGTGTATATACGCGAGAGAGGGAAGTAACTCGAAGAAACCCGTAAATGGGCCGTTAACCGGTCCGCTCGCTCGCGAACAATCACCTGATAAATTCGTACCGAAGAATCACCTCTTCCGCGTGATCGCTAGCCAAAGCCTACCACACATATACACACCTGACGATCAGGAAATACGGTTATCGCTAGCAATTTCCCTGGGATTCGGGCCATTAGAATCGTGAAACCCATGGGACAAGAATGAGGAATTGCTCGTTTTCGGATCATCTCGTATTTTTTCGTTTCGTTCGTGGGTTATGGGATTTCTTGATGTATCGCGAGATACTGGGTTAACCATCGCGTATTGTATCGACTCGAGAAAGGTGATCGGTTTGTTGACTTATTCTTAATAAATATATATACCCTTTGAGATATACATATACTTATATCCGGCTATAATATTTTTTCGTATAATCTTACGAAATTTTATTCGCGTTGAAAAATCGGTCGAACAATTCTTACATAAAAATTTCTTTAAAATTAGCATACTGCTCGTTCGAAAGCTCGATCGAGAATACGATTCTTTAATCGCGCGAATCTGGCGTCTTAAAGTTTTGGGTCAAGCAAAAAAATTCTCTCCTATTTTCTTCTTCCTTATTATACTTTGCACTTCTATTTGTGTACGGAAAGTTAATCGCTCAAGCGGCGTATATACGTTTTAAACGACAAATTAATTCGATCCCACGATGTGATAATCAAACGTTTCTTTCGACGCCGTGCACGCGAGCCACCGAAACGTACCGCAAAATATTGGCTGTAACATATACTATTTATATATTGCTCTTTGTACTACTCTTAAATGCAGCGAAATGTATCTTTATTCTTTGTATTCAATACCGCATAAAATTATTTTAAATCGAAAAATCGTAATGGTATACGAACAATCGATCGGCAATTAAAATATTAAAATATTCGAGATTGTAAAGTCAGTTATTTGGAAAAAGAAGTTTAATCAATGCAGATAAATTCGATGTGCGTGTATGCCGGTGGCACGATCGGAACGCACGATTAATATTACAAAACAAAAGAAAAAGGAGCGAGAGAGGGAGGTTAGAGAAAACAGTTCGGAAAATCCAATTACAATCTACGACACGTCCGATCCAGAGTTCTAGCACATTCGTATCACGGTGAAAGGCCTCGTCAGGGGCATCTCCTTCCGCGACAAAGTCGATGGACGATGAAGCGTAAATGACGGATGGATATCCTCGGCTCCCTCGTACTGGGGACGTAACGATATATTATATATTATATATATATATACACCTATACCTATATAGAGTGTGGAGTGGGTCGAGTTTGGAAAATTGAAGTGAGCCCCTCGAAAATGGAAGTGAAGCCTCCTCTGTAGCTCGCGCGGACAGCATTGACAGGTGCGCGTTCAAGCTTATGCATGTATATATACGGAGAGCCGCGCAGATGGGTGTACACGTGCAATATGTGTGGGTGGGTGTATGGGTGTATATATATATATAGATACGGGAGGAAACGGTTTGTTATCGACAAGCGGATGAAGTGTCGTCTAGTGGCGGGATTTTCGAAAGATTGACGCCGGGACGAGCGCTATTGTGCTTGGCCCGATATCTGTCTCTCGCTCGCATTCTCACGGTGAGAAACGAATCGAGATGTCGGTTAGACAATACGTCGATGTCTCGAAAGTACTTTTAATAATGTACAACTTGTTTTCCACCGACCGATCCATTCCTTCGTTCTTCATTCATTTTTTTTATCTATATACATATTATATCGTTTGAGCTCCAGTGTAAATTGCAAAGTCGAGGCGATAAATATTGTGACACGTTGGGTAATAACTTATTCAAAAGTAGCTTTCAATTCGCATTAAAACGTTTGTATACGAACAGAATCTATATTTAACATATGTATATGATAGGGAATTGTGATAGAAAGACGAGTAGAGCGATCAAATCGTAAGTTGAGGATGAGCCATTACGAGAAAGTAGAGTGTGGGAACGGTGTGTCTTGTGTACGTCAATAACATTAAAAAATTGAATATTCACGGAACCTCTGTCAGGTTTAAAAGGAAAAACGATTTACCTTTGGAGCGGGCTGTTGGCGAGGGGCGAGGGGCGAGGGACGAGGGGCGAGGGAGTTACTTGTACAAGTCACGTAAGCGCCGAGCATTTCGAATCGACCTGACCGGATAACGGACGAGACCGAGGTGTCGTACCTCTCGCATTGACAATCGAGTATCATCGAACGCATTCAGGATATAAACCAAGAGACCAATGATGCCTCGTTTTCTCTATTCTCCATTTCAACTAGAACCGTACGTTTGATATTGGAATTTTATTGCCTCGGTTTATATACACCTACCCGCACACACACACAGTGAGAGACATATATACATATAACGTACATTACGCGTCTACACGCGCGACATTGAGAAAATAGCGCAGATATATACATAATATCGATATATTCGTAGATTAGTAGGAATAGTATAGGTAAACTAATTAATTAAACAATGAGAAGTTGTTCGCACGGTTTACCGTGATAGTGCATTCTAATGGTATAATTATATCTTGGCCGAGTGTGACGTTTGCGCGTTTTAATTCAACGATATACATATATTTATCGACGTACCAATATAACTATAACTATATTAATTAATTACACTTACGCGGGTACGGTATCTAATCGACGAGCAAATATTTATTACGATATACATATATATAGCCGCACGTACGTTTGTCCGAATTCTGCCGAAAAAAATAAAGGATCGAATTAGTTAAGCTGTCAGTGTTGCGCGAATGAAAAAGGTCGTCGAAGAGAGTGGGAGGGTGAGGGGGTAGCACACACCATACCCGTAATCCCGTTGGAGTAACGCAACGCGTACAAGCATCGCTCTCATTTCCATATCCAACGGGTGCGCAGGTGTACCGCAACACGATCCCGTATCAAAATCGACGCGCGCATTGTCCATCGGCTTGATCCACGAAAGGCTTTGATCCACGAAAAGGGGTTGGACTCGACGTCACCGACACGCGTGTGAACCCAATGACGGAGTACCGAGAGCGCCGTTACGACTTCAAACCCGCAAACTGGATCTCCCTCTCTCCCTCTCTCTCTCTGTCTCTCTCTCTCTCTCGATCGCTCGGTATGCCGTAGCTTGATTGACGAAGCGCTCTCGATTATTTTCACCGTGACGCGGCGATACCTATGTCGTCCTGGCTGACGGACACTCGCTCGGGCTCGTCTAATCAACGCGTTCTCAAGTAGCCTCTCCCTCGCGACAGTCCCATCTCTGTTTGTCCATCCTTGCTCAAGTACCTTCCTCGTCAATTTTCGAATCTCGTCTCTCGATCGATTTTATACATATACTATCGTACCTAGACCTCTATATATACATATATCGATTTTCCATATTATTTATCATTTGCACAAGTATTTGAGACTTATTATCTAATTATTTAACGCAGTTAGGTGTATTCGGGTTTTACATAAAATTCCATATTTTTTAAAAATAAATATAATAATTACCTTTCTTTGACCGGTCGGTAACCCGCCGGGGAGGATGCCATGTCCCCTTAAATTAAATAAACTTCACGAATCTATACGGTATTATAATCGTTGTATCTGGTTGGCCGTGGGTAAATTACCGTAACATTATAAAATAGTTGGCCAGTTGCGCGGAGTAGTTTATTAAACCACTCGTTTAAAATTGATTGATTGTATAAACACGTATATACCGTGCACGTATTTTTTCCTTTTTTTTTTTTAGCCAATTGTGCCGAACTTTACGCGGAATTATACGGTTCGAAAACAATTATTTCATTGGTTCCAACAAAATCCTTTAATTTTCATCTGTGTTATCTATTGTTTGTCTAAACACCGAGCAGCTAGTCTTTTAAACACGCGGCTGCAAAGCTCAATACTCCATAATTATCTAATAAAAGTATAAAATCAAGTTTATTACGTTAATTAACCCACATACGCAACATATAGTATAAAATGATGAAATAAAGTTACGGGGCTGTATGCTCTACGTATTATTTAATCATATGCGTACGTAATATACATATATATACATGTATGCATTTTGTAAGCAAACATATAATATGAAAATGAAGATAATTATAATTCTGGTGGGTTGAAACAAAAAAATATATGAGTCCATCAGTCAGAAACTCCTAATAACAGTGACTGCGACTTTATCATATCAATTATACGCTCTTAGCGAGCTGGCCAGAGGGGTAGGAGAGAAATAGAGAGAGAGAGAGAGAGAGAGAGTCAGCAAATTATACCCCATTACGCATAAAACCCGGTGGATGCGAAATTATTCACGTTTACACTCATGCAAAAAACGCACGCGAGGACATAATCTTTCGGCCTACTTCGTGATCCTGCTCTGGAGAGAGAGCGAGAGGGGTGACAGAGGGGGGACGGGGGGGGGGGAGAGAGCAACGTAGAGCTAGATAGAGTTTTTGTGAAATTAGAAAGAACGAAAATAGGTGGGCGCACGCGTCCCCGGTGACGAGTTAATTGACAATTATTTCCAGCTTGCCGGATCGAGAAGGACACGGAAAACGAAGTGCTCCCTCTCTCTCTCTCTCTCTCTTTCTTTTCCCTTTATCCCCAGGGGGATCGGCGACTGCACGGGGCACAGTCAAAAAATTAAATTTTACCCGAAGCGCGCGGAATACGAAATAACTGTTCTACTTGCCAGACGAGACCCCTCGTCTCTGTCTCCCGGTCTTCGTCTATGTTCCGCTCGATCTTCTTCTTCTTCTTCTCCTTCTCCTTCTCCTTCGTCTCCTTCGTCTTACCCTGCTTCTACTTCTTCTTGGCTCTTTGTCCTACTTCATCCTACCGTATTTTTCTTTACCGTATACTTCTCTCATCATTTTTTTTTTCTCTCTCGCGCACTCGACGAATTTTTATTCTCTGGGACATGTTTAGTTATTTCAGGTCTTTCTATTTAGTTTTACCTTTTTAGATCATTTTCAATTTTCCTGGAGGGACGCGAGCCGAGACTCTACTGCTGCAAACTCCTTGATTTTCGAGCTTACAGCTTTTACAGAGAGGTTAATTAAAAATTTCATCTCGGAACAACCGTTTACTCTTCTTCTCTATATAACGTTTCACGTATTATTCTTAAATAGCTATCTCTTTTATTTACACCGAGACGTTATTTCATTAATACCTTCTACCGAAATCGTTACACTCGCAATATAATGCAAACACGGTGCACAATCTCCGTTAATATAAACAACATGTTATATTCCTGTTGAATACTCATACCGAAGAATTTTTATAGCATTCTTCGACCGACATTCAAAAGAATCGAATTTCCCAAATACACCCACCCACCCACACACACACACATATACATATATTTTTTGTATTTTTATAATAAAAACCTTTTAAGTAATTTCGACTGGGTTAATGCTACAATAACGTAAAATTCCTTTCTTTGAGCAGTAAAAGTCGATTTTATAAATGCGGTATACTATTACGTGTATATACGTACATACAGACTTCTAAAACCTTTACCATGTTCAGAAAATAACGTAGAGAAAAAGGAAAGCAAAAAAAACAGAAAAAAAAAACAAAAAAACGTATAAAGAAAGGAAAGAAAAAAACAAGTGAGGATGCAACTTCGCGATCCGTAGAAAAAGGTAAAGAAAGAATGAATCTAAGGGACATCAACGAATAGCAAAGCAGAAAAGTGGAGACCGACAGATAGAAAGAGGAGTAAGAAGAAAGAGATCGAAAAGGACAGAAACGGCAGCTGAATGGGAAGGCTGACATCGCTATCCAAAGGACAAACCCCGTCAGTGCAAGAAACTAAGGAGGATTTTCGTTCTTCTTTCCCTTGGGGATTTGGCACCTCAAAAATTTTCTTTTTCTCTCACCGGTTCATCATACTGTTGATCTTTCTTATTTTTCTTTTTTTTTACATTTGTTTTACCGACACAGAATGCTTGGTTTCGTTCTTAATAAAATCCTAATTATCCTCTTGGATTGCGGGACGGAAAAGATTATGTAAGATCTTTCAAACGACATTTTTGACATAGATGAGATTATATATATGTACGTGTATATATATATAGTTTTTGACTTTGCGAATATACTCAAGTTTTTCTTTTCATATCATGGTCGTGGAACGTCTGACCTTTTGCTTTTGAAAAGTAAGTGCGTACGCTTTGAATATCCTTTCTTGAGCAAGTGATCGAACATACTCTTTTATTATTTAATAAAAACTTTGACTTTACAAGGTATCCCGTTTAAAAATTCCGATAATCTGACGTTCGAAAAAAAAGTTTGTATTTCACGATATAAATACAATATTATATAATTGGAAACGTTTACAAATGTTTTTAGCTCTATAAGTTTTATAAACTTTTCTCGTGAAAAAACATTGGAGAAGTAAAGGTTTCTTTCGGCTTTGGAGTTGGAAGTTCGGTCTAATGAGCGTTCCGCGTTGATAGCGAAGGTACGTTGGCGTCTTTGGTTGGGAAGTAGGAAAACCGGCGCTAAGGAGCCGCACGAGTGCTCGGAAGTGTCGTGAGCGTATCGATGAAATGGAAGGAAACCGCAGGAGCAAGTCGAGGCTAACCGAACTGTGGCCCGAAGATCCTTCGACGTTGCACAAAGGTGCCACCTCGCGTCGATCTTCGAGTGGGGTCGTGGTCCCACGCATCCTATCCGACTCGAGTGCGCTTTGTACCATCCCGATTGCCCTTGCTGCCTCGGGTTCATCACCTTTGCTTTTTCATTTAAACGCATACGATATCTCTATTTCGGGATTAAATTTAGCTAATTAAAAAACCCACGAAAGTAAGAATAATTAAAAATCAAGAGGGCGCGGATCAAATCAAAGCATGTCAAAGGATCAAAAGAAAATATGTAACATTGATTGTATCTATTATTTTTCTTATTAATTTAAACGATTTGCAATAACTTTTATCAAAGAGGTAATTTAATTCAATTAATTGTTATACGAAATTTCAAGTGTATATTATAACGTGGATATTGAAACAGTAATTACTTGTATAAAAATAATATAACTTTAATAATTTAGTAATCGTAAAAGAAAATTATTGATTTTGACATATACGTGTAGTTGTAACACGTACCATCAATTTATTGGTTAACAATAAAAAATTTGTTTGATATTTTACGATACAATAAAATCGAGTGGATCTCGTAGCTATAATTAACAGTTATTTTTATACCAATTTTTATAGAAATATAAACTTGACTAGATATTCCAACAAACTTTGATAAATTTAATAGAGCATATTGTTTAACGATTATCGACTGATGTGCAATATCTAATTAAGAAAAATACTGAGGAAAGTTTGCGTGGAACAATAGCGCGTTATAAGAATTAATTTCTGCAAGCTCGTAAAATACATTATCAAAGGAGTAATTAATAATAGAAGGAGAATAAGTAAAGATATAAATAAATAAATAAATAGAATAGAAGGGTGTTTAGTCGAATGCAAGGTACGAGTACAGAGAATGAGCACGAGGGTGAGGCTCGCGTCACGTGCGTCTGCAGGTGCGCAACTCGAAGCCAAAAGAGAAAGATGGAAGTGGAAGTGGAAGTGGAAGTGGAGGTTTCGAGCGAGTGATAGAGAAGGAGAGAAGGTTAAGAGAGGGCAAAGTGGTGCAGCCCTCAGACGGGTAATGAAGTTTCATCCTTCGACAAAGTCGCTGCCAGGCAAGAGAGAGCGGAAGAGAGAGGGAGAGAGAGGGAGAGAGATGTGAAGTTGCGAGTCCCGAACTTAACTATTGCGGATGGCGCGATCGGGAAAGTCAAGTCTGGTACTCGAGGACGCGACACCGGGCAGGAGACGCACCGAGCAGATATGCTTGCGCTAAGTGCACGGCTAATTGCACGTAATTGTACCCGCCCGAAGGCGTTGCCACGGATCGAATTATCGCGTCGCCTCTCTTTTTCCACTATAATTTCATTCTTCATTCGGTTTTCGGTGATGATGGCGCGTACGTCAGTCGTCACCCTCCGAGACGCGTTCCTGAGGCCAGGTCAAACTATCCCTGTCTCGTAAAATCTATTACGGATCCGACACTGGAACATTTCACTAGACAAGTTTACACTCGCTCTTTTATCGCGTTAACTATTATTAAAATCATTTTCTACTTACCCGGTATCATCGTAATAAATCCACTTCTCTACTATATATGCTATATACTGTATACTATTACCCTTGTAAATTAATTCCATTGTGGACATTCAAATTGACAAAATTTGCAAGAGGATGAGAATCGAAATAAAAACAAATATATATGAAATACCAAGCGGAGATCGAAATCGTGAGCCATATCCAACGATATACGAACATCTCCGGTATCTTATGTGAATTCCTCGCGGAAAGGCAAAAAGAATGAGAAAAACTTGACTGTTCTCCGTTCCCTCGTGTATACCAACCCCCGTAACCCCCGTAACCGCCATCTTGAAAGTCAGGAGGACTCGAGATTCTTTCGTCGCCGTCGCCGTCGCCGTCGCCGTCGACAAAATATGCGTTTCGCATACCCTCGCACCTTTCCTGGATATCCGAGTGTGGAGTGTGCGTGCGCGCCCAAGAATTTGCGGCTCGAACGATTCTTCAGGAGCGTCGGAAAGAAGGAAGGGTTGTAAAGAGGCCCCTCCCCCGTTTAAGGAACAACCCGAGAGAAAGAGAGCCAGCCTGTAATATATATATATATCCAAGATTAAGTTTTAAAGCGCTCGAGGGAGAAAGAGAGAAAACCGTCCTCTCGTACCGGACTGGGACTTATTACTCAATTTGGATGATGGACGAACCGTGCACCTCTCGCGCAACCGGATGGAGAGCCGGAGAGAGAGGAAGAGAGGGAGAGAGGGAGAGAGGGAGATGGACGCTCGAAGGACGGATGGTCCAATCGATGGATTTATTCCCGAGAGCTGTTGACCCCGAAATTTCACCTTACGGATATTGCCCGATTTCCTTTTTCTCCGAGAGACCGCGCGCCCGCACAACCGGTCCACTCACTCGATTCTCTTTTCGACTTTGATTGGTTATCAAGATATTTTTCAACAGGTGATCGGACACGACAGATTACAAACGATCGAATCTTTCGTGATTATTTATTTAGATCCACGGTCATATGTTATGAACTCTCCAGTCAAAGAGAAACTCTATTGGATAATCTGAATTTATCATCCACATTTTCACGAGTTGTTCATTCAAGTATATCAAACAACCTTTGAAAATCAAAATATTTTAAACTAAAACAAAAATGATTATTTCGAGAATAATAAGTAACGTAGGTGCTAGACACAGTGCAGCTGACCCCGAGGAGGTTCTTCACCATGGGTTGAATCTATACACACACACAGAAGTTTCCATAAAATACTTTTGAACAACCCCGACGTTGAAACTGAAGACGCAGGTATGGAGCGCGTATATAAGTATAATTAGACACAGCGTGATGCTTCGTGCAGGTCAGTACGTTACATCGAGGGAGTAATACACCCGGAGGCGACGCGCGGCTATATATATATATGTATATGTATATGCATAGGCTTACGTCTCGGTTCTCTCTCCTCCTCCATCCTCCTGCCCCGCTTCCCTTCTCACTGAGCCGAGCAGCCAGTGGAATTACTACGAATCAAGTCCTTAATCTTAATAAACTTCAACCGTTGTTGCCGTGGAACGAACAAGCCGAGAGATAACGGAGAAAGAGCCGCCGAGCCGTACACAGACGAATATATATATGTACCCGAAGGGAGGAACCATTGGGATAGAGAATTTCGTCAGTTTCCTTTCGCGGTTTAGGAGGGTTCTCCTGCCTTTATACATATACCTCTCCTCCTCTTTCGACCGAGGTGTGTTGCCGAATTATGAATATTCCGAAATCTCCTCCTCGCTCGCCTATATCCTTCTCCCTCTTTTTCGATCGAATCTCGTGTCACACGCTAATCAAAAGGCGCGATAGCGCCTGACGCAAGTATAGCGCGAGAGCCATTATAGACAGCTAATTTAACCCCTCAGATTTTTGATGTCTTTTCGAATTTACTCCAATATTTCGCTTGGACGAACTTTCCCTGCCGCCAGTCCGCGGGAGGAGGGTTGCAAGTTTATCCAAGAAGTATCGGATAGAATGAGAGTGAGAGAGAGAGAGAGAGAGAGAGAGAGAGAGAGGAGGAGGAGGAGGAGCAGAAGCCGTATATACACACACGAGTTGATGAGAAGCACTCGAGGTTTCGCGAATCTTTCGCAGAGCCATCGTTCACTTGGTTAATTAGGAAATTGTTTTTGAAAATTGCGCACTTCGGGATAGAGACAATACACCTTACCTAGATTCGCTTCGGTGGCTCTACTCTATCCACCCGCTTGCGCGTACAAATGAGTTGTTGCTTAGAAACTTTGCTTCAGGGACTCTTACCTATACACCCACACTCCCGCGCATATTCGCACACGTACGCGTATACGCTACCTCCTGCGATTTTACGCGTCGCCGAGGTCTGCGCCCCCCCCTCCCCCCCCCCCTCCCGCCCCGGCACGTGGAGAGTTTCGGTGCGTGTATAACTTGTTATATTATGATATGTTGAACTTAAATTTTCGAGGGGAGAGAGAGAGAGAGGCGTAACCTCTTTACTTCCGTGGATTCGCAAACTTGTGTGTATGTACGTTTTGCATATACAGCCAGACCATAAACTTTAACTCGATGATACCTTCGAATTCCAACTCGAGACCCAAATGGAAATTACCAAAGTGCACGGTTTTTCTCAAACTTTTCGTTTAATTATTTCATTGGGATTTTATACAACTCGTCTCTATCCTATCGATCGTCGATAAAATCCGCAAGCTTGTATAGGTATATATAGATATATACATATATTTTTGTTTAAATAATTAATTAGACCAATCGCGCGTTAATATTTTAAAATACTATAGGTACGAAATTTAAATTAAAAAAATTGAATTAAAAGCAGAAAATATTATTAATCAATATTGACTGAGAGCTTGAGGTTTAATCTGAAACTTTAATATTTCCATAAAAAAATGAGGGAATACTATCTATATGTATATATACGGTCGAGATGATTCAATCAATCAATTCTAGCCATTAGCATAATTGAACCAATAACAAAACGTAATTGAAAACCCGAGTTCGGGTGTAGATAGGTCTATATATGTATATATAGTAAATTGTAATTAACAAGGTTAAACGAATGTGTAAAAGGGTAGTGCAAATGGTTTTTAACGTTAATCGAAAGGTCCTCTCTAAACTAATTGCGGATTCGATCAAATTTTATATCCGTCAAGTATATATCTATAAGACCGAGGACCGAGGGTGGGCGAGGCGCAATATCGTTACTTCTCTTTGTACTCTTTGTACTCCGTGGCAGTAACAATTTCATTCGTTAAAATTTACGAGAAGGAGGAATATACGCGTGTAGGGTAAACGCATAGACCCACACACGCACGCGCCACGTCAACTTTGCCATTTTATTACCAAGTCCGAGGGGCATCGTGGTTACCAAGACCAAGACTTATGTCCCGGAGCAAGTCGATACTTATTAGAATTTAGTATAAAGCCGGGCGGCGCGCGACCATTACCAGAGCGAAAGCACTTCCGGTCTCGTGAACTTCCTCTTCTCTCGCTTCTCGCTTCTACCTTCTACCTACTCTCTCTCCCTCTCTCCCTCTCTCTCTACCTTGCTCCTGAGCAAACTCTCATGATCCACCATTTAACTCTATTTTCTCGTAAACTCGATCTTCCTTTCCTTATATGTTTTTCTATCTATTCGACATTTAATGATACTTATTTCTCTTTATAGAGATTGCACGTACATTGTCGTAACTTTTGTTTCAAAATTATTTTAATACCAGTATTCGATAGTCGGTTCATAAATTCTTTATTTACTTGAGAACGATGTCACGCCCAATTGATTATTCAAATATCTCGAGTGTTTAAAATTACCCTCTGAAAATTATTATCCTTCTAAAATATCATCCTTATTCTATGATTATGCGCCGTTTCAAGATCGTTGCTATTGTAAATAATAATAATTAAGTTTAATTATTTTTTTAATTTTTAGACATCAGCGCACGAACAGTTTGCATTCTTCAAACAATTAATCTCGTTAACAACTGCATCAATCACCTGAAAATATTCTGTCGGAATAAACTGCAGTATTGTCATAATTTTTTTTTTTTTTTTTTTTCATTTTTATGTAAAATGTTTATTTTTAAGCACAAACAGAAATTATGTATCCTAAAAATTGTTTAAGTCACTACTGTTGCGTATGGAGAAGGTGATAGGAGAGGACCGAATAAAAATTGATCGGACGCCGGGACTCGAACGAGATCGCGAGTTTCAGTACGAGACTAACACTAGGCACGTCCGCGATTCTTGTTGTAGTTGCATCGTCATGGACCTATTTCACACCGCGCATCCGACATGTTACTTCGTAACTCCGCGCCGATCCGCTCGTCGGTTTTATGTATTATACGATATTATTCATAATTACACCTCCGACGCGAATGACTCGAGACCGATTTATATTCGAGGTCGTTCGTAGTACAATATATCTTCATTATTAACACGGATTATATTTTTACGTGGTTCATACTCTCAGCAGTGAATTAGTGGATTCTACTCTCCCGCACTAGGGATGCCATTTATGTTGCGTATGGAGAAGGTGATAGGAGAGGACCGAATAAAAAATTGATCGGACGCCGGGACTCGAACCGAGGATCCGCGAGTTTCCAGTCACGAGACCTAACCACTAGGCACCGTCCGCGATTTCTTGTTGTAGTTGCATTCGTCATGATATTTCGCGTTTCGGTCATCCTACACCGTTCTCACACACGCGCCGATCCGCGCGTCGATGTTACGTACGTAACACCTCCGACGGCCGGGAATACGACGTCCTCGTCGTGTTTTATTGTATTATACCTCCGGATTATTTTTATTCATCACCTACTCTTCTTATCGACGCGTCTCTCGGATCCGCTGCGTGGAACTTCTGACTCACGGGGACGAAACGCTTTATTTATTTATTTCGAGGCTCGTTCGCTCGGTATACTTAATTATTACTTTTTCTTCGTTAATTAGACCACGGAGGATAATGTACTAAAATGTGCATGCGCGTGGATTCCTATAGGTATATGTATACGTATATATCTATGTAATAGTTTAGTACGATAAATCGACCAATTTTTATATTGATTTAATTGAAATTTATTGGTTATTTTTCTCATAATATATCAGGTACATGAACCTATTTCCATCTACCTCGCTACAAAACTATTTAAAAAATTTGACTTTTTTAAATTTTGTTAAATCGTATTTTATAGATTATACAGAAAAAAATTTTAATATAGACGAATTATTCGTCTCAAAATTACAAAACTTTATGATTGAAACAGTTTTGTTTAAACATAAATATACAAACGTAATTAATATTGAAAAATTTACTAAAAACCAGATTTTCCATAATAAAATGAAATGTATCATTTCAACGTAGAAACGTTGAGTTTATAAAATTTTCGTTTTAAAATTTTTTGGCTATATATATATATTACGATCAGTTTAAATCAGAAGTGTTCGGTATAGTAACTCTTAATACATTCCATTAAAAGCATTAAAGATAATTTAACGTTTAAAAATAAACACTTAATTATGTAATGAGTAATCAAAGGTTCCAATACAATTTAAATATTTAAAAAAATGTGTATTCTTATTTAATATCGTTGTAACGATTTTGCCTTAAATGATTGGCATATCATTAATTGGTTTAAAAATAATTAATTTTAGTCGATAATTTGAAATGGTTGATTGGGTTTGGAATCCCCTTCGCTGTCGTACTATTAAAACGAATTACACACTTTAACCATGCAAGATTCTTTATTAACTCGTTGATCGTTTGACTCAGCTTGAACAAATTCAGATTAATAATTCTGCGAGTCAAGTTTTAAGAGAGAGGGGGGTGGGGGTTAGGTCAAGAAAGCGTAAACACGGATGTATTTACTGGCGAGTGAGGTGAAAAATAAAGGCGATGAAGAATATCCTGCAGGGTAAAAGTGCGCAGGTGAAAATGAAAAGAAAAAAGAAAAAAGGAAAAAGTGAATCTGCAAACGAACGAACACGCTATAAAAATGAACGTCGCGTAAACGAAGGAAAAGAAGAAGAAAAGAGAAAGAAAGTAGAAAGAGAGCTGTGCGGTCGCGTTATTGAAGGTGCACACATATGGATAATTGCCATCTTAATTCGGGTAATTTTGTGGTCGAGGAGTCAAAGCGTTAGTACGAACGAGGAAAAGTAAAAAAGAAAGGCAAAACAAGTCTCGGTAATGCTTTCAATGTATATTTACGAGAGTTACCTTTTATTCTCCACCGGTGAGTCGGAGCGGAGTGCGTGCAACAATGCATCGTATTATGTACACACACCACACACGCACGCACACACAGAGAGAGAGAGAGAGAGAGAGAGAGAGAGAGAGAGATCGGGACGATTTCACGTGGCGATAAACTCGAAAAGCAACGACCACGGGTAACCTGCGTCATAATTATTCGTGAATACTATTTCCTAGGTGTGCAGTCGAACTTTACCGAACGGTCACGATCTCGGTTACGGGCCGATGTTGTAAACCTCTGCACTTTTCTCTTTGTGCTAACATGCACGATCTACTACTCTATACGTATACGTACAGATACACATACACTCAACCGCATACAACTTGACGTGTCTATTAGATCGCAGTGCGTTCGTTTATACCTTTATACCTTTATACCTTTATACCTTTATTAGTCGAGTCTGTTTCCTCTCCTTATGCATCGTTTTTCTCTTCTTTCTTTAATTATCTCTGCAAACGTATGCGCAACGTTATTTCCACAAAGGTTGGTTAACCTCGAGGTTAACGTGTTGCATGCGCGCGGATCTTTCTCTCTATTCGTATACCAAATAACTCGAGTGTGCGCGACAAAAGTGAAAACTGTGAAAAGCAAATGTCGCGCGTTTTACCCCGGTAATTCGTTTACCTTAAATCAAAGTTACTGTTACTACCTTTGAATGTTACGACAAAACAACGAGACTCTCGTGCAATATTCCACGGATTTACTTTTAAAAATACTTTTCGTTTTATTAATTTAATTCTACGTATATCTACACATATTATGAACAAAGACATTTCATCAATAATTTACGTGATATAAAAGAAACTTACTGTGCGTCATTTTCGAAATATTTAATTTAAAACGAATAACCGCATTTAATAGGGAATGATCGAAATTTGAAGCAGTACCAATTCAATCTCATTAATTAAAAAAAATACTTAAAAAATTTTTGGACTATATATATAAAGTATATAAAAGAGCGCTACAAGTAAGAAATATTTTGAGAAAAAACTGCTGCTGTTACACCTAAATATTAATTAAACTAATCTCAAAAAAAATAATAATAATTTTTGCCGAATTGTAAACGAATTATTTTTCGGCACTTTCACCTCGTAACGTCAGATTTAAAAAGTGGTCAGACATTCCCTGATGTAAATATATTATCCGATTAAAAATTCCTTGGCGAAATTCGAAGGACTATAAAATTAAACGCTACCCTACAAATCATCGTAGAAAAGTTATAATAAACCTTGTTTTTTAGTTACCCCTGTACCCATAGTTATATACGTGTAGTTGGGGGTGGGGTGGGGGGGGGGTGTACATTTGAATGCGGAACGTTCGAAATAACCCGGGAAATGAAGGTTATAGACAAGCGTAATGCGTACTTGCGAACGAACGACAAGAAAACGACACGAAAAAGCACGTAACTACAAAGCTAGTCAGAACTTTGAACGTTCCCTTATGCAATTACTAAAGAAATTTAGTTTGCAACTATAACCGAAGTAATTGGCACATAAATATGATAAAAATTACTTTGGAAGTTCCGTCTAACTGGTACGCAGCTGGGAAATGTAAGAAGAATAAACTAGACGTAGAAGGAGAAGGAGAAGAAGAAGAAGAAGCAGAAGCGCAATCGGTTAAGGGGTCGAAGATCAAAAGAATATGGGAACAAAAGTGGAAGACCGGGTGCAGTACCCGCAGCGCGTGTGAATCTTCGATTAATTAACCAATAAAACCATTTCGATTTCATTGAACGAGCCAATTTAACACGACACTCGTTGCGCTCGCAGGACACCACAGCACTCATTTACCCGCATAATTGCTAATCAGATAGACCGACTAATTAGCGCGTATATACCAACGGCGAGCGCGAGACCGTGGATGAGGGGTGAGGGGAGTAGAGTCCACGAGAGCAGAAGGAAATATCGTCGAGTCTCGTTAAAGGCACGGTCGAAACGGCTATAAATTCGACGATAGAACGGCCGCCCCCAAAGCTCAAAGAGAGAAGGAGAGGGACAGAGAGGGTGAGAGAGGGAGAGAGAGAGAGAGCGCCTCTCGCGCGTTCAGTATTAACGGTGAATTTCTAATTTTCCACCCAACGAGGGTGAGGATCGTTATTGCGATGCTATGCACACGGGCAGCAAGTTCTACCGGCGATTATAGGATGATTTATTCCGATAATTCGGATTTTACAGGGCTGATTACAGCCATCCTCCCCCCCCCCCTCCTCCCCCCTCGCTCCTGTAAACTTAGCTTGGCTTGCTGGAAGTAAATGTTTGATAAGAGCTGGATGCCTTTGAATTATGGGACCTACGATCTCCCTCTCCCTCGATAGAGAATACTGCGCGAAATCTCTTACCGAGTATTCTTACCGAACCTGTGAAATATCGACTTAATATCAGAGTGTGTTACGCGCTCGGTCGTGTCTAAGCGCGTTCGAATGAATTTTTCTTTTTTTTTAAACGTTATACGCACTTCGCGAAATTGCGTAATTATATATATGTATATCATAAGATTTTGATTATTCTCCGTATAAAATCAAGTTGCACGAGTAAAATACATGTATATATATATATATATATATATATATATATATCCTCACTTTATTAATTTTTTATTTTCCACGGGGTACAATAAAGTTCCTTATCTTAAAATTGAAATTATACTCCTTCGGAAGAGTTTTTCAAGGATTTATACATTAGCTAAGTCCCGGATTTTTCGTTAAAATGTTCGGGGAACCCCTTAAATTTATGAATTCTTTTCAAACTCGCGGATAAAAGACTAATTTTAATATACGACTACGATTTTTCATTCCGCAAATTTGCCTCCGCGATAATTTACGAAAATTACAATTTACTTAGGATTGTAGTGATTGTGAAAAAGTGAGATATATACATATTATGTAGGGGGAATTTGAAATATTAGTTGTTTCCGCGCGTATATCGGGGAAAGGAAATAAAAGAGCGAGTGCGATGGGAAATCCGAATAATAGAAAAGATCTAGGAGTAACATAGAAAATAATACTTTTAATTTCACCACCATCTCTAATCCGTATCCTCTGAAAGTAACAAGTAAAATAGATGAAAGAATGGATATAAAGCAAGTAAGGAGAATTAGCGAGCATTAAAAGAACTAGCAATATAAGAGATAAAAGAAAGAGAGAAAAAAAAAAAAGAAGACGAAATGATACAGAGAGGGAAAAGAGTAATCCAATTACCGACAGTGCATACAACCTGCAAACTAATACACTTTTTATTACACACACACATATATGTATATACATCCAGGAACATTTTCACAGAGGAACTCTCGTACATAGACTCTCTCGCAGAGAGAAAGGTAGAGTACCTCCGCAAATCCGGATTATGAATTAAATTTCAGACGACCGCAACGACATACTTTTTCCTACCTCTCTAGCGTGTGTATATATATATATGTATAAAAAATTTTCTTTTTTTTCGTACTCGCTTCCGCGAGTAGGAACTTGCCACTTAAAAGCTGTCGGTGTTACGCATTATCGCGCTACCGCGTTTGGATTAGCTCGAACGTATGCGCGCAAGTCGTCATGATATTTCTCGCGCGTTGATGCTCTCTCTCTCCCCCCCCCCCCCCCCCCCCTCTCCCTCTCTCTTCCTCTCTGTGCCGCCGCGATGAATCTGCATAATAAAGTTTCGCAGTCGCGTGGCACTGGCGATGCAAACGCCTGGAAAATACCCGCATATACTCTTTCCACCTTCGTCTTCTATCTCCCTCTCTTCCCCTCTCTCTCTCTCTCTCTCTCTCTCTCTCTCTCTCTCTTTCTGTTTCCTCGACTCTTTTGGGACACACAGTGGAATCGCCGTTTGTGGTATAATACCCACGAGCTCGGTTTCATTTTTATACGAAGGTTAATCAGTCGTTAACGTCTCATCTATTTACTACTACCTCATTATTTACAGTTAGGTTTTTTAGAACGCAGATTTCGTAGATTCATTCGTCCATTCTTTACGATGTATCGCACCTATTTACAAATAAAAATACGATTTGTACATAGGTGCTTCGAATCATTTGATTATTTCGATGGTTTTGATTCGTGCAGTACTTCCGTGTTCTTCGGTCACCGTGTTTCTACTTGTTTTAAATCCCTTCAATTAAACTTGTAAAAGCTATCTCTCGTTTCAAATTATAAAAAAGTTTAAATGACATCGTAAACAAAGTTTAGTTGTAATCTCTATTTAATAAATTATATTTTACATTTTTTCGTCAAATGGCTAATTAACTCAAACTTTAACTTTTTTTTTGATAAATAACGAGACAAGTTGATGGTAAGTCTTCTTGCACAAACAAAATTAAAATATGTTGTTGCGTACTTTCCTATTCTTTAGCTGTCAAATCGAGGGACAACTATTTTTTTTCTTCTATCTGTGAGAATACCTTTTCCTGGATATTTTGGATATGGTGGTCTACATTTTTAGAGGCTAAAGCTTAATATTTTTAGAGATATTCGAGGTCAAAAATGCAGATAATTTTGACATTTTTTTGATTTTTTCTTAACTTTTAACTTTTTACAACTCAAAATTGGCTAATTCGATGTAAAACAACAAAAGATCTTTTTTTCCAAAACATTTTACATGAAGTCTAAGAAAAAAAAAATTGTTCAAGATCAGTGAGCGTACCATAAAAATTCAGCATTGTAAAGAGTAAGAGCATTGTAAAGTCAGTTTGACTTGACTCTACTCATCTACGAGTAATGGAAGATCATTGCTAACTGTTTGACATTTATGTACTTGAAGAGGTCTGCAAAACCTGGCAGACGAAACGTCGTACAACTTTTAAAATCAAATTGGTTGTTAATTTTATTACAACCTGGATTTAACCCTTTAAAATCGTCATTGTGGATCTCATCATAACCATAAAGGGTGTACATTCTGAAATAAACATATAGCCTGAAGTTCGATTTTAATTGGGAATATTATTAGACATTAATTATACAAGTATTTTTTCACCGAGGAGGTTCTATATGTAGATTATTCAGTAAAAAGTAAATCTATCTTCATTGTACGAGTGAACCGTTTGAGACTGCTCGTTGGGTAATTTCTGCCAGCAGCACACTTGCCGAGCTTTTGAGTTAAGCGACTGCGGTGAAGCTCGAGAGTGCGAGGTTCAAACTACCTGAATGCAAGTAAAATTAGGTCGTGGCACGCGTAATAAAAGGCGAAAAGAGACATGTACCGAGAAAGAGTAAAGAAATTCACGGCGTGAGATTGTTCGAAGTGAGGTAGGAAGTGAGGTAGGAAGTGAGATAGGAAGTGAGAGTCCGAAAGGAAAAGGGAGAGGATCGTGACGTAAAGTGTTGGCGAAACTTTGACCCTTAAACGGTACTTTTGAGCTTGAATTCAGACGTCTAAGCGAAATACGTATCGGTGTATCGATAGAACGGAGTTTACCAACGCGCAATTTCGGTTGTTAGATAGTCGTTGTTGTCCAAGACGTTGTTGTTCGCGAGGCCAGAATATTATTGTCAGGTCGACTCTGTTGACAAATTTTGCGGGGTTTAACTCGTTATATTACCGAAAACGTTACTTTTCCTTCGATTCACTATATTAAAAGTGGAATTTATCGACGATTCGTCACCTGAAATACACAAAATAACTAGATAATTGTATTCCGCACTCTGAAAATGCGGAGATTGATTATTGCAAAGATTAGCGCGCAGGACGTATAATTCATCGCCATAATGTATCGAATTAGTATAACAATGATATATTCGAAATGGATAATACAGCTGTAGATATTGATATAAATATCAGAAAGTGAGAAAAAAAAGGAATGTAAAAATGTAAGGTCGGGATGAAGTAACCGCATTACGTATCCCAGTGAAGCAAAGAAAGGAGAAGCAGGATCCTTCTAATAACCTGCATCCCCGGTCGTAGTGGGTAACAAGAAAAGCCTGCAAAGGAACCTTCTAGCATCCGAGCAACCTCACGCCTGAGTCACGCTTAACCAGTTCGCAAGAACCGTCGAGCGCACCGTGGTGAGGGAATGCGTCGAGAGGGTCTCCTCGTCGTCTTGCTTGTAAAAAACTCGACGTCGGCGACGACGCCTCGGCGATGTAACTCGGGGAGTTTCTTGCCGCCCGAAAGACCGTGAGAGCGAGAGAGCGAGAGCGACTCGCGAGAGACGTACGAAAAGACCCGAGCTCGAAATACTAGCGTTACCCTACTGAGAGAGAGAGAGAGAGAGAGCGCGGTAAGACGTATTATGTACCCGAGGGTGGCTTTAACGACGCTGCTCGCAAAAACGAGACGACGCCGCCTACGGCCGACTAGCCGTATGTATAATGCTGTGAATATTTCATGCAAAAAAGATTGATGCCGACTCAACCTGGTTCGAAATTTTTGCGTCTACCGCCTCCTCGACGTCCAGGATGCACAATTCGTTATAGCTATCAAATTTTACTTACTCTTTTTAGGACATTCTTTTTTTTTTCTTCACTTATTGTCCATCATTTAACGATTACATAACGGCCGTACCGATTTTCGTTTCACAAAGAACCTCGTTTAGTTTCACTTTACAACTATTTTCATCTTCGAATAAAAGTAATAACCGTAAATACAACGCGTACTATGTTTCAACAATTTGTAACGGTCGTAACGGTCGACTCATCGTCAAAGCGTCGGGATTAACACTTAGGAAAATCAGAGAGAGTCGGTCGCCAGAGAAATCGGTTACGATCGTAAATCAGCACTGTTGAGCGCTCCACAACGCGACTTCAACGATAAATTACACATATATGTATATTTATCGACGAGTGATTCAGTAAGTGCGGTGCATTGCCAGGCCCAGATGTGGTGGGAATTTCCAACTTACTGATTTCTACCGATCCGAAAAAAAAACACCTCAACATCATCTTAGAGAATCGGTAGTACAGAATCAAGAAATTTATTAATCCGTGAGTGCGATGTATGATCGCTATAATTTTGTTCCGTACGTACTGATACTTCTTTTTAAACGATTAGTAAACTCAATCGATTTTATCTAGAATCACAAAGTATTAATTAAATTATTCAATTTTATATACACACGTATCTTTATTGTTGTTAACCCCGTACATTCATTACAAATTATTAGCGGTTTGGCCGGCGTTTGAATATTATCAGACGCCGCATCAGTGTGCAAACAAATTATAGGAAACTCCGGTAATATAATTAGAAAATTTACCATGTACACGTACACACACACACATGCCACACACATACACACCGTGATAGTACAACGATTAATTAAATTAAAAAAAATGTAAAAAAAGTATCTCTTCTCTGCACATATGAATAAACTCTCGTAAAGAAATAATTTTCAATTAAAACTGAGTGAATAACACGTACGAAGTTGAGTGCATAAAAACCGACTTTCATAAAAATAATAAAAATAAAGAAGGAGAAGGAGAAGGAGAAGGAGAAGGAGAAGAAGACGGGGAAGAACGAAGAAAAGAAAGGTAGGAAAAAAAAGTATATGAGGTTGAGTGAAAAGTAGAGTTTAACTAAAGTACATTATTTCACATGGGACGCGAGAGAAAGAGGTAGGGTCCGGTATATACACCCATCTTGAAGGTATATAGCTACACCGAGCTACACAGAATTCCCTAGACTGTTCGCTCCTTTTTCTCTCCTCCGAGATACAATTATGTGCATCTCCCGGGCGCCGTGTCATCGGAAAATCAGCTCAAGAGTAGACTAGCTAAGGGTTTTAACGTTGAAGAAGAGGGAAGGATGGACAAAAAAAGAAAAGGACGGTGAAAGTTAAGGAAAGCTCGAGAGGGTCTCTCGCGCGCTTATAAATCGCCAGGAGAAGAAGAGACGGGGAGGTGAAGCGGGTGAAGGGTGAAGTCAAGACGACGCAACGCTCGGATAATAAGGATACAGCACCGGGTGCTGCTCGCGTTATAAGACAAGACGGTAAATATCTCGGGCTTAAAAAAGAGAGGGCTCTCGAAATGCACCGACCGTCTGGCAGCGAGAGGCTCTTGTGGCCGGCCCGCGGCATGCAAATATTGACTACCCTCCTTTTTTCTTCTTCTTCTTCTTCTTTTTTGTTGTTAGGTGCAGGGAAAACCCGGCAGATACAGAGGGGCGAGGGTGGAGATAAGAGTGGTACCCCGGACTTTTAATAACGACGCACCTATAGCCTGCAACCCAGTGGTTCCTGCATTATCGACGGCTCGCGCTACCTCGTACGTGCTCGAGGACTCGCGAGCTTTCTTTACCAATCGCTCTTGATGTATACACCCGATAGTTTTATTTCCCTACACGTACAGGTTACATGCGCAACTACTAAATCGGTCGAACCGAGCAACAAATTTATTATCAATTATTAATATATACCTATAGGTATACGGAGCGCAATCAAACGTTAATGTTAAAAACCCAATTGTTTTATTTATCATCGTAGCTGCGGTAACATTAATTAAATCCGCGAAAGAATTTTAACTATTCATAAGTTTTAATAATGATAAACAATGTTTCCATAAAATAATGAACAATCCACGAATATTTACGAGGAAAGTAGGTTGAAGCACGTCCAGTTTAATTATCTTTCGGCATCATAATTTTATCTCAGTGACGTTTCCAAGTACAACAGTTTCTTTTACGTTTGTTCGTTGAATATTAAAACCAAAGTTTCATAAATAATAATTACCCTTTAGTTATGATAATGAATTTTATAAAAATTTTATTTTTATTAACCCACCGGTATTAACAACGTATAGTTTGTATGTATATTTATTTATTTAGTTAGTTATATGCAATAAGACACCCAATAATTGATTTGTCAATAAAAACGTAATAACGAAGGAAAGAAAAATTGATCCAAGTGCATTCTACACGTACACTCGTAAATTTGTAATTCCATCATCGCGACACCATAAACATCCGTGCAGCCAGTGGTGTCCGAACAGCTCGTTCCTCTTCGTTAAACCCCAAGGTCGCTAGGGCGTGCTTGGAACTACCACCACCTTCCCTCTGATAAAAGGTTGGAGCTTAAATTTTAAATACGGCCGAGTAAGAAAACTGCTTCGAATAAATGTTTTAACCACTTCCCTCTCACTCTCTCTCCCTACATATTTTTTTCCTTCAACCCTTCCTTTCTTCTCAAGCGTTTATGGTAAAATTATAAGATTCCGTCCCACGGAGACCTCGAGAAAATTATCCATTGGACGTATAATACACACAGTGCGTGTTATTACACTATGCATATAGGAAATATCATTTCCCTCTTTATCGCACGTGAGACTTAACTATGGGTACTGTTATGAAAATTTTACTTTGCGATTTTCATGGGTGAGTAGATCTTGAGAGACTGAAATTATTTCGAGTTTACGTTTCTTTATCAGCGCGTTTTTGCGATACGCTCTTGTTTGGTATCGGTATAGTTCCTCCTCTACCATCTGTAAAAGGATCGTTTACGTTTGTTGGAAAGGAAAATATCGAGACTCGCACACTCGTACGCCGACGTTAAGAAACTCCTCTTCCTCTTTATATATATTTTTCTTTCGAGCGACGCAATAAATGCGAGAAATGTAAATACGCTGTTCGGCTGTCGTATCGCGGTAAATATCGCGTTTCTTACGAGACGATTCGATAAAATCTTCAAAATATTGAAAAGTATTACCTGTACGTAGAAACTCTCGTCAACTTTTATAATTAACGATTAAAATTATAACTTGCGCGAGAGTAATCTCAATTTAAAATTTAGTCTTCTCTGATAAACCCATAAAAGTTTATACCTGTCGCCTGAATTGAAGAATAATATTCAATTCGCAGTGGAAAGAAAAATAAATAAAATACAAGATATAGGATGAAAAAAAAGAAGGCGATATTATTATCGAGATTTTTCTATATCCCCGAGTTGCTTTATCGCAACTTTCTCTCGTTCTTATCCGACCTTACGGACTCTCTTCCCTCTTTCTCTCGACGCTTTTTCCTTAGCGCTTCTCGAGACGCGCGAAAAAGTTAGCTTTTTAAAATTTCAGGAAACATCGAGAAAAGAGTGCGCGTCCGAGTTGGTAATCGAAGAATTCGAGAAATTCAGATCGAATCTCCTCCGAGTAGTGGTCAGTGCTTCTTACGAAGTTAGCGAGATCTCCAGAAGAAGAACTTGGAGAAAAAAAGAAGAAAAAAGTTGTAGAGAGAGAAAAAAGAGAGAGAGAGAGGGAGAGAAGTTTTAGCGGATGAGATATACTTTCAAGGTGTGCCGAAGAGCTTACACTCGGTGAGATAACTTTTTGAAACAGACCGGTAGTGAATACTCGCAAATATATATACATACATATATTTATATGAGATATTCGAGGATGTGGACTTGTACTATGGAAACTCGATTTGCAAATTGGAGAATCAAGTAAGCGAGAAGCAATCGTAACATTGCACTTCGTACACCAGAGAATACAATTTCAAATACCAATATTTATAAAAAGTATTATAATTATAACGTTCTATCTTTGATGAAATACAAAAAAATGACGGTACCGAAACACTAATGCACAATCTAAATTATAAGTAAATAATTCCAAAATTTTTTTATAATTTCATCCACATATTCAAATAATTAAAGTAGTACAGTAAATAGAGTTTAATCTATTTCTAAAACAACAAAAAACCGATAATAATTCGCTATACTATACACAGTTCAAAGAAAAAATTTTATTTAGTCTATGCGTAAATGAAATTTAAAGATAAAAAGTTCGGGAAAATATTTTTTTTTTATTTTTCAAAGTATTGGCAGTCATACAAATTCAATTTTAAAAATTCACTATTTCCCGCTGGTACCTTTTGTTATCAAAAAGCATCTGCATTTATTAAAATGTAACGAACATTTAAAAATGAGGAAATACAGAAATTTGAATTTGTATGGGTGGAAAAAATGTCTGGTTTTTTGTGCCCAAAATATAAGAATTAATGTACGTTCCACGTAAATCGATTTCTCTGTATCGAGAAGGTGAATTAAATTAAACAAAATTATAGGAAAATATTAATAAAGTATAATTATATCGAAAAATCATTTTGTTACGTAAAAGAAAAACGTATCTTTCGATTATTCATATATAACTTGACGAGTGACTGATTCCGTACAAAAGATCCAAACTTGTACGAAGGTTATTGTATTTTTCTGGGATAGACAGTGATTGTTGCTTTTGAGATATCCTGCAATGTCTACTCCAAGTTTTCCGTGTAAATGCACTATATTCATGCATGAAAAAAGTCAGTGTACTTTAGTGCGCGATGCGGTTCGTTATATGTTGGTCCCAAATTATAGGGATCTGCACCTTTCAACCCAAAAATTATATTAAAAAAAAAAAAATTAGAAATCTGAAAATATTCATACGGATAGTTTCAGGTGTAAAGATTGATCTTTTTGAAAAAAAATTCATTTTTATAATAATAATTGAATAAACACATTTTTTGGTTGGTGATTTTGAGTAGAAAAGTATAAAGTTTATACCGAAACATTATTCATTAATTAACGATTTACAAATGTATAAAGATGCTAGAATGAATTTACTAGCTGATAAATAAAAAGATATTATAAAAGTTAAATGTAAGTATTGTAAATCTTTTACATTTATGTTTAATTTAATGGGATGGCATATCTGGTAGGTCACCGACCGAGCAAAAAAGGATTATTATTAAATTTATTTTAAAAAATAACGGAATTTTACGGAAAACCCGAATACAGAACTGCACTTGATAATTAAATAACGAGTCATTCTACAAAGTTTCAGGTCAATATAACAATGAAATTTAAATTTCTTTTGTTGAAATTTTTTAGGGTGTTCTTGTTGTATTGACCTGAAACTTTGTAGGACGACATTTTATTTACTTATCTAGTGCTTCTGCATTCCGGTTTTCCATAAAATTGCATGTTTTTGAATAAATGTAATAATTATCTTTTTTTGCTCGATCGGTAACCCATTATGTATGGCACCGAGGTGTTCTACAGAGTTAATAGAAACAAAAAAATTTTTCATAAGTTATATAAACGTCGTAAATCATTGTATCAGATTCAAATCTTATCATCTCTACCTTATCAACCGAGTTAAACAAATAAATATAAATGTAAATTAAAAAACATGATATTATTTGAAAAAATAGAAGACGCGCCTTTGTTTACAAACAATTGACCTCCCTGTTAATTTTGAGACTAGAATTCGATCTCGTTTTCAAGAAATGTTTTACCAAAAGTATAAAAATCAATAATCAACGCTTCTTGGTAAGGGGTTTCTCGGAAAACCGAATGCATTTAAGTCACAGATATTTTGTATCGAGGTCAATTGTTTGTAAACAAAGAGACATCTTCTACATTTTCAAATATCATCAATTATATTATTACTGATTATTGAATTATTTGTTTAGCTCGGCTGGTAGGGTAGGGAGGATCAAAGATTCAAAGCAAAACATGGAAACCTGTTAAGAAGTTGGTATACCCGGTGGATTACCGACCGAGCGAACAATAACAATTATTACATTTATTTTTAAAAAATATGGAATTTTATGGAAAACCCGAATACAGAAACACTAGATAGTGGTAAAATCAATCGCTCTACAGAGTTTCAAGTAAACCCAACAAGGACATCCTAAAAATCTAATTTCTGCGGGTTTTGCATAAAGTTACACATGTTTTTAAATAAATGTAATAATTATCTTTTTTGGCTCGATCTATAATCTACCGGGTATACAATAAAACTTGGTACGTTATACTGACCGAGTAATTTACAGACTGGAAAGTACTGTTTTTACAATAATTTATATTTTCTATTAAAATATAAATAAATTCACGAGAACATTACCCTTTGCTACTCTATAATTGTGCGAAATTTCTAAGTGATTGATGTAATAGTTTGAATCTTATAAAAAGTTGAGATGTCAGTAAATAATTAATTTCGTTAATTATAGTAAATACTGCATTAATTGTTTGTGTTACGATATAAAATATTAATTATTGGAAATACGGAACTTGTCGGGTATAGTATGTAATATATGTATATGTAAACTGCACCGACAAGAAACATTCAACAAAATTACGTCACTCTCGTTGGTCCGTTAACTTTATGTACGTTAGAATGAACAATCTAAGTTTAACCGCACATAAAATTGGAAAATCCAGTAGATCTTACTAGAATTGTCATATTAAACCATATACGCAACAATGTAAAATTAGTCGATTCGAAAGCGCTTACTTAGCATTAAGAAGTAGAAACTCGAAAGTTTTGAAGAAATAAAAGGAAAGAAAGGAAGAAACAAAGAGAGGGTAAAGTAAAGTTAGTAAAGTGTCGGTGCTCACGATCCCCTAATTCCGTACATTTCATACCCGTGTAGTTTACACGCATTTCTAGAGGCTTCAGTGGAGTACCTATGTCCCGAGCACCTGATTCCAACCAACCTCCCTTTGGTTAAAGAGAAAGAGGAGAACTCTCCTACGTGAGCACGACAAACTTTCCAAGAGAGAGCGAGGGGGGGAGGGGGTGGAGATGGCTGTACAGAGGCACATACATGTGCGACGCACACGTAGACACAGATAACCTGTTTAAAATTCACTCGACGCGCGTCCACTGTCTTTTTGGAGAGAGAGAGAGAGAGAGAGAGAGGTGAGTGTACACCGAGGTTCTTTCTCGCGCTAACGGGCTGATGCAACGCCGCCCACCAGAAGGCGAACCGCGCGCAAAATTGAAAATCCGATTTCACCGCCTTGGATTTCACAGAGTTAAATCGCTCGCCTCGTCTGTGAAAGCCTCGGGTATTCTCAAAATGACGCGAGCGTGGCATGGGATTCAAATAACCTAGATGCGATACTTTCCCCTATATACCTATATACCTATATACCTCCTATACACCATTCTTTCTCAACATCCCTCCTTAGTATGCCTTTCATTTTATCTAATTTTCTTTATTTCTTTTTCATTCGGCTTCGTTATTCCAACACGACGTTTCTTTCTCCTTCTTCCAACTTCGACCACGGCGATTCAATTTTCATTAACGACATATGTTGCATTTATTATTGTTCGTAACATCCTCCTCGTAATTAAATGATTTTTAGACATTCGCGCCCCATATTCTAAATAACATCCCTATTTTTTTTTAATTGCGGCAATACGATTATCATTATCGACGAAAAGCGATTAATGCTTTTCCAAAATTTCATTCCCCATGGTTCTTGCTTCTTTTTTTACGCATCATCTACAACTTTTTTTAGGCGTTTACGTAGGCCATTCATTTTTGCACATGTGTAATTTATAGTCACAAATATACTTTTTTATAGCTGACAACAATTTAATATTTAAGAAATGCGTTATGGGTATACCCATATATACCAGTAGCTAACATTTAAAACTGATAATCAAAACTTGTGAAGCCATTTTTTTATCATAAAAAAACAATTCATTAGGTAACAAAATTTTTGTTATTCTTTTTCAAAGAATATTTAGCAGAAAGTATTGATATTCGAAGCTATTATTTTTCGGGTACAGTTTAAAAAATTCGCATGGTTCGTAACAAGTTATGGAAAGGGGGAAAAGAGGGTGAGAGAGAGAGAGAGAGAGAGAAAGAGAGAGTACGACATAGCTTGACGGATTATGTCAATGTCATTCGAGGTTTGAATGATAACGATGTAGATAGATTTTGGCAACTTACATCGTTTGTCATCTAAAGTTTATATATTTTTAAATGATTCCGAAGGATATTCGCATCCCCCGATAGAAAAAGGGGATTAATGAACTTAAACTAAAAATAATACGCGCAGACATTGACGTCAAAAAAAATGATGGTAACTTTTTCATCAGATTGTCCAAAACGTCAACCTCTATTAGCTTAACGCTTTCGAAACTAAATGGTGTATATCAATATATTCATGCAGGGCTTATTTCAAAAGGCTTAACCAAAAAAAGATTTGAAAAATCATAAAAAATGAGAGAGAATTATTATTCAAATATAGATCAAACCGCTTGCAACCGTATTTTTTAATAAGGTACATATATGAATAGCTATAAGCTTGTGACTTATTTATTTATTTATCTTTTTTTTCACTTTAACAGTCTATGTTTTATCGATCGATGTATATCTATATACACATATCTCTTTCTCTCTCGTCGTGTGTATGAAATTATTCCCTCAAAAAGGATAATTCTCTATAGAAACTTTTTTTTTTAATATACCTCTATTAAAAATTCTTTGATAGGAAAAAATTTTATTATTTCTTTTGTCGGAATATTATAGTAACTTTATTTTCACAGGCATATTGCGTATTCAAGCTTAAACGTAGAAACCATCAGATCTGTATCTATGAATTCGGTTTTTTTAATATTTTATAAAAAGAAATGGAATATTGTGAAGTGAGAAAAATTCACTCGAATGATATTGTATTAATGCATCAAAGCGATGAGAAGAATCAAGTACGTATACGAAGATTAATTAAAAATTGAGTAACTTAATTTTCTTGGTCTATTGAAGAAGAATTCTAGAAGATGTATTACTGATCTTAGACTTACTTGAATGTACTCTGATAAAATTAAGTTTGTACACACGTATATATAGTTGGAAAGTTACATTCACCGAAGCTTGCATAAATGTATCAATAGATAACTTTCTGCAACATAGACACACCTTACCTTATACATGCATAATTTATATACACAACTATATATCAAATTGATTTTGGTTACACATTCACATATATACCTGCGTACACGTAACCCAAGTATGAATTTACATATATACATATACACTTTTGGTTAATTTCTGAACATCGTAGATCATTTCAAAGAAAGACGTTTACATTTACTGAATCCCGATACGTATTTTAGGACAAATAGGTATACCGATTTTAATAAAAGATGTACCGAACTTTCAAGATAACTATACTTTATATTTTATTTAAAGACAATGATGTTTCGAATTATTTCAAAAATTGTATTGCAATACATTGTAAACACGTTCCTTCATTTCAGATGCAACTTCGATGAATAATACCCAAATGATGCTTTCGTTATACGAAGACAACCAAATTAATAACGAATATATATCTGTGGTTTCCCGGGCTAACTACTTAACTGCACTTATCATGTTTTTGAGATATTGATGTTTGAAAGTTCAAAGATAAATGGAAAATCGGAGAGATCGAGTCGAGCCTCGATATTCCACGATGTAAGTACTACGTATAAAACTTAGATTTTGACTTGCATACGGCGGTTCACCGTTGTTTATTACGCCGGTAATATACGATAATGGCTGAGTTAACTGGTTAGGCGGGAACTTGGAGTTAATTCTTTTCGCGGGAACTATTATTTTTTTTTTAGTTTGACCAATTATTGCTTATGAAATAAAGAATAAAAGTTATAACAATCAAATTTGACAGCGCATTGACACATTAAAACCATCACGATTGTAGTATTGTACATATAGTGGTACAAATATAAAACTTGAGAAAAATTTTAAGTCGCGCGCTCGTCGCGGCAAATGCTTCTTTGTTTACTATTGCGCGTCAACGGAATTTTGTTGTTTCTTCAAAATAATCTATGGACGCGAAAAAGCTATTCACGAAGATCGTGTGCCAAATTGTATCATGTAACCCGTACGGTTTTTATCAGCAAAATATCTAACCTCAAGATAGTTTATTACTGTTTGCCCTTTATGCATCTTTTAAGTATGGAGAATAATGAATCTTATACAAGAATATAATTCGCCTTCAAATTATAATTCAAATTATAATTCAAAGTGGCAACTTTCCGGCCGCTGCGCAAATCGAACTTGTCGTTTTCCGGCAACGTCAAACAGAAATAGTTACTATTTTTTAAATTATTAATTATTATTTTTTATTATTAGCTGCGACGACTATTTCTTTATTATAATTATTTAAATACGATCATTGATGTATTTCCATGTGTTATACATACATATACATGTAATTATGTAAAATATGTAAATAAAAAAGAAATTTGAATCCTCTTTCGCAATATAAATACCTGTTGAATGGAATAAGAGCGAATCTCTCAAAGATTATTTTTTTCTGTGGGGTTGTTATGAAAACTTCTTTTATGGATTTTTCAATGAGCTTTATTATTTATTACATAGTATCGAGCATACCTACAAAAGTATAAAACATGGCTATTATCGTGGTAACTTAATACTCTACAAGGATTTTTCTCAAAACGCAATTTAAGGAGATGCGCCCTTTTTCATTAAAATCAAAATATTCAAAATAAACAGCAAAAATCCAAGTAAAAATTTGAGATAGAGATTATATTAATATTCCTAATGGGTCTATTACAATGCACAGAGTATAAATGTAATATCAAACGTATTTATACCGCGAGATATTAATTAATGTAGTGGTTGAAATGTCCATAATTTAGCGAAACCCAGTTACATCTAATTATTCAGAAATGAGCTGACCGTATTACGTATTATCTAATTAAAGTTGATTATATTCTTTCCGATTAGCATAATTGGTTATTGTATATAATAAAACTTGATTAACTTTCCCTCGAAATATCATTTGTATATCAAAGTTAATTAGATTTGATCATCGCACCTATTACTTGGAGCATCCTCGTCAAGTCAATCGTGTTACGTGCAGGATATAACTTGTATTCGTTATTCAATTTGCAAAAATAAATAGTTAACGAGGTTTATTTAATTATTGGAAAGTAAAGATGATTATTATTTAGTGTTATGCAAGAGGGAACCAGTGTTTTATTTACCTTATTCAATCGTACAATAATATTAGATGAAGATTATCATTTTTCGTATAAAACGATTATGGTAGAAATTAGAACAAGTTTTTAGGTACAAAAAATAAAAAAAGGTAAAAAAGGTGGCTGGTCATTAGGTATGATGAAATACCTATTTACAGTTTCAATCCATTAAAAATGGCCAAAATTCTACGAGAATGTAATCGTATATTTCAAGATATCTCCTAGTAATTATTACACCTGAAAAATATATATGTGTATATAATGGAATTAAGGAGCATCGAGAGTTCGTGAGTAACCCAGGGTGTGGTAATACGCAGATTGCCTTTCGTCGATCAGAATAAAAATGGTGAAACAGGGAAGAAGGTGGTACTATTAGAATTGATAGGTATATAGAGGGAGAGGTAGAGAAAGCACGAGAATGGTCACGGGACATAACACGGTACGCGAGAAAACCACAGGAAGGTGGAACGAGCAATTTTGGCCGACGGGGGATCGAAAGGGGGAGAAGGGGGAGAAGCGGGAGTAGCGGGAGAAAGAGAGTGGTATACGCGGCGTCGATCTTAATTAAGCACCGCTCGCAATTGGCTAGCCCAACGGAGGCATTATTGACATCGCGAGCGCGTTCCTGCGGCTGCCTCCGAACAATACAACACCACCAACGACGCAGAGAACCAACCGCCCCTTTCTATACCTTCCTGCCCTCCCCCACCTTCCCGAGCCAACATCCTCGTACCCGCGGAGTTGGCGGGCAACACGAAAACGGCATTCAATTATCCCGCTCGAGTACACAGGATGCAGGAGTCGTCGTCGTTTCTCGGCACCGCTCATCCTATACCATTGTTGTCAAGTACTGTTAGAGAACGTGGATTTCGAATTTATGGCTGGACCGGAGGATGGATCATTCCCTGTCGATGATAACCTCCAAGGCTCGTTATTCGTCGGTGCAGATCACGACGGATCACGATCATGAGCTGGCTAGTGTTTCACCCTTTGAAAAGAGTGCCCGCGGAGCCCGGGCTCTCTCCGGATCATTTACATCCGATTATAAATTTATAACTCAGCTGGATCTCCAGTACTTTTTATCTTTCGGAATTATATTATTCCGCACATCTTGCTAGGATATATGTTAGAGTCAACTTTTATCGAACGAATCAATGGATACGAAAGAACAATGGTAATTATACATCACTGCCCTTCACTTGAGTATCATTTATCACTGTGCTAAATTTCATACAAAAATATCATTTAATTTAAAAATGGCATTACGAGAAATTCCAAATCTCTCACAGAAAGTTAACCGTCAAATTTTTTCACCAATGCCATTATCGAATCCATTGATATTTTTTTATTAAATTTATCACGTCGTAGATAATACTCGAATGAAGAACGATGCAGTGCTGGTTATTTTTTATAATTCACCATACTCATTTAATTAACATAGTATTTTTAATCTCATTGACTCGGCCAGTAGAATTTGACTTTTACATCCATGAAATCTCAATCGTGTATTTTAATCAAATGTTAATAAAGTGTTATTTTTAGAAAACAAAGGATGAATATAAAGAGGGATCAAATTTGCAATATTTATAGTTTGAGAACCCAGGTTCTCGATATCCTTTAACGTTGATAGAGAATAATTAATAAACACCGGCAAGTATTTGAATCTGGTGTTAATTGAATCCGGATCGTAATTAAAAAGCGTTATACCCTTCTGATCCGGTAACAAAATGTAATTTTATATATTACGGGGATGCAAAATGAACGATCAACTCCCCTAGTAACCGTTTTGGATTCGTAATCGGGTTCAACGACGTAAGAAGAGAATTTCATAAATTATAAACCTATAACTACTGCGGGTGTCGTAATACCATTCTATTCGATTTACAAATTCAGTATAGTTCATATTGTTCTAATATCTATCGTACACTATCTTATTGAAATTAAAAAGACAATTGTTACGTATTACAAGGATTTTGTTCACAATAACCCACGATGTACTTTGTATTGATTTGTATATACGAAGTGGCACGATTAATTATAGAGATTGTACGAAAGTTTGGTATTGATTGTATATAGTTCACTGAATTGGAAACCACAGTGGATACGTGCTGATCCGTACACGACTAATATACAAGTAACATGCGATTACTCAGCTACACGTAGCTAGTCTATTAAATTAAAATGCGGATGAATAAATTCATTATTTAAAATATACATATATATATATATATATATACATATATATATATAATACTCGTTTATTCTTTATTATTACTCGATATAGTAACCACACTCGCGCGAATAAAATTTCTCCAACTTAACTATATGTATATAAAGTAGAGTGTAAAACAAAGTTAAATTTAGCCAACGATGATTCAAACTTTTTGTACATGTGACAATTACAATTTATTGCTTGATAGGTCGTCAAAAGTACATTTTCTTAAATCTCTTGAAACTCTCAGTCGAGACTTTGTCTGCAATATTTCATCGCTGCTTGGTCGTGGTAATAAGTTATTTTATTAAATCAATCGAATATTCGTGAAACAAATTTTACGAAGAAGAACATTTATTAATCGTAAATAATGAATCGATTATATCTGTAAATTTTGAAACGCGATAGCGATCCATCTTTCATAATTAATTAAATCGGATAACGGTCGGTATAAGCGAATAAAAGGATAATAATAGTAGTTCTAATGGAATATACCACAATGTTACAGAATAGTTGAATTTACCCTAGGAATCCGTATATTGGTGCAGTAGCGAGTCTTTGAAAAGATAAAGTTGAGAGGCTATCCACATTGAAACTTTGGTTCACTGCGATATGATCTACGTAAATGCATTACAATGAACTCATTGATGCGGGTTTACATCACCGGTAATTCGAGTTCGCTATATTTTAATTATATTATAATATTATATTTTAATGAAGATATTGCCGCGCGATCATTCTCCGGATAAAAAACAAATTTCTCAAAACTTTAAAAATGATAGAAGAAAATAATTGTCGAGCCGAGAGGAAGAAAAATGAAATTTAATATGTATCGGTTAATCGGAACGAGAAGTTTTAAATTTAATACACTCGTAAAGATTTAAAACTTTTCAAGTGTAGTTTAAATAATGCACTGCTAATGAAACACGAGTTGTAATATCATTTTATTACGGTACTACTTTATTAATTAGCAACTAAATGTCGATAAATCTTGAATGCACCAAAGTTTAATGTAATACACGCGCACACGCGTACACTTCGTATTATGATATTACACAACTTTCGAAAAGGTATTATATTTCAAGTTTAATTTATTTACTCTTATGTCATATCGATCTATCGATACATATATATATATGTATATGTACATCTATATGTATTGCGCATCAGTTGAATTATATTTACCAAAATAATCATCGAGGGAAAATTGTGATAAAATATTGTCAATTACGTATACACGATGTCTATAAGAGCGAGCGCGTAAATTTCAATATTTTGACACAAAGCGTTGCGTATTACGCGAGCCTCACGATTAATATATATACAACGAACGGACCGTACAATAAAGATGGTTGAACAATACGTTAATTTCACCGTTAATTTTGGGTGAAAGATTGTAGATAATATACATGTATACACCACGAGAAAACAATAAAAGGGCAAGGAGCGAGATACGAGAACCCGACAAAGGAAAAGAGGCCCGGGCCTTTAATTAAAACCCACGAAACCGAGCCGAAAACGCAGCCGCGCGTCTTGAACCTTGGTGAAAAGAAAATACGAAGTGAAAAGAAAAAAAAAATAAATAAAAAATGAAAAAGTAACCGAGGACACTCCACAAACTTAATATCCGACGGTTTTCGACAACCTCGAAACTTCCGGATCTCGAGCTGTGTCCTTCAGAACCCGAGTCTTTCATAATTGCGAAACGGCCGGTGGCGGTGTTCCCGCGACCTCCTTCTTTTTTTGCGGTACACACCAACCACCCTGATCTTTTCGTCACGTCCGAGTTTTCCCCTGATATACCTATATATATATATATATAAAACTATCCTCGGGCTGTCTACTTTTTCGTACGTATATATACGTATTTGTTTCTGCGCCTCCGGCACTATCACTTTGCGGAGATGCACTTTGATCAGGACTGATCGAGAAGCGAATTCTTTCATATTTTTTTATCAAATTTTATATATATAAAACATTTTTTAATCTTTCAAAGTTTTAATAAAATTTTTCGACTTTTAATCAAATTCGTATAGTATATTCCGCGCGACGATTAATAATTAGAAAATAAAGAATTGAAATATGTATATAGGGAATCGTAAAATTTTAAAACAAAATTATCAATAATGTATTTGAAATTTGTATTAATAATCAAAATTAATCAATGCTAAACGTAATAAATTATAAAATATTAATAGATCAATTAGCGTTACATTTATTATTTAATTTATTTCCATTAGGGAGTTCGGAAAATTACCATTCAAACTACAGCGCATTTAATAATTGTAGTGCAATCTATTTTGATGCATTAAAAATAATTCGCGTAGAATATGCATTGACTTTAATTTTTGAAAATATTGGAGCTACGTAATTAATCCTTTATTTGCAAAGCAAGAAGATACCGATCAACGTACGCGTCACGGTAATCCAATATAATAATTAATTAACGATATCACCGAATCGATGGATCTGCATTGTCAATATTAATATAATTAGAAACATTATATAGATTTGAAGGAGAAATGGGAATGCTGAACGGAAACCCATCGAAATTAATCTGGTGACGGAATCAACGAGAGCAGCATTCGATACGGTATAATCAAAAGTACCCTTTACATCGGGAACATATACCGTTTGTTGACCTAGGTTACAAATGTACGGAGATTAGTTTTCCTAAGCGTTTTCGTAAAGGGAGAAGAGGGTTAGAAAGATCCGATCAGTCTTGCAGCATCTCCACTCAAATCACGATCAGAAAAAGGCGGCTCGCATCGATCACCCATCCCGCAATAAGAGGTTGTAAAACCTCGGAAATTCCGAAACTACACCTTAATTACTTTTTGGTAAAGCAGAGAAAAAAGAAGAAAAGAGATAGCGAGGGAGAGAGAGGGAGAGAGAGGGAGAAGGGAAAAAGAAGGAGGTAAAAATTCCTCGGTTCTGAATGCTCTGGAAAGTTTACGATCAATCATCGTCCCTCAAAACTCGCGTACCCACCATGAGATTTTATTAAAAGTACACTGGCAACGCCGCGTGGTATTAGTATCCTTACACGTTCCACTGGTACGAGGGTGAATTTTACGCGCTGCACGGCCATGAAAACTCTGCGATAATTCGAGGAAGACGAGAAGTCGGAGGCTTGCGCGAGAGCGAAAGACGTCCCGGTAAGTTTTAACTGCTGTTTTACGACGCGGCAGCCCTCCCGATCGTTTAGTCAGACATCGGCATCATCCGCGGCTTGCTGCCTATACTACCTCTCCGCTCTCAACCTACCCACCTATATATACCTATATGTATGTCGAGGGACCAACCGACTTTCCCTCTCTCTCTCTCTCTCTCTCTCTCTCTCCCTCCCTCCCTCCCTCTCTTCTATCCTAATATCATTTATATGGCTGGCCGTGTGATAAAAGGGGCCTCGTTAGGACGCTCGCGCGTGATTTTATCGCGAATCAATTCCTTGGGTGATTTACTTCATTTTTTATGACTCTCTTTAATTAGCGATTGGGGCTTCGTCCAAGTTTGTTAGCGCGTTTGTGGTTCATCAAGCTCATTCAATCCTCGCCCAAGAGAAATTTTCCTCGCGATAGATCTTTTACGAGTTCATCTTCGTTCTTTTTTCTTTTTTTCGTTTTTTCGTTTTTTCGTTTTTTCGTTTTTTCGCTTCCCCTCAAGAACGAACGGTAATTCGCGAGGAAATCGAATTCCATCTTCGATTTTAGATTTTTCATCGCGGATATGAATTTTCTAATTTGTAACGCGATTGCATCTTTCGGAAAAATTTTTTTAACTCGATATTACATTTTTCTATGAGCTCTTTGAGAAAGATTCATTGGGTAAGATATTTTATCGGATATATTTATAAGAATTTACACCATCTATATATACTTTATTCCTTTAATTATCGCGTTTGTTGCTTAACGAAAGTTTCATCCGATCGAGCGATCATCGAAAAAACATTGATTTATATTATTTTTATAAACAACGCGAGTTTCGGTATTTCTTTCGCGCGTGTTCGCTCGTATTACCGTTATACACGAAGGTAATCAATCTCTTATCAATGATCGACTACCTCATTCTTTAATGAGGTGAAAAAACCGATACTTTTCGTTCGTTTCTTTGCGTATCGGTAATGCACGCGGTTGCTGTAAAAAACCCCCACTATATCCTACAAATTAATGATAAAATACTTTTACTTGGAATAAATGTAAAATATGAATAAGGCCAGTAAACAATATTGACAAAGTAAACGTACGAGTAAAAAGTTTGATAATTATCTGGTGGTAAGTGTTGGGTATATCTGTTTAACAGTAACAATCGGCTACCCATTTCCAATCGCATTCGTGTCTCTATTTATCAAGCCATCTCTCTCTCTCCCTCTCCCTCTCTCTCTTTCTCTCTCTCTCTGGTATTCTCCAGGAAGAACAGGCCCACAGCTCCGAGTCCACACGCGGAAATCCGTAGATGGAGGATGAAGGGATAGAGAGGGTGAGAGGGAGAGAGAAGGGGAGGACCGGACGTCGAGCAGGCGCCTGCTTAGCCTCGACAATGGGAAAGTTCGCTCATTGTGTCGGACGCTCCGTTGGACATGGCCGTGCGAGAATGAGCGCCGAGTGGCATTGTTAGAAGGCGACAGAACGTGTGAAATATTCAGTAGATAAAAGACGAAGGGAACACCTATACACACGTACCCATACATACGTATGCGTATACACATCTCCACACATATTACCTAGCGACGAATGAGGGTAATGAGTTGGCAGACTCTATTTCTCAATTAATTTATCCTGATTGACTCGCACATAACTTACAAACTCGACCCTTTCAAAATTCATTTATCTAAAGTATAAATACTGCAAAAAAATACTTTTTTTATCTAACCGGAATTCATTTTAAATACATACCATCGTGTCTAAAAAACGTCTACTTGCTCCCATTAGATTATATTCTACAAACAAGCGGAATTTATTTATTCGTCCAAAATTAATGAGTGTATATAACTCTTGATTAGAAAATAATTATATTAGAGCACCTAGTTTTGAAAATTAGATTCACGCTTAGGTACAAAAATTTAACTCTAAAAAATTCATATAGAAATATGATACGAATAATACCGTTATGAATTTTTTTATTATACCAATACCTTTATACATTTTTTTCTCTGAAACTATTATTCTCAGGAGACAATTGATATAGATATCTTTCGTTGCAAATGAAAAGCAGAATCTACCAATATTTTTACAATTATTAATTATCTTGAATTGCAAAAGTTCATGTTCATCGCGGACTGACAGTCATGTTGAATTTTTCTATTTTTGCAGTTAGCTTTACAGAAAAAAGTCTATATCTTTTATTCTATTACACAAAGTACATGTAATTAGAAGTATCTGTGATGTTTTTCAGTAATATCAATTGTGCCAAACAATGTCAAAAATAAAACATATGATTTTTTAGTGAGTTCAGGTCAGTAAAAGTGTTATAATTAAAATTTCATTGAAATCTTGACGTAATTTCCAATCTTAAAGGTATCTATCATTTTTTTTGTATGGATGCATATATTTCGAGTTATAAAATGGTGAAAATTGGTCATATAAGTGGAAAACAGGAAAATATGTGTTTTTTGGTTATTAATAACTTTTGTCATATCTAACTAAAGCATCTAAAAATTTGTTTACATATTCTAGGTTCAATAAAGAGTTGTTTAGCAGAATATCAATGATTTTAAAATGTTCATCTGCTGGTTTGATATGAAATGCCCTACATATACGTATATTTTTTTATATATAACGGTAAAACATCGTGTTACACGAGCACACACGCATGAAATTGAGACGTACGCGACATTAATAATTCTTATAGAAATTGATGTTTAAGTCGGTAATAGAGTTGTGAGCCCTTTGTTGCTCGATATATCCTCTGTCTACACTTTTACTTTGAAACTATTATTCTCAGGAGACAATTGATATAGATATCTTTCGTTGCAAATGAAAAGCAGAATCTACCAATATTTTTACAATTATTAATTATCTTGAATTGCATTGCAGTTAGCTTTACAGAAAAAAGTCTATATCTTTTATTCTATTACACAAAGTACATGTAATTAGAAGTATCTGTGATGTTTTTCAGTAATATCAATTGTGCCAAACAATGTCAAAAATAAAACATATGATTTTTAGTGAGTTCAGGTCAGTAAAAGTGTTATAATTAAAATTTCATTGAAATCTTGACGTAATTTCCAATCTTAAAGGTATCTATCATTTTTTTGTATGGATGCATATATTTCGAGTTATAAAATGGTGAAAATTGGTCATATAAGTGGAAAACAGGAAAATATGTGTTTTTTGGTTATTAATAACTTTTGTCATATCTAACTAAAGCATCTAAAAATTTGTTTACATATTCTAGGTTCAATAAAGAGTTGTTTAGCAGAATATCAATGATTTTAAAATGTTCATCTGCTGGTTTGATATGAAATGCCCTACATATACGTATATTTTTTTATATATAACGGTAAAACATCGTGTTACACGAGCACACACGCATGAAATTGAGACGTACGCGACATTAATAATTCTTATAGAAATTGATGTTTAAGTCGGTAATAGAGTTGTGAGCCCTTTGTTGCTACGTACGATCGACGCGCGAAAATGTAAAACACGGTAAAATTATATAGTTTTGGATATACATCTATTTTTTTTATTAAATTCTGTCAACGGCACCGTATCATTCGAATTTAATAACATATTATTCAAGTGATAATGATAGTTTCTATTTTCGACTTACGTGCTTGCTTAATTACATACAACATTAACCGTGTGTCTATTTTTTCTTTTAAACAATTCCGAATAATCAATAGAATCTAAAAGTAGTGGAATAGCTAAGAGAGGAAAGGCCTCAGATTTTATTTATTTAAAAATTAAATGAAAGATGTAAGAAATCGGAGCAGTACAATATTCAAAATTGAATAATGTATTAAAACTATTATATCCTTATACTTCTGATAATACCTCGGTAGTATAATTCTAAATGACGTTATAAATATTTATAACTGGAGGCAATGTCGCACTCTAAATCAATATAATGAATAATTTAAACAAGTAAAACTGCAAATGGATCCGGAGGCACGGTGGGTTACAATTATTTCACATGAAAATGATGACGAGTATACGAATCCAGTATTAATAAAAATATATATGTATAAATGTATAAATTTTACTACTGCTTTTGTTTTTACTTGTAGAGCGCGACATATTAGAGACACTATGCAAATTATACCTAATACCAAGTATGTGCAATAATTGACCAAATAGTAAGTGATTCTATACATGTATTTAGATACATACAAACTGTAGAACATTGAAAAAAATGATTGATTTAATAATGTTATACATCCTGTTCGTTGACTAAAAATCGATACAAACATTTTCCTTTGAATCAACTGCGTGGACGAGAATAAATTAATTATTGCTATACCATGTATAAAGCTACGGTGCGGGGAAGAGGCAAGGGGTATAAACGTGGTAAATTTTTGTGTGCGAGGAGATGCATATAGACACCATAAGTCGACCGACTTAAGCCGGAATAATAGACTATCGATTTCTTGCTCGGAGCGTTCGCGTCTTCCGACAGGAAAAGGAGAATCCTCCCCGGCGCGTTTATTTACTGGAAAATTAACCGGAAGTACGCGTGCCGCCGCCAGATTAGAAGGAACGACTTCCGCGTCCCGGCACGAGATTCACCTCGGCCCGACGCGTTCGCCTCGTCTTTTATCTCTACCTTGGCTGACTCGAAAAATATACGCGCGACCGTTATCTCTCTCCTTCTCTCTCCCTCTCTCTCTCTCTCTCTTTCCCTCTCGAGGACGATTCCTTTCATTTTCTCCTCCGGCTGGGAGAAAAAAGGAAAGGGAGTACCTTTATAGTGCCGACGGTGAATTGGTAAATAGAACCGTGAAAATTCTAATTTGTATTGGCAAATGAGAATGCATTGAGATCAAATTTATCTTATGAGTGCAGCTTTCTCGAGGTCGTTTGTTCAGTGACGTATAGAACCTATAGATTACGTTAAGTGGGATTATAAAAATTTCATTTTTTTCCCTTTCTATATATATATAAATGTCAAAGTTTCATTTTTCCTGAAAAATGTTATTATATTCTTTTAATGAAATTCATATATAGAACGGCAATATAAAAGAATCGATTAATAATAAGTAATGCTAGATTCAAAATAAACATTATCTTTTCTTAAATAAGTAGTCCATGATTCAATTTAGTTCTTAACTATATGATCAGACAGTAAATCACGGAAAAAAAGAAGAGAAAGAAAAGAAAAAAAAAAAGAAAATTCTGATTTTTCTGAAAGCTTACTTCAATCAACGTTGAGCATCGATATAGAAATCGCTCAAGTATCTCCGACATCAAGCGAATAATCCGCGTACCGATCCGTTTTTCTCTCCTCTCTCTTTTCGTTCGGTCAACCGTAGAGAGAAATTCGATCGTGCACAAAAACGCGCGGTGATTAAAGACGAAAAAAAAGAGTTTCGATGCATCGTCGTTCCGCGGGGTGAAAAACGAAAAAAAAAGGAAAAAAAAGGAGAAATATTCACACCAGTGGCGCAAAAACAAAGCCAGCCTAGGAGAACGCCACGCAACTGTTTCGATTTTCGCGATTTGATATCGCTGGGGAAATCACTGAAAGTGCGAACGGAAAATGAAAATAACGGACGGGACTGAAGGAAAAATATATCTAGGCAAACGGGATTTTTAACACGGAGAGAATGTTCCTTTTTTCTTTTTACCTTTTTTTTCCCTCTCGCGGTCGTTGTTTTGTTTTCTTTGCAGTTTTTGGACGTGTGAAAACTCTGCCTCCTTTTATCGTCTATTTAAGGGTATAAAAGTTGGCCACGTGCACACAAGTCAAAATAACGCGTGTTTCTCCCCTCCCCTCACGCATATATACACATACCTCGGGATAAATAAATGAAGAAAAATCCAATCGTCAGAGGGGATGGCGAGCGTACGCGTATGCATATAAATATATATACATATATTGAATATATTCTGACTAAATGCTGATTGAAATGACGAAGGTAAATAAGGGAAAAGAGTTGTTAACTGATTACTCCGATGAATACATAAATTGCAATCGCATATCGAATTGTACCTCTCGTTTATTAAATTGATGTGTGGGATGTACGTTTTTATGTAATATATTCCTTTTTAATAATGCTCCGTTGACATTCTTTTTATTTTAGTTATCCAAACGTACAATATTTACATCCGCATACAACATTCGTCGCTCGGGTACGCAAATTCGTTCGATAAATATTAGACAATATTCGTAATATTAATTTTTTTTTCTTATGGATATACACGCATTCGGTTTGCCTTGATGCACACTTAAATTAATCGTCAGAAAATGCAAATAATTATTTGTCATTAAATAATGAATATTTATAAATACGTCTTAAGTGTATAACGAAAAAGAAAGAAGAATTATTATTAAAAATGGAACATAAATTTTTTTTAATATCACCTACGTCTTCGACTTTTTTAAATTACGCACCTTATATCACAGTATTAACTTTTAAAATTTGATATATCGAATAAAATTGTCCAAGGAAAAGACATACGTCCTCGTTCTAGGTATTACTATTACTTCATTAAATCATCAAACTATATAGCTTCATTCCTTTCTTTTTTATAAATAAATCTTTCATATAACAAAGTTAATTTATTTTTATTATTTCCAGGTATACCTGCATTATATGAAAGGTTACATGTAAACAACAAACGAGTTCATTTGTTAGACACATGTATGTATATGTATATGAAAAATAAATGTTATTCGCTCTTTGTTTCAACAACTACAACGTAAATATATTTTTTCAAGCTCGCAAATGTATTTATCAACGAAAATGTAATTACAAGGCGAATTTGACAAAAATGTTGTTGATACTAACTGATAGTGAACGTGCTCGTAAAAATATTTTTTGTATAACGCGAATGTAATATCGACTGAAAATATATATTTTTATAAAAAAAAAAGTGATTACTCTTAAAATTTGTGCATTTGTATATACATCAGAGGAGAAAGAGAAAGAAACGTCATTTTGAACGAATTGTACCTTCTATTCGGTCTAATAGCAGAACTCGGAATAACTTAGTCGAACAGGCGATAAATTTAAAGAGGGGCCAGCTGCAGCATTCGACAAAAGCATCATTTCGAGGAAGATAAGTTCGCGAAGCTTTTCGTTGCGCGAGGACGAAAAGAACGGGAGAGCGAGGGAGAGAAAGTAAAAAGGACGCGAAAATCGCTCGAGCAATTTTACGTGGTGGCGACAACGATTTCCTGTACAATAGGAATTGTGCGTCGTCAATACTTTATTCCACTTGGAGTCGATCGATCTTCGAGAACGATTTCGACAGACCGACACTTTGAATTTTCCACGATGATTAAGATAACATTTCTTTTTTCTTCTTCCTCCTCGTTTTTTTGAATAATTCACTTACAAATCGCTTTACCTCTTTCATCGATTATCAAATTTACATTATTTACTATCGCGTTAAAAACGAAATCGTTCGGGTGTGTGTCAAATATTTCGTTTTATTTGTACGTATAACCGCATGTTGTGATACACCGTTGTCGCATCGATTAAAAAGTAGAATACTAATCGTAATCCCATTAATATTCAATCAAAGTAAATTAGACTAATAGATACGCGCGGTATTAACCGATGTATTATTAATAACAAATGTGATTAACATTATTATATTGCGCGCATGTACAATATGATCAACGTACAACCAGCTGTTACGCACCATCGACGATTTTAGATCGTAAAATACATAATAAATTAAATAATATAAAACTATACTAACACGCGTACTCAAAGTATATAACGAAAATATCGTCGCGAGGTGCGTAAAACGTATAGAAAATATGAACGGGGGGGGGGGGGGGCGATATGGGCGATATGTACAAACGGACCACAAGATAGACGCGCGCGCGTAACGCGTTATTTTCGCTAAGCCTTTTGAATATTTGTTCGTTATATATTCAAATGCCGCGTGAAACGAGGCGAGACCGGTCAATAGACCTCACCGCTATATCGTTATTCATGCTGATGACGTCTGTGATGGACAAATGTGAAATCGCTCAAACTATAGGCTCACCCACCAAGTTTCAAGTGCGTTTACACACACTTCCACCTATTGTCAACACACACACGCGTCTATATTAATTTATATATCTAGACCTATATATACACGCGGAATTCTGCACTTTGATTTGATTCGAAACGTTAATATAGGTATATATGTCCCCATTATTTTATCAACGTGCAATTTCACATTGGATATTACTTAAAATTGCAGGGTTCTTTTTTTTATTTATGTGATATACAAGTATCTCGATGATTGATGTGTTTTAGATTAATTTTACGTATATACGACACGTTTTTTTCTGAACTTTATTAAAAATAAGTTATATAAGAAATTTTCAACTGTTAGTGATCAGTTCATAGAGCGTGTATATGTATATAGGTATATACACTTTTACAACTCTCTTGACGCTATCGGGTTTATAAATTTTGACGAATATGAGAATACTTTTTTTTGCTATCTCAACAGCAATTTTCTCAGTAATAACTTCACTTATTGCTTTATTTATTACCTCGTAAATATCCATTAACGATTTTTCAAAGGTTGAAAATCGACTAGAAAAAAATATTTATTATAACACATACATGTATACGCTTTAAAGCGTAAATAAAGACCCATAAATTATCACAATGTCATCGAGTTAACATTCACGCTTTAGTTAATATATAAAATGGCAATTATACAGGTACGTATGTATAGGTATATATATATATATATATATATATATGCGTCAAAATTTATTTCGATTAGTGGTGATCGACTTAGAAAATTAATAAAATCCCAGAATTATTTGACTATGTATATATTCGGATTAACAAAAGTATCTCGTTTTCATCAAAACTAGACTTTGAATTAGATTAAGTTAATTTAACTTTCTTTACATGCACATACATTAACGAAGTACAGAAATTTAGATATTATCGAACGAAGTATAATCGTAGATTCTAATTATTATATGATATAAACTTATTCAATTCTCAGAAATTCGTTACTTTTCTTTAGAACATCGAGATATACTTGAAGTCCAAAAATTCATTAGATGGAAAATATAATAAAATGTATCTCGGATATAATTTAATTATCCAGGAGAAGAAGAACCTGATCGCAAATAACATCAGCTATTTTTTATTAAACGTTATAATCGTTTGATAATAATGTTATACAGCTGTAACAACGATTGTTAAATACGAAGAGATATTTATTTATTATGTTGCGCTAGTTGAAATATGAAGTTAAACGTATACGTTGTAATGTAATAAAAAAACCGAACAACGTATTCGGCTTAGTGGGTTAAATAAATGGTTTTATTGAATATATTCCCTTGTCGGTTCGTATTCGCGAAAATAACCGTCTATTTATTAGTCAATTAGCCTCCGGTAACTCCCGAGAGGGGTGGCTGGGAGGGGGAAGGGAGGGGGTGTCTGGGGGGCAGTCACCCACGGAAATTTGGACTATCCACATCGCGCGAGCGCATAAGAAGATGAAATTTCACTGATAATTCGGGGTATACAGGGCTCGCGATCAAACACCCACGATAACACGATGATAACGCTGTGTGGAGCTCGAGCTCGACTGCGATTTAATCGCGCGAGGATACGCGCTCGCGGAACTTAATTCACGACTGATAATCGCCTTAGACTTCCTAAATTAATTTCCCTCTCTCTCTCTCTCTCTCTCGCGCTCTTCCCCCTTCCCCCTTCCCCCTTTCCCTTACTCTCGCACATCCACGATGTCTATCTATATCTACTTTGTCGCCGGTGACACTCGTTTAATTCGATTCGTCGCCCGAGAAATCGTCAAAACCAACTATGTCTACTTGTGTGTGTGTATGTGTATATCAAGAACATTCGAACTTTATTCCAAGCCTTTATTACGAGAGTAAAGTGACATTCAAACGATACACACACACACACACACAGACGCGCACACACACACACACACACATGCATGTGTATAATATACATATATACACGACACGGTTTGTGTATCTATACTTACATCGTGGCGCATATACTCTAGGTATATAAAGGTATATACGTGTAAACTAATAGAAACGATAAGTTAGTTAATTATTCCGTTTAGAAACATATATAGATAGGTAGATAGATAGATAGATAGATAGAGAGACGACGTTTACAAATATTTATGAGGTGAGTGTGGATTGTATAAAACAATACGCGGGGATCAATCCCAGTTAATTATTAACGTATATATTTAATTGAAACGTTTATCTAAATTCTCGAGTGTAATTAATAAACAAGCAAATTAGTTTTCCAATCCATGACCGGATTTAATTAATACGAATTGTAAATGGAATTATAATGTTACCTCGCGCTCGCGCTCGCGCTCTCATCGGCTGCGTGACATTATAACTCATTACGCATTCTATTATTCGTTAGTCGGTGAATCTCGAAACAACCTCTGCGTTTTAAGTAACCAAGCTATCAAACATTTATTTATTATTATTACGATCAATTACTCCGAACGATCTATAAGAGTATCGAGATGTACTGCACCTAGTTGTTTTTTATTTCATTAAACCAGTATATATCATATATATATATATGCCGCCGTTTAATATTTCATATGTTGCGCGACAAACCAAAAATTAAATCGCATTTATTTTTTTTTATCGCGCGTAATTATATACGTTTAATCGAATGAACAACGAGGGAGAGTGCACAATATTGTAAACAGCAACCAAGTCGTATTTTTACTAATTATAACTATATATTAAATGTCAGGTAGTATGTATATATTATAATTATACCAAAATGGTAAAAGCAGATAATTAAAAGCGTAATTCATACCATTGAATTTCGCAAAACCAGTCGATCCATAATGCATTAACGTAAGATACACGCATGGGAAGCAAATACGTCGAGCGCGTTCTCGATGGATGTGTTTTTCGATTCGGGCTGATCCGTGGCGCCCGTGTGAATGCATAATCGCTCGGGAATTCGCGCAACCGCATACATTTGTCCCCGAGCAAAAAAGGGGCCGACGAGCAAACGTCGCGTCGCCTCGCCTCGCCTCGCCTCGCCTCGCGATCGCGTAACGGTGAAACAAAAAATCATTATTTTTTTTATTCCTTTTTAGACTTACTCTTGGTTGGTGGTACACATTTTTTTTATACTCGGGATTAAAACACAATTTAATTCGAACTCGAGTGTGTTTTACTTTTTTATTTTATATTTCACGCGCGCGCACGAGTCGTCGTCCTCCTCTCGCGAAAATGTTTACGCTTTTTCCCGATGGGAAATTATGCTTTTTACCCCTCGGTTTTGGGTGAGGAGTTTTTCATTTTTTTCCTGTCGCTGTTGAGAGATCTGTGAAGAGTTTAATGCTCACCGCGATACTACCAATTATTCCCTCTAATTTTCGTAATTACATAATGAATTGTCGATACGATTTTCGACAAACCGCTAGGAGCGCTAGTTTGCAAGTTGTATTTTTAAAAGTGAGTTGATTAAATTCAAACGTAGATATAAATAGATAAATATATAGATATAATCGAGGGCGATAAAGCTAGAAATGTGACTCCCAAGGAATTCACGAAAATCTCAACCAAATTCACCTGGAACTTCAATCCCGAGATATAACTGTAAAGATCCGCCCTTACCCTAACAGAAAGAAAAGAAAAAAAAATAAGGAAAAAAAGTTACCCCATCCCCGAGAATTCTAGAATCATTACACAGCTAATGCCGGCACACTGCATCACGAAGATTGAAACCGACGAACCGCGACATAATTCCAGAATCCACCTCCTCTCTCTCTCTCTCTCTCTCTCTCTCTCTCTCTAATCAGCCGAAATGGAGAAAAACCCGCATCGAGTCGTCTTCGAGGATCGTAAAGTCGATGCTTTCCACTGTAAGAAAAGGGAGGGAGGGAGAGAGAGAGAGAGAGAGAGTGAGTTGAAACGTTGGGATATCGCGTCGGTACCTTTTATCGCTATATACGCCGCGTCCCTTTATTCCCGATACTTCGTTATACCCCTTTCGTGTTCCTACGTATTTTTTTTCCCCCTCCTCGTCGAACCTCCTTCACCTCCTCCTTTTCTTCCTTTAACCTTATTCCACCTTTGTACCAGGCTGGCAAGTTTTATTTGCGAGGTACCTCTCTTTATGGTGGTACGTAAAAGGTGTATAAGGTTGGAGAGGTATGAGGTATGAGGTATGAGGTATGAGGTATGAGGTCCGCATGTGCGAGAATAAATCCTATAATTGAAATCGATGGCGAGGAAAGGGGGTATTATGCTACAACGCTCGGGTTGTAAAAACTAGCGTGACAATTTTTATTTCCTCCTCGGTGTGTATGTGGATGTCTCCACGTGTGCGGGGCTCTACACTACTATATGTATATACACCGCGTGGGAGAATGTATGAATCGCTTGAAAGCGGTTCTTTCGTGGAAATGCTTTGGAAAAGTGCTTCGGTTCTATAGAATTTGTACTGGTTCTACCTGTACCGCATTTTTCCTTTTACCGTGTCAACTAAAATTGTTACAATGCTCTCCTCTCCTCTCCTCTTTCCTGCGATTTTCCTACTTGTCTACATCGAAAATGTTAAAAAGCTCAATCATTATATAGATATATACGTACTCATTCCACAGTTAATTCGTTAAGTAACAAAATAAAGACAATCAATATATCTATGATTAATCACACTTTCTATATAGGTACATCGATCAATGAGAAAAAAAGACAATAGATCACTACGCGTATAAAGCTATACGCAAAAGTAAAGAAAAAAAAGACAAAAACAAACATATAGATCGTCGAGTGTCGTAATTAACCAAGTTTTACTAACTACGTGCAGTTAGTAGAGTTATCATCTTTTGAATTAATTGAGTAGAAGTAGTTGCGGCATACCCATAATGGAATCTCTAACTTTTACTTTGTAGACTTTCCTTATTACTGTAAAAGACACTTCGTTTTTTTTTTTTTTTCGTTTAATTTTAATGAGCTTATATATTTTATGCTGATGTCTACAATAGGTATCCTGGACACTGTTTGACTTGACTTCGGAATCTGCTTACTTTGAAACAAGTTTAATTGAATATTATTACATCCAGTTGACGAAACGAATGAAATTAGGTATAGCGCGCGCGCGCGTCGAGAACGTCGAACCACTGTGAAATTTACGCGCGTAAGATATATTAACCGCGAGCTCGTAAGAGACAAATATAGAAGATAGTGTTAAGCGAGAATAAAGAATTAATTGTTAGATTGGTTAAAGACACTCACCGGCGCTATTACTGGCGGAAATTAGATCCTTACCTGAAACAGAAACAACACGTTAAGTATTCATATTGTACTTTGCATTTATCGGTATATTATCAGTTCAGTGCAAAAGGGTGCCGCGATTATGAAATAATATTAACTAAGGTGCTAATTGAACATTCTTTTCAACCTACAGAGTACCGGAAAACCAATATTTTTGGTCATTAATATTTTTTTAGTCATTTTTAATACAATTTAGTATAAATTAAAAGAACGTGCCAAAAAATAATAGTCTTTCATTCCTGTTTAAAAATTGTATCAACACTTTAATCTCTTTAATTACTACACATATTCAAGACTTTTACTTTTTGGCACCTTCTTCAAAAGAATTTTCAATCGACACTTTCTTAAAATTATTTCTGAATCGGTAACCCTTTCGCACTAAGCCGATGATATATATATAGGCTACAGAATAACTGGGAGGGAGAGACGTCATTACAGGGTTGACTATTTCCCGCAGGAAGTCGGGGACTCCTGGGCTCTCTCTCTCTCTCTTCTTGGTCACGTATCGATTTCAGATATCAGATATACGAGATGAGGCCTCTCGCGCAGGGGCCGCACACGGGAAAGCTCATCCTGTTACAGGATTAATTACCACGTTCGTGTCTCGCGTGCGTTAAGCTTCATTGACGAGAGAGGGAGAGACGCGCTTAGGGCACGCCACCCAAGATCATCGTTTCCTCGTCCGAACCGACCGGTTCAATTACATTACGCGGATGGGCCAATTGCCTATATGATCATTGCCAAACCGAACGCATCTTTAGGCTTGGTTTTACATCTCCTTCCATATGTTGCTACCTACCTCTAATCGATTATGTAGTTATGTATTTACGGATTACGATAATCCATTATATTTATATATAGTGCTTTCTCCTTTTCCCTCGTTTTTAATTCAATCGATGTGTTCGGTTTATACCACATTCAAATTTCGGTGTATCGTACACAATCGGTTGTTTAAAAAAAGTATAACTATATTACTCAATTTTTGGATATTATAACTTTTTGAAGAAAAAATAGTTTATTAAAAGAATATAGTTAAAAAAACGTGCGCTTTCCCTAATTTTCGTAATTAGACAAATACGAGCGAGGATACTTTTTTTAATTTTGAACGCAATTCATGCACGTCGCTACTTCTATTTCATTATTGATCTTGAAATAAATATTTTTAATTGGTTAACGTTAAAATTCACGTGATAATTTATATATTTTATACTAAACAAAAGAAAAACAAATAATTTAATAATCAAATATACTTTGCGATATATAAATTTTACGTTGCGTAATCTTCCTCGTCGGCAATTAAAAATAATTAATTTTTTGTTATCGGCTTATTATATTATTCGATATTTTATTATCGTTTAATTGAATTTTCAATGTATAGTATACGAAACAAAAAGGAGCGCAGTTTAAAAGTGAAATTTAATTAACAAAGTGTAACTAGAATTATTTAATTTGTATAATATCTCGGGTTGAAACAAATGAAATGAATGAAATTCTAAATAAATGGTGCAGTTATTCTGCAATAATAATCAGGTTGCAGCGCCCGGTTAAAAGCTAGATTAATCGACTGAACGGAAAAAAATGTATACATATATTTATGTAAACGAACCAACATAGAATATGTCGATCCATAAAAACAAGGAACTCGTCCGATTATAGTGAGTAAAAAGAAAAATGAAGAAAGAAACGAGCGTACACATAAAGTTAAAGAGGGAAGGAGAAAAACGGTAGGCATGTTTACTTATACCGAAGGCTCACCGTAGTAATATACATTCTTGCTGATACATATTAGATATATTAGGTATATGAAGTGGATATTATAGTCAAATATAGAAAGTCTCTGGTTTCCTTCTCTTACGGTAAATATACGAGACTCGTCTCCCTCTCTCTCTCTCACTGTGCACGCGAAGGAGGGAGAGACGGACATACAGACGAGACGAGAGATCGTGCACGAATCCTCTATATGTGTCTATATATAGGTATACGTATACATGTATATATGTATATAGGTATATACGGGTCGAGAGCAAATACTGCGCACGTGACGCAAACATATTACGGGTAAGGAGGAGGTATGGGTATAGGACTCGGAACGCTTCTCATCGTAAAATGCAAAGATTTCGCGAGCGCACGCGCTCACCAGCCGAGTGAAAAGCGCGCGACTCACAGGTTTCCTTTTGTACCTTATTGAGAAAATTTCAAAAGGTTCCGGGGATCTATGCGTACATGTATATATATATATATATATATCTATATGTACCTACACGTATAAGCGTATAAAAACGAAATGGGTGGTATAGCAGTTGGTTTGCTTATTAGACCTCAGATTAGATTATACCTCGCATTACAATTTTACCTGATTTTCGACGGTATCGTGATGAAATTTAGAAATAATTTCAATCGAACCTAGTCTAGTACGCAAAGTTAATTGCGTATTAAATTATGAAATGCGATACGTTTACCGGGTAAGAAGCGTACGAACTTCTCAGTGGCGCGAGTCAATATGTCATCAGGCAGGTAATATCACTAATTTCTCAAATATATATCCAGTCACGCGCGATAAGATAAATATGTCTGTAAGATGATAAACATATATATGCGTGTATATTATCACCAAAATTTGAGGAAATTATAGAAAAATTAGTGGCTCTTGACGTTCGTTCCTTCACACATCGGGTGCGAGAAACCTTTAATTTTCCATCTCACTCGGGGACGCGACAGTTCCCGCGGAAAAGAAAGGTAGACAACAAGGGGGACAGAGAGAGAGAGAGAGAGAGAGAGAGAGAGAGAGAGAGAGAGAGAGAGAGAGAGAGATGGGGAGAAAAGGTAAAGGAGGTTCATTTCATTTTTTTAGCTGTCTCCAAAGCTCTCGGCCATTCTTTCGCCGTCGACAAAAATCCCGCGAAGGGTCGTAGATTTGTACGCTTCCGCGGGATAAAGGCGCGCGCGCTTCCTCGAGGGGGATGGACAGAACGATTTATGGCTTGAATATGCGTATCCTTGCTCGTTCTTTCTCTTTCCCTCGTGCTCCTCGCGTCGACCTCAAATCTCTTTCGTCTTCGGGAAATAGAGAGAAAAAGTGCCAAAGGGAAAAATGAATTCAAGATTTTTACCCGGCACGCGAAAGTGCTTTCGAAAGCCTCTTCTCCACTATACATTCAACCTTCCTTCTAGTCTTGCATTTCTCGCCCGTTCTTTCATTCTACTCTCTTTTTACTTTTTTATTTTTCCATGTTGCACGCATCTTCTTATTTTTTTTTATTTCTCCACTTTTATATTTATTTCAAGATCCTTCCATTTTCGCGGTTGTTTGCGGGAGAACGTGTTCCAATTTATTTTGCGTATATCGAATTAATCGCACCCGTAAGCCGCCCTCCGGACACTCTAGTACAAAAAATAATATCGGACCGCGCCATAAAATGTTTTAACTTCTACCTTGATCCAATTAAATTGATGAACAATTTATTTGTTTAAATTTATTTTTCGTTTATTTTTCGTTTATCGTTTATCGAATAAATTGTTTTTGCATTATTTAAAAATAAAACTCTCCCGTATTTTCTTTCCAGACTATCTATCGTAAATATGAAGAATATTTTACTGAATGATTATAAAACGTATGCAAAGGAATATCTTTTAAATGTAACAGGAAGCTTTATTCCGAAACCTCAAAGATCAAAGTAGTTGAAAAGTTCGCCTATATAACGTTGTAAAAACTTGTTCGGTCGAGAGTATCATCCTTTCAGTCAATTCAAAGAACACGTACAACCCGAGTTTAATAAAGGAAGTAAAAATCATAAAATTATAATTAGGGAAATTAACTTGAAATGCTTTTAAAATGCCGTATAAATAAAAATTAACGTTTTTTCACATGTATGCCACCGCTTCCCTTCATTCTTATACCAAATGAATACGAACAAGTAGCTACTTGAAGAATTAATCTACATTTATTTATGAGCAAAAAAAAATACTCTTCTTTTTTATTTGATACAATGGAAATGCTTGCTTTACAAGTATATCGTATAAAGAATACATTATTTATGAATTCTAAAATGGTGTACTTGATATAACTTGTAATAAAAAGGATGTGCATTATAAAGAAGTAATTAATGCATTTAGTAAACACGTGTAACAAAAATTTTGCTATAAAAATATACCTAAATATCATTGATAAACGAAACTTGAATTTTTTTTAGACTTGTTATTCACCCCGGAAAGGGAGCGAGGGGAGTAACAACGAACAATAATTGCTTCGATGGAATTCGGGTAAATGTACTTTTACATAAAAGGGAGACTATGGAAAATTGATTGACGAGAAAGGATGCCAGCGCGCGCTATACACACAGAGTGGAAAGAAGTGGACCCCCAGTACACTGTATATATTTTCATGGTTTGAAAAAAAAGAACCAACGATGCAAATAACAGTTTTCGTATAGGATCTTACACTGATTTACCTAAAAGTTATTTCACTCTTTTTATTCAATAAAGAATATATCGCTTATACATCGAATGAATAGGTTATTCGGAAACATTTTTATTTCGATTGAAAAATGTATCATTCCCATTTGTTTTGTGACCAATATACGTAAAGTCAGTTCGTTAATAGGCTATCAACTTGTATACACACGCGATGTATATGTTTAAAAAGGCATTGCACGTACGATCCGGAGAGGGGTGGGGAGGGGATGGGAGGGGAGGAAGGAATAATAAAATAAAAATCTCGTACGAACCGAGCCGACGATAAAATAAAAAACAATCGTAAAAAAAAGTAGAAAAAAGAAAATGACTGGGTTGAGGAGCCATATTACTTTTGGCCTGTTACAGGAGTTGTAACAATATATACGAGACCTCATTTTGTCTCGAAATTCGCGAAATTCCTCTATCGCGCCTTACCCGGCTCTTTCGATCAAGGTACGAAACAAAAAAGAAGAATGCTCAGAGAGATGGGTACGAGACAAAGTTATGGAGCAGTGATTGCGATACTCAGCGTCGTTTCTAGTTCCTCTCTCCCTCTCTCTCCCTCTCTCTCCCTCTCTCTCTCTCTCTCTCGCTCTCTTTTCGTGTCTGTCTCTCGTACTAAGAAAGAAAAAAAATTAAAAGCAAGAGGGTGGAGAGTCGTAAACGGGGAAATAGGCAGTGAAAAAAAAGAAAGATAGAGAACAAATCTGGAGAAACTAAGAGAGCGATAAAGAGAGTGAAAAAATACGAGGAGAAGAGGGGATTGAGTAAAAGGTAGAGACGTTGTGAAATCCATTCGATCGGTAGGTACATTTATCGAATCCCCTTGTTTCCAAGACCGAGGCGGCAAATTGCATTGGCATCGCATTAAGGGCCGTACAGAAAGAGAGAAAGAGAGGGAGAGAGGGAGAGAGGGAGAGAGAGAGAGAGATGCCGATACTCTGAACGTTCACACTGAATGCGCTGCCTCGAAATAACAAAGCCAAGTTTCTCACTTTCGTTCAAGGAATCCTTTTTTCTTCCCTTACATTACGTTCATAGATATTCAACGTTGTCTTGTCCCATAAATTCAACAATATTTATATCAATCGGATTTTGCGTTTTAACGAGTCCCTCGCCTCCTCCTCCTCCTCCTCCTCGTCCCCGGAAAATCAGTAAATATTTCATCGTGAGTTTTACCCGAAACGAGGCGCGACGGATGAGAACGGAAATTCACCGGAGTATCGATTATTCGACTTTCGTATTCATATACTCTGTGTTTTTACTGCGTTGTTGGTTTTATAAAAAAAAGAGAGAGAGAGAGAGAGAGAGAGAGAGAGAAAGAGAGAGAGAGAGAGAGAGAAAGTATAGGTAGGTCTCGAATAAAAAAAGAGAGTAGGTATAGGTATCGAATGGAAAAATTTTATCGTGTAGGATATTTACATACAAAAATATTTTTGTTCTCGAATTCACTTTGAAAGGAGTACCTTTTTTTTCTCTCCCGTACTGTGGTGATAGATTTTAAGGTTTCGTGAATATTTGATTTGGTTGCATAGTTTTCCTTTTTTTTCCTTTTTTCATTCACTCATTCATTCATTCTAGTTTTGTGTACACATCTAATGAAGTGCGAACGGATGAAATACGGAGAATTATTGAGTTACATTTACTTTATTTAGTTTAACACGTTCAAATTGAAGTTCGCGTTACGCTATGCAACCCCGTGAGTTTTAGAAATTAGAGAATACTTCATTTTTTTTAAATGTAATCGATTCGCTTTGTTTTTTTTTATCAACTGTGGTAACGTTAAGAATAATATTATTTTTTTAAACATTAAAAGTATATATTACATTTCATTTAGATTATATGTGCGCATATAGGTATACGCGATAGTTAATTATGAATTTTCTTAAAATAAACATTTATTTTTATGTTTATTTTTCACCGAAAATAACTTTTCGTGTATTTTGGGTGCAACGAAAAACTTGATTTAGTTATATTCCGTGAAAAGAAATCACAAAATTCGTATTGTCTAATTAAATTGTAACCAAGCTCGATGTGTTGTAATTAAGTGCACAATCTTCGATACTTCGATACTCAACATAATAAACGTTAATTATTAATATATTACAAGATTAAGCATATTGTATAACAACTCAACACGATTTTTGGTAATTGATAAAGACTAATGTAATTAAATAATAGGCAGGATGGTAAGAAAAAAATTATCGAGATTGATTGACGTTGAAATTGCAAACACGTCTAGCGCTACGGAATAAATAATCGGCACTCGTAGGAGATGAGGCGGAAGAGGGAGGGAGAGAGAGAGATAGATAGATAGATAGATAGATAATTTTATTGCAACCTTGGGGTATAACCCTATCTGGTTGGTATGACTGACAATTACAATTCAACTTAAAAGTAATAGTTACAAAAACGCAAAAGAAAATAACTAAATATAAAGTACTTAGAATTACAGTTCGTAAGTAGCAAGCAGTAACATCGTATGTAATATAATAATAATTAAGTATAATTAATATTAGGAGTATAATAATTCGCATAAGATAAGGTTCACAATACATGATTTTCGGATTAATCAGAAATTACAATATTCTCACGTAGTTTTCTGTTTTCCCATTCGCTCTTATCTCTATCAAGCAACAATGTAAATAAATCTCTCTTAAAACTAGTAATATTTTGTTCAAGGAATTCGGGTGGAGATAATGTGTTCATAATAGAAGATGCAGTGACAAAAAAAGATTTATTCCAAGCCTCAGTACGCGGTGCGGGATATGCTAGTGTCTGCGGTTTGAGACGCGCAGACCTGCGGTATGTTTGATCGTTGACTAGAATAAAGCGATGATACAAATAATTAGGCGTTTTTCTTGCAATAATAGAAAAAGTGAGTGCAGCTATAAAATACTCTCTACGACGATTAGCAGAAAGCCAACCTAACTTTAGTCTGTATGGCGTAATATGCGACCTCCTTGAGATATTTCCAAAAACAAAACGTACACAAGCATTCAGCAGCCGTTGAACATAAAGTTGACGTGTATTATCAAGATCATGGTACGCTACACACATATAATCAAAGTGTGGAAAAATGAGACTTTCAATTAAATTTTTTCTAAGATCTTTGGAAAGAGATTTTTTATAAAATCTAAGAGAGTGAAGAGTCCCATGAATTTTGCGAGCAAGATGTCTTGTGTGTTTGTCCCAATCTAAATTTGGGGTAATCCATAAGCCAAGATTTAACACTTCATTAGAATAATCTAATGGAGTACCCGAAAGGACAATTTTGTTCAAAGAGGTATTCGTGAGGGCGGATGTATATTGCCGACTACCCAATAGCAAAACTTTAGTTTTTAGAGAGTTTAGCTTCAGCCCATTTGTTAATGCCCAATCGGCTATTGCATTAGCGTCCCGTTGGATTTTATAGATACCCTCAGATATATCACGGGGATAACAATGTAAATATATTTGGGTATCATCCGCAAATATCATATATTTGGAGAATTGAAGCGCACAAGGTAGATCATTAATAAAAATAGAGAATAATAGTGGACCCAAAACGCTACCCTGTGGCACACCCGCCCGCGTATATAACCAATCGGAAGTATTCCCATCATCGTCACTAACTGCATGGTATCTATTTGTAATGTAACTGTGAAACCAACGAATTACGGTAGCAGAACAGTTTAGGCTACGAAGCTTCAATAAGAGCCGTTTATGCGGTATTGTATCAAATGCTTTGGAAAAATCAAACATAATTAATATAGTGACCATCCTCTTGTCAATAGCCTCTCTAATATCATCGAGTACACCTAAGATAGCCGTTTGAGTACTGTGGCCAGTGCGAAAACCTGCTTGACGTTGATTCAAAATACCATTACGCTCAAGATGATTAGATAGTTGACGATGCACAATTCTCTCAATAAGTTTGGAAATAACAGGTAATAATGCTATTGGTCTCGTGTCAGAGGGAGACTGAGGATTTTTAACTTTGGATAGTGGCAGTAAAATTGCTTTTTTCCATTCGTCAGGGAAACTTCCAGTTTCGAGCGAATCGTTGAATAAGTTTAACAAAAATGGTAGTATCACGGGAAGAGAGTAATTGATCATTGAAACTGAAATTCCATCATGACCTACGGCTTTTGATGTATTTACCTTAATCGCCCACTCCAAATGCTCGTTTATAATAACATTAAAGCTAAAAACATTATCAAAATCTGGATTGTTTGGACCATTGAAAACATCATCTAAGTTTGATTCATGCGTTAAATTATCTACGGATATAGATGCATAGTGCTGGTTTAATTGGGAAGATGAAAAATATAATAACGGAGAAGGATGCTTAAGTTTAGTCAATCCAATTTTACTTAGTTCCCTCCACTTAGTACGTGCATCGGGAGCATTATTCAGTCGCGATTCAAGATAGCAATTTTTTGCAGTATCAAGTTTATTGCTTACTTACACACGGGTAATTGTGTACGACAGGCCACCTTGTACGCCTTATCTCGAGCACGCAGCAATATACGAAAATCATGAGAAATCCAGGGTTTGTGCTTGGGTTTGATCAATGCAGTTCTTAAAGGACACAGAACCTCGAAAGACTGTAAAATTGCACCATTCAATTTACTTATTTCCTTATTTAAATCTATATTGCGAAAATTATTAGTACTAGAAGAACTATTTACAAAAAGGTGTGTAGTATTACAATTATTTGATGATGTCGAACGGACAGGGGTATTAGTATTGATCCTAGTCTCAAAAAGTTCCTGGAATAGCTGAAGATCGAAATTTGTGAAATCTCTATAAGAGAAAGTTTTAGGCGGCTGGGTTAATTTAAAAATTCTATATTTGATTTCAATAAAATCATGTCCAGCACTAAAGGGAGTCTGTGACTTTTGATAAACAACTACTTTATTTAGATCATTAACAATAAATAAATCAAGCCATGTATGTGAAATCGATCCATCGGTGCTAGACATCGCATGATGAGTTGGTTCAGAAGGCACAACTGAGAGAGAGGTGGATTCAAGAATATTAGAAAGAAACTTGGACTCGGTATTAACAGTAGCCATATTAATATTAAAATCGCCTGTAATGATACAGTGATCATATGATGAAATGATATCCAAAAGTTCATTAAAATATTCAGTGGGGTATGGTGCTTTCGGTCTTCGATAGAGAACAGAGAATAATATTTTTGTATTACTATTAGCAGCAGTAATTTCGAGGACAAGGTATTCTGGGGTATTATCAAATTCCTCGTTGGACTGTCTTAGGATCTTGACTTGGTAAGAATTTCTAACATAAACCCCAACTCCACCCCCATCTTTCCCCATTCTGTCTAGCCGATAAAGAGTGAAACCATCAAGTGAAACAATTGCATTATTATCCTCTGACTTAAGAAAAGTTTCCGAAACAGCAATTATGTCATAAAAATTGCTACAACAGTGCGCTTCAATTAAACTAAAGTTAGTCTTAAGCCTATTGATATTAATGTGACCGATAGATAGATATTTATCGTTAATCTGCTCTAAAGAACCCGTCCGTTCGGTAAAATCTCATTGTTGATTGTTATAATTAGTCGATATTGGAGTTACACTAGAGCGAGTGTGAATTGCGGGTAGAGCATTCAGCTCATTTATATCTCTGATAGGGATGAGAGGCGAGCGAACTGATTTTCGCATACACACCGTTAGATTTCGAACAACTGGTCGCATATACCCTTTGTTTTTAGCAATTATCCTAGCTTGTTTCTCTAGCACATAAATATTCTGGGGCCATATAGGAGATAAGTAAATTTTGCGCGATCCTCCGTAACCGAAGATAGTTTGAGATGTATGATTTTTAAGTGCAGCAGATTTGGATAGAATAAGATCACGTACTGTGGGTGACGATGCTTTAATAATCAGTGACCAAGAAGAGTTTTCAATATCCGAGCGCTGAATAGTAGGCTGGGAAGAGGTACTACTTTGATTAATTACCCACTCACGAGCAAAAATAAGTTGATTTTGCAGTCCTGCAAGACCGAGCACACCTAACAATGAACTCATTATTTGACCGGGTTGTTCCTTAGTTTCCAAGGGCAGTCCATTAATTTTAATTTCACATGAATCAGTGAGTATCATATTATTAGACAAAGCATTGATATTATTTTTAACATCATTCAATGTTGTGGTAAAAGAAGATTTTATATCTGCAATCTCAGATTCGAGCGCAGAAACCCTAACTTTTATATCCTCAGTGAATTTGTTAAAATTTATTAAGTAATCTTTAAACCACTTAGGAGGAGTGTCATCAGCCATTGTTATATTAACAGGTTCCTGAATAGAATTTGTTGAACTTAAATCGCAGTTACTACTATTTGTCTCCTCAAATGAATGATTCATACGACTTAGCTTATTAATTTGAGAAATCGAAGGTCCAAACGGGGAAACTTGTCGCTTTCCAAAATTAATATCCGAATTTCGTGGTGTACTACAAGGCGTGGGCCGTATTAGTTCACTAACAACATCGAATGAGTTGTCACCGAGTACGCAGCTCTCAGTATCATTAGATAAGAGTAAATTAATATTTTTATTTTTACGAGGCATAAATTTAGTCGAAGTTAATTCTTTAATATATATGCATTAAAATTATTAGACTAAATGCACGTACTTTTACTTAACAGCCAGTCTTATAGACTTATCACACTAGTTTTAATTGTGGATAGAGTGAAAAGAAACGCGTAGCCACCTAGCGGTATGTTCGTACACTACAATAATAAAACACGTGGCCACTTAAATAGCAAACCATAACCTAATCTATAAACTCGATTATTCTACTAAATATCAAAATTACATATAATAAAACATTATTTAATAATTAACTTATGAATAAATTTTATGTAATAAGGAAACAAATATGTGAATTAAAATTGTTTATGTCGTCTGAAAGACTGACACTATGTCACACTATTAACGGCACTGTCACTAACCAGTGGTCACTATACGTGTACACAGATGGTCACTTAACTATGATGGCACTGGCTTAGGCTGGGAGGTTGACCACAATTGACCCGTCACTATTACAGTCGGTTACAGCATGGCTGATGTCTTCAATATGGCTCGATCAGGAATGCTCACACGATAATTTTAATATCGGTCTCCACGGCTCAATGAATTAATAAAAAGCAAGGCTTTATATACGATAAAGAGCCACTGGAGAGCCTGCTTCCTGTAAGACAGTGTAAACTCCCAAAAAATGTTAGCAGATCGAAGAATAATACCGATATTGTAGGAGACGTCGGAGGCTACCGCTTACTACTCACCGGGAGAGAGAGAGAGAGAGAGAGAGCAAGGTATGCAAATGAATCCGATATTAAGTTATGAACGGCCGTTTGTCTTTCTATCTGCTCTTGATGCAAAATGAAACCTCCAAAAGTCATCTACCTCCTTGCAGGCTCTCTTTCTCTTGGAATGTTTAACAAGACCGTATAGTCAAAAAATGAAAAACCGTGATTAATTTTATACGTTTACTTGTTTTGGAAAGTAAAATCTAAATGATTCAATTGTCATTCATCAATTTGTCTATCATTTTGATCTTACATCGGTAATTCTCTACCGAGATAATGCAGTGGTCATTAAATTAATACAGTTATTTTTATACTCCTTTTAAAGTTTAATATCCAACGGAATGCAACGTCATTTTTCTACTCGTATCTTTAATGTATCATAATATCTTGGTGGATGCGCGCACGCAAAAAAAAAAAAAAAAAAAATCTGCGTCGACTCTATTTTTCCCTCTCAATAATCCCTTTATTAAAGTTTTCACGAAGAGCGTTCGAGCTGTCTATCTCTTTCTCCCGCGACTACGTGTATATATGTATATATATATATATACACGCCATACACACACACACACATAGAGAGAGAGAGAGAGAGAGAGAGAGAGAGAGAGAGTCGAAAAGCGCAACGTATTAAATTGGCAGGATATTAAAGTGCGTTCATGTAACAACCGAAAAGAATTGATACCTGCCTTCCTTCCGTCATAAATTGATCTAGATCTATACCACCTTACGAGCTATTGACTATTTCAAATAGCATATAGAAACTGTCAGGAAAAGCCAAGTTCTCGGATAATATTAAAATCCATATATGTATAATGCACTCCGTACAATCCTATACATATACATATATACATATACTAATGAAAATCTGTATATATATATTATGTCTTAGTAATCAAGCTATATTTGTCTCTACAGATACATTATTCTCTAATTGACGATTATCAAATTTCGATATTATATTTTCTTTTACTTTGCAATATAGGTATATACCTATATACGTATACGTGCGAAAGACGCATATATATAATATATTCTTGAAAAATGCTGATCGTATTTTCGTGACCGGTTGCTTCCCGATCTGATTTGATACCGCGTATTCGCGTACCTCCGAGATTCACCGAGCACCTCGGAAGAATTCGCGTTATAATACCTTTCCGAGCACGAGTTCCACCAAGGCTGCGTTATTCGGCTATAAAGAATCGAGAATCGCGCGTATGTAACCAATATCTACACGCGTCATTCTATATCTATTCCTGCATATATCGAACAACGGAGATGTATCTATATACCTATATTCAATTTTAAATATATATTTTTTGTTCTCCTACATAATTAAATTATTACTAAAAAATTGACGATATAAATAACATGTTACTTAGTTGAGTAGGGCAATCGTGTCGCGTATATACCAACACTCCTTTTCAAAGGTTAAATAAACCGTTGACACTTTCGAAAGAATAGGAGTGAATGCTTTTAAAAATCTATAAATTTCTATTTTCTTTTTAAATTTATCGGCACAGAATGGCCCGTACACACTCACGCGCGCACACACACATGCATCGAAGCTACCTCTCCTCTACCATTCTCCACGTTTCTCTCGAGAAACGTTTTCCTTGGGGGGTAGGGCACACTGTGCCAGAGAAACGGATGGGGCATATCCTGCGGGAAAAATGTATTTTCTTAAAAATTATTCCTTCTCGTCTTCCCATCTCTTTCTCTCGTAGCTTCTGGCCTTTGCCACTCTCTCTCCTCGCGAGCGTTTCTCGCTCCGGTCGGTTCATAGAGAAAAAGGCATTTTCATGCTCTCCCGAGGTCGCTGCTTCGAAAAACCCGCCACCTCGATGAATCTTCCTTTTCCCATTTTCCTCTCCTGGAGAAATGGCGCGAGAAGATATTTTTTTTTCTTTTACCTTCAAAAAAAAAGGAAGGATATATTCGTTTTCCGCTTTTTACTTTGTTCGCCTCTTTGCGCGCGAGTATCTTCTTATTTTTTTTCTTTCAATGCCCCGGGTAATAACAGGATTTTAATGATTGCGGGTTAGCGAACATCGATGGACTATTGTGGTACGTTACTAGTCAAAAATTGCAAAAATTGTCCTTTTGCTTTTTCATGCTTTTCGAATGCGCTTTTTATTTTTTGTTTTATTATTCTAAGTCGAGTATCACTGGACCACTTCTTGATTACGATTTTATACTACATATGGGAAATCATGTATCTTTTATTAAAATATTGATGTACGCGGGAAATCGTTTGTGACGTCTCCGTCAAGTTTTATAGAAAATAATAATAAGAAAACTTAGAATATATGTAGAATATATATATATAGGAAAAATTAAAGAATTTTATGAGCGGCTTCGATGCGTACCGAGTGAGAGACTTCTCTCGCTTTACAACTCGACCCTAGTCAAGTGAATTGTAACCAGATGTGGCGCTTGACCTGCGTTCGATGCGAATGAACATCGATGCATTTTCTATGCGTTTTTAAGCTATGTTAAGAAGTCTTACCAAAAAAATATTATTTTAAATATTATTTCCATTTCTTTTATATTATAATAGTCTGTTATTATAAAAAATAGTGTTAATTATATATTTTTATATAATACCCTATATTTTCTTTTATTCTCTTTTATAATAATAATAATTTTACTATTTTAATTAATAATTAAAATTCTATAAATATAATTTTTTTTTAATACTTTAAAATGATTATTAGATTCAACCATAATTCAACAATAAATAATAGTTAAATGAATATCTGTATATTTTATAATATAACTTTTTATTAAATTAACATACAGCTTTCATTCAAATTTGTAAATGTATAACTTTTTATACAGAATTTAATTATTATATCTAATTTTGAAAATATCTATCATTTATTGTTTAATTAAGAAATATTATAAAATTAAGAAAAAGCGAGCGTGCGAGAGAGAAGGAAATATTGTCCCTCTCTACTTTACTTTAAGGGCTCCGAAAATTTTCTCCTACTCTGTTTTTTATCTTTCTCTTACATAACGAGCATATATGTAGGAAGGCGTGTGTGGGCGTTAACTTGGTCTACAATTGGTGCAGCTTTTCTCCCGTTTAAGAAAATTCGAGCAAGGAAAATTCAAGGATCATCCTCATTCGTCGAAATTGAAGCTCTTTGTCTTACACATTGGTTCAAATGAGCTCGTCACCGTATAAAAAGGCCAGCACCAAGGACCACAGCATCATTCATTGATCACTCCTCGAGTGGAGAAATTTATGGTTGATCTAGTCCACAGGCGGACTAGAGGCAACTTGGTGTTTCACACTCAATTTTTCTATTTTCAATTCTTAATTTTTCATTTATATTCAAATTCAATCTATATTGTAAAATATTATATTAAAATCCAAGTATTAAAGAGGAAAAACATAATAAAAAAAAGTAATTCAAATTTTATTATTTCAACCTATTTAGAATTAAATAATAATCAAAGAGAGTAAGTTGTCGAAGAGAACTTTGGATTCACTTGGAAACAAGGAGAACTTTGGTCACTTGGAAACAAGGAGAACTTTGTGGTTCATTCGACGAATTTTATTATTAGTTTTTTTTGTTTACATATAAGATAGACAGCATTTTAAAATAAGAACGCTCAAACAACAGTCACACGTTGCACAGAAATGTGACCCGACGAACATAAAAAAATGACTGATCCAATTTTTTCTTTTTTCAATTTAATATAAAAATTTAACGCAACTTTTTTTATTTCAGAAAATTAAATCTCGTTATGTATATATAATGCTGGTAATTAAGATTCGATATAATTATCGTTAATAATCGGTAGAAATAAAAACCAATGTAACATAAATGTTATGAACGAATTGGACCTCTAAGTAGTAAACAGTTAATGTTGAAAAAATAAATGATGAAAACGACATTATCGAATTTTTTGCGATATTCGTATTTAATAATAAATAAATTAAATACCATTTTACGTAAACGAATAAAATCGTTTTCTTAAGTTATTCTTTAAAATTATATTATAATGTAACATACGTAACTAATTAACGTAAAATAGGAGGTTCAACAAGAATAATGTATACTCATCAAATGTAATGCGTCTATACAAATGAGTACAAGTACGACGATAGAACAAAGGGCAACTTAGTTTGTCTAAACTCAACCCCCCTCCTAAAAAAAGAAAGAAATCTAATTTGCATAATCAGCCGTGATCCTGGAACACACACACACACACACACACACACACACACACACACACGCGCGCACACACACATACATACATACCTTTCATACTTTTGACCTGTACGTGGGTGTAAACAAACGCATGCGAGTTACGCGTAATTTGTGTAGACCAAGAGAATTATTTAGACGCTCTCTTTCGCTCTTCCTCGTCCTTATTCCTCGAGAAGAAAAGGAGAAAAAAAAGGAAACTAGGATTAAGGATGCATGAGATTGTGCATTATTTCCCGAGAGACATTTTCGTGTACTCGCCCAGAATAATGTCCCTACACCTAAACCTCATACTTTCTTTAACTTTTTCTTTTTAACCCTCGATCCCCCGGTTCTTTTCTACTCGAACGGTATGTACACACACCTCTAGCAATCATTAAAAATGTTAAATCCTCGGTACGGTTTGAAATAAAGCAAAGAAAAAAAAAGAAAAAAGAAAAAAAGTTGAAACTCCTTTGTGAGAGAGAAATCGGGTGGACGATTAATACATATTATATAAATATCTTTTTTCTCTTACTTATCGTACAATCCTACTCATTTTTAATTAGTAAAAGGTGAATAATAGCCGAATGTGTACGTTCTTCATTGTTTCACTAATTAATACAAAGAGCGAAATTTTATTTTATTCGATTTATCTTTTTGACGGATAGGTTAAATATACTGATTCGCGAGGGACATAACGAACGAGAATTTCATTAATTTAATTATATACGTCGGAGCCGACTTGTGTTTGTCAATTTTCGTATTATTGAAATATAATATAACGTTATACTATCTTTCGCGTCGTCGTATTAATTTGAACTTATACGGTATGGTGAAATTGAAAAAAGAAAATTGACGTTATACTTAATGTATAATATCCCTTATCACGCACGCATTAACTTTTCGACGGAAAAATGTTCGACCGTAACGTCTATCAAATGTTAGTCGTGATGCGCGCTAATTAAACATGACAAGTTCTTGACAAGAGCAATGTGAGAATTCAACTTGCCGAGTATATTCGACGCCGAGACAATCAGGTCAAAAGGTAAAATAGGATTTATATATACGTATTATAATAATTAATGTGAATTATAACATTAATTTAGTAAATAAATAATTACCGTAATAATATAATATATCCGCGGTGGGCGATCAACCTAAATTATTTAATTAAATAATGCACAAGATGAGTTAAAGAAGAGAGAACGTTTCGTGTAGTCATCGAACAAACAGAATGAAGTACCCAAAGGCATGCTAATAAAGATTTCCTCGTCCGGTGTGTAATACGAATGTGAGAGAGACCGACGAAATCCCTGGGTTTTATTATATTTTGACAGGGCAAACATTACTCGTATTCTCTCTCTCTCTCTCTCTCTCTCTCACTCTCCGGGAGAGAGGCTAATGTTACCCTTTCTCATCGAAGGAAGTGGTTCCATTATTACAACGAATATATTATACAAAACGCTCGTACTCTCGAGTTAACCATGCTGGACCTTTTCCTTCATCTCGTTCTCTCCTTTTTTTCCCTCTTCTCTTCGTTCCTTCGTTCCTTCCTTCCTTCCTTTTTTTTACTTTCGTATCCATTTCCCGAGCCATCGTGGTTTCAACTTTCATACATAGAGAATGAAGACTTGTCCGTTTCTAAACGAGGGGAATTCTCATCCTCTGATGGCGTTTCATTTTATATGACGATCTTGTTCTCCCTTCTTGTGGTCGTTTTCATCAAGGTTACAAGAGGTATGCTTTTCCTGAACAATCATCGCTCGATTCTTGTTGGAAGGTTAGCCTCATCCTCTTCTTTTTTTTTTAATTTTAAATTATGATACGGCCGTATATATTGTATGCATCAATGTTTTCTATGATTATATCAAGTGTTTCTGGATCAAAGTATTGCATTATATCTCACCGTGATGGATGTCTTTAAATTAATATTTATTTAAAAAAACCGATAAAATGTTGTTTACTTTGTTCAAATAAAAGAAACCATCTTCTCTGAAGATGTCACTATTTTCTTTTGAGGATCTAATCTTGTGATTATTTCAAAATCAAAATATTAATTGTATTTGTTAAGAAATAGATGCTCTTGTGAGTAAAGGATCCTTCGGCTCAACGAACAACACCATGGAAGGAAAAAGGAAAGCTCAAAACGTTAACGAGCTTGATAAATCTCGTGTCTCTTGACGAAAGTCGCAGGTTGCTGTAATCTAGGTGTAAGATAAAGAAGCGAGGGGGGGAGAGAGAGAGAGAGAGAGAGAGAGAGAGAGAGAGAGAGAGAGAGCGGTAGAGTGTCAGAGGATCGTCAGGAGGCTCAACGACGTAACACGAAACGGCCTCGCGCTTAACTAACACTAGGTTGGTAGCCTAGGGGACTTTGTCGCGTTATCTCTCTTTGTAACATACGAGCTTCGTCGTCACTTATCGACGTCACAATCGCATTTCCACAGAGCCTCTCTCTCTCTCCCTCTCTCTCCCTCTCTCTCCCTCACTCTCCCCGATCTTGAGTACAAGTTGCTCCAGGGGGTTTGTAGCTTTCGTATACCAATGGTCCTTGTCTATTTGCACATACGGTCGAGCTTAGGGGAGGTTCAGAAACTTGAATTGCAAATGCCAAGTAGACTCGGAAATGGTTGAAATGAGGTACATAGTTAGCGAGTGAAACTAGTCAACTTGCACTGATTCTCCCGCGTCTCCCTCTCTCCAGTATTCCTAATATTTTCAATCTAAAATCTTGTATACGAAACTATCGTCTCGACTAAACTGGTTGTAAACTAAATTACTCTTTTATGTCAACAACGTGTGTATAATACGCGTCCAGTTTACACCGGGCATTGTAACATTGTTATAAAAAATTTAAGTATTCGATTGAGCGAATAGAGGAGTTGCCAATTCACTTATGTACACTTACCCACTTGCCCACTTGCCCACTTGCCCATCGAGTAACACCATTGTGCGCAACCTCACCTAATTTAACGCGTCGACATTCAAATCGAACTGATGTAAACAACCATGCAATTATGCGTACCTAATTAGTTGTAAAACTATGAATAACGTTACATATTTACTCGCGATACGCTTCTCGTAATTTCGATCAGGCTCGTATGTGCGCATTTCAACACCGATAAAACCCCTAGTATATTAATTCCACACATTTTTAAAATAAACAGTGATACATTTCCTTTCGAATTCCCTTCCTCGCGATCGTTTGTCTTTATGTATGTATACACGCGGGAAAAAGGGGTGACAAGACCCCACGTCTTTCCAAGTTTCAGGAGGTCAAAACTAAGAAAACATATACCTATATATTATATTAAGTCTGTGCGGATCAATGTACTTCCTAGGAAAGATATCAGTTTCGGCATCTTTAAGGGGTCTTAGAGCCTTATGTAGCACACTGAAATCGCTGTGGGTTTTTCTTCTTCTCTTCTCTTCTCTCCTCTCCTCTCCTCCCTTTCTCTTCTCGATTCTTCAAGGATTCAGCGTGAACGATTTACGCAGATAAGGTTACGTATGGAATACAAAAAGATAGTCTCTGCCAATCTCACCTTTTCTCGTTTCATCTCTTTTTCAACTTTTATGCGATTTTACTACACCGATCGACCGTTACGATTGACGTGTCATTACTTTTTAAATGCCCGGTCAATGCCGATCATTTTAAATCCAACCTCTTAAGTTATGGATCGATGCGGTGTCCTACGTTTATTATACGTGAGTCTATACGGTACAACCATCTTTCTTTTCTTTATTTTCCTTATTCTAATATTGTATTTGTACATCGATCGTAAACAAGCTCTTTTTTTTAATGATTGCAGATCGATAATCGATGATTCAAAAATATGACCTACTCGATTTGGATTATTCGTAACCATTTTACAAAAATTTGAACCTTTGGTTAGACAAAATGCAAACTCGAGGTAAACGAAAGTGCCGCGGTGGAAATTGTTCAAACTAAAATATTATAAATCACGGTTAATTACAGAGATTAATATGTTTTTTTTGTACAATATAGAAAGTACGTGGCGACGACGGGCGTAGGACAAACGACGCGGAAGTGGAAAACTCACACGGATTAACCCGTAGGAAAGGTTATAGAGGAAGAACGATGGTAGTTAAAGTCTTTCGTCTCGAATTCGCAATTCTGACATGAGCGCGCGCGCGCATTTGCTACCAGATGAAAACGAGTGAGAGGAGAGCGCGCGCAAGCTCACATTAACTTGTGCTTTATGTGACGTTTAAGCGGAGCATACATAAAGCACTGCCTCGCTGGATCTAGCAAAATGCAAAGAGATGAAGAAGAGTGAGAGAGAGAGTGAGAGAGAGAGAGAGAGAGAGAGAGAGATGACCATAAATATAGGGCTTTAATACCGCACGGACGGTCAGCGCAATTTTTTTCCGTTCGGACTGCTCGTAGAAAAGTAAGTAGGGGACAGCCCGGATAAAAAGCCAGGAGTGAAAAGTCGAGCGAGGACAGAGCGAGAAAAGGAGAGACGAATGTGTATGGGAGGGAAGGAAGAGGGGGAAAAAAAAAGAGAGAGGGGAAAAACTGGGATGCAGGATTGTCGAGTGAGACAGGAGGAACGAAATAATCGTGCGTAAAGATTGTCCGAGGGGAGGGAGACAGTTTGCAAAGTTGTTCTGAAAAAGGTGGAATGGATAGAGGAACGCGTAATTTGGAAAATAAAATTGCGGCTGGTAAATGCGCGCTAGTTAAACTGACCGCCGTTTTCTCTTGACGTATTCGAACTGTTGGAATGGACAATGGAAATAAAAAAAAACGTTAGTTAAAAAGGATTTTCGAGTTTCGTTGACTGGTTAGTTTTCGAGCTCCATCCTCTGTTGAAATACTAAAATTGATGTGAAAAATATCGTAATAACATAAAATAGTTGAATTATATCGAACGTGCAATGGTGTATCAATTATTTAGTAATGTAGTTGCAAAGAAAACTGAAGGGAATACGTGGATATGTATATATATGTATATCTCTATCACCTGAGGGGAGTTATTTTCACCGCAGAAATAATGATCAATAAACTGTTCTCTCCCAAGTGACAACGAACGACTTAACTTGATCGTAACGATTTCCTTGAAAATCCGTTTAATTAATTAGTTACGAGGGAAAGAGAGAACGCATAAAACAGATGGGGCAATCAAGAGCAATGAAAGATAAGATAGTTGAACGTTAACACGACCAAGGAAGTTTGAAGCGCGCGTATATATATACATCGAACGAAAGTACAAAGGTAGAAACAAGTCGAGATAAGACAGAAAAGGGTATTGTGTCGGAGGAGCTAGTAAACAACGCGCACTCGGGAATATAAAAATTTTCTTTTTCTATCGCAATGATTAAAAAAGGAGGTTTATCGCGCTTCGTGTTTTAAGCGACGTATCGTGTACGACGTTATGTAAAGGAATAAGAAAAAACGATTGCTAGCTGCACGCTTACTCGAGGCTCTTTACAACGCGTACCTCTATTATTTCACGAGAGGGTGGAAACATTACCGAGATTTAAAGAGGAAAGAGGAACGAATGAGCATTATAGGTATGATTGATTGACAGCTTTAACCAACATTCATTGAATTCAAGGTATACTTTGGGATATGCCAAAGATAAAACAAAGAAAATTAATTCCCCAAAGCTTATACACATTTCAAATTATAATGCAAATATGTATAAATTTTTGTTGAAACGAGAGAACACTGATATGGTTATAATACATATATTATTATTCGTTCATTGGATATTTTGTTTCAATTATCCTATAATCTAATTATAGAATGAAAATGTGTAATATTTCCCTCGTAGAAATGTTATTCAACTATTGAATTATCGCGATTTATTCAAACTTGTAACAGTGATACACACGTTACGTCTACATACACGCTAGGTCAATGTATTATTTTTGCTACAGAAATTGCTACATTTTTTATTATATACCGTCACGTACCCAATTGTTGATCATGAACCAATTTCTGATCAGTATATTATTTCAATAAAATTGTACGATCAAACGAACTTACCTGTACGTGAAGTTCGATCGTAATTATATGAGGTCTTCGCTCGAACTACATTACTATTACTGTGCGTAGATGTCTCGACCAGCTACTTGATCCACGAAATTTAGAGTCCTAATAACAGCCGCCGGGCGGCGCCCCCCGCCGCCTCTCTCCCCAAATCCTCAGGTTTCAGAGTGCTTAGTTATTTTACCCCGCTATGAAAATTATTTTCTTTCTTTTTTTTTTTTTTTTTTTTTTTTTTTTTTTGGGTGGGTAAATAATGGGAGGGGGTAATGTAGTTCGAGCGAAGACCTCATATAATTACGATCGAACTTCACGTACAGGTAAGTTCGTTTGATCGTACAATTATATATCTGTCTTCGCTCGAACTACATTACTATTACTGTGCGTAGTTGTTTAGAGTTAGCGGGGTAAAATTTAACAACAACAATAATATAAAAAAGAACTGAATTTATTTATTTTGAACAATATTGCGTGCAAAATCAAAACCGTCTGACAAAATAGGACGCTTATAAAATTTTGCAAAACACTGCGATCTTGGCGACCAACCGACAGTACGTCGAATAGTATCGATGTCGATACCCCTTTCATCGGCTTTTGATCCTGCGGCGTGCCGAGTAGAATGGCCCGTAAAAATATCCGTATTAATACCGCTTAGTTTTAAAATCTTCTTTAGCCACCTACCTATCGTGTCTGCGCCTACTGCCCTGTACGGAACTCTCAGACTTATAAATAAGTTATCTGTATCATTTCTTATATTCTTTGTTAGTTCTATATATTTAATGATTGAACTCACTACGCATAAGTTTGGCTTTTCTGTAAACTTTGGTAAATGGAGCAGAGGCTGCTCTCTACCTGCTGCTGAAGTTTTTAATAACTCCGGAATCTTAATTATTAGACCTCTGTTTACTACTTTAATATTAGCTATCTTAATCAGAGACAACGTTTGTGCTCTTTGCGCTGTACTTAAGGCTAGTAACATGAGAGTTTTATATGTTAAATTAACTAGATTATCACAATCAAATACTTCAAGAAAGTCTAACACGATTGCCACATCCCATGTCCCTGCATATTTTGGTCTCGATGGTCGTAGCCTGTACACTCCTTTCATAAACCTAGCAATATCGTGATGCTCGCCGATTTTATCATGCGATATTAAAGAAATCGCGCTTTTAAAAGAATTTAGAGTACCGTAGGCTGCGCCCCTTTCAAATCTTTCTGTTAAAAATTTAAGAACGTTAGTTACACTTGCATCAGTAAAATTAATATTTTCTTGCCTGCAAAAATCATCCCATTGTTTTAGAGCACACGAATATTGCTTTACAGTGGAGTCAGCTAACGATGCTAGCATTATTGTTAATGCCTTTTTGGGTAAGCCTCTGTCTAAGAAGGCTGCCCGCACACTTTGGCGACAATTAAACGCAGGTGTTGCGCCCGTGGATGCGTCTTCTCCCTGCAGGGAGATAGCAACATATTATTATTTGGCTCAAAAATTATTGAATCTCCTACAATTATTTGTTCTAAAATAGGAAACCAAGGCTGATTTTTCCACAAGGGCACAACCACAATACCAACAGCATTTTCTCGTATTATTTTTGCAAACATTTTAAGTATTAAAGCAAAAGGCGGGAAAGCATAAAAAAATTCCTTAGACCAATTAAACGTAAAAGCGTCGATACAATACGCGTCTTTTTGGGGTTTCCACGCCACAAATCTTTCACATTTTTTATTTTTATTCGATGCGAAGAGGTCGATAGATGGATGACCGAAATTTTCAATAATTATTTGAAACCAATCACCGTTTAGTTCCCATTCTATGTCATCCTGACTGATTCTCGAGAGTTCGTCTGCTACAATATTCTCCGATGACGCTATGTAAGATGCAAACAAAATTACCTCTCTTTGCTCTGCCCATTGCCAAATTTCTCGAGCCAAGGCGCTTAGAGTATCCACTCTTACACCCCCCATTTTATTTATGTATGATAATGCTGTGGTGTTATCCACGCGCAAAAGAATTTTTACATTTTTAAGTTCTGAGGCCAGTTCAATTAGAGCAATTTTAACAGTAAGTAATTCTAAATAATTGATGTGCAATTTCTTTTCTTTTATTGACCAGGTACCGAAAATCTTACGTACGCCATCGGTTGCGCCCCAGCCCGTTGAGGATGCGTCTGTATAAATGGTAACATCGTAGCAACCGTCTTTAATATAGTGAACTCTATTTGGCAAATTTTTCTTCCACCATTTTAAATCATTAAGAACCAGTTCCGGCAAGGATATTCTTTTATTAAAATTATAATCATTCATAATTAGTTGAAAAATTTTTTCTTTCTCTAAAACCTTAGTGTATAACCACGCATACTCGACTGCTGGGCATGCTGCAACCAGCTTGCCAATTAATTGTGCAAAATTTCTAATTGTACAGACTTTTATAATTAAGAAATTATTTATTAGTTCAATAAGTTTGTCTCTTTTTTCATTTGGTAAAGAAATGCAGTATTTAACCGTATCAATATTCATACCTAAAAATGTGCCTTGTTGTGAAGGAATAAGCCTTGATTTTTTATGATTTATAATAAAACCTAGAGACGTGAACAATTTTATTGTTTCTTTTATGTTTTCACTACAAAGGTCGAAGGTGTGATCCACGCTCATATAATCATCTAGATAAATTATGTTTTTAAAACCTTTACTTCTTAAAACTTTAATAGGTACTCTAAGTAGTTTTGTAAAAATATACGGTGCAGAACTCAAGCCAAACGGTAGACAAGTGAACTCAAAAATTTTTTCTTTATGTTTAAATCTAACATATTTTCTACTTTCTTTATGTAACGCGATTAAGAAATACGCGTCTTCAAGATCAATTGATGCTATAAAATCATTTGGAAAAGTCAAGGATACCGCCGTTCTCAAATCTTCCATCTTAAAGTGTTCTTTAACGACAAACTGATTTAAATATTTTAAGTTTAAAATGAAACGATCTTTACCGTTAGGTTTCTTTACTAGAAAAACAGGCGATAACACCTGACCTTCGACCTTAACGCATTCAACTACTGCTCCCTTACATATGAGCTCCTCTATTGCAAGATCTAACCTATTTTCTTGTTTCTCACCCGGACGACAATTGTAGCCTGCGTCCGTACCTACCGGTGTCTTAGTGAAAAGAATCTTATAACCTGATACAATATCTAAGATAAACCGATCGTTTGTAATTTCCTTCCAAGCTATTAGGAAATCGCGTAACCTACCCGCTATACAACTTACACTAGCTAATTCTCCTTCGGTTTCTGGGATTGACGGACCGGGTTCGTCCTGCCGCGTGGATTTTGAGCCCGATGATTGACGAATTGCTGCTTTCCTTTGAAAGAGAATCTTGGTCTCCCCTGTCCTCTGGACTGTGTATACCCCGTACCGCGAGGACGATTCCTGTACGAGGTATTGAAGTTTGACTGTTGAGAAATCTTGGAACTGTTTGGTTGTTGTATTTTCAACAAACTTTCGCCTTCTTTTGTTAGTGCCTTCGATTCCTTTATTTTTAAGCCTAAATCTTTGCCGTATAGAAATTCATCAGTCTTAGTATCCTTTAATATATTTACAGTCTCCTTATTCAGTCCTGGCTCTACAAAGGCTTTTCGATTGCATGATTGTTTATTTATCAATAAAGCAGACAATTTTCCAATAATTTTTAGAGGCTCAAGGATCTCCGGTAGGTCCAAACCTTCCTCTCGATTCTCATAAATGTTTGTCATCAACGATCCTGTGACAGTTAAAATTAGACCACATATATCTTGAATTTTAACCATATGGTTATCGCGAGCCTTAGCCGTCTCTTTCATCGTAGCGGAGATTTGTGGATTAAGCTTCGGTGTTTCGAAATCCGACGCACACGCATATGCCTCTAAAATTGCCTTTTCTTCCTCCTTCTTCATACCCTCACGGCAATAAAATTTCCATATATTTATAAGTTCAGGGCGAATCTTAGTCGTCATCGAACTTGAGGCTGAAGGATCTTCTCCAACCTATATATGCGAAAAAGGAAAAAAACAAGAAAAAACCTTTGTATATAAGAAAAGGAAAAATTTGAGGTTATGCTACTCCTGCATACACTTCGAGTAAAAATCTACATATATAAATTAAAAAGGTTCGTTTTGCAACACCCACAAACACGAAAAAATATAATGTTGGGCATATTTTGTTTTACAAAAAACTCGTAAACACAACGTCTCGTAACCCGTACGAGCACATGTCGCCACCAGTCTGTTTTTAATTTCGAGAAATTTCGAGAATACTCTAGCGTGCACGCATAGCTTTTGTTTTGATACCTATACATGTATATATATATATATATACATATATATACTCACGATGGCAAGCCATTCGGTATCCTCCTGTTCGATATCTGCCTGCTCTCCAATCTCGGGAAGCTCCTCTACCTCTTGTCCTGTATCCCCCTTATTGGGTTCGCCATTTTCCTTGTCCGAATCTGACTGTGCTTCGGTGATGCGATTATCCACTTTAGCCTGTAGTGTGTCAACACTCGACACTATTTTATTAATCTTCTTCATGAGCTTTTTTAGTTCTTCTTGCGGGGTCAACTCCTTCTCCCTATCCTTATCCTTCTTATGCTTACCCATGTTTAATAGAAAGAATTTCGATGGTGACTCGAAAAAACGTGTATCTCGTAGCTCGCACGAGAAAGAACTGAGGATTTGGGGAGAGAGGCGGCGGGGGGCGCCGCCCGGCGGCTGTTATTAGGACTCTAAATTTCGTGGATCAAGTAGCTGGTCGAGACATCTACGCACAGTAATAGTAATGTAGTTCGAGCGAAGACAGATATATAATAATAGGATTTACATAAATCTAAACGTTGCTACGCACAATTTGAAGGTTAAACAATCAATAATTGGTTAGTAGACTTAAATAGAAAGTGGTATATGTACCGAAAATTTACTGATCAGAAATTGGTACTTCCCGCTTTTTTTTCTTAGATTGTTGCTTGCTTTAAAAATAGCAGTTATTTTATTTTTCTGAGATGGCTAAAAGGAAGTTTAATACTTATACTTTCTGCATGCGTCAAAATATATACAATTATTAGCCTTTTTAACATAAAATTATTCTATGAACGTACAGATTTGCCTTAATTGATCAACAATTGGGTATGTGACGGTATATATATATATATATATATATATATATATATATATAAAACGTACTATTTTTCAAAAATTAATAATTTATACAAAAGTTTTTTCAAATAAGAATTTTCGATATCTCCGAGGCACACATTCTAATGTTCAACGGTATCAGAAAAAATTTTAAAACTGTTACAATTACAAAATATTGACTTTGATGCAAAATATCAGACTTAAATACATAATTGGTTTTCCGAGAAACTCCTTACCAAGAAGGGCTGATTATTGATTTTTATTTATACTTTTGGTAAGGAATTTCTTGGGAACGCGATCGAATTTCAAACTCAAATTTTACAGAGAAGTCAATTGTATGTAAACAAAAGCGCGTTTTCTACTTTTTCAAATAATATCATGTTTTTATTTATGTTTATAATTATCTGTTGCATTGACCCGGAGATTTGTAGAATTGCTTATTATATAAATGTCTAACGCTTCTGTATTCGGATTTCCATAATACTGCACAATTTTCAAATAAATGTAATATTTTTTTCACCACACGTAGACCGAAAGTACCACATTCCCTCCCGGCACCGAAAGAGCAATGTGTTATTCTCACATGCTCGCCTTCGGCTCGGGTACCAATTTACATGTGCTATGGACTGACCAATACTTTACCTCCCTAAGTGTGTAATATACTATTTGCTCGGTCGGTAACGAACAAGGTATGCCATGCCCTTGGGTTTTGATATAAATTATTAATTAATAAATTGTATTGCAAATCCTTAAGAAACCCTCAAAAAGCTTTCTGTAAAGTTATATATTTTAGGAAAAGAAAAAATTCACATAATTTTGTTGCAATGGGTATATCGTGACAACGTATAATAAAAAGAACAGCAGGACGTTAATTAAACAGTATATATCTATGCAGAATGACATTGTATTAATTAAATATATACAACAATAACAAAAAAGAAGAAATTCTATGAATTAATTAAAATAAGAAAATTAATCACCCAACGAAGCGAGTATCAAGATGTTAAATTTCCATCAACGAGGAATAATAAATACGTAAAAAAAAAGAAAAGAAATAATATGCCGTAAGGTGAGAGAGAGAGAGAGAGAGAGAGAGAGAGAGAGAGAGGTAAAATAAAAAGTATAAAGTAAAATGATAAAAATAAAAGGTGGTGTTTGCTCGTTTCTTATGACTGTTATAGCCATTTGCATTGCTCGCGTTACCTCTAGATTAGAGTCCGCGAGTGCTCGGCGATTTCATCGTAATACGCGTCCAGGAGGAGATCGCACGCGACGATGACGACTACCGCGCTATTCTTTATATATACGCGCGCGAAACCTTTTGAGCCCTACGTTTCTTGAAATTGCTGCTTATATACGATTCTTAACGATTCACGATAGAATAACTCGCAAGTCGGATTTCTTTTAAAATTTTTACTATTAACTAAAATTAATTTTTATTTCAACAATCGCCATTGTGCCCGCGGATTCGACGTTAATTAAGCGCAATTCAAATGATATTTATTTATATTATAATATTGTCATATTTATTACGCCGATGTAATATAATCAAAGTTATTTTGAATCCGTACGTAGATAATTGTATGTAAGTCAATTCAGTAATTATATATACGTTAAATAGACTGTCCGAATCCTTCATTATAATTATAATATATATAATTAACAATTGATTAATTACGAGAAACGCATAATATTAATAATATAATCAAATATGTGGAAAAGCTTTCATGTTGGATTGTACGTCTTCTAACCGTCACTTGAAACGTAAATAATTGACATTCGACTATATTAATTCACCGAATGATTACGTATCCACCGAATGTGTATATTATATATATGTGTGTGCATGTATACATACGCGAACGCGCGAACAGCAAAACTAAAAGTCTAGGAGGTTCAGTATAAATGCACCTTTCGCCGAATCGATAAATTAGGTCTATTCACCATCGAGAATACGAAATAAAAAGCTCCCGAGTATTTTTATATAATACATTCCATCGATATCACGATCTCGTGCGCATTACATATATACATAAGAAAAAAGACAGAGAAAAAAAAAATTAAACTTCGCGTATAGGAGGGAAGAGCGAGGAAAGTATGTATATAGCGTTGGAAAAACGAAAAGTGCCGAGTCGGCACATTTAGTTGCCGAGTGGCGTCACGAATTCGCAGTCACGCGTTCATCCTAATCCCCGAGCCCTACCTCGAAAAAAAAAACTACCGGAAGTAAAATCGGTGCCAGAGATCCGCGTCATTTAGAGATGCCGATCGACTATCGTTTTCCGTGTCTCTCTCTCTCCCTCTCTGTGTGTATAGATTGCGCTTGAGAACAATCTCTTTCATCGAGCTTACGCAGCTGTAACCACGGACGATACACGAGAGACCGAAATCGTTTGTATATATTTTTACTGGACCTGCATACGGTAAACGTCAACTCGTTGAAATCTTTCAACTATATAGGTTCTAATCAATTTAAAACACATTTTGTCGATACATAATTATTCTTGTATATCTACACTAACGGTAGAACATTATTTTAGGAGGTCCAGACATCGTTTTAACTATATCAAATTTATTAAAATTAATTATTTCAATTCAAAATTTAATTATCATTGCTATGCGGAATATGTTATTATATATAAATTAAGATATTTTTTTTATGAATATTTTGATATTTCGGTTAGGAAAATTGACAGCATGGAACAATCAGAATCCTTGGTTCAGGGATGAACCTAAAATCAGTATCTGCCGTAAGGTTTATTTTTCAGATTTCATCGAATTGACCTGACATTTAGAGGAAAGTTTCTCTAAATTTATTGTTAGACGATAAGTGAAACTGAATTATAAAAACTTGAATTTAAGGGGCTACCAAAGTCAAGTTTTATCCTCCCTACCTTACCGACCTCGAAAATCACAGAAAATTAGTTATAATTACAAAATTATGATAATTTACGGAAATTGAGGAGAACAGTTCCCTTCCTTTATTAATAATCTAACTCAGTGCAAAATTTGAAGCAAAAATATCGGTTAGTTTTTGAGAACTCTCGAACAATTAATTTAGAGAATATTGCTACAAAATTTCAGAGGAATCCTATGAAAAGTAAAAAATAAACCTTACGGCAAGTGAGTAAAGACACAGATTTTGCGAGCTTTGCTGAATCAAGGATTTTGATCGTTCCATGTTGTCAATTTTCTTAATCAAAATGTTCTCAAAGATAATACTTGAATGTATGTTCATCAACACATTACGTATTACAATAAATTAAAAAGCGTCTGGCTCCCTTAAGTATGCCCATATTTTTGAAAGTACAAAATTCGCAATTTACGTGAATGTCGTTTCATGATAATTTATTGTGATTGTTATAAAGATACGTCTATAAAAATATAAAAATTACGGAGTATTTTGTATTCAACTTATTCCGAGAATTTTTCGAGAACTTTTGGTATTTCGGTCCACATTGTACGAAAGTAATGTCAATATATCCATCGAGTGATCAACGAACTATCGTCAAAGGATTTATCGTTAAGTTTTCATGGTTATATATTAATTCTAACATACTCTCGAAAGTTTTGCTATATATGTACTGCGTCAGAATTATCTTTACTTATATATTAAACGTAGCAATATGCTAGGTATAGAGAGAGAGAGAGATAGAGAAAGAGGAATATTATTACGCTCGAAACAAATCATTCAAGATAATCTCGCGAGTGTATAATGGTTAATTAACCGCAAATGACCTACATGCACAGCACCTATATGTTATTGTTAAAAAAAATGATACTGAAAATGTATATTAATCGTTGTATTAAAAAAGAAAAGGATAATTTCCAACAGTAGCGTACAAGTAGCACTAATTTCTATAGAAATAACGAGATACCATACGTCCATAAGGCATAAGTGCACTTGAATTCGAAAGGGCAACGAAACAATTGATTCACGTGCGATCCCACCGCGTGAACGTACGAATATATAATCAAGTGCAATCCCGTGTAATTTCCATCCGGATAACGTTACACAGTCAGTAAATCGAAAAGCAATGAGGAAAGTTTTTAAATAATTACAGCCTCCCGAAAAGTACTCTACATCCGACAATTGACTCGATGAGCCAGAAGGATTTCTACGTACACGCGCGCGTATATGTATATACGTAACGCCACCCCTCTCGTTGAAGGGGAGCTTTTTTCTCCCCCTCCGCTATTGCCGCGCTTCCGCCTCGCTATTAATGGGAAAAGTTCGCTTTTATCTTTTAAACGGGCAGCAACAATACTAATTTCTAACTTCTAGCATTTTACTTGGCGCGTTCGCCAAAGAGTGTAAGGCTATTCTAAACCAACGAGAACACTGACTTTTCTCTCCCTCTCTCTCCCTCTCTCTCTCTCTCTCTCTCTATGTATACGTATACGTGTATGTGTGTGTGTGTAATGTCCTATCTTCTATCTTTCTCTCACTTGGGCTTTATTTTCCCCTTATAAATTTCAAACGGCTTTTATAACGTTGCGTGACGGGCTAATTATATTTCGCGCTCTCTGCTTTAAGGAGTTTGATGCGTTTTTTTTCCCTCGTTCTCTCTCTCTCTCTCTCTCTCTCTCTCCCTCTCTCCCTCTCTTCTCTTTCTAGCACAGATAGCGCTTGTATAAGAGAAGAAAAAGAGAGAAAAACACTAACCTGCCGTACTTGAAACTACTGATAAAGACGTTCACCGAGTATGAGAAGAAAACCTTTAAAATTTACAAGCTTCGTATACCTTACTCTTTAATTTTCGAGTGTTTGTTGAAAAGTAATTTTCTCTTCGTTGTCAATTTTCGAAAACTAATTAAATTTAAAGTTAGATTTTGATCGGTCGATTATTAATAGAATCTTGTCTTCAAAGTGCGGAATACCGTTTGTACTTATAAGTCAAACTACGCTTTTATAATTAAACTGTAAACCTTTTGTTAAATTAGACGCTAAACTTTTATTTCCTGTATATGTGTGCGCGCGCGCCCGTATAATTAATTATGGTGTTATTCGAGAATGCTATAGTTTAATCGATAGAATTTTCTTTATTAAATTTCTACGTACCCTCTCGTATATCATTTTTATGCTCTTCGATATTTGACCTTTTAATTGTATATATTCGTATTTACAACGGGATACGGTATATAGATTACGTTAATTTAGACAAAAGGTGCTACGTCAGTTAATTTGAAACGTAAAGCGTGATGTAAAGAGAAGAAAAAAATGTTGTCACAACGCGCAAACTGTAATGAATTTCAAGTGGTACAAGAAAGTGACGCATTAAAAAAAAAAAAAAAAAAAAGGGAGAAAAAAAGAGGTCGAGCTTTATACATGTAATTATCCTTGCTCGAGAGAAGAATTGAAAATTGAGGGATCCTCCCACGTAATGAACAAGAGGGAAAAAGGAAAGATGGTCCTTAAAAAAAAGGAGGTACATCGGAGGCGACGTAGAAAATGAAGAATCAAAGTAGCACCGTGGCATTATATACGTTCATCACAGTACATCCGAACTCGTCCCTCGCCTACGAATTTTAATCTCGGCCTTTAATTTTCAAGCAGCGGCCCGCGTTCTCAACGCCTGCAGGGAGGTTAAGACTTAACGGTCGGTTAAACTTAACTGTCGGATTAAAAGTGCCACGCTCAGATGCACACAGCCAAAGGAACAGAGAGAGAGAGAGAGAGAGAGAGAGAGAGAGACAGAGAAGGCCCGGCAAAGCTTACTCCCTCCCTCTCTACTCTCTCTCTCTCTCTCTTGTTCACCTCCCCCTCAACGCGATTAAACCCGATTTTACGTCAGTTTTAAAATGGCTCATAACCCCTTCACCTTCTCTCTCTCTCTCTCTCTCTATCTCCCTTTCGTTTCTCTCTCCCGCAGCTTATGCACTTCTGATTTTGTATTCTCGTCGCGAAGAAGCTACCTCCGGAGTTTATTACGATTCGTTGGATGAAAAAAAGGAACAACGAAATCCCCTTTGACGCCTATGTGCGCCCAACTATTTTTCAAGGGGGCTCAGTTTTCTTGTTTATCTCTTGGCACTTGTCGCCCGTATTACAACGCGTTTGACCGGGACAATGCGCGCATCGTAAAGCTTTTAAAGCTCGCACCTTCGGTTTTATGCGAGACCGTTTTCGTTTTTACCGGATTCTGCAACTTTTCGAGTGTCTGAACAGTCTTTATCCTGCTCCCTTCCTCTTTTTTTAACGTGGTTCAGCATATCATTGAAATAGTTGTATACGTTGGGCAAATTCATACACGTTACCAATAATCCAATGCACTTGTTCTTTTTTCTATACTTTTATTTTTTTTTTTACTATTACTTACATCAGCTGAAAATCATGTTTTTGTTCGTTCTCCTCGTAAATTTTTCAACCAAGTTTGTCTATCACTTGAATTATTGATTTCGCTAGTTCCGTTAAACTTACATATTTAATCCACCATCTGTTTTTATACTCGCTCTCTTTTTTTCCATCATCCCGAAGAAAAGTGCAATAGATGATAACTTTTATTTCTGATTTACTATCGCTGAAGAATTATAGTAACATTAATGTCTAATAGTATAATCTATCGACGCTTTTTTTACGATATCGCGCGAGGAAATGAGAGTTACATTAACTACGTGAAATAAAATTTATTAAAAAAATTGAAAGAACCGGCACTCGTTATAAAACAAGTCGTAAATATTGATTACAGTTCAATTATCGCGAATATAAGTATAGACGTAGTATACTATGGATAAATCGTTGCTCAAATCGAAATCGTCGGCAATCGTCAGTTGGAAGGACAGTGAGGGAGCGAATGGTAGTTGGAAATACGAATCCCAAACCCATCGAAATAAATGGCGTGACTTCTTCCATGACAATTGGACGACACTTAGTTAGTCTCTCGCCAGAGGAAGGAAGATAGAGAGATGCAGTCAAATAACTTGTCAGAAGCAGTGGCGCTTCGTTTGCGTGCTCCATGTGTTCCTGGCAACGGGGGGGAGGGGTTGGGAGAGGGGGGGGGATAGATATGACGACGCGTGCTCTTGTCATTTCTCCGGTCTTTACGTAAGCATAACTGAGAATCATGTATATATATATTTCGAGTTCAACCGCGGATTGTTTTGAACGGTTATGCCGAGGTAAAAACGATGTTCATTCTAGTCGATGATTTTGAGTTAACGAAACTTCTGATGATTCGTTGCACGCTTTGTTAAATCGTTCAAAATAACCTTTGCACAAGGGGATCAATTTTTTTATTAAAATTATCTAAATGTTTTGGATAAATACTATAGTGTCGGTATAGATACAAATTGGTCTACTTCTCGTTTAAGGAATGTGACGATCCTGGTCAAAAATGATAAAAATGAGCGAACGTCAGCCCAGAACATTTAGATAATTTTTATTTAACTTTTCTCTTCGCTCATACGTATATACACATTTATCTATAAATTTTAATATTCCGATCAATTTTTAATAGTACATATACATTCTCAAATGTGTGTCGATTCAATATAAGTATAGACAATTTTTTTTATAAAAATATTGTTAATTGAACAAAGGAAGAAACGTAAAGTAAACTATTATTCGCGACAAAAGGATAGTTAAAGAGTTTAGATCCCTCCCTAGTATGAAAAGGAAAAAAAGCATAATTACATTTCTACGAGATTAAACACTCGTCTACGGTCAAATTTAAGATTTACTCGGAGGGGGCACATTGCCCGCGAGGAAAAAAGAGGCCAGAGACCCGTAGGAAAAAAGGTAAAAGTAACTCTGAAACGGAAGAACGGTTGCGGCTTGAGAAACAGGAGGAGAAAGAGTGCAACGTGCTGCCGCAAAAGAGAGTTAAATTCCACACAAAAAAGGGGCAAGGGAGGGGGGGAATGAGGAGAGAGGTGGAGGTAGGAACATTAACCTTTTGTCTAAGTCCACCTGCGGCTTTCCTTTGTACCCGGAGTTTCGAGCACCCTGTCGCGACACCCTGTTTTTGTCCTCGCCGCTCAAAAGAGACGGAGAAAGCTTGTCCATGTCCTAACGGATCGCAAACTTAACCCCGCTGCATACTACCGAACGTACACTTGTATTTAAAGACGAATTTCTTCACGTCTCTTTTTCTTTTCTGGTTCCACGTGATTGCTGTATATTAAAAAAAAACAATGAAAATGAATGTAAGAAAAATGATAAAAAGTATATTAGTTCGATTAGGAGATGTTATATTACTGTACGAGAAAGTTTACGCGAAAATCCTCGCTCAAAATTCAGTGACAGAGAAACAAACGTTACCTAAGCGGTCGTATAGAGGTCTAATACGGTAGCGCACAAAAACCCAAAGCTCAGTGCGAAGGGAAGGGAGACTCGACACAGAGACTCGAAATATTCCAACACCGGGCTCGGTAGGTGAAGCCCTGGAGCCGTTTCGCCCCGTCCCCCATTTCCAAAGCTCCAAAGTGGCGGATCCACTTCGTAGATGAACTTTTAGAGGCTTCGAGCCGACACAGAGCTCCTGCTCTAAAGTCCCCTCGCCTCCCACACGGTGTGTATATATGTGTGTGTGTGTGTGTGTGTGTGTGTACGGCGAATTCGGTGAAAACCTAGTGGTGTGTGGCTTTCCCCCGCTCCTCCACCTTTTCCTTTTTCCTGGTATGTCTTTTCTTTGCCGCCTACGCATCCGCCGCTCTTTGGTGAATTTTCTTCGTGTTGAGTTCACCTGACTGAGGGCTTGTAAACTCCGAGTGTAAATAATTTTTCCGCTCCTTGCGATCGTTTTGTTCGAATTGTAAAAACGTCTGTTTCTCGCGTTTATAAACCCGCGCACCGGAAATAAAATTTAGTACACATGTAGCGCAAAGTAATTTTACAAAAATTTGACTGCAAGAGTACAACAGAGAGTTACAAATTTTTCGAGTGCTCGATCTTTAAATTGCTCAAGGTACACAATATCGACCGATTAATTAAATAAATAGAGTGAAAAAAGCGGGAGAGAGAGAGAGAGAGAGAGAGAGTGAGAGAGAGAATGGCGGAGAAGGGGCCAAGGCGATATACACGAACAAAGTTCATCAAAGTTATACATAAACATTTAAGAGAATTTAAAGTTAGGTAAAAGTTTAAATACTAAATATCCGTTATATATCACCTGACTGTTACTATTGCAATTTACGTACTAAAACAAAGTTGAATGAAACTATTAGACCCAATTTGAAAGATAAATATTTCAGTAACGGAGACACGCTTTATATTTGAAAATTGAAAGGTAAATTGATGATACGAACATAACGTTTCTATTGTTGACAAAAAATTTTAAGCCCCCGTAAGAGCGTAAAAATAATATGTTTCTCCGACACTCGGCCAATTTTGCTAAACTCATCGTTTATTTATTTATTTATTTATTTATTTATTTATTTATTAAACTTCGATGTTTAATACTTTTGTTTCGGTTTTTAATATTCAAAATTCTCCGGATTCAAATATAACGTGCCCTACATTCTCTCACTTTAATTAGTTGAAAATAAAATGCAATTACCGCATCTCTCGAGTAGAATCGCGGGTACCGAGTGCGCTTTATATATATATACGTATATATATGTCTACACATCTATAAATAATAGTAGGAAACATTTCATCGTTACGCGTCGAAATAGCCAGCTCTCTCTCTCCCTCTCTCTCTTTCCTGTCTACAAATATTATTCAGTGCCGGGTAGCCCGGAAAAACAGAGAGAGGGAGTATATATAACCCGACTTCGTTGGAACTAATAGGTAATACCGGCTTTATTATGACGAAATGTCTCTCCGCTTTTCATTCCCTCCTCTCTCTCTCTCTCTCTCTCTCTGTCTCTCTCGGTCTCGCATTCGCTGTGGGTTGGCAAAAAGAGACCAAAAAACCGAGCACTGAAGTACAATTCTAACCGCTAAGTAAGTTACGGACGAACGTAAGTAAGAGCGGTGGAAGAGGCTTCCGCGCCACACAGTTAACTTTCGAGAAGAAAAAAGAAAAGAAAACGCGTCTCTTCTCGGTCTGACCTGTGTGCCATTTCTACCACTACTACTACTTACCACTCAATACGTTCCACTTAGGATGCGACCTTTCGTGCGACTTTGTACTCGGCTCGCTCTCTTCGCGTATCTAAACCCAACTTCTCCTTCTCCTCACTTAACTTACGATCACTCTTTTACTTAACATTTACCAACTATTATAACCTTATTACCCAATTTTTCGATCATACATTACCTTTTTTCTTTCCTTTCTTTTTCTCTATCGCATATATGAAAACATTCATCCTACTAAAAATCTCACCCTAATCATATCATATCATTTTCTCGTAAATCTGGTTGGATATTTCACGAGAGAAAACATAATTTTTCTTTCTATTCGTATCGATACACGTGCTAAAATTATATACTTCCTAATAAATTATATGCGCGACAACAATACTTATTAATTAATAATGAAAGTATACAATAATGCAATTGATTATTTACACTCATTTTAAACATGCGTATATTAAATTATTATCTCTTTTTAAATATTTAATTAAAGAATATCATATTTATTCCAAAATATTATCTGTTATTTGATTTTAATTTTCATTTGCCTACGGTAAAAGTCCCAATTACTTTGAGGTAATCGGTTACTATGTCTGATATACTTTTAATTTATAATTCATTTACTTACTTTAAATCTAAAAACATATGTTTATATAATCAAAAGCTTAAGGATTTATTTAACGAATAAATGCAAACGAATAATATCACTCAGAGAAGAATTTATAAATACTTAATAAGTATATTTATAATTATTGTAACGCTCTAATATTCAATAAAGATTTTGTGTATATAAAATTGATGTATGTTTAAAAGTAACAAATTTGTTTTCGTTGAAAATAAATATATACTACGAAGAAAAATGGTTTGTTAATACTTAACAAATCTCATTAGAAAACGATGCAGACTTCATTATAACTAAAAGGTTTGGTTGCGCGGTAGCGCTTGGCCCGCGATTTTCAGGTTATCTTAAATAGATGACTAGAAAATAAAATATTTATTTTGGCAATATAAGTGGTAAACCAAAAAAAATTTAATTCATGTTATTGTATTAAATCAAGTTAGTTATTTGAAGATAATGGTACCTTGTACAAAAAAAATAACATGATTTTTTTTTCACTACAAAGAATAAATAAGCATACGAATTAATGCTGCAAGGACTAGCAAAATGTAAATGGTTGAAGTATAATTTTAAAAAATGTTTACGTCTTATGAGTTCGCATTAAACTTCTGATGGAAAAAATGTTGTAAATAGAAATAATATTTTGAATGAAATTTCATGTTCATATATGTATACAACATTCTTAATAGTAATAATAAAATTAATTATGTCAATTAGCAATTATACTGACATATTGTTTTATAATATTAATGTTCGTGTAATGGTTACTTGAGAAAAAAATATTAATTGTATAGTTTATTAAAACACTTTTTATTTCGATCACATTTCAAATAAACTTGGACTTGTTCTGAAGAACAACATTTAGTAATTATTACATTTTTTCATATTCGCGTCAAGTTTGCAGATTTAACAATTAACAAACGATTATTTAGCAGAACATAACCCATATGGTTTATCATAATAGTCGCATGGTTATAATTTTCTTATTCGGCCATATTCAAAATTATATTTGTCAATAGTTAAGATATATCTTTTAACAGTAAATAAATTCTTCTCTCAGTGTATAATTTACCTTATTAAATATAACAATGTATATTATACTTTCTAAACCAACCGTTTATTCAATTACTAATTACTACAAATAAATAATGTAAAATGTTATATTTTGACATAATCATAGATACCATATTATTCTTCATTTTTAATATACACTCATAGTCTCACAAATACTTGACGCATTGATTATCGAAAAAAAACTCCACGTGCATACAATATACATTTTATATAGGTGTAAACCGTAAAAATAAAAAATTTCAGGCTTGTTTTTCGTATGTATTTATCAGCTTATCTTAATAACTCGTCGTAATTAATAAAAATAATTCGCCATAACGTTCCAAGTCGCGGGGGCGCGTAGCTCGGTTTAATGCGATAAAGTAAAAAAAGGAAAGAAATAAAGGAACGGAAAAGGTATATAAAAAAGGAAAAGAAGGGAAGAAGAAAATGGACAACAAAGCGTAATAGCTAAGTAAATGCCAGCAATATGTTAAAAGTTAGGTATATACACAGACATCACGCATACATAGAGGAAAGCTAACACACGTAGACATAAACGAAAAGCGCATTTCGCTTGATGGATCTTTCATTGCGAGCGAGCAAAGTTGCCCAGGCGCGAAAAACAAGTGAAATGGGCGCTCGGCCGGTCCGACCGAGAAAACCGAACAGTCTTCATAAATCGCCAGGACGTAAATCAGTCTTTATGGAGTTGCCGCCGTCGGCTATTTCAACCCCTCCTCTCCTCACCACCTCCCCACCTCCCCACTTCCATCCACCCACCCGTCCCCTCATCGCTTTTTTTCAAACGAGCGCGCGTTTTCATTATCGCACTGATATCCTGACATTTCACGAGGGATTTCGTATTGTAAACGCGTGTGTGTACACCTGCGGTTCAACCAAAACTGTATTATAAACGCAGTGTATATACAAAGTACTGAAAGTACATGTAAAAAAAAATACCGAACTCTCTCGCGAACTATGCGATTTTATTATAGAGTATACATGTTTTATGATAGATTTTCGGATTTTCTTTTTACAACGATGAAACTCGTTGCTTCTTTGCGAATTTAATACACCCGTGTAAATGAATATTTTCGTTTTAGGATAAATCCAACTGTCGGTTTATACGACGAATAAAAAAATAGAGAGGTGATCGTTCTTTTAGAGAATATAGATAATAATTGATGTAACGTTTTACGAAGTGAATATTATAAACGGTTGAAGTACACAGGTTCACGATTGAAGATAAAAACTGATCGCCCATAGAACAAATTACTCATCAGCTACATGATTCTCTATTTCTTTCACTGTCCGAAGATCGACGAAAAAGAAAAGAAAAATAAATGGAGGGAATAGAGAGAGGCGGAGAATGCATTTAAGTACGATAAACAGTATTGGAAAGAATTGGAACGGGAGCTCGCAACAACGATTCCGCGGCAATCGAGCGCGGGAGCTTGCGTAATAGCCCAACGGAAGTAGTGGGAGAGGGAGAGGGAGAGGGAGAGGAGAGAAAAAAAAAAGTGGGCTTTCACTGACGAACTGCAGGCGCGAAAGGGAACGGTGCTACTCTTTTTCTCGTTTCTAGTTCGAATCGGCGGCGGCACGCGTCATAAAAGCAATCGTAAACAACTGCGAAATCGCTCGCTCGCGGGAACGCTCGGTGCCATTTCCTCTCGCAATTTTCCGCGGATCGTTCTCCTTCTCTTACCCTCTTCTCGTTTTTTTTACCGCTCGATCTTTCTTCCTCTCTCTCTCTCTCTCTCTCTCTCTCCGTTCCTTTTTCGTATCGTCGATTGCAATTGCATACCGGTATTATTACGACTTTACCCAAAGAGGTAGAAAGAATTTTCGTATTACACAATCGAAGTTGATTTATATATTTTCAAACGTCGAGAGGTATAAGTGCTTGGAATTCGCTCTCGTTTTTCCTCTCCAATAATCTTAATTCTTTTTCAATAGTTTTTCAACGCAGTATTAGGAGAGAAACATTGTATAATAACTTACTATATTACCCGAATATGTATAAAGATCATTCGACAGTATCTTGGACAAATGTTTACGGACAACTTTAAAATACTGGACGTTATTGCGCGTGAAGGGATATTTCGTTTGAAAAGCCACTCAGAAATCGAAATGCGCATCCGAGCTCGTCGTATCGGCCACGCATCAGGATCGAAATAGAAAGTATATATATATATATATATATATATATATATATATATATATAGAGAGAGAGAGAGAGAGAGAGAGAGAGAGGGAGGGAGAGGGAGAGGGAGAGGGAGAGAGGAAGGGAGAGAAAAGAGGGAAGAGGGAATTGGTAGGAAGGTTAGGTAACACGAACGGCAGGTGGAACCGACGTAGCGATCGGACGATGTGCACTTTGTATCGGAACGAGGATCCATTCACCAGCCGACTAGTCGATTCGTCGGATTTCTGGGGTGCTCTCGAGGTTGGTGGGCCACGTTGCACGCCTGATTGCGAGTCAATGCAGCACCGCGCACCGATCCCGATACGACCCGGCGATATCGCCCGATGTGGTACTGCGTGTCTGTGGGTTTGCGCGCGACGGGTTATCGGGGAATCCTTTTGCAACATTGCCTTCGTCACTGTTTTATCGTGTTCGTTTCACTTCCCGATCGCGCGAGACTCGATTATTCGCTGCCTCCCCTACTCCCACGGATAAATAATCCATTTCCTCTTACTCCATGTAATTCGTATAATTACTATCATTATCCACCCCCACCCCTTCCTTATCTTTTTTCAACTGGAATACGCAGAACGATTATGCCGTTAGAAAGTTTACGTAAACGTCACTAAAAGTGATAATATTAATAAAATAAAAAAAAAAGACGAATAAACAAATTGTCAATTTCATTGAATAATCTAGATAAAGGTGGAAAGGAAAGAAAAGTTAATTTTTTGTCTTTATTATCAAATCTTATTTTACTTTGATGAAAAGCTTCTAGACCATTACCCTCTCAAATCCTCTCGTTATAACAATCCCATCCAAAGCACAATGCTTCCCTTTGAATAATATTCACTGGTACAACAGCGCACACTTACCCAGATGGAGAAAACCGTATTTTTATACATTCTCTCAAAGGGACCTTCGAAAAACTTTACAATCTCTAATTTTCCTTTTCGTTCCCGTCGTTCTCCTCCTCGTCCTCGTCCTCGTCCTCGTCCTCGTCCTCGTCGTCCTCGTCGTCGTCGTCGTCGTCGTCGTCGTCGTCACGAAAACTTAATTAAGATTACCGCCATTTATCTTTGTCGCCGTTTAATTACTTTCGCAGTGAGCGCGCCCGCCCGCGCTAGCGAGTATTCTTCTATCTTGCGGCCGAGCAACGGAGAAAAGATGCTTTCGCGAGTTTTCCCTCGTTCGTTTTTTTCTTTCTCCATCTCTTTTTCTTTTTTTTTCGTCTCTTTGTCCCACACTCGTGCCAAAAAAAAGAGAAAGAGAGGGCGAAAAGAATAATCTGCTTTGTATGTCCCGCCAAGTGCCGGACGAGAGGAGAGGGTACAAAAAAAAAGAGTGAAGGAAGAGGAGAATATAAGCGGCACCAGCCGACTTGAAAATCCCCGTCGGGCGAAACTTTGTAATTGAATAGTTTATCGCGCGCAAATCTCGAAAGTTTTCGCGATGAATCATCTTGAGCTTTTCTCGCGTGAAAGGGGGGGAGAAACACGGATAGAAAAAAAAGTTGCTCGCAGGCCTCGGCTAATCGCACGTGAAAATCGTCATCTTCCGCTGATGCTTGGATAAAGATTGCTAAATCCTCGGGATGACGAGGAACGCACGTTTAGTTAAACGTTGTACGTATTGTGCACGCAACGGACTGTTCGGGTTTATCCTACCGACACCGAGTGTTACGCGTGACAAAGTGAAACGCGGCCGATGGCATATCGTGTACGTACCGATCAAAATTCGTAAAGAGAAATATTTAAAAATTGCCCAGCCGCTTTCGATTTATCATTAAAAATGTTGTTTTCAATGAATTTTCTGGAATATATTTACAGAAAAAAAACATTTTAAATCTATTTACATGTGTATATGTAAGTAACAATAACTATTTGCTGAAAAAACCAAAAAGTTGCGGATAATGTTGAAACCAAAAAGGTAAGTTATAAAATAGTTTAAACGTACAAGAGGTTTTTAAAAATGATTTACACTTTATTGCAGATAGTTGGAATAGGCAGGATTATAATCGTAATATATGGAGCGTGATAGCTCTGTGGTATTAAAGGGATCGATAGTTCCTCCTGCTTATAGTGGATAATAACGTTACTCACAAATTTACGAATTTTTATTCAATATGTAACATAAATATGGTTATATTGCTTCATAAAGTATGTAATGCATCTTAAATGAAAGAACTAAAATATATAACCTGGATTAAAAGTGGAAAAAGTAAAGTGTAACGTGCATATACTTATGTATAGAAGAATTAAAATTTTATTAACTTTCACGAGGGTACACCCATTTAATGCAGTTATTTTATTGTACTCATTGTATTTTGATTGTAAATTTAGTAAATAAATTAAATTCGTCAGAATAACTATACGGTTATATTAATTTACAAGGCATAATAATGTATATACGCAACCGAAAATTTAATATGTTCAATGTTTTTGTTAGTAATTTATATACTATTCTTGGACGAATTAATTAAATAAACAGTATAATAGATTACACGAAAATAAAATAAATCGAATGACAAATAATGAAGTTTTATTTAAAAGTTGATAAGAACTAAACGGGCTTTTTCTCGGATAGTTTTCCCTAATTGAGATCGGATCGCTAAAGTAAATTATACTTTGGAATTATCGATTATTTCACCTCCGGTCGCCTCCTGCACTTTTAAATTCCGCATAATATAGTAAAAAGGAATAAAATTAAATTTATTCTTATTAGGATTCATATCGACCGAAAATATCGTCGTTTTACCTCGGTACAAAACCCAAGACGATAATTCATCTTAACAATTTCGCCAAGTGTGTATATACCTTATAACCGCATGAGCCATAAAACGCAGCCATAAGACGTTTTCGTCGAAATATTGAATAAGCGAATCAAAGTACTTCGCAAAATAAAACCATTACAGTATATCATTTTCTTTGAGGTATCGTCGGCACGATCAGAGAAATTGAGCGGGCCGCACCAGATATACGTAGACTATATACACCATATAAACCTGAAGGGTAGGTGAAATAAAACGAGAGAGAGAGAGAGAGAGAGAGAGAGAGAGAGAGAAATAAAAGAAAGTCCCTGCGCAACAAAGAGACAATAAGAAAATACGAGAACGATCCAAGGGAAAGGAGGGAGGGAGAAGTGAGAACTAAAGAGAGAGTGAGAAAGAGAGTGGGAGGGAGGGGAAGTCGAGGTGGAAAGATGAATAGACAAACGTAGGGGACCACGACTGCGATGCATCGAGTTGGACCGTCCGTAAATCTCGGGTGACTCCCCTCGAGGGAGCCATGCCTCAGTCACACCTTTGTAGCCGCGAGAGTTAAACCGAGAGTCTCCTTTGCGCTGGCGTGTCGAGCGAACCGTAACCCTCTCTCTCTCCTGCGCACCTGAGTTTCACCACCCCGGGGTTAATGCGACTTTAATCCACTAATTTTAGCTCGATCCCTCGATGAGACATTGCCCACGATGAATTTCGGGACTCGTGGGTGTAATTCTCGATACGTAAGTCCTCATTGGTCCAGTCAGCCGGAACATTTGTTCGAAAAACACTTCGTATCTATCCATACGAAGAACCTAAAGATCTCTACGATGGTTATCGTCGGTATGGTCAGTTTAATCACGCGATTTACTTGTTTAACGACTCGTTTCTTCCTTTTCTTCTTCGCTGGGTTTTTTTTTCTCATTTCCTTTGGCCGAAGTTGGGAGCACCAGTTAATTTCATGATCGTTAGGCTTTGTTGTATCGTTGTTAAATACAGTACGTAAAGTTTATTCGATCAACATAAACTGCGCAAGGCAAAATGCTGCGTAAAAGGAGAGTTTAAAAGCCTAGCTGATAGCGATATGTCACGAGAGGAGGTGGAAGAGGGAGAGGGATAGGGAGAGAGCTGCACAAGATTAGTAGGCCTTGCCTGCCGAGTCACTCGGTTTCATTCTCTTTATGTGTTTTACGGGCTACATCTTTATACGAGCTTCGGGTACTCCTATAGATAAACATATAAAGGGAGCACACTCAACCAACTTTTTATTAGTTTATTTATTTCCGCCATTTGTAAGTTGGTAATGTAATATGCCCAGAACAAAACAAAAGAAAAATAACAACTTTTTCATTTAGGTATTTTATATACATATAGGTATATTAGAGTATAAATGGACAATTAAATTATACTCTTGGAATCCAACCAAGTTTCGACGTCGCGGAGAAAAAGAAAAACGCATCGATTTCGAATTTTCCATAAATAGTATAGTTAAAAAGGCAGGATAAAAGTTGCACCCTTTGACATAGATTTTATCTTGGAGTTTAATCCGCCGGGTTTGCGGGCGAATCATCCGACTTATCGATTTTCCTCCAACTTTTTTCCCGGCTCTTTTTATCGATACTTTAATGCGACAGCCAGTCCGAGAGCCAAAGAAATTTAACGAGCGTAATTGGGATCGCGTGATACACCAAGCCATTTGTCGAAATCGCGTATAAATTTGTAACCAACTCTCGCTGACGTTACGCGTAAAGAATAAAGAATCGTTTTCTATTTCATTAGCCACGATATCGCTCGGAGATTACGTTTTGATCGTATGCGATCGGTATGTTTGATAACATATGTGTATATATATTTTACTCATTTTTATATTTGTTACCTTTTCTTTTTTTCTGTTTGAGCGAGTGGGGGGTCGGTTTATCGGATTTGATCATCGGTGGTGCTGATTAGTTTTCTTTTGTATCTACGACCTCGGGATATATTAACGATCATTTATTATTCAAATGAATATTGCGAGGGATCATTTTTCAAATATTTTGATTTATTGCTCCTTACGACGTGGATATGGTAATCCAAGTTCCTAAATGTACGTTATAATCGAACCTGTGGTATTTAAGCGGCTTAGATCGATACATTTCTTTCTAATAGATTTATTTGTTAGCATCGAGGGACTTTTCCCTCACTCTTTATATGCGCACTGAGAAAAAAAAAATCTGCTAGTATAAATAACTATTTTAATGGTAAAAGGAGGACAATAAATTAATACAGTAATTTATACTAGCAGATTTTTCTCAGTGTATATACATATATACTCGTATGTATGCGCCCGTGTAACTAGTAATATTACTCCGCGTGAACAAATTAACATTTCGGAAAAGAAAGAAAAGATTTTCACATGGAAGGAATAACAAATTGTCGGTATCAATGTATGCATAAAAATTTAGTAATAATAACTGTTCAATTTACGTATATCGGAATTAAATAAATTGGTTCACGTCGATTCCCGTGGTATCGTTACAAGTAACCTTCGTATGAATAATTTAAAAAAAGAAAAAGAAACGAAGAAAAGCAAGTAACTCGATGTAACAAATTCATATCTGTCGAGTACATCGAATGTCTGCGTGTGTGTGTGTGCATGCCCCTGGCTATAAAAATAAAAAGATAAATTCAGGAAAATCTCGCGGAATGTTTCGCGCATGTCGTATCATAACAGAATCGAGTAAAACATATTGTCGAAGGAATATCCAAATAAAGATTTTCCCCTCTTTCAGATTTCCAATAATATCTTTCGTTTTTTTTCTCCCTATATACGTATTATACACAAATATATCGAGGATTATTTTACCTTGACGTCAGAAATTATTACGCCGAAGAAGATTACGACAAAAATCTTGGTAAATATTATTACGAACTCTCTCATTCTTTTTCTTTTTTGTTCGTAAAGGACGATTAATTCCCATTGGAATGGATACAACCAGCCACAGGTTATCTTTTTCTTTTTTTTTGTCACTTTCTTTATTCATATTTTCTTTTTCTATTTCTCTATCTCTCTGATAACGAACGCCCGACATTTTTGTAACGGTTATACGCTTCGATACGTATGTATACCGACTATATATGAAAACCGAGCGAGAGACATTCAAAGTAGTGGTCGAAAAAATAAAAGAGTGGAAAAGGTATGTTCTTATATTTATAAAGAGACTTTGCTTTAACCATTTTGTAACTTTTAAACTGCGCTAAGCATTCCCTATGTGTCTGAATTATTTTACAATAATGTTGAGTTGCGATAACGTAAATGATGAAGAATCTACAGATTTCAAAATGTTATATTTACCTATATATACTTTGTGAAGGAAATCGAATCGGTTTCGGTTATTTGCAAATTTGGTTATATGTTCATTGAGATATTGACTTTGATTAATAAATATTCTCTTCGCTTTACAAAATTAGATTAACCACTTGAAAATTTAATAATCCATCGGTACAGATGTATATATACATGTATATGTAATTTAATATACCGCTCGAAATTTAATAAAAAGTGAATAATTAAATCGAAATAAACTTATTTTTACATGGAAAATTTAAAGATCGATCAAGAGTTATAATTCAAATTCGTATCTATAATGAAGGTAACATTAACAAATCTTATTTAACTTTATATAAATAGGAAATAAATAAATAATATTAAACAATTGTTCAGGAATTACGAAAATGTAAACTAAATGACTATAAAGTTCGTATTTTTTAATTGACTTAAAGTGTTCATCTTAAGGGTGTGTACAAAGGATGTTAAGTCACTTAGGCAAGTGACGTCTTGTTGGTTTAACGCAAGTTTAGTTAACCAAAGCTCGGTGAATTTTTTAACCGCGGTAAAGCATATGTTTTAATAAAAAGGATTAGAAACGACGGTGTTCTTTCCAGTACAAAGGGTAACCACGAATCTTTCTCTCTCTCTTTTTTTCTCTCTACATTACTTCTCGAGTTTACTTTTATTTTTTATTTTTCCAAAAGAAAAAAAAAGAAGTTTTCACCTCGGGTTCTGCTTCTTATATATTTCCTATCTAAAAAGGAGTCTGTGTACGTCGTTCCATAAATTTAAAAGGAAGTGCTCAGGTTTTTACCAAGCTTCCCCTTTTATATCTCCGAGGTGCTTCGCGTCTACCTCACTCTTTTTTTCGGACTTTCATATATACTTTTCCATCTGCTTCTCTCTCTCTCTCTCTCTCTCTCTCTCTCTCTCTCTCTCTACCTATCTCCCTTTCACTTCTCCTGTGTATATTTTTTTGAAAATCCACTTTATCCTCATAATACTTGCTCACTATTAGCGCACTGTGAGGCATGTATTTAATTAAAAACACATTTTTCTTGGGAAGTAGTTTAATTATGTACCAAAAAAAAACATGAAAGAAAGAAACCTCACAAAAGTCACAAGGTTTTACATGTATTAACGTGTAACCATAATTGCGCGCGCACGCGCGTTATACGTTACGTTCGTTTCTTTTTTTTCCAAGTGTCAACTAGAAAAATTATGTTGCTTATGTTATTTATTTTTTTTTTACGCGGAACATCGGCGGGTATCAAGTAGATTTTCATTTTTAGGGAAACAATTATATAAAAATTTATTTATTTAAAAAATAAAAAAAGCAAAAAGAAAGAAAGAACGGGTAATAAAAATCTGCGAGAGAAATTCCGCGCGCAGGGTTTACAAAGTCTTTGTTAAAAGTTAACACCCCATTTTGAAAAGAAGCTGAAGATATTCAAGCGGTAACAAACGCGTGTAACTGTAGGAGGGCAAGAAGCTACGCCTCGCGAGTGTATGAAAGAAGAGGAAAATAGAAGAGTGAAAGAAGAGAGAGAGAGAGGGGGGGGGGGGAGGGAGAGAGATAAAAGAGTAAGAACATAACGTGGGGGTAAAACGTTTTCGCGTATAAGGAGGGAAGAGAGTTACTCGGGCTGCGTTCGTGGAAGGCAATTTCTTAACCGAACCTTGTCTGACTCTTCTTGTATAAAATTCGTCGGTGTATAGTCACGAACCCATATGCCTCTCGCGGTTATTGTTTGTTTTACCTTCCTTAGACGATATTTCCTACTTTTCTACCATGTACTTTCTTTTTCCCAACGAAAATTTGGTGTTTCTTTTAATGAGTGTATACCTATAACTTTACACACTTTAATAATAATGGAATAAAAAATGTAAAAACACGCCGTTAAGACAAAGCGCGGTTAACTAATGAAAGGGTATTACTTGATAAGTCATTCTCGGTCCTCGAGCGGCCGTCGTCTCGCGAGCTCGCGGGAAAACCAAACGAAACGAAAAAACATAAATTAAACTGCGCTTGATCTTCTCTCTTCTCGCGCGGTGGTATAAAGCCAGAACGAAATTCGCCCAAGCCCGTTAATCCTGAGCCGTCCCGACGTGCCGGGGCTAGTAAATTCGAACTTCAAGGACACGAGGAATTTCAAAAGCTTTTATGTAGAAGCGATTCTGCTTTTTTGTAATTTATCGGTCTCGCACGACTCGCCTCTCTTACACCACTCCCGTATTTCCTTTTTCCGATTTTTTTTTGTTCTACCTCGTCGCCGTCGTTCGCGCTTACCCTCCATCCCTCCCCCCCCCATCTCTCTCTCTCTCTCGCGCGCGCGCTTTTTCCTCTACCCTTCCGAGCATCAACCTCCCCTTTTTTTTGCGTTCAAAATATCCTCGGTCCTCTTTTTTCAACCCCGTATGTGCAGGATGACCCGAACGCAGCGCGCACCCCCAATTTATAGTAACTGCGACCAGTCGGAGAATATTTTGGTGGGATTTCTATCCCTCGCTGTTGCCTTTTTTTTCGCTTGGTTATGGCGTGACTTTTTCTCGTTTCTCGTTTCTCTTTCTCTCGAATCCGCGTCCACCTGGACTATATGCTTGCGCTAATTTTAACAAACGTATCGTCGATATTTTCCTACGCTTTCATTAACTATTGCTAATTGGAAACGTTTTCTTCTGATTTTTTTGTTTTTTTTTTTCAAAAATTTTTTTCCGGCACCGACTAGTCCACCCGATCGTTCAATCGTATGATAAGTTTAATCAATACGCACAGCGATTTTACGATGCGACGGTTCAATATAATTGTATTTATTCTAGGAGGTTGTACTATGACTCGAGAGTTAAAATACCATTTTTTTCTATTCAAATATAAGTGTACAAATGGATAGATAAGAAAAAAATACTAATCTTTAAAAAGTTAATCTTATTTTATTATCAATAAATTAAATGAATAATACTATAAACAATTTCATTTTAAGTTGCCAAATCTACATATAATTTCTTGAATATATTAATTTATGTATCGTAAAAAGTAATAATTTTCGTTATTAACGAAAAGATAAACCTATAAATTCTTTGCTTTAATTAAAATAAAGAAAACAGCCCAATTTCTATGAAAAAAATTGAAACCTCTATCTTATAAACAAATAAGTAAAAAAAGTTAATTTGTAATGCTACACGTGTTAAACGACTCAACTTGCACATATATATTCATTTCAAATTTGAAGCTTTTATATTACGTATCTAAAATCATACAACCTCCTGAAAAAATAACTTCCATAAAAAGATTTTTCAATAACGTTATTTGCTTTAAATAATTAATCTTTTTTTAACGAAAAAAAGAAAAATTACCTACTTAATTAATAGATACGAAAAATCATTGAAAAAGTCAACATCGAAGTGAACACGGATAAAATTTAGTGAAGTTTGAAACTTATTTGAAATGGAGGTTCTCGGGCGATTTAACGAGAAGCAATCGTCGAACAAAAAGAGGTGCATGTGTGTATATATATATAGTCGAGAGAGAGAGAGAGGACAGTAGGTGGTACGTAACTCGGTCCTCGGGTGATTTTCATCCCGGACTGATTTTGGAGGCGAATCGAATCGAACCCCATCGACTTTCTCGGGCATCTCCTCCCGATGCGAGCAAATGCGATAACCCGTTGAAACGCGCGCTCTTCCCATTGTTTCGTCCGAGCTTCCGGTTTGCGCAATCGGCCCTATCCCCTTCCTCGTTTCGAGCGCTTTCGTTTACGGCGTATTTCCTACTTTTCTACCATGTACTTTCTTTTTCCCAACGAAAATTTGGTGTTTCTTTTAATGAGTGTATACCTATAACTTTACACACTTTAATAATAATGGAATAAAAATGTAAAAACACGCCGTTAAGACAAAGCGCGGTTAACTAATGAAAGGGTATTACTTGATAAGTCATTCTCGGTCCTCGAGCGGCCGTCGTCTCGCGAGCTCGCGGGAAAACCAAACGAAACGAAAAAACATAAATTAAACTGCGCTTGATCTTCTCTCTTCTCGCGCGGTGGTATAAAGCCAGAACGAAATTCGCCCAAGCCCGTTAATCCTGAGCCGTCCCGACGTGCCGGGGCTAGTAAATTCGAACTTCAAGGACACGAGGAATTTCAAAAGCTTTTATGTAGAAGCGATTCTGCTTTTTTGTAATTTATCGGTCTCGCACGACTCGCCTCTCTTACACCACTCCCGTATTTCCTTTTTCCGATTTTTTTTTGTTCTACCTCGTCGCATTCCCATTCTGCTTCTCTCTCTCTCTCTCTCTCTCTCTCCTCTCTCTCTCTCTCTACCTATCTCCCTTTCACTTCTCCTGTGTATATTTTTGAAAATCCACTTTATCCTCATAATACTTGCTCACTATTAGCGCACTGTGAGGCATGTATTTAATTAAAAACACATTTTTCTTGGGAAGTAGTTTAATTATGTACCAAAAAAAAACATGAAAGAAAGAAACCTCACAAAAGTCACAAGGTTTTACATGTATTAACGTGTAACCATAATTGCGCGCGCACGCGCGTTATACGTTACGTTCGTTTCTTTTTTTTCCAAGTGTCAACTAGAAAAATTATGTTGCTTATGTTATTTATTTTTTTTTTACGCGGAACATCGGCGGGTATCAAGTAGATTTTCATTTTTAGGGAAACAATTATATAAAAATTTATTTATTTAAAAATAAAAAAAGCAAAAAGAAAGAAAGAACGGGTAATAAAAATCTGCGAGAGAAATTCCGCGCGCAGGGTTTACAAAGTCTTTGTTAAAAGTTAACACCCCATTTAGAAAAGAAGCTGAAGATATTCAAGCGGTAACAAACGCGTGTAACTGTAGGAGGGCAAGAAGCTACGCCTCGCGAGTGTATGAAAGAAGAGGAAAATAGAAGAGTGAAAGAAGAGAGAGAGAGAGGGGGGGGGGGAGGGAGAGAGATAAAAGAGTAAGAACATAACGTGGGGGTAAAACGTTTTCGCGTATAAGGAGGGAAGAGAGTTACTCGGGCTGCGTTCGTGGAAGGCAATTTCTTAACCGAACCTTGTCTGACTCTTCTTGTATAAAATTCGTCGGTGTATAGTCACGAACCCATATGCCTCTCGCGGTTATTGTTTGTTTTACCTTCCTTAGACGATATTTCCTACTTTTCTACCATGTACTTTCTTTTTCCCAACGAAAATTTGGTGTTTCTTTTAATGAGTGTATACCTATAACTTTACACACTTTAATAATAATGGAATAAAAAATGTAAAAACACGCCGTTAAGACAAAGCGCGGTTAACTAATGAAAGGGTATTACTTGATAAGTCATTCTCGGTCCTCGAGCGGCCGTCGTCTCGCGAGCTCGCGGGAAAACCAAACGAAACGAAAAAGCATAAATTAAACTGCGCTTGATCTTCTCTCTTCTCGCGCGGTGGTATAAAGCCAGAACGAAATTCGCCCAAGCCCGTTAATCCTGAGCCGTCCCGACGTGCCGGGGCTAGTAAATTCGAACTTCAAGGACACGAGGAATTTCAAAAGCTTTTATGTAGAAGCGATTCTGCTTTTTTGTAATTTATCGGTCTCGCACGACTCGCCTCTCTTACACCACTCCCGTATTTCCTTTTTCCGATTTTTTTTTGTTCTACCTCGTCGCCGTCGTTCGCGCTTACCCTCCATCCCTCCCCCCCCCCATCTCTCTCTCTCTCTCTCGCGCGCGCGCTTTTTCCTCTACCCTTCCGAGCATCAACCTCCCCTTTTTTTTGCGTTCAAAATATCCTCGGTCCTCTTTTTTTCAACCCCGTATGTGCAGGATGACCCGAACGCAGCGCGCACCCCCAATTTATAGTAACTGCGACCAGTCGGAGAATATTTTGGTGGGATTTCTATCCCTCGCTGTTGCCTTTTTTTTCGCTTGGTTATGGCGTGACTTTTTCCTCGTTTCTCGTTTCTCTTTCTCTCGAATCCGCGTCCACCTGGACTATATGCTTGCGCTAATTTTAACAAACGTATCGTCGATATTTTCCTACGCTTTCATTAACTATTGCTAATTGGAAACGTTTTCTTCTGATTTTTTTGTTTTTTTTTTTTTCAAAAATTTTTTTCCGGCACCGACTAGTCCACCCGATCGTTCAATCGTATGATAAGTTTAATCAATACGCACAGCGATTTTACGATGCGACGGTTCAATATAATTGTATTTATTCTAGGAGGTTGTACTATGACTCGAGAGTTAAAATACCATTTTTTTCTATTCAAATATAAGTGTACAAATGGATAGATAAGAAAAAAATACTAATCTTTAAAAAGTTAATCTTATTTTATTATCAATAAATTAAATGAATAATACTATAAACAATTTCATTTTAAGTTGCCAAATCTACATATAATTTCTTGAATATATTAATTTATGTATCGTAAAAAGTAATAATTTTCGTTATTAACGAAAAGATAAACCTATAAATTCTTTGCTTTAATTAAAATAAAGAAAACAGCCCAATTTCTATGAAAAAAATTGAAACCTCTATCTTATAAACAAATAAGTAAAAAAAGTTAATTTGTAATGCTACACGTGTTAAACGACTCAACTTGCACATATATATTCATTTCAAATTTGAAGCTTTTATATTACGTATCTAAAATCATACAACCTCCTGAAAAAATAACTTCCATAAAAAGATTTTTCAATAACGTTATTTGCTTTAAATAATTAATCTTTTTTTAACGAAAAAAAGAAAAATTACCTACTTAATTAATAGATACGAAAAATCATTGAAAAAGTCAACATCGAAGTGAACACGGATAAAATTTAGTGAAGTTTGAAACTTATTTGAAATGGAGGTTCTCGGGCGATTTAACGAGAAGCAATCGTCGAACAAAAAGAGGTGCATGTGTGTATATATATATAGTCGAGAGAGAGAGAGAGACAGTAGGTGGTAGCGTAACTCGGTCCATCGGGTGCTTTCATCCCGACTGATTTTGGAGCGATCGATCGAAACCCATCGACTGTCTCGGGGCCATCTCCTCCCGATGCGAGCAAATGCGTATAACCCGTTTGAAACGCGCGCTCGCCCATTGTTGTCGTCCCGAGCTTCCGGTTGCGCATCGGCCCGAGTCCCCTTCCTCGTTTCGAGCGCTCGATTTACGCGGATGCGAAATATGCCTGGGAGGAGTCACTGTTATGAGGTCGTTTATATACGTGTGTCGCGGATACCCGATGGCCCGTGGCCCTTTACTCCCCTCCCTCTCTAGCTCACCCTCTCTCACTCTCTCGCTCTTTCGCATCCCATCTATATACTGTCTCTGTACTTCGCGATTTCGCGACTTAATGCTACGTTGGTTACCGTATACAGTTGTTACGCTTCCTTATTTTATGCTGCATTTTGCTACATTTTTTTCGTTAATATAGGCATATCTTATTTTCCTCGCGTTGCACGACGTAGATATACATACAATTTGTCCAAATTTACATTTTTTAAAAAACGTATTTATACGCGAGACCTTTGTTTGTGCATCGCGTATGAATATTAATACACGCCGCATCGGTAAGATAATCAGAATTGACAAATGAAATTTTCGAAAAAAAATAAATCATTTTTGGTGCAGCCTCGTTTATCATAGCAAATTGACGTTGACCTGATTTTTCGAAATTTGATACGTAACTCGATTTCAAATGAAATTTAAAAACGTATTTTTTTTGGACTACCATCGATATTTTTGGAACTAAAATGATTAGTACAGTACATAATCAACCTGTAAACAAATTTCAAATTATTTTAGGTATATCTCTTCGTGTTTATTTTATTAAAAAAGTAAGAAATAAGCGAGACAAATATTTGCTTACTTTTCAAATATATTTTAATTCATCGTTCGAGTTGCACTATAAATTATTTTCGTTATAAAATATACTTACAGTTTGTCAATACTAAGTAGATAAAATAAAATAAAAAAAAGTAGTGAATGCTTTTCTCTTTCTTTTTTTCTTTGCATGAAGCATAATTCACTTTCGAATACTTCAAGTTTAGGTGAGAAAAGAGCATACGTATCTTTTCAAGTGCCGTAATTCGCTAACTTTAAGAAATTTATATCATGAGATTATTCGAAGGAATTCCAAAACAATAATAACAGGTTCGTCTGGTAAAAGTTCGAGGAAAAACTTTACAGAATACTTGAACCATTTTTTTTCTTCTTCTTCTTTTTTTGTTCGAACTCCAAGTTTTCTTAAACTTTTTTGTAACTTTGAAAAGGTTACCAGCTCAGAAGCTAATAATTTTTTATCCTTTTATTTTGTCATCTTCCGGTATAACTTTAGCTAATCTTTGATGATAAAAAAAAAGGAGGGATGGGAGATGGAGAGGTAGGGAGGGATGGTGGGGGGGGGGGAGAAAAATGACGCAATTAACTTTTAATAAACTTTGTACACAGCTTCATTTGAAAAAATCTTTATCATTCTTTCCCACGACGATTAATTATTTTTTATCAACTGCAGCGTGAAACTTAATTAAATTCAAAAGTTATCGCAACTATATGTATATACATATATAATTTAATGTCAAATTTAATTTACACAGTTTAACTTTTTTGTTACGACGAGTCGTTAATGAAAATACGCGTAGTTACTGTGAAAAAAAAAACAATTGAAATCGTAAATATATGTACAATCGTAATGAAATGTAATATACGATTCACCGATATACAGCTGTATACGTGTATCTTAAATAAACATTGCACTTGGTTTAAAAATAAACTGCAGGGATTTACATATTTTAAAAAGATAATAGTTAATTAGAAATAATAGTAAATTTTAATAATTCTTAACGAGGGCAACGGACTGCCGCTATGTAAATTATGGGTAATTTGAATAAGGTAACCATTGTATATTTAACGATATTATTACGCTAAGGCTAACTCTCCACTAATTATGTACTAATATTACAAAATATTACGTATTTTTGAGGTAAAATTATGTAAAACCGATACACACACACACACACACACTTACACACATTTAACTAACGAGTGTACGCGTATATACAACTGGGAGCGATTATATATTTAAAAATGCAGATATTCAGAGATAAATAAAAATTAGTGAACGAAAAGAGGAGCAATAGATGCGAAGAACTGCATATGATAATTTTCAAATAAGGAAAAATGCTCCCAAGAATATTTTTGTTAGCGATCGGGCACGCGCGGGAGCTCGGTAAAAGCGTACAAGGTACTAAAATTTCAACCATCTTGGATCGACGTGATTTACTAGTGCAGAAAACTTTTCCATCCGATAAAAAGAGAGGGAAAGAGCGCGTAGGCGAAAAGGAAAATGACTTCCCTTCGACTGCGCACCCGCGAAGCGTCTGGGATAAGCCCTATTGTCGCTGGCTTTTATTTTCGATTCAAGGTAAAAGAAACGCGAGAGCACTTGGCAGAAACCGAGGCATCCGTCCCAGAAGCATCCCCAGGATAAACCATCCCTTCTACTTTCGAGCGAAGAAAACCGCGGAAAACTCGGTCCCTCCCTCTCCCTCTCCCTCTCTACACATATATATCTACGCGGAATTGACCTGTGCGCGAGGCATATTTCATGCCACTTCTTTTATAACGAGAGGAGGGAAGAAAAAGCTCGCGTAGCCTTTGCGATAGGGCAAATTTATTTTCCGCTCGTAAATATTCCATCGGGAGTAACAGAGAGAGAGAGAGAGAGAGAGGAAGGGAGAATAAGGCTTTCATCGGTTTTTTTCTTCGGCGTTTTTCCCGCGCATGCAGGGTCCGACAAATTCGTTTATGATCGATCCCCATTCGATATTTTCCTTTAAGGTTTCTTTGACCGGCATTTGTGGGAGTGCGCTGAGGAGTTCATATAGAGGACCGGATTGTAAAATGAATCGTTACCGACGTTACGTATAAATGTTACTTTAGAAACCGCAGTCTTGGATTAACATTGTAAATACACATTATTTCACAAAAAGTACAACTAAATCGGGTTAAAATCATATAGACTTTACCGGAAACTTTGCACAAGGGAAAATGTGTTAGGTAACTATTTCAACACACACAGATCATTTTTGGTGCAGCCTCGTTTATCATAGCAAATTGACGTTGACCTGATTTTTCGAAATTTGATACGTAACTCGATTTCAAATGAAATTTAAAAACGTATTTTTTTTGGACTACCATCGATATTTTTGGAACTAAAATGATTAGTACAGTACATAATCAACCTGTAAACAAATTTCAAATTATTTTAGGTATATCTCTTCGTGTTTATTTTATTAAAAAAGTAAGAAATAAGCGAGACAAATATTTGCTTACTTTTCAAATATATTTTAATTCATCGTTCGAGTTGCACTATAAATTATTTTTCGTTATAAAATATACTTACAGTTTGTCAATACTAAGTAGATAAATAAAATAAAAAAAGTAGTGAATGCTTTTCTCTTTCTTTTTTTCTTTGCATGAAGCATAATTCACTTTCGAATACTTCAAGTTTAGGTGAGAAAAGAGCATACGTATCTTTTCAAGTGCCGTAATTCGCTAACTTTAAGAAATTTATATCATGAGATTATTCGAAGGAATTCCAAAACAATAATAACAGGTTCGTCTGGTAAAAGTTCGAGGAAAAACTTTACAGAATACTTGAACCATTTTTTTCTTCTTCTTCTTTTTTTTTCGAACTCCAAGTTTTCTTAAACTTTTTTGTAACTTTGAAAAGGTTACCAGCTCAGAAGCTAATAATTTTTTATCCTTTTATTTTGTCATCTTCCGGTATAACTTTAGCTAATCTTTGATGATAAAAAAAAAGGAGGGATGGGAGATGGAGAGGTAGGGAGGGATGGTGGGGGGGGGGGAGAAAAATGACGCAATTAACTTTTAATAAACTTTGTACACAGCTTCATTTGAAAAAATCTTTATCATTCTTTCCCACGACGATTAATTATTTTTTATCAACTGCAGCGTGAAACTTAATTAAATTCAAAAGTTATCGCAACTATATGTATATACATATATAATTTAATGTCAAATTTAATTTACACAGTTTAACTTTTTTGTTACGACGAGTCGTTAATGAAAATACGCGTAGTTACTGTGAAAAAAAAACAATTGAAATCGTAAATATATGTACAATCGTAATGAAATGTAATATACGATTCACCGATATACAGCTGTATACGTGTAATCTTAAATAAACATTGCACTTGGTTTAAAAATAAACTGCAGGGATTTACATATTTTAAAAAGATAATAGTTAATTAGAAATAATAGTAAATTTAATAATTCTTAACGAGGGCAACGGACTGCCGCTATGTAAATTATGGGTAATTTGAATAAGGTAACCATTGTATATTTAACGATATTATTACGCTAAGGCTAACTCTCCACTAATTATGTACTAATATTACAAATATTACGTATTTTTGAGGTAAAATTATGTAAAACCGATACACACACACACACACACACTTACACACATTTAACTAACGAGTGTACGCGTATATACAACTGGGAGCGATTATATATTTAAAAATGCAGATATTCAGAGATAAATAAAAATTAGTGAACGAAAAGAGGAGCAATAGATGCGAAGAACTGCATATGATAATTTTCAAATAAGGAAAAATGCTCCCAAGAATATTTTTGTTAGCGATCGGGCACGCGCGGGAGCTCGGTAAAAGCGTACAAGGTACTAAATTTCAACCATCTTGGATCGACGTGATTTACTAGTGCAGAAACTTTTCCATCCGATAAAAAGAGAGGGAAAGAGCGCGTAGGCGAAAAGGAAAATGACTTCCCTTCGACTGCGCACCCGCGAAGCGTCTGGGATAAGCCCTATTGTCGCTGGCTTTTATTTTCGATTCAAGGTAAAGAAACGCGAGAGCACTTGGCAGAAACCGAGGCATCCGTCCCAGAAGCATCCCCAGGATAAACCATCCCTTCTACTTTCGAGCGAAGAAAACCGCGGAAAACTCGGTCCCTCCCTCTCCCTCTCCCTCTCTACACATATATATCTACGCGGAATTGACCTGTGCGCGAGGCATATTTCATGCCACTTCTTTTATAACGAGAGGAGGGAAGAAAAAGCTCGCGTAGCCTTTGCGATAGGGCAAATTTATTTTTCCGCTCGTAAATATTCCATCGGGAGTAACAGAGAGAGAGAGAGAGAGAGAGGAAGGGAGAATAAGGCTTTCATCGGTTTTTTTCTTCGGCGTTTTTCCCGCGCATGCAGGTCCGACAAATTCGTTTATGATCGATCCCCATTCGATATTTTCCTTTAAGGTTTCTTTGACCGGCATTTGTGGGAGTGCGCTGAGGAGTTCATATAGAGGACCGGATTGTAAAATGAATCGTTACCGACGTTACGTATAAATGTTACTTTAGAAACCGCAGTCTTGGATTAACATTGTAAATACACATTATTTCACAAAAAGTACAACTAAATCGGGTTAAAATCATATAGACTTTACCGGAAACTTTGCACAAGGGAAAATGTGTTAGGTAACTATTTCAACACACACAGATCCACTTTTGGAATACGCACTGGGTTTTATCATATCTTTGCAGATTCTAACTTTCTAAATTTACATAGCAAAATTTATGTAATAATGTTTATTTACAGGTTTATTAATATTTTAATATTTATTTTGTGATCGTTCGAATCATTTGAATTTTAGTGCATTGCGCCAAAGGAATAACGAAAAATTACAACAATTTTGACAACGAATAACAAACAAATAAGGTAGTCTAAACAACTGATCGATTTGAAGTCGTGACACGTATAATATCTACACACCGCATCTTTTGGCACGATAAACAGGGAAAATGATAACGAAATTATATACGTTCAAAGGAATTACGTACGATATCTGTAAATCTAGATGCGATAAATGAGACAAGGTATAATGAAAATAAAAACCTATATACTGTATTAATTATCTTTCAATTTTTTTTATATATGTAGACTTTCCTAAGTAAACTTACCTCGACACTCCGAGAGAGAAAATTATTTTATATATTGTCCAATAGAAAAAGTTTATTAATATAAAAATTTTAAAAGAACGTAAGAAGCTTTATTAAAAAAAGTATGTGGAACTTCTTCAAAAATTTATGTATGTCATTTAAAACTTTTTTCTTTAGTATATTCTTTAGTTTTTTTCTTTTCCAAAATATGTTTTTTCTATAACAATCAATATAACGTAGAAAGTGGAGCAAATAAAAATGTATTCTAGTAAAAATAATAGTAGTGCGCGTCTAAAATTAGTACACTGTACATATAGTAATTTGAACGTAACTTATGGTAAGTATTAAAAAAATTGTAGTAAAAATTAATAGACTTTTAGTAATTGTTCCTATAGAGTATAGTAATTTTTAGAATTTTAACAGTCTGTAATTTCAACCATCTTGGATCGACGTGATTTACTAGTGCAGAAAACTTTTCCATCCGATAAAAAGAGAGGGAAAGAGCGCGTAGGCGAAAAGGAAAATGACTTCCCTTCGACTGCGCACCCGCGAAGCGTCTGGGATAAGCCCTATTGTCGCTGGCTTTTATTTTCGATTCAAGGTAAAAGAAACGCGAGAGCACTTGGCAGAAACCGAGGCATCCGTCCCAGAAGCATCCCCAGGATAAACCATCCCTTCTACTTTCGAGCGAAGAAAACCGCGGAAAACTCGGTCCCTCCCTCTCCCTCTCCCTCTCTACACATATATATCTACGCGGAATTGACCTGTGCGCGAGGCATATTTCATGCCACTTCTTTTATAACGAGAGGAGGGAAGAAAAAGCTCGCGTAGCCTTTGCGATAGGGCAAATTTATTTTTCCGCTCGTAAATATTCCATCGGGAGTAACAGAGAGAGAGAGAGAGAGAGAGAGGAAGGGAGAATAAGGCTTTCATCGGTTTTTTTCTTCGGCGTTTTTCCCGCGCATGCAGGTCCGACAAATTCGTTTATGAATCGATCCCCATTCGATATTTTCCTTTAAGGTTTCTTTGACCGGCATTTGTGGGAGTGCGCTGAGGAGTTCATATAGAGGACCGGATTGTAAAATGAATCGTTACCGACGTTACGTATAATGTTACTTTAGAAACCGCAGTCTTGGATTAACATTGTAAATACACATTATTTCACAAAAAGTACAACTAAATCGGGTTAAATCATATAGACGTTTACCGGAAACTTTGCACAAGGGAAAATGTGTTAGGTAACTATTTCAAACACACACAGATCCACTTTGGAATACGCACTGGGTTTTATCATATCTTTGCAGATTCTAACTTTCTAAATTTACATAGCAAAATTTATGTAATAATGTTATTTACAGGTTTATTAATATTTTAATATTTATTTTGTGATCGTTCGAATCATTTGAATTTTAGTGCATTGCGCCAAAGGAATAACGAAAAATTACAACAATTTTGACAACGAATAACAAACAAATAAGGTAGTCTAAACAACTGATCGATTTGAAGTCGTGACACGTATAATATCTACACACCGCATCTTTTGGCACGATAAACAGGGAAAATGATAACGAAATTATATACGTTCAAAGGAATTACGTACGATATCTGTAAATCTAGATGCGATACATGAGACAAGGTATAATGAAAATAAAAACCTATATACTGTATTAATTATCTTTCAATTTTTTTTTATATATGTAGACTTTCCTAAGTAAACTTACCTCGACACTCCGAGAGAGAAAATTATTTTATATATTGTCCAATAGAAAAAGTTTATTAATATAAAAATTTTAAAAGAATACGTAAGAAGCTTTATTAAAAAAAGTATGTGGAACTTCTTCAAAAATTTATGTATGTCATTTAAAACTTTTTTCTTTAGTATATTCTTTAGTTTTTTTCTTTTCCAAAATATGTTTTTTCTATAACAATCAATATAACGTAGAAAGTGGAGCAAATAAAAATGTATTCTAGTAAAAATAATAGTAGTGCGCGTCTAAAATTAGTACACTGTACATATAGTAATTTGAACGTAACTTATGGTAAGTATTAAAAAAATTGTAGTAAAAATTAATAGACTTTTAGTAATTGTTCCTATAGAGTATAGTAATTTTTAGAATTTTAACAGTCTGTAATTTCATTACCGCAACTTTTTTGTCAGTGTAGAGAAACCATACAGGAGATCGAGAAGGTGAAGCTGATTCGAGTTTCTCGTTGGTATAGGTATGGCAACGCACCGCAACCCTGATGATTAATCAAAGAACGATTAAAGCCAATGAATGCCCCACGCGCATCGTCACTTTAACGCGGCGACGGTCAGTGCTTTGTTAATTATTGGTCCTGGAAATGGGGTTAGACATACAAACGGATGGAGTTTAGGCTTTGACGAGTGTCGAGTGCTCGACGTCATTTCTCGCCATTGACGTATTTTCCCCGAATCCGAGGTATTTCCAAATTTTAACACTCAAAATATGTATATACACGCGCATGGACACACGTAGTTACAGATGGATAGATTTACAGTGAATGTACATCTCTAATGATCAAACGGGAGCGCGCGTGAACGTTTTGGCTATGAGGTTATCGAACTTGGGAATTGCGCGTCACCCATCATTATTCAGAAAAGTCGAATGACAAGTCATTTCCGGTTTTGTTGTACGCTCGAATGGTTTCAAATTTTCTTTTATCTTTTTTTTACATTTATTCATACATTTTAAACAGCCGAAGTCTAGCTCGAATTTATATATAGTGTCGCGGTTTAACGGACAAAATAAAATTTTCAATAATTTTTTTAGATCTATAAAGTGTAACTCGATTGTACGATCGTAAACTATATTTGTATATTTAAACGTTTGTAAAAATTAATTGATATTTTTGTCGGTGAATTTCGGTATTGTACATTGTTCAAATTATACGGATGTATTATGGATCACATCTATCTAATGTATATTAAAGATAATTGGGTTATACTGCACACATAAAAGCCTTTCGTACGTAGGGATTTACATGACCCGTCAGATTATTATTATCATATAATATATCTATATATATATATATATAGATTGTGATTTGCGATATACGCATGAAAATCAGGATTTCTCTTCAAGTCTATAATTTTTATATCGATTATGAAATAGGTCTAAACTTTAAATTCGTTCGTTTCTAAAGTTTGGTTCAATAATGTTTATCACAATCGAAAGTATTTCTATATCAGGTTACACTTACCCTCGATAATGGGATGGCGAGGTTTGTACGACATATCTGAAACAAAAAATATGTTATTAACGAAATTCTCTAATTAAGACGACTTGCATGCGATATAAATGCAAAACTGTAGGAAGTAAAAAGATTAAACCGTTCGTTTTACACTTTTTAGATGTATAAAACTAAGATTCTATTTCGCTTGAAGTATATAGCGATTTACAGTGCGATATATATTTACACTTTGGAAATAATAAATTTTTGTTTTTATTCAAATAAGAATTTTAATTGTACATATATATAGATGATTTCACGTCAAGTGTGCATGTCAAAATTTTAAAAATGGTTCAATTTTAGATACAAACCAAAAATATTTTCCAGAGTATCTAAAACAAATTTATAGAAAGTTATAACTCTGGTGCAAATTAATATTTTAACTCGAAATTTATTTTGCACAACTTGGAAGATATTTTTAGTATATGTTTGTAAAATGTGAGTAATTTTAAAATTTTGATGAACAGGGATTTTCAGTTTTTTGTACGCTAATCCGACATTCCTTTTCGTGAAATTTCCTAATACATTCAACAATAGCAGAAAAAACAATCTTAAAAACCATTTCGAAATTACAATGAAAAAAACAAACTATACATCTATAGAACTAGGACCCAAAAAGTGTATACGTAACAATTTAACAAAATATAGAAAATTATAGTTTTCAGAACCACGAGCGCACTCACACGCATACAATATGAATACATATGGACACACACAAATACATCTACGATAATACAATGATATTGAAAAGTAAACTAGTACATTAATAAAAAGTAAAGTCAATTATAACTTTTAGTAGTAAGAAGAAGACGCAACAACAACACAACAACAACAACAACAACAACAAGAACGACAAAGACAACGACAACGAAAAAAAAATAAAAAAAAATAAGAGAGTAAAGTATTTGAATTCCATGAGAAGGACGATAAATAAAGTTGAAACAAGGTAACTTTGAAGCCCAACCTCCTTTTCCTAATGTCTGCATTATACATAACGGTGGAAAGAGAACGGTCGCGAAGCAACACAACATAGAGAAAATAAAAAGAAAAAGGGTGGGAAGGAAGGAAGGAAGGAAGGAAGGGTATCACAACCGAGTGCGACCGCGGTCGCGTTAACGACATAATTAAAAGTCGTCGTCTCGCCTTGCGACACGTTAATTCTCCATTATCGTTAAACTACGTGTACGGGCACGTGCGTGTCGGATTTGTTGTCACACTGCAGCGCGCGCGCCCCTTCCCTATACTGGAAGGACTTGTACATATACATATATATATATATATATATATAGACACATCGGGTATCGGAAAAATGAAAATAAGGAGGAGAGAGGAGAGAGAGGGAGGGAGAGAGAGAGAGAGAGAGAGAGAAAAAAGAGCGAGCCTAAAGAACCGTGTACAAGCTCGTAAATTTTACTCGATTGACTGACGCGTCGTAACTTTGTCCCTTCTTGTTGGTCTTTTGTTTGTAACGTGTATATATATATATATAGTCATATAGTTAATCCGTGCAATTGACGGACATACTATGCGTTTAAGACGAACGTGATAAATCAATAACGAAGATTTATCTTTATTCGTTGCAGCTTTTAAACATACTCTAAAACACATACTCTTTTTTCATTAATATACTTGTTTGTTCAATTATTATATCGTTAATTAATTTATTATACACGCGTGTACGCACACTTGCACTATCACCTTTTATCGGGTAACGTTACGATCTTTTTAGATTCGTAGAAATGTGTGTACGCACCGGTGCGGTAAAAGTATTTCCAAACTAAAATTGTATCTCTCTTTCCCGAACCACGAATTGTTGAAACCTTTAATTAAAGGGTGCACACAACAATTTCAATACTGTTGTAAAAACAAGCTATCTGTCATACCAATGACCTTTCTAAATATAACGCATGCGTGTCTCTACGTACAAAAAGGTATGGTCGGGTATGGTAATTGGTAACATGCTCATCGGCATTTTTTCTATCTAACTCCACGCAAAACTGTCTAAATTACGTATTTTCTGCGCGAGACAAATAATTGAGTAAAAATATTAAAGTGTAATTTGCTAGAAACCAAGATTTCTAAAGTGGTATTCTAATGTAAATATTACTGGTTTACTTCAGACAAATTTACTAGGAGGGAGGGGGGGGGGACTTACTTGGATTTGGTCAAATGTACTTGATCAAAAGGCGCGATAGCGCCTGACGCAAGTATAGCGCGAGAGCCATTATAGACAGCTAATTTAACCCCTCAGATTTTGTATTTTCTTATACTCGAATATCGAATATACTGCAACGATGATGTCTTATAGTCGTTATATATAGTAATGTCGAATATAATAATGGCTCGCTAGATTTGCGAATTCGTCAACATAGGCAGAGCAGAGATAAGAGATAGATCGTGTTACAACTCAAATTCGCGATGTCACAAGGCAGGTAGCCCTGAGTGCATAAATAACTATTATATTTTCATTTATCTTACTCAGTATTAAGTAATATTTTTACCCTTAAGGGTGATAACCAAGAAATTGAATTATAATTCATAAAATATGATAGTATTTGTAAGAGTAGAAGACGTGACTTTGTTTACAAACGATTGACCTCTGTGCAAAATTTGAAACTAAAATGCAATGAGGTGAGGTTTATAAGAAACATTCCCTACCAAAAATATGAAGTGAGTAAAAAATAATCAATAATCAACATTTCTTTAAGGGGTTTCTCGAAAAAACCTGGCATTATATTTCAGACTCAAATTTTGTACGGAGGTTGTTTGTAAACAAAGGCGCGTCCTTTCCTACTTTTTAAAATAATATGAATTATTTATTTATTAATACTCCGTTAACTAAATACTACTGCAATCAGAATTAAGTTCGGAATTTTGATTGGAGTAAATTTGTAGAATTGATTAAACCAAAATTACTTGAGTTTATATTAAGAAAACTAATTTATTTGGCATATTCAGTTAATTTTAATTAACTCCCATTCCAGTGTATCTACTAAAAAAATGTATATAAGAGATGTATTAGTAATTATTGTATACATAATATAAGGAGATGTGAAACTCGATATTTATCGACTGAGAAGTACTGTTTTTATATTTTGTAATTTATATTAAAACTAAAAAAAAAATCATGAGAACATTGCTTATGATTAATCAAAGAACGATCTTTTGGGAAAAATTTCAAGTTACTTGATGCAGTGGTTAGTAAAATAAATTGTTTTAAAAATTAAAGTGTCTCTTTACTGATATCTATAATCTAGATAGGTATATAAAAAATTTAAAAATATTTCAATTCTCAGGTGACATAAAACAATTAATCTATAATTAAGAAATGATAATACTTTTAACTCGAAGCGCAAGAAAATTGTATAATGTTTTATTGGCTTCGAGATATCCCGTGAGAAGGATCGATCGTACGGTACAACTACATACGTAGAGAACCAAAAAATGTGGTGCACTCGAAATATTCCCCCATCAGTCAAACTCAAGAAGAAACGTTAACGAATTCGATGGAACATCGTAAGCTCATCCACTATAGTCGTACTCTCAGTGTGGTGGGAAGGAACTTTTAATTATCCGCCCCCTTGAAATCCATTAATGAAGAGGCCTCGACCCCCACTGTCGCGCGCCGTCGGCTCCGTCTGCTCCGTCGGAAAATAATTAGAAGTTTCCAACAAAGTGTGACTGAGGAAACTCTCTCCTGCTTCGTGTGCACATATATGTATCAAAGGGATAGGAAAATCGGATATACCGGACTGTCATCGTCACATCCGACCAAGTAACCTCGAAATAACCTCGAGTTTCTAAAGTTTTATTTGAAATTATTGCAGCTATACATCGTTAACATCTTGGTTTCTTCCTCATAAATTGTCTACATTACATATTTCGAGACAAAGAAACAAAGGGTCAAAAAGATGTATCAGGGAATTCATAACGCGTAAGTCAGAGCGTATAATACGTAAGATGGATCGAGGTTGCACATATATATATATATATATATACATGAAAGACGCTTATGCTATAGTTTGTCCTCGTTTCTCCGGATCATCCGGGTAAATGGGTTACATTGCGTGCCTAAATGCAAATTGACAAATTTACCATGTTAGAGGGGCTGACGGTGGGACCATGCAATTAACGAATTTTCTGGTACTGTTTCTCCTTCAAAGTTTTCGCACCGACGAAATTATACTGCTGAGTTCAAGTACGCCCGTATTACGCGGGGAGTTAATGAATGCTTAGAGTTTAATTTCATTATGGTTTCGATGGTAATCGAAGCTTCGAGTGTTGTGTAAATAACCGGTTTGTTCAATTAATAAAATAATTAGTATACCTTCTCTTCGAGATTCAAGGTTTATCCAAACAACTTCGATACATATATATATATATATATATATATATATATATATATACTTGATGTTAAATCGATTTTTATACACGTTTTGCATTCGAATCGAGACGGTGTGACACACTTCAAATTGAGAATGAACATTTACAATATTGAATATTGGGAATGTGGATGTGGGAATTAGGAAACACCGATACGAATTAATTTGAAAATCCCTCGAAACAGTTAGTTTTCCAATATCGGATTTGCAAAGACTTAAGAAAAGAAAGCAGAAAGAAAATATCATCGATGTAACCACGAAGTAGTTGAATCACATCTTCGTACATGATCGAATAACCTATAGAGACGTGTCTGTGTATTTATAGATATACAGGTATACGTTATGATAAGCAGTTGGAAAGAAAATTCGTGGGTGTAGGAGGCGCGCGAGATGTACCCGTGAAAAGAGTAGTCGAGGAAGAACGCAAGAAAGCTGACGCTCGCAAGTGTATAATATATACGCGTGTGAAAGTGCAGTTGGTGGTGGAAGAGAAAGAGAGAGAGAGAGAGAGAGAGAGAAGAAAAGTGTAGGGAGGAACGGCAACGCGGTACTCCTGCGAGCGATTGATTTTCTCGATATTTCAAAGAGAGAGGGAAACTTTGGACTATCCGCCTGCGAAAAATGAGGAAACTTTTGCCTCCGAGATTCGCGATCACGTCCTTCGTAACGGCTCCTGCTTCCCAAGTCCAGATTTTCTTGAGCTCCTCGTGTGTTATAGAAAAATTTCCTCCCCACCCCCCCCCCCCCCACCCCCCCTCTCTCTCTCTTCCTAGCCCTTATCCCACTTGATTTTCTCTCACGCATGTGGTCTCTCGACGTCGAGGCCACACTCCAAGGAGAAATGTGCGTGTGTGGCCACCGCAGACGCCTCTCCTCCACGGGCGCTCTATCCGTCTCAAAGTTCGTGGAAAACTTTTGACAACCGAGCGAAAAGTTTTGGCGACGCTGGTGGTCGAGCAAGTTGGTCTGTATGTTCGTTAAAAACGAAAGAATATCAATATCCTAAGTGTCCAGAGATTTAATTTTCTCCGAGGAAGCAGGAGGCTCGCGCGCCTTGTACGTTATACCAACTATACTTTTCAAATTTGATTTCGCCATGTTGCACATACTGGACTCCAACTCCAGGATCGATTTCAATTCTTCTAGGCTTTCCTTTAATATTTATCATTCTTACTCTATAGGCATATTGCGCATTTCCAAAGTTCCTTCAGGTACAAGTTTTCTTGTACACAAACGACACTTATATTTTCTTTTTTGCATCTCGAAACCGTGTGTAATTTACCAAAAAAAATCTAGGATCAAAGTTGTTGGAAATTTATGTTCGATCAGTACTCGGTTGGAATTACAGTCATAGGTAATTATTTATCCAAAGAAAATGATGTAATAATTTAATAAAAAACTTATTAATGCAATTCTAAAAATCAATGTGCCAAAATAAATAAGAATATATTAAAAAAATGAATATTGTCCGAAATATGAAAATTAATTAGTAAAAAATGAATTATCAATTTTAGAATGGCTTTTGAACGTTGTGTTGTCTGATCGTATTAACAAATGGGCCCACTTATTTATGATAATCTCGTTATTTTTCATTGGAGTATCCAAACAGATTCCCCAAGTAATCCGTAAAAATTAGCAAAATCTCTCGGTTACTGACTATAAATATCGAATAATGCACTATATCGTTTTATCCGACACGCACATATTATACGTTTAAAATGCACTTTGTTAAATATTCCATCATCTTTTGAATTCAAGCTCATCGTTCCCTTTCCACGTCTCCTTTATATTACAAGTGGGAACACGAGGAAACGTTAATAAGCGTGCGTATATGTCGGTACGAAACGCTCATCCCCGACTACTACGAAATTCCATTAAGTCGTTTATAATTTGACTTGTCGGACGTAAGAGACCTTTACTCTGGGAAAAGGTCCGTATATATGTACGTTAATTCCAATGATCGAAGGTATAACGGTCAAACAACTTTTTGGATAAACGTACGTTATATACTTTTCGGAAAATAACGCTATTGAAATCGGTGTGTCATATATTTTTGCAATCTATTATTTCTAGTTTACAAAGGATTTTTAATTAAAAATTTATTAAATAAATTAAGGGGTCACCGTGTGCAAGCATGCATTTGTAATAAATATTTATCGGTTTAGAGTGGGTATGCTTTGAAAAAAAGAAAGTATAGGTATATCAACGGTTGGTGGTAATAAACTTTTAGTTTTTAATTAAATCACCCAACTAAAGTTTTATACTTTTGCTCAACAAAGTTAAAAAAAGGGAAAGAGGTAGGTGGGAGGGCGATATAACTGTAAAAATCCGCGCAAGCCCATTTAAAATTTTATTTTAATAATATCCTTTTTTTTGTTCTCTCGATAAGTCATAAACTCCGTTATATTACAAAGGATAAACGTGGACGCAAGAATATACGCGCGTATTTATTAATTCGAATAATCATCGTAAAAAAAAAAAGAAAAGTTAATCAATCCCAAAACGATAAGAATAAGATTTTCTTTGTTCGAATTAGAAGAAAGTTCCATTGGGCCGCGTCCGTCGGATGTAAATAATCATTCGTTGTGCACGATCCCCCAATCAGCGATTACCACACCCATGTGTATATGTATATATATACACGTATATCGAAGGAGCCTTCATAAGTATAAAGGCGAAACCAGTTATGTTTCACACAAAAGAGTCATCTTCGTTTCGTTCCAATCAAGGCCGCGCCGAAGAATGGAAAGGTTCGCATCAAAGAGAAAAAAAGAAAAAAAAAGAAAAAAAAAGGAAAACCGAGTCCCGGCAATATTACCCGGGATAATTGTGACGATCTTTATTTCGAGCACGCGAGCGTTCGAAACGTCGGAACGTAGTTGCACGAGGGACGTCTATATATACGCGTACTTGTAATATTCGAGCCGATAATTTATTTTCTTGGTGGGCGTGCGGTTTTAAAGAGGTCATGCAATGATATCAACACCGTTCGTACGAACCACGCATCGATCAGTCACTTATCGGCCCGAACCCCAACGGACTTTCAAGAAATTAATCATATTTTTCCGCATTTTTTATTTGCACGCTAAAATTACAAGTGACGTCGGATAAATATAAGTGTAATATACGTACTCGCGATAACACTCTCTTTTATTTTGAAATACTATCACTACCATTTCAACCGCACAGATTTATTTAAAAAATTAAAGTTGGACAATATATACCTATACATATATACATATATATACGCATATATACATACACATTTTCGTTTATTTGCTAATTAAAACGAGAGATGCGGCGCCCCTATATCGCAGATGGTGCGTGTCTAAACTTTGCGTATTAATAATAGCTTAATAGGATTCGCAAAAAGCCTCTAAATCCGTGGTATAATCAATAAACAAAGTTTTCACGTCCAATAAAGTTTAGGTGTCCATTTTCAAAGGCTCTCCACACACACGCGCGCGCGCGCCAAGGGAGAGAGAGAGAGGGAGGGAGGGAGGGAGAAAGGGAAGACACGTATATACGTAATCCAGACGTGCTCACGCACAGATGCACAAATTGAGGGAACCTCCGAGTTAATATGATCCGCGCGGCATCCTTAATCCAGCTTGCGTTTCCACCCTCCGACGTTGAACCATTCTTTCGTCTATATGCCCGGTTCCTGCGCGCGTTTCTCGTGGGTGAGGCCGCACCCTCCTGAAAATGAGGACGAAATGGAGAAACGCAGGAGGAACGCTCATAAAGGCAGATGCGAACACGTGCCTTACATACTATACCTCTTCTCCTATCTCTACCCAGTGTGCGAACCTCTTTCGCTCTTTCTCCTACTCCTTCTTATTCTGCATCTGCTGCGGTTTCTCCACCAAAGGGAACAAGACGAGCCTTCATTTTACACACGATTTACGCGTCCATCCTCCTCCAAATACATACCTTTCCGACGATATTTCGATGGGTCGAGCATCTATTTTCGGAAGAGTCAAACACGAGGGAAATTGATTGGTTCACTCGGCCGAGTGATTTAAACCTTTACTTTTACACGACCCCTCTAAGCTTAGGATAATAATACGAAAAATCCTATGGAAAACTAACCAGCATTCTCCCGACTGTCTTTTATTTATTTAACCTCTGATTTATCGGTATTCATTGTGTATTTTTACTATCGGATACATTATAACTTATTGTAAAAGCTCGAATATACATCGGATTTATTTTTAATAAAAAAGATAAACAAAGAAAAGGCTTTCTTAGTTAACTGCGTAGAAATATCTCAGGTATCGTGACGTAAGCGGAAACGAGAAAACTACGGGAGAATGGTAGAAAAATTTATCATTTTTATCTAGGAAAAATGCAGAAATAGCAAACTCTTGAAAACGCAGGATACCTAAAACGAGCTGTTGCAACCAAGAATATTTTACTGTACGTATGCCCCTATATATATAGAGGTTCTTCCCTGTTCTTCTCATAATAATTTCGTCTGTACTTTTTTCCTCTTTTCTACGAGACACGCGGAAAAACGAACCGATATTTGCCAAGTACGTTGCGCGACGGTCGTCTCTAACAAGACGTATTTGTGAGTTGCGCGCAAGTTAAAGAAATTTTATATTGCATCAATACTTCGAACTTTGATAAGAGTGAAAATGATGGGTTGCTCGGCGGAAAAAAAAGTAAGTTGAAATTGAATGATGAAAGAGATGAAAATTCGGATCCGTACAAGAATTCACTTTTCCGTACTGGCGAAAGTCAAGAACAAAATTGTTTAATTTTTTCTTTTTCGAAAAAGTGAACCCATCGGTGATAATATAAAAATATGCATGGAAACTAAATTTTCCGGCTCCGCGTAAATACAATAATGAATTGTATTTAAGATTCAAAGCTTTCGACACCACACGCTCGGGAAGTATAAAATTTTCCCATTCTAAACGTTATATTCCGCGAAAAAGGAAAAGAAATAAATAGATAAATTTAGATACGTAGACCCGTCTATTTTTGTGCAAAAGCAAACATTCATTAATTATCGAATTTGCAACGCACAAAGGCAGCCGTGGAAGGAAAGGGGAAAGGATAGAAGAGACTCATCACAAAGAGCGGCGTAGCCTTTTTAACCCGGACGCGACGTCAAGTGGTTGAAGATCTGCTTTTCCTCGTGCACCTCGTGCTCCTCCTTCTCTCCTATATATATGTGTATATACCTGACGTGAAATTGGATCTCCAGGTAATGGGTGAATTGCGAGCAGGTTGCCTCTCGCTTTAAAGACGCGAGAGAGTAAGACCGAGGGTTAAGCCTGCTGCCATGCAGGAACTCCGCAATTTGTTGCCCACCGTAAACGTTCCGTAACTACTTGAAATTGCGAGGCGCAGCCTCTCGCGAACATTCGATGAAAAAAAGAGAGCGAGAGAGAGAGAGAGAGAGAGAGAGAAGAAAAACCGGGGCATGGGGGAGGACAAGCGAGAAGTAAAGACAACGGAGGCTGAAAACGAAATCCCCCGAGTTTACAAATAAAGGAAAACGTTGCGGGTAGTAGGGTAATTAAAGGTAACTGTATTCTTAAGAATGACCCAACTATATTGTGTCGAGCAATCTCGAACTGCCTGATTTAAATTCGGCGCGTATGTACGTATAAGTTACGAGTTATAAGTTTACCTTTGTTGGTACGAATTACGAGAATGGCGAAAAAAATCCACGTGGACGAAAAGAAAAGCCTCGTAATTGCCTTATTTAAGGAGGACAATGAAAGTGGCACGCGAACCACCGAGCATGAAAATCCACTCGGTTGTTTCTATTGTGTATGCCAACGGTTTATCTTCTCGGTGTTGCGACTAACTTTCGAGGAACTACAACCATATTCGAACTAATTGTATTTATATAAGCAACGTTTATTTTTTGTATAGTACCACTATATGTATAACACAATTTAACTACTTATTAATAAACATCGACAATTTGCTATACGAATTTTTGATCGGAGTGCACTTTAAAGCGATATTTTAATTGTCATTGAGATTTTATTACCCTGTATCGATGAAAGGAACGTCATTCGCTCAGATATTCATCAGATTAGGAAATCAATACGTAACGTAAAGAATGTCATTAATTTGACATTTGCAAGTCGTATCCGTCAATTACTCGTGCAGCGATATACCGGAAAGGAAGGTACGTCATTTCACCAAGATTCACTTTATTTGTACGATTTGTAAAATATTTTATCTCGAGGAAAACACGAGGAAATAAAATAATAGTTATTCAACTATCAAGGATTCCAAGTAAAAAGGATAAACGATAGAATAAGAATCTCGTCGAGATATATAAATACTTGATTATCTCTTTCCAACAATGTATGTAACTGCCAATTAAAAGTTAAACGCTCGACCGTGCAAGTTCAAGTTTCAAATGTAGGATTAACCCGAGCTACTTTTTTCGGAATGATTATACCTATACCACCGAAGAAGCGATATTCTTTACTTCTTTACACTATTATTTTTTCCTTTACACGACAAAAAGACGGAGGGAAAAGAAATGTTTACGAGCCACAGGATTTGAGGTTGCGTAGGAAATTTTCCCGCAACTTCGGAGTTCGGAGTAGCGCAACAGCCAAATTATTCAGATAAAAACAAGAGAGCGCGAGAGAGGTTTTGCGGTGAGATGTGTACGCGTATAACGTACATTCGTACATTCGTGCACTCGTACCTCTTTCCTCGAATTAAAAGGAATACTCGAGTTGTACGCGTACTTCGGTTCATCTACTTGGACTGTGTTTACCACAATTCGTAAGGTAAGCGGGTGAGAACGTTTTAAAAGACAAGGGAAACCCGCGTAGACGTACGGAAGCCCGTTAGATACACGCTATTCAATATTTCACCGGGTGATTTATTCGTAAACAAAGGGGTATATATGGTATATACGTACGCTTCATTAAATTTGCTTTTTCAACGACGATGAGACAATAGTAACCCGCGCGGTGGACACATATCGCGAGGATATATCCTTTCCGTTAATCTTCAATTCCGACCTCCGAGCGAAGCCATTGTGATATTAAAATTTTTAATTCAATAAAAAGAATATTCAATTAACGTGGTCATCCAAAAACATCAAAGCCGAGGCGCGCATAAAGGAATTAGTAAAAGATAAATTAATATATTTAACGTTCTAAATCAAGTTTCTTTTTTTTCCTTTCATTTTCGTCGTTGAATATTTCATTAGTATTGGAAATTCCACGGAGTTGAAGCGATTACCCGTCTTAAAAAGGAAAAATGAAGAGGGCGCAGGTGGGAGGGGGACTATAGAATGCCGAAACCCAGTCAAACAACGCGAGTACGTACCACAATCACGAATCAAGAGTCTCACGGGTAAAAAGGCGTTAGATAACCGCGAAGTAAACCCAACAATATTTGATTATTCCCTGCTGTGCGGGCGGTGTGCGTAGGTGCGCTGGCCCTCTCAAAAATTCGAGTCGTGTACCGTCGTTCAGAACGCCAGCAAATCGTCCGGGCCGTGCAAATCGACTTTGCAATTCATCCTACTCCAGACGGATCCGCATATCGTATAGGTAGACAGATATACACCTCTATACGTATGCGGTACGCACGGCCTATCATTATTAAGAGGGATGACGGGAAGAATCGTCGTCACGTCAGTTTGCCAATTATCGCGTATTTTTCTAGACACACCGATTCGCGCTAAACGTACGCGAGTGAAAAGGGAAAAATAACGTCGGATAGTAAGATGTAGCAGCACGATTACGGGGAGAGGGGGAGGCGGAAGACGAGTCAGAAGGAGAGTCAGACCGAAGAAGGGACGTTGAAAGTTCAAAGCGTCCTCGGTGTGTTTCCAAATCGAATTTCCGAAAATCCCTGGAAAATCCTGAACAACGGCCGAGCCGTTCGTAAATGTATTGTCCGTGTTTTCTCTCTCGCTCGGTTTTTCGCGCAGGGGTGGACAAAATGGGGAGAAAATGGTGGGACAATGCCGAGACTGATTGCGAGCCGCTCGGGCGAAAACTCGACCCCGAAAATAAACCGAATCGTTTCGAAGGAGGAGGCCGGGCCACGCACGACACCCCCTTTGATAATTCTATCAGGCAGATAACCTGGGATGAAGCCCCGTCGCGGTAATCGGATTTGCCTTGCTTTCTTTTTTCTTTTTCCTCTTTCCGCGCGACGATTTGACATCCTGTGCGGTGTCCTGCAACCTCGACTCGCCGGGACAATCCTCGAAGACACGCGTGTCCTTTCGGTCTGCTATATGCTCGACCACGCTTTTCGATCTTTCTCGACGCGTTCACTCCTTCTTCAAACTATTGTTTGGAGCAATTAGACCTAAAGGGACTTAACCGTTAGCGGTGTACGCTACTCGAGAAAATGTTATTGGAAAAAGAATCGTACTCACGGTTTCTTCTCTCTCTCTCTCTCTCTCTCTCTCTCTCTCTCTCTGTACCTTCCCTTCGATTTACCTCTACATCCAATTACAATTTCGATAGATCTCGTTTTACTTTTAAAATACACATGTATAGATTCCACGTATTCTTTTTGATTACGTTAATATTTATTGAATCGTCTCTGTTCTTTCGTTATAATAAATGAATATTTATATTAAAAACTCTATCTCCCAGATAAGGATAAAAAAAAGGAGAAGAAGCGTTCAACACTTTTTGACAAACGGTCGCGTGTAATAGATTTTTTGTCGGTATGAATGGTCGAGTCAAAGTTGCGAATAAAAGAGGGCTGGCAACATAAATTTAAAACTCGGTATAGAATCTTGAAAGTTTGATAATCCTTAAACTGCATAGGCGAGCCGAAAAAAGAGAAGGTTTCGCGATCGGACACTTTATATTCCGAAAAAGATAAAAGTATTTAGAGTTTTCCATATTCATCACTCGACAAGCGACTGCTCAAAGTTCCTAAACTCGATGAATTTTCATCACTAATAAATTTCAGTTTTAGAATATACCGGAGACTCCGATGTATAACTTTATATTCCAAATATACATATATATGTATGTATGTGTGTATGTGTACGTGTGTGTGTGTGTGTGTGTGTGTGTGTGTGTGTGTGTGTGTGTGTGTGTACGATACAAGGTACGCGTATATATATTGATAATTACCTCTGTGTATTCATATACGTGTACTTAATGGGAGAGCATATTCGAAAATTAGTCGGTCGTCGAGGGAGGATAAAAATGGAATAATAAAGCAATTGGTCTAGGATCCTCGGTTATAGATTGGGAATCGGTATTTCATCGAGTTGACGGATCGAGGCCTGAGGTTTGTCCTTCCAGGGAGTGTAGACCCTAGACCCTTTCTTCTTCGTCTCCTTTCGAGTCTTCGAGGCATTGTAATTCCAACCGAAGAGTTTCGGTAGTGGCAGGCAAGTCCCTACGTGCCTCGCATGTCAAAATCGACACATAAAACTGCGGGGAGACAGTTACGCTCTCGGGTAACGTATCACCGGCACGTGTCAGCATTGGCGTTACTGCTATTGGCATTATTGCAAGAAAACTCGTGGTAGCGACCGACCGACCGACCGACCGACCGACCGAGCCACTGTACACTGCACTCGGACGCAAAGCAATCGTAAATAACCGCGGTGACTCTACCTGCCTCCTCCTCCTCCTCCTCCTCCACCTCCTCCGAGTGATTAAATATATAGTAGTATATCGTATATAGTTTTCCGGTTCGTCGGCATCGATTTCAATTACACTTTTGAAGAACCCTGATTTTTTTCTTTCTTTTTCTTTTTTTGGTAAAGACTTAGTTCCCGAGTTAGTTATCCGTGACCAAGTTTTCGGAAGGAGTAATCTCACGCGCGTTATTGCTTACCCGAACTTTCTGCCAACCCTCGCACTTTTCGGTTATCATTCGGCCGTTACACTTTTCCTTTATTGCTCTGGATTTACTATGTGCTTTACGACTACGAAATATTATGTTATAGTTACCGTTACCTCTCTCCTCTCCCTCCTCTCCCCCCCCCCTCTCTCTCTCTTCCTCCATTCCTCGGTTATTAAATATATTTTTAGACGAAAAAATAATTAAATTTGCCTCGTTGGACGATCTCGTAAAAGTTAGTCAAACGTGGAGGAATCGATGATTAAACAAAGTTTCTATTTTATCGTTAAAGTTACACTTATAATATATGTTTGAAGAATCATTTTTTGTCAAACATGTCCTTTATATCAAAATAATCCATATCCCTGAGAGCAACTTTTACAAGTTATACCGTTTTCTTTTTCCAAAACTTGGTATTAAATCTTCGAAAATATTGGTAATCGTTGATAATTAGTACTTTCTCATTTACGAGAATTATTAATTGATTAAATTAATTTATCTTTTAATCTATTATTAGATATATATTTATTACGTTACGAATAGTTATATCATTTGAGGTTAGGTTCTATTAGATACTTACTATACGCCCAGTTTTGCTTTATTATTGCAAGTAAATGCCCTGCAGTTCATAAAAATTATTTACTTCTAATATCTACCACCTTCGTCTGCAACGGAAAAGTCAGATTGGGCATAAAATGGAGAGTTTACATCCTATCTTCCGGGCGTAAGATGTCACTTTTCGTATCCTATGGGAGTAAAACGCCTCCTTAATTTGGTATACTCATGTTTCTTGGTGGGCTGAATAATATGGCCTTAAATATTTATATTTCAAGGTCAAGTTAACTTAAAAAATCACTATTTTAATCCGAAATTTGATACACCCAAGTTTTTTCGTACACCGGATTTGGAAAAAGATGAAAAGATACACGAAAAATAAGAAAAAGGTGAAATCATATCTATAAACAAACAAAATTGTATGCAGCAATAGCTCTAGTTATAAGAATTCATAAGTTGATTGTTAGTTGCGGATTTGTATTCGGCACGTAGTGATGGAATTTTGAGTATTTATATCATTATCATTCATTTGGAACGCGCATCAATTTTTGTTCAGTTTTGATATTCTGGGCGGTAATGGATTAAACTAACTTTGAGGTGATATTATTCAAGGTCAATGTTCCTCTACATTTATCGTATTATTTTTTCCTTAACGAAGATGCAAGGTTTTGCTTAAAAAAACATCAATCAAATTAATAATTAATATTATATGTAGTTGGTGGTAGAGATGTTTACCATTCCCGCCCTCTGAAGGTTAAATAATATAAACATTTGGTGGTTATTACAGATATACAGATAGAACGACATCGATACACATACACATACACATACACATACACATACACATATCATGCAGAAGAGAATGTAACGTAAGAGAAAGACATGGTCATGCAAACGAATGCAAACGTAAAAATGTGAACTCACAATTGAAATACAATAGTATCCCAGCGACGAGAACAAATATGACGACGAGCAGTACGAGGAGCAGCAACAATATAGTTGGCCTGCACCAAGGATTCCCTCGCATCTCGGTCTGGGAGGCCTCTTTGGCCCTCTTCTGTTCGACGACACTCGATACACCACTGGCGTTGACCACCACACCTTTGCACGGATAGTGAGGTGACTTTTTGTCATCCCGAAATCCATGATCGTCCTCGGGATCGGAGTAAACTCCGTAGGCCTCGAAATTATTTTTCCTATAACCATTGATTTTCTCCTGCGCGCCACCGGGCTCTTCGTTCTCCGGGTTGCTCTTCCTCGAATAATTACCAACACCTAGCGTGCCGGAGGAGCTCTCGCCGATTTTGAGAGTCTGCTCGTAAGACTGCTTGTTAACGGTATCGCTACCGGGATACCTCGAGGAACCACTGCTAGGCCTTTCGTAACTCTTGGAAGTTGTAAGCTCGTATTTAATCCCTTCGTAGACCTTGGCGCGGCCAGTCGTTTCGTATCCGGTGCCACCGCCGCCGCCACCACCACCACCACCAGCCCCCGACGACAAATTGCAAGCTGCGCCTCGGTCGTATTCGCTGTCGTATTTGACGGTGGACGCCTCGTATCGCGGTAGCGTCCCGTATATCTTCCCCGAGGTGTGATACGTCCTGCCGGACAAATCCTGCTGGCTCGCGAGATCGTACGCCTGATCGTGGTTATTCGTTTTGACGCCCGACTCGTATCCCTTGGTGCTCGCTACATCGTACGTGACTTTCGCGCTCGATTTCTTCGGCTCGAGTTTGAGAGTTGTCTCCTCGGCGTACCGAGCGTATTCGTACTCGGTGAGGTCGCGGGAGTACCGGCGAGTCCCATCTTGGATCGGATCGGAAACGTAGGTCCTTACCGATTTGGATGGATCGGTCCTCTCGTACGGCGCGTCGAGATCCGATTCTTGGTACGTTCGTTCGACTCTACCCCTCTCGTACCGCAAGCTACCATCTTCGGGATATATTCGGTTGTCGTAACGGTCGAGATTGTCCCGGTCGTACGGTGAGATCTTGCGATCGTAGGTACCGGTGGTAGGGCCGCTGCGAATCGGATGGTACACTCGATCGAGGTACCCGGTCTCGGCGACCCCGTAACCCAAAGAGGAGGCTGCTAAGCTCGCGGCCTCTTGGTGATAAATCGATTTGACGGCTGCGGCTGCGGCTGCGGCGTCGTAGTCCGCGAGGTAACGGGAGGACCTGCGCTCGCTACCATAGTCCATTGAGCCCTCGACGACGTTGGGCAACTTGCTGTTCAAGTTCTCCCCTAGGGACTGTTGGTGCGAGTGACCTCCCACCGCTTCGGCATGCTCTACCACTAGGTTTGGAAGCCGGGACGAATTGTGCGAGCTATCTGGCGTATTCTCCGTCAGGTCCAGCCTCAGGCCTGTGCTGTTGGTCCTGCGCATCTTCCACCATTAGCATGATCGCTGCCGGTTCTGCGATTTCTAGTTTCTTTCACAATCCTTTTTTCCCCCCTTATCTTACTCGCTAGCTTTCCTTACCAGTCTTCTTCGGATTAATGCTATTGCTATTTTGTTATTCTTATTGTTGCTATTATTATTGTTATTGTTATTTAACTCGGAATCAGGTAGGTTAGTGATACATTTATTTGGTTAGTAAGCGTGTCATCGATGAGATCGATGTGGAAGATAGTAGATTATTCCATTGTAGGCGGAAGTGTTACGAGTCGGTTAGTCAGAGGGGGTCGGATCTCTGGAATCAAGAAACAAAATAAGCACACTGTTAGTATCACCACGTTACGTCAACCATGTTAATATTTATATAAATATATGTAATGTTAAATATTTATACGTATGGATTGTCATGTATATACATTATTTAATCGAAAAGTTTAATCTACAAAAACTGTTTCGCAAGGTATAATAAATTCAAAAAAGTGTCGCAATATGGCATCTACATCTCCATTTTCTCGAAGGACGAATAATCAATCCACGTTGCAGCGTACTTGCATATAAAGTGCGAGAGTTCGTGTAAAATACCTCCGAGTCCAGGATACAGGACAATGAGTAAGAAGACGAAGGACGAAGGACGAGAAGAAGAAGAAGAAGAAGAAGGGGTAGGTGGAGGAGGAAGAAAAGTGGAAAGGGCAAATGCAACGACAGTTTCAAAGGCGACTATGCTATTCCGCATGCAAATATGATTAGTTCCGGAACGTAACTTCATTTGCGTACATTATAAGCGCGGATAGCTCATTTTATGCAAAAGACTCGCGGAAACGTTCAGTACGAGGACAAGGGCAAACTAGGATGACGATGATGGAAATGGTGCACGAAGCACTCTCTCTCTCTCTCTCTCTCTCTCGTATGTCTTGTGTTACGCGAATGAAATATTTTACGTTGAATCAATGGAATTAATCGTCGAGTATCTTCACTTGGCTAACGTAATAAAAAAAGGACGTTGAGCGAACGAGTATGAATAATTTAAATGTAATCTTTGTACATTTTCATTTTATAAATAATTACGTTTGAGTGTGCTGTTACGCACGACTATATTGTGACTCGTGCTACTTAATATATTATATGCAAGTATATTTTATGGACTATAAATATTGTAATATGTATGTATACATATTGAGTATACCACGTCAAATCAGCAGATGAAAATTTTAAATTCTTTATGTCCTGGGAAATGACATTTTGTGTTGTCTAAAATATGTAAAACATGTTACAACAGTAACTTAGATGTATAAAAAATTATTGAACATCGAGTAATAATTTAATTATTATTAAAATTAATCAACTAAGACATTCCGTACTAAGAGTTTTGAGCGTATTGCATTCACCGAATGTTAATTAAAAAGCCACTTCACCGAAAAGGCTGAAAATGTAAGATTAACAATAAAACGTGTTTTTAACTTACTCCAATAGACCAGAGTTTAAAATTAATGCAATGAAAGAAATTTATTTTCAAAATTATTACAAAAAGTTAAATTGTTATTTAACTAGTTTTATTCCTACTATATTAAAATTTTGGTGTATGCGATGAAGTGGTCCTTATAATATCCTACGGTGCATGCATTATGCTCAAAAATAAAATTGATCAATTTTAATAGTAATCAAAGTATTTTTGAGTATCCAATAATTTATATTCCGAGTATATTATTTTTACTACTAAAAACCACTTAATTGGTACACACGAAGTACATGTAATTAGCAGTATCTGTGATTTATTTCATTGATACGCACCACACCCATCAAAGTTAAAAATCAATATGTGTGATTTTTTGATGAAGGCTAGTAATAGTATACATTAGAATTCAATTAATCGTTGTCATTGATCTATATTGATTTCTTCAAGTAATTTCCAATATAAAAGGTATCTCTCATTTTTTCTGTAGGAGATATACGGCCATGAAAAATAGATATATTAATTAAAATAACAAAGTTTCTTTCGAAATTAATAACTCTTTGTGTACCTAACAAGGGTAGTACTTGACTTCCGGTTAACGGATATTTACCAAACTCTAGGACATGATTTCTACTATAAAAGTATGAAGAAACCCGGAGCTACAAACTCTAACGTTCTTTTTTACGATCGATATAAGTAAATAATGAAAAATCCACCTAAAGTAACCTTTGATTTTGGTTGCTTACAACACAAGTACAAATAATATGTTACATTAAAAACTAGGTTCAGAAGAAAGTCCAGATCTAGTAGATTGGAGCTAAAAAAGAAGCTCAAAGATCTAAATTTATGAAAGAAGAATGAATTAAGCAATATTTTGAATACATGGTTTATTTAAAAAAGTTACTGATTTTTTAGGCTAAACAATCTTTTTATTTTTCGTTTTTCCATAACTTTAGATTCGATCAAGATATTTATTAATCTACTAGATCTGGAATTTCTTTTGAACTTAGTTTTGAATGTAATATATTATTTGTATTTGTGTTATAAGTAAGCAAAAACCAAGGGTTTTATTCGATGAATTTTTTTATTATTTGTTTACAAGTATCGTAAAAAGAGCATTGACACATGAAATTTCGGCTTTCTCCATATTTTTATAGTAGAATTCGTATCCTATAGAGTTTGGTAAATATCCGTTACTCGAAGGTTAAGTATTCTCCTTGTAAGTTACGAATTTAACAATTTTTACATATTCTAGGCAACAAAAGTACCATTACCCAAAATTTAGAGAATTTAAAAAGTGTCATTTATTTGTCAAAGAATGTCCCATATATATATATATATATATATATATATACATATATACACAGATACATGAATATTTACCGATTATTATTTACGGCACAACATTCAGTACACATCGATGTTACGAGATAATTATTTCGTTTGAATTAAAATGTCTTTGTACATCCTGTAAAATATTAGAAGATATTCTCATTTTGTACAATATCTCGATTGAAATTAGAGTTTATTTGTTCTAACGGGCGGCTGATAAATTTAAGCGCAAGTGGATTTAATGCGGCACGGAGAAATTAAAACTTTCACGAGGAACTACCTACTCAAGGTAATTAAACTTTCAAGGGCTACGTATAATCTGTCTGCGTAGCTTTTTAAAATATTTATTTATGTCGCTAGTACGTCTGATAAAAAAAAAGTAGCCGAGTAACTCGTGCAGTTTAATTAAATTATGAAATTTAATTTAAATCTAATAATGTCCCAAGAGCATCCCGTTAGTTTCCGGGTGAAATCCGGGTGAAATCCGGGTGAAATAAGAAAGATATAGGAATGGTAGACGGTAATCGGAATCCCATGAATCGTTATCTTGTCCAGGTAGAGGGAGTTAGAGGATTCGGTAAGACCGAGCGTTATTAACCAAAATACCGCCTCGCCAGGATCCTGAAACTATGTCCACTCTAATGACGAACTGTGCCAAAGTTCTCCGATACCAGAAACCCTAGACCGTCCAGCCGGATATTTTAGGCCCGAAATCCGGTGGTCGTCGTCGCCGAGCAATATTCTCGACTATAAGTGTGAGTGAGTGTGTGTGGGCGCACACCCACCCAGCCATATGTATATATATATAGATAAGGAAAGAGAGGGGAGAGTTGGCTCGATGACGATCAGGGCGAAACTCCCATGGAGCTCGAGGTGGCCGGCCGGTAGCGAACGCGGCCAAAGATATTCCCGAAATTGCTATACACCCACGGTGTTGCGGACGTATTCTGGTGCTCCTGGTATAATTGAGCCTCGGTATGCCGGGTATAGTACTGACGGCGACGTTCCTGCGGGAACGCTAAGGAGAATACGCTGGGACTCGCACTCACTCTCTCACTCTCCCACTCTCTCCCGATATCCTCGGGGGGGATCGATACGTCCGAGTATTCGTGGCATCCCTACCCTATTCTCGGGAGTCGGGCCTCGGCAGTCGGCTCCGTACCGTACCGTACCGAGACTCGAGGGCCGAAGAGCTAGAGGGGTGTAAACCGGGACCATCCTCGCGCGAGATATGATGCTCTCTCGGCTTTTCGCCTCTACCATCGGGAACGTGCCTTTCGCGAAGACCGTAATTTAATAATGGATATACCGAGCTGAGTCTCCCTGCACCTTCGAGAACCACCCGTCGCTTCTCTATACCTTTTGCCAAATCAATCGGTTTACCTATATATACATCTATATACATCTATCTACATCCATACGCGTATATCTGGGCGCGTAGTCGGGCATGGTCTTGCCAATCAGAAGGGGATATTTTAGACGTCAATGCCTACTGTATTATCCGATCTACGTCCTTATTATTCCCAACCTCAATCTTCTCCTTCATTTATATATACACATACTATTTCGTTCAATTTAATTGATCGATATACCTATACCGTATCGAATGGCACGACTCGTTTTCCTCATTATAAAAATAGTAAAGAAACAGTGACTCTCTTTTCATCTTAAATTTGTTGCGATAATTCAGGCATCAGCTGATCCGATGGAAAACTCAAAGTTTTACCGATAAAGGATATTGGAATTTTCATTATTAATGTCGCTTAATCCAATTACACGGAGATAATTACATTTTTAACAGTTTAATTATTATTATCATTAATTTCACTATTTTATTTATTTAATCACATTAATTTTTATTTTATATATTTATCGTACGCTATCTGTCATAACGATCGTAATTGCAAACCAATATTATTATATACTTCGTAACTGTACATTTCGGCAAGAAAAAATGTATCTGTGTATACCTTGACCAGGCTTACCTAATACTATCTCTATACGCAGTATACGGTGTAAACCTGGTTCCCAGCGAAAAATTCTTTTCTTTTCGTGATCGTGATATAACTAACATACTATTTTTTGCATTTTTCGTGATGGAACCCAGGTTTAACCCAAATTCCGACTAGAAATTCGAAAATTCAAATCAGTGTCAAAGGTGCAGATTTATTTTTCTGGACCTGTGTAATTAAATATATATTTTTACCACAGAATAGAAAAAATACGTAATTGATATATTAACTTTTAAAGCGAACACAAAAAGAAAAAAAAATTCATAACTGTAATTGCTAAAAAAAATTATTGATTTATTAATATTTGATGTAATGCTTCCAGTGTAACGTAATACTATAAAAGATTCAACTCAAAGAAAATTGCGAACGTCGTCGAGGATAATTAAGTTATCTTATTATGTTTTGCAGTATGAACCTTGATGTATTATTTAAATTAAAATTGACGTTGAAAGTTTGCTGTAAGCATTATTATTAGGAAAAATACTACTGCTACTATTTTAATATGCGTACATTACGAAACGAAAAAAAATTTAACAAATAATATTGTATTTTACAGTTGAGATGAATTATTAATGTACAGTGCGCGTATAATCATATTTTATTAATGTAATATCCATTAAACTAGAAGATTATAATAAATTTACGATCTATTTAAAATAATTATACGCATTAATGTGAAACGACTGTGCGAAAGCATTTTCATTAAACATTTAATTTCTAAATAAATACACGTTAAAATAAGTTAAACAATTACGTTAATCAATAATAATAATTCGTGCAATATGATTACGCGTGTTTTATATTTCTAACCTGCAACGGTATTGTTAATTAAAAAAGGAAGACATTACGTCTGAGCACGAGAAAATATCCGAATTCACGATGAGTAACAAAGTCCGAGTGACAAACGCGATGATCGATTTAGACACCAATTCTAAATGTACTACTGCAGAATAATTACTATACAAAGGGTGCACGCGATTTTATCAACCTTCCGCGTATAATTTAATATTTTATTCCTCGTACTTTCGCGCATTTAAAAATTACCGAGAAATTTTCTATAACACGTTACAGCAGTCGACTATATCTAAATATCAATTTTACCAACTATCTTAGATTCAGGTTAATAGCTAAAGCAATTTTGCGCGAGAAGTGCGTGGAATAACCAACGCGTTGCTAATTTAATTCGTCAGAAAATTACATTCGCGAATTGCAAAAGAAAAAAAAAACTTGCCGAAAAAAGAGGAAATTTTCATTGCGTTTAATCAGCGCGATAAAGTCCACTCAGGTACCTCCATCGCAATACCAAAGGCATGGAGAAAAAAAAAGAAGAGAGAAAGAATCTGAGTATTGTGTAAGCGTAAAGCGAATCTCACCGATAGTAGTCTATATAGAGTAGGTATAATAATAATAATAAAGCCATTATCGTAGCTGAGTATTTCGTTTACTTCTTTCGCGATCGGTAGAAAGATCTTTTCCACGATTCGTTTTCGTAAACCGTAATACCCACACCTCCATATCGCTCTTTATTTTTCTATTTTCCGTTTCTAATTTATCTTTGAACCCCTCTACTCTCTCACCCTTTCGCGTTTTCCTATTTCGGACCCTGTCAACGCCCCGCAAAAACTTGTGAATTATTTATGCGACGCGCTTTTTTCTCTCTCTCTCTCTCTCTCTCTCTCTCAGTCTCTCTCAGTTGTCGTTGCACTCGGTTCCCGCAATGCGGAATGCAAATGCATCTTCTTTTTTACCGCGCCTTTGAATGTTTAATGGCGCGCGGGAATGGCTATCGCGTCCGCGCATCCGACGCCCTGCGTTTTCGCTATCCCCGTACCATCCCCATCGGCATATAAAATTGATACCAATCGGATAATGTAGGAAGTAATCAATTGGGAATTGTATTTTTGAAATAACGTTCTCGGGATGCGATAACCGATTTGTTCTTCTCTCTCTCTCTCTTTTTCCCTTTTTAAACTTATATTTATATATACATGTATAGCATTAAAAGTATTTTTGGCGTACGAAACACTCGGACGCGCGAGATTGCGCGTTCGATAAACGGCAACATATTTCGCGAAAAGAATTTATTTGGGAATAATGTTGTATGTGGATATATGTGCATATATACCTAAGACTACATTTACCATTGTATTATTTATTTTAATTAACGATTCTATTTTAACTATAAACAAAGATAATTGTCAGTGTACACACATATATGTAACGTATATATATACATATATATATATATATACGTATACAATTCAATGAATTGCTCAAAATGAATATGTACATTTTCAATTCGGAAATTATTAAAAATTGTAATTATCTTATTTTGAATACGGCTATTCATATCCTATTGAATTTCACGCGTATTATTTGAAAATTAATTAATTTACAGTGTATATACAAAGCGCGTCACTTATTTACCTGCTATACACGTGCTCGCGTTATGTAGAGATTTTGCATATAAAATTAATACACCCGTGTTACAATACGTGTAATTGAAAAAAAAATTAATAACAATCGATGTAGCATACATTCCGATGTGTATACGTTAAGTATCGATTGAACAGTTAATTTGTTGCATTAGATTTTTAATTTTAACGACACGACACGACATTTCAACGTAATTTTCGTAACCGGATTATTGTGATACGGTCGTTTTGTAATCGTACAATATAGATCGATAAAACGTATTTAATAGAGTCAGTTGAGGATTACTTTATCGTATTTCCGTTTAATCTTCGTCCAATCTCCACCGATCAACCTTTCCAATATCTTCACCTACGCAATCTTTATCTCCGTGATTTTGGTGTCTGATCGTACATTTGAAAAGAAAGAATACGCTACCTCAAAATAATCGTTGAGAATTCGTATCGCAAGTTGAGAAAGCACAATAAGAGAGAGGGAGAGAGAGAGAGAGAGAGAGAGAGAGAGAGAGTGAGGATGGTAGATAGAAAAAAGGTTGCGTCGTTGACTGTGACGAGGTAACTGTTTTAACGGTTATTCCTAAAGTTCCTCGCACTCGCTAACTACCGGTGTAATAACGCTCTACGAGAGTATCCGCGCATTGCGTTGTCGAGGTTCTCTCTATCGAGAGAGAGAGAGAAGAGAGGAGAAGTAACCGCTTCTCGAGAGAAATCCATTTTGCAGGACCAGTTGGAACAAGCATCGTCGATGCGTCGCTCGTGCCTTCCCGAGTACAGTGCTCTCGCGTGTTGCCAATCGCGCGGGTACGAGTTTTCGAAAGTTACGTATTAGGCACTTGAAGCATAATGGATGCAATCAAACGTTGCGATTACGAGCCGGAGCGTTAAGAGAATGTGTGTATCTCTCGTTTCGTATTAGGACTTATTCTCGAGTTTTCCGGCTGTCTCTATCTCCATCTCTCTCTCTCTCTCCCTCCCTCCCCCTCCGTGTGTATATATACACCCGTGTTGGGAATTCAACTTTACAAAGTTGCGACGAAGAGAGGGCGGGTTCTCCCTTCCCCGGGAAAAGTGGATTATAATTTATGCCACGGTTTAAACTCCATTATTTCTTATATTTCTCTAATTGGAATTTAAATTCATTAATTATCTTACGGTTTTCCGCGTACTACAGAAACGTTTTGTCGTTATTATTATTTTCTAATTCTTTTCAACCGTCCTATTAATACTCGCGGACACATTGACACCTACGTACACATGTACACTTATATTTATTTTCGTATACCTGCTAATTAATGGGCCCACCCTTAATTTAGTAATATCGATAAATATATTTTCCGACAAATTTGATAATTTTATGCGTACACCGGTGGCTTTGATATATACGAAGCATTCCATTTAAAATCAGAAGATGAAAATTAAAAAAAATTATTGTTATACTACTAAACAAACTCCTTTTGAACCTAGAATATCTAAACAAATTTTTAGATGCTCCACTGACATATAACAAAAGTTATTAATAACTAAAAAACAGATATTTTCCTACTTTGCACTTATATCACCAATTTTCATCAATTTATAAATTTAAAAAAATATAGATACCTTTAACATTGGAAATTACATAAAAATTTCAATGAAATTTTAATGATAACCATTAATTGAATATCATTGCATTTTCACTGACCCTAACTCACTAAAAAAACATATATTTTTAATTTCTAACATTGTTCGGCACAATTGATATTACTGAAAAAAATCACAAATACTTTTAATTACATGTACTTTGTGGGTACCAAGCCGCTTAGTGGCATAATTGAGGGGACAAGCCTGAATTAAAATTGAAGCACATCTGTTCAATATTAACAATTAATAATTTTTTTCATAACAATTGAAAACACTTCTTATTAATTATTTGCAATAAATTATATTATTTTTAACTTCTATTTAAAATTTTTTTGGCCAATTTATGTGTTAGATAATTATTTTAATTAATTATGAGACTTTGTATTCTGATTTTTACCATAATGGACTTACCGCAGGATCTCTGGATCCACTTCATCGAATAGGCTGAAATTTTAACAGTAACTTTTAGATATGCGTCTAATCCACTTGAATCGAACAGAATTTTAATAAAAGTTTAATATTTATTTTAAAAAATTATTTAGCTTTTGTTTGCACAATCTTTTAATTTCCCAAAATAATTTGATAAGAATATTTTTTTATTACAATGTTAACACAGAGTGCATCATTCAAGTGGATTAAAATCATATTCAAAAGTTACTGTTAAAAATTCAGTCTATTCGATGAAGCGGTTCCTCAGTTTTCCTGTGGTAAGTCCTGTTACCACATGATTATGATAAAAAATCATAGTACGGAGTTTCATAATTAATGAAAATATTTACGCTATATATCAATTGACTAAAAAAATTTTAAATAAAAGTTAATAATAATACAATTTGTTTAAAAAATTAAGAAATGTTTTCAATTGTTATAAAAAAATATTAATTGTTAATATTGAATAGCTTCTTTCCAATTTTAACCCAGACTTGTCCCCTTAATAGGATACAAAATATATACCTTTTTCTGTAAAGCTAACTGCAAAAATAAAAAAGTTCAACATGGCTGTCAGTTGTCTTGGGACATTCTTCAATTCAAAGTAATTAACAATTATAAAAATACTGATAATTTCTTCTTTTCATTTACAACAAAAAATATCTGTATCAATTTTCTGCTGAGTTTAATAGTTTCAGAGAACAAAATTCATAAAAGCATTGGTACAACGAAAATAATCATAGATATTCGTATCATATTTCTATATGAATTTTTTTCTCTGAATCTATTTATCTCGGGAGAAAATTAATACACATATTTTTTGTTGCAAATGAAAAGTAGAATCTACCAGTATTTTTAAAATTGTTAATTATCTTGAATTGAAAAAGTTCATGTTCATCGGCAACTGACAGTTATTTTCACAGAAAAAGTGTACATATTTTTTATCCTATTAATTACGTCACTAAGCGGCTCGGTACCCACAAAGTACATGTAATTAGAAGTATTTGTGATTTTTTTTAGAAATATCAATTCTGCCGAACAATGTCAAAAATCAAAATATATGATTTTTTAGTGAATTCAGGTCAGTAAAAGTTTTATAATTGAAATTTCATTGAAATTTTGATGAAATTTCTAATCTTAAAGGTATCTATAATTTTTTTTGTGGGATGCATATATTTTGGTCATATAAGTGGAAAACAGGAAAATGTGTTTCTTGGTTATAATAATTTTTGTTATATGTAAGTAAAGCATTTAAAAATTTGTTCACATATTCTAAATTCAAAAAGGAGTTGTTTTGCAGAATATCAATACTTTTTAAATTTTCATTTGTTGTTTTGAAATGAATATCAAGGGGCGCGTGTCGCGCACCCGAGGCAAGTATAGGTACGCAGCACAAGTCTTGTATACAGCTAAAACGAACTTCCGGTTTTGACTTTTATACATATATTCATTAAAGTAATTGTTGTAGCGACACATAGTAACAGCTCAACGAATGGCTAATTTTAGTTAAAGTAACGATATTTGTATGGGTGTGCGATCATGAAATCATTAAGTAAATTATCGTATAGATTTAGAAAAATGGCGTGGAACCGCGATTAAAAAGTAGTTGGAAAGCGTAACGAAGAGAAAGGGAAGGATGTAAAAAGAAATTAGGTATAACTGAAGAAAATATGAGGCGCTAACGTTAAGAGCTCAGTGAAACATTCATTAAAGTTGGTAGGTAGTTTATTTGAAGGAAACCAACACCACGCACCGGTAAGGTTTATCCCCTTAAGCACAGCAGGGGTATAACAAAAGAAAAAGTACATATAGAAAAACAGGGAACGGTCGGAAGAAAGAGAGAGAGAGAGAGAAAGAAAAACAAGTCCAAGTCCAAGCCGGAGAATTAGGCGAGGACGGTCAGAGGCTCTCGAGGCCAGTATACACGTGGGATGAGAATGGTCTAGTTCATACATACATAGAGTTATCCGTGAGTACGTGTGCTCCAAGTGGAAGAGGGGGTGGGTATACTGGAGCTTGGGAATATACCGCGAATGTACCCTCGCACCGCAAGAGAAGGGCAGAATGAGGGACTCCTTTTATTTTGGTATTTATTTAACGAGAGTGTCGCCCAGAGGAAGTTCCCTTCTACTCTGGATACACGGTTCGGTGTACACCTCCACCCTTCCACCCTTCCACCCTTCCACCCTCTGCCCTCTGCCTCTGCCCTTACCCTCGAGCGAGGAGAGAGTACCCTCAGGGGTGTACTGCTTGGACGGACGCACAAGTGCCACACTGGCTCTCCGTGCAGGCTACACGGCAGTGCATCGACGAGCCTCCTACCGTTTTACTCTTATTCTACGTGCCCGAGTGCTTTACCCAATACGCCTATATATCTCTTCGTACGGATGATGTAACGGCTCCTAAATTCGATGAGGGAAAGAAATGGTGGTGAGCTCCACACACCCACACTCGCACGCGCTGGACATTTCGCTCGAGCAACTCGAGTGGAAGGCGTTGCTTCAAATGGAAAAGCGATAACGGAAATGGCTTTGAGCTCCTCTTGTGTACTACTGTATGTACTCTTCTCTTTCCTAGATATACCATGTGTGGACGCGAAAGTCTCTGCGTGTGCGTGCGTGTGTGTGGCACCGACCGCGAGAGGAAATTTCGAATGGACGGAATGCTAGATCTAACAATCCAAATATTCTTTTCGATTTTTCGTAATGTTTATTACTATTGCTTACACCTTGACTTTCCAATTTTTACATTACGGATTAAATAACGTTGTTACATACATTTGACATTTGGAAATATACTTTGCAGGCTCTAAACTCTATTTTTACGTTACCCAGTTTACCGATCACAAATAATTGTTCAAATTTGGATACTATTTCCGGTGTGCCAAAGACAACTTTTATCCTCCTATCTTATCAACCGCTAAACAAATTAAGTTATAATTAATAAAAATATAATAATATTTGAAAAAGTGGAAGGCGCACGTTTGTTTACAAACAATTGAGCTATGTGGAAAATTTGAAATAAAAAAAATAATCGGTTTTCCAAGAAACCTGTTACCAAGAAGGGTTGATTATTGATTTTTATTTATACTTTTGGCAAGAGATTTCTTGGAAGCGCGATAGAATTTTAGTTTGAATTTTTTCCCAGAAATTAATTGTTCGTAAACAAAGATACTTATTTTCGTATACTCATTCAAATATTATCATATTTTATTAACTGTAATTGAATTATGGATTTAGCTCCGTTAATATGGTAGGAAGCATAAAAGTTGATTTTGGTTCCTCTTGAAAAAAAATTATTTATGCTACACTAAAAATGTATTATCCTCTTTTTTATTGACGCAAATGCGAGGCACAAATTCGTTACTTGTCGATAGAATCGTTACCTAAAATATTAAAATAAATTTCGAATCGCTGAAATTAAAACCTCGGACTATACGAAAATGTGTAAAAATATCGTCAAACAATTTCTGGAAAACTAATAAATATTTCAGTCTAAGATATAGCACCTATATTTATAAACGAAAGACAATGAATTTTTCGAATATTATAAACGAATTAAAAAAATGAATGCCCTCTCCTAATTGTGTTAAATGTCACACAAAATTTTAGCTCGTTTGGGTAAGTATATAGCGTTTGGTGTGTGGATTATTTTTATAAAACAGACCGTATCTCGTGTCAACGAATATTCGCGATGTGTATATATAGGTATATATATATAGGTATATATATTTGAACGTTCGAAACAATTGGCACTCGTCTATTCTTAATTTCGGCGGATTATTATTGCAATCTCCGGAGGTTCGAAACAAAAGCCAGTTTTCGATCCATCAGTGAAAATGGAGGTTCGCAGCTGTCGCGTCAAAAAATCCTGAACGCCCTGGTGAATCGTAACGAGAAAAACAATTGTCGCGCGAATGCCGTATGAATAAAAATGAGGGAACGATCGAACGTCCATCGGTTGCACAGTGCACTCCTCGACGTATATAGATGTACATAGAGTGGATATATACGTGGGCGCGCGTGTAACTCGATTCTAGCTGCCAACACGAGTATACGCATTGCGTACATCCGAGATCCGAGAGTGATAGGAGAGGATAGAAAGTATTGGACCAGATTATTACAAGTATTTGTTCTTCTTTCGAAATTATCATCATTTTATACGAGTACTATGTTCGGGTAACGTTTACCATTTACAATTAAATGTACACAGTTTTAATTTAGCCGCGGAGTTTAGTCCCAGTTCTCCTCTCTCGTTACATCGATATACCTCGATATACCTCGATATACCTCGAGGAACCGTAACGAGCATCGCATCACCGGAACACGAGACTCTCCGATGGTTCTCTAATTGAATCCTGTGGTGAAGTTTTTTCTTCGTCGCGGGAGAAAAAAATACGAACGCGCGGAGAAATAACGAAAGACGATGGCAATTACGTTATAGCGAGGGTGAGACTTGGAGTGAAGGGGGAAAAAAAGAAAGAGGAAGAGGAAGAGGAAGAGGAAGAGGAGAAAAATACACGTAATGTAAGAAAGAAAGGAGACGGTGGGAAAAGGTAACGGCGAGCGATAAATGAAAGGGGGTGGAACAAGAAATGGAAAGGAAGATAAGGAGGTTCTTCAGGTGCAGAGTGGGACGCAAAGAAGAGGCGACGACGACGACGAAAAGAAAGGGAGGATGGAAGAGGAAACCGTCAGTTTCTTTTCTATATACCAACCGGAAGTTGGATAAGAGCCTGGAATCATACCTAATTGAGGCTTCGAGAGAAATTTTTCCACCGTACCTCGGGGTCAATGGGCGAGAAGAGAAGAGGTGCGCGAGACCTTTTAACGAGGGACAAGAGGATGGAAGAAGAGGGAATCGAGGAAGAAAGAAGAAAGAAGACTTCAAGGAGAATTTAAAAGTCCTGGGCAAGCACCAAAGGGAAAGTGCTACTTCTATACCATCCATCTCTTGTTTCGTTACTTGTTACTATATCTTTCACTTTTTTATGTATTTTCGGTATTGACCTCTCTCTCTCTCTCTCTCTCTTCTTCATACTTTTTATTATTCCGGTTACATATCAATATTACTATTTTAACAAATTCGACGCGTCGTTTATGAAAATTCATACAGATGTAAATAATTTGTAGAGAGCTTTGTTTAATGCGGTTGCGATACAAAAAGTGAAAAAAACCGTACAACGCGTTTTACCACTAGATATAATTTCTTCGCGTAATATACTAATTTAATAAGTGAAAGGTTACATTAAATGTAAAAATAACTCGGGATACGAGTATATACATCAGTATATGCGCATAAAAAAAAGGGAAAACGGGTTATTAATTAATTTATAATTCGCATTCACAGTCCTTTGATAACTTTATGATGAGCGTACATCAGAAGGATACATCAATAATTCAAAGCAAAACGGCGCATATTTCCTTTATTTTTTTCGGCGAAACCTGGGAAAACAGTTAAAAAAAGAAGAAAAAAAGAAAGAAAAAAGAAGGACAAAGTAAAGAAACGAGAAAAATTGGCGAGCAGAAACTGGCTCGGCTCGATCCATAATTCGTGTGCAAACTGCCTCGCTCGAGCTCTGAAAGTCGACTGGTCAGCACAACGCGGCTAGCGAATCACGTGCAGTAGGATTTACCGGGAAAAGGTACCAAGATAGCTATATACACCTCCAGCCCCCCCCCCTCTCTCACGTACACGTTTGCTCGGAGAAACGAGGAGATAGATAAATAGACGAGCCGATGAAAAAAATATTGGCCGATATCTGCAACCCCGCATAATTAATCAGTTACGTCCTCCGGTAATTATGCGAACCTTTCTCTATCTCTTCTTCTGTTCTTTTCGTTTTTTTTTCGGAAGAGTAGGGGAAATGTGTGTTCAGCTGTCTCCTCTCGCTTTTGGTATAGGAGACAGAGGGAAAGAAATACGAGTACTGTGGAAGAGGAGAGACAGACGACGACGACGACGACGACGATGCCGACGATGCCGGCGACGAGAAGAGAGAGAGAGAGAGAGAGAGAGAGAGAAAATCGATAGAAACCTGGCGCATCGCACCGAATGTGAAAAAGAAAAATGAGAGAGAAGAGAGAGACGGACAGGTAGAGAGATAGACGCGATTTGCCATCCAGTGCCACTGGTGCTATGTAATTTCGATAAGGTTTGGCCACTTTTGAATTGGATTTTTCATTTAATAGTCAACGTGACGTTACCCACGTACAATAATCAATGACAGCTTTATTTTAAACCAAGATGCGCGTATCCCACCTCGCGTTTAAAGCCTATTCTTCAATTGTACTGTTTAAATATCGAAAGTGTATAAAAAAAATACTACTAAATAATAAAAATACAATTTGATCGTTCCACTTAAAACACGCGCAGTAGCAATAGGAAAAAAAAGTTATTTCCTCGGTTAGCCGCAATTTCTTATCTAACTTTTCCTCCTTTCGACGAACGATCAATCGTAGATCTCGATACCATCCTAATGACATCGAGCAACGTTCCGTTAAATTAGTTTGTTTCCAACGCTCCCGCCTATTAAGCTTCAACCGCCTCGTTCGAGAAAATTGATAGCAGCAGCAGTGCCAGCGACTCTCTCTCTCTCTCTCTCTCTGCTCCGCTAATTCATCCAAGCATTTACGAGTTCTACCTATATGTATATATATGTAACGTGAGTGAAAATTTTTTTTTTTAGAAAACACTGCCCTCGAATACGTCATCCATTGTATACGACATTTCAGTAAAACTGCTGCGGTGAATGTGGATAATCGATAATTGTCGTTTTGCGCATTGCGAACGAGAGAACGAAAAAAAGTCGAAATTTCAAATGTCATGGGGATCGTTTTTTTTCCAATTCTTGAGTACCTTTTAAAGCTGCAATGTTGACGTCCGCTGATCGGAAAATTAGGAGTGAGGGTGCAGAAAAAAAGGAGAAGGAAACCAGTTTCTTTTTGTTCGAGGTAATACCGTAACTTCTCTAATTCCGTATACACTTTTCTTTTCTTCTTCTTTCCGTTAACTACTACAGTCTCGTAATTACCGATTTCCATTGGCAATTTGAAAACATAACTTTGTAGCTCGCTGCACTCGTATGGAAATGTCGTATAAATTATTTAAAAATTTAATCGAATATTGTACGCGTGTATTGTAAAGCATCTTTTCTCTATTATTATAAATAAAATAATATCATGTATTACAATGGCCAAGGATAAATCTTTTTTTTATTTTTCAGTAACCATTAAAATTCATTTAACATCTAAAGTTAAATACGAGTTGCACTACGTAGCAACATAAAAATATTAGTCTCATTATTCTCGACGCCTATAATAAGTTTAAGCTTGTAGACTATTTTTATTCGCCCGTTTGTATAAAAAGCATGAGAGCGAGTCAGCGAGTCAGCGAGTCAGCGAGTCAGCGAGAGAGCCAAGGGTTACGAAACTTTGTAAGTATTTTCTTGAATACAAGCTTTTTAGTTTAGAAGTTATTTTGTTGTGTTAATACTAAGTCAGGCTAACTTCTTTGTTTTTTTAAAGGTTATACTTTGAACTAGAGCTTTCTACTTTTACAGCAACTTATACCTATAAAAGTAATAAGCTGTGCTCCTTGCTCCTTTTCTTCCTTTTTTTTTTTACAGATATTGTATCGTAAAAAAATTTCCATCACAATTTTGATATATACGCGCGTTCGTAGAGTATTAAATGGTTATAAAGATAACATTTCAAAATATCGATATAAATTTACAGTTAGTTTTTATTCTTATAGTATTGACGGCGTATTATATTTTTACAAGCGATAAAATACCCGTGCGCAATAAAAATAACCGAAAAAGTGTTTTTGTAGCGCACGAAACCTTTTAGTTGAAAAGAAAAAAGGATATAAATAAATAAATGTAGATACATATATTTCAGCGAACAAAGTCGAAAATAACAAAGGGTACGGTGAAAAACGTCAACAAATGAAGAGCGTGCAATTGTTTCTCTTTAGCTAAAGGAGATAAGCATGTGATCGAGAAAAAAGACCGAAGTGAGTTTGCACGAGTATCGATGCAAAACTAAAAGGGAATGAGAGAGAGAGAGAGAGAGAGAATTGAACGGTCCGAAAAAGTACGAGGGAGCATTACAACTATACCAAGTGCAACAACTATATATAGAGATACCTTTTATAAATAGGTACTGTATAGAGAGAGGAAAGCAAAGTCTCGAGGGATGGAAGGTAAAACAAGCGGTTTAATCCGCGCAATCGGTCCCTTTAAATCACCATTCAAAGTGAGAGAGCGGGAGAGAGAAGGAGAAAGAGAACTAGAACGAGCGTGACGAAAAGCCCACGGTCGTGCTAATCGAAGGGTATACGAGAAACAATGGGTTGACAGTCAACGGGTACAGGAGAGTTTATATACACCGAAAGAGGAGGACCAACCTCTGGATTCGAGGGTTTTACTATCGCTTGTCGCCGCGTGTTCTGATAAGCTTTTCCGTGTTTTGGTACTCCTACCACCCACACCCTCCTCTCTCTATCTTGTTTCTGTCTCGTTCACTCTTTCTCTCTCCTCTCTCTCTCTCTCTCTCCCTATATGTCTATATATATAGTTGTTTTAAGCGCTGTCAAAGTTGGATCGGGAAAAATTCGTTAAGGATTGACGTGTACGGATCGCCGAGCCAAACTTTCCGTTGCGGATTATATTCACTCTACCAACGTAGAAATAAACGAAATAATGTACGATATTCGATTTTATCTTATTTTCGTATAATATTTGTTATCTCCGCATACATATACTTTGTTGTTATTCTCGTGGTGCTCGCGATTATTTACGGGATTAACTTTTGGGTTTATTTTGACACGCAGACCGGTCCATGCAGTCACTTTCGACGATTTTACTTTTAGCTGTCGGGTGCGTTCGTTCTATACTATTTCAGTAGTTCCAATCAGATTTCGGTCAGCCAGAGGTATTCAACATTTTATACATTTTGTATCAATATTCTTTTTAAACATCTTTTTTCGTCACCTCATTCATTGGTGTGTATAATGATAGAAAAACGCATCTGTACATACCTATATGTATGCACTCAAAACTATAACGTTTTATCATTTACCGGGAATATTATAATTATCCAACGCCAACGCGAATGTGCGTAGGAAAAAACCTGATACTGAAATATATCGCAACATTATTTTACATTAATAATCCACATAAATAATGATACTGTACTATACTTCGCTTCGCTGATATTCAATAATTAATATTAAGATTTACAAATCTTCATTGCTGCGAATTGCAGGCTATCAATCACGTAACTTTTAATATACACATCTGAATGACTAAACATCTTTGAACAAAAAGTATATACAATAAATCTAATTTAATGTGGAAGCTCTCAAAATAAATAATTAAAAAAACGAAATAACGGCCGATGGACGAATATTTAAAATGATGAGTTAATCGATTACGCAATAACTAATGTCGAAAGAGAACTCGAAAAGTTGAGAAGGATGCTCGGATGCTCGAATGCTCGGATGCTCGACTAATCGAGGATAGGTTACTTTATCGCGGAGACAAGTCTAGGTTCGAGTCTTCCTCGAGGCGGGTCGACGCGCAGAGGTTCGTACGAGCAGTGATAAGCCAACGCCGACATCCGGTTAATGCCTCCCGGCGAGTGCGCGGCCTGGCCGTGAATTACCGGCCGCGATTCTCTCTCTCTAGGGAATAGCCTCCCAGTTGCTTCCACCCCCCCCCCCTCCCCCCCCTCTCTCTCTCTCTCTCGGTTAATTTGACTCTCCACGACAATGTCGCTAGCTTATATACTTTACATCTCTCTCTCTCTTCATTTATCGCGACAGCGAGATGAAAATAGAAGTGAAATTTTGAGAATATATACCTATATACACGTATATGTACGACCCGTTAAATTATTTATCTCTCGGTTTTAAATTAAAAGGATATCAATATAATTATTCGTTCGTATATGAATGATTTCACGAAATTCCCGGGTATTCGCAAAATGAAAAATTTATCTAGAACACGACTTAATGGTGCAAGTGCGCACGAAAATATTAAATGAAAATTTATTTAATAACGTACTGTATGTATATATCTACATGCATAAAATTTGTCGTAATAATAACAAATTTTGAGTTTAGATATTACGAGAGAATCTCTTAATGCAATAAGGGGGATATAACAAATTTCAGTTGGGTTTCGAGTTAATATGAATACGTGGAGTAGTCCACAGGTAACTGAAGTTTATATATGTGTATATATATATATGTGTGTGTGTGTGTCCCCCTTATTGCATTGGAGATTCAAATTCATATCTCCGAATGATTATGTATCCGGGTGCCACGGAATTGCGTTTGTCAAGCATGTCAACGGACGAAAATTATCCACGATGAAATTCATAAACCTTTATATTTGACAAGAATTTTATTAAAATATAATCGCTCCTCGTCTATCCGTATATCCATTCAAAGTTCGACCATTCTCTCGTTTAATCAATTCTTTTAGAATTCGATTGCATTCGTCAAATTAACGATAAACACACACGCCCATACGAATTCCTAATTAATTGATGCTAACTGAAAAGTTAATTATATCATTTTCAACGTACACAAGATAAATAACGTCCTATCACTCAAATTTTTGTTCAACAGTTTGGCCACTGTCACGTATTTATATATAGATACATCAAATTCACAAAAACTTAATTTAACATACACACACGTGTATCTTCTATGCGCGTATAGCAAAGTGTCCAACTAAAAAATCCATATTTTATTTTCCCAATAAATACCACATATGATCAATATAGAAACCGATTTTCCAACGGTTTCAATCAAAAACAGCCTTTATATCCCACTATATACAGATCGAAAAGAGAAAGAGAGTACGTTATATTCCAACTGCTGGATAGCTATTGAGATTTTAGAACAAATGTTCCCTATTCAACAATATCTCGAGTTTTTATTTTAATTTTAAATCAGAAGATACGTTCCGTTTCTTTTATTTATATCCTATGCGACTCGTTAAATCAAAGCCACTCCAAGAATATGTATATACATTTTCAGACGCAAAATAAAAGGTTTTATCTTTACGGTATAAATAAGTGACTATTTTTAAAACTATAACGTACACAGACAACCAGGTTCAAAAATATGTAAGTTCTCAACTTTTGATAAAACACATATTTTTCAATTGATTAATATTCTGCAGGAGATTACACATATATAATTAAACTTTTCTTGCACTTTTTTAACTGCACATTTTTATTCTCCACAAGTTTTATATTACGGGTTGAGAGTTAATTCAAAATTATCGCACGATTCAAAAAAAGTATGTACGAATTTTATTTAAATTGATGCAATCTATTTATATTGATGCATCAGATAGAACAATATAAAAAATATGGTTGAAAATATTGAGTTGAATAATTTTGAACTGGCAGATGTCGAATGGAGCGAGGGTAATGCGAATAAAAATGACCGATGTTAGGGAAAGAAACGAGGAATATATAGAATAACACGGTTTGTATATGTATATGCGTAAAATTAATTAAAGCGGCATTAAAGTCAAAGGTAATTGCGCATATCGTATCTAAGCTCGTTGAAAATTAAATACTTTTCTCATCTCGAGACAAGAAAACACAAACCCGCGAAAGATATGACGTTAACTCGTGAAAATTTCGTTGTACGATGAGGCTCGTAAAAGGCATGCGCGCCTAGGTGTCGAGAGATTGCGCCGCTAAGCGTCGTAAAGTATCATCAGCGCTATTAAATTACGCGCGGGTTTCCACCTTATACCGAGAGGAGAGCGAAAATTCGTGCGCACCACGCGTGCAGCGTAAACCCGCGACGCGTTCGTTCATCTAATCCGTCGTCCGCGCGATATATGCCGTCGATGCCTTTTCATTTTCCTTCCTTCTCTCGTCTTGGTTGCCTTGGCTTCATTAAACTGTTGCCCGCTTTCGTTTATATTGGTCGCACCGGGATTAACCCTTACCCTTTTTACCTCGACCCGTTATTAAATTTTCGAAAAATATAGGTATATATATGCGTTTCGCTATTTTTTTTTTCTTTTTTCAAAGTGCCTTTTCGCGGATTATTCGTACGCTTGGCAAAATATTCTATTAAAAATTAGTATACTCTTTAGTACAGGCTAGTAAAATCGACATAATTAACATTATGTACTCTCTTAGGGGAAATTAGTGAAAATATGTCACTAGTTTCAATACTCAACTCGTTGGTTTCTTTTTTAATATTAGTTAAACGTTTCCTGAACAAGAATAGTGAATATTCGACAATGAAATAATGAACATTCCTTAATTGATTTAGTGAATTTACAGACTTTTTTAATTTTTTAATTTTATTGTCACTAATTGAATTAGTTAAACACTTCTTAATTTAAAATAATGAATATTCATTAATGAAATATTGATTTTTCTCTTTTTGAAATAGTTAACTTGCACACTTTATAATTTCAAAATTTTATAACCACTATTTATATTACAGAAATATTCTCGCGCATGGGTATATATATGTATATATATATACCGCATTACCGGCCTGGTCAATCCTCGAATAATACTCGAATCGTCAAGCATTTTATAAGTGGTTTTGTTAAATTAATGTTAAATTGAAAAAAATATACAGATGGATCAAACATCATGAAATACTTATAAGTATACGAATTCATATTACAAAGTTGAGTATAAAGCACGTGGCATATATAGTTTATAAAAAAAGGACATGTACATTTAATTAGTTATAACGTAGCAATATCAAGATATTGTAGAAACATTTATACAAACGTATAGATAAATAATTAAGTACCTTATCTATTCAATAAAACAAATAAAAATAAAATGATTAAGTACATGTATATAATAGTTATAATATTTAAATCATTTATGTTTATTTTTCACACTTTAGCAAACAATATAATGTAAGGTGTCAGAAGGTCAAGAACAATATGAATAATAAGAAATTACTTATTTATTAGAGAAGCCAGAATAGCGCCACAATAGTGTATTATTATAGTTTAAAATAAATACGTAATACATAAACATAATAAAAACATATTATACATAATATTGATTAATTAAATATGAAATATTCCATAATTTTAAATCAGTTAATATCCACTAATTTTTAGTGAATTTTCACTAATTTCCTCTAAGGGAGTATAGCAAATTTACCGATATGTAGTGTAACAATAATTAATATATTCGTATTAAAATTTATTATGCAGTAAAAGTACCATAATCTATATAACATATAATGACAGATTGAGAAAATTTAATAATTGCCTGTATATATTTAATAATAAATGTCAAATATAAATGTATAAATGTTCCTAGCAAATATTGCTACACCTTCTAGGAAGTTTTTTGATTTTTTTATACAGTCTTCAATTTAATTACTTAAGCCTATATAATCATTTTTAATCAAATACACATTTATGCGCGTATACCAATTTATTTACTCTGACAGTACGTGCCTTCGTTACGGAACAACGTAATAATTTTTGTTAAAATATTTTTCTTCGAGTACACGCTGATTTGTTTTTTACGATAAATATTATGTAATCACATACGCATATAACGGTGCATATATCTAATAGCGATACGCGTATTATATATTGAAAGTAAAGTTCAAACAGATATTAATCCTTATTAATAAGGTACATGGTGTACCAAATCCGATTACACCAACATCCTCTCCATCTAAAATTTACTAAACAACACATTGACTTTTCCGTAACGGCTAATCTACGTATATACATATATACATATATACATATATATTAATATGAAATGTGTTAACGCTACACTTGCAAAATAATAATCGTTAAACTGTTGATCCGAAGAAATATGTAGAAAACCACGTATAACGAGATGTAAAAAGAGATTTATGAAAAATATGCAAGTAATAGAAGTATAGGCGTATAAATATATATGTGTGTATATTACGCGAAATAAGCACAACATGTTTGTACCAAAATGTAGTAGATGTATATATATATGTATAAAGTTATCTGGGTAAACGGGAATTTAGCAACGGTTCAGATACCGTAACATAATACTCAGCAAAGGGTCATAATAAAGTCAGTAGGATGCGATTTTCCAGAGGAACGAGGTGCAGGCTAACATTTAGCAGTTTGACCGAGACGAGACGAGACGAGAGGAGGGAGAGAGATGCAAGACGGGTTATTCAGTATAAGGGCTACCGCTCCAAACATATTTCGTGTTATATCCAGGGTCTGTGTATATAGACGAGTACGCGGCGTATACGTATGTATCTACGTAATCATGTACACGAAGCATTATACGTTGGATTGCTGGGAACTCTGTGTATAAAACGGCTTTTCTCTCGTCTATTGAGGGAAATATAGGGGGAGATAAGGTACCAAGAGAGACGGAGAAATAGATGATAATGTATGCGAGAGTACGGGATAAAAGCAATAAGCGACGGTATAAGAGGATCAGGAAAATAGACGCGCGCCGACGTATAAGGAACTCACCTCTCACTCGAGAATTAATTAAAATTTCTATTTAATAATATGTATACATATATACCTTCAACTTTGACATACCTTTGTCATCATATTTTAAACCTACATTGCATTTTATTTTTATTTTTATTCTTATTCTCGTGAATTATATACCACCTTTCTCTTCAATTACGAGCGTATATATTTGTCTACCACCTTGAAATATTATATATTCAAACTATTCATCACCGGATCAAGATGATTACCAGATATTCAACTATCGACTGTTCAGTTTACTCAACACAAACGATATGCATGTGCATTTTATTAATTCCACCGAGAATTTATTATTTCGATAACACTATTTTATTACAATTATACAATCTTATTTTATTACATCGTTTTTTAAATAATTCAATTATTACATATTTATCGTCATCGAGTAATTGCTCCGAGGGAGAAAAAAAAAACAATGAACATCGGAATAGAATGCAGTGTACAGAATAGGGGTTGCTCCGTATATATATATACTTGTACCGGAGAAAAGCCAGAGAGACACACCAAGAGTCTGGTAAAACTGCTCAGCTGCGAAACGGCTCAAGCTTTGTCGGTATATTATTAGCTTACGCTTGTATGTAATATGAAAAGCATTTAGCCTCTTAATAATACTACCGGAATAATACTGGCTTTCATATTTTCCAAGGCTCTCTGTTGTACGGTAAGCAGGTTCAACCCTCGCGTCACAACTCCCTGGCATGCGAGTCTTGTTTTACAATTCGTAATGTCATCTCTTATTTATCCCGAGTCTTTTGAACTCCCGCTCTAATCTTGTGATATATATCACCATTTTCATTTACTCGCTGAGCAAAGATCTGATTTTTAATTTATCGTCTCTTTTTTTTTCTCTTTTTTTCTCTTTTTTTCTCTTTTTTTTCTTATAAATTTCAGTTTTATTCTTTACCAAAACTTATCATCGCGTGGATGTCTCGGGACCGATTAAACAGCATCTAAATTTCCCGCGTTTCAAGTTTTAATATATCGTATTTAAAAAATATGCATACACCGACGCCGCGATTTATAGGCAAATTGTCATATAATTAATCGAATCGCGAATTTTTATTAACGTTTAATTAATTTAATCGTTTGGTAACACATATTTTTAATTTATTGATCTTTCCGAACTACATTTAACTAATTTTCAATTAAAATAGAGACATTTTAAAATAATAATTCATCTTCATTTATACTTAGAATGACAGATTTTTCGAATTAAAATTTTGGATTTGATTTCGGCACCCATTTGACAAAAAAAAACAATATTAACGTTATTAACTGTAAGAGTCTAGATATACATCATGGTAGATAAGTATACGTCAAATGGGTGCCGAAATCAAATTTAAAATTTTAATTCGAAAAAGCCTGTCATCACAAGTAATTAAAATTAATTATTATTTTAAAATGTCTCTATTTTTATTGAAAATTAGATTTTATTTCGGAATATACATACACACACACACACACACATACATATATATATATTAATGTTTTGCGGGTCTTTATTGCGTCGAGTTAATTATGTTTTGTGTCTACCGTGTGAGAGTGCATTACATGGGAGTTACGTGTGCTGTAAATGTGTCATTAAAATCAGAGCTCGTGCCTCTTAAACTTTCGCAATTTAGTTCTTTATATATACAAGCCGTCAGTGATGAAACAACAAACTTTTTTACGCTTCTAATTAATCAGAAGATAAATGTACGTGGAAAGAATAAGAAAAAAACGTTGAAATACGTATACGACGATACGGTTGAGAGCAAAGAAAAGGTCCGAGAATCGTAGGAATTGTGTGCGACGATAGTTAAAGTTTGTCAGTGTCGCAATTATATTAAACCAGTATGAACTATGAATTGCAATATGAATCGAAATAGTTTGACGCTGTTGGACTTACGTACGAATGTACCGACTCTCTCACTTAAAATCCAGTCAATCGAAACGGTGGTACGTACTGACCTGCAACATAAATGTAAAAAAGGGAATATAATAATTTAGAAATATGAACAAACGAATTATTGCACGTGGTAATAAAAGTGTAAATTAAAAGTAATGTATAAATCTATATAATTATGAATGATAAATCGAGGAAATTTACCCGGCGCAAATAAATGTAGGAAACGTTGAAATGGTGCCTAAGTGAAAATCATGTCAATGTCTCGAGTCTTATCAGGAATAAGGGTAATTCAACGTAACGCGCCAGGGGAAGGTACCACCTCCCTTGAGATAAAGAGGACTGCATATAGTGATAACTCGACACGCCCAAATTCACAAGCCGCGCCGCCTCTTTGACAAACAGTAGATACCGCGTAAAATGACATCGTCTCCCGGTATTAATTCCGTTTAGCAGCTAGACCTTAACGCGATTAATTCGCCCTCTTACCTCCCGTGGCATATACATATCACTCTCACGTGTACGTGTACTGAAGCACACATTCGTAAAAGGAAATGCGTGCGCGAGGTATAGAGGCCGGGTGGAGGGGAGCATTTCATTGAACGGTACCCTAACGCCTCTCCTCGAGCGACGACGAAACGTCCCTCGGGATTTACGATTCGAGGATTCCAGTGAGGGATAGTCGTGATCGAGATTTAAGGACGTTAGGGTGAAGAAAACCATCGTATACCTCGTCAACAGTCCAAATGGCGATCGTCACGGCTGTTTGTCATAATCCCGTTATTTAATAGTCTACTTTCCTGACGTTTATTTCAATGGTACACCCTGATAAGATCCATTAATCTTAACTTACACCTCATTCATAAACTTTCTTAGTTTTCTTAGTCTTCTAAGCGGTTGATTGAAAACTTCGATTACATGGATTAACTCGGAATTAAATGCTTCTTCTGACCCTACCATCCATAACAATAACGATAATCATATTCTTCTTGACTCTCTCTCTCTCTCTCTCTCTCTCTCTCTCTCTCTCTCTCTCTCTCTCTTTATTATTTTATAATAAACGTTATAGTTACGCTTTATGAAATCATATCGGTTATGCATTTACATTGCGTTACAGCGTTTTATAGTTTATACGGAAAAAAATAATAAAAAGAATTCGTAACGTTTTAATGGTTTCCATTACGCTAACATAGATTACATTTCCTTTGAGAAAAAAAAACACAACAACCAGACTTTTAGAAACGGAAATTACCCCGAGGTATCCTAGTAATATTCTTCACAATGTGCTTTCTCATGTCAATATTATGCTCGAGTAATTTTAATTTTAAACGGGCATTTCTTCCTTGTTTTCTATTTTCTTTTCTTTTTTTTATATATAACGTTAGTAAACGTTTGCTCCATCCGTAAGAATATTTAGCTTTTATCGAGAAAACGCAAATTTGTCTGCGTTTTAAAAGAAATAGCTGACGATATGCTTATTTAAACCGCACGTTTAAATTTGAATCCGAGCATTTCGGAAAAAACGTTTTTAAAACGGAAAACTGCACAAGTTTGACGATCAATATATATATATGGGGTATTCCACGTGAAGTGGGCCGATCAAAATTTTAAAATGCACCAAATTTTGGGTACACTTTGCAAATGTTTTTCAGAATACAGAAAAAAATTTTTAGGTACAGGAATCTATTTGCTCAAAAGTTATTCTAACCTCAAAAAGTGAATTTTTCCATATTTTTTTCAACACCAGCTGGGTTTACCGCTATATAACTCAAAATCTATCATCTTTTACTATACAACATTATATGTAACATTCGTTGCTAATTATATCTAGAATTTATTCTTCTGGGTTAGAATTTCTAATCTCAAGGTCAAAGTTACATAAACTACATGTCAATATTCAACTTGAAAAAAGTGCAAGTGCGCCACCTTTGATTTTTTCATCCAAAAATCTAAAAGAAAGCTTGGAGCAATACCTTTCAAATGGTCTGTAGCATTTTTATGGCCTCCAATTCTGTAAAAAGTTGTGACAATTTAAAGAAAGACAAAAAATTTACAAAAATTAACATGGTAATTCCCATTTAAATTTTTAAAAAAATTTCGTGTTTCTTTAAATTGTCATAACTTTTTACAGAATTGGAGGCCATAAAAATGCTACAGACCATTTGAAAGGTATTGCTCCAAGCTTTCTTTTAGACTTTTGGATGAAAAAATCAAAGGTGGCGCACTTACACTTTTTTCAAGTTGAATATTGACATGTAGTTTATGTAACATTGACCTTGAGATTAGAAATTCTAACCCAGAAGAATAAATTCTAGATATAATTAGCAACGAATGTTACATATAATGTTCTATAGTAAAAGTTGATAGATTTTGAGTTATATAGCGGTAAACCCAGCTGGTGTTGAAAAAAATATGGAAAAATTCACTTTTTGAGGTTAGAATAACTTTTGAGCAAATAGATTCCTGTACCCAAAATTTGGTGCATTTTAAAATTTTGATCGGACCACTTCACGTGGAATACCCCATATACATATGTGTAATTTTCTTCTATAGTTAAAAAGAACTATTAGCAATACAAAACAATATAAACGCGTAAATAACGATACCGAAGGTACTATCAAATTGTGAAATAAAATGTTGATCGAGCTCCCATCGACGAAAAGTCTCCCTCGTCAAAGAATCTAAGAAATGGTTTCCCCAGGGACTTACCCTAATGTACCAACCCCCCTCCCCCTTCCCCCCTCGAATTATCCTTGAATTTTCTCTTCGAATAGCGTTTTCGTGAAATTGTCATCATTCCGGGGTCTCCTCCTCCCTCTCACTCGCGGAGAAAAGAACGGCGAAGGGGCGAAGGGAGAAAGACCGAAAGGATAAAGTGGAAACGAAGTGAGTATAAAGGGTGAAATCCTCAGACTGAGAGAAAGGTGGTAGGCAGAAAGGAAGTAACCACCCCTCGTGGAAGGCAGTAAGAGAAAGCGCCTCGGCAAAAGAAAAGTGTCACTTATGCATGTGCCCGAGACGCAAAAGAAAACCTCCCCGTCCAAGGGGTGTGGACCGGATTTACAACGCACTCTCAACGAGATGCTACACGTTACGCGCAATTGTAGGATATACCGGTGCTTTCCTTAATCAAGCCACTATTCGCGGTTTATTCACATTTACCATCATTTTATTTAATATTAACATTTACCAAATATTCTAATTTTAATAACGTCGAGCGGATAAATTATTTACCGAATATTCCGAAATGCACGAAAATTTGTTAAATTTAAACACGCGAATTTAAAATATAATAATATTCGATTCGGTTGAATAAATATTTATATAAGTAAATTAACCTAATTTTATTACAAATATAAATAACTTGTTATTTCAATATTTATATTTGTTCAAATTATTAAGTCATTTTTATTTAATGTACGATTATTTCGAATAAACGTTACGATTTCTATCAAAAGTATGTACGCACCAATGAAAGTTAAGTAAAAATGACTGGATTATTAATTAAAACGTACTACAGAGTGCATTACAAAGTAAGTAAATGATATTTAAAATTAGACGAAAATTAGAGCAGTTAAGCATTAATTTTGTGCGATCGGTACTTTGTCGGTGACTCTCGAGGCTCGTCAGCGACAGACCAAACAGAATGTTTTAAAAACACCGGTCGTCTCGGGGAAAGTTTTTCTAGACTTATACGCGTTCCTCACGGGCATGACCTCGGGAAATTGCGAGGCTGCGGGGTAATTAGGAAAGGGTAAGCACCCACGTAGAAATGGAAGGTGAGCGTCGTAAAACCCCGAGGATAAGGGTGTACGGTAAGGAAGTGCCAAAACAGGGCACAAAATAGCGAATAAAGAAAAATACTACACTGGCCGTTCACTTAAGTCATATTTAATAGAAGGGGTTTAGTCAATTTTACTTGATATTCCTGACAATACTTTAGTGATTATATTACTGCATTAGTAATCTTGGATGTGATCAACCAAAATAAATACCCTCCTTCCCTCCCTCCCTTCCCGTGTATACACATTTTTCTTTTGAATTTAGAGGATTTTATGAAATTCGGTCTGTCATACTAAATCCGTATTCTCTAACTTCAAATCCTATTCCAGAAAATAAAATGTTTATTCAGAATTGTGCATATCTCAAACTTAAAGTGGCTCAAACGACTTAATATAAAAACATAAAAGTAGCTGAAAATATAAGAGAATGCCGAAAAGATATTTTATTTTCCAACAATTACAAGAACGATATATATATATATATATATATAGGTTATTGACTAACATTCTGAGAAAGTATTCCAGACAATATTAGATTAAAATACATAGTTACACATTCGATTACAGAAATTCTTTTCGCGTTACAAAGGGCAACGAAAAGACAAAAGTGGTATATTTTTATCAGTTTTTCGTTTACATGCTTTTCAAAACCAATAATTAAAAACCAAATTGTTCATAATTTCAAACAATTTATTATAAATTTAACTGTGAAAAACAAATATAGCAGTATTAGAAGGTTTCACGCAAGTCATCTTCAGAGGATGTGAAAGTTAAATTTTACCGATCGTATCAACTATCAATAGAAACAGAAAAATTATTTTAGTTTAATAAATAGGATAAATCATAGACAAACCTAAATGTCATTGAATCAAATTCAACTCTTATAATCCCTACCTTATCAACCGAGCTAAACAAATAATTATAAATATAAATTAAAAAAACACGATATCATTTGAAAAAGTAGAAGACGCGACTTTGTTTACAAACAATTGACCTCCGTGAAAACTAAAATTTGATCGAGTTTCCAAGAAATCTCGTACCAAAAGTATAAATAAAAATCAATAATCAGCCCTTCTTGGTAAGGGGTTTCTCGGAAAACCAATTATGTATTTATGTCTCATATTTTGCACCAAGGTCTTACTTTTTTAAAAGTTATCAAATTTTATAAATTATAAATTAATTCTTGTGTAGTTCGGTTGGTAGGGTAGGGAGGATAAAAGTTAAGTTTGGAACCTCCTTAATCCGTTAGATACTGAACCGACAGTTTTTGTGTTTGATTCCGAACGGTTGCCAAGTGGATAATGTGCAAAAAAATCCTAAACTACCGTTTTCCACGTTTTAAAGTATGCTCTTTTTGATGATGATATTCAGTATTCACTTAAATGAGTTTGTATGCAAAAATTGAAATTAAAAAAAAACTCTGATTTTTTGATAAACAAAATTTTTTATCAAAATTTTTTTTATCAAATTTTAAATTTTAATAAATAAGGTTCCCAGGGTACCTAAACTTAAATTTATTGGCTTTATATAAACGTCCAAATATTTTTTGCTTAAGGGGGTTATTTATTTTAAAAAATACGCAATTTTACGCAAATCTCGAATATAGAAGCATTAGATGATTGAATAATAAATAATATGTCAGACACCCTAAAAAATTTCTGCGCCCAAAATGTATGCTATTTCGTGATCGTATCGTATAGACCTGGAACTTTGTAGAATGACTTATTATTTAATTATCTAGTGCTCTGTATTCGAGTTTTGCGTAAAATTGCGTATTTTTTAAAATGAATATAATAATTAACTTTTTCGGCTCAATCGGTAACTTACCGGGCATGCCTCTTCCTTAAACAAATTGGTATACAGAACGAAATTATTATTCGTTAACTTTACTAATTATTTTCTTGAAAACTGTGGACTTTGATGAAAATTTCATGAGAACAAGAAATGCTTAGAATCAGTCAAAGAGCATGTATGAATTTCTTCAAAATTTTTTTAGCCATTTTTTTGTATTGAATTAAATAGTAATACATTGTACACAACAAAAACACCATAAAAAATTTCTGCACCAAAAATGTACGATTTTTCGATTACCCAGTGGGTATGCCACCTTCAATTAATGGTAGAGTAAGTTTAGTTAAATATATTAAACTTCTGCGGTAAATATTACTTGAGTAATTAAAAAAAACAGTGTACAATCAAGTGCATTTAAATTATTTATCTGAATAAATATAAAAATCATCTAGTGCATTACTATTGTACGAACGATGATCTCGGAAGGTGTAAAATATGTAGTCGCAATTTACCGAGTTAAAGTAGCAATAACGCGAAACGAAGATGAAAACGTAGATATAAAACGATAGATAGGTTAAACGTCGAGGTAACAGTTGCTATAATGAAAAAAAGATGAAGAGACGCGCGAAGAGAAGTGCAAAAAAAAATATCCAACTCGCGGTAAAAAAGAAAACGAAAGAGGAAAGAAGTGAAAAGAAAAAAAGAAAAGTAAAATAAAGATGCGAAAGACACGAAGGAAATGGAGCGCGAGTAGGAAGGAGCTCTAAAAGAAGTGCATCTCGGTGTATATACGGAAGCTCTTGCGCGAAGGGTAGATTATTCTTCGTGAAGTTGTGCGATCGAGATCGACTTTGGCTGTGCAAAAATGTTATTTCGTCATTCTCAGGCTTTAACTTTTAATACACTCTTGGGCTATGAGTCTTGAAATTGTTTGTTTCGAAGTGCCTGTAAAGCAGGTTGCACTTTGGCGCTTGATCTTTCCGTGAGTCTCGATATATACATTCCGATGAATGATAGATGAAAAGAAAGGGAAGAAAAAAAGTGTCTCTCCCGGTTCGTAAAGTGCAAGTATTGTATATACACGTATATATACGTTTGTTAAAAATAAACGAAAGGATGAAAAATGAATGAGAGTAATGAACGAAATCACGGGAGTGTTTGGTAAATAAAGGTATAATAAAGTTATAGGTTCGCGCATGATTGAACTATCGAAAAGAGGGCAGAGATAAAGGTGCAGCCGCGAAATCGCTTTTGATTGTCGTGTGCCACCGAGAAAGACAAAGAGAGAAGCGAGAGGAAAAATGGAAGATGTTTAGAGGTTCGAGCCTTCGGCGTTCTTTCTCTCTCTCTCTCTCTCTCTCTCTCTCTCTCTCTCGCTGTCTGTCTCTCTGTCTGTGTTTCTGTTTCCCTTCGGAGAGAGGAATCGTCGTGTTTCGAGACAATCGTAAACCGCGAGACAAAGGGCTGCGATGCGCCGGGTAAGGTTTGGAGCGGAGCGATAAAGGGTCGGGCGAGAATTCAGAGGGAAACGAAGCTCCCTCTCTCTCGCTCTCTCTCTCTCTCGTCAGGTCTATCTCTGTCGGTCTTTACCTTGGCTTCTCTAGCTCTGCCTCTTGGACGGTGCTTCCTTGTTATACGGTTTATTTGGAGGCTTCGGTGTTGCGAGGACTGAATCCTACGCGAAGAGGTCGGAGTTACTTGGAACAATTGAAAATTGATGAGTCGAATGAATGGGGAGGGATCTTAGGAATTCAGGCGCTGTTTGATTTTCATTGGAATGTAGAGCAATAATTTTGGATTACGGTCGGAGTGTATTTATAAAGGTTTTGTCTTTAGTTTAAACGTTTTACTACTCGAATTTCCTGAGGGCATTGTTCCCGACAGTTAGTTGCGTATTGATTTTACTGCGTTATATATCGCTTTCCACCGCAATCTTAAATAAACATTTCCACTTATTATATCATTGATTCATATTCAACCGTTGTTTCATATATAAATATACACACACTTTCACCTCTTCTTTTTTATTTTTGTTACATAAATTATATAAACATATTTTCTCGTTAATTCAACGGTCGAGTTTGGATACTGTTCTGTATATTTCAAAAGACTTTCACCACATTTACCGGAGTTTTCAATTTTGGTCAAACAGGATACCCATACGAGGTATTGATCTGAAATTTCAAAGTTTTACTTCCCCGAGCTATCCAGGCTAACTTCAACATTACGCAAGTATCGTACATACCGATTAACATTTAAACCACGCGGTATTTCATCTTTTTTATTTTATTCAATATTCCACTTTATCGTATGCGTGTAGATGTATATATATATATATATATATATATATATATATATATATATTGACGTTCAGAACTACACGGTGTATTTGATAATTGAATATTTTACAGAGCGTGTTCCCACGAAATTCATTAATATAACTAATAAGTGTATAGTTATACGTTAAGTTTAAAAGTATATTCATTAATTCACAATTTAGAATTCTTATATACAACTTGAACACGAAAATTCGATTGTGTAACGAAAAAAGAAACATACATTTTGAAGATCTTACCCAAAATAAGTGAGTTAAAAATATCGAAAAAAATGTCTAAAACTAAGTTTAGAATATACATGGTAAGGTCTGGCCGATACTACATAATCAGAGAAAAACCATTGAATCTTTTTCGTTTTATTCCTCGCTCCCAAAAAAAATTGATCAAATATATAAATAAAAATAAAAATTTTATTGGAGAAACTCATTTTTTTTAAATATCCATTAACCCAAAATCAATTAACATTAACAGTATATCGGGAATATAAAAACGGGATGTCGGACCCAAGTTAGAGGGTCTACACCTTTCAACATAAGAATTATATTGGAAATATTCAATTAAAAATCTGAACAATATACATGGGGGTAGTTTTAAACAAAAACGAGAGCATGACGTTTTGATTTTTAGGAAAAAATAAATTGGTTAATGATAATTGAATAAATAATTTTCGGTCGGTAATTATTGGTCTGAAAAGGCATGAATTTTCAACGCAAAAATCAGAATTAAATTACAAATTTAAAAATGTGAGAAAATTTGAGTATACTGTTTAAAACATGCCCAAGGACATGGCGTTCAGGATTTTTTTCCAAAATTTATTCTTTTCTATGGCGCAAATATACCCAATGATGCCACAAACCAGTAGATATAAGTTTTTATATATAATATATATTGGAGCCACGCTCCATAACCCTCACATCTCGACAGTAGGAGAGGGATAGAGTTATTAGGTTATTGAATTATTGGGTTATTGGATAATTAAAAAAAAATTTTAAAAACATTACTAATAATAATAGTAATATTAATTATTGTAGAATGACTTATTATTTAATTATCTAGAGCTTGTACATTCGGGTTGTGCATAAAATTCCATAAATTGTTTAAATAAATATAATAATTATCTTTTCTTGTTCGGTTGGTACCCCACCGTGTATGCCAGCCCCTTCGCAAGATTCGCAAGTTCGCAAGTAAGAGAAACTTAAAACAATGTTTAACTAAACTGATGTAATAATTTAACGAAACGAGGTACGAAATGATTCAAAGAGGGGATATATAGGAATTAAATGGTGCTCCAAAATAAGGTAAGCTATGCAGGTAATAAATTTGACCTCGTCCATGAATGGTTTAACTAACCTCAGGTTAATATCACTAATGACGTACAACCGAGGGAAGACACTCGTAATTACGGTGAGAGACCATCGAAATCGGTTAACGGTGAATAAACTAACTGGTTATATATATATACATATATACGTGTATACCTATGTATATATTGGAAAGCCTCTGTAGAATCGAGCTCTTAATCGAAAAGTAATTACCTACCTCTTCGCGATCGCGAAGGCATAACGAAGGAGTAATACGTAGAACGGATAGGAAAGGAAGGAGGAAGCTAGACTGTACGGACTTTAACGCTGCTCGAGAGATAACCTTAATGTATTTGGCCGGCGGTGCGCGCACAACCAAAGGATCCGGATATCTCGAAGATGCGAAAGTCGACTCTGGGGACCTCGCGACGCTTCTTCTCTCTATCTTCCTCCCTTATCCTCCTCCTCCTCCTCCTCCTCCCCCTCCTTCTTCTTCTTCGTCTTCTTCATTCTCGTTCCTTTCGTTTTCTCTTTGCGGGGTGGTAGAGACTCTTTGCTCTATCGGTCAGGAATATCTAAATGCAAAACTCCCTCGCGCCAGACGCGCAGTCTTATCGTGCCGTGCCACTCCATATATACGACGCTCCTGAACAGGAAAGTACGCGTGCACTTTAAACCGGAGGAAGCTTGCAATACTACACGTGTACGTGTGTTTACGTGTGTGAGCGCCCGTAGGTGTATTGGTGCATATACACACTGGTACTCGATCCTTTGGATTTCTCGTTAAGGGAAGGAAACACCGATCGAGAATTTCCGTGAGAATTGAAAATGGCTCTAGGGTTCGTAAACAGATCCCGTGCTAATGATCCGGGGATCTGTTGTCTTTTATTTCCCAAAGGATAATTGGCTGCACCGTTTGCCAAAACGAGTTGTGCGCTAATCACGATCGAATGTCTTGCGGATCCCTCTTTCCCAGATTTTATCTTCACCTTTATACTCTTTTCCCCCAAATTTTTATAGTGAATTCAGATAACTTTATCTCTAATAATCGACCCTCTGTATCCATATTCTTTTTTAATTTTATTGTAAAAGTAACACTTGACACATGATAACCTCCCACGTAATCTTCATAATCCAAAAGGCAAATCCTCACGGGGATATTAGAAAACAACGCATAAGAATCTTTTAATTTGCGCACAATCACGGCGACTCGTATAACGGCAATTATCCAATCAATCCCAGGAAGTAGAAATACAAAAGGAGGGGGGGGGGGGGGGATAAAAAAAGTCAACTGCGATATCCAAACGTCAAACGTGAAAAGCAAAATACGCCGTTACGGAGAAAAGCTGTATACGTAAGGAAAACACGAATAAAGAACGACTCGAAGAGAGGGTAAAAAAAGGAATAAAAAAAGAAGGGGGTAAAATCTCTCTCGTACAATAAGAAAACAAGGGCAGCAGTCGAAGCATAATACAGAGATACTGAGAAAAAGCGCACAAAGGAGAGATAGCGTGGTTCGAAAATAAAAGGAAAAGAGAAGGAGAGTGGATGAGATGAAAAGAGAGAAACGAAGGAACGACAAAGAGGTGCAGATAGTGACGGACAAAGGGGCAAAAGAGGCCGGCAAAACGTATCGAACATCGATTCCAATTCCGGGGTGTCTCGAACTTCGCCTTTCGGAGTGACGCTCGTCCGGGACAATCGGATGCAAAGGGTCCAAAAGAAACGAGCGAAACTTTCCCCGGTGATCTAAGCAAAACGAGTTTCTTCGGATCTCAACCTGTTGCCCTCCCTTTTATAAATACACCGGATGTAAATTGATGGCGTGTGTTTGCCTCCTCGGATTACAAATATGATTATGTGCTCGATACGATCAAATGTTTGGTCAAAGGTTAACCGATAAAACCGACTCTGTGTGCAGTGCGTTGACTTTTTGGTCTACCGAATATCGAGGACAATCTCTTTCGATCGAGCGTTCAGCTAATTCGCGACCTTTACCTATCAAATCATTTTTTATTTTTATTAGACTATATCATATAATTACAGTAATGCACTTTCTAATGCAGTAATAATCTATATATATATATATATATGTGTACATGAATAACAAGTTGATGGATAAATTGGTGAAAAAGTTGAGCTGGGTATTATGTATTATGTAAAGAGATTAATCAATAAAAAGAGTTAGTAATACCAATAACATATAACTGTGAAAAAAGTAACCAATATATATCTTTGATTCGACGCATCTAAAGATTATATTAATTTAATCGTTTAATTATTCTTTAGCGCATAAGGTATATAATGTGTATATATAGATCAAATGAATTATACTGGTTCGAAAAGAAAATTTCAAAGTAAAGTAAAATAAATTTAATAAAGCACGAGTCCTCGATATCTATCGGTGTTCGAACAGTTGTTTATCGAGACATAAATGGATTCAAGGTGAATTGATGAAGATAAAATGGAAATAGCTCGCTCGATTTCTCTCGCTAACAATTTGCTGTACTCGGTGCATTAAGTTCAACCGAGCTTTCGTCAAGTTATTGATATTTATAAGACGTTAAATTATTCATTTTTCTGATTACCACACTGATAAGATAATCAGATTTCGAGTATCAGCTAATTTAAGTTCATTAGAGTTAAAACAAACATTTTTTTTCAACCAATCCTGTATACGTGACAATTGTAATCACGTTTAAACAATCTATGTATATATATATATATACACTTTATGTATACAGAGTTTTATTGCCACGAAAGGTATCGGGGGGGTTTTTTCGGAAGTACACAGAACCAAGTAGGTAATTACAATGTACATAAAAAGTTACGTAGTTTGTAAGTCAGATAATCGAGTTTTCCTCTGCAAGTACAAATAAATCACGTACTCGCAACTCGATCGATATTCTCTACACACTGAAAAAAAGGCAAAAAAAAATACGCGCGCACACGCACACGCACACACCATTAATCCAGTATCGATTTTTAGGTTAAGTTATACCAGCCAACCCATACAGCATACCTAAATTTCCATTTTGAGTGTATTAATCAACGAGCGATTTCGATGTGTGCGGCAACTAGAAGAGAAAAAATCGAATCAGTCATCAAAGTTCGAAGGAGTAAAGTCGAAACAATTCTAGTGGGCGCGAGTACTCGATCAACTAACTCCGTACGCGACTTTCTCACCCTCGTTTTTTTTCTAGAATGTAATAGGGAATGTTCTCTCTTTTCCTTTTTCTTCTTCTCGTCGCTCTCGCTCTCTCTCAGGGGAAGACTCGTCAAGTTTCTTCTAAGAGGGCTCGAGACGCAGGAAAGTGCTGCGGCGTTAGAACAAAGTTTAGGAGCGAGGTGGAGGGTGATTAACGGGTGGCCGACCCTCATTTCAATTCGCGGAGGACGTAAATCCACGTCGTTGGCACGAGGCCGCGCCGGCGCGAAGGTGCGAGTCGAAAGGGCCTATACCATAGTATATAGGGGAGACCGGAGACCGGAGACGGTGCTGCGGAGGGCACAGACGGGAATTCAAGAGTTTGATGCCGAGGGCCGGATATAATGGGGACGGAGAACAAAAGATTAAATTAGATCGGAAAAATTTTGTTGCGATTGTTCCTAAGTGACGAGTCGGTCGATAACACCGACTCTCGATGTGATTTATCGTTTCCTAACACACATCACCAAGTTACAACCAACTATTTTGAATATTTTCACCCTTTTCTTCTTATTTTTAATTAACCAACGCAGTGTATAATATTATAACGAGAGTTCGAGGATTTGGTATAGAAAATTTCGAAATTATACAGCATTTCAAAATAGTTAAAACGAATAATTGTATAAAGATAAAAATTGGTGGACCACTCGATGAAAAGAACGAAAGAATCGTCGGTCTTACGAACAAAAATTTACGAAATTTGAATATCCGTAAGTATTATCACTCGATGGACGCGGAGGATGCGTAGACGCGAGGCTCCAAGTTGAAGGACGTACGGTCGGAATTCTGGTTCGCGCGCTCGTCCACAAGACCAGGGGGGTTGGGGGGTCGGGGGCGGATGGAGCCGTATTTTCCTGGTTACGTATATCACTCTGGATTTACGGTTGGAACGAATGTCTGAACAAGTGCCGGGGTACGAGACGGGAGCGCGAGACAGAGGTACGGGGAGCTTGCAAGTGCAAGTGCTAGAGACCAAGGGGGGTTGGAGAGAGCTGTGTATCATGTCTGGACGCGCGCGCCCGCACCCTCGTGCTTGGGGACAGGACGATTATGCTCACGTTTCTCCGGTTACCTCCTTCTATCTAGTTATACTGATCCTCCTAATCTTTCTTTGACTTTCCATCCGCTATTTATTCCTTTCAACTTATTTGACTTATTACGTACTCTATTTTTTCTAATTTTTCGTCATTCATCTCATTTCTCGTGGCACGAGTATTTTTATTGGAAAAATTGAATTTCATTAAATTTGTCGGAAAAATAAGACCTGAACCTTCTTTATGTAATTGTATTAGCTAAATGTGAACGAGGAACTGCACGATTATCAAAGTGAAAACGTAGATTGAAAAATCGTGATAAATCGTAAAGAGACGGAGGTGGGACTCGTCGCGTATCCAACGAGCAGTTAGTATAACCAAACGAAGGGAAGAAAATGTAATCTTGACAAAAACCACGTTCCACGGAAAGCCAAACAAATACACAGGGAGCGGGTGAGTAAAAAAAAGAAAAAAAAAGAAAAAAAAAGAAAAAAAGAGGCGAAACTACGGGCCCGTTTTTAAAGCCGATCCTATTCCCTCCATCCATTATTCAAGCTCGTGTAGTAGTTGCCCCCTTCGCCTCATCCGCTCGTTTGAAGATTAGGCCAGAATCCCGGAGGCGGGTAAGATTTTAAGCTGCCGGGTGGACTTGTGAAAAATGCAAGGAAAATGCGAGGTGTATCCCTCTCTTGGATTTTGCAGAGCAGAGATAGAGGGAGGGATAGAGGGTAGTGTTCGAAGACGTCAGGATGTCGTATGCCGGCCGGGGGGCTGAGTAGGTGCTCTTCCGTAGGCGCTCGTAAACGAATTATACACTTGGGAGTTGATCGGCACCGAGTCACACAAGCGTGATAAAAGCATCGATTAAAATTGTAGAGCCATAGGTGCTCGGCGTAACGTCACCACGTCACCACGTCACTTCGTAAGTGAATTACATCGATCTTTCATTGAATTTATGTATTGAAATAGGTGCCTTATCAATTTAACGCTACGAATCCCTACTTTGGCATATTGGGCTTATATTTATATTTAATTATAAAGGCATATTAGTTAAACCGATATATATATATATATATATATACGAGATTCGGTAGTGCCCAGGCGATATATACGCACTTTTCTCGACACAAAAGGATTCGATCGGGAATGCATAAGCCGCGGGTGAGAAAGATAGGAAATAGGCGGTTTTCGGGGTATGCGGGAATTTCACATAGGTGTGCTCCGTTAGGTTAATAATAAAGCGTGGCTGAATATAACGACCGCGAGCGCCGGTCCGCTTTACGCGCCCATGCCCTGCATATAGATATAGCGTAAGAGAGAGAGAGAGAGAGAGAGAGAGAGAGAGAGAGAGAGAGAGAGAGAGAGAGAGAGAGAGAGAGAGAGAGAGGTAGGTATACCCGGAGAAAATAATCGAAGCCTCCTGCAGTATTAATTGAGCATTATCCCGGCACAATAAAGCGGCACATAATACTCGCTTTAACAATCACGCTTCGACATTATCGACACGCGGCGTGCTCGAGCGCTTCCGCTTTCAACGATCCTTTCCTTCCCTTTTCAAACCGATACACCTCTGTATATGTACTTTTCTCTATATCTTTACATCTCGACTTTGTTCTATCGAATCGCCTCTATTCCTTTATATAACTATTACCACCTTCACGCATATAGATAATTCAATTATCTCCCGACGTTTCTTCCTTTTTTGTCTTTCTTTTTTTTCAATTTAATTAATTAACTATTTTAATATTAGTGAATAGTTGCAGGATTCCCAAACGAAATTCAGTGCAGTAACGATGCAACATTTTCAAATGTGAATGTCCCTTCTGCTTCTTCTTCTTTTTTTTTCATTATCTACATATGCAGCTTTCGTTTGGTTACCGCTCTCTCTCTCTCTCTCTCTCTCTCTCTTTGCGATATTTCCCTAGAATTTCCGATAATTAGTTCGCCTGTCCCAGTTCGCTTCCCGTTCGAGTATGCCAAGCTTCCTCTGTGAGATGTGCGCGCGCTTTGCCCTTCATTTCCCCCGCCAGTAAAAAAAAAACAAAAACAAAAAGTAAAGAAAAGCGATCGATTTTGCAGTCGGTGACACTACTTTCTTCTCTCCTCTAATTTTTCTTTTTTTTTCTTTTCCTTTTTCTTTTTATTTTATTAATGCATGAAAATGTTCCTTGAATAAGGAAATTCTATTATACACTTTAGCTTTTTTTCGGTATATACGCATGAAAATGAATAACCTACTTTGCGCTTTTATGACACTCTAATGTGATTTTCTCCACTTTATTTCAAATTATTATATTTAAATATTATGCTGCATTCTTCCACTCTCTTACAGCGGCGGGAGGGGGAGGGGGAGGGGAGGACGGGTATTTTCATAAATTCACTTTTGCCCCAATTTCATAACCAAATATATATATATATATATATATATATATATATATATATATATAGAAACACACGGTGTGTACGTATATAGAGGTATATAGGTATAATTAGTTTAAAATTAAGTAGAGGAAGAATATGAATCTCAGGGTAATCTACTTAGCGAGCCATTTCAACGGGAATCAGATTACCACTCGCATGAGGAAATCTCTCTCATCGAATCATGACATTTTAAAGATTAAGTGGATTAACCTCTCCATCAATAAATATGACCTGTGGAATAACGTTACATCCTCCCGTTTAACACACCGGGAAAGAGAGAGAGAGGGAGAGGGGGAGGGGGAGAGAGAGAGAAAGAGAGAAGAGCCGAGAGATCAAAGCCGCGCCTTGAAAAAGGCAATAACGACATCATCACACGTTCCTCTCTCCGATATACGCGCACGCCAATGAATCAACCTCCTATAGCGAATGCATTTCGATCTACCAGCGTGTGCGTGTGTGCGCGCGTAAAACACTCGACGCCCGTGAAAAAAAATGGAAGAAAAAAAAAAGTCCACCTCGGTGGATGGATATAGAAGAAGATTGACTCGAAAATACGACAAGCTAAAGTTGACGGGAATAACGCATACTTCACACTCGTAGGTGATATTTTATAAAGCGAGAAAAACGGATCGCTTTAATATTACCTTCGCGCGATTCGCTGCACGCGTTTACTATGCGAGTTTTTAAAGAATTTCTGGTAACTTTAAAAATGTACTTCGATTTATCTATATGTATAGAGGCGGTAGGTGTCTGCGTATATATACATATTCTTTTAATTTTGAAAATAATGCGAGTCGATTGAAAATGTAGGTTGCACCGCGGGAGCAGAGCGAGGAATGAGGTAGAAGGTATACGTACACAAAAGTGGTAATCACCGAATGTACAGGGATATCGTCTACATACCGCACTACAGTGATGAAATAATGAATCGGAGTGTGTTTGCGCCGCGTGGTAATGGTGGCAATTGTACATTCACCGGGGCCGGGGCGGCTCGACCGTAAGAGAAATAATCCCGAATGCAACCCGGAATTCACACCTGAAGGACCTCGTAATGAGCGCTGGCTACGATGCGATAGCCACTTTTCCACCTTTCCCACTCGGGATTTTCATTGTCCAACTCGGTGGTTATTGTTCTTTCTGGACCATCCGGAATGACGGATACACGATGTATATGTATATCAGTGTATATATATACATATATATGCTTTTATGGTGGTGTTTAGTGGTCAGGTGGTTTAAACCATTGCTAATGCCTCGTTGTTCCCTCGGCTTTTCTACGCGCATCTGCTACCACTGATTTTAATTAACTGACTATCAAATGGGATTTTATACCTATAGCTCTTTCTTTTTAATCGTACGGAGAATTCCCTAATCCTTGATCCACTTACTGCAATTTCTACGAATATTATACAAATTCAAAAATTACGCGAGAATAAAACTTTTCGAAATTCTCTTTGATTTTCGTAAGATATTTATATATTTATATGCCTATTGGAGTGAAATGGATTTTACTCAGTTTATCGCTCAGTTTCTCGAAAATTTTGAAATTTTCACTAAATTAACAAGCATCGTTGACTCGAGACAATAATCAATACTCACTTTTGAATTACGAGTAATTATTATCGACCATTCATTTGATCGGATACATCTAGTTGTGGAGATTTCATTTCATTCGTAAATTACGTCAAACCTAATCGAACAAATTTTTGAAAAAATTTTTTTATCGAATATCAATGTTTATGAAGCGTATATTATTACTCTTTACTTACACGCACGCGCGCGCGCGCGCGCGCACACACACACACGTGAAAATGTAAATATTAAAGTTGATACGAGTAAAATCTGTCATCAAAACTGTACAAACAGAAAATATATACTTAACACGGTAAATAGTGATACGGAGAGATCAAACGTATCCAGTAACCGTATATATTTATTATCCACAAAATCTTTGACGATACGCAATGTAATACGCAATAAAAATATTTAATTATTTATACCTCGTAACTTTTGTAACAAAAGGTAAAAGAATTATTTATAAAAAAGGAAATAGTGAATCTGGTGAAACAAACAACGCAGATTAAAAGAATGTTTTTTAGAGGCAAATCCGAAAAAACACTTGGTCCACAAATATCACCATAAACTTCACCCCGAGACAAGTACATCAATCTTGCTATCTCTCTCTTCTTTTTTTCCTTTCCACCGAGGAAAATGGACACATTCAATCTCTCACATCCCCGTCAGATACATCGAGCCCATCCCTTCGAGTGCATCAAAAACCTCCGGCACGTCCAGACAACTCCGCCCACGCACTTGTTTGTTTTCTCTCTCTCTCTCTCCTCCTCCTCCTCCTCCTCCTCCTCCCGAAAAATCTGAAAAAGCTCGTGGAAAGTTGATTCGACGCTCGGTGCTGATGTAGTCTCGACAGATATACCAGATATAGCCCCCCTGACAAAGACCGTATATTTCTTTGGAGTGAAACTCCTTTCCTGCAGAACAAGGTGTACGTATACTTTCCGCTCTAGATTATAAAAATAGGTGTCACGTGGAACTGCGTGTAATCGCGGAAAGCGAGATATGAAAGTGATCGATGCAGTGATCGAGTCAGCCACGCATTCGAGCACGTGTACGCGCGCCAATAATTAAATGACTCAATCGAGTTAAAAATAAAATGAACGCACCGGACGGGAGCGGGAGGGAGGGAGTGCGGAGAGCGGAGAGGAGAGGAGAGGAGAGGAGGGGGGAAAACAAACTTTCTTAATTAAAATCCAATTTTATTCGAAAGTTTTAAAAGGACTGGTGGAGGTGGTGTTGGTATACCTGGTACACCGCGCACACAGCAAACAAAAAGAGTAAAATGTGGAACGAACTCGATTTGATAGGGAGTGGCATGCGCGTCCGAGTTCCGTTCGGGATTAGCGTTGCTGTCTGGCGGTACTAAACGTCCGATTGTTATCTCGGTCCTATCACTGATAAGAGTCGAACACGCATCTCATGGTAACACGTATACGTGACTCTCTGACTCTGACTCTCTGACTCTCTGACTCTCTCGTCCTCTCGGCTCGGCTCGGCTCGACTCGACTCGGCTCCTACTCACTTCAACGCTAATCACTGGCGCTATCCGATTCGTGATAGCACCCTCGTCCGGATAACTCGCGGCGATAAGACCCCCGACATACATTTAGCCAAATTCCCGAAATAGTATAATGGGATTTTCAAGTTGCACTTTCGTATTCTTGAGAGATAATGACCGGTTTTCCATGTTATCAACGTATCAACTTCATATATACATATACGACCAATTGGTTACATTCGTGAATATCTCTCTCTCTCTCTCTCTCTCTTTCTCACTCACTCTCTCTCTCTTATGATCCAAATCGAGCGTATTTCATCTAAAGAGGAAACTTGGAAGTTCGTTGTATATACCTATATATATATATATATATATATACTCATACTTTACACATTTCTACGATTTTCATATTTTAAATTTAATTAATATATCATTAGACGTTGTATAATTTTGAACGGGATTTCATAATGATAATCCTTTAACTTTTCTTTTTCAATTTCTGCACATTCTATCCGGAGAATATTTAAATACCTTTCATAATATTCGTCATTGAAATATTATCAGAATTTATCGAAAACTTGTAAGACATTTTTTAATAACATTTCGGAAGAGTACATATATACTTCAAAAATTTTCCATCGATCAACGCATCCACGGTAAGTACTCCCCTATTTTTAAAAACGAAGGTTAACCTTGATTACGATATGATGTCCTCTTTTGTACTCGTACAATTGTATCGCCAACGAATCTTAAATTTAATTTCAAAAAGACCGCTGCCGATGTAGGATATGTATATACATATGCGCTCCGATCATTAATATTTAACCATTACGATAAAGAGGATACATTTTAATCGAGACCTCGTGTATTAAAGAGGATAAAAATCTAAATACTTCTCTCTCTCTCTCTCTCTCTCTCTTTCTCTCTCTCTCTCCCTCTCTAAAATGTTAAAAAACCCAAAGAAGCCTTCCGTATTTCTATCCATAATTGCTTTGAATTTTCATTAATCGCTGTTTGCATAATTACCGGCTCTCTCATTTGCATAATCGATTATCACCTATCGCAATATTAATTATTAAACCGATTATGTAAATCTGCTTTACCACGCGGAGAGCCCGAGCCACCGCAACCGGAAAATTGTTTTTAACCCCGGAAATTTGGGAAAATTCGCGCGGTCTCCGGTCTCCGAGCTTTAAGTCACAACTCGACCCCCGCCCCCAAGCCTCCCGCATAATAATTTTTAGTTCCTTTTAAAAGTACGAGTATAACACGTATCGGTCGAACTGGATTCAGCCGGAAATCGATGCTCCCCCCGGGTACACATATTTTACGTACTTCCGTTCGCTGCATCCGCAGAACTTGGAACTTGAGCGCACGGCTTCATTATTATAATGAATCGGCTACAATAACGTCCGTGATATTCCATATTTCGAGCTCGTTCGAGCTCGTTCGAGGTTCGACATCGTTATACCAATTCGACCGTATTTATCGGCTGTGAAATCCAACGTGTGCACGCGTTTTACTCCGGGATTTATAAATGTATGTATGTTGCGCATATACCACCTATATCGCACACTCCTCAAAACAGGGGTAATCTTTGAATTTTTATTTATACCGACTCGTCCCGTATATCATCGCGGGGGATTTCAAATGAATTATTGTAAATGTTGCTTCCCCGCCTTTCGGTGTTGCGGTACACGCATCCTTTTCCGATTATCCCTTGTAATTACAATGATAATTACGTTCAATTTATTACCGAAATACCTATACACACTGATATATTTATTCCAAAGGCATACTGCACGCGCCGATCTCGTTTTTCTTATCATCTTGATAATTCCTGACACAACATCTATATTTATACACCATATTGGATAGACGGCTGGCTCATCGGTACGAATATAACCTTGAATTATCTTCTTTCAAAAGCACGTGGATTAACGTTGATTTTAATAATCTGCGAATTCACCTTTATCATTTCCATAGATAATCGTTAAGAACCGTCAAATCACAACAAGAATACCTTAAAAATTTATTCACCGATAATATACGATTGTTTGTGATTTTTCGGTGCAGAAATTGTATTGGCCTGGAGCTTTGTAGAATGAGTTATTATTTAATAATCTAGTGTAGTTAGTTCTGTATTCCAGATTTTCCATAAAATATCATATTTAACAAATGTAATAATTATGTTTTTTGGTTCAGTCGGTAACCTACCGGGTATGCCCACCTCCTTAATTATTGGAAAAAAATGATTGTAAAATGATTGTGTCCCGTAATTTTTGTTGATCTGTACTGCACACCGTAGAGATTTAACCGTGGAATTCCGATGTATCTTGACGTACAATCGCAAGCGGTCGAGCTCTCCTCGACGTGGGATATAGAACAATAGCGGCGTATTCGCGTCTGCATGTATATGGAGATAGTTGGACCGTGGTGGCCGAGCAGGAGCAGCAGGAGCAGCAGGAGCAGCAGGAGCAGCAGGAGCGTCGCGCGACCTCATTCCAGGATTGTCGACCACCCGTTCGTTGGTGCCTCGGTGTGTAATGCCCGAATTCCACCTGCCGCAATCCGAAATGCCGTGTGCGCGGGGGAGGTAGGGGAGGTGGGGGGGGGGGGGATGGCACGTGGGCACGTGACCCGACGAGCCCCGGGAAAGTGTTTTTCACCTTCTCTCTACCTCCACGGCTGCGTAGCCTTTTTCAATTTCAATAAAATACGAAACCGACGTGGTCCCGCTATACCACCCGAATGTTCTTTTCTATTCGGCTGTGTGTGCAGCAGTGTGTGCGTATGTGCACATACGTGCAGGTGCATGCGGCCACGCGTATTTTACTTTATACGTCGCAAGCTTTAATGGGGCTTGGTTTATTTACGGTTGTTCATTTGCCCGCGGTGTTACGAAATTAAAGGTGAGGATTTAGCTAGCCTCCGCAGAACCGTTTAGCGGTTTGACTGAAGGGGTTGGGTTAAACGGATACCTGCAGATGGAAGATCCTCTCCCGCCGATACGTATACACTATACTTATCTTTTAAACTGCATATTGCTCGTTTATATAGCTTATATCTTCCAATATCTATATACGCATACACCAATTTTATGCAATCGTCAATGATAACGGTAGATGACGCTACACCAATATTTTTATTTATACATCACTTACAATTATTGGCAAAGCGATCACTCAAAAAATCTTTAAACACTCTATAGAATATAATATATATACATATAAAAATGTTGCAAAGTACGGTAAAGGTATTTACGAGCGAACCCTTGAAACAGGGTCACTTTTAGAAAAGAGAGAGAGAGAGAGAGAGAGAGAGAGAGAGAGAGAATGTTGAAACTTCTCTGTTTACGTCGCGCTTCAAGTCTCGTACATATTTCAAAGAGGTCTCGGCGAGCTGCCGACTCCTGTTAATTAAGTAATTTCAATTAAAATTCCTTGACGCAAGCGCAACCCAGGAGTGTCCGTAGACCATACCATAAGACCAGCGCGTACTTTATGAACGTCTCGGACTGAGGCCAAGGCACAACTAGCCCGAATATACGAATGTACGCGGCGTACTCTCGGAATCAGCCAGACGACTGTATATACCGAAATCCGAGTGTTAAACACGAATATGTGTGCGTGTACGTATAATGTAACATAGAGTAAAGAGCTCGGTTGAATCGTACACCCCAAGTACCCTTACTACTCCCTGTTACTTTTCTTTTTTTTCTCTTTTTCTCCCCTTTCGATTTTGACTTTGGTTCTTCGCGGTCTCTCTCCACCCGTCTATATTTACCGAGCGAACGCTTTCTTATCGTCAATTAAATTAAACTTAAACATGATATATGTATATGTATATGTATATATGTATATTACACGCGAAATAGTCCTACTCACCTGAAAGAGAATTACAATCATTTTATTTATTTATTTTTACATACATATATTTGAGGAAGGTTTTTAAATGAAAGTTGTTACGTTAAATAGTCACAATTGCTGTCTTTTACGAAATTACCCAGCGTAATTGTTCCCTATCATGTATAACGATACGTTCGTTAAGAAACTCGTACTCCCTCTCTCTTTTCCTCTCTCTCTTTTATTTTTTTACGACGCTGCATAAATTTACCGAGAAGCACAAAATTGTTCTTTTAAATTTCATAACACGCAACTAAGAGTAACTGAGCGAACGCACTAAAATATAATGTTTGACGAAAGAAAGGGAGGTAAATATAAAATATACAATTAAACAAAAATATTGGAAAGGTAAATTGACGTGCGCATGCATATATGTGAATCTGAAAAAAAAACAAACCACGCACATTAGTCAATTAACGTTTCGAACCTTCTCAGTGAATTAACGTCATTAATTTTGTAGGAGGCGGCGGCATGCAAAATACAGAGGGAAACTTAGCCGACCAACTGGTTTCTCTGACGACTGAAAAGGCAAAAGAGAAAGAGCCAAGAGGTTACGCGCACGCGCTTCGCTCGCTTCGTACATATATATACACCGGAGAAAAGCTCACGCATGGAGAATTTCTACGTTACGAAGGCTAAGCAATTCGCAAACGCGCGTACCAAGACTAACGTCGACAAAGTCAAAGGTCTCCTTTACCAACGTTACCTTCACTGTCAAAGCGCATGATTTTACCTGACGAACACTCGGAGCTTTCGAGTATCTCCGTTCGCGGAAATAATTACGATAAATGTTTCAATATAATTACTAACGAAAATCTTGAGTTGGAGTTACTTTTTTTTGTATATAATATAAATATTACATTTTACTTATTTAATTTTCGCGGCTCTCGGTAAGTACTACCCCGGGAAAATAACGTAACGGGGAGAGGCCAGAGGGGTTAAGAAAACACGTGCGTGCACTACCATCCCGAAAACAACTTATGGGATATCGCGGATACACACGTCCGTTTAAACGCAATGCCGAGCTAACCTTATATACCCTTATACCGTAAGCCGCGTAACACACGTCTACGTCGTCTTTTAACCGATACTCAAATAACCACCTAGCACGTACACATCCGAGCTGCAGTTACATATTTATTACTAACAAATATATCATCTACTATATTAATTATTTATTCATTTCTTTTTTTTTTTTTTTATTTATTTAGTGATGGAGTTCGAGGAAACAAAGTTTTCGTCTTTTAACCAGTTGTTCAAACGAAATACGTTTTAGCAGTTTGTGCGGGTTAAAATCATGATGACGGATCCAGTATGTCGAAAGATTTTAACTGCGGAACAAACATTTTTATTTTGTTTTAATTCACTTTTGAGATTGCTTATGCGGAATTTAAGGTTGATTTATAACATTCGAAATGATGCAGGATTCCTAAATTTTTGGATTATCTTGATACAACCAAAAGACATGAAAACAATAAGTCATATTTCATCGAATTTTGAGGTCATCGTAAAACAGGACCATTTTGGGGATTATTGGTGGGGATGATGGTACTTTTGGATCACGAATTTGTTAAATCTGATTTGAAATTTGTGTTAAGCGCGTCTCCTAAAAACATCGCAGGTTACACATTAATGACTTTTGTGATCAATTAATTACACGCGCTTTAAAAAATTGAAAATCCATTATATAAGATACCCTTTTTATGCATTTTCTTGCATTGATAAAAAGCCCTAAATCATCGTCCTCCAAATGTTAATCGGTATTGTAAAGCACATACATATTTCCAAAACACAGATAAATTTGACATTCTGCACGGAGAGAAAAAAATGTCAACGATTACTATCCTGTTTAGTGCTGATTTATATACATGTCAAGTAATTGGGAACCATGATGTAAAAAGAAAGAAAAAAAGTACTCGATACTTGATATTTTAGTATTCAGTGCTATGAACTACAAGTAGCAAGTGAAACATTTTTCTATAATATATAACTTTTTTTATAATTTAATCATTGCTTTTTTTTCTCTCCGTGAAATAAACAAAATCTTTAAAAATTATAAATAACCATTTTCATATAAATAAAAAAATATGTTTACAAAAGATTTGAAGTAGTAATATAATGAAAAAATAAAATAAAATAAGTAATGACTTATTCAACGAAGTGTTAGACTAACCGTTATGTACTAATGCGTTTGTTGTATACCCTTCATTTCGTGGAAAGATGTAAAAGAATAATAGAAGAAAACGCGAGTCTCATAAAAGATTCGAAGTTAACGAAGAGAATGCGTAGTTTGCGCTCAGATCGCAACAGTATACTCGTCCAAGAAATTTTGCAAAATCTTGTTTGAAAACTTTGCGATTCTTTCATTCTCTTTGCATTTTCTACTTATACATATTATACATATATATTATTACACAGCTTAAAACTATATCCATTTATTGTTTAAAGTATCTTTTCTTTCTTTTTTTTTCTTTCAATTATTTTAATATAACTGCTTATACAGATAAACTATGAATATTTAATCGAAAATATATATTTTTGATTTTAATATATTGGAGCCGGTGCACATCGGGTCGTAATAACGGATAAGCGAGGTGACGTTTGTTACATTGCGCTTGTGTACGATTTAAAATAATCTATCAAATATCATTTAAAGATATATAATTCTATTATATTTTATATATCGGTTACCATTATTTCAATAATTAAATATTATTTACGTGTACCGTAAACCAGGTCGTCCGTGAAGTAATTTAATTGACTGACAAAACGAATTCGGCGATATATATTCGTTATTGTTCCTCGGAAATAATTAATATGGTTAGGATTATTGTAATTTAATAAAATAAAAACCTTATTCAATCTCTTATCTCTTATATTTTGTATATTTTCGATGAACATTTCGGATTAGATTTCCTGATCAACAGCATCGATGCAGCGTTAATGTGATTTTAAATGTTCATGATTCTGTCTGCATCACGGTAAATAACTAGAGTTTTAATTAGCTACCCTCTCTAAAATAATGTATGTATGAATATTTATAAAAATCTATGGCAATGCCATAACACAAAATTAAATAACAACCTCTGTATACAGTTCACAAAAGACATCTAATAAATTGACGAGAAAGCGTATATACATTTAAATTCGAAGTTAGAAAAGGGAAATAGATAAGTTGCTCCTATAGAACAGAACAGAAAGAAAAAAGAACGCAAGAAGCGAACAACTCGAACAAGCAGGAAAAGGAGAATATCGCCTTGAAATTGCGTGCTACACACTTGGTATATGTATATATATATATATATTTTGCTCGTTGTTCGGTCTTCTTGTTTTCAGGTTGTATCTCTTCACCGTGTTGGTACCGCAAAGAGTAAGCGGCCGTTTCGAACAGACGTCGCATCGACGATATACTTGGTTGAACGGAAGCTTTCCTCGATAGTTCTAAGCTAGCGCAGTCAAGTCGGCGATGCGGTCACGCCTTAAGTATACGTGAGTCTCGTTTTTTAAACGAAATATGTACGAGAGAAGAGGCAATCGGTAAGTATAGTCGGGGGGAGGGGTTTAAGGATAGTTTCAACATTTTTTTTCGTTCAGTTTGATAATTATATTATATATAAGGTACTTATACTTGTCTATACGCGTCAAAGGAATTAGAATTTGCTTGGTGCATATCGCTCCGTTTCGAGCATATAACGTTTTAATTGGATTATCGAAGACACCTTTTCGATGTGTATATAGGTACATATTATACATATACATATATATATGATATTCCAAAGAAATGACTATAGTTATTATTAGTTATAATTAGGTTCGTCAGTGTTGCACAATAAAGAGAATGTAGGAAGAAAATGCGTGCAGTCATGGGCGTCAAGATAATGTAAGAACGCGCGAAAAGAGTCGTTGGAAATAATATACATATACATGTATATATATAATCTCGATAAATAAATGTTAAGGAAGCGTCGAGAAAATTAACGGGGTATCTCTCATTGTTGCCGCACGCTCAAAAATGAAGATCGCACAAAGTCACGTATATGTATATAGGATGTGTAGGATATATAGGATATATAGGATATATAGGATATATACGATTCTATCGAAGTTTATCAGAGGGCAATGTATTTGCTGGGAGTGCTAGAGAACACGAGATAAGAAGATGAGAATCTGTCGAATTGATCGGACTCTATTATCTCTTTCTCTCTATCTACCGAACTTTGGGTTTATCTCTATATATCGACCTCATCAGAGAAGTGCGGCATTGCTGTAGGGACAGAGAGTAGATGGAGTGAGAGGGAGAGCGAGAGACCCTTATCGAAATCGATAAGCGAGTCACCGTTGCACACACACACACACGCGCGCGCGCGCGAGATTCAGCGGATTACATATTTAAGACAATACTACACCAAGGAGACTTAATTTTTCCGTAAAACAGACGTCTCTGCTTAATTACAAGACTCGAAAGGCAACGTTCTCTATATTTAGCTATTTATTACTCGGGGTAAATATACCTTTCAAAGCGTATGTATTCATCGAAACAATGATCACCAATCGAATTATTTTAATATAGATGATAATTAGTTATAAGTATATTATTATTATTTATTCGTACAGTTGTTTCGTCTGTACATACCCGTTAAAACCTCTCTATTATACGATTTCTCTCCTCTTATAGCATCCTTCTCGGTTTCACTGTTTAGCTTACTCACGGATATCCTCTTGTTCCTCGAACTCAAGATGATCCCGGAAACCCGAGGGATTAAGCTCACTTTACGCTCGCCATAAGATGATTAGAGCACGGATATGATTTTCTATCAACTATCATTCTCCGTCCCCTCCTCCCTCATCCCTCCTCAATCCTCCCTCCTTCTCCTCTTTATTTATTTATCTCGTTACCCTCTCCTCTTGAGTTACGTCCACTGCGCTTCGTCTCCTTTTCTTTTCAAATAGTGCCTCAATCGTCCTTTTTCCTTTCTCTATCGCGAATGATCCACTACTAAATACTTTATTCGTTAATTTATCTCGGTGAATCGCCTCGATCATTTATGTACCTATATATATCATCCAAGGATATATAAATAATAATTTGAGTGGAAGCACACACTGCGCGTTTATTATATTCTACTTTTAAATTCTAATAGTTCCGATGTATGCATATACGTATATAGACGTTGGTGCGAATGAACACGCTCCGTTTTCCACAATAATTAATTTAATTCTAATTATTATACATAGGATTTGTGTATTAATTACACACATGTGTTATTGATACATACATGCGTGTATATATATACATATACCTACCGATTTCTCTAGATATTTTTTCGTATTTACCAGAATAAATCACTATTATTATCATCATCATTATCGTTCTATTATTGGTATTATCGTTATCAATATTCAATTTCGAAACTATAATTTTGTACGCCGTTGAATATATGCATTAATTCGCATCGCAGAGAGTATATATATACATATACACATACGGCTGTGTTCCTTGCAAAAATCACACAGCGTTATCCGTGGAAATAAAGAAACGAGCGGAGATCAAAAGAATAAAAATGTAACAGCGGATCGCTTTATCATCGCCTTAAACAAGTCCCTTTATATCAACGAGTGAAACGTCGTTGCGCAAGGTAAATATAACGCTACCTCTACCCTGTGTTGATAAACCAGTCACTCGTCACATCTAGAAAGCAGAGAAGCAGAGCCACTCTAGACATATATCCACTTCTTTTTTTTCGCCTCGTAATTACAAAACATCCAGCCCATTACCCCTCGTATATATATGTATATTTGAAAGAAGGAAATAACGCGCGGTAAAGGCCTTTTCAGGTATTTCTTTGTGATTTTATCGTGAAAAAGAAGAGCGGGAAAGGGCGCTGGCAACGAGATAGGATCATCGATAACCGCGAAGCTCAGAGAGAGAGAGAGAGAGAGAGATATGCGAGTCACCTGTCATTTACACGCATCTCGTATGCGAGGTCAACCATTGACGCGAGCGTACGGTTCTGTGAATAAGGGTTAATGGACCTTTTAGAAAATTAACCAAATACAGCTTTTATCGCTTTTTATATGGTAATATTAAATTAACGCAGCTCGTACCCGTACCCGTACCCCTCGGGTAGGAAAGCCAAGCCACCTCCATTTCGCGAGAGTGCGACTTGCCGATCGATAATTGTACCTAGGTCCCACATCCCACACCCACTCTATCCATTTTTTTCGTCTCCGCTCCAACGATATCTACATATACATATACGTACGTTCGAGTGCTCGAGTGAAAATGGAAATATCTCTTTCTCTCTTTAAAAGTATGACGGAGACGGCGCGGGGAGATTCTCGGATATAAACATAGGAAGACAATTCACCGTAATACACAATCACACAGCGAATTAGGCGCGTGCCTTAGTAACGTCGGGAGGATCCTCGAGCGCAATCATTCGGCGGAAGCTTTTACGCAATACAAACAGTGACGTTAAACGCCACCGAAGCTTAGATCAAACGTCAACCGCTCCCACCTACAGTGCTTTGAAAGCAAGACGGTGTATACCACCAGTAGTGAAACTAGTAAACTGCGCAACCTAGAGTAAGATGAATGTCGTACTTCATTATGTTTTCCCTTTTCCCTTCTCTGAACACCCTGCACTCGTACCAATACCCACACACACGCACACACACACACACGCACACACACACAGCTCCTGCATTCATCTTTATCCGCGCGCATTTTCACTCCCATCCTATCTTACTAAATCCTTGTGTTTTATTTAACATTTCCATCACTATATTCCCGAAAATAGAAACCTACGAATTTTCTATCTTTACTCTTCTTCTCTCCGTCTGTGTGCACTTTCCAAGGATTTATAAGGATGAATGGTGTCTACGAAAAGTTACCGATTGCTCTTCCTCTTCTTCTTCTTCTTCTTCTTCTTCTTCTTCTTCGTTCCTTTACTTTGAAGTGTAAGATAAGAATTGATGTACCGTACTCGTCAAATACCTCCTGCACCATTCGTGTAAACACGAGATAAACATTTTTAATAATAGACACGTAGAGGTATATACCTGCAACTACATTCCGAAATGCCCACAAAGTCAATTATACTAAAATTCCATTTACCACGAAAAGGATGGAAGGCGTGTGGAAGATACTGACTTTTTTCCACCATTCGTTTAAGTTCAACGTATTGTATACACCGTAACGTTACCAATTTCTGATCAATTGAGACCAATCCTCGATCGTACGTTTCCAATTCACGCGTATAAAACATTACTTTCCATCCTTAATAATCTAATTATTTACGAATTATATTAACAAAATGACCAACAATTGAGTAAGTAATATATTGATCAAGAATTCGTTACGATACGGTAGCTCGAGCATAAAAATCTAACATCTCCTCATTCTCAACTACATCGTCCAAATATTTTATTTTATCTCAAAATTACCTATCGAAGACAATAGTAACTATATTTACGATAGATCAGAGGGTCTCGATCCTCCTCGACGAATCCGTATATAATATCGTTCGATTTTTATACATACAGAGATATAGAGATACATCGAGTACGAGCTGTGTGTAACTGCATCAGTGCTTAGGCTCTCGCTCGAGGCGGCTCACCTTCCTCCTAATTTTGAAGCGACGAGACGCTCGAAACGCTCGAGATTGGAAGTTCCGTAATGAACCCGACGAATCGAGAGAGAAATTGAATCGATCAGATTTTGCGCCCCCATTGGTTGCGCGATATTACTGCCCTCCCCCCACTGGCAACTACAAACTTTCCTCACTCGGCCTGTTTATTGGCTAGGAGTGAATCGCGCGACTGGACGTGTATACACGAGGAAAACCCAATTTACTCACCTCGACTCTAACAAGATTCTCATTATGCTCGCGAACGGGAGAGGTTCGTTTTGTCCCGTCCATTTTTTTTCATCCAACTCGCTTCGATTTTGGAAAATTGAGCCTTTTCAAGTATAAAAATTATTGCAAGTAATTTTAATTAGTAGTTGATTGTTTAATCAAGTAAAAGAAAAGTAGAAAATATTTTAAAAGCTCGATTTATCAAAAATTGAAATGTCGTGCTACGGTATGAAAAAGCTCGAGTTTCGATAAGAAAACATTTTTCAAAATTTGTTCAAGTTAATTTCGTCGTAGAGAAGGCAAACTGTAAGGTAATGTTGTGCAATTAGATTTTCTAAGCTTTTCTTACATTGATAATTGCGTTACCTGCACTTACGTTAAATAATGTAGAGAATAATTGAAAATCATTAACCCGACTAGATTGCGAGACTAACAAATCACGTTACATTCGTGGAATAATTCAGCGATGCAAACGAATATTGGGAAAGAATAAAACAGATGATCTTGTGATTCTTGGCATGAACATATTGAAAAAGGAAGCTCCTCGTTTCTCGCTTCGACGAGTTAGAGTAAAAAATTTTTCATATAAATAGTAACAAAGTAACGTTAATTAAAAAAATATTATATTTATATACCGTCACATATCCAATTTATTGTTGAACACTTAAGACAAATTTCTGATCACTATACGTTATACGTTTAATACTTATAAAAGATAGAAGACGTTGATTGTGCCTCTTATTTTCAATTTATGATTCTAATAAGATTCTTTATTTTTGATCTATTAATCAAATTATGTTTGTAACTCAAATATTCGTGTAGGTATAAGTGTGATACTACGTGAGTACGAAGTAAATTTGAATGATCGAAGTGGTAGGCTCAAAAGTATAAAGTAATAAGTGAAGAAACGAATAAGAGAAATCGTGGACGTGAAGAGAATTGGTGTATATATTGGCAGACAGACGCTGGTTTAACGGAATGCAGAGGAAACTTTGTCCGGGTGCAAACTCCTGGCTAGCAGAAGCTCCGACAATAGCCACGACTGCCAAGAGGACAATGATAATTACCTCGAAAGGGGGGGGGAGGGGGGAACGGAAGGGAGGGAGACTCCTTGGATGAGGGCGTTTTGTTTTCGGTTGACCTTGGATAGAGGCCAGTAGAAATGGAGTACGAATCGTGGATTGCCACCCTTGCTCTCTCTCTCTCTCTATCTCTCTCCCTCTCACGTTCTTCACCCGATAAGCATTGTTTTGCAAGTTTAATTAAGCTTTGTAGAATCTCAGCGAGTAATTTGGTAGTTGGAAGAAGATTTGTGCTATACCCTAAGACAGATTGGTTTAATATTTCTTGCTAGTACACAGTTTACTAAATTTAATCTATCTATTATATACATTCTACATACATTTCGATTGGTCAGTCATATATAAACATATACAGGTATTTTATGATTTAAATAACTTGGATCTTTTTGTTTCGTGTATGTATACGGACGCTGGACTTGTATAATCCAAGTAGCACATTACCATGGAAAATGTATCATTTCTGATCGAGGGTATGTATAACATGTATGTATGTAAATAACATTAATGATACTTTTTCGTTATATCGCAGTTTTGTTATTCAATACAAGAAAACGAGCTGTACGTTAAAAATGTATTAAATATTTATGTAAAAATAAGAAATATTACATTTGTTTAAATAAACGTTCTCGTCGTACATATGTCACCATAAAATTTAACATTTACCCATATTGCACATGCATATTGCACGCGCGCATAGACGAATAATAACTTTGGATAATCAGCGAAAATAAATTCGGATAACAATCGATGTACCCCGCCGCCCGCGTAAATATAAACTAATTTATTAGCGCAGTTCGTAAATTTTGTGAAATCGGGATAAATACTGCAGCGCACTGTTGATAAGATTATTAAAAATAATTATATAGCGCTATGCAGATGTAAAGATGCCAAGAACGTTATTTATCGTACGCACGAAAATGAATTTCCCAAAGTGTATACTATTTGAAAAAGTGAGTCGACCGCCCCGGACGTAAGATAGTCAAGGGAAAAAAGTAAAATAAAATCTATTACTGGAGAATATAAATGATTTAGAAAGTAAATAAGAATTACTTTATCGTCGAAAGAAAGGAAGTAGCAAATAGACTAATGAAATTGCACATCTCACCTTTGGAAATCGAATAAAGTACATTCGCGTTTTCAGTGGGAATTTTACTCCCCGAGGGTGGAAAAAAGAATAAACGAAAGCTCTAAATCAGCCCAGTCAACCGTAATTTTCCCCTCCGGCGTAGAAAACAGATTTTTACATTACGAGATTCCAACAAAGGTTGTCGCGGCGAACAATGACCAAGAGGGTGAAACGACGAACGACCCGGAGAGTCGGAGTGTCGGAGACTGGGAGAGAAGAGAGAAAACGACGAGTTTGATTGAAAGTACGGAAGCGTTACTTGGGTTCGCTCGAAATGAAAGGTCAAGAGGAAGGGAGCTAGGAGCGTCAAGATGAAGGGCGCGAAATATCGCGGGTTCAACGAGGAGGGTCTCGGTGTCAGACGACTATGACAACGAGAGGAACACGCTCCGGCAATAATGAACCGTCGCATACGTGCGTCTCTGAATTCCCATTAACCCCGCTACGTATATACCCTTCCAAAAGCTCGCGCCCCTTACTTGTTTCACTTCCGTCCTTACACCCCTCTCTCTCTCTCTCTCTCTCTCTCTCTCTCTCTCTCTCTCTCCTTCTTTTCTCTGTCGAAATTTAAAAATACACATTCTATTCTCGACGTGTAATGAATTAAACTCACCCTTGGACAATCGAGGACGCGATAAAATTATTCTAGGTATTAGACGCCGCGAAATTAGATACCTCGGATTGTCACGGTATATGCGATGTATACAATTATTCAAACGGATGTGTCAAATTAATTGTACGGGTAATCAGTTACTTTTACAAAATTAAAGACGCGCTCGCGATAACTGCGACAATAACACACCACTCACCCGTTACTAAATTATATTTACATCACCGTTTCGCATCGGAAGAATTTTCATAAATTTAAAAATACGCGCAATCTAAAAAAGATGAAAAAACGGAAATTTATATATTCGTCAGATATATATCGTCTGCATTAGTAAGAAGTATTGCCACACTAAGAAAACCCAAGGGAACGATATTTTATATTAAAAAGGGTCAGTATACGTATATACACGCGCGAAAATAAAACAGTCGAGCGTATATATATATATACATATATATATATACGCACACGCGGAAGATACATTTCGAGAAAGGTATAAAATATTTTTCAAACGTATTTATACCTGAGCAAAAATGTACGATATTTTTGTTTCGAATTTTCAACTAAAAAAAGTGTACGTATATAATATATCCAAATATACCGTTATTTTAATAATACGAAGTTACACATCGTTACGACAAATATAATTTTAATACATTGGAAAACATGAAAGTCGGATAAGAATTTTTTTTAAAAATAACTGACCGTGACCCGCGAGTATCCTCGCATCTTTTTCTATTATCGACATTTTGTTGTTCGCGTGCAAGACAATAATTTTGGAATTCCCTATACCGTCACTTCCTTTCGCATGAATAAGAAAAACTCGGGCATCGTGTGTTGTGGAAAATAATCTAAAATATCCGATGTTCGACATAAATTATTGTTCAATTGGATCGATATACATATATATATAGGATGCGGTGTTAAAATATATTTTTAATTAACTCGTACCAAGTGTTTGATTACGATTACGAGTGTGTAACACGAAAATTCGAATAACTGTATACTCAACAAATATTCGTAATTTTTATATACTCGAGACGAAGAGATGAACTTTCATTATTAACGCCCGAGTTTCTTTAAGAATTTATTAATTTTTTTGTACCTTCTCTTTTTATTATGGAGAATTTCAGCGTCTTAACGACAACATTTTTCAATCCAATATAAGAACAAAAACAGAAGGCTTTTTTAATTTATCGTTGGTATCGTCATTTTTTTCTTTTTCTTCTTCTTCTTCTTCTTCTTCTTGTTCTTCTTCTTCTTCTCCTCCCTCGTCTATTCTTCGCTTCGCTTCTTCTTTATTTTTTTCACCCAAGGACGACGAGCAGTATCTTCGGGAACGGGACTCGCGATTATCGGAGCGCGGGGCGCTAAGTGCTCAGCTAAATTGAAAAATAACAGTGTCGACTTCGCAGGTTTTTGTTCGCTTCGGAAGTTTAATTTTACCAGCGCCGAGAAAAGAGTCGCCCAGAAAGTGTTTCGCAAATTTTCTTCCGCATCCACAAGAAACCTTGACGTATATTCAATTAAAGAGAAAAAGATTGTTTAAGAATCATTTTCTTTTGATAATAGACAGAGGTAAATATACATTTATTAATTAACTTGAAGCTATGTATGTATACCTATATACACACGGACACAACAAAAATAAATAATAATTTAATTTTAACTATACTAATATACTAATTTCATCGTCACTGCAAATGAACGTCCTATATTTTATGTAATTTATTATTCGCTGTATATATGTTTGTTAAAGTATAATCAAGTTATTTTTAATTTACTCGTTACGACGAATTCAACTTCACGCTACTGTCATTCGTTCAAACGAGCATGGAAATATAAGATTTTTTTTACGAAATTTGAGCTGCTTATTAAAGGACTATGGGAAGCGTATAAGCCTATTGTGATAGCGAACGATGACAGTCGAGGTGCACCGTCGTCATCTCCGTCGTTTCTGTTTTTCATTGTGTGTGAACTCTTTCGAACCGTGGTTGCAAGTGTAAAGAGGAGATCGAAGGAACGTTTTCAAAAAGGAAAATGGAAAATGTACGATGGTGAACCTTACGGAGTTTACGAAAACAATGAAGTTTTTTCTCGGTTGCTTATCGAGAAAAATTTTAATTAAAGATTATCTATTGTATTAGCCGAGGGTAAATGTGCAAGTGTATATACCGTGGAACTTTATTCCTTCTCGCATAATCGTGAATTATTTTACTTTTTCTTTCTTTCTTACTTTCTTTATTTTCAACTTATCAGAAGCGAAATGAAAGGAAAATTTAATATCTTTTATACATCCTTATCTTTGATACGCGTTCGCAAAATAAATATTATTAATCGCGTAGTTTATACTATTAAAACAAAATTCTCGTACGAATTCATTTTGGTAATTTGATTTTATCACTCGGTTGCTTTTTAATGTAGAATTGTAGAATTTTATCGATCTTCCCGAGTAAAATTATTTAATTTTTTATTTTAAAATTAATTTTACTTTAATTTATTTAATAAAATAATTTTACTCGAGAAGATCGATAAAATTCTACAATCCTCGCAGAAATATTCTTGAAAGTAAATCAACGAAACATCCTAATACTAGTTCACTGTGAGAACAGTGTGACAATCGCGTTGATGAATAAATGCAGGTGCATCCCACTCATGGACAATGATCGAAGCGATTATATCGTTAATTAATCGCACAATTCATAAATAGGACTATAACGTTAAAATATTTACCGATAAGAAAGGAGATCGCGCATTACAATTTTGGAAAGTATACACAACGGGATCTCGGACGGCATGGCATATAGTCGCGGGTACGGTGCAGTCGAGCCGTGGGTTCGTCGACGTCTCAAAAAAGCATCAACCCAAGCGAACCTCGCGGGGAATATAATTCCTCTCAAAACAGTCATCTCGCTCAGTGCAACCCCTGCGTCTCGTATCATCGCCTTACCCTCCGCGATTTTCCAGGTTTATTCTACCGTGCTTCCTCTCTCTCTCTCTCTCTCTCTCTCTCTCTCTCTCTCTCTTCCACCCCGAGACACGAACGTGCCTTACCGTTCATCTCCGTATCTTTCTCTTCTTACCCCTCTCGAGCCTTTCTTTTCCTCCTCGAGCTCGTCGCGTCTACCCCTCGAATTGCACGACGTGTATATGTGTCTCGGTGTATATGCACGCCGAGAGGAAGAGACTCGGGATCTCTTGCCTCATTAAGCCAGCGGCGCGAGCTCTACTTCCTTCGACGGCAAACAAACCGACGCGCGCTTTCGCGCACCTCCCCCCATTTTCATGTATACCTTTTCCACGGTGTCTTTTTTCTTTTTTCTTTTTTTTGCTTCTTTTTATTCTTTTCTGTCCACTCACTGCACGCCTCCTTTTTTATCTTTTTAGATATGGAAACTAGTCGCGAGCTCACGAGCATACTGGAGAAATCTGTTTACTCACTTCACTTTAAATTATATATTTATTTTTCTGTTTACCGCGTAACGGACTTATAATTTCTCTTATAACTTCTTTTCGGTGGTTATATCCATCTATACCTTATTTCACATCGATTTCCTATTACTTCGGACGCAGTATATATCTATACGCAGATTCGTTTATTCTCGATTATTCATTTTATTCCAAGTTTATATTACGATTAAATTCGTACGAGTATACAAATCCACGGTTTATCTTACGTACAGCTGAATTCTGGTTTCGTCCAGCATTCGATTTCGAAAGGATGATTACTCATATAATATAGTACATAGCTACTATTGTTCAACTATTTTGACCCATTAGCATAAGAACAAAAAATCTCGATATTATTAACAATATACAATATAATTAACGCTTTTCTTTTTTTTCATCTCTTCCTTTTGATATATATGGGTGGCTCTCTCTGAAATCGAAGATGAAAAAAATGAATATTGCTATAACTATGGGAATATGTTTTAGAGGTGTCCAGTATAGTTCTCCTGAATTTTTTCAGATTTTTTCGGGGCCATTATTTTAAGTTACAGAGAGTCAAAATTGACACTTTAGTACCTTCTTGCATTGTATGCCCATTTTCATGAATTTGTATACGACTTTTTTTTGTAAAATTTTAAAGTCATAAATATATGCTGTCACACTCGTTGTAAGCCATTTAAACCTTAAATAGTGAAAATCAGCAATTCTGCTCCGGACTCTGAAAACCAAATACTGTCTAAAAGATGTATTTTTATAGTTAGAAACTGCCTATCATAATATTACTATTATTACTATTATAATATATCTATTATATAAATTTCCAAAGTGGGTCTAAACCATTAAGACCATTTTTGATCAAAATATCTGGTAAAAATGCCCGAAATATCAATAGAAATGTATGTTGTAATTAATATTTTATAATTAATTAAAGCCAAAATTTTTTATTCACTCAGTTGATAAGCTAGAGAGGAAAAAGTATATTTTAGTATTAAAGTTACATCTATATACGTACACCGTACATGACGAGACGAGATATATGACGAGTAGAAAAAGGATTGGATAAAAGAGAGAAAGACCTAAGTGTCTTTAAATGGAAGTATGATAAAAATGCAGATTAAGCGATATTTAAATAGAGAGGGAAAGGGAAGTAAGGGTAAGTAAGCATCTTGAAATCAGAAACGCGTTTGCGCGAGTGAATCTTCTTGACGGTACCATTTTCGAAATTGAAATTTTCAAATGCGACAAAGATCGGATTTTTCCAAAAGTCTTAGATAGGCAAAAATATATTTGCCCATTGTCGATCCTAAGTGAATGATATTAAATGCAATTCTTCTATAATACAATTTCATTCCGCGCGTTAAACCATTGAAATTTTTCTATTCACTTAGACAGGCTTATATTATTTTTACAGCTATGATATACTTTAAAGTATATATATGTGTATAAAAAATATTCGTAACAACGAATATAAATTAAATATAATAGTTAAAATATATCGTTTATATTATTGGTATAAAAGAAATTGCTCAAGTATTTGCATAAAAGTTTAAAAGTACCGTAGGACTCGAGAGTATTTTAGATCTCGTATAATATCGAGGAGGATGCATTATAGAGACGACGACGTTTACGTAAGCGCGAGCATTTAGGACGCGACTGATCTTCGAAAAAATAAAGTGAAATTCGGGGTCGAGAGGGAGAGAGAGAAAGAGAGAAGAACGAGAGAACCGGCTTGGTTTCATCGAGGCGTGAAGCGTACCGTGGGTGTAAGGATAAAAGGAGAGCCGTTGGAGAAAAGTCAGCTGCATACCCCACCGTAGATATATATATATGTATATCTACGTTTATGTATACACGTACACACCAATCGAGGTACATAGATTGCGTATAGGTTCGCGGAAAATTTATGTCGCCCGGTGTTCGAGAAGAGGAAAATTTTCTGGGAGGGACAGAGAGATCGGAGGACGAGGACGATACACGACGTGACCTCCATAAAAGTTGGGAAACGGGATATTCGAGACCGGTAAGATAAGGGATGAACCAAAGGGAAAAATAGCTAAGGTGAAAAGTTTCCGGAGTAATCGTGTATGACACGAAAAGTTCTTTAGAGCGCTTAGGAGGGTCAAGTTTACCTCGACAAAATAACGACAAACTGGAAAATCCAGGTATTTTTATATTAATTATCTGTTTAAAAGGTATATATACGAATGCGAAAAAATTTTTGGGTAAGGCAAAACGGCAAGAGTGCATTACTCCCGAAATCCCGAGTATACTTGTCTCTTTGGTAGATCGAAATATTTATTTTTAAAACTTTTCACCGACCGATCGTAAGATGTAAATAAACAATATCCCAAGGCTATCCTTTTCCCTCGCGCCTCGGAAGAAGAAGCTTTGTCTCTCACGAGCTTATGCTCCTAGTTTCAGTGCGCGATCTTCCGGGTGCTGCGCTGTCGCGGACTTTTATATATATATATAGATATACCTTTCTCACTTTCGTTCGCGAGCCCCAGCTCCGAAAGCCAATGCCGAACAAGACATCTCCATTTGGCTCGACAATCCGTGTATCGAGCTCTACGAAACGTCTTCGTTCTCACCCTAAGACAGATTGCGCGACTGCGTATTTTCTTCTATTTCGACACACCAACGCGTTCAGCACAAAAAAAATAAGAGAGACGGAAGCGTACGATGGGAGGATGAACGGTTTCGCGACTCTCTCGCCGATCTTCCGAGCTTTTTCTTTTTCACCTTTTTTATTCTTCTTTCCTCCTTCTCCCCCTCCCCCCTCCCCCTCCCCCCACTTTGATTCTTTGAAATCTTTTGTCTCTCCTGTTTTACTTCACTGTTAGAACCTTCAATCTTTCCGTTTTATTCTGCAGTCTCCCTCTCCCCCTCTCTTTCCTTTTTTTTCTCTTTTATCTTAGCGTTAATCTCCACCTCACTCAGGTTTCCTTTCCCGTTAGTTTTCTCAAATAGTTTCACCGTGAAATAACGATCCGTTTCAATTCCGAGTTCTTAACATTTATTTTCCCTTTTTTTCGGTTAAAAAAGTTTCGCGCGAGAAGTCAAAAATCGGCAGGATTTGGCCGACACACATATATACATATATAGGTATTTATAAAAAAGAATAATAGAGCATATACTTGTATAATTGTGAAAGAAAAAATGAATAACTGTCGCACGGAGTGGCAGGAAATGAAATTTGTTTAAAATATAAAAATACACCGGTATACACCGTGGAAAAGTTTACGAGCCGTCTATTGTTGGAGGGTGCTGTCTGGAATACGTCTGATTCCACGGGGAGTAGTCAGAATCGAAAAGGTCGCTCGGTGGCATCGCACATTCGCACACGCTCCCGGCCTATTCGTCGCGTGTGTCATATCAATCTATGCCTCGAGACCGAGCATCGAATCTTTGATGGGTTCCCTAAGCGACACGTCTCACTGATTCTCGCAGCTCGCTCCATTTCCGAGATCGAGGTGCGAGCCAGAAATTCTTTCCTAAAGGAAAAAAGATCTTACGCTCCTTTTTTACCTTTTCTTTTGTAAATCTGATGCTATATCGAGTACCAGCGAAACGAGGTTAGTCGACTACGAGAATTTTTCAGACGTTATATAACTCAAACTATATATTTCATGACGTAAAATGAAAATTTTATTGTACGTACTACATATTACACTTATTACACTAAGTAATTAAATTCACTATTAAATGCGATAAACATTTATACATTTTCAAGGATACCAATAAATCAAATGATACATCCTTTTAAATGATATATCATAGTTTTTACAAAAATTTTAGTAAACAATTTTTAAAAGTTTAAAAAATTGACTAACTTGGTGTAACTAGTCAATATTTCATAATTATAATTGAGTTATTCTCTAAACGTTTTATCAATTGAATAAATTACACACGTTGCGATACAAATCTTATTGAATCGGCAACGAGTCAGATTATTTCATTACAAACAAATTAATTAAATATCAAACTTGAAAAGTTGAATTATCATCTCAAGCATAACTTGAAATTTTCCGTTGTGCAGGGAAAGATTATTGAAACCGAGTAAAATTTTTAATGAATAATGTAGTGATTTAGTTTTGGCGGTAGCTTCAAATAACCTTTTTCACCGAAACGAGTTTAAAGTGTGCCGATTTTAAAACTTTAAATCATTAAACAAATACTATTTGATAGCTTCCACGTACACCACTCGCGGGTTTTTACGTATCCCCTACGTACCTTTATTAGAATCATTTATTTTCCAAGTTTTTCCCCTCCCTCCGTCATTGCATTCGCCTGGGGATTTGCCCGTGGAGGAGGGAAAACCTATGACCAAATCCAGTAGGATGAATGCCCTGTAAGAAAACCTCCTCCGAAGACGACCGGTGTATTGAAATAGTTTGTTTGAAACATAACACATTTTTACACTTCCCGCTCACGGAGTGGAATGTGAGAAAACACCTACAACCGATCCCGAAACCCGTACGAGGATTCACCCATCCAAGTACTGCCCGTAACAAATGCTGCTTAACTTTCGTAATCGCGGCCAAGGTATGTCTCCACCACTCCGCCATCGTGTCGGTCATTAAACAAAGTACTATTAAAGTACTACTTATTAAATTTTGTTAAAAATCATTTTTTTTTCTTAAAAAGTCGGTTATCGGATTCTTTTGTAAGTTAATAATAAACCATATAATTTTAATTTTTTTACAAATTTTTAATTCACTACTTCAAACATTATTTATTTGGTAGAAACCCGTAAATTCTTAAATTTCGTAGACGCCATCCTCTTTAAATACGCAAATACACAAATTCACAAAGAAAGCGCATATAAAACTACAGGAAATATAAAAGTGTCAATCAAGAAATGATGATCAGTTCTCGAAAAAGAAGCCATCTCATAAAAATGTAGCAAGCGCCCGCTCTCTCTCTCTCTCTCTCTCTCTCTCTCTCTTTCTCTGTACCTCTCGACGTCTCGTAAAATACATATATAACCGTCAAAACGGCCAATAAATAAACAGACGGCAAAACAGCGGAAAGGTGCATGCGAAACGCAACGTTAGAAAGAGAGAGTAGAGTGAGAGAGAGAGAGAGAGAGAGAGACGGAAAATGTTAGCTCGTAAATTGTCGAGCGCTATCGCTTACGCGCGTCCCTGATGTACTCTGGAGGCGCGAACGCTCAGGTTTACAACCCTCCTTCAGCTTTGGCTTCGCGTACAAGTCAACCCCTAACGTACACGTATACGTATAGGTACACGGACGCATCTACGTAGGAGTCAGTAGAAAAGGAGGAAGATAGGGCACTATTCCTCAAGCTCAACCAAAGGGTGAATCCTTTTCGAAGTGGTGCCGGTGCCGCACGTAAGACTCGTAAACGTTAATGCCCCGAGCTGCCCCGTCTTCCGTGCCTCCCCTCCCCCCTTCCCCCCTTCACCCCTTCACCCCTTCTCGCCCGACATCCCGTGCGACCAGATCCACAAGCTCCATAAACACGGGGCCGCACCTAAACACCCGTACGTGATACAGCGCGCTCGATACACGCGCGTATCTTTTTTCTCTTCTATATACGTGCTGCATTATACCTTCCGTACGTTCCTTTAATTCCTGAGTTTCATACAGGAATCTCGGACCCGCGAAACATAGTCATTCTTTACCTTTTTTACAAACAAATAAATATACATTTTTCGAGAAATCCCTTACGTCATCCCCTTATCTATGCTTTCGAACAACGTACCAAATATTGTTACATTTTTTAATCGGTAATTACCGTATAATCTTTCGATTTAAAGTTTATACCTTTTTTACTTACAAGGGGAGTGGTTGACCTTCGGGAAATGGATCCTATCCTAACTTTGGTATATCTTTTCTAATCTACAAATATGAAGAAAGCTGCCAATGTTCACTTTTACGAAAGTTATTCGACATCTAGTAATTATTTCAATTAAAATTACTTACACTTTGATTGCACTTATGACTTGGAAATAAATAGTAACAGACACTCAAACCGAAAACCAGAAGAAACTTGAGTTCAACTAAATATCGCTTCAAAAAAAGAAACTTTAATTGCTTAATTTGGAGCAAAGTTTTGAAGAAAATAATAAATTGACGAAATTTTAACTAAAATTTAATATGAAAAATTTATTGTTTCTTTTGGCCTAATAATCTTTAGTTTCTTATTTTCTTCATAACTTTACTCCAAATTGAGCAATTTAACATTCTTTTTTTAAACCATATCTACTTGAACTCAATCTTCTTCTGGTTTTTGGTTTGAGTGCCTATCTTTATTTGTTTCCGAGTTATAAACGATCAAATTGCAAGTAATTTTCATTGAAAATATTGTTAGATGTCGAATAACTTTTGTAAAAGTGACCATTGGCAAGGCATAACTTGGCATTCTTCATATTTTTATATTACAAAAGACATACCAAAGTTACGATAAGATCCATTTCCCGGAGGTCAAGTACTCCCCTTGTTAGTATTACAGATAAAAAATTAGTTGATTCGATTATCATTATAAGAGTGATATTTGTTTTTTTCAAAAAGGAGAATAATGAGAATGGTCGCACCTTTTTTATGTTTTAAATTATATACGTGTCTATTATTCTAGATTTTAAGTTTGAAAAGTATTGATCCTTATAAAATGTGAATCCGTCATCCTACTAAGAGAAAGATAGTTTACAGTTTCCCGGTATATGAAATTTCATCATAATTTTGCGTGCGGTTAAAAATATTATGTTTTGTATAAAAAAAATAGTGGCAACAACTTGAATCGAGGTTAATTTTTATTTTTATTACCGAGTTACATGCAGAGAAATTAAGTACGGCGAAAAGAACTCGAGGAAAAGAATAAGAGTAGAGTGTTTTTGGCGTGCGTCTACAAGACGACACAAGGACATTTCATTTCCTCCATAGAAAATGTTTAACACGCAACTAATTAAGTATACGATTCATCGTCAGGAAAATGATCTTGTTTAAAAAAAGAATAATGTCGTATGTCGTCTCCATACGTTTAAACGATAAAAATTGAACGTAATAATATCGATCGAAGGTGGTCCGGACCGTTAAACCGTTTATTATATTCGTTCATCGGGAATAAAATAACTCAATCAAAAAATGAATCAGTCGGCGTTAAAAGAAAGGAAGGAGAAAAAAAGGAAAAAAGGGAGAAGAGGATCTTGACTGAAAATCGTGACTTCTCGAGAGCTCCGCTCTTAGCAATAAATACGGCTCGGCATCCATAGTTCATCCGTCTGGGCTATAAACCCCATTACATAATTTTTTCTTCCCTCCTCCTTCGTTTTTATCGAGTTCTCGCATTTATCACGTAGTAATACAGCTCTCCTTATTACAAATGTACCGTGGGAGAGAACGAAAAAATAGGAGTAGGATAAGAAGGAGCAGAAGGAGAAGAAGAAGAAGAGAGGAAGGTTCGAAGCCTGTCGTAAATCCAGCTCTGGTCTCGACTACTAGCTAACTCTTGACTTTGTCTACTTAGCGAAAGACGGAGACGGGACAATCTTTCGAAAGAGCTCACGCAGCTGGAGCTTGCTCCGAGAGCAAAGTGAATCAGAGATTATGTCAACGCACTGCGAAGTACGGCCACCGCACCAGTCCTCGTTAGAAACTTATGCCACGCCTGACTTTACGGTCTCACTGCCGTAGGCTAATAGATCCATTCGTGATAGAGAAACAGAGACGGAGAAAAGAGGCGATATACATATATATATATATATATATATATACTTTATTCTTCGAGTGGCAGTAGTAGCGTTGACGGCTCGTTTGATTTTACATGCCCGAGCTACATCTCCTTACTCAAGTTATATGCCCAAATGAGAAAAGAGGAAGATTTGTTAACGATTCCTTCTGTTTGATATTTCCTCGATAAACGTGGCTTGAATTTCATTAGGAGATGCCCATATTCAAAAGTTGATAAGGCTATTTGTTGTTTTGAAAAACTTAGCCGTAACGCTCTTCCATCACTGATATAAAGAATAACGCCATTCAATTGAAGGATACAATTTTCGTGAAATTAATTCTACCAAATGAATATATGACTTAATTATTTTAAAAAATATATTTATGCAGTTTAAATATTACACAATTGAATTATATACTCATCACAACGCGAACATAAAAATGAAAGAGCTTGACTAAATAGCCATCTTTAATGAATCCGGTATTAACTATATTAATATCGAGTATCGAGTTCTTAACTGTTAAGAATATTCATTTCGCCTAAAATCTAATAATTAATAATAATCATTTATCGTAAATCATATTTTTTCTCATTGTATACTTGTTTTAACACTTTAAAACGTGCACTCATTTTTTTTCAATATTTTTTCTCCTCAAGCGATTGTAGAAACGGTTCAAGTGGCGTTAACTAAAACATTAATTTTCGTAGCATATATTTACAAAAGTATTTTATCTTTTCAGATTTTTAGTTCGATAGTTAGTTACAATTTTCAAGGAGTTTTTTTAAGGTAACTCCTTGTAATTTGACTGTCACGTTACACCTTACTTAATTAATTATACAGAGAAACTCGTTCCGTAAGCTTCTTCCAGGTCGTTTAAGAATTACGCTCAAATCTTTGAATTTAATAATTTATAATTTTTAATTAGTCGGCAATCGTAATCAAATGAAAGTGTATATATTATTTATTACCATTAAAAATTGAAAATCTAAAATAATTATGAAGTGTATATGTGAGGAGGTGGAGGTATTAGGAAATTAGAAATCACTTGTTCGCTCTCGTTAATACAGCATAAATCGGACAAGAGTATAATGAATAATTAACTATATTAATGACGAGTAAGATGATACTTACTGGAATTATGGTTTATGAATTTATAATAGGCGCTTCTGATAATGAGTTTCACGCAAGAAATCGTGTAAAATCCATAATGACAAATAATACCGTGATTATATCGTCAAATTTATAATACGCATACTTATATTAAAAAAATCGGTTTTAAATGAAAAAAAGTAATTTTTAAAATTTAACAAAAAATTATTTTCTCGTTCAAATTTCGTTATCCGCAAGCGTGGAGCGTGCACGCAACATCAAGTTTGATTTAAAAGAGCTTGAGTTGTACATGCGCCCTTTCAACCAATCACTCCAGAACAAAATCACGAACGATCCAAAGAAGAGAAGAAAAGAAACCTCTCCTCTCCGTATATGCAGTCGTTACTATATTAATCGATAACCCAAGAGAATCCTCGCGCCAAGGATGGTACACCTTTTGCACGGTAGCCAATTAGGTCTTATAGGCAGGTCTTCGTCTTCTTCTTCTTCTTCTTCGGTGTCGTCGTCGTCGTCTCACGCGAGAGAGAGAGAGAGAGAGATAGCCACTTCTGAGGATGTAAGCGCGAACCATTACCCTCGAAGGGAATGTAGTTATTGAGTCTTCAAAGCCGCGTGCCCGTCTATCATGGGAATTGAGTTTGGTATATGAGCAGACACGGTCCTTCTCTATGTGTGGCTAACTTCGTGCTCGTACCACCCGACGTTTTCATTTCAGCTACCGTAACGAGCCTTCGTGATTGACACTCTTTAAATGGGATATCGAAATTTTGGAGAAGCTCCATGTTCTCGGGTGAAGCTTCCCGTTATGGAAAAACTTTTCCATTTTTAAAAATACACCTTTTATCGTTTTATCGTTTTATCGTTTTATCTCGAATCGCCCTCTTATATATTTTTAACTTACGTGGCCGTGCATGCGCTAACCAATTTTTTAATGGATTATCCGACTCACCTGAAACAAATAAGAAATCAACGGTTAATTATTGTTCTTTGTTTATACTTATGAACAGGATGCTAAAGTCAATTTTTACCGACCGAATCGATAGAGACGGGAAATTATTCTCTTTAAATCAATATCGTACATTTTTAACGAACTGAGACATCATAACCCTTCGCTTCGTACTAAATATCACAAAAATATTTATACATTTGGAAATTACATAGGAAGGAAATTTGATTCTTCATTTTCTGCCACATGTTTAATAATCAAATTTCCGTCCGCACCTTCTTTTTAATGCATTAATATTTTTATATGAAATTTGGGATAATCATAGATCATACTTAAATAAAGGGCAATGGTCTTTACCATATGTATCTTTAATTAAAATTATTTCTTCGTCTCAACTACATCGATGGGTAAAAAAAAGGTATGTAATTGCAATTACTATAATAAGTAATTAACATTATTTGATAAAAATTTTTATATATTAATTATAATCGTAATCTTATATGAAAGTAGAAAAAAAATATCGCGATATTCAAGCGAATAATCCAAACAGTTGAGTTTCGTATCTCCGTAGTAGGGTAAATGTACCAATACCTGCGCGTGTACGAAATCCTGCGGATTTTTCTTTTTTTCTAAATAAAATAAATAAAAATCAATTTTTTTCCTTAAAAAAATTCATGCGATTACTATGGGTTAATTGGTACCAGAATAAATAATAATAAGTAATATATATTAAATTTATAATTAAGTACAGGTCTTCTGAAAATACAGTGTCAAAAATTGAATAAAATGACTTCATTTCCAAACGATTTCGACACAAATTAGCTAGCTTAAAAGTCACTTAAAATTTAGTAAATAATTTTGTTAAGCTACGAAAAAAGATTTTTCCATTACTTAAATATATTATTTATTATTTGAAATATTAAAAAAGTGTTAATCTATTTAAATAATTATTTAAAAATCGTCAGTAGCATTTGGCAGTATCCGCAAAGTATGCGCGCATCGCTGCGGCGAAAATTTGACGCAATTGTCCGTATTCCTGCGCAGTAACGTGTCAGTACATAACCTAAAAACTACACTACTCTGCAGTACCTTTATCGCAGTTATAATTTCACGTTTAGTGTAAAAATATATTTTTAATAACTGCAAAAGTAAAGAAACTTGACAGGCAGAAACAAAATAAAACAAAGAAGGAAGCAGGAAAGAATATAATGAGTTGTAAAATATAAAATGTATATATACTGCATTAATGTGTATATATATTTTTTCTGTTATAACAATGTTGCTTATAGCACACTGCTGTGATGCATTATTTATTATTGGAACATTAAATAAAATAATATATATTAGATTTAAGAATAAATTAGTTATAGGCTGCAGAAATGCAGCTAATCATTAACTAATTAGTTTAAGTTAGTATATAAGCTATGTACAGGTTAATTTATTTACCTCTATAGGGTTTGCAGATGTAATAAATCTGTAATTATTAATGGGTTAAATAAAGAATAAAGAATAAAGAAAAGGTTAGAAAAGAAGAATTAAATTTACAAAAAGATAATGAAAAAATACGCAAACAAGAAGAATGTTTAAAATAAATGGAAATTTTTAAAATTTAGAAACAAAATGATTTAAAATAAAAAAAAGAATCGATAGATACAAAAAGTCTTAAAAAATAAAGAAGCTCAGTTGATCAACAGGCAATGCATAGGATTTTTTAGATTTTTAGAAAAGTTATTTGTTTTATTTAAAAATTTATTAATATTGCATGTGCATATTTATAAAATATGTTAAAGTTTAAATTAATAAACAAATTACTAATTAAATACTCTAATGTTTACTTAATATTATTGTAATGAAAACTTTATGTTAAGTAAAAACTATTATTTATAAAAAGTATTTCCCTAAATTATTAACAGCAGGAATAGGGGCAAAGTTCCGCATTAATACGTTCATTCCATTTTATATTCCGCAGGAATATGTACATTTTGATACGCGAAAAGTTTTTTATTATAAAAAATTTTAATTGATAAATAGTAATGTTAAGTATTTTTTTTTAACTACCTAATAGCTTAAACTTTATGTTTAAATAATTTAGATATATCAATATTGATATATTTTCACAAAAAAGACTAAAAAATTGGCTGATTCAGCTTGACGCCGCAGGAATTGGTACATTTACCCTATTTCACTTCGAATCGTAGACGATGTGACGAAAACGAGAAAAAGTCAAGAAAAACTTGAAGAAAAGAATTTTCAAAACATTTATTCTCGTGTATAGAGTTGTTTATACGTTTCTATTTTTATTATTATTTTCCATTCCTTTCTCGAATTTTTTTCTCTTTGATAAGTTACGTATGAGTAGGAAGAGTCAAAGAAGGAGAAGGAGTATGTAAAAAGCAAAGTACGGAGAACAGAAGAAGGAAAAGACTTTTAAGAAAAGTTGGTAATTCTTCTTTTTTTTGCACACGACTAGGCGCAAAATATTTTTATTCGGGACGCATATGTGTACGAACGCGATGAACCTGAAAGTTGTATTATCTCACGGGAGGTGAGTTTAATACGAAATTTTTTATTTTTTACAAGATGGCGTGCAAAACAACAGAATATGGGAATATAAGGTTTATAAAACATTGCTAGACATATTTTATTCGTGGGTTACAACAGTTTACCAAGTGTTGAGGAGCTAATTTTATCTCTTCCTGGTTTTTTAACTTAATTATGCATCAGGTGCGCATTTTCAATTTGTAATGTCAACCATATATACACTGAGAAAAATGATTTTTGCGTTCAATTAAACCATGAATTTCGTAGCGCAAAATTTTATTGCATTTGTACCAAATGTCGATTTCTTAATAGTTAAAAAATATTCCTTTACTATAACAAACTTTTTATCCATTATCTTATATGAAGTAAGTCTTAATAGTAAGAGAATATAACTTGAAGAAAATAATCATTTTTAGAAAATTTAAAATTGCAAGGAAAGCTCTTATCTGATATTCATAATAAAACTGAATTAATTCACTGAACTCGTATCAAAATCGCAATTCTTACTTGTAAATGATTCGTGTCTTAACTATAAAGAATTAAAATATAGTTTGCACCTTGTCAAATCAAGTCATATAGAGCACTTTATTATTAAGCCGTGTGTCTTTTGCCGTATTTTCAATCCACATTTCTTAACGACTAAGAAAGATTCTTTCTCCTAAAGAATTACTTTACTTTAGAAACGAAAGACCAGCGAAAGTAACAGTAAAATATAGGTACCCATACATTTTTGTATTATAAATAGTGCGCTGTAACCAGTAATCTTACCGACCAACTCGTTTTTCCATATTGTTTGGTATATATAACTATTCGCAATCACCGTACGCAAAAAAAAAAAAAAATAAAAAAACTTTACACGTCGCTTCATCGTACAAACATCCCGATACACGGAAATTTACCAACTTTTTCCCGATAATTTAATCTCGAACGAATGAATGAGCAAACACCACAAATTATCAGGAGAATAATGTGTACAACGTAACAAATGCACAAATAATTAATTTTAATGATAAAAATTTCGTTCTAACTATATCATTTTTGCAACTTTACATTGCGCAGGGAGGCTTTGAACGGTCGAACAATCGTCGTTAAAAATTAATTAGAAGGTAGGGGAGGTAAAAAAAATTAACTTACATCAGAGCGGATGAGAAAAGTTTCCATGCGAGCGAACTGGAAACTTTGTGAAAAATGGCTTGGTAATGTAATGTACGCTAGAATAAAAATAGCGAACGTCCAACCGGAACAAAGGAACAATGAAAAAAATGGCAAGTAAAATTATATCACCCGGCACCTTTAAATTTTTAATATTGCATTATTTCACGACACGCTCAAACCACCACAATTACGACAAATATTATTTATAATCATTGTAAATATTTTTATTTTTTAATTTATCCCATTTCGCATTTTCTACGTCCGTATAGTTTATTGCAATTTTAAATTACAAACTTTTTGTTTTGTAAATGCAAGTTTTCGCTCGTTATTTCTCTCTCTCTCTCTCTCTGTTTCTCTCTTTTGGTAAATAAAAACACATATCGAGTGCACTATTTCGATATAAAATAACGAACAATATGAATTGTTTTGTGACGCAAAATGTTATGTATAGGTATATAGGTATATAGGTATATATATATATTTGTAACGTAATCGTATACAGTCGCACGCGATTAATAGAATTTACAAATAATTTATTTCATATTAAAAATATATAGATAGATACATAGACGAAATGTTTTATAGTAACGTGAAAATAAAGAGAAAAAGTAATTAATTTAACAAAAAAGCGTGTATAGTTAAATATGTACATATAAAATATATCGATGTACTCTTATAAATAATAAACAACGAATAAAAGTAGTGAAAAATATTCGTTGAAAAATTGTTTGATTAAATGATCAACAATATACCTAAAACATCGAAGAAAGCTTTAATAAATGTATAGTGTTTCTATTATTTTGCCATCAATCTCTTTATCTATTTATATACAAACTCCGTTGATGCAATTTTTATAAAAGCTGTTTACTTTTTTTCCTCGATGCAAACATACGTGTATCAAGAACGACCCGGTGAAAAATTAAAGTAAACTTTATATTAATACAAATAAAGGAATTGAGAAAAATCGTCAAAGCTTTAACTTGAACAACTGACTTTCTATATTTCATCTATATAAAAAGTCAGCAATTCAAGTAAAATTTGCTCGAATCTTTTGTATAATACACAATGACACACACGTACACGCTCAAAATAATATATGTATATCTATGTATATAGTCTAATGAGAGTAATGTGAATCGACGTAAGCGCTTTGGTAGGCACATTTGAGAGAAATAGAGAGATTGATTGAAAAGTTTTATTATGCCTAAGTTACAAGTAACCTTAAGGCAACAGAAAATTACATCATAATTATATAATTTTTGTAACAATATAAATTAAATATAAAATTATAAAATAAAAAACATTAATAAAAAACATTAATAAATTAACGGCGCAACCAATAGATAACAATAATTGATATAAAACAATAATTAATGACTTACAACTAGTAATAATGAGTATCGCAAAATAATCTAACAGAACGAAAATTTACACAATATCATTCGCCCTCAAATGCTCGAATAAACGATTCTTAAATATATGAACACTAGTGCTAAGTCTAATAGCAGGTGGTAGTGAATCCCAAAAATCCATCGCTTGGATTGTAAAAGACTTTTGATAAACACTAGTGCTAGCTTGAGGTCGTTGAAAGGATGAATAAGTTAAACGTTCGGAGCGACGTATATCGCTATTGGGTGGAGGGAATAAAACCTGGAGATAATCAGGTCTCTTGTTTGTTAGAATTTGGTAGGTAGATAACCCTAAAAAATATTGACGCCTCGCAGCGGCCGATAACCAATTTAGCTTAGTATAGTACGGATCTAACTTCGCGTCCTTTCTAAGGCGGAAAATATACCGTACACACATATTGAGAAGACGCTGAAGCTTCAAATTCAGGTAATCTGGTAAGTCGCCAAATACTAGACAAACATAATCAAAGTGAGGCATAATTAACATCATAACCAATCGCTTGCGCATAGTGACAGACAGGAAATTACCCCTATTTCGCAAGAGAGAGGGAGAGAGAGAAAGGGAAAGCTAGAGAGACAGAAATAACAAGAGGAAAACTACAATGAAGCTCGTTAGACTATTCGCGAGTGGGCGATGATTCTTCTCATTTACCTAGATATATATACATAACGAGGGAAAAAAGAAATATTGGTAGAATAAAATTTGCTCGGTTTTACATATTTCATCAGCCATTTCCATATCTCGTTTATTTCGAAATGCACGAAAACATATTTTTTTTTCACTTCCTTTCCGTATATAAATTTATAATATTTACTAATTAACCACTAGGTTACGCGTATAAATAAAATAAAAACATTATCAAGAAATTGTTTAAAATAGTAGCACGAGGAGTGTACACAAGCGTCTTTTTTATTGTTTTGTTCTGTTTATCTTTTAAATAAATACCTACAAATTAAAACAATCCGCGTAACAAAGAGAAGTTTGTAAAGACAAGCTTTCATTAATTTGGTGCTAGGTAAGAGACATCGTTTTACTTAAAAATAATAGCAGGCTAATTTTTTTTCCACCCTCTCGAGCTCAGCAATTTTGCGCCTTTCGGAAAAAGAGAGAAGAAACTGCCTTCCTCCTTTCAATTTACATCTTTATAGCTCTTTCATCCTCCAGGGTGCGTCCTTCAAAAAAAAAAACGGAGAACGAGAGTAAAAATAAGTTAAATAAAACGTTAAGTTAAATCTTGAGAAAATTCCTTACACTTTCTCGTTCTTATATAGCCTTGTAGTTATATGTCACCGAGTCAGTAAGGTAACGCATATTTTTTTCTCTCTCTATTTTGCTCATTAATTTCCTCTACCTTTTTCTCTGTTCTCTTCATCTTTCCCGTTCCCGCCTATATATCGCATTTTCAGATTTCCCGTTTAATCTCTTTTCGCGAAAGAGTCCGCAGAAATATTAATGACGCCCTAAAACCTATATCGGCTTAAGTCTTTCACCTATAGTGAAAAAAAATTTTTACATGCCCTCCATCGCATACCTATATGTGTGTTTTTCCCGTACGTTTATAGTATTTTGTTGCGATACAACTCGGAGAGAAAAGGAAATTTTATATAAGCGTTATTCCAAGTATTTTTGTATAATAAGTTTTTTAAATTTCACGAATAAGTCATCATGTACTTTATAAAATTCGTCAGAAGGTATTTTCAAAATATTACGTATTCATGCAAGGTTTTTATATTTCGTATTCTACGTTTTTTTTATATTTTTTTAATACACTTGTATACGATAATTTATGTAGTGTATGGAAACACGTAGCTTATTTTATCTTGATGAAATTTTACGTTTCAAAGTAATTTATCTTTCTTTTTTCTTTTCGTTAATCAATTTGCATATTTAATTATTTATACACAAAATTTTTAATTAGTTTCAAAATAAATATAACTATATGTATATATACGTATACAGTGTAAAATCGTAATTTTACGAAAACTTTTATTTATAAAAATATTTTAAGTTATTAATTATAAATAAATGTTTGACTAATAAAGTGTACATTTAGTCCAAGTTATATTATAGGCGTATTATGAGTTTGTAATTAATTCTCTGAATTCGAGTACGTGGAAATTATCGAAGTATGACTGATAAATTAAAGTGAATATTTAGACAGGCTTAATTTAGGACATTTGGTATGTATAATCGTGAAACTTTTAATTACATTGCATTTATTCTAAAATTATAATATAGTGTATTATAACAGAGGACATTATAACAAAAATTTTTATAGATATATTCTTTAAAAAAAAATGTATAAATCAATTATTTAACGGATGTAATGTTACATCTTTTTTCTAAATTTTTTTCTCACATGTGACGTAATAAGTAAACGCGATCAACCAACCGGAAGTATTGTAAAGTACAAACGCCATTGCAAACTATTAATTTTTTTTGCAAAAAGTTACAAATATACGTCTGATGTATACAAACGGGTGTATACTAGATTACTCTCTCGTTTTCCACATTCTTTCTAGTGCGACGAAGCAAAATTAAAATGACAATTGAATCGTTTTGAAAGGGATATTTTGACAATGAACCGACTGACTTGTTTGTGTTAAGCTTTTCAAGCATCCGACGTGGTTGCCTAAGATACTATACAGATGGTGTGTTTACTCCGACGGAAAAAATTGAGTTATGACGTACCGTGTTAATTAAAATTTTACGCGCAGGAAATGCAACTTTAATATAAAAAAAGAACATTGATCCGATCATGTTACTCGTTAAACGTTATTTCTTAAATCGCGTCATTCTTTTAACTGCATATGTTTTAAACGCACAAGAAAACAATAAAATTGATTAATTTGTAATGTAAATATATATTAACGGGGATGTCAAATCCATATTATAGAGATCTATATCTTTCAAACTAACAATTATATTTAAAATTTTAAATTATATAATTTGAAAAAGTTCATACGGACAGTTTAAAAAATGCATGAGAGCGCTGACATAACGAATTTTTCCAAAAGTTAATTTTTTGTTTAAGGCGACAAGTATGGGTTAAAATTAAAACAAACTATTCAATATTAAGAATTAATAATTTTTTTCATAACAGCTGAAAATATTTCTTAATTTTTTAAACAAATGGTCTTTTACTATTAATTATTATTTTCAACTTTTTGGCTAATTTATATGTAACATAATTATTTTTAGTAATTATGAGGCACCATACTCTAAATATTTTCCATAATCTTCATAAAACCACTTCGTCGAATAGGCTAAAAGTTTATTGATTACTTTTATATATGAGTTTAATTCACTTGAATGGAGCCTAATTTCAATAAAAGTCTAATTTTTATTAAAAAAAATTACTTAGCTGTTGTTTACACAATTTTTTAATTTTTCAAAATAATTTGATAAGAATAATTTTTTTTATTACAATGTTAACACAGTCTGCTCCATTCAAGTGGATTAAATCATATTTAAAAGTTACTGTTAAAATTTCAGTCTATCCGATGAAGTGGTTCCTCAGTTTTCCTGCGGTAAGTCCATTATGTTAAAAAATCAGAGTACAGAGTCTCATAATTAATTAAATGATTTCTGTTACATATCAATTGATCAAAAAAATTTAAATAAAAGTTAATAATAATATAATTTGTTTATAAAATTAAGAATCAATGTTTTAATTGTTATAAAAAAAATTGTTAATTGTTAATATTGAATAGCTTTTTTCAATTTTAATCCAGGCCTGTCCCTTTAATACCAATTTAAAATATATACGATTATACCTTTATCTGTGCTACAATTATAATAAAGCAACAAACATTCCGATCGATTGTGGTGAATAATATAATTAAATAAAAGAATGTACTGTAATGATCTGATAAGCTCATCATTAAAATTATTAGAGAGAGAGAGAGAGAGAGAGAGAGAGAGAAAGAGAGAGAAGGAAATGCTCTATACCCCGTTAGCGCCTTTTAGTCTGAGAAAAAATTTCTTTGTAATACTTAGCTAATTCACTAGGGTTAGATCCAAGAAAACTAAGTTTTCTCAGTTTTGTAAAATTTTGTAATATTATAGTACTGAGGGTTTGCGATGGCCTGGGTTCGATATCCCGGTCTCTGCCGATTGATACAACCACCACTGAGTAATATATTTTCAACACGTCCTTTGTTAAGAAATACATTAAAAAGAGCAACGTTAAAATAATAATATAAATAATAATGTACAAAATTAACCCAGGCTGAACAAATAAATAATTCACATTTAAATCTAATGCTTGCGCGAAAGTATCTATAAGCCTATAAGAAAAGCATACAGATAACAGAGATTCCGGTATACATATTGTCCGGTTAATCTCATAATTTCCAAATAAATAAATCGTAATGTTTCCAAGGCTTAAACGCTTTATGATCCACAAATCTTTCACATCCCGTATGTAATGGGGCAATAAAATATGAGAGAAATAAAACGGTAACCGCACCCAAACAGCAGCGAAGGAGTAAAATCGAGTAAAATAAAAAAAAAAGATGAAAGAAGAGGCTATAGTGTAAGGGAGAGGGGAAGAAATCCTTTGCGCGACGACCACGAAATTTTACCGGACGCGGTCGACTATACGATAAATATCGGAATCGCGAATCTATCGTATATATATACACGTAGGTAGGGCCATACCCGTATATACGTTTCGAATTATACGAGGCGCCGTAAGCTCTTCCCTCTTCGTCGTACTGGCCACTCGTTTCCGTCGGGACGCTCCTGCAGCTATCCCCGAATATGCACGAGTGAGCTCGTAAAACGATCGAATGCGTGACACGCCTGTGTGCTCACCCAGGAACCCCTCCTCCCTCCTCCTATTTCATTTATCCATTTTTATATTCATATATACGTATATATCGAAATTCCGATTTTTCAAACGTTTCCTTTATTTCTCTCCATTTATTTTATTTAACCTTCCGACGCTCCTCCTTTTTCCAAAAATTAGGAGAACCCTTATGCACGATAACGATTGAGCTTTTGGCGCGCGATTGAGATGAATAACCAAAAAATTCAAAACCTTTTCTCCCCTGTTTAACAAAGGTACACGGATAAATGAAAGTTAAATAAGAAAATTGAAAAATGGATAACTAAAGTGAATATTATCTGCTTCATATACATAAAAACACTGATCGTTTGCTCTTTAATTTATATAATAATAACCGTAGTTGCGTTGACATTTCCGATAAATGAAGGTTATGAAACCCATTGTTTAAATAATTAATTAAAACGTTCTGGATTGTATATAAAAATTAAATTTTCATCGAAACAATCGTAACGCTTCCGTACGTTATTCAAACTTCCCTATAGTACCCAATAAAAATTGAAGCACTCGATATAATGTATATATAATAAATCAATTTTATAAAATAAATTTTATTTTAAATTTTGCTTATTAATTCACTGTTTTTATATCAACTTCGATGTTACATTGTGGGGAAAAAAACGGGCTGAACAAATAAATCACGAGACTAGCAGTTGAATATTTTTTAATTCGTAACTCGAACCTATTGTTTCCAAGTGAAAATAAAAAGAGTAAAGAAAACGATAATTCGCACTTTGTTGTTGGATTTTTGTAACTCAAAACTGAATATACTATTTAGTATAATCCTAAAATATAGTTTTTAATAAAAAAAAGTAAACACGATATAAATGGAAAAGTATATGTATATGGTACATGTATGTATGCACATGCGAGTATATATATAAAACTATGGAATAGGATTGTTTAAAACATATTAAAGCTGTACGATCGAACGTCATAAAATAAATCCTGCCATTTACACACAGCATCCATTATAGAGGCAGCTAATAATACTTGGTAGCATCGACCTTTTTATGCGTCATAAATAAGAAACGAATCCCCTTTTCTACGCTTTTCCCTCCATCGCTAATTCTACCTACCTTTTCTCATTCTCTTTCTCCCGTAGCCCGTAGCCATCTCTTCGCTCGAGTGAGTGGATGAACCGGTATAATAAATCGCTTTCGCGAGACACTTTTACAAACCGAAGCGCACGATCCACAGGCATAAACTTACTTCGTGCGCGTATAGCTATATGTACGTCTATTTATATATATATGAACCTTTGATATATAAAAAAAAACCGAAGAGCGAGAGAGAATGCGCTACTATGTTCGCGTATTTATTTATTAGTACCTTTTATTTTTATCTTTAAATTGCTCGAATGAATTCTAATGACTTTGTCACGTTATTATTAATATGTTGGTTACATCGTTATTTAATTTAATTTAATATATACCTTATGGGACTTATGGGATATCGGCCCCAAACTATTGAAATATTATACAACAGTCCGAATAAAATTTCCAAGTACCTATACACGGGGAATTTTCTTCGAAAAATTATACCGTTGTCAAACAGTAAAATTAGGACACGTCAACTGTAAATTTTAATCAAAAAGTTGTAATGAAATCGTCACCTGCACCATTTTTACCGTGCTATCAGGATTATTTGTATATTAATTGAATTTCAGGTATTACGGTCACTTTTATATTATAAAATTCAAAATCCTTTTGAAAAAAACAAACGTTAGTCAAATAATTAGGTGTGTACTCCGAATACCCAAAAATTATATTCTAATTATTAATTTAAAAGTATATCTAAAAAAAGTTGAAATATATCAATAAAATAAACTCCAACAAACTGATGTAAAAAATGCTATTAAAAAAAAGATTCAAAACGACCTTAAATTTAAGGAAAAGGTAGCGGTAGATGTGGGGATTTAGTCGACTGTGGGGAACGCTTAGATCAGAAAAAAGAATCATGTACTAGAAAGCTAAAATATTTATCCCTAAATACTCAAAAAAAAAAAAAATTCTTGAATCGGCGTACTATATACGTAACAGTGAGTCACCTACTCGAACGGTTATCCGGATCAAGAATAAAAAAAATTAAAATGAAATAAGAGAAAATTATAGTGAAGTTAAAGAATTATGTCAACTGTTTAGTAGTGTAAAATTTATTGCCGAATATCGCAAGACGGTGAGGATTCTTACGTGTACAGTTGAATGTTTATTCGAAATATTCTTTCTCCATCAATGCGTCAATCATACATATTACGTATATTCGTACAAAGTACTGAATATTTAAGAGAAAATTGGTGAACAAAATAATAAAATCGGCATTTCGCGAGGTACGCGAGGTACCACGGGTAATCCAATACACGTACATATATATATATATACACATAACCCGAGAATAAGGATCTCACAAGTGAAGTATTCAAATTGGGGAAATGTCAGTGAAAAGTTAACGATCGTAGGTAAATTTTAGGAGGGCATAACACCCCTTTATTTAGAAGGTACACCAATCCCCCAAGAGGTACACACGGGCCTTGTACTATAGATCGGAAAAGGCGTGAAACGACGACGACGGCGCCGCTTTTATGTTCGCGTAGCGTCCCTGAATAAACCTTTTTATGTGATTACGCGCCCTCGGTCTCGCGTTATACGATGAGGTGCAGCGGGAAATATATAAAAGACGGGATAACGCGTATTTTTGGTTCAAAATGAAGGAAATGCAAGCCTTAACTCTCACGAGTTTATTATTCTTTTTCTTTATATACATATACATCCCCGGAATAACCCGATATTTTACCGGGAGCTCGTACGCCACTACGGAATATATATATATATATAAGGAACGGGTTATTCGATCAACCGGTGATGCGCGTGTGCTATCTTCGTTCGGTCAACCTATGCTGCAGCTGAGCTTGACTATACGAGCTTCGACCAGGTGGTACTCCGTCCGTTATCTATGGACCGGGAGCTACCTACGTTTTGATTCGCTACGTCTATACGTATAGGAATTTCAGAGTACTCTCACCACACATCGAGTATCAAACATTTGTAGTATTGATTATTTCTCAACACGATCAATTATTTGATGTATCCGAATTCCGATCGACGAGACAATGTCTGTTGATTATCAATTATTTTACTTACAGGAATACCTTGTAATTATGCTTTATTATAGGTGCAACGTCACAAAACGAGAGAAATCCTATTCTTTTCACCAAAGATTGGACAAACTCTCATATAAATAAAAAATACTGTACTGCGTCGTCAAATTTAATATTAATATTGTGTGTATGCGCGCGCGCGTCTTTGGGAGAGAGAACATTTTGAATCGTTTGAAATTAATTATAGAGATTATGTTTACCGCTGTTTTTTTTTACTATATAATATTTTAATTTTAGTAAACATCCTTTTGTAAGTTTTCGCAACAGCTTTACAATAATTATCAATTCGAAATTTTGTACACTATTTTTGAAATATATTTATAATTAATTAAAAATGAGATTTTATTTTTTATGTCGAGGATAAAATATTGATATATCTTCATTAATTTACATAAAAAATTTTAATTATATTTTTTCATGAATTTTTAAGTTAAATTAATAAAATAAATTATATTTAATATAAGTATACGGATCACAATACTCTGTATAATTATTTTCTTTATGTTTTTATTAATAAATTATCAATTCAGGCTGATAAGAATTCATTAAAATTCTATGCACACAACTAAAATAGAAATTATATTGTCTTTTTTACAGATTTTTGCTTTCGTTGGAGAGAGCAAAAAACAACAAGTATACAATAAACATATAGTCAAATTTCTATATAAATAATAGTTTTCTATTAAAACTATAAAAAATAATAAATTTATTAATTTTGGACTTTTAGGTACCATCTTCCCTTAACTTTTATTATGTAGTAAAATCGGACTATTATTATAACTATTTTTAAACCAATTAAACAATGGCCAAGTGTCGTCAAATCAATTTTATTTAAGGGTTTTCAAAATTTTTTATCTCCATATTCTACCGGCCGAGTTAAACAAAGAATTTAAAAATAGATAATTATAATAGTATTTGAAAATGTTGGAGAAAATGCGTTTGTGTTTACAAACAATTGACCTTGATGCAAAATGTGCGACTTGAATGCAATCGGTTTTCCGAGAAACCCCTTACCAAGAAGCGTTGATTATTGATTTTTGTACTTTGGTTTGGTAAGAGATTTCTTGAAAACGCGATCGAATTTCAGACTCAAATTTTACAGGGAAGTCAATTGTATGTAAACAAAAGCGCGTCTTCTACTTCTTCAAATAATATCGTTTTATTTTATTTATATTTAAAATTATTTGTTTATTTCGTTGATAAGGTAGGGATGATAATAGTTTTCAAATAGTTATAATACACGTTACTACATTTGATACTGTGCTTTAATCAAATTAATCAAATTGATTGAATTTATTTTAATTTTTAATATTTTTCAATAAATTGGAGCTTATTTTCTTTTTCAAACAAATATCTAGAAAGTTGGAACAAATTTTTTAATCGAATAAATTGGATATTGTTTTTAATTGATTATAACTAGAAAATATCTCTACTTACCTAAATTTTCTGAGTAATTGGATTTTTCGAATTAATTATTTAATAAAATTGTATTCGATCACCCTGCAAATACATATTTTACGAGATGAATATAACCACTTACTTATTTAAATTCAATATAAATGAAAAAAAAAATCATAACAAGTGAATATATTGATTAGAGAACAGTAATTTTTTTATTAATATTTTCTGACTTACACTATCATATAATGAATGACTAGCGCTAACAAACATATTTTTTTTTTCAACAAAATCTATATCTTGGAAAATAAATACCTTAAAGAATAACGGGTTATTCATATACTTTTGTCTAGCTTATTCCGTATTCAAGCTGAAGTGAACGTGTCTTCTTAAAAGATAAAAATCGTCGATTTTTTCAGTATATTAATCTTTAAAATTTACGTAATAACGGAGAAGTTAAATAATTTCGCGTATTAAAGTATGTGACAAATCTCGAAATCTCGAAATCTCGAAAAATATTGTAAATTGATGCTTCTTTCGACGCAAGAATTATTGAATAAACCTTTAAAAATGTACTGCAATCATATATTATTCAAAGAAAATTTAAAAGAAAATTTAAAAGAAAATTAAAAACTTAATTGTATTAAACGGTATTTTTATTCGGTAGATGTTTCGTTTCATTTGTTAAACTCGAGGAAAAAGTCAATGCGCTCCATTTGGAATTCGATTTACCGAGTGAATGTCCGTTTTCTTTGACCTATTTGCTTCTATTATCCTTGATACGAGAGTGGACAAAAATTCGGTCTCTCTTTTTTCCATTTTTTTTATTTCCCAAAGCGCCTCTCGAAGAGCAACCGCTAAAAAATTACAACCATTTACCGATTGCGATAAGTTTCTGTTATTCTTCCAACGAGCGAGAAAGCGAAAAAAAAAGATTTTGTTCCAAATAATGAACACGAAAAACGAATTAAAAAAAAAGATAAGGTAAAGTTTGGAGGTGTAGTAGCCCGGTCGACAGGATCTGGGGAGAGAGAAAAAAAAGAAGGAGAAGAAAGGAAGTGGGTGGTGGGTTATACTCGACTCGCGAGTCGCGAAATGAAATTGCTCACGAAAGTTACACGATGGTGGCTAATTAAATTCTCCAACGACTGTCCAACTTTATGATCAGCTCTGACTCGCGACCGAGGATTCTTCCTGTCTTGAGTCGGCCGTACCCTAATAAAATTACAGTTTTCACTGCATCCCTTCTCTACTCCTCCTTTTTCCCTATCTCCGATGGTCTCTTTCTCGTTATTAGTCATGTCTCCATACGCTTCTCCGATTTTTATCGGACTACGTACTCTTTGAATAACCTTCTTTTTTTCTCCGTTTCTACGAGCAAAATTCATCCCTAAAATGCCCTGCCCTCCCTGCCCTCCCTGCCCCCCCCCTTTCTCCCTCCTGGACGAGTTCATAATTATAAGAATCACGGATACTCGAAGGAGATGACGTTCGTAATTTAACTTTGGCATACTAACTTCATTTATTAAGTGGAGTAACGGAAGACTTTGTAAATTAACTGAATTATAAAGGAGAATCGTTGTTAAAAAAATGTTATAATTATCAATATTTATCCTTCGAGAACTGAATACCTAATGCCCATTGGTTTGAAACGCAAGTGAAAATTTAATCACCTCGAAAAAGTGTGATATCGAGAGAATGTATAATGTTCAATAGGGCGGGTGTTCCCAATACATTTCGTTCGGTTCTCTCTCTCCCTTTTTTTGTATTTCCGCCCTCGCGCAAATCCCTCAATATTTTTTTTGCAATTCGTTTGCGCATCAGGGCGATGGCGAAACGTCCAATGCGGTACAGTACCATCGTCTATGAATTACTTTTCGACCGCCCGAGGGAAGTCAAGCTTCAAAAATAAAACACCATCGGTCGACTTTACGAGAATTAGTATAGCGTGAAACGGCTTATGCACCCCCGGCCCCCCGGGGGTTTTTATATGCCTCTCTCCCTCTCTTTTGGCGCGTATATATACAATTTTTTATTATTACTATATGTTTTTTGGTTTATACGCGTGGACGTGTTTCTGCGTTTGTAACACAAAAAAATGCGATATAAATTTAACAAATCTGACTGGTACTAATGTTTTCCCTTGGATTTTATACTTCATCTTTTTGGGAATGTAATTTTTCACTCTTACAATATTTTCAGTTCATATTCTCGAACAAGGAACGTTTGTCTTATACACATTTTTTTGAGTGTACGAATGCACAATACGCATAGTGCATCGCGAGGAAGGTCTCGATATTAAAAACAAGTGTATTGTTTAATAATTTTTAAGGCACGCGGACTGTCAATAAAACTAAATACACTGTATAGAATAATTTTACCAATAGTTATAACAAATTATAATATACCTATATTAAATTTACGCGAATAATTAAGAAAATGTAGTAATCTTATATTTATGTGAAAATGAATGTAACTCTAATGATTAATGATAAATGTTCAAAGAAACAACATTCCGTCATAAAAATATATTCTTATTTTTGAAGAATGGTCATTCGCATACTGTTGATGTTCTAAAAGACTAGAGGTACAACTAATACCGTTTATAAGTATTATATAGATTCGACATAAATATGCTAAAACATACATGAAAACGTAGGTACATAAACTTTAATTCGACACGCATAAAAGTGGCTAATTAAATTAAAAGTCACGCATTTTCTGGATTATTGCGCGGTTTAATGGAAAGCTAACCTCGTTGAAAATTCGTTGATTACATGTTTGTTAACGTTAATACCGTGGTTATATACACGTTGATTTAAATTTATACATACATACATACATACAACTCGAGCATTTGGTAAAACTATTCCGAATGCGAAATTTACAGCATTCAACGATTTCCAACTCGGACTTTTATATATATAGGTATATAGGTAGGCGCACGCGTGCACGTGTGTGTGCACCTATAGATATTTTCTCGCGCATATTTTTGATCGTATAAATCGTACTTTGTTTTTAACGAAATATGCGCAATGGTATTTATTGTAATCTCCCTTTTAATTTTAATCACTGAATTTCAAGTAAACGCTGCGATTTAAATAAATACAATTTATCCTGGAACTGTTACATTATTCAGGTGTAGCACACAATTTGATAGTGATAAAGAATAAATTCAAAGGGACGACATCCTTTTTTTCGCATCGAACAATTTCTGTTTTAATAACAATATAATGCCTACAATTTAATAAATCTCATCTCGATGCGGTACATATTTTTTCCCGGTTTTTTTTATCCCGAAATATTCGTATAGAAGCGTAATTTTTGTGCTGGATACGGAATATGTATTTTTTTTGTTTATAATCTATCCGCTAGTGCAGTATATTATACGAATATTAAAGCCACCGAGTGTGTAACAAAAAAAAGTTTAATACTTATGTAATGTGTTTATATCACTGTTATCTCCGTTATACGAGAGAACATTTTGAAACAAAGCTTTTCATAATTTTGAGGCCACAAACATTTCAGTGCGACAACTGCGCGCCATGTACTTGGCGCATATGGCGTATATGACACCTTATATTTGAAAAAAAAAACAAAAGAAAAACAAAACATAAATTTCCTTTTTTTAGAGCGTATTTCTTTTATTGAATGGATTTCATAAACACTCCGAAATTTATCATCGCTATTTATTTACTTTTCCAATAAACGGGGTAACGCGTTTTTTTATACTAATATTAGAAAATGTATATGAATACAGTGTCTCTCTTACGTGAGTAAAACAATATGAATTTTCTAATTTTGTATTTTGCCTAAAAGTATACAAATATATAACGGAGAGGTATCAATAGCAATCTCTCTCGTTAAACCATTTTCAAATGTATATATATATATATATATATATATATATATATACCTCGAGTCTTCTCGAAACAAAAGATCTTTTCTCCTTCTCTAAAGACAAGCGGGGAAACGCAGAATTCGAACTCGGGAGAGAATTTCAAATGGAGGGCAATAGTTCGTGCGTCGGTTTGCAGTGTCAATGCTCGTAATTAATTATCTATTGGGTAACGAAGCTTCTGGGTAGGTTTGTAAGCTCTCTGTCTGTCTTGATTTTGTGCGCATACTTCCTTTCCCAGACGCCCTTCTCCTACTTCGCTTACTGCGCGGTTTTTCTCGTTCAAATCACCATTACTTATATTTTTTTCAATTTTTAATTATTTATCAAAGCGATGGGGGATTCCGAATTAGTATTTTTTTATTGATATTGTAAAAGAAATGATTTATATAGTATTAAATTTTATTGTATATATTGCCTCTAACAGTCTAACTAAATATTTGAATTTATCAATTGTAAAAAACATTTGCGTAACATTTTTCGGGCTATAACGTTCGTATATTTTTTGTGACTACCTAAATATTACCGTCGAAACGTTGTTCGTTTTTTTTAATAATTCCGAAATATGATTTTTCTCTAAATAACCCAATACGCCCAGGTTGTTAAGAATTTATCCAGATTTTTACAATTCAATATTTTAAACGAAACTTTTAAAAATGTTGTAATTACAACAAATAGGAAAGTAACGTAATTCGCCTTTTTCCACACCTTTCCTTTTTTGATACGCGTAAAATTTTTAAAGCAGAGCAAACAGATTTCGGTCAGCCGGAAAAAAGTTAAAGCGTGGAATTTCGATATTTTTTTGCCCGTCAAATAGAAAAGTTGAATTAGCCGGTTCTTTTTTTTTAATTTGCTGCGCGTTAAACCAGTGGAGAAGAAGTCGATATTATGCGCAGTTCGTAAACTCGGCATACGTTCCTTCAAGACGACAAGGATATCAAAATCATGAATACATATTGCATATAGAAATACATACATTTTTCATGATTCCGGATTAAGTTAACGAAAAGCATAGACAAAATAAATATAAATGGAAAAATGTTACCGTACCCTAAATATATGTAACAAGATTTTATGTATATTAATACAACTAAGATTATAAATCGATCATTTTCTTATTTATTTAATAAAAAGAAAAGGTTGAGAAATGATGTTTTTAATAATTCGATGTATAATATTCAATAGATCTCGTAAGTATACCTTATTATTCAATGATTCTCAATCGTTAATTTTCAATAATCGATGGGTAAAAATTCATTAACAATCAGATGAATTCACTGAAGTAATTATAACTTTGCATGTCTAAGTGTTTAAACGAATCACTATCCGTAAAATCGTAATTTCTCTCCATGCTCCACGTTAGGAAAGTAAATTTTTAACCGAGATAAATTATCTGTCATCCTTGTTTCTCAATTATGACGGTGAAAAAAATGTCGGGGAAAAAAACCCCAACGCTACAGGAAAAATTTATCACCAGAGAACTAGGTAATCGTCACTCCCAAAAAAATGTTTTCGCCCCTACGTATGAAAGGGGAGGATCAAAAAAAAAGAAAAGAAAAAGGAAAGTAACCCTTCGTCAAGAGAAAAGAGAAAAGCCAGAGAAGCGCATACAAACCCCTCGATCGCGATAACACTCAGAGGGTGTATATAGACTCGACGGGCACGGGCGACGAGCTTCATTACGGCTCTCTCTCTCTCTCTCTCTCTCTTCGCTTTAAAATTCGCCCGCGAGCAATCTGGGCTTTATCTATCGCGTCATCGTTACGACGAGTGGGTCGAGTTCGAGAGAAAGAGAGAGGGAGAGAGGGAGCGTGGGTGAGACTCGAGGGAGATGTTTCCAGCTCGGTCGCGAGATGCTTTTTTCTGCGCTGGCCCTCGTAAGGGCTCCTCTTCTTCGGCACGACGTCCCATTCAGTGAAGGGGTCGCGTCGGTGTGTTGTGATAAAACACGACTCGACGAATTAATTCTGTTGCAAGGCTAGACCCTCAAACGATCTACCTTCGTTGTAATTGAGCTTAGAGTGACGGACGTCTCAGACGTTTTATATCGGATCGCAGAAAAACTATATATTGTTTGTATATGTGTGCGCGTCTCCATGCACCTGTAATTGTTTAAACGCAACGTTTTTTATTATTTTATTAGAATAGAAAAATAAATATTTGCATTCGTACGTCATAAAATTTGAAACGTATTGCACTCATTTATTTGACCGTTTAATTACATTTTTCATTAATTCCATAAAAGACAATAATCGATATGATTAATTCGATATTTTATAACCGCGCGTTGTCGTGTACATTCGAGTAGGCGTTTTCACAGTTTTTCATAACACCTACGCCTACGCATCAACAATCGCGCACGATATATTTATCTTTGATTTGATTATATCACCTGATACGGATATCTACATACATATAACTAGGAAAATTATTACAATTCTTCTCATTGAAATGTATATAGGTATAACAAATGGGTGAAATTGAGTGATATTCATGTACCAATAACAATAAAAGATTATAAACATTAGGATTGATAGAAAAGTAAAATAAAAAAAAAAGTAACACTAAGAACTTTTCGTATTTTTCTTCTTTAATTTCTCTTCCGATACACATAATACGTTCATGTCGCGCAAAACTTGGACCAAGGAGAAACAAGTTTTCCAGTTAACCGTGATTAAGTTCAACGACGAATCGAATCACAACTTGCTGTTACTATCCGAGAGACGGTCTAACAAAAAACTTCACTTTTTCCTTGTCCGATTCGCTTTTTTCTCCCCCTTTATACTTACTAAGCGCCTTCACAAACCGTATAGTCGATGCTATCTTTTTCTTTCTCTCACTATTTTTTTTATTTTACTCTTTTCTAGTCTGCTATACCGTAATCGCAGCTTACGACTGTTGTTTTCTCCATGTAAATTTTCGCGCATATTCTTTTATTAAACCTTTTTTTTTTAATTAAAATATGCATTCAAATACGTACGTGTTTGAATTTTAAACAAAATTTAATTATAAACAATTTATTTTTGAAAAAAAAGAAAGGATAATTAAATACTTTTACGAATGTATTATTTGCGAATGTAACGAATGTACTATTTTTCCTAGATGATAATATAAATAAGGATCAACAGTATTATATCCCGGTTAAATTTGCGATAGGAAACATAAAGGGTTGTATTATACATATGTTATATAATAGACGAATCGTGAGAAACTCTTGGGAAATATACCATTTATGTTAAAGACTACGCTGGAAAACGTTTATAGTACATGATCGTTTAGCGTTATGTGCACGCTCGAAAGCGATAAGATTCTTGTTTCTCTCCATACATATATATATATAGGCACACACACACATTTTTTTACTTTATTTTACACCCCCTTCCCCCACCTATTTTTAAGGTTTTGCAGTAAAAAGTTTATGTTTACGCGCGCAGAAAATTTTAATACACCATCGATAGGTTGAAACTTTTCTATGGGCAATATTAGCATGTCACTAAAATATCAAATGATTGAGTTGAGTAAAACATACGTATCGGATAGTATAAAATACTTTCCGAAGAATATTATTATACCTCGACATATCGAAATACCGAATAATCAAGGTAAAATTTCTAATTTGTATACTAGTCCGTCGCATTATCCTCCAAAATGGAACATTAATAAAACAACAATCGCAACGAAGAAAAATGTGTACGCATTTATGTGTAGTCGATATTAATTCGGAAGCACATTCGATTCATGAATAACCGAACTCGTTATTTTTCACTACCTCGCATTCGCTATTTTAATGAGAAAACTTTTTCTTCGATAGATATATTTATACACGCGAAACGCGAAATAAGCAAGTATTGAAAAATCAGAAGTATTACCTCTCGATTATTAAAAAAAAGAGGGGGAGGGGGGGGGGGAAGAAGAAAGAGAGAAAGAAAAGAAGAAGAAAGTAGCCCAGTATAAGTTGACGTGCAAGAGGTGGTATATAAGCGAACCCAGACGTACTTTCCAGAGCGATCGAATCGCGTGCACGAGTGCAACCGAGATTTTTCTCAGCGATATTTTTCTCCCCCTTTTTTTCCCACGCGGCTAAACAATTATCGAGATTAGATCCTAGAAAGACGAAAGTTACCACAATCACGAACAATCTACCCGAGTATTGAATTAAATCATAAGCAAGTGCTGTGTGACGTGATCGATTGCTGTTCACCTTTTACTTTTTCTACTTCTCGAGCTTATTCACGCTTGATCAATTGGTTGTCTCGTGTTATTACCTTCTTAATTTCACGATTCCTCGACGTGAAACCTCTGTTATACACTATTATTTTATACAAATACACATGTCTTTTACTTTTCAACCGAATAATTTCCGAACACAATCGATTTGTCCAATTAGAACATTATTACTTTTCAATTAATACAAAACTGTAAAAACGATATTTACGAAAAAAACTAAAAATTGTTTCGCGCGTAACTTCGCGAAATTTAATCTTTTTTTTGTCAAAAGTTAAAAAAAAAAAATATCGACCATAAAACTTGTACGTACGGCGATTTAATTCGCTAAAGATTATTTTTAAAATCACTTTTATCCAATTTACTCGCACTCCGCACGTTTTGCTCAACTAAAGTTTTAATAGTTTTATCCACTTATAAACACGCACAAGCAGAATTAATTTCTCTCTTCAGCTATTCCCGCAATTTACAATATTTGAAAACAGTAATTTCGACAGATTTCTTCCTTTTTTTTTGGCAAATTTATCATTTAGATTACGTACAGATGTTACACATCGACAGAGAATATTAAAAGCCCGTAATTATTAACTTTATAATCGGGAGTATCGATCTTGTTATTTTTATTTATTTCACGTCGAAGCTAAAATTGAAAAAATTTTTTTAATCAAAATTAATTTTAACCTTTTCTAAAGATAAATTTATGAAAATATTATGTGGAATTTAATAATTATGATGTTTAATACATATATTTAATGTTTATGCGAATATATTAAAAAGATAAAAAATGGGTTAACGCATTTAAGCTCATTAGTATTTAGTATGTGTGTTTATAAGAGATTATAATATTAAACACACTGATAAACTCAATGCATTACTCTTTCATGAATGTTTTATCGTAAATTTAGAAATTAAAAACTTATAGAAATACAACAACTCGATAATTTTGCGTTAAATATTTTATTAAAACGAATAATCGATATGTATATATGTATATATGTATATATATATGTATCGGCGCCGAAAGGATAATTCTAATCGTATGCAGTTTTCAATAAATATTTTTAAAGAGATCGATCGGACTGTAAAATATCATTTTTTCCAAATAGTATATGTTATAAAAGAGAAAGTATCAGTATATCATAATTTTAATTTGAAGACTCTTGGGTATATCCAATTGGTAAGGGCAATAAATCAATATCTACGGAGTTTACTGCCGGGTAGCCGGTGTGTAACCAAAATTCCAAAAATTTTCGATAACCAAATATCGTTTCAGCCGAATGAAAATATAGGTATATGTATCTTCAGACACGTTTATCGAACGACCGCACATTTTCATTATATACTTTCGTAGAAAGAAGGTATCGAGCCTCGAGCATCAATATCACCGGCACTCAAATCCCTAGTACTTATAAACAACTCTCTCTCTCTCTCTCTCTCTCTCAAGACCTCGAGGGAAAATTGAAAATGGTTAAAACCGAAAAGTGCACAACGGAGTTCGCAACACTCGCAGATAACCTGAACAAAGAAATCTTAACCAATATATGTATTTACCTGTGTCAAGTCTCGACGAAGCCTCCCCCCTCTCCTCGACATCCAATAATTAACAAGAGGTTACTTTATTTTTCAATTTCGCCAGACACCTCCCCGAGTGCCCCGAGTGGATGTTTATCGAATAAAATTTATTCGATCGCGACACTTCTCGCACTATATATTTATATATACATATATATGTAATATACACTTGTCACAATGGCACTCGCCCCATCAGTGAGTCGGGTGAGTGTCAAACGCACTTGGAGTTAAAACCACCACTGTATCGTACGATAAAACACGATGTAGAAAAAAAAAGTAAAAGTAGTAGAAGAAGAAGAAGAAAAGGAGGAAGAGGAAGCCTTTTCGGTTTCGTTAAATATTATTAAATTTATGCATCCTATATCCTATATAATTGGGTATGGCAGGATCGTAAAGGAGTGATCGATCTCGATATTTGGTCGGACGCGTATCAAAGTAAAAATCCGGTGCGGAGGAGCAGAGGGTGGAGGACGCGCACGAATCCGCACCGGAAACGAAGGCTCGGCACGCGAGTTCGCCGGCCGACTGAGGCGCGAATCACCCGGCAGGATATATCGCGGCGACCCTTTTTCCCCTACCCGGTTGAGGTGACCCCCACTCTTTGCCCTTTACCAACGGGGAGGAGGTTAGAAGAGTACGTTACCCCTCCGGACGGAAAAGCTTGGTCCCGCGCATGCGCCCGAATGAGCCTCGATGCGATGCGTTTCAAGGATCAACGGACAGATGAAGATGCTCCGTCGATGAAAGAACCTTGCCTCCGCACCCACGCACCTCACGCACCTCACGCACCTCGCACCACGCACACACAAGCTAATCGATTTATTGCACTCTATTTATTTACTTTTTCTACGACGTTTTAATTTCTCGGTATTAATTTAGTTTTTCCCATACTCTTGCGTTAATTTGAATAAAACTCTCGTAAAGACGTAAATAATACACTAGACAGTTGGAGGAATAATTTTCGAGTCGATTTCCACGATCATATCGAAAGTTAAAGAATAGGTTTGAGGAACTACCTATGGAATGCGATGGAGCTAGACGATGATTACTTTGCCGCTCGGAATCCTGTTCGATTATAGGGAACTTTATATATATATAAGCTCGAAAGGGAGAAATACGTGCGGGTAACTTCCTGAAATTTTTATACGACGCGGATATCATTCCGATAATGTCGAGATATTCATCTTTGTGAATTACGTGTAATTGTGTGTATATATAAACATCGAGTTTTTCGTTCAAGTAGTACAAGTCAATATTCCGGTGGACCCGTAACAAAAGAAGCCGATTCCTTCTACACTTAAGGATTATGCAAATATAAATTACAAATTATAATAATAAACGATTCGACGTTGATTTTTTTTAATTACGTAGGACTTTGTACGGCTGGTCGTCAAACTGAGTAAATGGGATTTTCAGTAGTTAATTAAAAGTACAAAAATGGCTCTTATTTTTCGAATCCTTAGTCTCTTCTCCTTCGATTCTGTTCCTTATTCATCTTATTTTTTTTTTTAGAAAAGGGTATATACGTCTACCCTCGCGATTACTGAACCTTAAAGATACTCGATGGAAAAGAAGAGAAGAGTGGCCGAGTAACTACACAGTAAGTTTTTTTCGGTGAACTTTTGTACCGCATTTCAAATGGAGAAGTACAGTCATGCGATTAATTCGAAAGAAACTTGTTTGTTTGCTATACGAAAGGATAAATGCGACCATGCAATTAATTTGAAAGTAACAAACTTATTATTCTTTTTATTTTTACTTTTTTTTTTGTTTACTCACTCGATAGACTCACTTTGTTCGACAATTCGAGTAAGAAATATTTTCCGTTAATTGATAATAATTCCGCATCGATGTAATGTAAATATTGACGTAAACAATTATTCACATTGCAACATATCGAATTGCATTTCACGAATAATAATGAAAGACCATTTAAAAAGTACTTTAAAATCAATTACGCGGCAAATAATTTAATAGGTTCGAAAATGCAGAAAATACACGTGTAACATAATGACATAATAATATGAATATGTATAATATGTATATAATATCAAGCGTTGCGCAGGAATACTTTTACGAGTATAAATGGCATCTTTCACAGATCGAAAGAACAAAAAGAAAGCTCTTTATATAAACGCGTGAAGCGAGCACCCTTAAAGATCCTAAAGCCTGATTTTTTTGTACCCTCGGATTTTTATAACTCCGTCTATAGCCATCGAAACGTTCATTCTTCTCCCGTCGTCGACCCTAGGTGGTCTCCCCCACTTCGTTCTTCTTTTTGTCTCTCCCGGTCTCTCCTTGTCGAACTTGACGAGCGGTCAAGCCACGGAGAGAGGGATAGAGAGGGCTCCAGCAAAAAAATCTGCAACGTCACTGAAAAGTCATCGGGGCGTGAGGAGAAAGACAAGAAAGAGAAAGAGAAAGAGTACCTCCGCGCACGGTTCAAGAAATTCGATGAAAATGGGGTGACCGAGACAGTGAGTGGATATATATATATACATATATACATATATATATATAGGTATTACGGTTAAGATGTGCCTACGAATAGGTTGAGATTGGGAAGGGTAGAGTTGGATCGCCTTAAAAAAAGTGAAAGTATGAAGAAATCCATTGATTTTACGGAGTAGTCGCTGTTACGAGTTCATTCGTATCTTATAATTCGATTACTGTGACTCGTTAAAAATGGAAATGTACTCGTTTTTTAAAAATACAACTATATACGTACAGAATAAATAATAACAAGTATTGATGTAAATTTTTAGAATACATACTTCACATATTAATCGTTTAGTGGGACACTTTAAACTAATCAATAGTGGACTAACGCGCGTTAATATTTATTAGGCGAACAAAAGAGAGAGAAAAAAATAAATGAACGATAGGATATTAATAAAACGAATAAATGCTATACAAATAGACGGAGCATTAATAACGTTACAGGTTATGAAGTATATGTATATACAGGTATATATGTGTGAGTGTGGGTACCCGAAGAATAAATATAAATGTTAAGTAATCCACGTGCAGATAGAAACCTACTAAATAATGAAATTTCAATATCGTGGCTAGAATATCAATTTACGCTCCATACTATTTACGAGGTATATAAGGAGAATAAAAGTACAAACTGGGTTAGACGAGGAAGGAGGAAGAAACGTGTCCCCGAAGTGAGAGTGAGATGGCGATGTAACAAAAGGTGAAGAAAAAGGAGGAGGAGGAGGAGGAGGAGGCAAATAAAGAGCAATGAAGAATTAACCAAAGAGGAAGAAGAAGAAGAAGAAGAAGGAGAAGGGGAGGAAGAGAAAGAAAAAAAGTTGAGTACTAAAGGGAACGAAATTCGAATTCTACGGCTGACTTGCGAATTCTCGCAGTACGCCCAATAATTCAATCGTATCGAATTCAAGTTCCAAGCGAGTCCACGAATTTCCACAGGCTAACCTTAGGAATCTCGGCAGTCGTTGACTTAACACCCGTCCCGCTCCACCATCCCTTCTCCCCTCGCTCTTTCCATTTTCTATCACTCTCTGTTTATTCTACCATTCTCCCGCGTGATTTCCGTTTCTCTCCTGGTCTATTTTAGGTTTCGTTACTTCGTTAACAACGATGAAAACATTAGAATTTACTCTTCCTTTTTTTCGAATTATTCAAAAACAAATAAAAGTAAGTAATATTTCCTGCTACAGTTTAGTCAATTTTACTAAATCTTACTAAAGTCATTTTTAAACCTTTTCAATAAGATTCACTTAAGTATTACTGAGTAAAGTAAATCGAACATATGCGAGTTATTATTTTCAATTAATTTGAGAGAAATAAATTATTTTTGAATACAAGGTTAAATGTTTTGAATCTTATACGTAATTACTGGTCTGTGTAGAATGAGGTTTTATTTTTAAAATTCAAGATGGCGGCTTGAACATGGCCAAATGGACTAAACCACTGCAGCAAATATTGCTAGAGTTTGATAAGAAAACCTTTACTGGATATATCAAGTAAATTTTACATGACTTTTCTCCGTGACGATTAATCATCGAGTGTAAAAGTCTAAATACTTATACGAAGTATATACAAGAGGACTTTGGAAACAAAGTAACGATTACAGTTGCGTACTGTTCTAGATATATGTGCATATTATTTGATAAATAAATCCCATTGAGACTAGCAAATTGAAATCATACGTGCTGACTCCGGAAAGTTTCAAAGTGGATTTCGAAGCCAATGCAAAACCATCTATATACATATATATATATATATATATATATATATATATATATATATATATGTATATAGATGTACACACCGCGTATTGATTAATCCATGATTTATTCTTGTTTTGATAAATTCTATCTACAGTATATTAAAAAGTTTATGCATTCGAATGAAAAAAAAAGAAAAAAAAGCGAGCCGACAAATAAACTAACAAAAAAAAAAAAAGTATTATGATAAAACATATATATGGTATAAATTAATATTGTAAAATGTAGTATTAAATATCTAATTCGATTGTCTATATAATTTCCGTATAATTATTAACTTCCAGGGTCGATCGGTAGTTCCTTCCTGTTCGTTACCTCGAGACGAGTGTCGCAGGCAGTTCGTGATCCATGGAAGAATCAATCACTCAACCCTCGAAAAGTTCGGTCCAATACAGAAGGGAGTCACGTTAATTCCCTGTCAGCTCTTCCCTGTTGGGTATTTTCAGTCTGCATCGCGCGCGCGCTCACACACACACATACCACCTCCCGTATACCATATTCCAAGAGTTATTCTGTCGTGTAAAATCTTCGTATACATCAAATTCGATTGACCACGATCTTTCACTCTTTCTTCCCTTTCTTTTTCCTATATCACGTGCGTATTCCATGGAAATAATTAAACGTCGACGAACGTTCATTTACATAAATCCAAAGTCCAAATTACACAATAGCGATCGGACGACCTTTACGAAGATAATATATAATAAGCATATTAAAAAGAGATAAAAAAAATGTTTATAGATCGAAATATAGACAAATTACGCCATTGCGATCGCTATATCTTATTAACGGTATATTATATATCATCCTTTGCGTATATACAGAAGGTTCGATACATCACGCAAACAATAGGCGAAAATAATAATCCCGGGCAACAGTGTCATAAAATTCATAAGCCATCTTCATAAAACAAGCTCGACATTATGACCGAAAAGGGGGGATACGAAAAAAAATGTGTACGCGTATATATATATATATATATATATATATATATATATATAGGTATACTTATACGTGTACGAAAAAGTTTTTATTTTTTTTTCTTTAACCTCTTTTTTACGTGTATTTTTTCTCCTTCTACTTCTTTGTCTATTAAAGCATTTTTTTATTAGTTTTCCTTTTCTTCCATACAACTCTTTCAAATGCATTTCCTTAGTTTGCGCTTGTGCTTGTGTGCGTGTGTGTATGTGCATACCTTTATACACTCTTCTTATTTCTAAATATTTTGTTTTCTTTACCTATTCTTTTATCTCATGACTACTCGTTGTCGCTCTCCGACGTTTCATTATTTTCCTTCCTCTTTACTTCCTTCGCTTTTCCACTTATTTGCTACCCTATTTTTCATTTCATTTCGTTAGTATTCATTCTTGCCGTTATTTTCCATTTCTCACCCATTATTTCTTCCGCCTTATACCTATATATTTAGTTATATTACTCGACAATTTGTATATTTCTTAAATTCCTGCGATATATTATATATTTATATATTTGTACCTTTGTAACTTTAGCGCGCGACGTACCCTTCGACGCTACCGAGTATCAAGTTTATTGCGGATATTTCTAAAAGAAGGATGATTTACTTGTTATTTATTATTTATTATTTTTTATTTTTTAATTTGGGAAAGACAATCGGCGAATATTAAAATATTAAAAAACCACGCATGATTTCGATAAAAAAACGTATTGAGAGATCTGCAATCACAATCGAGGAAGAGCCGCGGTGGCTCATGGGTAGAGCTCCCGACTCTCACACCGAGGGTCGTGGGTTCGATCCCAGACGTGTGTACCTCTGAAAATTTTTTTTCATGTGCATTTTTCGAACACCGCGACTCAGTGGCTCGGCGTGTCACTATAATGTGACGCCAGTTCAGGTGCACGTGCGTTTCGTGCATTTTTCAGTGCATAAGAGGCACGGGCATCTGAACTATAGGGAACGTTAGGGACGCGAAGATGTAAAGAGGATCGCGGTGGTTCCATCGGGAGGACAGGAAACTGTAATTATTAGACTAATTACAGTGACCGATGATATCTTCCGATGGACACAAGCACCACTGTTTCAACTACATGTGCTTTGTTTACAGACACACCGTTCACCTCCGTCGCTGATTAGCCCTGGCAGCATAAATAGAGCGACGTTAAATAACATAAAAAAAAAAAAACAATCGAGGAAAAAAAGAATGACTCGCCGTAAAAACAAATATGACGAATTCAGTGTAAAATAGATTAGAAAAACGAATTAACTAGAGGAATACAAAAAACACGTGATATCCCGTGGGATCGAAATTTATCCGTACATTTACATGCCTGTACATCCATCTTTTTATCGTGTCTCTCTCTCTCTTTATATATATACGAACCTTTCGTTTTCCAATTTATCCTCCATTCTCTTTGGCCTCCTCGTCTTAGTAAGCTTTCCACTCTCATCCTATCCGAGGGAAATATTTTCCCGTCCAAGTTATATGGACTCCCTTCTCTCTCTCTGTCTCTCTTTGGAAGGGAGGGTGCCGATACCTATACATCAGACTTAGCGCATTATGATAGCGCGAGTCTCGCGCGCGTGCCTGGGGATAGTAAAGGTTCCCCAGCGAAGATACGCGAAAGCTCGATCGCGCGTATAAGCGTACCTACTGCTCCCGTCGCTCGAGTTTGGCTAAGTTCGAATTTACTGTATGCTTATGCTAGGACCTCCCGCACCTGTGACATCCCGTATACACACCTATATAACCAACCCTCTCTCGCTCTCTCTCTCTCTCGCTCTTCCTTGCAGGATACCCGTGTGAACGTGTGTGCTCGGGTGCGCGTCACTGTGTACGGAGGTTGTGAAAGCTTCCGGAGCCGGATGCAAAGGGCTGAATCCCTTGTTTTCGTGAGCGTCGATCGACACCCACCTCTACCCTAAAGCGCAGGAAGGAGAAATCGCTTACTATGGTTGGTTTACAGTTTATTCGTTGATTTTCGGGCTATGCGTGTGGGATTACTCGAGATATTGAATCCTTCATTTTTTTCTACTCTTCACCTCTCCTACTTCTCTTTGCAGTCCTCCCTTCTTACTTTTTTTTCTCTTCTATCCTTACGAAAAGCGACGAACTCAACTTTATTTTAATTAGTGTAAATGAATTTATTGTTCGTCTAGTTATTATAATGAGCTGGGGAATTTATTGATCACCACGAACAAATTATATTGTGACAAAACAATCTTTTTCCCGACGTTTCGGATGTTTTAATTATTACATCCCTTTTCAAGGCAATAAGTCATGTTAAGTTAACAAAGAATCATGGTGTTACACAGTGGTCTTAATAAAATTTACCACTGTGTAACACCATGATTCTTTTTTAACTTAACATGACTTATTGCCTTGAAAAGGGATGTAATAATTAAAACATCCGAAACGTCGGCAAAAAGATTGTTTTGTCACAATATAATTTGTTCGTGGTGATCAACTTTATTTTGTATATTACTTATTTCGAGAATGTTTAACTTCGCTGAAAGTAAAGGAATTATTACTACCAAAAAAAGAATAAGTCGTGTTTGTTAAAGTAATTTACTCGCGAAAACAATAGCGTACATTAGTAAAATAATGTTAATGCAAAATCTGTTTTGTTTTTTAAATATTTTGTATAAAAATTTAATTTCAACGGAATCACGTAAAACGTATATATACATAAATTGATTAAGCTCTTAAATATTTCGGTGCTCGTGTATTTAAAATATAAATAATTGATGTAAAAATAATAAATCCCGGAAGAAAGGTGTCGCATCGAGATCGTTTTATGTACATATCTGATCTGTCGCAATAGCGATTGCGCGAAAAGTATAGATGTATTCAAGAGAGTATCGTGACCTAAGAGAGTTTAGATCGATGATATACGAAAAACTATAAGAACGTAAATTGCAAAAATTCGTGTAACAACAATTTTGATAATTCCTCGTAGATATATCTCAGGAACTGCATTTGAATATCGAAAAATAATATTAAAATTCTCGCACGCTAAAGTGTAAGCATACTGTACATGGAAAAAAGATAAAAATTGCATTCATTTTTCAGTAACAAAAATACGATAATCTTTCTAAAAAGAAAAAAGAGAGAAGAGTCAAACAAAGCGAATTTTCTCGTGTAGCGCGCGGCTCGTCCCGTTTAAGCTATTTCGACGACGAGATCTTACTATACGCGTTAACGAAAACCGTGTTTTACGTGTAACAATGCAAATCGAATTTTTACGTTTGGACTGGCACGCGTGATAATGGCGCGGTGGGGCGCGGCGAATCGACGATGCATAAATCCGAGCTGGAAAGCAAAATCCGACAGTGGTTGTTCCTTTCCTAAAGGACATTCTGCATGTGGATTTGACTTGGTTCTTTATACGTGTAAAACCAAAAGCTTGATCGTTTCGAGCTCGATGAAACTTTAATGCGGACAACACTTTTCTTCGACCACCGATCGATATATTCAATATTTTTACTTCCGTATTTTTATTTACGTCAGATCGATCGGTATACGCATCCGAGTTGCGTTTAAAAATCAATTATTTATATAGTTTCATTAATTATTGTTCCAATAACGACCGCGAAGTATTACGTGTACGTATAAAAATATTACACGCAAAAATCGATACGTATATATACATTGGAAATTTTCTTCGTTATATATTTTAATCGTGGAGCATTATAAAAACACTTTTAGTTCGTCGAAACGTCGTAGTAAATATTTATGTGTATCCGACGAACTTTTTTTTTTAAAACTGTAAAAGAAGAGATATAACCTTTTCGTCATTGCAAAGTCCACCGTTATCCATGACCGTTCTATAAATGATCCGCGTAGTACGTACTTTCTGTTTTTGCTGTTATGAGAGGGGTGGTGGTGGTGGTGGTGGTGGTGGTGGTGGATACCGCATCGATTATCGAAAAATATTAAAGCTCCTCCGTTCTTTTTTAGTCGAGATCCGATTTATGCGGTTGCCGTTTCCCAGTGTATATTAATGATAAACGAGATTTGTATTATTCATAACGTGCGGTACAAAAATGTACATGCAATACGGTAACTAAGTGAATAATAAAATTTAATACTTTTTATTTAATACTCTTTTCGATGAAGAGGGTGTTGAATTGGAAAACATTTACTATTCTGTAATTAATAGTTTGATTAAGGAAATTAATATTTACGTTTAGTTACGTAAAGAACACGCTACTCGAAAGTATTTAATAATCGAAGTAATCAAGTGACTTTGTTATGGCCAAACAATCTTGTCTAATTTTATTTACCTTAAAGTAAAATTAACTGACATTTATAAGCTTTTTCACATCCGCAGCCTATTTTTATATAATATTTGAAATTCAACCTTCGTTTCTCTTTGGACTTGTTCCTTCGAATTTTATCTCTTCTTTTCATTGATTGGATCGGCGTGTATCACGAAAATTGCATCGCGCTCGAATTTTTTTATTTTCTCCACGACAACTATAACTCGCTTACCCTACCAGGCACGTGATTACATATTTTTTTTGTTCACCTTGGAAATGATGTGTAATTACAAATACATACCATCAAAAGATTATTTAGACCATTCACGTGGAGCTCTACTACATTTTCAATTTACGATATACCTATATATACCTATATATATACACACGCTCTCTTTGCGTATACAATTTCAGCTTAGATTCAAAGTTGCACGCCCGTGTGTGCGTGTGTGCGTGCGTGCGTGCGTGTGCGCGTACGTACATAGACATATATAGAATATTTGAAAAGAAACGCGTATACTTTTCATCCTTCGACCTGTACCATCGTCTTCCCATCTTTTTCACTTTTCACGAGTTCTTTATCCCCGCGTCGTGTCAGTTGACTCGACCTCGCGATCTTCGACATCGACTTTTCCACACTCGAGCATTGTCGTTCGAGACTCTTCCTTCGTTTTCTTTTCTCTTTTTTCCACATTTCTTTCATCCACTCGGTTCGTTTTCGATTTACATGCATACATATGTAGAGGTGACCACATACGCGTAAAAGAGATGAAAAACGAGGGGACAACAAGAGAAGGACGTTCACGTTCAATAGAAATAGAAAACCGAACGAAGAAAGAGAAAAAGTTGAATCTACGTGGATAGAGAGGTTTAGTTTTCAGGAGATTGATGACCTTTTTACCATTCAACGAATAATCTCCTCTTCTTATTTTATCCACTTGTTATTCTTTTACCTTAGACAGGATTTACTATATATATATATATATATATATATATACATATATACACACGCATCAATCGTCGTTAGAAGCATGTCGTTGTCCTCACGCATTACGACATTATTTTATATTATTTGCAATAAAAGGAATTCCGATTTCTAGAGAGGAAAAGCAACTTTCCGTCGGACTTGGAGAAGTGCTATACAAACCTAACTCCGATACACAAGTATTATTATAATTAACATTCCTTTTTTTATATATGTAACAGATTTAATCTTAATCTTTATTAAGATTATTGCGGAACGAAAATATCGTTTTATCGAAGACAATAAATATTTATATTCCGATAAAATTAATTGGATAAAATTAATAAACATCTAGATTCTGCGTAACGATTCTATATTATGTACAAAATATTAAAGGAGTGACAATTAAGCTTAGCTTAATAAAAGGTATAAAGTAAAAAAATGAAAAATAAAAGAAAGCGAGATATTGAATTGGCTTCCCTTTGAAAGTGTGATCCACTTTTACGCAACATTCTGAAATATTCCCTTATGCAAGCTACTCTATTACAAAGTTTTACATCTGCCTTGGGTTCCTTATACACCGAGAGTAGTATAAACTTTTGATTATAATTAACTTTCCCATTTTGAGAAAGCGTAAGTTAACCATTTACAAGCCAAATAACTTCGAGTCAGTTGTTAAATCGAGTTTATGAAATTCCTTTCCTTGATCAATTCTTTTATCAGCCGCACGCACTACGACTGTATATATATATGTATATCTATATACTCTCGTACAAATGAGACACATAAATATTCCCTCGTGCCTTATCTTTAAATTCACCGAATATAATTTCACTCGCGATCGTTCTAACCACCCTATACGTACTCCACCCTCCTCCTCCTTCTTCCTCCTTCTTCCTCCTTCTTCCTCTCCTTTTTTTAATAAAATCAAGACTAACGTCGATCCATTTAGATAAACAAACATGTTCGCTAATTTCTATAGAGACTCTACGAAGACAATATTCTTCGGTAAATTAAAAATTTACAATTTTACCCGCGAAACGCGTTTTCCCGGTTTCTTTCTTTTCTCGGTGTTGATAGTCTCATACAACCGTTAGGTTACTTTTACGCGGTCGCGCTCTCCTTCGATTTTTCGGTTTTCGTCCTTTATTTTTCCTCTCTTATCTTGGAGTGTTTTTGGTAAATCGTCCCTCACCCATTGTGTAATTAAAAGTTTCCGCGCTACTTTGTCGCGGTCGTCACTCTCAGTGAGTACTGAATTTCAATGTATTTCGGAACGTTAATTTAATACTGAGGTTGGCGGTTTCAATTTTTATCCACAAATTCCCCGAGAAATCCACGGTGATCCCGTATATACATATACTTATAAAACCAATGTCGCGATTAAGCTGCGCAGCTCTTTTTTTCGGTTGATAAAAAAACGAGGGTGTCAAAGGTTTGAATCAATATTTCTAATTAAAAATATTAACAAAAAAAGGCAATTATATACGTATATTCTCGTTCGAAAGCTTCTTCGCAATAATAAATTTATACGTACGAGATTTCCGAAAATAAGGAAAAGAGAAAAAAGAACGACACGAGGGGAAATATGAGAATTTTTTGTAAAGTAAAAGATGTATATACCTATATATGCATGTATATACATATATCAAACAGGGAGCGTCGTTGATTTATTTTCGAGGTATTCATATAGATTTGAAAGGGTTGTATGTGTATATATATAGATATATAGATATATAGATATATATATGCGACACGAGCAGCGAAAGACGAGTCGGAAAATTTTCTTCACACGTGTGCGTCATTACTTTTTAATTTGAAAAAATCCGAAGGACGCCCAAGCAAATATAAGTTTGCGGGCGACGGCGCGATATTTAGGCCGCCGCGCGTCCTCGCTTTATATGTACGTACACGTAGGGGCAACCTTATGCGCTTCTGTGAGGGGTAGGGAGCAACGGGGTACTGCTTAATCCATACGGAATTCAGGGCGCGATCATTCTCGATCGCTCTGCATGCCAAGTGACCGAGGCACCCTCTCTCTCTCTCTCTCTCTCTCTCATACGAGCATTACGCGTTTCACCGCTTTATGGCTATAAGGGATAAAGTTCGGGATCGCAACGTGGGCCCCTCATTGAAAAGAAATTTTCTGTTTAATTGTTTTTTTTCTCTTCCTTCGTATGCTTGGATACGATTGATGCTCCGCTTGGTAATATTATTTTAAACGTCACGTATTCGCAATATTTAAAGGATTTTTTAAAATTAGAATATCGATCGTCACGCTCGAATTAGTAGAGAAATGCTATTTCTCATTACGTACATGTACATATATATATATATATATATATATATATATATATATATATATATACATACATAGATATATATGTATACATAGTAATTAGTCTGATTAAAAATTGAAATCCCGAAAACACGATCTTTTCACGGCTAAGACTTTTTTCTTTCCCTTCTCCCCGTAGCACAAAAGATCTGTCTGCGTTCTACCGTCTCTTTTCAGGTTCATCCAGTCCACTCTGTTGGAAAACTCTATAAAGTCATTTAACTTTGGTCGAAGGGAAGTCCCGCTGTGGTCTTTAAACTGATTTGTATTCATTAATCGCTTCCCGAGTACTGCTTCGTCCGCGTAAATCGCGCCGGAAAACTCGTCAATGGAGAAGAGAGAGCGAGAGAGAGAGAGAGAGAGAGAGAGAGAGAGAGAGAGAGAGAGAGAGAGAGAGAAACGGCGACGGCAAAAATGGATGGACAACTATATACCAGGGAAAAATAAAAGTACAAGCTGTCGGGAAAATAACATTAACAGATTTCTTCGACCACACTTAAGATTTAAACACTTGAGTTTTCACCTTTCATTTTACTTTCAACGACGAGGTATGCCTTTCTTTTTCAATCACGACTTATATATGATCGTATAACGTTCGGTAATATTATTCTATATATTATTTAATTTCAACGGCGATATTTCACTGTAATATTATTATTCTACGAAAATAAAAGGTTCGGGTAAGATTCGTTTTCAGTGTAACGACACACATCTTGAACGTTATTAATGCACTATTTGAAAAATCAAAATTTTTAAATGACGCGAAAATGAAAAGTTGCGGAAAATTAATTATATACGTCTCCGTTATACCTAAACAACGATAAGATTGCACGAGCTTTCAAACTAATTAAATGTAAAAAGTAACGAAAAAAAGTTTTATTTTTAAACAACGGATAGCAATCTTATAGAAACAATGTTGAATCAATTAATCTTAAAAGTATGAAAATAATTATATAGTTCGGCGGGGGGTGACCCAGATATTTACCATCACGATACACTTTGCGAAGAAAAAAATAAGGAAAAATACAAATACGAAACTAAGGAGAAGGATATAAATATATATGTATATATGTATATATATAGGATTAACAAGCCAATGTTCGAAAGTGCCCGAACGCAAAGGTAAATATACAATAATGTATACCGAAAAAAGACGGTCGCGTAGGGACCTTAAGGCCTTCTCGATAATTGAATGGCCGAGAGAGGAGAGGAGGGAATCGATTGTTATCCTCTCGTCGCGATCTTATTGCGCGCGGTCACGCGTACGTACACCGAACGTCGGAGCCCTCGTTAAGGCGCACCCCAGCCTATATATATATATAGCCACGAAAATCATCGTCCTCTTTCCATGTATACGTGTGTACACACAAAAGATGTACATGTAGGAAGGGAGGATGAAGAGGGAGCTAGAGGAGTTTCGGAAAGGGTTCGCTTGGATGGCGTGCGGTGAAATTTGAGCTGGAGCTCAATTGCCCACCGATCGATAGTCGATTAGCCCAGTCAAGAGGGGCCTAGATGTCTCTCTCTCTCTCTCTCTCTCTCTCTCGGACTTCTGTCCGGTTTGTAATGGGTTAATTCTCTACGTACTCGTCTCTGTAATTTATTTTATTTCTGTATGGCTTTGGCCAATTAGGACCTTGAGTCCTTGGACAATAAATATTATCTATCTATCTATCTCTCTCGCTCTCTCTCTACCCCTATCCATCTTCTTATATATAGACCTATACGTTTGAATATATATATATATATACACATACACACACACGCAAACTGAGATTGACTAAGTTTTACTATTCATAATACGTACGAGGTGTGTGCCACCTACTGCTATTTGCTCTTTGATTCCCACTTTTCCTTTTTCCTCCTTTACTCAACTAATTCATACCCTTATATCGTGAACAAACTAATTTTTAATTAGCGGCTCTACGTGTGTAACTATAACTATTTTATTATAAGTATATATACGAACTTACTTGGTACAACATAAATAAATAGCTACGCTCAAAAGTATTTAGGCAATTTAATAAAATTCTTTTTTCCATATAAATATTAATTATATACAATTCTTTTAATTCTAAAATAGAATGGCATCACATCGATAAATCATTGATTATATTAAGAACGAAATTAAATCAAATTTACTAAATATATACCTAGAAAATTTTTCTTAATAAATTTCGAAAATTCGGAACCTCTATTCAGTAACAACTAATTACTGAATAAAGTAACAATAAACACGTAGGAGATAATTCAATTATTTTTAAACACAAGCTTATAAATGTTTTGAATCTTATACGTAAATACTGCTTTATGTAGAATCGGTCGGTTTCGCTGCGGCCGTACATTGACAACAATGTAAATATTGTGAAATCGAGTGTATTTTCGTTAACACCCATTAAATAAATGTCGTTGCTTATTACAGATTCCTATATATTCCATATATTTCGTTATTTAAATTTTGTTTTTATTTTTTACTTAATTATATTCCTGTCATCGCTCATTTGTTAACAGAAAATATACGCGATGGTAGTAAATAATTAATAATTATAAAAAATTGTAAATAACGAAAAGTACGAAAATGTCGGTAAACAATCCGATACACGATTCTGAATTGATATTTTATTTTATGCAGTAGAATTTCCTCAAAATTTTGATGGATATTCATTGAGTGTTTAGGAAGAATAGAATAGCGCAAAACTGTAATTCACATAAATAATAATAGTACATAAGTAATAATCGGGTTGTGTTGCATGAAAATTACAGTTTCGCACTATTTTTCCTAAGTACTCAATGAATTTGCACCAAAGTTGACAGATTACTTATACTATTATATATAGAATGGCTTTCTGGTACGAAAATTCTTTATAAACTTTTTTATCATAGTATGCGTAAAATTCGATTTTACGCCTCATTTTTAGTGCGTAAAACGACGTGTTAAAGCATAGTATGAAGAAATATTAAACACTACGCACAGTATGCGTAAAATAATAAATTAATATATTTATTTTAATTTTTATTACGAACGTACAAATTGATAAATTAAATACAGAACAATCTCAAAATCATCTACAACTACTGACACCTACAATCACTTAATTGTCTATTGGGTATACACAGTAGAAATTCGTATACAAATGAATTAGTATGGTTCAGGCAGCCTTCTAGAGTACACGTATTTATACATATCAAAAATCATTTTTTTTAAATTGTATATATTTATTATAATTTTTTTCATTACAAACGTAAAAGTTTATTTACGGGGGGGGCTCCGCCCCCCCCCAACCCCCACCAGGGCCTGCGGCCCTGGACCCGCTGCCTCCCCATACCGTTTCCCCTTTCATTTCCACAATCTGTGGTACTCTCTCTTTTAAAGTGTAGATGAATTGTACAATTACGAATTTTCCGCATACTATGATAAAAAATATCGTATGCTACACGTGCGTACGATTTCCGCACTTGTAGCGATCTTGTAAGCACTCGTGTCCGGCTTCGCCGGCCACTCGTGCACTCGATCGCTACGCGTGCGTAAAATCGCATTTTACGCACTAGTTGCATAATATACTATTTTAGTCATAGATAAAAATTAAAAACGATCACTCCTATACGTCGGTAAAATCGCTAGCTTCGACGTCATATCAAAGCTGTAATACCGACATTACAATTTTTCGTTTTATTCATGAAATACATAACCAAATACATTTCCAAATTTGACCAACGTACCAACAATCTAATTATTTCATAGAATGTGGGTACGATCGTCCAATTGAGTGCATAAAACTAAAAATCGATATATCGGTATATGTATGTGTATATAAGGTATATGATTACAACACCAGGTCGGATACCGACTGAGCGAAAAAAGATAATTATTGCATTTATTTAAAAAAATAAGCAGTTAGATGCAATACCTAAATAGAGAAGCACTAGATACAACAAGGACACCGTAAAAAATTTCTGCAACGAAAAATCACGGATAATTGTAAATTTTCGGTGCAGAAATTTTTTAGGGTGTTTTTGTTGATTAAGTAATTATCTAGTACTTCTGTATTCGGGGCTTAAATAAAATAGCGTATGCTTTTAAATAAATGTAAGAATTATCTTGTTCTACTCGGTCGATAACCTACCGGTATTCCATTTTCTTATTTTTTATTTATTTTTTTTTTATCATTTTAACGTCGCTCTTTTTATGCTCCTAAATCGGTGCTAATCAGTGACGGAGATCATACAATGTCTTTGTGAAAAAAGGACGTTGTTGAAAATACATTTCCCAGTAGTGCTTGTATCAATCGGGCATGGTCGGGAATTGAACCTGGACCTCCAAGATCACGGCCCGACGGCCTACCGATCGAGCCATCGCAGTCGCGTAGGCCTCAATCTCCTTAACTTAAATTTACTTTTACACATAAGTTGTTATCGCGGCGTGTTTCTCTGTAAAGTATTTATTCATACAATAAAATAATAGAATTGAATGTCAGTATTCAGATAGTAATTCTTTAGGACGGAAGTAGATAAAGTAAGCGCTATGCCAGACAAGGCGATATTACTAATGATATCAAATTAATTTTGTAATATATCTATTAGTTACGTATCATCGTGATAATGCAATAAGTCAATATGGTCGTATATACCTATATAATTAATTAACTAATATATAATTAATTAAAAACAACGATCCTAAAATATCAAATAATCTTCATTTAAGAATTATCTTAAATTATTAATTGCTGATTAATACGTAAAAAGAATCTTGACGTATATTCTTCGACCTCGTTTCCTTTTTACGCAAAACGAGTATGTTTTTAAAATAAGTTTGTCTCGGTTATTTATTTAATTATTTTTTTCTCACTTGAATTTTGTATAAAATTTAAAACAATATCTGTAAGTGACGCTCGAGAGCGAGAGGTAGAGCGAGAGAGAGAGAGATTGATTGATAACAAAGTTTATTTTGTGCCAAAGTTTAACAAAAACTGAATGGCACTAGGAAATACAATACTAATACTGATATTTTTACATCAAATAATAAGAAAAAATATTAACATAATTATAGTAAAGAAATATTTCGACGAAGAATTACAAAATAAAATATAAAGCAAAAACGCAAGAGTATAAATATCTATAAAATAGAATAAAATATAATAAAATATAATAAAAGCGTAAAGTAAAAGCATAAAAAGCGTAAGAATTATAATTATGCAAACAAATCTATTATTTAGGAACTAAGCATATATTTAATCGAATATAAAATTCAAAAATTCATAAATTCAAAAGGATCACAGAGAGAGAGAGAGAGAGAGAGAGAGAGAGAGAGAGAGAGAGAGAGAGAGAATATAAAAGTAAATTAGTTCTGAAAATAATGTCGTCTGGTTCGTACAGTTGTTAACTGATGAACCTTCTCATAGAAAATTATTTAACTTCCTGCAATAGAAGTCGAGTATACATTGAAATTGTGATTTCCGCTCGCGCGATGAAACGACAAAATGGCAATATATGTATAACGTTCGTTTCGCGGGAACTAAAGTGACTATTTTAAATTGTAAAGTTATTGAACGAGAATGTAATGGTAAAAGAATATTTGGCGAAACGATGGACAGGGAGATTAGGAAGGATCGAGAGGGAATACCGCTGAGGTCGCGTACATGCCTTCGGTTGAAATCAGGCGATAGACGAGGTGAACCGTGTGGCAGTAGTGGGCTTGCGTTGTGTGTTCCGACGTAATATGGGCTTGTTCTCGCCGGCGACGCGCTTTGCAATTAGCCTTTGTCGGGGAACGAGTTTGCCGAACGAAACTCAGCTCGCTCGCTCGCTCGGTCGTTCGCGCCACCATCGGCACGGCCTTTGCCCTCCCTTGTTTCCACGACACTTGTCCGACTACCTCCCCACCCCCTCCCACTCTACTACTACTCCATTTCTTTCTACGAGTATTTTCTCTTCGTTTTTTTCTTTTTACTATTCTTGGCGATTCGTTTTCGTCGATTACTATATTTACGTTCAAAATTAGAAAACGTATGTGCATATATAGTACACGTAAGATTAAATTGACCAATTATAATAGGGTTCACCAAGTGTGGAGCATTACGTAATGATAAAAAAGTCAAGTTGTCACTTTGAATCCAGATATTCTTCTCTTGTTAGTGTATACGCGTATGAATCCATTCATTTCTTTCACGATTCGTCGTCGTTATCGCAAAGAGTCTCGAACTCGTTTCGTTCCCCCTGACACGCAAATATAATTCTGATCTTCGCGCTTCTTTCAACCCTATTATTTCACTTAACTATGTGTACCGTGTCTATACATATAAATATATACGTCCGCATATTTCTATATATATATATAAAGACGACTGGTTTCCGGTTGGTATCCTCTTCTCTTCCCTCGCGATTAAACGAGGTCTTTCCGCATCTGATCTTTTGTTTCTCTTTTCCATTCTGTTTTATTATATCTTTCAATACGGAAACAAGGAATCCGGCTCGATTATATTATACCTCTCTTCTTCTTTCTTCCTTTCTTTCTTTCACCTACCATTTTTTTTCTTTCGCAGCTTTTCGCATCGTCGATTTTAAATGAACGAGATCACTTCCCTTACAATGGATATCGAGAGTGAGACCTTTGGTACGAACGACGAATCTCTGGAGATATCGAATTAAATTACGAACATCGGTGCGCTAAGTGTTACCGGCTAAGGAGCATCCAATGCTAAACAAATCCGATCCCTCTCCGATGGCCAATTAAACGCCGAAACTTTCAAAAATATTAGTTTCCTTCGCGAATTTTAAGAATTTATAGACTTTTTTCTTTTTCGACGTGATTTAAAATACCACTTGGATTGTCGAAGGAACGATGAGCCAACCAATTAAAACTACAAAAATCATGGATCATCGACTGACGAATATTTTTTTAAACGAACGAGGATTTATATATATATATGTACATATGTAGTTGATGCCACATGGTAAGGAAAGAAAGTGTATTAATGATAAAATTGTCGAATCAATCACCGGGTTAATTTTCGTCGCGAGTGGCGCGCTTCTCGAGCCAATGATCAAATTTCGAGCAGTGAAATTAGCTTTCGAAACACGAGAACGTACACATATATACATATATGTAGCACCACGGGTAGTATAGGAAAGGTGGGCCGACAAAAGATTGGATGCACGCGTACCTTCTCGGTGAAATAGGATAGAGGGAAATACGGTGCGATAGGAATATATGGTCGTAAAAACTCCAATAAAGGTGAACGGTGTACTACTCTCGTCATCTTCTTTTTTCTCCACCCCTCCCCCCCCCTCCCCCCTCCCCCCACCCCGCCCTCTCTCTCTCTCTCTCTCTCGCGCACTCTCTCTTCTCTTTTGTTACCCTTCGATATCTCATTAAGAGCGTGCCAGTTTTTTCAAATGTTTCACCTTACTAACCTCGTCGACCTCGTCGTTATATACCTATCGAGTTGAAATCGTCGACTTTCCCGGGGGTCGAATTTTTGCCCTCACCGCGAAAAAATAGTTACGCGCGCCTAGCCGGTTTATCGATAAAATCAAGCACAAAGTAAAAATCTGGAAAACGGCGATCCTCACCCGAGGGTCCTTCGCGTTCCAGTTTTACATAAAGCGGGTAAAAGTGCGAGAGTGAGAGGGAGAGGGAGAGGGGGTGTAGAGGTAGAGGTGGTAGCCGAGGTCACGAAGAATCTCGAAAGAAAGAGCCAAAAGAAGGTAGAGGGTAGCGAGGTACGCCGGGAGGGCTGGTACGTCCCGTACCGCGATTTAACGACGGCACTCAAAATCCGCCGATAAAAGCGGAACGAGAGAATAAAAATGCGAAATTCCGAATCGGTCGCGATAAATCCTCGGGTCGTTTATGCCTCCTGGTATACCTCGCGAGACGAAAGACGTGAAACCACAGTTTTACCTATCCGACGTTTTCCAACTCGTTCGCTTTACCTATGCCGATGTCTACTTGTCTCTTATGACGCACGCGAGATCAGTAATTTTTTTCTTGCTTTTTCGGATTTGTACACATAGACGAGATCAACTTTCCCATATTCAACTAGGTTCTTTTTTTTTTTCTTATACTGACTTTTTTGCTGTCAAAGCTGCACGGGTGCACTCTATCGCTAAACGACCAATTACATACGTAAGAAAAATCAGGTTTGTTTTTTTTTTCTATATACTGTATAACATATATACGTCTCGCATACGTTTCAGTCGAATGGGGTGCAAAAGGCAGGGGAAAGAGAGAGAGAGAGAGAGAGAGAGAGAGAGAGAGTGGAAGAGTGAATACAGTGTATAAGAGTGTGAGAGAAAAAAGGCGAGGGATCGATAGATATCCGGGGTGAGATTAGTATGTTTTATTCTACGGCCAGACGGTACGACGTCTTCGGATAGGGAGGAGTCCCGGGTCTGGAGTCCAATTCATGCTGAGGTCCTCCTTTTGCGTTGATACGTAATAACGACATCGGGAACGAACTGTTGCACGACGAGGGGGAGGATAACCTTCTGACCAAAATGGGACCATTAGTTAACAAATCGTTGGACTTGGAGTAACCGTTCCCTTTGTAACAGATGTGCCTTATACGTCCATTACATTAATACTAGTTCAAACAGAGTTTCAACGCGTTCATCTTTAAATTTACATTTTATTAACGTATACTCGGTTAAGGTGGTCCAATTATTTTTCGCATTACGGAATCGTTGCGTTGCAGACCTGTTATTTAACCTAAGTTTTATGTATATAATTGATGAAAGAAAAAGGAAAATAGGAAGGAAGGACGACTTTTGCGAGGTCTAGTAGAGGAAAAAGTGAATTTTCTTAACGATTCCTTACATGTAATTTTCTTTGAAATTAAATTTTCATTTTGAATGAGCCGCCTTAACGAAGGAGTGAGAGAGAGAGAGAGAGAGAGAGAGAGAGAGAGAGAGAGAGAGAGAGAGAGAATGAGTGTGTGAGAAGAAGGAAGTGGGAGATGGAAAAAAGAATTAGACGACGCGCGCGTATATACGCTTGGTTCACGACGTTTCTCTTCCGTAAAAGTATGGCAATATGCTAAAGAACTGGTTTAAGCACTCGGGATGATGATTGCATAAATTTTCGAGTTGCCGGAATTCTCATCTCTTTCTCACTATCCTCTGAGCAAAACTGACGAAGGCCGAGATAGACCAGAAAAGCGGAAGCAAAATTCAAATTGAGGGTTTAATATTTATCGTGGCTTGTCTCTATCTATCTATCTCTCTCTCTCTCTCTCGCTCTTCTCTTCTCTCTTCTTTCATGCCGTGCACAGGCTCTTTCGCCCTGCAAAATTATGTTTTCGCGCGATGCCCGCGCGAGTTACGACGGTAAAATGAAGAATCAGGATTACGCTGGGAATTGATAATCTCATTAATTACACCAAGTATTCACGAACTTTACAATATTCTATTAAAAAAAGGAGGGAGTGAGAGAGAGAGAGGGAGAGGGAGAGAGAGAGAGAGAGAGAGAGAGAGAGAGAGAGAGAGAGAGAGAGAGAGAGAGAGAGAGAGAGAGAAGAAGAAGAAGTTAAGAAGTATATTATATTGTACCGGTAAAAAATGTATTTTAAATACTCGACCGAGTCACTGTCGGGGTTAACAAACTTTTACCGGTAATTGAATAATCGATTTATATACTCGCTAGATTTTCATTCAATTTTCTTTATTTAATCATTGAAAAAAGCCACGTTCAATAAAATTTATTTCTTAAATCGAATTAATTATTTATTTATTTATTATATAGATATAAATATTATATACATATATAATGTATGTAGTAATAGTTATTTTCATACTACTATACCTATATATATATATATATATATATATTTATATATATTGTGACGGAAATCGTCACACAATCTTTTCGCGGCAAACGAAGTATTTAAATTGTCGAATTGTAAGTCGTCGGAGCCTTTCGTATGTCAAGGCCACCCGACGACATTTGTTTACGTCGATCAAGTATACAATTACGCGCGCAATAGTACGTAGGGATGAGAGCGCGAGAGTGTGTGTGTGTTTCCCACTCTCATCCCTTTTTCGAAAATTAGGCGATTGCCTAATTAGTATGTCCCGATCCGCCGCTCGAGGCGGACAAACTATAACCGGACCGATCGAGAGTTTTCCGGCTGAGAAAAGGCGCGTGAGGCGCAAAGCCGTCGAGTTCCGGGTTAACATCCTCGTGAGTGAGCCGCGAGTGACGTGGTGAGTGTAAGCAAGGACGGGAAGTGTTGTGTGAGTGCGGACGCGGTTCGCGAGGCACTCGCCGCGGCACAGGGCCGCCTTCCACCACCGCAGCCGACGTCGTCCTCCGTTGCCCAGGAGGACACAGGGACAAGGATCGGCTGGGCCATCCACGGGGCGCACCCCGGTAAGTCCTCTTGTATTACCGCGCGTTCCCCCCTTTCCCCGAGTGTATGTGTGTGAGTACATCGGGAGTGTATTCGGGTACGCCGGTACCCGAATAGCGGAGTTCAGGAAGGAGTCAACCGCAGGCGAGGATCTCGATCCGGTTGACTCCCGGACTTCCGCCCGCGCGAAAGAACATTGTCGCGGCACGAGGCCTGGATGGCCAATTGTTAATCAAAGTAGAATAAATGTTCTTCTATTTTTATTTTAATTAACTGTGTTTCCTTTTATTCTCCCCGCTCCCGCCGACATTTTAATAATTTACACATCGTGTCGAGGCAAGGAGGATCGCCCGAATCCTCCATACCGTACGTCCCAGCGAACTCGCGTTCCTGGCGACAGCCGCAGTTCGGATAAATAAATTAATTGTGTGCGCGGTATTGGGCAACGCGGCCCAACGGTTAATTTTAATTATTAATAATAATTAATTATACCGGGTTCGCGAATACCACGTCACAAATGGCGACCGTGACAGGACGTTCGGTTTCGTCCTCACCGATATATAATTTAAATTAAAGAAAGTTGTCGGCCATCTTTTCGCGCGCGAGCAGTGTCGCGGCGAAACGGAGCGGGTAGAGAGAGAGAGAGAGAGAGAGAGTGAGTTATACGAGTTAGAGTGAGAGAGAGAGAGAGAGCGCGAGAGACGGCGTGTGAGACGCGTCTCTATACCGGAGTATTCCCCCTCTTGCTCGGGTATCCGAGGAGAGGTATACACCGGTATATCGAGAGAGAGTTCGCGCGCGACCGTGTTTAGCCGGAAGCGCTCGAACTTACCGAGATCGGTCTCTCTCGATCGCGAGCTACGGGAGAACTTTGCTTAGCTTGTATGGGAGCGGCAAAGTAGGGAGAGAGTAGCTTGCGCCGCGGATCGCGGGCAGCGAGAATCCCCCCCGAATAGCGCAAAGGAAAGACTTCGCGAGAGCCGATCATCATCGGCTCTCTCCGATTGCGCCCGCGAGTGGGAGTGAGAGAGAGAATCCCTAGTCGCGGGGAATCGGAGTTAGGTGCTAGGCGGGCTATAGGTGTGTGAGTGAGAGAGATAGCGCGATCGCCTAGCCCCTTCGCGTGTATAAGTCTTCGCAGCTGGTTTCGCCAATAGAAACCACTGCGGCGAATTATTTTTATTTCATTCTAATAAAATAAATTCGTTCCCGCGCGGGATCTAATTTATATTTCTTTTGTGTGAGAGTGTTTTAAAAGTAGATCCTTTCGGGAGAGGTAGTTGCCCCACCCCCTCCCTTTTAAAGAAAATTTTTAAATTATCTAATTTAATTTTTCTTATATACGGGACGCGGCGATATAATTATTGTTGTTATTGGAGTTCGAGAGCGAAAATTTTGTTGCTTTCTCCCCTCCCTGACATATATTATATGTAATTATAATTTAGTAATTGTATATATTATTTATTACTATTTATATTTATAATATATGTTATATCATTTTATTTGTGTGTGAATAAAATATACTTTACAACTATTGTTAATTATTTAGACTTGTTTGCAAGTTAAATAATTAACATTAAGTAACTTTGTGTGAATCAGCCGCAAAGTTACAATAGTTGTAATATTGATTATTTAAGCTCGTGTGTGAGTAAAATAATTAAAATTATTTCTTTATTACAATTATCTGACAGTAATTACTTGATCTAATATTTGGTATTTATTGAGTATTACTGTTCACGATACTTGTAATATATTTTTGTAAATTTTTGAGTGTGAGAAAATTTTTTTTTATAACTCGTGTTAATTGTTTAGACTTGTTGCAAGTTAAACAATTAATGTTAAGTATCTTTGTGTGATTGTTCCGCAAAGATACGAGAGTTGTAAAATATAATTATTTAGACTCGAGAGTGAGTTAAATAATTGAATTTTTTTGCATGTGTTTTAATGATCGGCATTTAACCTAATATTTCGTATTCGTTATTTGCTGTGAAATTTTAATATATGTTAAAAACTTTCTTTTCTCTTTTTGTGTGTTTAAATTATATCTCCACACATTTTTACCAATTATTTAGACTTGTTTGTTAGTTAAATAATTGGTTATAATTTTTTTTTAGTGTGTTTGAGTAAAATAATTCGGTGTATAAATTTAATTGTTTAGACTTGTTAGCAAGTTAAATAATTAAATTTTCATTTCCTTTTCGTTCAATTTAATTAAAAAAGGAAATATAAATTATTTCAACTTGGTAGCAACATAAATTATTTATTTAGTCCTTCTTAGGATAAAATAAATATATTTCGCTGAAAAATTGTCGTTTGGGACGACAATTAGTGAAATAATTATTTTGTTGCAAACTACCGTTGAAATAATTTAATTAAATTTGTGTTTGTTGTGTAGTGTAAATTATAAAGGAAATTTTTTTTTTGTTGTTTTGGGCTTGGAAAAGCAAAATAATAAATAGTGTCTTGGTGTGTGTGTATCACAAGACACTGTATTTATTTTTATATTTATTTTAAAATTAATTATTTAGGCTCGTTAGTGAGATAAATAATTTAATTTTTTCTTTGTCTTTTCTTCCTTTATAATTTGTTGTTCTGTATTTATTAATACATTGAAACTTTAATTATTTCATTTTCCATAACAAAATAAATTCTTTTCGCCAGTGAGGAATCTTTTGGATTATAACTGGTGAGAGGGATATTTTAGGAAATCGTTAAATTTACCATTACTGGTAAATTACCGACGATATTGAAATAATTTAAAGATTTCTTTTTGTTAATAATTAATTATTTTTGCTTGCAGAAGCAATTGTATAGAGTCTTGGTGCGTGTGAGTCACAAGACACTATTATAAACATTAATTATTTAGACTTGTGAGCAAGTTAAATAATTAATTTTAATTTGGTGCAAGTGTTAAGTGTGTGATTTGTCACAACTTTAACCAACAAAATTTAATTATCTTGTCCTTCTAAGGACGAAATAAATTCCTTTTAAAGAAAATCTTTTGGATTTTAATTAAGTGAATTAATTTTGTTGGTACACTAGTCGGTGCATTTTTACAATTTATTGTAATTAAGCCGACACCAAATTTTTTTTTTACTCGTTGGGAGTAATAATTATTTTATTGTGGTGAGTCCAATAAAATAATTTCCAATTGAAAATTGGATACTTCCGAAGTATTTGAAACACTAGGGATTTCATCTGAAATCCCGGTTGAGAGTACTTCTCCCGACGTAACACGTCGGCTGCTGCTGGTCAAAAAAATAATGGCCAGCAGCTATGAAGCCCGAATGGCCCAGCTTATGCGTGAATCACGCATAGCTAGGGATATTCGTCGGGAAACGAAGAAGCTTCCGATTGAGGCAGTGTATGCCCAATTGGAGCATCTAAGTTTAAACGCAAATGGCGAAGAGGCGGAGTGCCGCGAACGCCTTTTGCGTCACCGGATAAGATGTGTAGACATTAATCTGGAAATACCATGGTTCCCTGAATACGATGAGAATGTAAGGGCAGAGCCTGCACATAAACCTCTAGTATGTCAGGAACTATGGGAAATTAGGAAACCTCGTTCCAGGAAAGGGAGTGTGGTCCCATCAGGAACGGAAGTTTCCTGCGAGTCCGAAATGTCGGATCGCGAAAGGGTTGCTAGTGACAGAGCACCTATCCCTGAGGAAGATGGAGCTCTGTCGCCAAGTGGTCTGTCTAGAAACTCGCCAATGAGTACTGCACAGAGCCCGAGGTTGGCATCAACAGGTGCTATACCTAAACGGTTTGGTGAGGTACTGGCAGCTAACATGACCACGACTGCAATCCCTTATGTTCCTGTTTCGGTGGCTGCAACCTCGTGCACAACCACTACGTCGACGGTTACGACCGTGACGACTGCTCAACTCGGAGGTTTTTATGCACCCGCACATTACCTCCCAATTGAAGAGCAGAGAAACAGTGGACATCTTGGCACTAGAGAGAGTGAAGTGCCAACACAACATTTTGACTTGGGTTCGCAGACGGAAGCCGACCGTCGTACGTCACGAGGATACACCTCTAGACAATACGACAACAGGCAACCTGAAGCTAATACAACCGAACGTCAATTTGTTGATGATAGGAATGGATATGACCTTCCTAATGACGTCAGTGTTCAATCTTACGAAAAACCGAGATTTGAACAGAGACGTCGTGAGACCTCTTCTAAGACTTGTGAAGGACAAGATAGAAGAGAGAGGCGTGAGTACACGACTCCAAACAGAAATTCACGACACCATCGTTCTGTGAGTAGAGCCTCAAGCAACGATGAACGTCGTGAAAGCTGTACGGAGAGACGTACTCATAAACGTCAGTCCAACCGTAAACTCGACGACCGAGCACAGACGGAAATTCCGGAGCAAGGTCACAAAGAGAGGTCGGACAGACGTAGAGAAACGCCTCGAGAGAAACGTGCGGTGGCCACTTGCGATCAGTGCACTCAGACGGATTCGTCCGATGGGTATCAGTCTGATCGCGAACCTGCTCGTAGGAGATCCGATTCTCGTAGGGCGGCTGAAGGCCGACAAGAGAATAGGAATCCTTCTACCAGCAGGCGTAGGAGTTCCCGGACGGATAATAGAGACGACCGTCGGGAAAGAGAGTCCTACGAAGCCAGGCCAAGGTATCGTGAAGACGATAACCGAACGCACGATCGGACAGGGTGCGCACGAGAGCTGCGTATCTGGAACATGTCCTTTGATGGTGAGACCAAAAAGGACGCAGAAGAATTTCTGAACCGTTTGCACGACTTCAGAAATGACAACGAGTTCTCAGATCGCAGGATGTTCAGTGCCCTGCCCAATGTGTTCTCAAAATCAGCACTGTTCTGGTATAGAACAGTTCAGCCATCTCTTCGAGATTGGCGTGATTTTGAAATCGAGTTCCTAAATGAGTATGGCCGTATAATAAATGACGAAGATTTACTCATGGAACTTCGATCAAGAACACAAAATGAGGGAGAAAAGGCTACGACGTTCTTGAACTGTTTCAGAGCGATCGTAAATAAGTTTAAATGCCCTCCCTCATTAGAACAACAGGTGAAGATGGCCTACTCGCAGATGAGGCCAGATTACCGTAGGTACATACCAGTACGTCAAATCAGGAATTTCTCTGATTTGACAAGCTACGGTAAAGAGTACGAGCAGCATTTAACATGGGACACGAAATTTTCCAGTTCCAACGTTAAACGCGAGAAGCTCGTACCAGAAGCTTTTCCGAAACAGAGTGGTGCAGCACGAGTTTCGGGTAAAGTGGCGACTGTTACCGAAAAGAGTAAGGATGAGTCTTCTCATTCGGATAAACAGTCGTCTAAGAAAACTATTAAGAAGAAGAGCAAGAAAAGTGCGAAAAACTCGCCAAACTCTTCTTCGAGCGAATACGAAGCAGCCGGTGTGTACGGTACTTCCAACGTCGCTAATAGTTTTCAGAAACGATACGGCAAATCGAATAATGGAGTGAGTGCCCCCAATTCGAAATCCGTATCGTACGTGCCTGTTTCTCAACAGTCACCTGGGCAACAAAAACAGAGCTCGGGCAAAAGAGAAAGACGTGTTTTGACAAATTCTCAACTGCCCCAGCAAAACGTTTTTGTCCCACAAATGGCACAAAACCTGGTGAGGTATGTGCAACCACAGGCGACGGCAGTAAATCCAACGAACCTGAGCACCAACTTTGTCGGCGTGTGTTTCACATGCCAAAAAGTCGGTCATAGGTCGTCGGATTGCCCGAGCCGAACATGCTACCGATGCGGAAACATTGGGCACTCCGCTGAGCAGTGCTCTACCGAATTGGTAGCAAAGGAGTGCCAGCTGTGTGGAACTAGTGGCGTTACACTCCAAACATGTCCTAACTGCGTCAGGTTCCTCCAAAACGTGGGAAACCTGAACGCAGGGCACCCGAGCTGCCCCGGGCGCCCTGCACTGCAGTAAGTAAACCGCATGGTTTACAAGGGCAAGAGTTTAAGGTTGGAGAACCCTCTAAACTCTTTAAGAAGTCTAGCAAATCATTTGCTGACTTCTCTAAAGTCCTTAACGGAGATCAAATTCCCTCTCAGACCGAAGTTGGTGTCGAAAGTAAGTCTGAGTGTAAGGATTCTAAATCGTTCTGGGGATTCGACAGATGGAAAAGTTCTTAGAACACAACCTGTCAATCCCACCCGAGCTTTGCAAGGTAAAACAGAACAAGGAACCTTATTAGACCAACAAAAGCGTGAGGCTAAAGATTGGTCTAAGGAACTCCAAAGGCAAATATACTCTGATAGCAGAGATATTATTGGTGAAGAAAGCGTAAAGAGATCGTTATCTCAGCCGCTTAGCACCATCGGAGTGAACGACCTTGGTTGTTGCTCATCGTCACCCCGTTGTGACACACCTAGTAATGAGGACAAGAAGCCCTTGGTGGAGAAGGAAATTGTCCTCAACAACGAGCCCTTGGTGGAGAAGGTAGTTGTCGATGGTGTGCATAACATGAACCGTACAAGCTCGTTGCCGAGAAGTACAGTTCAGGGGGGGGCAGATGCCGTACCAAGTACGTCTAAAATGACGCACACGGCATCGACTCCTAACGACGATAGTCAAACCGATCAGATAATTGCTGGAATCCAATCGGATAACCGGCTATTCTTTTTGGTACGACTCGGTGGAAAGGACTTTAAAGCACTTTTCGATCCTGGCGCCATGGTCTCTCTTGTACGATCAGATGTTGTCGAACAGTACAAGTTTAAATGGAGACCTGTCAAGGTTATCGTGAAAGGTGTGGCTGGACCAGCTCTTAAAGTCCTTGGCCTAATTGACATCCTATTCTGTGTAGAAGGCCTTGATGGCAATATCCAACTGAGAATTGTAGAGAATATTGAGCATTCCATCATTCTCGGTATGGATTTTCTACAACATTGGAATATGGAAGTCAAACTAGGCGAAGCTATTTGGCGTATTGGCGAGAGTGATTGGAGACACTTCGTCAGAGATACATCTCATGACATCGATTCGAGGATTTCCGCTGAATGTGCTGGTATAATTGAGATACAGGACGACCAGCGGAAACAAGTCAAAGAGTTAGTTGAAAGCCTACTCTTGCCCTCGGGAGACGTCCACGGCTTTACGACGTTAACGGAGCACCACATAGAGGTTGATCCTGGTGCAAGACCGGTTCGTCATAAGCCAAGACGTATGTCTCCCAAGGTCCTCGAATTTGCCCAGAGTGAGGTCAAAAAGATGTTTGACAAGGGCATTATTGAACCGAGTGCGAGTGATTGGTCAGCTGCTCCGGTCATCGTTCGAAAGGACGAAGGAAGTTATCGCTTCTGTATCGATTTTCGAGACCTTAATGCAGTCACAAAACGTGATTCTTATCCAATTCCTAATATGGATACCATATTGGATAAGCTGCATAATGCAAGGTATATATCGAAAATTGATCTTAAGAAAGCGTACTTCCAAATATTAATGGCCGAGGCGAGCCGGCATTATACTGCATTTGCTGTACCAGGGTCGGGGCTGTGGCAGTTCACGAGAATGCCTTTTGGCCTCATGAATGCTCCTATGACCTTTGCACGGCTTATAGATGCAATTTTCGGGCCTAAGGTGGAACCTCATGTGTTTGGTTATTTAGACGACTTGATCGTCATTACCGAAACTTTTGAGGACCATCTGAAATGGCTCGAATACGTACTAAGGACGTTGAATGACGCTGGACTCGAAGTGAATCGAGAGAAGTGTGAGTTCTGTTGTTCCAGCGTAACGTTCCTTGGGTACAAATTGGACGCGAACGGCTTGAGGCCTGACGAGGAACGAGTCGCTCCAGTCCTTAATTACCCTACTCCTCGTAATGTCAAACAGCTGAGATCCTTTCTCGGGATGGTAGGCTGGTACTCTCGATTCATTAATCGAGAAGCTGACATTAAAGCTCCCCTTACCAAGTTGCTGCGTAAAGACCAGGCTTGGGATTGGGGCGAGGAGCAGGAGGAGGCGTTCTGTCAGCTTAGAGTTGCGTTAGCTGAAGCGCCTGTACTAGCCCGTCCAGACTTTTCTAAGCCATTTACCGTCCAAAGTGACGCTAGTGACTTAGCAATAGGTGCGGTGTTGACGCAACTGGACGACGAGGGTTTCGAGCATCCGATTGTCTACGTCAGCCGATTATTAAATCGCGCTGAACGTAATTACATGACAACGGAAAAAGAATGCTTGGCCCTCATATGGGCTATTAAGAGATTGAGACCATATATTGAGGCCTATCGATTCACGGCTGTGACCGACCATAGTGCTCTCAAATGGCTCAAAAATCTCAGAGAGCCGTCGGGTAGGTTGGCACGATGGATACTTGAAATGCAGCAATGGGACTTTGAAATAGTGCATAAGAAAGGAGCCTTGCACTATGTCCCGGACGCGCTTTCTCGTGCCGTCAACCCAGACCCCGACGAAGAAGAGATTGCCTCGTTCGAAGTAATTACAGACCCATGGTATATTGCTAGGTTAAACGATGTACGCTCATGCCCTCAGAAATTTCCGGAGTGGAAAATTGAGGATGATATGCTATATCGTTTTACAAGTGATAAACTCTTGGACTCTGTAACAGAACGAGAAGAAGGCTGGCGCCTTGTTCTACCCTTAGAGCAGAGGAACCGAGTCTTAGTAGATTCTCATTTCCACCCATCCATGGGTCATATGGGAGTTGAAAAGACTTACGAACGTGTTGCGAGAGACTATTATTGGCCAGGTATCTACCACGATACCCGCCAATTTGTTTTACAGTGTCTGATCTGTCAGAGCTATAAGACGTCTCAAGCAGGTCCTCAAGGCTTGATGGGTAAACGTAACATTGAGAGACCCTGGGCTGTTGTGGCAGCAGACGTAATGGAGCTTCCACGTAGTAAAAGTCAATACAAATACATCATAGTATTTCAAGACTTGTTTACAAGGTGGATAGAGCTCAAACCATTACGTACGGCGACCGGTAAGTCGGTGTCGAAAGCATTCGAGGAACTCGTAGTCTTCCGTTGGGAAACGCCAGATTTCCTAATAACGGATAATGGGACGGAGTTCATCAACGGCATCATGTCGCGAATGCTGGAGGAGTATGGCATAAAACATGTCAGAACCCCTCCTTACCGACCACAAGCCAACCCAGTGGAGAGAACAAATAGAACGTTAAAAACGATGATTGCGACGTTTGTGGATTCGGATCATCGTGGGTGGGACACACATTTGCACGAATTTCGTCATGCAATAAACACGGCAATGCAGTCGAGTACCAAAGTCTCACCCGCGTTCTTAAACTTCGGGCGTCATCCACAACCTGTGAAGAGTCTCCGCAGGGAAGTGGAAAAACGGGAATTTAAGATCCTGGACAATCCCGAAGTATGGCTAGATCGTCTTAAAAGACTTGATGCTCTACGCGACTTAGTCAAGAAATACATTGACGAGGAGCAAAGACGTCAAGAAAAGACCTACAATAGAAACAGACGTATTGCCTCGTTTCAGGTCGGAGATCTAGTCATGAGGAAGTGCCGAACGCTTTCCCAAGGTGCGAAGGGCATATCTGCTAAGCTTGCACCAAAGTATGACGGACCCTTCGAAGTTAAAGAAGTACTATCTCCAGTAATTCTGAGACTAGAAGAGTCCGGTCGGAAACGGACCGAGGTACACATATCTGATGTAAAAAGATATGTACCACCTCGGGTTGTCAAGTAAAGCAGTAAGGGTTGCGTATCGGTTTGCATGAGAACAGTTATCGAAGGTTGGGCCTGGTAACTGTATGCCATGCATTGAGAGAGTGATATTTGAGAATACTTGTGTGTGAGTGAATGGGCAATTCTCCCTTATTCGTAATTTATATTTTAATTATGACTAATAAGCTTCTGTTTTATTTCAGCTCCCAGATGGACCCAAACGGCGAGTTGATCGCCCTGACGGAGCAGATGCTCCAACAAAGAGCGATCGAGCGCGACGAAGAAGGCCACCGCCGGTTTGAGAAGGAGGCGGCCAGAAATCGTCGCGCAATATCGCCGGACGCCCGAGACCTGGAGGCAGGAGACGGCGTCACTCCATCTCCACCTCAGCTCATACTGTTAGGGGGAAAGCCCACCGACTTTGGAGACCACTAAAGAGGTAACTCCGGTGTCTCCCGAAGGCTTCGAGGTACCTGCAGATGACCCGCTCGCTGGATGTGCCCAGTCGGTGCGGGACATCGACCAGGTGCTAGTGGAGTTGGAAGGGACACCACGTGCCTCAACGGTGGACCTCACTTCGTCGGCTGAGTCAACCCCAGTGGAGCGGATGGAAGTGGATGTGCCTGCGGTATTAGTACCGGGGCCATCCGCCAACATCTACCCCGCAGAATATGCTGAGGAGCTGCGTGAGGCAGAACGGGAGCAGCAGAAGTCCGTCGCCGCAAATCGCCCACGCCGCAAGAAGAAGAAATCTAGCGGCAACAGGCAATTGACGATGGACGACTACGAATCAGGAGTCCCCGCCCCACCCCGAGCAACGATTCGGCCGTTCTCGGAAGCAGGGACACCTGTCGTAGGTCCATCACGAGCAGGGAAACTCGATGTTGGGGTCGAGTCCCTGCCCAAGCAGGCGAAGACTGGGTCATCTACATCCGGCCCGGTCATTACTAGGGGAATTGTCCTCCGACGATTGGTAGCAATACCATTCGATCGGTCGGTAGATCCCCCTAAAAACGCCTGCTACAATTGCTGGGCAAGCGACCACAGTCACCGGGAGTGTGCGATTTCGCAAAAGACATACTGTCTTAATTGCGGACGCCGAGGGGTGACTGTGAGGGAGTGCCCCAGATGTTCGGAGCCGCATGATTTGTGGGTCCGAGAACGGGGCTACTCCCCCTTCGCGCCATCTAACCCCGTTGCACCGGCCGCTAAGGTCCCTGTCTCGCCACAGGCACCGAAGCGACCAACGCCACGGGCAGGTCCGAAGGAGTCGAAGAAGCGACGGGTGGAGACGCCCACCCGCAAGGAAGGCGCTAGGAAGGGCTCGTGTGTGAAGCCTTCCAGCAACAAACCTTCCTATGCGGAAGTGGTGGTGGGTCGCCGTGTGGAAGAGGCGACTCGCCGCCAGGCCGCTGCATTTGGCTTGGATTCCACGGGGCCCTTCGAGCAAGTGAAGGCAGCCCTAAGTGCGGTCGTCCAAGCCAAAGCGGACCAGAAGTCGAGGGAGTACAGAGAAAGCCTGAACGCTCCCTCGACCAGCGACCAAGCAGCGGAAGCAGGAAGGCAGGGACGCGAAGAGAGCGGGGCTCAGCCAGTCCCTGTCCAACGAGTCAGTGGAAAGGGTAAGACCAAGACCTCTGTTCCGAAACCTCGTGGGGAGCAGTCGCAGAAGGCTCGGCCTAGCGACTTGCGACGACCCACCCCGATGGAAGTCGACGCTACGAGGATGGCTGGGCCATCTCGTCAGCCGACACCAAAGTCGGGAAGTGGGTCTAAACCCCGTACATCTTCGGAGGTATCGGCTTCTTCAGCTGGGTCGACAGCACAATCCAGCAACGAGGCGGACATTCTCAGGGAATGTCGTATGTTGCTGGAGGCTGCTGCCAATCTCCCAGCTGATGTGGCACGAGATGTAGGACAGGAGGTGGTCCGTATCCTCAAGGACCGCATCCCTTCCCGCCACTGATTGAAGAGAGAAGAGGACAGCGCGCGGTCGCGAATAGATTGTGCCTTCTTTCGACTCGGCCTTCCCGAGGGAAGTAGAGTCTAGGGGGGGGCTTTGTGACGGAAATCGTCACACAATCTTTTCGCGGCAAACGAAGCATTTAAATTCTGTTAAATGTAAGTCGTCGGAGCCTTTGGTATGTCAAGGCCAACCGACGACATTTGTTTACGTCGATCGAAGTGTACAATTACGCGCGCAATGGTACGTAGGGATGAGAGCGCGAGTGTGTGTGTGTTCCCCACTCTCATCCCTTTTTCGAAAATTAGGCGATTGCCTAAGCAGTATGTCCCGATCCGCCGATCGAGGCGGACAAACTATAACCGGACCGATCGAGAGTTTTCCGGCTGAGAAAAGGCGCGTGAGGCGCAAAGCCGTCGAGTTCCGGGTTAACATCCTCGTGAGTGAGCCGCGAGTGACGTGGTGAGTGTAAGCAAGGACGGGAAGTGTTGTGTGAGTGCGGACGCGGTTCGCGAGGCACTCGCCGCGGCACAGGGCCGCCTTCCACCACCGCAGCCGACGTCGTCCTCCGTTGCCCAGGAGGACACAGGGACAAGGATCGGCTGGGCCATCCACGGGGCGCACCCCGGTAAGTCCTCTTGTATTACCGCGCGTTCCCCCCTTTCCCCGAGTGTATGTGTGTGAGTACATCGGGAGTGTATTCGGGTACGCCGGTACCCGAATAGCGGAGTTCAGGAAGGAGTCAACCGCAGGCGAGGATCTCGATCCGGTTGACTCCCGGACTTCCGCCCGCGCGAAAGAACATTGTCGCGGCACGAGGCCTGGATGGCCAATTGTTAATCAAAGTAGAATAAATGTTCTTCTATTTTTATTTTAATTAACTGTGTTTCTTTTATTCTCCCCGCTCCCGCCGACATTTTAATAATTTACACATCGTGTCGAGGCAAGGAGGATCGCCCGAATCCTCCATACCGTACGTCCCAGCGAACTCGCGTTCCTGGCGACAGCCGCAGTTCGGATAAATAAATTAATTGTGTGCGCGGTATTGGGCAACGCGGCCCAACGGTTAATTTTAATTATTAATAATAATTAATTATACCGGGTTCGCGGATACCACGTCACAATATATGTATATGTATATATGTATATATGTATATTATTAATATATATTAGTACAAAAATAACTATTGCACCGTTATAATTAAAATATTCGACAAGAATATTTTAATTATATGTCTGCGATTGAAGTTCGTCAATATATATAATGGAGTATCGTTATACTTTTATCATATTTCGCATTGTAAAATTATCCATTTCCTAATGATCAAATTTCATTCCGCGGTAGAGATTGTTTTGTAATTAGGCACGATCGATGCACGAGAGTGCCTTATATTTTCACCATCGCGAAAAATGCAACCGTGTAACACCACGAATAATTGTTGATTTATACATAAAAACATTTTTTGTCCAGAAAATAAGTCATTTTAAACGTTTTTCAAAAAGTATGTATGTGTGTATGTATGTTTGAAGTCAAGTTAATCGAATAACTCAGCCAATTTTGAACCGATTTGGCTGAAATTTTTTTGATATCTTCTACATAAATAGAGAAGTAAACGTTTCTATTTTGAACCGAATTGGTCGAGTAGGCCTTAAACGGTAACACTTTTTAAAATGTCGCTAAAACGTTTTTCTACGACATTATATAAAAAAAAGTTAAATAATTTAAAATATAAATATAGAAAATGTTTATGTATAAAATACGTGATAATTTTTGTATTGTAACCTTTTATGTACAAGTAAATACTGGCAAGTTAAATGTATAAAAAACCGTTTTTTCTACTTTATAAAGACAAATATAAATTGCGTTCTATAAAAGCTTGTAAAAAATCTTTATCTTAATAAAATAAAACTTTTTGTATACAACACTTTTTGCTTACATGAATATTTTTAAAGTTAAGTACAAATACTGTAAACGTAAAATAAACATTGATTTTACGTTAAAATTTTAAATGTAATAAATGTACATCACAATAAAAGAAAACATTTTTCTATTAGGTATATACATTTCTTACTCACATTGATATTTTTCCTCATAAATGATAAGGTCGACATACATAACCATGCAAAAAACGAAATTCTTAGTATCATGTATAGAAATATTAAAAATGAAACGATTTTGAAAACACATATGTCGATTGAAGAAAAATTGTTTGCAAAAAATGTTAAAATTTCTATAAACTTTTTAAAAGAAAATCCAAGTATATTTTTTACACATGCTGATAAGGGTAATCTTACTGTACGTATGAAAAAGTCCAATTATTTAGATAAAATGAACTCACTTTTAAATGATGACAAAGTATACAAAATTGTAAATAAAAATCCGTTGAAAAAATTGCAAAAAGATGTTTATGATATACTGAAAGATCTAAACGAAAATGAATTCTTAGATAAAAAAATATCATAAAAACCAGTTGACTCAAACTGACACTTGCTTAGCAAAAGCATACGGCTCACCGAAAATTCATAAAGAAAATAGTCCACTCAGGCCGATCATATCGTTAATCAATTCGCCCATACATATTTTAGCAAAAATAATTTATAATAATCTCAAACAATCAATTCCTACACCAAAATCACAAATAAATAATTGTTTTGAATTTAAAAGCTTTCTGGAAAATATAACGGTCCCAGATGAATATATTATTATGTCTTTTGATGTAAAGTCTTTGTTTACCAACGTATAATAATCAAAATATCGTATATAATTTAATTGTTAGAGCGATTTTATTATCCCAATCAGATTACCATCATGACAATATTAACATTGTAAAACGAATTTTACATAAAAATAATTACCCAAGTAAGTTTTATAACCTCGCAATTCAAAAGACGATTCGTAAAATTAAATTTACTGGTAATAAGGTAAAAATGAATAAGAAATATCCATTTGTTTTCTTACCCTTACCATTTTACAAAACTTTTTTTGATAAAAGTGCAGTTAAGTTAAAAACGTATAATGTTTCAACTGTACCTACTCTTAGTAATGAATTAATGAGTGTGATAAAATTAGGAAAAGATGCACCAAATAAAAAGGACTGTGGTGGTGGTATAGTTTACAAATTTGATTGTAAAAACTGTGCGGCAACATACGTAGGTAAAACTAAACGAGCTCTTAAGGAACGTATTAATGAACATAAAAAATCACGAAATCCTGAATCAGTAGTTAATTTACATATAAAACAAAAAAAACATGAATTTGATTTTGAAAATGTTAAAATTTTACACACTGAAACATGCTATAAAAAGCGATTAATATCTGAGATGCTCTACATTTATAGTAATAATTATACAATTAATAAAAAAGAAGATACTTTTATGTTCAGCAGTGTGTACAAAAATATTCTGTAATCGATCTACAGTGTTATTAGATACATTTTGTATTCAAAGTTTTTTGTTGTTTTCTGCAAATTATTTATCTCGTCTTATATATCTTTATTTTGATCGACAAAATTTTCACTTGACTTAATTCTAATGTAAGAGTAACGTACAATTCGGTGTTTTCCAAAAAGCTAGGTATAAGATTATTTTTAATTTTTGTTGTTATCTTAATTTATAAATTTTATTTTGTGATACTGATCTGTATGTTAAAAATAAATTTAGTGCCTGAAGAGGTCTGCAAAACCTGGCAGACGAAACGTCGTACGATTGCCTACAAAATTAGGTGTGTGTAATTTATTACCTATACCTTAGATTATCCCTCAAAAATCGTTTATCACTTGAAAATAAACAAACCATATAGAAAGATTACAATCAATTGAAAAAAAACGGTTAAAAAAGCGTATAATGTACAAATTATCTTATCTAAATAAATGTCGATTATACGTACAGATGTTAAAGGTGAGAAATGATTATCAGAAAAGCAAAACTTTTGTTTACCTTTTCATTGTTTTTGAAAATGTACGTATGCTTGTGCGTATGTACTGTGTATGTAAACAAGTCAATCGAAAAATTCAGTCAATTTTGTGCTCATTTGACTAAAATTAATGTTTATAGTAACTTTTAATATTTTTTTAAAGCCCTTAACGATCGTGCCTGAAATGTAAAAGTGTATAGCTTTTACATATTTTGGGTTCTCTAGTTTTTTAAGCAGGTTATTTTAAATAAAACCTGTGTCCTTACGTTACGTTAAAAAAAAAAAAAAAAAAAAAAAAAAAAACTGAAATCACTAAGTTACACGCGAAGCTCGTGCGGCCACGGACTGAACCGGTGCAATCCGTAGGAAAACTGAGTGTTCCAGAATTAAGCCTCAAAATTTCTTTGTAAAAAGGGGAATGGGAAGGGCAATAGCAACAGAAAGAGCAACAGTAACAGCAACAGCAAGAGCAACAGTAAGCAACAACAAGGAGTGCGATTCGAAAATATATATCCCGTCAATGTGAATTCCCTCAGAAATGGCGAACCAACCGGACCAGAAAACAAAACGAAAAGCGTATAGTGGATGCGGAGCCTCGCCCGAAAAGTACAAAATCCGCTGTGTGTTTCTGGATCCTCCTCGTCCGAATCACAAACTCGTGGGCGTTCGAAAGCTCGAAAAGCTCGAGTGCGAATTCCATCAAAGTAAACGCTCGGTTAAAACAAACAAGCGAAACCCATCAAAATGAGAAATAGCATCTCCTTTCCATTTCGTTAGTGCAGTACGTACTGCGCGCGTATGATGACGTATGTATATATATATATATATATATATATAGAAAGAGAGAAAGACGCGGAACGAATTCACGCAATTCGCACTAGCGCCGACCGGGAGAAATTCGTTGACAATTCCGTAGATTCACGCTTATGTCACACGCGCTTAAGCAGATTACGCGGTGACTGTGTAATTCAATGGGCGCCTGGAATGGCTGGCGCTTCGTGTACGTACACATATTTCAAGACAATCGTGAGTGAGTGTGTGTGTGTGTGTGTGTGTGTGTGTGTGTGCGTGTGCGTGTGCGTGTGCGTGTGCGTGTGCGTGTGCGTGTGTATCAAGGTGTACGAAGCTGTATCCTCCGCGAGCTGTCTTGGATTTATCAATCAATACCTATCGACGCGTAATCGCGCTCCTTCTTCGATATTAGATGACCTGGATGCTATTAGGACCCACCGGAAATCGGCACCAAGAAAGAGAGACAGAGACAGAGACAGATACAGAGAGAAGATTGGATCATCGGGATTCGGGGGAGAGAGAGAGAGAGAGAGAGAGCGAGAGAGAGAGAGAGATGGGCTTAGCTCCTAAGTCCGTTATCAGCATTACCCAGGCGAGCTGAAATCGGCTAACTACCGATTATAAGCGGACACAGTATTGAGTATATAGTCTCTTGATCTCATCCTTGCACCTGATAGAGAAACCTAGCATACTCTCTAACCGTCAAGAATGATTCTTCTCGATGTTTCGGACAAAGCAACCGACCATATAACACATTCTTTGAATTATTTCGATCGCACCTCTCAAATCGGCTCGCTCTGTGGTTTATTAAGATGCTCCTGATCGTTACTGCATACCCATTCCATCGAATTCAATGCGTTATCTAAATTTAGATGTTGAATTATAGTAACTGGAATAGCGGACCTACCGATCGATAATATTCAGTTGAACATTTCAATGTTCCAATTTATAATTAAATAAAATTTTTTCGATATATAATGTGATTGCCGTGGAAGTATTTTACGCACCATTATTCATTAAAAATATTATCTGGCTATATACATTCGACCACATTTTGGTAAAATGGCCGTTTCAAAAATTATACGTGTTTCGATCTCTAGTTTGGACTCCTTACCAAAAGGTACGGGAAATCTTAGTGCAGATGGCTGTCACAAAATTACTTTAAACACCACCAAGATGTTCTGCGGTTACACACATATATATACAGACACATATGTATATTAGTAAGTCGAGGTTTATGAAGCCTTCAATATTAATTCCCTATAACGCTATCTCGTTCTCACTTATTAGAAGGGATGGGCAGTTAATGGAGATCTAACTCCATAACCCGGAAGTCCTCGTCGCACTCCAAAGAAATCCAATAACCCAACAACACAATGGTTCCGACAATCCTCAGTAAAAAGTTTAGTATATGCATTATGGGATATTCCACGTGAAGTGGCCCGATCAAAATTTAAAAAAGCACCGAATTTGTGGTACACACTGGAAATGTTTTTCAGAAAACGGAGAACAATTTTTAGATACTGGACTCTATTTCTTTAAAAGTTATCTTAACCTCAAAACGCTAAATTTTTCAAGTCTTTTTCAACTCCAGCTGTGTTTACCGCTATTTAATAACTCAAAATTTATCAACTATAGAATATTATATGTAACATTCGTTGCTAATTGTCTCTAAAATTTATCTCTCTGAATTAGAATTTTTGATCTCGAGGTCAATATCTCATAAACTACATGTCAATATTCAACTTGAAAAAAGTGTAAGTGCGCCCCAATTGACTTTTTTATCCAAAATCTAAAAAAAAGCTTGAAGTAATACCATTTAAACGGTCTGCAGTTATTAATTAACTGCTTTTATGTAAAATGTTATGATACTTTAAAGAAACACGGAAGTTTAAGCTTTCTTTTAGACTTTTGGGTGAAAAAATCAATTGGGACGTACTTACACTTTCTTCAAGTTGAATATTGACATGTAGTTTATGTGACATTGACCTAGAGATTAATAATCTAGTCACTTTAACCTAGAGGCAAATAAAAATTTCTCAAAAAAATTGAAGGAAACTTTTACAATCAACTGAAATTAATCGGTATATAAGCGTAATAGGTATGTATGTATATATATAAAAGAAAGCACACTATTAGCTGACGACGAGTCAATGGTCAGCAAAAAGTATCGCGAGCGATTTCTCGATCTTTTCCCCCATGCAAGAGATAAAAATGATACCCTAGCTCCTAGGTTAGTTGAACTACCTTATTCGACGAGGGGCAAAAAGGGGAGAGAGAGAGAGAGAGAGAGAGAGAGAGAGAGAGATCTTATTAGGTTGATATTGCACGCCTTGCGCGTAGAGGGATATATACCGACTACCGGTGGACTCCCTAGTGTCTGTTTGTTCTACCCTACACCCGCACCAGACTTTCCGCTTTCGAGGGACAAGGCGTATAAGGACCACTCGATGACGAGTGCTCAGATCAGCTTTTGCACGAGTGAACGGATGAGTGCCTCTTTGATTGCGGCTCCGTTTTCCTTCTTTCTTTATATTATTTGGATTTCCTGCTTTCGACATTTGTTTGGTATGTTTCTTTCTATGTTTACCTATATGTGTAGCTTTATTTCTCTTTTTCTTCACAGACCCGCGTGTTTCGAGTGGTACACGGGATAATATTTCTCGAATCGCGATACCTGCCGTGCAAATTATTTCAGCAGAAAGGCAAAACGAAACGTCCAGCAAATATTTGTTTCAATTTGTCAAACATAATTTTATCTTGTTACAAATCACATGTGCCTTGAGCTTATCCTCATTAGCTCGAAAATTCTTAGTGAAAGGTAATGAGCTTCTTTAAAGTGTGTGTGTGTGTGTGTTCTTAATACACGGTGAAATCCATAAATCGAAATTAGATCCATTCTTGTCTCTCTCGAGCACGCATTACTATTCGTACAGTTGCTGCTTATCTTGTCCTCTTTATCGTAGACGGCGCTATTGCCTTTTTAGTGGCGCTCCGCGTATTTCCGGCTTATTTGTTCGATTAGGCAGAAAGAGATTGCGAGCGTGAGAGGGGGAGAGAGAGAGAGAGAGAGAGAGATGGGGAGGGACCTTCAGCTAGATTCTGGGTACAGCGGAGGAGGCGAAAAGGGAGGCAAAGTTTTCGGGAGGACTAATCTTGATTGAATCTGGGCTTGCTGCTGAGTCGAGCCCGAGCCCTGCTGATTCGACCTCCCGCGCTCGCGCGCTAAACTTTCGTTATTGAATGAACTTTAAACGAAGGGGGATGTGCTATGTAGGGGGACGACGGTCTTCGGTTACGCTGCGAAAGATCGTGATTTTAAATTTCGGGAGCGACTGCGACCCGATAATTGAAATTTCAACCGCACTGCACCGTGTGTGCCTGTTTATCAACCGAGCAGAAAACAAATTTTTATACTTTCGAACGGCTTTAATACTCGGTGAAATACGAGATAAAAAAATATTGTGATTTAAACCTCTGCGCAAGGAAAAGTAACGTTAGAAGAAAATAGTGTTGTATATATATATTATATTGTTTTGGTAAAGACTGTCGTGCGATATCTCGTCCCTCGCGCTAGTCCTTTCTTCCTTTTATTTTTGTCTTTGCACTTCTTTCCACGGGGAAAACTAATAAAGTGTAGTTTTTAACAGCGCGAGCGCGAAATATGTTCTGGCTTATAAGACTGTTTTCTCGAGCTCGCTTTTCTTCCTCAAAAAGGGACGACGCCGGAGCCTTTCATTGCACTTTCTACAATAAAGAACTTTTCTCTACGAAAACACTAACAGATATTATAATATTTACGTGTTTAAAATATTTAACTCGATCTCATCCTTCTCACTCGAGAAAATATACGTTATTCATTATTTACAATAATATATATATAGACCACTTTTTCACTTTGTGCAAGTTTTTTTTAATGTTATTCACCTCTCAATGTTTAATGTTTGATCGGGAAACTCCGCCAAGCGTGTTCTTATACGTTAATTAATCACTTAAATATAAGAATTGGGATTCCACAGTTGTACATCAATTAACTATAAGTAATATTAATAACTAGCATGTTGTAATCTCGTTGGAAAATTGAAGAAATAGGTGCGATATACTTTCTGTAAAACGATATAATAACGTTAACGTTTAATAACTCATTGAAACTCGAATAATTCATAATATTATTATTATTATTATTATTATTATTTATAAATATAATATATTAGCTTAAATTATTTTTGAATCTTATTAAGGACTAAGCGAGTACACCGCGGTATTAGTCGTCGATGAATTATACAAAATTCCATTTTAAATGTCGTCGTAGATATACATATATACCGTTGCCTAAGGTCATTAAATGACGATAAATTGAAAAATCTATATCGATCCGGGTAATAAAGTACATGTATATAAAAATGCAAATTTTTATTAGTCCGTACAATGTAATTAAGTCTATATATATCGAGATACTTTAATAGTAAATTAACTTTGAAATCTCTTATAATCTCGAGCTCTCACATAGCGCAGGATAATTAAATCGAGAGAGTTCAAAGGTTTACCTTGGCTACGACATCATTTCATCCCGGTATGGCGAGCATAGTCGGTGTATAAACGAATTCATAAAGCATATCAAGGCGTCTGCGCGACGAATCGATATTCCATTTTCGTTTCTTATCTCGCGTCGAGAAGTGAAGAACGATGACGCCGTGTTGCGTTGTCCAGTTGGTTATATACATATACCTATACCCGTACACGTATGTAGGTGTGTGTGTGTGGGCCATTGGGTTTCGTCGACGGAATTTTTCCACTTTATTTTGCCTGAACGGTCTCGCGTGATATCGAATTCCGCCTATATAGGACCGGCGAGTCGTCGCCAAAATTCTTTCGGCTGTGTCGAGTAACGTCGGCCGAATACAAAAAAAAATCTGAGGTTTCTATAACCGGGCGTTATGAAACATTCTTCGAGTGTTTGCGATCATAACGCATTTTTATTGAATATCTCGATCGCGTTGCATATAACCTCGGGAGTACTGCTAATATGCCGAAAATTTCAATGGTTTAGTCGACGAATGCCTCGTTTCGAAATGATAAATAATAATAATAATAATAATAATAATAACAATAATAATTGTTATATTTTTTCCCTTTATCTCGAAACAATTGTCGATACGGATCGTTCGGTGTTATATACCCCCTGAGATATAAAAGTGTCGAATATTTTTCAAATTCCTTTAAAATCTCTACCACCTGATTTGTAAACTTGAAAAGAAAGGTAAAAAAAGACCACACGATAGTTCGGGGTATAAAGGAAAGGAGCAAAAGGAAAGAGACAAATTGCTATGAGAGAAGAGTAAAAAAAGGACTTGGCGAAAGTTTTTCATTTTTGCTTCAATATCGAACGACACACTATACATTTCAATGCCTATACACGTATGTATATTCATATACCCTATGAATCCACCCTTTTTCTTTTTTAAATTATCTTTCTTTTTTTTCAGGTATCTCGTACCCGTTATACCCGCAAGAAAAAAAAGAAAGATAATTTACAAACTTTGAGTTTAAATCACCTGTTTCTCTTTCCCCTATCGGCCTTATTTTTATTATTTCATACAAACAAGAATCGTCTTGAATGAGAATAACTCAAACCGATATATACCTATACCTTTTAATAAAACTAATTATATTTTTAGATTTAACTTTGAGTACGGTGGTTAATATTTATTAAGGTTAAAATGAAAAATATATACAATGATAATCCAGGTTAAAACGAAGTAAAAATATCTCCCCTGAAATACCGAAATCAATTAGAGCGTTTAATAAATTACCCGTAATTATTATTGCGGGTCCGATATAAATATTTTGTATAAAATTAATATTTCGTTAAGAGGATGTCGGTTCCTAAAATACTAATGTTTTGTATTTTTTTTAACGGAATATGGATTAATATGAATTTTTTTAATAAAAATTTCCATACGAATTTTAGGTTGGAAATAATGTTATTTTTTCAATGGGTAATTATACCGATGCAGCATTCATTACTTAATTATATTTTTAAAAGTGACATTTTCTTGAAACATCAAACCGTTCGGCCCTTTTAAATACTCAGAACTTATTTGGTGAATTTTATCAGATTTTTAAATTATTAATGAATGAAATTATTGGGTTGGTATGGATCCCTATTGTTTAGATCCGACATCCCATTATAACTATACAAGCTGCGAAAATAAAATATCACAGTTAATATAATTGTATTGCACATTCGTTTATCGGACTCACACATACACATACAATACGCATACTCTTACTCTACTAATTTTTGAAAATATTTTGAGTTCTAACATTCGTTTTATTGTAATAATTGTAAACATACAATTAACAAATTAGTGTATATACATAATAAACACTCGTATTAATTGCATTGTTATTACATAACAATTACAAAAATATATTATTATTATTTAGTTTAATTTAAGAATAATAAATGATAAGAAAAATCGAGATATGAGAAAGGAATACGCAATATGTATACGTGTAGACGTATAATGTAAATATGATCAAAATTGCAGAAGGGAAGTTTCAAGTTTTACGTCCCTGCACGTCGTTTGGCCTCCAGGTGGACAAGTTAAAAAAGAAAAGAGAAAGAAAAGGAGCGAGCAGCGCGCACGCGACGTCATCGCGTTGACGTTCACTGTAATACGATTATACATCGAAGGCAAGTCTGGTAGAGACAGACAACGAAATAAATAGAAAGAAAGAGAGGTATGGAGGGAGGGAGGAAATGGGTAAGGAAAAGAATGAAAAGGAGCGGCAAGGAGATGGAGAGAAATTGAGAAAACTCGACGGACGTGATACGATCGATAGCATCGAAAAAGGAAGCGAGAAAAGAGGATATGTATGTATATATATATATATATATATATATATATATGAGGCGCGAATAAATTTGTCGGAAGTCGACCGGTCATTTCTTTCCCTTTATCCGACCAACCGGTCGGAATATTCGTTCGCGGATTTTTTCAATCAGCGATTAAGGGATATTTATACTGTATATTGTCGAGCGCTCTCTCTCTCTCTCTCTCTCTCTCTCTCTCTCTCTCTCTATCTCTCTCTCTCTCATTTATTCCTTGATTGGAAATGGCTACACGCTCGCTTTCGTTTTAAAAGGTTATCATTATAGCAAACTTCCGAGGGTGGATAAAATTCGTCTTCCTCGGTCTTGGACGATCGGCCCGAACGAAAGTACATTCTGCAACTTATATATATATCTATATACACTGGCGGATTTAGATACTAATATGTATCTCTCACGGTATTCTTGATCGATGAGGGCTCGCGATGAAATTTTAATTTACGAATTCAGGTGCGTATACGCGTCAACTTTCAAAATTGACGTAATGAAAAAACTATCGAAAACTAGTCGCGTGAACGGGAGGAGCATGGTAACGCCGAAATTACGAAGGTATGGTGTTATGTAACGAGCCGGTCTTCCCATAAAAGACAAAGTGTACAAACGCTATATATATACGAGATGAGCGTATGAAAATGCAGTTAACTGGAGGACGCGGCGCGTCTTTCACCGGGTGCCGGGAATGCCAAATGCAAAGTATACTGTATACACGTTGCACTGGAAAACTGAAGAATACCCGAGAATTTAATGAAGGCATCATTCGCTTCACGGTGGAGTAGTAAGAAACTTCCCGCAAAAAGTCAAGCGGTTTATCTTATAACTGAATTAACTTGTCCTTTCGATTCGAAGCTCATATATGTAACATTCCATGAATCAACATTTCGTGAAGTGGACCGATCAAAATTTTAAAATGCACCAGATTATTGGTACACACTGGAAATGTTTTTCAGAAAACATAAAAAATTTTTATTTTTTAGAATCTATTTGTTCAAAAGTTATTCTAACCTCAAAAAGTGAACTTTTTTGTTTAAAAAATCTATAAACTTTTACTATACAACATTATATGCGACATTCGTTGCTAATTATCTCTAGAATCTATCTTTCTGGGTTAGAATTGCTAATCTCAAGGTCAATTGATTTTCTCATCCAAAAGTCTAAAAACAAGTTTGAAGCGTTTCCTTTTAAACGGTCTGTAGATTGTAAATAGCCTTCAATTTTGTAAATAATTATGATAATTTAAAAAAAACACAACATTTTTTTACAAATTCAAATCGGAATTACTATGTTAATTTTCGATATTTTTTTTGTTTCATTTAATAGGTATTGCTTCAAACTTTTTTTTAGACTTCTGAATGAAAAAATCTAATAGGGCGAACATACAATTTTTTCAAGTTCAATGTTGACATGTAGTTTATGTGATATTGACCTTGAGATTAGAAATTCTAACCCAGAAGGATAAATTCTAGACATAATTAGCAACGAATGTTACATATAATGTTCTATAGTAAAAGTTGATAGATTTTTACTTAAATAGCTGTAAACACAGCGAGTTGAAAAAACTTGAAAATTTAGCGTTTTGAGGTTAGAATAACATTTAAACAAATAGATTCCAGTATCTAAAATTTTTTTTTCTGTTTTCTGAAAAACATTTCCAATGTTTACCCAAAATTTGGTGCATTTTAAAATTTTGATCGGGCCACTTCACGTGGAATGTCCCATATATATATTTTCCTCATGAATATTTGAAACATTTATTTGCGTTCGAAGACGCGTGCATCAAAAAGAGATGAATACACGATAAATCAATCGTTCGATTCTTTTTAACTGTTGACCCAAATCCATTTATACCACTTATATGGGATCGAAACAAACGAGGGTATTTAAAAGAGGACATATGTTAATAATATCTTTTATTTTTGAACTTTGAGCTGAATTTTTATATTTCATTGAACGCGAGCGATTAAAAGGAAGCAGCATAAAATTATATTCCCTTTGGGATTCGGTCTGGCCGTCGGCGCCGAGTGTGGCCGGCGCGTTCTAATTTCACAGAGGAACGACAGAGAGAGAGAGAGATAGTGAGAGGGGGGGGATGGAAGGAGGGGAGGGTAAATCATTCAGAGTACAACGAGGACAAACTGCGATACAGTGGACGTGATAGTCGAACCCTCGGCGCGCGAGGAACAAAAGCACTCCCGTGTCCGGGCGCGTTTGCCGAGATTTCACCGTTAGATTCAAACTGCCGTGAGCGAGGACACGCGGTTCGAATCAATCCCGTATACTCGCCGATCTGTTTGACCGTATTAGACATAGGGAGACCTACATGTATATACCAGAGAGAGAGAGAGAGAATGGGTTGGCTGTCGCCTCTGTTTGCTAGGGACAAACAGGCCGAAACAGGTAATTATATTTACCGCTGTTTCCTTGAGTACACAAGACGAGATTTGATGACCGGTCATTAGGGTTATCTCTCTCTCTCTCTCATTGTTACTTAATCTATATTTTTTTACTATAATTGCCTCTCTCTCTCTCTCTCTCTCTCTCTCTCTTGTTTTCTTGTTGATGACATATGTATATCGACGTGTACATTAAAATTCTTCCTATAGACAAATATATATATACATATATATATACATCACACTATAGAATTACATTTTCTATACTTCATATCTCCGATAATAATCGCGTTTGATTTTAATTGAAATTCAACTGATTTTATTTATCGCATCTCAGCGTGAAGAAAAATGTTTTATTAAAATGGACTATATATATATAGTTTGACAATGCGAGAACACGGACCGTCGTAATACAAGAAAGTACTACATTATAAAATTAATAAAGTTTAATAGGATATTTTATCTATTTGTTATAACTAAACAACATATTACAAAATTTTAATACAATATTTTTTCCGAATATATATCGGTATATACCCAACTGCTTCCAAATTTTTTATGGCAATTATTGATCTATACACGCGTACCCAGTATAGTAGAATTTGATTATTTTGTAGAGGTTAGGTAAAACTATCGTTAGGCCATTAATTACGTCATAATACATAATTGACCATTTTTTATAAAACGACTAGTATTTAACTAAAAATTATCTTTGGTAAATCATTTGATTACTCCACTAGGATATATCCGGATAGACCTACCATACGTACCAATAAATTATTATCATTTTAATTGGTAAGTTTACCAGCGACACGCGTTGCTAATTTTCTACGTCTAATCAGGCTAATATATTTTTCTCTTTATCGCGGGACAGCTGAACGTTTATGTACGTTTATGTTTTTTGTCGGTATATTTCGCGTAGAATTTCTGAAAGTTACGTACGTCTAATACATCCTTCGAAGGGAAAAACGGGCCGGGGGAAGTAAAGTAGTTGCTTCTGGAAGGGAGAGCCTTCTCGGAGCTCATTACAACGGGCCAACATTTATTTTATTTGGGTAACGAGTCGAGGGAATTTTCTGGAAAATTGGACCGTTACGTTATTCCTCCATCGAGTGGAGCAACGCAATTAGGATGAGGTAATAACGTTTCCAGTTCAACGTTATATGTGTTAAAAGTTGAGTTTTAATGCCGGAGACCCCTCGCTTTTATCTTATTTATTTTTCGACAATCTATAGCTCTATCTCTCTCTCTCTCTCTCTCTCTCTCTCTCTCTCTCTGCCTCTCTCGTACCAGTAGGTTCGTACGCATCGGTTAAATTATTTGACGTTTTTTTTATCTTAATTGACGACCGGAATCTTATATATCGATTAATACTTTTGAACCGTAATGTTCGATGAAGCAGTGTCTTATAATTGCAGGATCCGTGTATAATGATAGTTAGACAAAATGCAATCATTTCCGTGGGGTGAGGTGGAGGGGGGGGAGGGCGAGACGAAGAGATAGAAAATCGTAATTTTTGGGCATAATAGATTGCATGCCCGTGCGATCGCGTACAGATATAACGGAGAGGTCTAATCGTCGAAACAAGCCCGTTATCTAAATCCACGCGCTGGAGAGCAATATAACAATTTCCATGCTGCAACCACTCATTCAATATATCCCCCCCCCCTCCCCCCGCCACCCCTCTTACAGAACGCGTCATAAACGAGGCCAACATCCCGTATAATCCAAGCCTGAGCGACCGAACCAACCAATGGATATATGTATATACATATATACGAATATCGTCGAATCAACTTGGTCGTACTAAGTGACTCTAATCCTGTACCCCGTGCACCCTTTCCCTTTCCCTTTCCCTTTCCCTTTCCCTTTCATTTTCCTCTTCTCTGCGAGTCGACGAGATAAATCAACGTTTCGATTTCCATGTATAAGAGGAAACCCGAATTCGACGTGGGAAAACCACAGGGCAAGTTGAACGATTGATTACACATCGCCGTTCTCCAGCATCGCGTTGGAATCACACGCGCGTATACATACGCTGGGGATGTCCGATCATTCCCGAGAACGTTACCTAATACCTGCCAAGGTATGCATTCCTCGGATACCTCCCTTCATTACCCTCCCCTCCTCCTCGTACCATTGTTAAGGACAATTGGGCATGCCTGAAAATGCGAATGCGTCGCTATATGTCTATCACTTACCTCGTACAGGTATACCTATATACATATCCAAATTATTACATATTCTACACTTTTTCCTTTATTCTTGATCCTCATATAGGTATATTTTTAATTGAATTCCACTCGCTGATTACAATGAAAAATTTACGAGGTTAAAGGTAAGGACGCTAAAGAAAGAACACTTTCTTGTGTATTATTATACTTTATCGGTTATTCTCGTTCATATTATTACATTTATCTACTCGTCTAGCAGTATAATTATTTAAAATTTTACTTTCCTGTCAATTTGAATGATCGATCGAACTTTATTATTCCTTTAAATAAAATATTTTCCTTATTATAGTATACCTATATGTCGTATACGACATCGTCAAAATTACAAGATTAAAAAACATTGTTTTTTATTGTCTTCCTTTATAGTAATCCGTTTAATAGAAACAAAACAAACTAATAATACATAGAATTGCGGCGCTACCAAAGGTGAGACTCGAGCTATAATTCAAAATTCGACTTCTCTTTTGAATCGATATATAAGCAACTGTTTTGCACGTTAAATATGTAAAAAAAAGAAAGAAAGAAAGAAAGAAAGAAAGAAAGAAAGAAAGTATAACCTGTATAATGATGGTTTATAATGCTCAAAGTACCGAAAGGTTACGTATATATTCATTACACCGAGAAAGTATTATAAAAGTTGATTGCATTTAATACTGAAAGGAAAGTGAGGAAGGGAGTGAGAGAGGTGAAGCAAGCTCCAATAAATGTTTTGTTGCAAAACGCTGCATTACTCTGATTAATGAGAAATGTTATTATAGCGAAAGCAATAAGGCGAAGTAGCCAGGAAACAACGCGGCTCGGTCTTATTGTAGGAATGGCATCGCTCTCGCTTTCTCTCCCTCACTCCCTCGCTTGGTCTTGCTCTCGCTCTTGCTCTCGCTCTTGCTCTCTGCGTTGAGTTTGAAACCACCCTCTTTCGCTCTGTGCATAAATGGCTCCGAGTCTACAAATCAAATTAATGTGAAAGGAGCCGCGTGGAGTTTACATAACTCCTCTTCGAAATTAAGCGGCGTTGTTCGCACGAGCATTCTGACCGAAAAGCACGGGCCGTGCATAAGCTCAAGGACAATTGTGATTTCGTACCGTTAAGGAGATGACGAAATTACAACCTTTTGTTACGCCTCCTCCGAGAGTCCAACTGCTTCTTTTGCAATTACTTCTTCAACTCGCGGATGCATTTACCTATAATTTATATATTTTACCAATTATTCTGCGAATATTACCCTCCTTTCCTCGTTCAAACTTATCAACAACTTTATCCTCTTTACCGTATACGTATCACCGGACATATATATATACACATATACTCTGATGTCAAACATTTTTCCGATTATATTTTCGTTATTTCTTATCACTTTATAAAGTTCTGGAGAAAAATAATAGAACCAAGCGAACATGAGCATTTCACCTTGACCCTCAACATCTGAGTAATTTTTATTAAACTTTTCTTATACTTCTCTCCGGGTATGGGAGATGCGGGAAGGTCCACACGTATTAGTGATAACAAAAAACAGTGCATTGAATTTCACATATACGAGAACGTCGGGGTGTGACAGCCCTTAATGAATTTATCACCTCGCTTACAGGTACTAGTTCCACCACTTAGCCGGCGCTAATGCCAGGCCCCAACCATAGGCTAGCGAATTCTATCAACGTGGAGATGTATAAGGGTAGCTCCGAGAGAGAGAGAGAGAGAGAGAGGTGGAACGCGCCATTACCAGGAGCTGTGGTTTCACGGGTTCGCGTCCCCATAATCCCAACCCTTAACTCTCAACCCGTACGTACCACCCGAAACCCTACATACCAACTCGAAGATGCGAGGTATTAGTCGCGCGGTAACTTGCCCACCTAAAGTAACCGACTGACCGTACGGGGGTACCGTGTATATAGGGACGCTACCGTCTTGGCCCTGGGTCAGAACAACCTCAACTTTTCACCTATCTCCCTCTCGTTCTCGTTCTCGTGGCTCCCGGAAATCTCAAATTCACGCCGTAAAGTCCTTCACCGATTTCCCTTTCTACGTGAAAGGACGGCTCCTTCTCGTTCGTTGGTGAGCTGTCCTTCCTGGGTGGGGAGCCTTCTTTATCGCGAGCTCACCCGTTATTTAGCCTGTACGGCTCTTGCGGCCACGATTTCTTACTTTCAAACTTACTCCTATATGTCCTACTGCTCGCGATTATACGTTAACAAAATTCTCCTAAAATTGTAACGTATATACAAACAATTTCCTAATATTATTCAGAAAGCAAACAATTTTATACTTTAATTATCCAGCAATTAACACTATAGATTACGAAATTTAATCTAGAATCGTGGAAAACTTTTTTTTTCTTGTGTTCATTTCTATAGTTAATTTCCTGCGGAACTAATGTCAAAGAGTCGAATCTAATGTCAATTTGATGGGCAACACGATGGTCTTAAATTATATTTACGACTTTTCCGGTAGATATATATCTTCCAACGTCATCCGGCTAAACAGCTTTATAAATCGGGTATAGTAAATATTCGCGAATTGTTTACACATTGTTCGATACGAAGATTTTTACAATTAATTAACCAAACATACCCTTCCTTTCTCCGGAAGGGGAATATAATTATTGAACGCACTGCAGACTTTTCAAAAATGATACTCGTTTGCAAGCTATACTGTGTGTGTAAAACCACCAAACTCAAACGATCGAATACGTAATTAGATATAAGTGACTGAAATAATTAAATAAAAAAAAGGTATCTATTGAAAAATCTTTTAAAAGCGAAAATTGTACATCTCGATCCAGACCGTATATAGATATAACGCCATTCCCGCCATTTCTCTTCGAGTTTTTATCTCTTTTTCCTCGGCAGGATAAAATCCGAGGATGGCCAAATTAATAATTAATTTTCGGTTAATTGCAATTACCCGCGTATAGAGCACAATTAGAGGAGAGTAAAGTAAGACAGAGAGAGAGAGAGAGAGAGAGAGAGAGAGAGAGGCAGATAGGAATATCTCGTAAAGAAAGAGAAGGGAAGTCTAGGGAAACTGGCGAAAGCCATCCCGTAGTAAGGTCCGAGAAAACCTATATACCTACTGAGTGCCTATCCGGGTTAAGACATAAATACCTAGCTTAAGCTCGAACAGCAGCGCCAGCACCAGCCGGCCGAATTAAAGCAATAAATATACCTAAGACCGCGCGTACTCGCGCTCCTTCGTCTAGGCGCGCTTCTCTTCTCTTCTCTTCTCTTCTCTTCCCTTATTCTTCTCTCGCTTCCTCCAATTCACTAGCAAAAGACGATGAGATCTCCACTCGCTCGATACTTGCTCGCAAATTGACAATTTCCTACTTACTAATTTTGTTTATTATAACCGGATACGGATCAGCCTGTTTGTTCTCTCGACCTACACCGACGACATATTTTTTACTTTATCCAATATACACGCCTCGAGTATATATACACGGAAATCAAACCATCGACAACAGAAAGTGTACGTACCTGGTTCTCTAATAATCCTGGTTTTTTTTCTTCACATTATACGCTTCCTTTTTTTATTAAACCAAACTCTTATTAAAAGTATACAGCTAATCCAATATATCGTTCAATGTATAAAATACAGCAGTTTTCATATAATCATATAAAAATTTTTAAAATTTTTTAAAAAATTTTATTTTCATATAAAAAAAAACTACTAACCCATGACACTAATAAAATCTTACCCGAAGATTTGCGTATGAAACATATTCACTGAATTGATATTCTTCTATTATTCGTACACCTTCCAGACTTACCTGAAATAAAAATAGAAATAATTAAATTAATCCTTCTTTATTGCGTAATTTAGATGCAAATATAGAGATTAATTAAAACATAGACCACTCGAGAGTTGGTTTTAGTAACGATTAATTCCGTAAAATTATAAAAATGACTCGCCCACCAAATACGTGTCATCACAGCCGGCTTTATGAAATCGGGAATTTCGCTCGCAGTATCCAGCAACAACAAGGCGCGATTAAGTTCCCTCGAAAAGTTACACTATTTTTCTTTTTCGTCTCTTTTTTTGCCCCCTTCCCCGTTCTCCTCCTTTCCCCGTAGCACCAAGATATTCCAATTCGATAGTCGAGAAACCCAACGAGAAACATCGCGAGAGAGGTAAAACTTTTTCAATTCCGTCTATTCTCAAGTTCGCGGAGGCCAATGCAAAATACCGCGGCACTTATGCCGCGCTCTTTCCTCTGCGTAACTTTTAATTCGCGTGTCCCGCGCCAACCAATCTGTGTCGTGTGCGATCGCGCGAGCCCTCTCCTATTACTCCTGATAAGGTAAAGTAATTTATTTAACCAACCGAAGGGATGCCATCACGCTACACGCTACACCTTCTTTCTTTCCTTCTTCCTTCTTCCTTCTTCCTTCTTCCTTCTTCCTTCTTCCTTCTTCCTTCTTCCTACTACCTTCTTCCTACCTCGCGAATACAATTTTTCTCTCCTTTATACTTGACTCCTTTGTTTCACTACCTTTACACTTGGGGCTCTCTGACTTTTGTTTCTCCTCTCAGTCGCTCCAACCCGAAATACTTTCCCTATTCTTTTATTTCTTCCTTTCCTCCTTCTTTCTCGCTGTATCCCTGCGCGAAGAATGCGAACGCAACCGAGTGCGGAAAATTTCGTGCTCCGCGATTTCGATGAATTTCGATGTTTTCGGAGCCACTGAGCTCGAAAATATGGGTTGATACGACCAGGAGGAAATGATGATCGAATTTAAAGTACTTTTTTCGACAATTTTATTAATGTATATATATATATATATGTGTGTGTATATATCTTAAATATATTGGTTCATTTGGAATACGTTAACTTTATTCAAATAAAACAACTATTGACCTTTGGTTGACACCATACTCAAAATATCAGTATATACCTATTTGAAATGAGTCATTTGGCTAGGAAATGACAATTCAAAATATCATGTCAACACCTTAGGTGAAACTGTTTTTCACTGTTGATCTCCTATTCGATTGAGTGAGCATAACCTCGACATTTATTTTAAGAGAACCAGACACTGTTTTACCTGTAGAATTCAGTAAAATTAAATATTTTAATTAAAAGTCTGATTCGTCGTAATACAGAATATGTTAATATACATAAATACATGGCATTTTGACATTTTGGCTTGAAAAATTTACTAAATAGAACCATCACAATTTTTGGTTCATCGAAGGACCCGAAATTAGTGATCATTGTCACTTTACCCGTAAGATTTATTTTTCAATTTTCATAGTAAATTTAAATTTTAAGGAAAACTTATAAATTAATATTCGAAAATAAGTGGAACATAAATCATAAAAACTTTTCAATTTTGTTTAAAATAATATTTTAGTAAAAAATATTAAATTTATGTTTTCATAATGTTTTTATAAATCTGTTACAATTACATTTAAACAATTAATTTAAAGAAGCTTTCCTCATAATTTCAGCCCAATTGAAATCTTAAAAATAAACCTTACGATGAGTGTACGAACACTAGGTTTGAATCTTTCGATGAGCAAAAAATTCTGAAGGTTCTAATTTGTCGATTTTTTAAACCAAAATTTCTAAATAAATTAATTAATATTTTTATCGGTCTTACAGTCAATTATATAATTGACTGTAAGACCGATAAAAATATTAATTAATTTAGTTATACTACAGTCGACATAAGTAATATTTTATTAACAAAATTTCTAAATGTTCTAAAAGGAGAAATCAGATCTGAATTTGTGTACATTAACATATTCTGTATTTCAATAAATTAAGATTTATTATTTTTATTGAATTTTTTAATTTTCATGAATTTCACAGGGGAAACAGAATTCGATCCACCTTCTTCAGTTTACAATACTTAAAGCTCTCTAAAGTCTAAATATCTAATCACAGCAGATTAGTCACTCGATTATTAATTTTCATTACTTATTGTTTTTACCTTTCAAACGATATTGTATATACAATGTCGGAATCGAATACACCAAAAACAGTTTTAATAATAGTTTGAATACTTAATTGTTCTTTTGGTTTCAACTTGAAAACCATGAGAACCTGCACTCTGTACACTCACAAAAATGTATTCTTGTCATTAGCGGATTGTCGACTCAAATATGGTTCAAAATAAAATCCAGTTGATGTTAGACGATTTTTCTATTATTACCAAGTAGATTCCATTAATATCAAGATCTCGCTGTTCTAAATAGAAATCAAATTTTGTGGATTGTAGAGGAATCGTTTAATATTAACTGGATTTCCTATTGAATCCTATTTGAGACGACAATCCTCTAATCACAAGAATACTGCATTTTGGTGAGTGTAGAAGCTTGAAGGTATATACTTGTAAATTGACAAACGATACAAATGATTTATGGCTTCTAGTAAATAAATAACAGACTGACAAACTGAGGAAAATTACTATAGGTAATATTAAAATTTACAAAATTTATATTAAATATTACACGAATTGTAGAGAATTTTATTATACACTATAATCAACACGGTAGCGAAGTGGCGGAGACGCGTCTCGGCCGATCACGAAAGTTAAGCAGCACTGAGTGCGGTTGGCACCTGGATGGGTGACACCATTCTTGTGCGGCTTGCGCGGGATCGGTTAGGTGTTTTTCCACACTTGACAACGTGAGCGGAAGGTGTGGAACATTCGGTTTCGGTGTTTGGGCCTACGCAAGGTGACCTGAACATCTAAACAGAATGTTTCAATACACCGGCCGTCTCGGGGAAGGTTTTCCCTTCCTCACGGGCATAACCCCGGGCGAATGCGAGACGGTGGGGACCGGGATGGGAAAAATTTGGAATGTTTTCACCCCCATACATAGGTGGTAGGGGTGTCCCTGTAAAAACCCGTTAAATGGGTATACGGGGTGATGAGCAAAGAGAATATACACTATAATCATATTTACACTAGAAACTATAGTAATTTCATTTGTTTGTCAGTCCGTGATATCTTTACTAGACACGGTTATCATTTTAAATCTAAACTTTTTCTCAGTGCAATAAATATGGACGAACATAGCCAAATGAGCTTCTTCGTAATAAAAAAAACAAAAAAACAAAAAAAAATACATTTTTTACTTATAATATTTAAAGTACCTGTTTTATACCTAAGAAAGGACGTAAAGTCCCCCCCCCCCCACACCGTCCCCCCACTGGACACTTTGATGAATTGTTAAAAAGAAAAATTACAATAACAAAAAGAATATATAATGGCATAATAAATAAACTCGAGGTGTATATCAATTAATTGTAATAATTCGAACTAAAGAATGAAAAGTGCATTCCACATCTATAACATTATCTCGAGGTTCATTCATCGTTACCCACCCCCCGGTACTTATCTCTACCAAATAAACCTTTGACTCCATTTCACTTCCCAAACCTTTCAAATTGCAGATACCCGTCGACACGCAAGGGGAGGATTCTCTCTATCCTCCACTTCGCCCGCAGTTAGGTGAATAGAAGTCGCACATCTCTCTCTCTCTCTTTGGCTCTAGAAGAGGAAGCGACCGAGGCATAAATAACAAAAAGAAACCAAGAAACGTAAGGGACTGTCGGAAAAAAGTTGCCGACGTGGATTTTATAAATCAAGCGCGCGTATAAGGACGGGGGCGTTACCACCTCCTGGAATGACGGCTTGCCATCGTGACTTTCGTTTTCACGTGTGGTGAAACTTTCTCTTCTTCTTCTTCTTCTTCTTTCTCCTTTTTTTCGTCTCCCTCTCTCTCTCTCTCTCTCCCATCTCTCTCTCTCTCTTTGACACAAATACTTGGGCTATTGATAAAAGCACAGTGATAAGAGTATTATATCGCATATCAATTCAACGATATTACTAGTTGGAAATTGTAAGGAAGAGATTTGTGCCAACAATTCGGGTGAGAATCTTGGTTTTCGCGTGTGATATGATTGCTTTTTAAATTTGAAACTCTAGCTTAACATTTATGTATATATAGTTATTCTAATAATAAAAATATTGATTTTACGTTTGTGTGAAATACAAAAAAAATATGTTTCCGACATTATCTTTCGAATAATAAGGGAAAAATAATAATTAATCGAACATTGTATCGTGTAATTGTTTAATGTATTTTAAATTAAATTAAACGGAAATGTAATAATGTTGATGTAAAATATTTTAACTTTAATTGATGTAGGAATAAATATATATATATATATATACACACATAGTCGAATAGGTATATAACCGAACGGTTCGTGTTGGATTTGAACAAATTATTGTTTGTTGATTCCAAAGAAGATTGATCAGAGCAATAAGCGCAAATGACAAATATCTAATTGATACTTTGAATACCAATAGAATCATTTATCAACCAGTGGCTTCATCGCTCAAAACGCATCGATATCATATTTCTCTTGTTCCATCGCGTGTACAGTTTTTTTTTCATGCGCAAAGACTATATAATCAATAAAATGGTACATATCGCGTTCAAAGAAAAACGTATATCGTTGTTGGTAAATATTAAATCTATAAAAAAAATGGAGTTTCGAGTGTAAAGAGATTGGTTGTATCGTTCATTAATGCCAATTCAGAGAGATGAGAGCGAATCTTCGGTAATCTTTCGAGGCAACCGTTTAGTTATACCGATCGAATATCCAATTACTCACAAACTTCTCGAATCTCCCTATCTTGTCCGGGCAAGGAGATGGGAGGGTGAAACATCATCAAGAGCCAAGAATTATTCAAATCGTTTCAGTGCACCGTATATATATATATAAAACCGAATAAAACGCTAATCGATGAAAGAACTTTTAGACTCGAAGGGATGATCAAACTTTTTTAAAATGGGTACAATACGTAAATAGACAAGGGTCTATTCGACGCGAAATACAGATAAGATTTTAACTCGGGATGTTTCAAAAAATAATTCAATACCTATAAGTTTCTATTATATTACTTATAATATATATATATATATATATATATATATATATATATATTATTGGTATATATACATATACATACATACATATATATATATACACACAAGCAGTTTATTTCAACATTGAATTTAGTGATTGCTTTTTCATTTACTGTGAATATAATGGGCATTGTAATTACGTTAATACCATTCGACTTGTTTAAATAATGCAACTAATTTTATTTACTTCGATCAAGATAAATCTGTGCTTTGCACAATCATTTGATTTTTCCATTAATTCATTTTATATTCCGAATTTTTTTTGTCCTGGCAATATGCCGTCTCACCGTTTCAAACATTTTCTAAATATAATAATTATTGATCAGTTACGTATAATTTGCGGTATTAACGTATTCTAAAGCACTTAATTTAATAAATTTGTAATAGTGATAGATTACGATTATTCGTAGTTCGACGTTCTTGTTTTAGCAAAAACCGATATGGATATTTCTATATCACAATTAAAAATGCTACCGCGGAAAATATATTTGACACACACTTTTGCATTAAAATATATATTTTTTAAAATATCTATATATTTTTACACTCGCTTTTGAGTAAAGAAATTTCCAAACAACGTGTATGTATGTATGTGCGTGTGTGTATGTATATATATATATATATATATACACGGCAAAGTGGACGAAGGGAATTGTACGACAGGCAAGGAGCGATGATCGATGATCCGTAGGATGGATCGTGTCTTTTCGAAAGTTGGCTCGCCGTTTCACCCACGACAGCTAGAAGAGAGAGAGAGAGAGAGAGAGAGAGAGAGAGAGACGATACGACGTAGAATAACCAAGGCTCTTTACTTTGACGCTGAACGTTGATGCACATTCTCACACACACACACACGCGCGCGCGCGCGCACACGCACACTGAAAGATACGCGCACATACGTGCCAAGTGTGCAATATAAAGGAAGATGCCAAAGGCTATTGGTGAATGGTTTGTATCCGTGAAAGGTGTAACTTTTCTGACCAATATACCGTATGAAAGGACTTGTATAAAGAAAAAAGAAACGTCAACAACAACAACAACAACAACAATGCGATTTCTTTGTTGGTATATATAAATGCATACCACTTTTCTTTTTTCACCTTCAATGATTTGCATACAATTTATTACGCGTATTATACAGTTATATGGAATGTTTAAAAAGGTATACAGAGGAAAGTTTAAGTTTAAGATTTTTTTTTAACTGTGTAATAAACTGCGATAGTTTATTACTTTATTCGAATAATCGCAATAATGCCAAGGATAAATTAGATATTCATTGCAATGTAGAATATTGAAGCAATACGTTCAATCATGTCCAGATATTAACAATTTACGTTACACTCTCTCTCTCTCTCTCTCTCTCTCTCTCTCTCTCTCTCTCTCTCTCTCCCTCGCACTCACACTGTACGTATATACACACAACGGTAGCAAAAAGAGCGGTAAAGACAAGCAGAGGTGCACCGCTGGTACGTGATCGATGGACGTGTATATCTTGGATTAGGTTTCACGCGGATATTACTCTATATAGACGACCCTTAGATGCCAATGACGCGAAAACTTATATATATATATATACACATAATCGCAATCAGGTACGAATAAAAAAATATAAGGTATACGAAGCTTTAAAAGATAAATAATGTGCAGGCTTTGTCTAATCTCTTAGTATTGTTTCGCTTCGTTACCAATTCCTTTTTTTTCGCTCGCATTTATCGAGTTAACATCGAGTGGATTTACTTGGAAGTGCGGTCGTGAAATTGATTGCACTTCGTTATGATAGGATTTTATGGTCGGATAAGCTTTAATAGGATGTGAGTGATTCCATGTAATAACTACGGCTTGATTTTGTGTGTACAACCTGAAAATCGATCTGATAATAATGTTTCTTTTTATTCTCTCCGGCGCGTTCCTTTCAGCAGTTTTAGTACAACGATAGATTTGTTAATTAATTTATTAATAGCGCATATAATTGATTGAAGCACTTTGGACACTGGCAATATTCCATTTTTTATCTAAGCGGAATTCTAATTGTTTAAGATACTTAAAGGCTGCAATCTTATTTGCTGAATCAACCTGAATTTCTTTTCGTAAGAAGTAAGTAACTATATAACTCAAAAAGTTTGCAGAGGCCTACCTAGAAAATCCTAAAAATTTAAAAATCTAATTATAAGAAAAAACTCAAAAAAATCACATATTCTGTTCAAAACAAATAGAATAGAAATAATTAATTATTAATTATGAGTAAATAACCATTTTTGGTCGGTATGATAAAGCTTAGGGTAGTCCATGATTTCCCGATTATTCCGAATCCTTGAAGTAACCCCTCTCCCGCCCAAAAAGTTAATATATGTGAAAATATTGCACTTCCGCATTGACTGCATTAATATAAATAAGATTTAATGGTAGCAACTTTAATTTAAGTACTTTCAAAAAGTAAATGCTATTTATGGAAAAAGAAGCCTAGGGCGGTGTATTGCTCTAGTTGCTCAAATTTTTTTTAAACCAAATTAAACCTTGTCAGTCTCGTTTGTTTCCTTTTTACAATTACCTAAAAGTTATCCGATAACTTATGCTAAATAAAGTTGTTGTTCTAGTTCGTACCCCTGAATAACCAAGTTTTAAAAAATAATATTAGATTTGGTGCACAAAACCGCAAGTAATGCCCTATCGTGCGATTCTATTTAAAAAAGGTAGGTATTGCAACTATTAGAATTAATCCATGTGCTCGATTTACAGCTTTATATTATTCAGACTTATTGGTACTATTACGTCTCATTAAAATTCCATTATATTAGACAAAAATAAATTAAATTAGTACTATAAATATATTAAACAATTGAACGTATGACATTATTATCTTGCATATTGGTAATCGTAATATTTAATCAACTTTTTTTAATAGCTATGTAATTAAACACGTAAAAGAAGTTGTTATACAACAGTTGGTAAACTAAAGTGAAACAAGTAGTTATTTATTATGCTTATTAAATGCGCTTGCGCGCATACGCAGAACACCGTACAGGAAAATAAATTTTACAGTTAAAAATCTATATTGTTTGATCTTAAATTTTGACGTTATTTTAAGTGTCATTATTTATTCTAATTATTTAATTATTATACTAATTATATTACTAAAAATAAAATATTGATTAGAATAAATATTCACTATAAAAAAACTAAACGTTATAGACATAACAAATACATTTATACATTATTTGACTTATGGTACAAATTTATAATTCAAGAAATCCTTATTGTATAACAGGTTAAATATTAAATAAGAGTAAGTCTAAAAAATATAAAGCAATGAATCGAGCTCATGAATTAATTTCAATTCTTGAAATACCTTTCTTTTTTAAATAGCTACGCACGATAGGACATTACTCGCGTTTTTGTGCCCCAAATCGAACGTACTCAGGTTAATTTTGTTGCTATTAGCAAGTTCTACAATTTTATTGTAATGTACCTTCTAATGTAAACACTGTAATTTGAAATTGACAAAATGGATGTACACACGACGCAAATTTTTTGTAATGTGTAGTGAAACATATACAAATCGCACCTACTTATATACAGTAATGAATCGAGAGCAAGTAATGTTTACATTTTTTCTGTTGATGACGCAGAGGTTTGTATACAATATAATCGGCTGATTTAACGAGTTATAATTTCAAATATAATGTGCGAATACTCTCTATTTAATTTAGTTGACTGTTTTTGTTTGTTTATTCAATTTTTCTGCAAATTAGTGTGCACTATTTCGGATGCCAATCTTTTACCATAGTGGCTTCTTTATCTACAATTTTGATATTTTGCCATGTTGAAAAACTACCGAATTTTTACTTTTATTGTATTCCTTAACTCGTGTGATAATTTATCTCTTTGTTTGTTCAACATAAGAAGCAATACAGTCAATAAAATTTAATTTACATACATCGTTATTTAGAGTATTTTTATCCGTGTCGTCTTTACCTTTAATTATGATATTATTTAAATTATTTTCTGTAGATGGGATAGTTTTTATTCCGTGTTGTTTTAAATTAATTGACGTTTTCGCGTATAGGTATTTGAATATGGTAAAGTAAGAACCTGTTTGTTATAACTATATTTTCTTTTCTGTTGATTATGTTGCTTATGTTGCTGGTTATTTAAGATAACAACGAGACGTTATTTAATGTATTTTTCAATAAAAAGTTCGGCTTAAATGTTGTTTAGTAGATATTCTTTTATTCTATTTATATTATTATGATGAAATATTTTATTCGAAAATTTTGTTGCTCTGTCAAATAAGTTGTAGATAATATCAATTTTTTGTGAAATAGGATGTGCCGATTATAAATTTAAAATCCGTGCAGAAAAAGTAAGTGTTGTGTAGCAATCAAATATAATTTTATTATCATTTTTAATTAATAACGTATCTAGAAAACTGATATTATTATTCTCTTTTATCCCGTAAGTAATTTTTAGTTTTTGATCAAAGGAATTAAAAATTAATAGCATTTCGTTAATTTTATTTGGTAGAAATACAGGTTATTAGGTCGTCAAAATATCTGTAATCAAAACTAGGTTTAAAACTTAATTTGTGTAAACAATCAGTGTCTAAATATTCCATTACTATATCCGCAAAGAATCCTGACGTTGCTGCGTCCATCGGAAGACCATAAGTCGGTTTAAAGAATTTATTGTTAAATAGAAAATATGTGTCGTTTATAAGAAACTCGGAAACGTTCACTATTTCATCAATAGAATATCTGACTTTGATGTAATTTGTTTCTGTCTTTTTTCAATACTTTCCTTATTAAAGAAAATTTTATTTTTTATAGATACATGTTCCGTTTTTTCTTTTATGTGTGAGTTTACATTATCTACTAAATTTTGTGTCAACGAATCGGCATAATGTTTATTAATTTAATTTGTATATTAATAAAATTTTCTATGTATTTTATAATAATTGTTCTTTAATTAGATAAATAAAGATAAATTGTAGATGTACCGGTATAACTGACAATACTTTTTAATAATAAATAAAAAAATGTATATTAATACATATTAATATTTGACATGATTATATTAATAGATTAAAAATTAACTACATTTACCTTTGTTGCGCATATTACAATTTTACACACATACAAAAGTATGGGTTTTAATCGATATGAATTATTAATTTCCACTTAAAAATTATATTATCTTTTTTCTATCGAAGGTGCACATGTACAACGTAAATAAAGAAATTATAATAGCATGCGGGTATTTAATAGTTTTATCGGAATTAATATCGTAACGAATTAATACTCGCGTGCATTCAAACAAACTACCGTCTTAATTGGTTTACGGCATTGAAGGAATCTGCATTACCGCCCGGGAGAAAAGCGAAAGGGCGAATCGTGCATGCGCGCGGTCGATATGTGATCTTGAGGTCGAACAGCGCCACTTGGAAAGTTTGCCGCGTTCGAACGCTCGTATATATGACGCGTAATGAACTTAAATATGCATGGGTGTTATAGACAAATGTTATATAAAAGCGGTTGGCGCGATATACTAAAAAATTCACTTTTTATTCAAAAGTGCCGGTAAACGCGTTGAAAAAAAATATTATGACTCGAAATAATATTTCGAAGCAGACGTAAGCACATTAAAATTGTATCATTAAAATTCTTGGGATGAAAACGCTAAGCTGTTATAGATATATTTATACATACTATATATGTGTGTACTTTTTTTTTCTTTCGCAACGCGCGTATACTTTTTACTGACAAAACACTTATGCGTTGACGTTCGCCAGATGACTTTCTAAAGTGACGCGTTAGCCTGAGAAATAATTTTATGGGTACATCTACGGAGAATAGTTAAGACACGTCAGCTCTTTGTAATAAACCATTATTTCTACAATGCCCACTTTTTTCTGATCGAGATTTAGATTTAACGGGAATGTTAAGTAATTCATATATTACTGACCGAGTCAATATAGAATTGAAAAATTATTTTAATTAATTAAATACAGCAGAACCCTTTTCTGATCATTGTTTAATATAAATAATTACAATAATATTAGACAGACAACATTATAAATTTATAAATCTGCAATCAGAAGTTTCCTATATATTTGATTATTTTAAATCATTTGTTAAAACAATTATTAATATATCAAAAATAATAAAATATGGTTTTGGATTGCTCTAGCAATGTTTTCTGAGTATTGCGTTATTTTTGTTCGATTGTCTTGCTATATTGATATTTTATAATTATTATAAATGCAAATTGACATATTATTGACGACAAGATTATTTAACGCTATACACATCTATTTTAAGGTATTAATTTTACTTTTGAATCCCGTTATTGCCGATTATATATAATCTTGTAAAACAGACTTTTAATAAAGTAATTTCCCTCGTAGAAATCAAAGCATGTGTGTAACGATTTTTTTGGCCAAAAAATAATATTTTCTTTTTAATTATTTTTATAGTTGTATTCATTGTTAAAATATTCAATACTTTTTTTTAATGTCGATCCACGTTTGCCCCTTTAAGAGTCAAAACCTTTCGTGAAATATTTTTATTTAAAATTTATTTCAGAGATGGATAATATTGAAATAGAGATCAATAATATCTTGGTTTTCTATAATTTACCACATTTGTTTATTCTTATCATTTCTCTCGGTCGATAACAATTGAGTGTGATCGTTTTATATAGGTATGTGTATCTAATTACATTTATATTATGCATTATTACGAGATTATATATTGTTAATATTGATTTCTTACACATTAATATTGAATGGACGTACAGAAATATAATAATATTGTTACCTGACTACTGTCCCTATGACTCGAGATTCATTTAATTAATTAAATAGATTAAATTGCTTCACCTCAGGCTACAGAACAAAAAAGAAAATTCAATTGATTTAATAATGGGTGATCTTAAAACTGATATATTACGCTAAATACAGTAATAAAATCATATTTAAGAAATTTATAAAAAGATTTATAACATAGTTCAATGAATTATTAATAATTATAACTTCATATAAATATCACAGTGTCAATTTTAATGATCATAATATAATAATAATAATATTATAATCACACAAATAAAAATAAAATTCGTCGAAATGTTCTCGTAGCGCGCGGCAAATTAATAAATAGACGCGAGAAGAAGAAGTCAGTAGCACAAAAATCGCAGCAGCACGCATATGTATGTATATAAATATCCTTGCCAGTAACTCAACTGACCCGTGACAAATACGAAATTTATTCGATTTCATTGCGCTACACGGCATTAAAGCGCCGCCGAGAAAAGAAAAACGAGGCTCACGCGCGCGACGTTCGTCGAGAATAATAAACTTTTTGGCGACTGGACGGGGAGAATTTCGACACGACGGGGAGCCTCCTATGGGATTTCGAGGTATATGCATACATGCATGCTGTTTAGAAATCGACGATCTGGAGGTGACTGTAAATTAACGAATCGACGTCAAAAAGCGCATCGGCTTTGTTACCGATAATCGGCAAAATATCTGTTATTTTTTCCTTGATTTTGAACGTTTAATGATCGCTACGGAGATACGCGCGCGTCATCTTTTTTTCTCTCTCACACAGATTACGGGCACGCAGGAAAGTTGGATTAAAAGGATAGAATAAGAGTACCAAATATTTAGTTATTTACAGATTGTTATACGATTGTGTGTTATGTATATACTTACATATACGAAATGCTAAGCGCGACTTTTGAACGTTTATCGTAAAACTTGACGATTTGAATTTCGAACTGTTTCGCGAATCTCGGTCGCTTGGATTTTGCTAAATTTTAGCACCGCTCGTTAAATATTACAAATTCGAATTTCGAGATATAAAATACACGTATAAATTTATATATAAAGAAAGTTGGAACTAATTTAATTTTAAAAATTGATTAACGTATCGTCGATATAAATATATAACTTATATATATTAAACGTTAATTAAAAAGAAGAAATCCGTAAACGTGTTCAAATAAGGAAAACCTGGTACATACTTTATTTTAATCGTACATAGGCGTTCGTTAGTTAGGAGAGTATCGCGTAACAAGGAGCTCGAATATGTGTAGCTAGTTAACGAGTAATCGAGGGTGCGATCGTCAAACGTTGGAACGATCGTTGAAAATTATTTTTTTATCGTTCTCTCTAGGTGTGTACATCTTACTTTATATTTCAGTTTTTAACGCCGATTTTTACCTCGTCTCGTTTTCTATATATATATATATATATATATATACATACGACGTCCTGCTCATTTTCACCTAATTGCTCTTTAAACGGCTAATAGATCGTTTATACAAACACGTATTATATTTTCTTTCTTCAACAAAATTTCCTATATTTCGTACTTCTCGTTATATACCTAATATACTTATATAATTATATAATTAACATTATCCACATACATAGGTATATAACTCGTGCGCTTGCGTATAAAAATATCGAGGCGCGCATATATTTTAAGTATATTTTAGAAAAGTTGCATACTACTTTGAAAAAGAAAACACAAAACAAAGTAATAATACTATTTCTTCGTTCAAACGAGACAAATAATTAACGTGTTATTCGTTTTTACGCGCTTACCGCCGGTGAAAAAATAACGACGAGAGTACGAGGATATTTTTACAGGGGCATAAATTTTTACGATACTAACATCTAAACTTAAATTTATATAAAACTTGACGGTCGGGCGTATGAAAAATATGTTATTTATTCGCCTAATTCGAGGGAAGGAGCTTCGGTTTAAAAAATAAAATAAAGTAACGGCGAAGCTTGATATTTATTTTATTTTTCTTGTTTTGTTTACGTGAATACAGTTTTTATAGTTGACAACCTATAGAAGAAATAAAGGGAAGACCCGTTCAAGAGTATCTGGGTAGTAAATTTTCACCCTTCCCACACGCGTTATAAATTTAGCTTCGCCTTTCAATATCGTAAGATGCGATTTTGTCTTGTCTCTCTCTCTCTCGCTCTCCCTCTTTCTTATCCGCTATACGTCATTCAGTTCGTCCTTATTTTTTTAAGGGAGGATAACCGACTTTTCTATACTTCGTGACCTCTCGTTCAAGTCTCCGTATCTCTCGATAAACGGTATCGGTGGAAGATAATGCAGTACTCGAGTGACGGGAAATCGATGTACACAAAATAATTTCGAACTCTCGCAATATCGTATAGTGTTTTTCGTTTTATTTTCACCTGAGAATGTCTTAGTAGTCAGTAGCAGACTGCCGAATTATCGAAAAAGTTACTTTACTTCACTTAAAAAAATATATTTTTGATCTAAGCGGAATTCTTCTTATACATGACTCAAGAAGAAAATACGGTTTATCCAATACCGATTTCTTTATGATTATTTTTGGGTTATGCTATCTCATTTTTTACAAAAAGAAATTCCACTCGATTATAAAAGAATCCGTTTGATTGCAGAAGAATCACGTTCAAGCAAATAGATTTTCTTCTTGAGGCATATTTAAGAATTCATCTTAGATAAAAAATATATTATTTTTTCAGTGTGGAAAAATTTCTATATCTTTAGAAGGTCAGTAACAAATTGAAAAAAATTTGAGTAATATTTTTGCGGATTTTGGCAGTCTGTTACCGCGTTAGTAAAAGTTTATAGTAAAATTTACTCAATTTTTTCTATCCGTGCATCAATTTAATATATTTCAGGTGAAATAAAAACAAAAAATACTATACGATATTGCAAAAGTTCGAAATTATTTTGTGTTACCATGTAACTGAAAGTTTAGTAAAATTTACAGAGGCTTGGTAAAATTTAGTGAAACTTTTCTCTCCGTGTAGAGGAGAGAGCAATAAAATTGATCATATGCGTAGTTAAAGGTATACATATACGAACGTTGCAAAGTGTAAAAGGTAACGCTACACCCTTCAAATATTTGAATGATGTTGAGATTGTGTTACCTTGAATCGACAAAGAGACACGTCTACACTTTGTTTCCAAGCGTCATTTATCAAATTGGTGACAACGCCACGAGCCACGAAAGTTAAGTAGGCGATCTATAGACACATCAATGGAAATCGCGTGGTGATTGTTTTCAACGATTTTTCATTTTTACCAATAATTCTCTTTGATTGCTAATTTAATACACTTTCTTTTTGTTATTCAAGGATCTATGCAGTCGGTTGACTGTATTATTTGGAAAGTATAATACAACGTGTAATAAAATTTTTTTGTTTAATTTTATACTAACAGATAATTATAAATACTACATTATTTCCTATATATAAGGTTAAATTATCTTTTTCCTTGTCGTACACATAAGAACCGTCACGATTTACTTTATCAAAAGCTTAACGAAAATCTACTCCATCTCCGACTAAGATCGCGCATTCGTACAAACAGGGCGTGGACAATATTTATGTTCACTGCTCGAGATATCCCCGAATCACTGCATGACCGTCGGTTTTTTTTCCCCTCATTCGTCTTATTATTCTTTCCGAAAAATACGATCGTGCCCTATGTAACGAAAGAGAGAAAGAGACGGCGCGGTCGGAAAGATCGGAAGATGTACGAGGACCTCGAAGGTGGAGAGAAGTCGTTCGATTCGGTGACGTAGGGATAGAGAAGTCGATGCGATGCGATAGCATCGCGTTTGGGTTTATTGGATGGGACTTTTTTTTTCTTTTTCTTTCTTTTGGTTTCCGAGACCAAACGCGTGCGAACGTCGGAATATACAAGCTCGCCGAGGCAATTAAGGTGAGAATTTCGTATGGTATTTCCGTCACCTTTTTTCCCTTCGCTTCATTATACCTGTTTATCATTGATTTTTTGATAATTATACTTGTCACCTAGAAGGAGGAAGAATGATATCCCATGAATCCGAGTATATCTACTCATTCTTAATGGTTGGTTTGAAATTATCTTTAAAAACTAGCTCGCCACGTGCGGCCTTAAGGCCACAGTCACTCGCTGCTTCGGAGCTCTGGATCGAACGGTTCGCTTCGCGACGAGTTAAATCTTGAGCTCCTCCGTAGCGATGCAAGGCATGCAAAAAGCATAGCTAAGGCATGACCGTGTAAACCTCGCGCTTCATCACGCAGGTTAAAGTGTTTCAGTGCTATGTATCTGAAAATAGGACCATTATCTAATTACATTATGCCTAAGTTACCCTGTAAATCTCAAGAAAATCGATCAAAAATTACATAAATCCATACATACATTTTAGGGAGGGCCTCAAATCAGTTCCAATACGCATACATTTCTCTTAGAACCCATTATCTATAGATACTATAGTATATTTTGATGCATCACGCATTTCCCGTGTAGCGGTCGTGCCTAAAAAATACCAATTAACTGTATTGATCGGATTATTTATATACTTTAAAAAACGGCAGAGGTCTGTTTCTGCACACAGGAATTAAACATATAATGTTTGTGCACAAAAATTCTGCACTTTACTTTTATGCACGGTGCACAAATATTTTACAAAATAATTTAAATTAATAAAAATAATCGTTTATTTTGTGCACATAAAAATTGTCCACATAAAAATTGTACACATAAATATTTTTTTACTCTTATTTTGATGTGCATAATATTTACGTGTACAATTTTAATGTGCACAATTTTTATGTGCACAATTTTTATGTGCACAAAATGAACGATTATTTTTATTAATTTAAATTATTTTGTAAAATATTTGTGCACCGTGCATAAAAGTAAAGTGCAGAATTTTTGTACACAAACATTATGTGTTTAATTCCTGTGTGCAGAAACAGACCCCTGCCTAAAAAACGATATATGTTACTTTTGACTCTAATTCTGATGACTTTTACTATCCGGTACGTGCTTTCATAATTAACGTATAAAAAAATATTTTTCTCGCTTATATAAAATTGTAAATATAGCAATTGAAATTTAATATTCCTATAAAAATATAGTAAAAACATTATAATATTTAATTTAATTTTTATTGCGTGTTGATTAGTTTTAGTATCCCAGCACTCGGTCAATATCAAGAAGTAATTAAATTTCACGTAATGAAAATACGGCTAATGTTCCGTCGATCCCAAGTGTACGTATACCTACATATATATATATACACATATAAAAATAAAAGAAAATGTATAAATACTGTAATATAGCGATGAGATAGGTCCACATGCGTGATGAAAATAACAATTTTAATAATGGTAAAGTAAGTATGTAAATCTTTAAAAGACAGTATATAGATGTACATATATAGTTAATCGTGAAAATGCAAATAAACATTCAGATTCTTAAAATTCATGAATAATATATTCACCATTTTAAGAGAAGTAAATAACCGTGTGGTGGTAAACTTGTTTATAGGTGATAAACCGGAAGATCGCGTTTATATATTGAAAATACAAAAAAAGAAAATTCATCCATTAAGAAATTGTTTTTTGAGGTGTGTGCGTGTGTGTGTGTGTGTGTGTGTGTGTGTGTATGTGTGTGTGTGCATGTGTGCATGTGTGTGTATCCGGTATCCGTTAAACAGGAAGAATTTAATACGGATAAAAAATCGACTTGTCACAGAAAACTCTTACTGATTTTGCGCGATACCGATTAGTCGATTATAATCATATGCTAATATATTAGCGAGAAGAACGGGATTTAATAATATATACCTAAAGCAAATTATAAATCAATTTGCGTATACAATATGAATCACATCCGTAATTTTTAACCGAATTATTTTGCTCTTTTGCTCTATATCCAAATATAGATGTATTCAAAAAATTAAATAAATTTTTAATTAAATGTAAAAAGTTTCAATTGTGGAAACTATTGTAATTTAATCGTAGAATGGTTTGTAAATTCAATTTTTACTGGCGTTTGTATTAAATTTTGAAGTAGTCTCGAATAAATTATGTTTGTGTAGCTTTTAAAATAAATTTATCTTTTAATAAATTATATATTTTTTAAAGCAACAATTCGTTAAAAAATATTATTTTTAAAGGAATAAAAATTTATGAATTATAATTTGAAGTTTCTGATTTAAGAATCAATGGATAATGAACTTAAATTTTTATTCAGTTGACGGTCTAAAAGAGTCGGTTAGGTGTACACTACATTTACACTAACGCAGAAATTATATTACACTTTCGTTGATTTATATACACACACCGGTATGTGAACCGACTACGTATTTGATAATTCTTTGTAGGTTTACTAATTGCAATTTACATAATCCAACTTCTAGCGAATAAGTTTGCTTTAAAGGGTAGAGCGATATTGTTTTTCTTTTCTTTTATCTTAATGAAAGATAATAATTGTTTTTACGCAATGCATGGTATTGCAATTTTAAAAATATTATTACTTAAACATCAATTTATTTATATGAACGTTTGTCGAGTAAATTTATATATTTAAAGCCCTCGCGTTTATGATAAATGTGTCTTAAAAAATTATTTTATATAATAACTTTATTAACTTAGAGGAAAGATGTGTAACCCTCAACTCGTTTGGTATAGTGCGCGCGTATATTGATTGGACGTTTATCCACGCCGTAAACAATGTCGTCGCGACTATCATCGCTCGTGACTGAAGAATTCAAAGAAAGCAGATTGAGTTCTCTTGCTCTCCTACCAGCGCACGGTGCACTGGCCATGCCGATGAGTTACCTATCTACTACATATATGTACAAACTAGAAGTAGAGCATATGGATCTCCTTTAGTTAAATATAAAACAATATAACCAATAATAAAATGGTTAGAAATTATAAAACTGTAACAATGAGGCTCACCGTAAGATTCCGTGACCAAATTACTATACAGTTTCTTAAATTCAAATGAAACTTTCAAAATTTAGTCCAACATTCCTCTCCGTACACATCACGTACTTGTATATACAAATACGATATATACGTATAATAATATAATATAAAGGCCGATCTCAATCAAAAAATTTACGAGTTACTTCGAGCGTTTAAAGGTAAAATAAAACGCGATACATGAAGATATCACGTTCAATTTTGGTCGTCCGAGTAAGGTTATACAAAAAAAGAAGCAGAACCTTCGACAAAGTATAATAAATTGGGAGCGGCGCGACTTTCACGCACGTCCAAGAAATTCGAGTCCTCAAATACGCTGGACTAAAGACTTGAAACGCGTTGTCCTGGTGGTACAGTTGACTCTCGGATGACTTTCATTGCGCAGTTTCGTCGTCCAATCCCCTCGTAAATCTGCGCTCGATCTCAATTTCGGATGTCACGCGGTGGTGCGAGATCGTTAAATTCGAGCACGATCGGTTTCCTTTTGCGCGCGGGTAACAGTTGCATTTTCGACAATCAAAAATACACAATCACGAAATAACGAACAATTATTTCAATTACTTGAATTACGCATTCTCTTCATTCTCGTCATTACTAAATACATGGATCTTTACATTCGAAGAAAAACGTTGCTTATGAACATTTTAATAATCGTAAATATTTTTAATGCATAGACGTCAATTATCTATTTATTTATTTAACACTAAGATTATTCAATAAGTAAAGATATAAACGTAATACGTTTATACACATAATGTTGTTTAATAATCGTAAAATTTTTACAGACATCACTTCGGTACTTAATAATTATATAATTCAGCATATCTAAATATAAATGCTAAATAATGTTCAACTCTTGTTCGTGATAAATTGAATAATCGTAATACGTTTAACAAATCGTTATACGTTCAACATTTAGATAATTCAATCGATATAATTCAATAAAATAATACGATTGAGTGATAAATATAACAACGCAGTTGCATTGCTAAAAATAACTTGGTTCTCTCAATATATAATTTATTTATTATTCAATATGTTTATTAATTAATTTGATCTTTACGAGACGCGAGTAATACCAACGTTTCTGACACTGTACAATTAATATATTAATATATTTTTTCTCACACTTGTACAGATTAAATTCTACTGATTCGGCAAATATTTATTTTGCAAGAGAGTAATACATTATACGTTCGATACCTAAATAAACGCGTACAAGTCGGAGTAACGTCCATTTTTTCTTTTTACAGGTATATATAGGAAATAAAGTGAAACACATGTTCACGGGCGTTATTATCACTCGAAATAAAATTTTATTCTGCAATACCAATGACATTTACACTTGACGATATCGTATTTAGTATTATATCTTAAGAAACATTCGACGATTTCGTATAATAAAAATTAACACCGTGAATGGCATAGCGTTATCTTTGAAAAAAAATAAAAGGGAAAATAACTACGAATTCGATGTATCTTCTTATCGACGAGCCGATCCACAATATGTCCATGGATTTCGAAAGGACACTCGTTTATATACAAGATTCCGTCGACGTTACGAGCCAGGAAGAACAAGGTATTATCCATTCTTAGATAAACTCGAGCAATATTACATTCCGAAAGTGATTAAACATCTATGCACTGGGTGCCAAAGAAGGGGAAAAATCGGTTATATCGTATGTGCGTGTGTACATACACGGACAGAAATTTTGTATTAAAAATTACTATAGTTTCTAGTGAAGAAGTCACAGACTGACAAACTGGGAAAAATTACTATAGTTTATATTAAAATATAGAAAAGTTATAGTAAATATTACAAGAATTATAGTAAATTTTATTATAATCTATAGTAATTTTTACTGTAAACCACACTAATTTTTCTCAGTTTGTCAGTCTGTGACTTCTTTACTAGAAACTATAGTAATTTTTAATCTAAAATTTTACTTATTACTTTTTCGTAATTTAGGATAGCAAAGCTGCCAAAACTAGGAGAGCTGCTGTACTAAAGGTAATGTACTATATTTGTCCTTCACATAAGTACAGAAGATGCCAGAAATTAAATTAAAGACTATTAAAATTCAAAAAATTACTATCTTAATAGTAAAATTTTGGGAAGTTATGGTAAATATTACAAAAATTTTAATAAAGATTAATAGACTTTCAGTAAATGTTACTATAAAGTATTGTCATTTTTATTACACTTAAAAATATATATTTTTGATCTAAGAAGGATTATTCTTAAATATGTCTCAAGAACTTTTTGAGTTATGTTATATCATTTTTTAGAAAAAGAACATTCCGCTCGATCCGTTTGATTACAGAAGAATCACGTTGTAGCAAACGGATTTTCTACTTGAGGCAAATTTAAGAAGATTTCCGCTTAGATTAATATTTTATTTTTCTGTGTATGATTTTTTTCTCAGTGTACATATACATATATGTGTGAAATCGAAGATGAAAAAAATAAATATTGCTATAACTGTGGGAATATGTTTTAGAGGTGTCTAGTAGTTCTCCTGAATTTTTTCAGATTTTTCCGGGGCCATTATTTTAAGTTACAGAGAGTCAAAGTTGACATTTTAGCACTTTTTTGCATTGTATCATAAAGTATACTTTATATGATTTACATAAATACACTGAGAGAAAAGTTGTAGTATATTTACCAAAAGCAATTAAAGAAATTTCAGAGTACTCGCGAATTAATCGACATTGAATTGGTTATGAATATATCGAATAAGAGTATATCGTCTTAATTAGTATTCGAAAACTTGATTCATTTTGAAAGTCAATATCATCATCGCTCGCGAGATACATACACCCTATAGACAAGCTGCATCAATACATATACATTCTCATTTACCTCGGTTAAAAGTAGTCCAATTAACAAGGATTTACATTTACATCGATTTACTCCGTGTAAAGATAGGTATATGTATAGGTACATTAATAATAACCAATTCTTTGAATGTCCATACCTTTTCACCGTCAATGATCCTTTAAATATTATAATTTTCGATGGACAATGAGCTAGCCGCAAGAGTTGACAACCCGTTCACTGCGGTCGTGTATATAGGAGAAGAACCACCATCACCACCACCACCACCAGCATCCACTACGCAATTCCATAGAGTTTCCAACGTCCTTTAACTGCTAAATGAAACATTTAACCCGGAGGGTCCGCGCGTCGCTAAGTAATTACCAAGGTATTAAAAGCTCCCGGTGAGAAACCAGCCGACGAGAATAGTACACCCGACCAAGAGAAAGAGAGAGAGAGAGAGGGGGGGGGATGGGAGGAGGAGGAGGAGAGCAAGTTTTTCAAGAAATTCAAGAGAAATCTCATAAAACGTTAAGTTCATAAATTATATATACGGACGCGTCGAGAGATCCAGAAAAAAGGTACTTGCTGTTTGTGTGTATAGGAAACGATTGATTTATTAAATCATATGGTGTATGTGTATGCGCAAACACGTTGGACGGTAACCGGTAAAACAGATGATGAATCAATGAAAAAATTTATAAATTGGAGGGTGGAAAATGTATGTATACGTATAAACTTATCAAGTCTATTTCTCGATTATGTAATTCAACTTTCACGTATATCTACGATACCGTGAATTTACGTAAGTGTTCTCTCTAAATTCTCTAAATTTTTCACTTTTTGAACTAGTTAAAAGTGCTTCGAGTGAAAAATCACTTTTCGTGAGAGTGACCAAAATTACTTTTGACTAAGGATGATTTATTCACTTTTCAAAAAGTGAAAAGAAACCGTATCAAGAAAAATTTATTTTGTAGCGGGTTGACGGGTCACATTTTTCTATTTTTTTCTATTTCAATTACCATTTTAGATATTTTAATTTATTAAATATATATTTTCTGGAATTAAATAGAATACATTAAATAATGAAAAAAATCTGCACCGGACGTCGGGATTCGAATCTGCTGACCCTTCGCGTAAAAGTCGGGAACGCGTTTCGAGTAATGCCGGAACTTTATTAACATTTATTGCATTATTCCGTTATTAACACGAATAAACTAATACGTCAGTCGGCTTGTAAGTAAAATAAGCATATTTCTGTCGATTCAGATTTGTCAAATACGTTAATTAGTTGTATAAAAGTACAGTATAATAAGCGACCTAAACTATAATTGAGAATCAGGTATCACCTCGAAAGATTCGATAAAGTTAACTATACTGTGAAGTAATTTTAGATAGAATGTTATAACCGCGCATTTATTGAAAGTCGTATATTATAATAATTGGTCCAAGTGTGCATAAGTCATTTATTAGAAGATTTCACTGTTTAAAAAGTGTCATAATATTAAAAAAGAGAATTTTCACTGTTTTACTTCGAGTCATTTAAATCACTCTTTACTTACGAGTCACAAAATTGACTCTTTTACGAATTATTTTCTAACAAAAGTGAAAAAAATCACTCTTCGGAATTTAGAGAGTTGGTGAACAATATTGTATCGCTCATTACATATATGTCACTGATTATTTTACTATCCACCATTTCTTTTTTCGGTAAAAATGACAATTTTGTTTTTCCATTATTTATATATATATAAAAATTAGCCGGGTTAAAGATATTAAGTAATTACCCAATACATGTGCGCTCTGCCTAGATAAATAAATTACTCAAACTTGTTTTGCTTTGATCAAGTTTTATTCGGTTTGATAAAGTGCGATTCGAACCACGCTTATATATATATATATATATATATATATTTTATACACGAAAATTTTTTTAGAAATTCAAACGGTAATTATCATGTTAAATTTTGAAAAAAATTCGTCTTTGTTTAAATTATGATAACTTTTTGCTGAATTGAAGGCCAGTAATAATCTACAGACCGGTAAAAAGTGTTCTGTCTTCTGAAAAACATTTCCAGTGTGTACCCAATTGAAAATGCATTTTAAAATGTTGATCGGGCCACTTGACGTGGAATGTTCCATATATGTATAATAAACTGCCTCTATAGAATATGCAATATTCTGACTAAATGAAGACAAAACTGTTTGAGCATATACCTTGCGAGCTTATTTCGACATATAATATTACAACCGCAAACAATACGGTAAAGATGTATTCTCATGTGTATAACGACACTCGTTGTGCATCATAAATAACGATATATTTAACGCACTAGACACAATACATATATAGTTCTAATATACTCAAAGTCGATTGTCTATTAGCCATCAAGCTTTGGAATAGGAAATTTTAACTGCCCGTATAACACACGCACACACATACACGCGTATTTTACGATTAACTCAGAAGAATATATATATATATATATATATATATATATATACGCGCCCAACCGTTTGGAGAAAAGTTTCAAGGGAATAGTTGAAACTTTTCTTATTACTTTTGTAACCACGGGGAGATTTTTATTAGATTTTAATTATAGTTTCGTTTCACGTTTGATATTGATATATATTATATATATGTTATATATAGAGCGCACTTTAGAATGCGCTCGCGTGCGCGTGAGTGCAGGGTGTATATACGCGCGCCGTGATTTACATTGCACGTGATATTATTCATAAGGAAATTCCCATTATAATGGAAGTGTCATTTTTTAAGAGCCTCGAGCAGGAAATAGATAACTATATGTAATTCTTTTTTTTATAATACACACACACACACACACATACACACACAGATATATATATATATATATATATATAAAGAAAGAAAGACTCTAATTTGATTTAGCTGCGATGGTAAATACAGTTATTACGCTGATAGATCGCGTATAAATAAACGGGATCGCTCGTTTCCCTTTTCCCTTTTTAATATAATATAATATTAAAAACTTGTATTAGCTTCATAAATTACGTTCCCATTTGAATTTGACGTGTTTTATATAGCCGTAGTGTATTCAACAATTCGACCAGTGGGGTTTTAGAATTCGAAGTTGTCAGACTCGATTGAACGAAAAAGCTTATATGTAACGGGTGTTTATAACTAGATCAACTTTCTAATAACAATACTATACGGAAAATTAAAACGTCCAAGTCTGCATATTAACTACCTATACGATCGCATATTTTGAACGAGAATATTCTTTGGAGATTTTTTATATCTACAAAACAACTCGAATAATCCGCTCATCCGCCGTATACATAATTAATTATATAAACTTATTTTCTCCTCTCTCGTTTTAACGATCCCCGATCGAATTTTACACCGATTTTCCTAAATTTCTAAATGACTCGCATAGCACTCGGCTAATAAAACAATATACGCGGCTTTTATACATATATATATATGTATATATATATATTACGAATCGCGATTTATACGCACATATTTAAATATGTACGGAAGGTATAAGGCTTCGAGGTACCACTTGGAGGAGGTTATAATGTCGTATTATAAATTCGCGGAGGCTAATGGAGCATATATAATAACCGGAAAATGCATTCTCCGTGTGTCTCCGGGACCGGGACAGTTTGATCCGCTACGGAACCGACGATCGGTCTGATAATAATATATACCTATATATTCTGTGTGTATATCATTCGTACATAACTACACGAATACGAATCGTAAATCGAAGGAAATTTTCGGTTTCGGGTGTATATGTACCTGTTGAACCGTGAGTGTGAGGTAACCGTTCGACAATACGCGTTTTCATTAATTTATGATGATCGATCGTCGTTTACCTTGTTATTATTTGGCAAAACAGTGGTACGCCGTACGTTTTCTCGACGAAATTTTAATATTCATTGCGTACACAGACAAAATTTTATCAAAATTATTATTACTGGAAAATTCTTATATAAAAATTATATAGAATGTAGAATGGTGAACGGGGGATGTGCATTCACTCCGCAGTCTAAAAATTATTTACTCATTTTAATTTTTACAGAGCATCGGAGTCACTTTTATAGTGCCGTAATGGTTCAAGTATTTCCTTCACAAAACTCTTCCGCAACGAACAGAAATTAGGTTATAACTATAATGTACTATATTAAAATATTTCCGTAAAATTGGATTAAAATTAAAATTGTCCACTCTGTGTATCTAAATTAAATACGTTTATTTCGGTATTTGCAGGTTTCGATCTTTTGAAATCGTTTCTTTGGCCATCATCGAACTTTCCAAATAAGAAATAACATTTACACTTACCATCATAGCATAATACCAATTTCGGTTGTGGACAAACAGTTAAATTAGCCTTCTTTATTTTAAACTTAAGTTTTTAGTTCAGAAAGATTATATTGATTATATACATATAGGTTACAATTTTTAAAATTATTTCTTACAATGATATTATTTGAGTAGAAAATTAAAGTGCGCAACGGTTAAATTACTTGTGGCATATTGTATATTAATATTCCTTACGCGTTTTTTAAAAATTATTTTAAAAATATCAACGATTATCGTATTGTCCCAGGTATACCGTGAATTTCATGGTAATTTTTACGACGAAATTTTTTTCGTGTACGTTTAAAAAAAAGATAGAGAAAAGAAAAGAAAAGAAAAGAAAAGAAAAGGAAAGAAAAGAAAATGTAATATCTCTTGTTCGCTTAAAGAGGAGCCGTGTGTCTTAGCGATTACAAGCGCGAATTCCAGAACACAAGACGCAAGCGATATTTATTACAAGTTGTAAGGAGCTCTACATCACCACCGTAACTTCGCTGTATATGGCCAGCTAACTCATAAAGCATCGGTCGCGTTGTAATCCACCAAGGCGGTCTCTGTATCTCGAAACTGCAGTGTATACCGTCTTTGTATATGGGTACGCATTCGTTAAAGAAGTGCCAATGTTACCGGGACGGCCTGCGAACCCTATGCATCATTCCTGCCGGGAGATCTCCGAGGTGGTCAATATTCTCTCGAGAAAAATCAGGTAATTCTGTATTATATATAGGTATAGATATATATACTACAATTATCACGATTCAATCAATACAATTTACTTGATTAACCGTACGTCCTTCCTACATTGTCTAAACATCGCAATTTCACGAAATTAATTTTAAATCATTTTAATTTTAAAATCGCATACACGCCAACAACAATTCAACGTAATTTCACGCGTTTATATACTTCACGAGTTGCACGCGTTTATTTCAAAACTGTTGAGAGTCTGCTCGAAAGATCAAAGGATGGCAAATACGTTGAAATCGTAAATTTCACGCGTGTAATTTCGTTCAAATGTAACGAAATAAGAGTTTAACAGCTTTTTCAACTTCCCGAGTTAATTTTTATATAATATTGTTCGAACTCTCAACCTACTTTTCACTCTAAACTTTCCCTTTAACAAAAAAAAAAAAAAAAAGAAATCGTAGATTTCGCGCGGAAAGTAAATTATTCATTGTGATTGTAAATTACATACGTATACACAATTGTCGAAAATACAATGTGTCACACCAAACAAAAAAACAAAGAAATATAATGAAGGGGCGCGTGTCGCGCACCCGAGGCAAGTATGGGTACGGGGCACTAGCCTAGCATATACAGCTAAAACGAACTTCCGGTTTTGACTTTTATTTATTTTTAATAGAAATATTTCTTTATCCGTTTCAATTTGAGTCTCCTAATAAACCTTAGTTTTTTTTATGTTTTCTACAAAATCTTCATAATTTGCTTCGAAACTTCTCGTTTGGTATATACATATACGTATACTTAATGAATAGCAATTACGACGCAGTTCGCGCGTGTATAATCGTAAATAGCAAATTAAAAAACGAGACAATAAAATTAACAATTCACCGTTATTACGCGTTTAACAATTTAGATAAACGAGATTCTTATTACAAGATCATCAATCTCCCGGTGTCGACGGGTACGCTTGCAAATATAATAATGATAATCTTAGGCGCAATATCTTACGCGGTAATGAAGAAATCGGCCGCAATTCGCACCTTTCCGCGAGAAGTAGCATGCAGCCCGCGTATCTGTGCGTGCGCGCGTGTGCGCGCGTGTCTGTGTATACATATATAAATGCCGATTTCTTCGGTAAGGGGATTTATGACCCCGGAACGGCCGGCGATATAAACACGAGCATTATATGAGGTTCGTGGTGCATGGCACTTCTAAAACTGAAATTCCACCTCCTACCTCCTACCTCTTCTTTGACGCGTTGTCGGGCGCACCAAGATAAAGGCATAAGTGTGTATTTTAGTACTCTCCTGTTGTGTATATCTATAAAATACCGCGCTCCTCCTCTCTTTTTTCTTCTTTAGTTTAACACCGCTACGCGTGAAATTGGAGGATCGATTTCTCATGGGACCCCGTGGTTTCTTCCTTCCTCTTCTTCTTCTTCTTCTTCTTCTCCTTCCTCTATCTGCTTCTTTATTTATAGCGAGATTAAGTGTTTATTAATGCTACTTATGCAGAAGAGATACGAGTAGGTTTCCTTTTCTAATTCGTGGTCGAGTTAATAATAGATTAAATTTGATTACGTAAATGCTGATTGAGATACTGTAAGTATAATTTTGAAATATATGGAAATAGATCCTCACCCGATATACTCACGATTCTTCAATTTGTATATACTTAAGGTAAACACGCGTTAAACGGAATTCTTTAAAATATATTCCCTATACAATTGACAATTATTTTTTTAAAGCAATATATTACGAAACATAAAAAAACTATACTTAGGTACATATGTGAAACACATAGTCACCAAGCACTCGTATAGGTGACAAGGGGACAGTTGAACGCGAGACGCTTCCGTAATTTATAATCACCATGAGACTTTTCTCTCTCGGTCACTCTCCTTCTCCGGCGGTGAATTCATAAATAGTGAAGGCGGGTATAAGCGCGCGTGGCTCAAGTCTCTTTCCTCACCGGAATGCGGCTACTTAGACGCGCAACATTTTTCATTTCTGTGGCGTCGAGTGACGAATTTATGCGAGAACGCGCACCTAACAAAACTCACTTTTTCCCTCATCTTCCTCATCTTCCTCATCTCTCTCTCCCTTTTGCTTATATATATATATATATATATCTTATAGACACGAGAAAAATTTAAAGAAAAATTCACCAAAGAGTGTTTTCTAATTTACTTTAGTCGAATTTGTTGTATAGGTTATTGTCAATTTTACTTATATTTTAACCCTTTGAGATATCTAATTTTTGGGATCGCTGATTACAATTCTGAACCCAGATTTTTGAGTTGATATTGAATCTGTACTGATATTTCATAGCTTTCTAAAAATTAAAAATATATTTCAAATTATAGCTAACATTTTGGATCCGCCAATTTGGATTTTCAAAATCTGAATTAAAATTCGTGATCGCAGCGACCTAAGAAACTTCTATGTATCAATTTATATAAAATTGGTAACGATTACATCAATAATGCAGTATATTTATTGCAAAATATTTTTTCCAATTTTTTTGGTTTGCACAATATTAACAATTTATAATAAAATATTTGAAAAGTTCGTTTTCGAATTCTAATACTATAATATCCCACGATCATATAAAACGACGAAAAACCCTATGGTTATGCTATAAAATCGTAGAAAATTTTAATGAAAAGGTGGGAAGGTGTATTCCCGATATTCTCCCTACCTTACCGACAAACGCGATGATTGGTAATAAATTTGTAAATAAAACCGTGTGTGCAAAAATAAAGTGCCTTCGTTTGACAATAATCTAATTGTGTGCTGAATTTCAGACTAAAATATTATTGCGTTTTTGAGAACTACCCCTTACCAACAAACGTGAGAGATTTCTCAAAAAAACAATAATATTTGAATCTGAAATTCAGCACACAATTAGATAATTAGATAAATTATTGAAAATTCATAAATTAATGCAATTCTTTAATATTCTATATCCAATTATTTACAAATTCTAAGTCGGTAAGGTAGGAAAAGTAAAAATGATGTTCGTAACCCCCGCAACGAAATTCTTTGGTCAATTTGACGATTAATGCACAAACGTTGACACGTATCATTAAAATAACGAGGAATCGAAAAAAAATAGAAGTTTAGTTAATGTTTGTACGTAATTCGTATACAAATGGATCTTGAAATACCTACCGAAATGTTGTCGAGATTTACCAGGCGCATCATCTCATTATACTTGCTAAAATGATCCGAAGACGCAAGATAACGTACGGGGAATAAATTTAACGCTACTTCTCAATATATGAGGTATTAGACAGGTTTAAGATACGCGCTCTTAAGTAAGTCTTCGGTATATCGCTAACACTGTACGCGGCGGACAAATAAAAGATAGCGGAACTCGGTTGAAAATTATTTTATCATTATTATATTCATCTATATATATATATATATATACATTGCATAAATCTATTGACATATTCTCCACCTGTAGACGTACATTTATATAAGCAGATAATTGTATCGTATATTCGATTAGACGTACTTAAATTTTAAAAAACTGTTTGGAAAAATAAAATATATATATATATATATATATATATAGACTACATACGTTATTTACATTTTTTTAATATTTTAATGATAATTAATCATTTATCTGTTTCCGTATTTTTTTTATACATTGTACTGGCAAATAACGTATACGTACTATTTATATATATTTATTTATTTATATATATAGATAGATGAACGTTTTATCGATCGTAAATGCGAGATTATTTTTATAAACGTATAACTTTCAACAATTTTATATACTTTTACATATAAATATACTAACAAATTGTTTTATTTATATTTGGTATCGTTTTAAAAATTAAGTGCCTATGGACATTGTCAAACAGTTGACGAGCAGATAAACAATAAAATTTCTGTTTTTTTTTAATTTTATGTGTTTTTTTTTACATAAAATTTCTATTTTAAGTTTCAAATAATAAATAATATCTTGTTGTACATTATTTATAATAACATACCTAAAAAGAGAAATATTAAGTCTATAGTGAAAGCACAAAACTGTATTTTTTTAAAATTTTATAATAAAGGAAACTCGATGCGCATTCCACGTAATAAAATATATGATCGAATTTTCCTAATCGACACGGAATAGATAGAAAGTAAAAATAAAATTAACAAATTCTTCGTGTCGTCGTTCATCATTCATATTTCATACTGTACCTAGTTCTCTCAGCTTTACTATATATATATATATATATATATATATATATATATATATATATATATCCAAAGCTCGTATACATATAGTAGCAACACGCGTAGAAAAAGTAATAATTTGCTCACGAGTTAAACACGAAAAGAGAAGAAAAAGTATAAAAAGATAAAAAGCATCGCAATTGAGAATCTATGATATATCAGGATTAAAAGGGAAACTTCCATTGGTAGTCTCTTGTCGGGCAGAGATTTGTATCTCGGTCCCTGGTAGTGCCTACGCGCACTTTAACCAGCCACGTAGCCTTGGATAATAAGGATATTTTGCATACATTATCGACTAATGGAGGCAGTAAAACTGCCCTCCTGTATCGCCACCGACACTTTAGTCAGCCTTATATATCTATATAAATATGCGTAGAGGACCCCTATATACTTTGGAATGTCGAGAGACAAAGAGGAAAGTCTTAGAAAAAAAAGTGTTTTTTATATAGAAACTTGTCGAGTAAACACGTTTTAATTGATCACGATAATTCATCGCGATAATTCGAGTTGATTAACGCACTTGCCGAATACACTGCGTCCGCGAAGTATATTAATCGTATTGATCGGTCGATCGATCTAAAATTTCTAATACGCGTAAATGTAAATTCAAAATTGACCAAAAAAGTAACGAAAAATCTCGAAATAAACCGATAATTTATGGAAAATTCATAGTTAACACCTCTTACTTTTTAAGTTTCGAGAGAAGAGAAAAAAAAAGTTAACTTAATCATGGAGTTTCTAGTAAGTAATTGGAAATGTGTAAATTAATATTAATAAATAAATGAGTTTTTCGTATACGCGTCGCGACAAAAAATGTCAGCAAATCCGGTTCGACAAAAGTAAACAAGAATGTAAAGTCCGGCGTTTCATTCGGTAAACTAAAATCTCCAAGATCGTTAATTGATTCCAATCGTTTATTTCTCTCGTAACGTAATAAGTTTCATCTTTCTCTCCTCAGTTTCGAATATAGTGTTTTATATTCATTTTATTAACAAGTGCGTGAGGGAGAGAGAGAGAGAGATGAAGAAAGAATATAATAATTTACGATTATTACCAAGTTTATTATGAGAATACTGCATCTTTTGCATCTTCTCACCGTCCGGCGGGTTATATACGCGGCAACGGAAAATCTACACGACGAAGATCGTTAAAGATCCGTTGCGTAACGAAGATGAATTTATTAACAGTTTTTTTCCTATACCAACGGCCGGAAAAGAAGGTCGGTGCAATTTCAATAGAAATATTAGTATAAAACGCCCAGATTCCATATATATATATATATATATATATACACACAGGACACGTGTAAACGTATAATAACGAAGAATCGTTTCGTTGCAGATCCATTTGGATTGGAAATCGTTATTATATATACCATTTGATATCGTAAGAACGTTCTCTCGTCTTCGTAGTCGCACCACCACTGTACAATAAAAATTTTCCCATTTGCTTTTGCGTATTGAGAATTTGGTGGTTGACTTAAGACGTTGCACATCCTAAAGCGACGTGCACTTTTCGCCGAAGCGAATTTATATATCGTCGCAGTTTTATATTATACCACTTGAATCCTCTTACGGGTTATACATACATTACTCGAACTAACGTGCTTCTTCTTCTCTTTCTCTCTCTCTCTCTCTCTCTCTCTCTTCATGACTGCAAATGCGCATCCTGAAATCGTAGATAAGCGCGAGGAAAGGATGGGACGGAGGGGAAACTTTTCACTTTTACGATGTTATTGCATTTTTAACCTTTTAAATAAATATTTCACTCGAGGAGACCAAGTTGAAAAATGGAAACACTGCCTAAAAAGATAAAATCAGCACGTTGCCACCAAAGTGAAATAACATTAATTTTTGCTTCTCGGTTAGTTCAACAAACAAGTTTACACAGGTAGTCATTCAATTACTTTTCCTACTGTGGAAACTGCCGAAGAAAATGATGGTTGTGTGCACGCATAGTCGCATTCAATCACACTGTACTGCACCGCTAATACACTTCGATCTCTTCGTCCTAAGTATAATATACCCGTAAAACGTTTGAACCTATACAAATCGGTAATGAGGATTTCGTGAGAAAGAGGGAACCTGCAAGTGTGCAGTATACATATACCTATATATATATATACATGTAGAGGTATAGTAACCACGCTTCATGCGCTTTCTAAACCTTAAGAGCGCTTCCGAGTACATCTTACGTGGAAAGTTCTCTACATCTCTGTATGTATACCTATACACATACGTATATATCCACTCGTTGATAATTTTAAGAGCCACGGAAAAGAGCCACCAGAAGAAAATTGATTATACTCGCACACTATATGGTCTATGGTGTGTGTAATAGAGTATCTCGATCGTACAAGAGGAACCTTTGTAACGAGACTGAGGCGCCCAACTTTTTAACATTCCTCTTTTGTTATAATATCGGGTGTGTTATTGCATTATATCTCGCTTTAAAGCTTACGTATACGTGCCAGTCTGGCGTTTTTAAATCACTTCAGGCCAATGACTTTGAGCTTGGGAAGTTACTAGTTTTCCAAGATAAATTATTACCTACAACTACACCTATTTATTTTTAATAAGTCTGACTCCTTACTCTTCTAGATAAAGTATAAAAACAATTTCAATCTTTTCGTGAAATATAAAAAATTAAAAATCCAAATTTTCTTTATTTTTTTAAACGTATTTTCTTAACTATTTATTTAAATAAATCTCGCCAAATTATTAATTAACGATTAACTTGTGATTATTTCCATTCAACGTACAACACAATCTTTACCTTAATATTTTAAATTATCTTTAATTTAAGCCATTATAATTTATTTATTTTATACTTTTCGCAAAATAACTCTTCGTAAAATATTTTTTATTCAAATAATATTCTGCTGAAAGTACTTTAACTAAAATTACGTTAATTAAAATAAATATTTCTTTGACACAGTTTTTTCCTTCATAACCAAATATTTTTTGTTTAGAAAAACCGGTATAGGTTTTTCAGTCCGTAAAAAAATAACACTTATATATAATTCTTGTTATATTCGGAATTATTTAGCGTAATTATTTAGCCATCGTATCCCTTACACATGTACAATATTAAATAGCTTTTCAACGTGTATATATACATATACATATACATATACATATAGATATAGATATATTGTTCAAATAGTAATTACATAATAGATAATCGATAATCGTACTTATTATATGGTTAGTCTAGTCAAATAAATAAATAAGAAAACATACTTCCTCGAAAACGTTTCACAATATCGTGAATGATATACCCTCTCTTCGCTAATCCATCAGAGAGAATAAAAAAGTCCTTCCTATTCAATCAATACTCCGAAGTAATCATTAAGTACCATCTAAATGATAAACTCACTGCAGGTAACAAGACATCTCGAAGCGCAAATGAGTATATATTCAATCAAACTTTATTAGACGCCTATAATGCGAAACCCATAGTAACTACATAATCGGTGAGCAATTTTCAATCGTTATACCGTACGAAGAAGATGTCTGTAAAAATCGATGGCACAATCACGGAAGGTCTTTCAATTATAGGTTATTAAACGCTTAAACGATTCATGGCTCGAATACTTACTTAAAAAACAAAAAAGAGAAGAAGGAGAGTGTATCAAAGATGAAACGAAAATCGCCGATTATTTCATCTTTAATTTTTACGGCGAACTTGTACAAACTTGCGACTAAATTTTTCTCCAAGTTATTTCGTTATTTACGACTTACGTCACTTTCTCTCGACCGTGGAATTTATTGAAGGGAGAGTGATTTAAATAACCCATGGGAAACAAAAATCGACAAAAATAATTTAATCGTTGCGTTATTAAGGAATGATTTTTCATTTTTACAAAAATGACAACTCGATACATTAATATGAATAAAACGATAAAATTTATAATTTCTTAAAATATTATTTATCAATCCCGAATCCCTTTAAAATGGATAAAAATTTGCCAACATCACAGTAGTGTCTAATAACGAAAGAAACGCAGGAGAAGTAAAAATATACCAATTGGATTATAAAAACAAACTTATCTCGATGTATTTTATTATTTTTATTTAATTTAATTTCCTATACTTAACCTTTCGAAAAGCATCGTTACGATACGCAGTCCTATATAGGTATACGATAAATATCTATTTTCCATTATTAAGGTCAAATCAATACTCCTGGATGCATTAAGATTACGCTACTCATCGAAAACACTTAACTGTAACTGTATATTCTGCAACCTGACGTAAAAATATGCCGTCAGCATTAAAAGTAGCCAGCCATTAGGTAAACTTTAAAAAAAAAGAAAAAAATCTTAAAAAAAGAAGTTTTCCTTTTTTTACAAAACTATGAAAGCTTACTTTGAGGAAAATGCATTAGCGGAAATCAGCAGTATACACTTGCCACGATTTAACCTTAACTTGAGTAAACAACCACTCGGTCACGGATCACTACTTAACGACAAAGTAAAAATAAATGAATAAGTATGTACCCGCGAAAGAGGATAAATAAGCAACGAGTTGCTCGCTTTCTTTTTTTTATTTAGATTCGCCTCTTTTCCAAAGTTTCCTCTATATAACGGCAATCCGGAATAATCAGTTGGATCCTACGAGCGTCCCTCCTTCTCAAATACTAAAAATTGCAAGGACAATAATCGTACTTCGGCAGTTGTTATTCTTTCGTTTCGTTTCGTTTCGTTTCGTTTCTTTATTATTTTTTTTTATTTTTTACAAAAGCCCACTCGAGTGACAACGACCGAAAGTATGTTTGTACAAACGTCGCTGATTCGTCAAAAGATAATATTATTTCTCGACCGAGAATAATCCGCGACATTTTTGTTTAAAATAATAATACAATACGTTGTGCGCATGGTCGTTAAAATTTAATGCTCCCCATATCGATAAACTTGGTTAATTCAACAACCAAGAAACTTCTATCACGGTGTTCGATATACCATATTTGAAATAAATTTGAAAAAAAAAGAAAATTGTTTCCGTACTTTAATGAGAGGAGAAAGGAATAAAAAAATAGAGTTTATAGATGCTGCGTATCAAAGTTCGAGGAAAACTGTGCATGTACACACATAAGTTAAACGCAAAAAATTCGGGCTCAGGGGTTTATCTCGAAATTCCCGTCGGTAGCCTCAAGAGAGAGTGAGAGAAGGAGCGCAGTACCAAGGCGAGCAAAGTGGTAGCCCAACATCGGTGTGGTAGGTAAGCTCGATTTGTAAGTGGGGATAAGAGGCGAATAGCAGGTAACACCGTAGAAGGAGGGCTATACCACAGTGACTTCATTATAATAAGCGAAGGCATGTGTGGAGTTTCTTGTGCACGCAGCTATACAGACGTTCACTCTCTTATTCTATCTCGAGAGATTCTTCTATCGATGTCGTTGATCCCTAGGAATTTTTTTTCTTGTCTCACGGCATTAAGGGAACAAATTACTTGGATTTCGTCTATATATATGTATATATATACGTGTAGACACACGCGAGAGTGAGTTGTACTAGATATCTTTCGTTTTAGATTTTCGGATGAAATGAATTCTTGACTCTTTGCCCTGTCTATCCAATTTTACTTGACGCTCAAATGCGCATGCCCTCCCAGCTTAAATGTGCCCCTACTGATCAACCGAATTATTTATTTTCTTCTATATAGATAAATTATTTGCTCCCGTGTTTTCCAAAAGTCAAAATTTTACTTTATTCGATGGATTTCAATATACAAGTGTATTGTAATAAACAATATACGAAAAGGGGTGAGGGTGGGATGGGAGAGGGGCGAAATATAAATAAAAAGTCATTGATCTTTATAAAATAACTGTTTAATAAACCGACACGAGGAAAATTAGAAGTATAAAAACTTCTCAATACGCAGTTCGAGAGTAGACCGAGACTACTGCTACGAAGTCTCATACACAACTAACTAACATCGGTCATTAAAAAGAGGAAAACCTCGAATATTCTGCACAAAGGCTAGTTATAAAAAGGTAGAAGTTGCTTAGACCAGCCGATCAGTCCGTCACTGTATTAGCAGGCAATATCATAAAACCTTTTTTTTCTACACATATATTGACTATGTGAAATACATTTAGCTAGTCGAGTGATTTTTGTACAGGTATTTCATTATCAGTAATCCAACGATACAAAGTAATTATAATTACAAACGCATAAGTAGTTGTAAATCAAGCTATCGCATATTAAAGTGAATTAACCATATCATAAGAGCAAGAAGCGCCAGTGAACAAAGGAGATAAGCTCAACAAATCACGAGGACGAGGACGGCCGCTCCACGTCAACCTTATCCACACCGTATCCGCCGCGAGAGTGAAAAAATGTTTTCTCTCTTTGTCGGTATGTGTACGTGGCAGGTCAGGAGGCTAGATAAAATAACCCGCACCGTGCTCCTACCAACGCATGTAATTAAGATTTAACTTGTCAGCCTCCGAGTACTCTTCGGTGTCCATACACACGCACACGCACAGACACACGTATAATTCCATGTGCTCATCAAAATACTTGGCCCAAAGGTCGTTTTATGCGCTTACGAACGCCAAGGAAATCAATCATACTTGGTCGAGCTTCTCTTCTCGAGGGGTTCGACTACTAATCCTTCATCGGTCCGTGTATCTCTGATTGGTGAAATTACATTTTTCACTGACTACAGGCGTATACCGACTGCTTGTCATCGGTGCTTTCACTTAATTATTCTACAATCATTTATTTAGTTTTTTTTAAGGTATATTATCCAGAATTGAAGATTAAACAGAAGTGATTATGTGTTATGTATTTTACTTACAAGGGGAGTACTTGACCTCCGGGAAACGGATCCTATCCTATCTTTGGTATATCTTTTCTAATATACAAATATGAAGAAAGCTGCCAATGTCCACTTTTACGAAAGTTATTCGACATCTAGTAATTATTTCAATTAAAATTACTTACACTTGGATTGCGCTTATATAACTTGGAAATAAATAGTAACAGACACTCGAACCGAAAACCAGAAGAAACTTGAGTTTAAGGAGGTGATCGAATCAAAAAAGGTATAATTATTACATTTATTTAAAAAAATACGCAATTTTATACAAAACCCGAATACAGAACTGCACTAATTATTCAATATTAAGTCATTTTACAAAGTTCCAGGTCAATACAACAAAGACACTCTAAAGAATTTCTGCACCGAAGAATCACGGAGAATCGTAAATTTTCGGTGCAGAAATTTTTTAGGGTGTCTTTGTTGTATTGACTTGAAACTTTATACAATGACTTATTCTTTAATTATCTAGTGCAGTTCTGTATTCGGATTTTACATAAAATTGCGCATTTTTTTAAATAAATGGAATAATTATTTTTTTTGCTCAGTCGGTAACCTACGCCCACCTCCTATGCCCACCTCCTTAAATTAATATTTTAACCAAAATGTAATATGAAAAATGTATTTCGATATGGTTTATTAAGCAAAGCTTATAATACTTCGTCCACTATGGTTGGTGGAAGTCCCAGAGTAGCCTTTTCAAAAATTAAAAAAATTAAAAATTGGCGTTTCGACGACGGCTCTCTAGGTTTCGTCTCCTTTCCATAGACGCCCGTCGCAGATGGAAAGCGACGTCAAATGGATGTTAACGCGGCTATACTTGTGCCTTGTATACTTGACTGTTGTACTTGAGAGTGCGACGTGTTTTCACCCGAAGTCGCAAGTTTTTGGAAAATAGAAAATTTATTGTTCCAAATTAAGCAATTTAAGCTTCTTTGTTTTTCAAATTATATCTAGTTGAACTCAACTTTCTTTTGGTTTGTTATTTGAGTGCCTATCTCTATTGATTTTTGAGTTATAAACCGACCAAAGTGAAAGTGAATCAAAATTTTAATTGATATTATTACTAGTAGTCGAATAACTTTCGTAAAAGTGGCCATTGGTAAGGGATAACTTGGCTTTATTCATATTTGTACATTACAAAAGACATAGACAAGTAAAAGACAAAAGTTAGGATAGGATCCGTTTCTCGAAGGTCAACCACTCCCCTTGTTAGTGAAAAATACAAATTCGATTTGGAACATGATAAATTGAAGTTTGTTCGCATCTATAACAAAAATATATTTTCAAGGACAAGATGCAATTTGCTTATTAGAATGAAAGAAATAATCAAATTTTTCTCGTATAATCTAACGTTTCGATAGAGAGCATTTGTTACTCAAAAGAGATAAAATTTTGAATGAAATAAATTTGAATGTACAACATAATATTTAATTGAATAAAACAAAAACGTAATAGAAACAGATATATAAAATAGCTAGTTTTAACACATGGAAAATATTAAAAATTGTTAAATATCTGTCGGAGAACGATAATTTAAATTAATTTAATTTTATTTTAGAAGTTTATAAGATATATTATCTTGACTAATCTGTGTGTCTTATTTTTACACCTACTGTATTGCCCGGTTCCGTACTAATATTTTTTACCCAAGTTTATATATAGGTATACGTAATACGTAACAACTGCTAAATTACAAAGTTGCTTGCAGAATATAGATCGGTATAGGTCATTAGGAAATATCGCACGAAAGATTTTTATCAGTCGCTTGAAAACAAACATTTAATTCTCATCAATTCTCCTCGCGGCGAGGATTACGATCCGTCAAAACGATAATCAACTATATATATATATACATATACGTCCGGATTCGTTGCAATCGATCACTCTTTTCCATTAACCGCAGATTTAAGCTAATTAATGGATCTCCTTAATAACTTTAATTTTACATTTCTTCGATTGAACAAAAAGAGATTGGCCAATCAATAACGAATCACGTAGATTCGAGAACAACCGATCCTTATCTCGACTCCGATTATTTGTCCTTTAGCCTTTTAAAGTTATAAAAAACCAAACGAAAAGGAACATGGTATTATAAACTCGTCGCGTGGAATTACCCAATAGTATTCCCATAAACGACGACGGTACACTATAATACGAGATAAAAGGAAGAAAAGATACATAACGTAGAGATGATTAATCGTAGCCATGAAGGGTCGGTTGTCGGTTAGAGTATAATTACAAAACCTGCCGGATTTCTCACCATTTCTAGCCACCGAAAAATCTCCGTCCTCAAGGGCTCACCGGCTTACCCTGTCTTTTGTTTTTCTTTTATTTTCTTTTCTTTTTCTTATTTTCTTCGTATTTTTTTCGTCGACGCGTTAATTGCCGACTCGCCGGCTCTCGGTTCATTTACATAGACGCTCGGTCGAAACTCGTTCGACCCGACCGAGTGAGCGCCATTCAATCTTAATGATTCCACGGAGGAAAATTGCCGTTTATCGCACCGACACCCATGGTTGCGGCTTTTGTACGAACCAAGAACCAACTTGCTTATCGCTCTTCGGATATCCGTGACTCTGTATTACTTTGGATCCGTGTACGCATATACCGTATATACCATCCATATATACCATATATACTATCCCGAGTTTTACCAAATTATCGTAAAAATTGTCTCCTGCCTATACCGATGATGATTATACGGGAAGAATTTTCTGAATATGCTGTTTTACGGTACATTTTAACTATTTTCGTTGTAGACGTGTACTCTACACGCGTCGTCGCGCGATATACGTGTATCGTTTCGTGGGAACCGTATATAGATATGCAGTTCGCTTTCGCTTATCGTTTAAACTCATCGATGATTTTGCTAAAACTCATTGATATTATGGGTTAAAATAATTTATACGAAAAGAATTTAACATTTAAAATGAGGTATATATATAGGTATTTCCACAGTGTCAAGAAATTCGTTCGACTGTCCCCTCACTGTATATTAAAAAAGGTTTATGAAAGTACGTACGTTAAGACAATAAACATCGAATATAAAATTTTCACCGGGCGCACGTTTCACTACATTTATACAAATGACCAAAATGAAATTGGCACTTGCTATATGTGTACCAAAGCGTCGAAAATAACGTTTTAAATTTGAATCGAGGCGCGCAGCTTGTAATACGTTAGTGTATAGGTGTGCGGGACATAACTAAGAGAGATTCCCGCGACAACGAGAGCAACTCTATACCTTTTTGCTCTTATCTCCTCTTTTCCGTCCTCTTCTCTCTCCGTTGGCTCTGCAATTTGCATAAAGATTCTCTCGGCACGTTCTAAACTCGGCTGCTTTCTCGACGTGTCGCGCACCAAATTCCTGATGCTCAGGGAGATTACAAAGAGAACGATCGAAGGTATCCTGATAATTGTCTATATAATAGACGAGCTATTAGAGTGACGAGCGCAAATGCCATTCGTAAGATATATTTTATATGAACCGTTTGATAATATATTTCTCTACCTTTTTACACTTATCCACTTACAAATAATCCATTGACAATATATAAATATACCTCTTATTAATATTGATTGTTGAAAAACCACCGAGAGATTAAATCAAACAAACGACTTAAATTATACATCTTCTAATAATTCCATTGTAACAATTATCGATGATATTTCATGCGGGCACGCGTGACGTTCGAGTAAAAGAGGAAAGTCTTACAACTATGTAACTTTTTAGTACGAGAGAGAGAAAGAGAGAGCGAGAAATGTTAAAACTAACAAATACATCGTTAATTGCAATATTTTCCTTAATTATATTCATACCGCTTAAACGTAGATTATTTTTACCCTGATAAACTCGTATTGCTGCCGCGCGTAAAAATTCAATTTTAAGTGGATTAAGACATTACTAAATATAAAAGTTATTTTAAAACCCAGCGGTATAAATCATTATTGAATATAAGTGTGAATATAATTTTCGTTATATTACACAACGCGTGAGACTAGTATACGATCTTTCTTCGTTATCTTATATTCTATGGTATACAATGTTACATATATCGCATAAATTTTTAACGGTTTTTCAAACTTATAATAATCTCACACGAATCGATGTATAAATATGGAATTTCAAAAAGATAGATTAACGAACGCGTATTTAACGAATGCGGCGCGATCAAACGAATGTTAATTTTGTAAAGCACGATCATAATTATAAGCGTAAGTCGTAAATGAATTTTACAACATTTGTCTATGTACTTTTATGGGTAAAATTGTATATTTAATAAGCGTCGAGATAGAGAGAGAGAGAGAGAGAGTAAGAGACAAAGCATTTATTAAAATTCTTTCTCCGTTGATATTACTTCGATTGTAAATATACCTCCTTTATTATTTTCGTTTTCCACGAGGATTATCATACACGGAGTAATTAAAAGAAGAATAGAACGAGACGAAATCGTACGATGACACGCAGTGAGAATCGAATATACTCTCATTAACTCAATTTTTAAAAGAGAGAGTGAAAGAGAGAGAGAGAGAGCGATGATCATAATCTACTAAATGAAAACTGTATATTTTACTTGAAGAGCTATGTGCAATATATATATAAACCTCCTCTAAATTGAAATTAGACTCTTCTGTTCGTAAATTGTTGATACAATTTTCTACACATTATAACGCACGCAGCCATAAAATTTAAAATCGTAAAAAAGGATATTCATCCCGAAGGACGCGCAAGTATATACAAGGTGAAGGTAACGCGGATCTCTTGGAATTCCCAAAGTGTTTTCAGAAATTAATCGAAATGACGAGTGACGAGTACGATGATTAAGAGGTCACATTCTCAAAGGTAACTGACGTATAGAAAACTATAAAGAGATAGGTGTATATATATATACCTCTACGAAGAGAAGCATGCGCAGTTTGTAGATACACAGGGTTTAACAGGCTTGTAATTGTTTTGCGCGCTCCGCGCGGCCCGCGCGCGATTCTGCATTCTTGTCGAACAGGAATTACTTGGCGCGTGCATAGACACCCGGCCTCCCAGTATAAACATCGATATATAAAGGTGTAACAAAATTTAACACAACCACGGCAAGCGCAAGAAAACGAGGTAACATTACGCGCGCGTATATACGGTCTCCTACTATATAGGTAGCACACCGATCGTGAAGTAAGATAATCAAGAAAACGCGCAGGTGGAAATCGATTATCAATTTTTCAGTAACTCGCGTTAATTTCACATTTTCAAACAGTTTTCTTCTTCTTCTTCTTCTTCTTCTTCTTCTCCTCCTCCTTCTTCTCCTCCTTCTTCTTCTTCTGCTTCTTAGTATTCGGATATTTTGCTCTATGTTAAGTAAATGTGCATAATGTACGATCGGTGGTATTATATAAAACATTTAGATCTTTCATCGTCATAGGAAATAATTAATGATTTTGAAACATTTTGCTAGCGGTTTAAATTTTACAATCCTGGTACTCGATAATTAAATCAATGAAAGTTTAACAAATTTTTAAATAAATTATTTAGTCTCGTTAATATTTCAATATGATGCATTATTTATTAACTTGAAGAATAGTAATTATGTATAATAATAAGTTTAAAAATATAGTTTTAAAATTTTTGAATCGATCTTCTACGTTGAAGTTTAACTCATACTCCAACATGAGCTATTTTTATTGTTTATAACATAATATTAACTTTTGGTTATAAGGAACAATTGTTATATGCTTTTAAGTTTATAACCTGAATGTAACTTATTAAATATAAACAATAAAATAGCTCAGTTTAGAGCAAGAGACTGATAATAGAAGATCGGAGGTTCGAAATTTCAGAAAAAATTTTTTTTTTATTTTGTTATAAATAATATTTTACCCGTTTAAAAATACTATTTTTAAACTTATCTAAGAGATTGTAGAGTATGTTAATATCAACTTTTGCCAAACATAAACTTTATATCAAGTTGATATAAGTTCTACATTTTTGCGCGGGTCAATTGTTTTGAAATAATTGCGTTTGTGTGTTTACTTATTTATTTATTTATTTAGTAAATTTACGTTAATTATGGAATTTATGGCGAAGGTAAAGTAAATTTAATTATATATATTCTCAACCTTTGCGCAAGTTAACAATGTTTTTATTCTTTTTTTTTTTTTATTATAGATTGGCAAATCAAAAATACTATATTAATATGGGCGATACAATTTTATATGTAATAATGTACGTGAATGCAATACGTGAGGCGCAACAGTAACCATGTTTGTGAAAAAAAGATGTAATTATATTTGTTATAATAAAGGTATAACTTGATAAAAATGCAGAATCTCCATCAAACGTCGCCAAATAAATACCATGGTTCGTTTATCATAATCGACTAAATTCCTTCACAGCTAAAATTAGCATGTACGACAAAAATTGAATAAATAATAATAACTATCTCTATTTAACCATTGTTTTTTTAAACAATTAAAAAATGAAACAAATTATAAGAGCGCCGTATTCCGAAAGAGAAAAATGGATCTTATCCAATTCAAGATAATCGCATTACAATAAATAACGAAAGTAATTTCTTGTTCGGTCGGACCCTCGGCGACCAAATAAAAGTCAATATTTAGGATTGTAATTTCAAGCTAATTAAACTTGCGGAAACGTATATATTGTACGCGCGTTCCTCTTCGGTATACAGATGCATCCTTTTCGTTTTAATAAAACGAGAATTTCGCCACGCGATATATTTAGAAAGAAATTTCTCGAACGTACCTAATTGTCACGCGATAATGAGGGAGGATGATCGTCTTGGTGGAGTGATTCATTAAAAAAAAGGGAAAGAAAAAAAGAGAGAAAAAAAGAAATAATAAGATCCGATCCTCCGAGAAAGAGAGAGTATATGCAAATGTAAATGGAGGATCAGTATGAGTTAGATCGACGGATTCACTGGTGCAATGCTATTTTTTTTTCCTTCCAAGTCGATATTCTTTTTGTCGTGCGGAAATAACGAGGTTTCTTACCGACTGATCTGCCGGAGATAAAATGTTGATCGAACTGAAATCATGACCAGGCTTAAAAGAGCAGATATACTTATATTTTTTATTTTCTCGTGCGTGCGCATTTTTAAAACTTGACGTTTTCCATTTTACTCCGTTAATACACACGCACGCACACACGCGTGTATATATATATATATATATATATATATATATAGCTAGTTAAAGATCAATGACAATAGCGCAACGATTAAGGAAATTCTAATGTTGTAAATTTGAATTTTACTATATGTATGAGACACCCATCCCATGACCAAAATTGAATCAACTCATTTCTCCCCGCAGAAACATTCCAAGGGCGCGTCTCGCGCAAACCAATTTATACAACTCGGAGGAGAGAAAAAAAGTGGTATGGAAAGCAGAGTCCTCGGTGGTATCCTCATTTTTTTCACGGAGAAAAACGACGCGTTCCAGAAAATGTAAAAAAAAAGAAGTACGGAAGATCGGCAGAGCGTTATCACCGAGCATTTTCATTAAACCAGAGACGCAATGTGTCCTGCGAGAAGAATATTGGTAATACTTCGTCCTCCGTAAGAGAAACAATCTTCAATCTATATGTAAGTGAGGTTCTCTCTTATGCACCGAAGATGCCGCGACGTCGGCCTCGGGGCTTGCGTCTTCCTCTCTCTCTCTCTCTCTCCGCACGTTCAGGCTTCACAAAGTGGAGGTCGTCGAGAGATAAGATCTCCAAGCTCGGAGGAGATCGTCGGTAGCCACAGGAGCTGAAGCATAGATCATATTAATGGCGGGTGTGGGATATACACTGGACACGGGAAACTGCACCTCCGCCCTGTATATATACATACATATACATATATATATATATATATAAACGGCGTTAGAGGAGCACCAAGCAACTGCGTTCCTCAAAATTAAAAGAGTATTTCTTTTTTTTCAATCGTTCAATTAATTTAAAATAATTTACATTTAACGAAAAAATAAAAAGGCTACCGGATATTTTGAATGGCTTGTACATAATGATATTAATTAACATTTAAGGGGAATGCGGCATTAATTTTCTCTTTCAGTATATTTTTTATATCGGTAACTTTTTAAACGACGAGCTAACACTAATAAAAACGCATACGGTAGCGAGCGCAGTAATTTCTTACTGGTTACTCGAGATAATAAAAAGTAAAGTTGCCCATATATTTATCAAGTATAACTTCTGATAAGTAAATATATTAAATGAAAAAACGTGTAAAGAAAAAACGATAAGTTTGAGCGTACAAGTAGCGTTTATCGTAAATATAAAAGTAGGTGTGTTTTACCAATTGTTATCCCCGTGATATTATCACGAGAGCACGTGTACCTTCGATAAAAATTAATTTACCATCACGCCCATAAGTGCCCAATTTTTCACGTATGAGCAAAGACCAATTAAAGGATCGTACGAGAAGGATCCGCGCGCAGGTATACGAGAGTATGTTTATATATATATGGGGAGTAATTAACACGTAACAAGCTCGAAAGTCAATCGTATAGGAGAAAACACCGGGCGTCGAGAGAGAAAGAGAAGGAACTCGAGGCGGACAGGCAGTACGATAAAGATCGATCGGGAGCCGTGTAGATAGATCATCGAGGCGTTTACCGCGCGCGCGCAACGCCTCTCCGGGGCGTGTGTATATATATATATATATATATATATATATATATATATACGCATACGTACACGCACACCATACCATTGAATTGCAAACCACATGTGTGCGTGTATGTATATCCTTGATTTTTCTAGGCTCGCCCGAGGCAAAGTTAGCTCGATGATCCTTGAGAAGAGGGTACATATATATATGTATATACCCCGCGATATTTTATATATATATGTATCGATCATCGAGCCTGTCAAATTATATACCGAGAGTAGATAACCGAGATGAAGGAGCACTGATACAGGGGACACATTGCACCAATAAAGGAAATTATTTTGATTCGAAGGATGCTTTTGATCGATGCGTTTCTGGAATGCGCTCTCTATACGTCGATTTATATATGTATATAACCACAGGCGTACATCGAGCGTCGTCGTCGTCCGGACTCGAATTAATAAATCGAGAAAGAGAACCAAGAGGTGTAATATATATCAAACTGGTAGACCGTAAGGTTTTATCTCTATCTATTTTATTCCGCGATATTAATTGAATGTTCGATTATGGAAGCTTGATACAAGATGAATCTTCCTTTCTACTCTTTCTTTATTCATCTTATTTTATTTTTGTCTTTCTTTTTAATTCTCGCAAACAAAAACACTGTCACACACATACTTACGCTTGAAATAAAGATGACGACGTTTTGTCGTTCTTGGCACGGTTTATGCGTTTTTCTGGTTTCTCGACCTACTATTACGACTCTCTCGATTTGCATATCTTCGTCATCGTATTATTATGTATACGTTTCCTAATAACCTTGTTAATGATTTATCGAGCGTTTGATATATCTATATATATATATAATATATATATATATATATATATACGCATACGTACACGCACACCATACCATTGAATTGCAAACCACATGTGTGCGTGTATGTATATCCTTGATTTTTCTAGGCTCGCCCGAGGCAAAGTTAGCTCGATGATCCTTGAGAAGAGGGTACATATATATATATGTATATACCCCGCGATATTTTATATATAGACACATTGCACCAATAAAGGAAATTATTTTGATTCGAAGGATGCTTTTGATCGATGCGTTTCTGGAATGCGCTCTCTATACGTCGATTTATATATGTATATAACCACAGGCGTACATCGAGCGTCGTCGTCGTCCGGACTCGAATTAATAAATCGAGAAAGAGAACCAAGAGGTGTAATATATATCAAACTGGTAGACCGTAAGGTTTTATCTCTATCTATTTTATTCCGCGATATTAATTGAATGTTCGATTATGGAAGCTTGATACAAGATGAATCTTCCTTTCTACTCTTTCTTTATTCATCTTATTTTATTTTTTGTCTTTCTTTTTAATTCTCGCAAACAAAAACACTGTCACACACATACTTACGCTTGAAATAAAGATGACGACGTTTTGTCGTTCTTGGCACGGTTTATGCGTTTTTCTGGTTTCTCGACCTACTATTACGACTCTCTCGATTTGCATATCTTCGTCATCGTATTATTATGTATACGTTTCCTAATAACCTTGTTAATGATTTATCGAGCGTTTGATATATCTATATATATATATATATATATATATATATATATACACACCGTAAACCAATGTTTAATCTTGTGAAATTTGTTTTGCTATTTGTATAGTTATTATTTTGTTTTTTAAATTATTAGAAGGTTTCGATGTAAGTCTGCATAGATTTTCATAATGCGCGGTATGAATGCTCATATATATTTCAACGTCGCAGGTTAGAAAATAATCGTTATGGTATATTTGCATAAGATATAGAAATTATTACAGTTATCTCAAGTTCTGACGGTAAAATATTCGTGAGGAAATTTAGGCGGTATAGAATGAAGACGAATAATTCCGATCGAAAGGACATTTTTCAATATATTTCCGTTTGTTTATAGAGCATATTTTTGTTAACTGTAAACGCGTGCGGTCTCTCGCCGAAAAAGAAAAAAAAACTGATGGATTATTATTTATAGGGTACGACATACTGTCAAACGGCAAAGTCATTGTCTTGAATGTTTAATAAGACACGAAGAAAATACATATAGAGTATATATACTGCCGTTAGCGAAGAAAAAAGTATAATTTTTAAACAATACTTTCTCTATGACATTTTCAATGTTAATTATTTCCAAGATCACGTATATAGCTTGCGATATTGTACAAACTACAAAAGATATATAGTTCTTTAGACTGCTTTTACATTTTTACGCACAGTTTTCGCATTGTTTCATCGCATTTTCCTCATTCTCTCTTCCTTTCGTTTCTTTCTCATCACATTATTAGTAACATTAACTTACGGCTTTCAAGCGTTGAAAACCAACGAGATGTTCTACAATTTATAAATCCCATAGAAATTTAAACTTCCTATTTTTTTTTAACAAAATAAACTAACTCTAAAGTATTTTCAACGCACTCGCTCGAATTCTCTATCTGACGAAAAATGCAAACTCTTTGTTTTTTTTTCCCTCCCGTAACTCTATATAGCGCGGAATAAAACCGAATAAAATTGCAAAAAAAGAAAAAATAACTTTGAATTTACAGTACGGGAAGAAACAAATCGAAACCGACCAATTGCATCCGCACTTGAGTTTCCATCGATGGAAGCTCGATCGCGAGTCCTCGAACGAAAAAAAAGCGCTGGAGTTCAAAATCCCTGCGGTACACATATATATATATATATGTATATATATATAGCGAGTGGAGAGGAGTAGAGGGGAGGACGGATTCATCGATGACATCGGCAATATGTATATATCGTCGTTGACGATTCCGCGTGGTGCACTTGTACCCCCATGCGCTGTAGACGTCACTCAACACCGTCAAAACGAAAGCTCGCGGCGGCCTCTGACTGACGGACCGCGATGACCATCGAGTCGTATCCTTCGGGGCGACAGGGGATCTCGCATTAATTACCATAACTCTCGTGGCACGACGTTTTAACGACATGACAAAATCATTTGCTCCATTCCATTTCTCTCTCCCTCTCTCCCTCTCTCTCTCTCTCTCTCTCGCTCTCTTTCTACCGTCTCTCGAATCCAGCGTTTGTAAGCGGTTTTGTTTCGCGGTGGAAATGCGTACGTACACGCACTCGACGCCTTTAATTTCGACGAGTGTCCTGCGTATAGAGTTATTTTTTTTCTTTTTTTCGCTCTTTTTTGGGGGAGGTTTTGTATACAAGTGCGTGACAGGTGAGGATCGCTCACAGCTGACTCGCCATTAGTTTCGGTGATGAGAAAGAAAATTACGATCGGTATGTGCGCGCGTACATTTTAAATAATATTTTAACGATCAATCGAGCGAAAAATAGATATTTTACTTATTACCTGTTTGTGTCTAATTTTAATTACTTTTTTACCATTTTTTAACAACGCATTATTTATATATTTACAATTTTAATACGTAACATGTAGATTTATTTTTTTATGTACATTGATAAATTAATCGGTGTGAACTGATCAGTATCTGGATAAAGATCATATATTTTCGTTGATTGCGCCTATATTGGTCTACATGCATACCAATTTTTCACTTCAATTAAGTTTTTTAAAGTATTATATATCGTATGTTTATAAGATAATGCAGCTTGTTATAAGAAATGAAAAAGGAATTTAAAGTTTCTTCCCATCAATATTATTTGATAATAAAATTATTTTAATTGCAAATGAATATTATAAAATTGTCAACGAATTGAGCGATTTGTTGTACACGTTGAAGGGTCTTTTGCAAATCGTCCAACCGAATGAAACTATGTATATATATATATATATATATATATATATATATATATATATATATATATATATACATATATATATATATAAAATACTTTATATTAATACTTTAGAATACTATATACGTACATTAGCATATAATTTTCTCTCAAAAGCCGTAACAATAACACACTCGCAACAGGGCTATTCATACGAAAAATTGCTAAATAAACATTCAACTTGAATCCCATCGTTCGAGTTAAAAAAAGGTAAAAAATCATCCACCTCTAAAAAATTTAAGAATTAAGGGAACTAAATAGGTACGGTGTACGTGTACAAAAGTGCCGATAAATCTTTAGGATCGCCCTCCCGCATTCTAAGTATATGCGAGTGGCGAGCGGGACCACCGTGAACGGGCCCCGAAACGCGTTATTACAATTTTTGTATACCGTTACCAGGCGCTGACTTCGAACCAGCTGATACGAATTTTATGGTAAGTACACGGCAGATTCGTCTGACATTCTTAAGTAGACACCTACGCGCTATACTGTCACTTTCGACGGTGCGTGTAACGTACAACCGACGATACACGCATTTCGGTATATACAATATTGATTTATACATTATCGATTTTGTTTTTTTACTTTATGAAAATTTGTCAATTAATACGTTGTTTCGTAAAAATCACACTGATTTTATAAACACTTCTAAAAGAAACCATTGATATATTCGAAATATTTTCCGAGAATCGTTTTACGTCAAACACGATACTCGAGAATATCCCATTATTTAACAACTTTTCACGCTGCACGCACCCTCAGAAAACAAAGTCATTGTGAGAAAAAGGAAAAAAATTTCTCGAGAGATACTTAGCAAGCGCGCGCGAGAACAATCGACGCCCCAGGCTCTGAGAGAGAGAGAGAGAGAGAGAGAGAGAGAGAGAGAGAGAGAGAGAAGGGTCTAACTACTTTTGGGACCTGTATACCAAATGTATAGAAGCGCCGCTCGAGATGAATTGATTTTGATTAGGGGAGACCTATACAAGGTCCCCCGTCCATCCATGGGCGTGGATAATTTCGAATGTCAAAATAGCCGGTCATTACCCGGCCCATTGCGCTCTAATACTAAGCTATAAAAATATATTTATCGTCCTCTGTGGGCTATCGGAATTTTCAACGCTATATCCTCGTATTTTCCGAAAGCGTCTTTTGTTTGAAAATCGTAAATTTTGTGTACCCCTGGTTATAAATAATTATATAGTTAAAATTATACGTGTTCCTTTTTTTATCGTGTAATATACGTAAATACGTGATGAGAGTGAAAAAGCGGAAAAAAAGTTACAGTATATCCACACCGATTCTTGGGTGTGCGCGGGTTAAAATATGATTAATACGCAAGAAAAAATATGTCCTTTTACATCTTTTATATAACTATATATAAAAATAGAACACACACACACACACACACACTTATATATTATACTATGGTTATATACCGATGAAAGATATAAATTATTTAATTTACGGGTAGTCTTCGTTTTATCGGTAATGAAAAGTCAAAAATAGAAACTCGAAAAGGCCCTTTTTTATCAGTGAAAATACGAGTGCACGCATTTTTCCCGTTTAAGATAATATTTTTTTATCCATCGAGTAATCTATAAGTTCTCTGATCTTATTGAAATTTGTCATTGGTATATAATTAATTACTTAAACGCCGTTGAAACGTTACCACCCAAGAAGATTCAAATCTTAAAATACACCCATCGTTTAATCATATATGCAATCTTATTTTCACACACACGATTTACATTTTTAAAGGACTATACTTACGATATTATTGCACGGTACGATTTCCACTCACCTAGAACAGATGATAGTAACAGATTGCTCGATTAATCGATAACATATAATAATATTATACATCTAATTACTAAACAAATATTTTAATTATTCATCTTTATTAAGAAATAAATATATGTAATTAATGTGAATATGTTATGCGTAACGCAATTTTGTTCAGATCGCCTTGCATCAACATTTCAAACGAACTAAACGAGAAACATTCCAACTTGTCATTCGGCATCAAATCGATCAATACGAAAAAAATTATACCGATTACAATCTGCTTAGTCATTAGATCGACGTTAAGTAGCTCAAATGCGAGATAGTTAAAAAGAGGTATTGAAAAATTTCTTCAAAGAGAAGAAAAGGTGTTGGATTTAAAAAGAAATTTAAACGAAATCCATTGTCGGTACGTCGAATTCGAGAGAGCCGAATGGGTGGTAAACAAATGACTCTGTTATTGGCTCCTTCGATTTTTCGCCCAAGTCATTTCGGCTTCATCTTTCTCTTCCTCCAAATTTCTTTTTTTATTTATTCTTACACCTTACCAATGTGTTCGGCGCTCTCTTAATATACAACGCGAATAAATACACGCTCGTTAAAAAGTTGATACGGCTACCAAATAAATTTTCGATCTTAAATTCAATTTAAAAACCAGTAATTGACCCTAAGTAGATATAAAAAAATAAAAAAGTATTGTTTCGTAGTAACTAGATATTAAAAATGTTTATACGTGTCCTGATCGAATAACAAAATATTCATATTAACTGACGAAAATTAAAGAAACAAATTAATAAATGAAAGGTAATCGCTTTTATTACAGATCAAATAAAAACAATACGTTGAAAAAAGTATATTATGTAATTGAAAACGGCTTACAACATATTATGTACACATATTTTGGGATTCTTTTTCTCCGGGTATTTTTCGTTATCGTTAAATGCTTAATAAATAGATTAACAGCCCGATAAATATGCGACGGATACCGTTTTATCACCGTATATATAGTAAAAATTGGGTACAGTAAATATTGGGTATACTAGCATGTTTTCTACTTTTCAAAAATCTTTCGAAATATCTGTTAAAGGTATAGTATTAGGTCAAAAAATGTTCATCAACCTTTATAAACATTTTCAACGAGATAGAATTATTTTAACCGACACTTTATGTAGACACATTTGCCAAAATTAGTATTGCCAATTGGTACTAAATAATCCTTGCGTCTCATCAATTTTTGGATTAGAAATTTTGGTTTATCGATTTTCAAGGGTTAACTCAAGTTGTAAAAAAATTTTAACAACTAATTATGAAAATAAGTTAAATTACTGTAATAGAAAAAACAGAATATAACAAAAACAGTATTTACCTAATAATGATCAAACAGTTAACACTGGCACAACATTTCTCATAGTCGAGTAGAGTCAATAGACATTTTCAAAAATTGTTGTTGTTATATACAGCGTGAAAACGGTAAAAGATACACATTCGCAGAAGTACATACACTCAGACGGTTACAAAGTTTTACAAAATTCGGAGAATACAGTGAACGATTACAAAACGTTGTTATATAGAGTCTTGCTTAACATTAATGTGTCTTCTTTCTTACTGAGAGTATTTTTAGGTCTTTTACTGTAAAATATCAGAAATTAGTCGTTTTTTATAACGTGTTTCAAAATCTAAATTTTTAACATACTCTAAATCAAATTCATAATTTTCATTAATCCGATGCATATTGACAACTAACTCGGGCTTACGTAGTAATTTTCTGTATTCAGAAATGTGTTCTTTAAGTGCTTGTTTAGTTCTCTTACGTACGATGATGAACAATTTTTGCAATTGAATTTATATACTAACCAACATGTATATTCTTGTTAACCTATCTTTACCTAGTATAGTAATAATTCGAATCGTACCTGTATTGATATTTTTTAACATAAAGGAACTTTTTTTTTTTTTTAAATCGTTGTTAAAAGGCTGAAATAAAATTAAAAAAGGTTTTTTTTTTTATTATTATTAGAGCAGTTGTCAGAAAATTTCATTTTTCTAAGTATTTTATTGCTCGCATCCTCATAAAATTTAATACGATAATTGTTTTTTTTAAAGTAACAATTTACATTAAGGGGAGTCCGTACTTGACAGCTTCACAAATCCATCACCGAAAATTTGTGAGTAGAAGTGGCGTTGCCGTCAGATAGGCTGACCTCATATTGGACAATAATTATGGACATTTAAAGAAAATAGAGTTTTTACCACGTAAAATCGAAGTTGAGCGCCATAGCTATTGATGTAATGATTAATTACATACTGTTTATCTGATCGAAAAATCAGTATTTTCAACGAAAAGTGATAAGTACGAAGTGACTTTGGTATGTGTTTTGAGCATTGATTTGTACTTATCACTTTTTGTTGAAAATACTGATTTTTTGCTCAGCTAAGTAATATGTAATTAATCATTGCATCAACAGCTATGGCGCTCAACTCTGATTTTATATGGTAAAAATTCTATTTTCTTTAAATGTCTATTTGTCGAATATGAACTGAGTTTACCTGACGACAGCGCCACTTTTGCTCGCAAAATTTCGGGTGGCGGATTTTTGAAGCTATCGGTACGGACTCCCCTTAAAAGCACTATAAATACTATCAGTAAGAAAGAAGACATATTAATGTTAAGCAGACTCTATATAACAACGTTTTGTAACCGTTCACTGTATTTTCCGAATTTTGTAAAACTTTTTAACCGTCCGAGTGTATGTACTTCTGCGAATTTGTATCTTTCGGCGTTTTCGCGCTGCACCTATATAACAACGTCAATTTTTGAAAATGTCACTAGACTCTACTCGACTATGAGTAATGTTGTACCAGTGTTAAGTGTTAAACAATTATTAGGTAAATACTGTTTTTGTTATATTGTGATTTTCTATTTTAGTAATATAATTTATTTATATTTCTACATTTTTTAAATAAATATAGTACCTGAAGAGGTCTGCAAATCCTGGCAGACGAAATGTCGTACGATTTTCATATTTTTTCATAAATTGAATAATAATATTTGGATTTCTTGGCAAATTTTTGTGTGAGTATATTCTTTCAAGTTTTGTTTTTGTTAAAAATTTTTTGTTTAAACAGTTTTTTATTTATTAGGGAAAAACAATTTCTCAAAAATAAACGTTGTTAAAACATTTCTACTTTTGCATAAAAAAATGAGTGTTTTTAACAATATATTTATTTTCCGATAATTATTCGAAAGAATTGGCCAGAAAAAAAACTGAATTCAATGAATTAAAAATTTGATAAGACGCATTTGGAATCAAACAGGAATATCTTTTTGAAATCTTTAAAAAATGTTTACATCTTCACTGCATATCCACAAGAAAATTGTAAATTTTACCAATTAACGATCAAGCGCCTATAGACCGAAAACGCAATTACGTATACCTTTGGTAAACAAGCTTCAGTATAGCAAAGCACATTAAACTATAAGATGGTCGGTAAGACCTTATAAGTACTTCGGGTATACCTATATACAAGGAGTCGTACAATGATATAAAGAAATGACGCAATCCTGCAAAGTACAAAGGAAGAGAAAGAAACGAATCGCTCTCACTCTCTCTCTCTCTCTCTCTCTCTCTCTCTCTCTCTCTCTCTCTCTCTCCAACTCGCAAGAAGTTAATGCGCCGTACAAAGAAAGAAGTGTGTTGTATGTAGGTAAGAATGAATAAAGAGGAGCGAGAGATGAAAAATAATGAAGACTAATTAGAGAAAACAACAGTGGTAGTATATATCTGTGTGTGTGTGTGTATATATACATATATATATATGGGCTGGTTGAAAATGGTGAAGCGAGAGAAAAGATTGGCGGAGGCGTGGCGAGGAGTGGTTAAGAAAAAAAAGGGAGAGGGGGTTGGGGGTGGGTTGTTAGACTATATACTGCCGGATTTATATTTCATAAATTATGCGTCCAAGCGAAAATGTTGGTTACAAGAGAGTTTTAAAGGTGATTTTTATGTGCGGCTGGCCTCTTTATTTTTCCTCGTCGTAATAATACCAACCAAAACGATTCATTACGCGCGGGACAATATCGTGAATGTATACATCCCGCGCGTACGTTCGTCGTGTTATAGACACGAGAGAGCTTTCGAAGAAGAAAAATGTGTGCAGTTGTTAAAAAACCGCGTTCGTATACGATCGTAATGATAAGAACAATAAAATTGAATTAGCGAATGTGTGTATAAGAAATATACCGAATGGACCGTGTAACGAGATCGGCAAGATGCGAGTGTGTGTGTGTGTTGCGTTTAAGTGGGAGTAACGCGGCACGCGCTCGGCGCCGCGTCTCGGTTGAACGTTATCTCTTATATGTACTTATGTATACGTATAATATACTCGAATGGTCAGAAGGATTAGACGGGAATCAATCGTGCGAGACGAAAATTAGCTGGGCGGCAGTTATATACGGATGTAGATATATATAACGAGGCCCGCGAGCCACTAACTCCTCGATTTCGCGATATATATATATATATATATATATTATATATGTACGAGTTTGCCTCGCGTCGAGCGCAATAATGACCCTCCTGCGAGGAAAGATCGTACAATTTTGATATTCTTATTAATCTACTAAATCTCGATAGGTTTACCTTAATAACCTAATTATTTATTAAATTTGTTTTTCCGCGAGCGCGAGCCTGATAAAATATATTTTTAATACCGTCTCTCAAACGATTTCCTTAACTCGATATACATATATAGAGAGCTTTTAACGTAATTAGCCGATATATATGTCTTTTTGAAAATTTAGCTGCAGATACAGCATAGACAAAACTTTCAGCGAATTATGCGTATACGAACGATCTTGAGGTTTACACACACACACGCACACGCACACCGTTGTTAATCCGTCGTAAATATTATTTTGACGTATATTAATTACACGTTCGAGAAATAACAAGGAAACTAATTATAATGATAATAATATTTTACGATCGTGTATACCGCATAAAATTACGAAGAGTACATTATTTCGCGTAACATGTATTGTACATATAAAATCAGTTGTATATATATATATCGGAACGAAGGTCCTCTTATAGGTTGATATTAAATGGAGAAAATAAAAAGGTCGTTCGTTTTATGCGAAACTATGTACACGACCGGATTATACTTTGAAAACAATTTCTTATTTCTTTTCCGCGTTAAAATCCTTTCGAGTATATATATGACAAGCTATAGACTATACATTCGATTAAAAATATATACGTATATATTGTGTAACATTAATTGTTTTTAAAAATAATAACGACACGTACTCAACAATAAAAGATATTTTTCAGATATATATAAATTCTCGTAAATGTTACATTCACCACGTATAAATTCTTATTGTTTATCGTGATTACAGAAAAATGTTGATATACGCGTATAATGAAATTCAGTATACCGGTTAAGCTTTTATTTAAACAACACGGAAAAATATGAAGTAAAGGACGACAAAAAAATTGATGTCTGTATATGTATACACACATACAAGTGTCCGACTTGTTTTGATTAAAAAGTGTGCGTGACGCAGAGAGACCAAGAAATACAAAAAAAAAGAAAGAACAAACATAGTGTCTACAGCTGTATGGAGAAAGTTTCGCGTATATACATTTTTTTGATTCATAGTAATGCGCGGTTAGGTCCACAAAAAAAAAACACCACCAAGCAGTGTGCGTGTGCGTAAGGTAACGGCAATTATTCTTTTAAGTATATGCATTGAATTGCAAATTATATCTTTATTAACATTATTATTTATGCGCAATTTCGATTTCTTGTATCCAATGTTAAACTGTAGATATATCAAACTTTTAGCCGTTTTATCAGAATTATATTCTTTAGACGTTATAGAAAGTCTATGAAACATATCCTCGACATATATAGATGATTCATTTTAATATACATTGCCGCTGCTGCCGCTGTTGCTGCTGGGGTACGCAATTAAATTTCGTCATTTCTATTAATTCACAGAGTGTAGTTCGTATATATATATATATATATATATATATAACTATAATACCCATTTGAGTGTGTGTGCCTGTATACCGCAGTACAATATGTATATGTATTTTAAGTTTGTATTTAATAATGGGAATTCATGAATATTTATTTATTCCCGTTGTACGATGATGGTTTATACCTCATTAACATTACCGCGGTTATAATTAGTTATTCATTTTTTATCAAAAAGTATCTCTCTCGTAATTATACTTTCTAGAAACAACTATATTTTTCAAAAATTTTAAATACTTGTATCTACGGGATATAGCTATAAAAATGAATAAAATATATATATACACACACTATGGCAATCGATATGCAAATCGATGCGTAATATCGTCATCGATAAACAATATGTTAATTATCACAATCGTGTGCTAAATATGTTTGTATAAATGTATTAATTTATTACGTTCTAAAGAATCTAATTAACGTAATGATACAAGACTTCTATTATATTCTTTAAAAAAAAAAAGAATCGTATACGAGATATTACTAAACCGCGTAAAATCGTACGTTACAGTTTTAAATTCAACTTATCGAAGAAAATGTATATACGTCGAAATCGATAATATTTATATACGTACAATGTTAAATACATATATCGATTCGAAGATTTATACAGAATAGAATGTAAATTATATCTACTTCGAAATTAACGATATAAACTATTTTAATGAGACAATTAATTTCGTTAAGTTTTATCGACGTTGAATCTTTGGATTACCTATTTCCAATCAGAAATAGAAGATGTAGCAAGAGAGAGAGAGGGAGTGAGAGAGAGAGAGGGGGGTCGAGAAAAAAAGTAAGAAACGCTATTTTGCGAGAGAACATCAAATAGAATACTTGCACAAGAAGACTTTGGTATATATATATATATATATGAAAGCGAGTATCAAACGATAATACGTATGAAAGATTTTACACGCGAGTTTCTATCGTTTACTGCTTAGGTGTATTTGGTATAAACGATAAAAACGGAAATGCAAAACGTTAAATATAAATTACAATATACGTATAGTTTATACACTCGAGAATTTTATAAACATATTACCGGTAATATATACATATACATATATACACATTACACCATTGTTATTTTTAGTATTTCTTTTCGACGTGAATATTTCGCAGTGTCGGAACAACGATTAAGATAACCCATGTAATACATATATATATATGCATCATACTTGCTATTATCTTGCAACAAAAAAGGAAAAAAGAGACACTCGCATACTACAAGGCTGCAACCTGCGCACTCGTTACACTTCAAATATCGGTCCGGTATATATAAATTGTATACATATAGTTTAACATTGGTACACGCGTATATTCCTATATAACGTTCAGTTTATTTATTTACGCATACTTATATTTATATATATATATACACACGGACGTTACAGTATCAAAAATTATTGACGCATTAAAGTCCATGGTCTCGTAACCGATTCTTTTACGCGCCTCGCGGGAAAATTTTAGTCTTGGTAATCTGGTGTGAAATTTGCATGTTTGAAGAAGATACCGCGCGATAATTCGCAATCCATAAATCGATGCCCCTTTATTATATATATATATATATATGTGTGTGTGTATAAATGCGATATCGCCTCGAGGTACAGAAAAACCCTTCCTAATAAAGCGCGGATATGATAATACGCTCGTGCGAACGAAAAGAAGAAGAAGAAGAAGAAGAAGAAGAAGAAGAAGAAGAAGAAGAAGAAGAAAAAGAAGAAGAAGGAGAAGACGAAGAAGAAAGGAGAAAGAGGTAAAATCGTATGAATACAATATACGTGCAGGCAATGTAGATCGAGTTATCGCGAAGAAACATGTGTGAGAGAGTTGACCTTGCGCGGGGTAAGAATTCACGAGATGATGCGTCCTATATAGCGTTGGAATTGAAATCATCGTATGATTAAAACGAAGATAATTTCTCTTTGTTTACTCGAGTCGCGTGGCAAAAATTTCAAATGTGCGCGCATTTACACGCGACACTGTATACAACTGTAAATTTCCCTTCGAAATGTATAAATAATAAGAAAAGATGAATTATTGACAAAGTTACAACTAAAAGAGCAAATGTTAGACCTTTTTGTTAGTGTGCAGCTCGGATGGGTATAGAAAATGACCGTAAAGAGCGATGCGGACAGGTGTCGAAGCGAAATAGCTCAGGTATATATATACACACATTGAGCGACTATATGTATATACATACGAATCGAGTGGTAAATAAATCGACATTTCCTCGGTCAAGATGTTGAACCATCAATTGCTATAGCTACGATTCTTCCTACGTAACGACGAGAGCGTGAAACAATGCGATGATCGGCAGTTAATTTCCCTCGGTCAATGAATTAAGATTACGATGCGCGGCTTCAAAGTATATAGAAAACAAATCGATTCTATTTATCGTGTCCCACTTTTGAAGATTGGACGCGCTCTCGTGTCGGCACTTGTCCCCATTTATCCTCACTCTCATTAGATTCACAGAATTTTAAACGATCTTCTATATATAATGGTTCCAGTGATTTTCACATGTGCACTATCCACTACTTTGATTATATACTTGTATTTATACCCATATGTCGCGGTTTCGATCCACTATTATCTTATTATTATCTTTCATGGACGTAAGAAATATTTTCCTTTTTTTCATATTTGAAATTTTACTATCTATTATTATTTTTGTACTAGGTATTTATTTTTGTCTCATCTACTTCTCTCTCTATTTTATGCGTAATAACACATTTTTTATTAGTCTAAATCTTAAAGATTGTGCAAAAATTAAAATTATTCTCCATTTTTTAATGTTCATATGAAAAAGTTTACTAACATAATCGTGCCATATATACATCTCACTTTCATACACATACACAGTTCATTGATGAAAAAGTAAAAAAAAATTATTTTTTAAATTTAACCCTCTAGCCTTTTTAACATTTTATTTAAATATTGTTATTGTTTCTCGGTGTAATGTTATTATTGTTTGAATAACTAGTATTCGTAAACAGTATTACCACCATTAAAAAAACACATTTTTTACAAAAAAACAATTTGCGAGGTTTACATAAAATCCTGATAATGTATGTAGAAATCTATTACTTAAAGATACAGTAATTTTAGTTACAACATTATTTCTCTTTAAACGCTACTGTCTCTGTAGATTAGCAATTTTGTTGCATTCCTACGACGTCAAATTTTATATACCTGTGTATACACGTGTGTACTCTCTCATGTACAAGTCATTCAAATTTATATATACGACGTAATAAAAAAATATTTTTCTTTAATTATCTAACCTGAAGGTATATATATGTAATACGTGGATACGAAACTCTTTAAGTACGTCGGTCTCGAGCTATGTAAAATATGTAGTGTGTAATAATCCAAGTGACAGTTTATGAATATACGGTATGTCAATTAAACGGTCTATTATGGACCCATACATAAGAGTCTTACATAAATCTATATTAAGAACGCAGCATCGCTCCATAAAATAGACGGTATTTTTTTCTTAACTGTCGGGCAAATAGTGCAATTGTCACGTGTATACTAATATAAATAAATTAAAAGGAATATAGCTATATATATATATATATATACATAATTCGCTACTTCAAAGAAATCGTTACATTAATCAATTTACCATTCTATTTTAGCCATTGCAATTTATAGGAATATTCGCGTACAAGCAAATACATTAATGTCGACTTTACCCTCTAAGAAATACGTAATTATTTCAGTGTAAGTAATTTGATCGCAGTGCAAACTCCAATTTAAAAAAAGAAAAAAAATAGAAAAACCATGTACATGTATAGATATAAATGATAATTTGTTTAAATATTATTCTTCTTTAACTTACCAATTATAGATAATTAAATGTTTTTATTATATTACTTAGAGTAATAATCTATGTAAAAGATTATATTACATTTATGATATGAAGAGGTGTACGACTATATTACACCGCACGATCTTAAGCATCTTTGCCCTACTTAGAGAGCCAGACTTTAGAGTATCCAAACAGCCGAAGGACAAAAAAAGTCCCTATACGAAAATAGTCGAGTTAAGTGCAATTCCGGATATATAGATTTTCCAGAAAAGAAGCCTGGAATAGAGAGACCCAGAGAGAACGAGAGAGAGAGAGAGAGAGAGAGAGATGGAGAGTGCGAGTAGAAAATAGCACTCGACTAATAATTGTAAGTCTACGCGGGCTGTCTCTCGCATAGACCTACTGGATATAGAAGTGGCCTCGGTCGAGAGACGCGTATAACCGAAACTGTACTCGGGGTCAGAGACATTTTCTTCTTGTCGTCTTTCGCCTCCTCCCTCGTTTCTATACACACCCGTTGTATATTCTGCAGGTGCGACCAATTCGTCTTTTACTTTCGATGCATATATAACGTTCTGACGGTTTAATTGAGACATAAAAATACAAACTGTTTAGTATTTTCTTTCTCTCCCCCTTTTCGTAATTTGCCGTCGTTCGATCTAACTGATTGATGCTTTTATTATCTTGTGCCAACGTCATTTCTTCTAATGAATTTTTAGAACCCATATATATATTAGCTTATCTTTCTATTATTATTGTAGGTATATTAATGAGATATTTTTTTTGAACGTTTGCATATATATATATATATATATATATATATATATATATATATGGGCTATTTCACGTCAAGTGGTACGATGAAAATTTTAAATCGCTCCAAAATTTGAAAATAGGCTGGAAATATCTTCCAGAAGATAGAAAAAAAATTTTAGGTGTTAAAAATAATTTGCCTGAGAGTTATTCCACCATAAAAAATGGAAATTTTTCAATTTTTTAGGAAAATTTCTATTTTCAAAGCCATTTATCTCAAAATCTATTGATTTTTTTGAATAAACATTACAAACAACTTTTGTTTAAAATAATCTTTAAAACTTATCTACCTAGGTTGCAATTCTTAATTTTAAATTCTCGAAGAGATAGAACGCCCGAAAATATTGAATATCAAAAAAAGGCGACCACGCCACAATCGATTTTGATCTAACACCGCTCAAAAGATCACATTTTTCGAGAGCTTTCGAATGGCTTGAGTAAGATTATTGGTCAAGATCGCTGGTGTAAGTTATGCCTCATAAACCTCATAAAATCACTCATTTTCATGTATTTTAGGGCATAACTTACAACGGCGGTCTTGGCCAATAATCTAACCCAAGCCATTCGAAAGCTCTCGAAAAATGTGATGTTTTGAGCGGTGTTAGATTAAAATCGATTGTGTCGTGGTTGCCTTTTTTTGATATTCAATATTTTCGGGCGTTCTATCTCTTCGAGAATTTAAAATTAAGAATTGCAACCCAGGTAGATAAGTTTTAAAGATTATTTTAAACAAAAGTTGTTTGTAATGTTTATTCAAAAAAATCAATAGATTTTGAGATAAATGGCTTTGAAAATAGAAATTTTCCTAAAAAATTGAAAAATTTCCATTTTTTATGGTGGAATAACTCTCAGGCAAATTATTTTTAACACCTAAAATTTTTTTTCTATCTTCTGGAAGATATTTCCAGCCTATTTTCAAATTTTGGAGCGATTTAAAATTTTCATCGTACCACTTGACGTGAAATAGCCCATATATATATGGGTAGTTCTCTGTGACATCGAAGATGAAAAAAATAAATATTGCTATAACTGTGGAAATATGTTTTAGAGGTATCCATTAGTTCTCCTGAGTTTTTTCAGATTTTTTCGGGGCCATTATTTTAAGTTACAGAGAGTCAAAGTTGACATTTTAGCACTTTTTTTGCATTAAATGCCCATTTTCATGAATTTGTAGCTCCCAAGGGATGCATTGTTCACTATAAATATAGATATGACTTTTTTTGTAAAATTTTCTGAATTTTTCATTAAATATACTTCTAAAGTCATAAATGTAAACTGTCACATTCTTGTAAGCCATTTAAACTTTAAATAGTGAAAATCAGCAATTTTGCTCCAGACACCGAAAACCAAATACTGTCTAAAAGATGTCTTTTTATAGTCAGAAACTGCCTATAAATTTCCAGAGCGGGTCTAAATCATTAAGATAACTTATGGTCAAAATATCTGGGAAAAATGCCCGAAATATTATTAGAAATGTATATTTGTTGGCTTATAACGATGAATCTATTAACATGATCATTGCAAAAAAATTTATGCACCTACCTTGGTGTGGTAGAAATGTATCTCCACTTGTTTTAGTATCCATCTAATTCCCTGTAAGCGGATAAAAATACTAATATTATTATACAATTATAAAAAATTAATTCTTAAACATTTATAATGCTGGATTTTTAGTCTTACAACCCGTATAAGAATTATAATACTAATATGAAGGATTACTATAAATATATAAACATTATTATTACAATAACTGAATATACGTATTTAATACAAAAAATATATAAACAAATCAGATCTGAGTTTATAATGAGTAATATGATTTCGTGACAGTAACAAGTTTGTGAATTTCAAACAATGCATTGCTGAATAATAATAATAATAATGTTGGTTCTTTTATAGTGATCCTTCAGATTAGTATCATAATTCTCAAAGTGGTTGTAAAATTGAAAATCCAGCATTATAAATGTTTAAGAATTAATTTTTTATAATTGTATAATAATATTAGTATTTTTATCCGCTTACAGGGAATTAGATGGATACTAAAACAAGTGGAGATACATTTCTACCACACCAAGGTAAGTGCATAAATTTTTTTGCAATGATCATGTTAATAGATTCATCGTTATGAGGCAACAAATGTACATTTCTATTAATATTTCGGGCATTTTTCCCAGATATTTTGACCATAAGTGATCTTAATGATTTCGACCTGCTCTGGAAATTTATAGGCAGTTTCTGACTATAAAAAGACATCTTTTAGACAGTATTTGGTTTTCGGTGTCCGGAGCAAAATTGCTGATTTTCACTATTTAAGGTTTAAATGGCTTACAACGAGTGTGACAGCATAGATTCATGACTTTCAAATTTTACAAAAACAAGTCGTATACAAATTTATGAAAATGGGCATACAATGCAAGAAGGTACTAAAGTGTCAATTTTGACTCTCTGTAACTTAAAATAATGGCCCAGAAAAAATCTGAAAAAATTCAGGAGAACTAATGGATACCTCTAAAACATATTCCCACAGTTATAGCAATATTTATTTTTTTCCTATATATATATATATATAGGAGATTTCATGTGAAGTGATCCAGTTAAAAAATAGAATTTTGTTTTAATGTATATGGAATCAGTATACAACTGCTTGAGTATACTAAATTTTTAGACCTGAATTTTAATCAGTATAGTAGTCAAAAAATGACGTTGGTCGTTTTTATCACTTATAACTCAAAATCTAACAATTTTTTCTTATATACATTAGTTATGGTATTTTTAGTCAAATTTGTTAAAAAGAAAGAAAGTGAATGCATTTTATGAAAAAAACAGAATAACCGTATACTTTCATTCAAACAATGTGGCTTTGTTATTACTCAGTAACACTAAAATATACTGTTTATTATTAGTCACTGATACGTTTCAATGTTCAAGCTGCGTACAAACACAAATCAGTAGGTATAACCAGTTATACCTGTTGTATAATATGATAAATACCTGAAACTTTTTGTATTAAACAAATATCGTCGGCTGAGTGGAAGAACAGTCTATCTCGGAACTTGCTTGGAAAACGCCCTATCTCGCGATCTGCTTGGAAAACGCCCTATCTCGCGATCCGCTTGGAAAACGCCCTATCTCGCGATTCACTTGGAAAACGCCCTACCTCGCGATCCGCTTGGAAAACGCCCTATCTCAAATGAAATTTTTCGCTTTCAAATTTTGTAGTGGCACCACTGCGCAACTTAAAAATACGGTCTTTCTAATTAAAATAAATTAATTAGTAAAGTGTTTGAAATTCGGAAAAAAATTGTTTAGGCGTCATCGGGACTCCTCAGAGAAAGAGAGACTTCTCTGATTTTATGTGTCTATCAGCGGTGATGTATCGAGTACTTACTATATCAGCCGACCTGTGTGCAATTTAAATAATGTTTTAAGTTAATAAAGGTTAAAAAAAAGTTAAGAAAACGCGGATGAGATTTTTAAGCTTAGAATTTTTAAGTTGCGCCGTGGTGCCACTACAAAATTTGAAAACGAAAAATTTCATTTGAGATAGGGCGTTCTTCAACCGAGGCGCGAGGTAGGGCGTTTTCCAAGCAAGTTCCGAGATAGACTGTTCTTCATATATATATATATATATATATATATATATATATATGTATATATGTTACACACACATATTTATTTTATTGTTACAAATCGCGTTGACGATGCGTCGGATTAACAAAGATATTATCTATACATAAATAAATAATAATTCCCGTTCAATATCTTCGTATAATTATATGCAGCTAAGAAGAACGGGAATAATTAGAAACCGATCCAACTGAGCCGTGTTGGACAAATATCGCAGCCGCTCGATAACAACAAAAATCAACAAAACCGTCGGACTCTATATCCTTCAATTCTACAGTGAAACGAATGTACGTGTATACTCCGAACAATTATGCATATATACCTTACAGTATATTATGATCTATTCGTATAAGGATGTGTATATATGTAAAAAAACGATCGAAGACCGCGATGCGATCAATTTTTCAGCAATGACGGATCGGCTTACACGTATATAATGCCGCCTACCGATACTTTGGATTGTATTTATATTGTATATATATATATATATATATATATATATATATATATATATATATATATATGTATATATACCGCGTGGGTAACGAAAGCAGAATAAAAGAAGGAGAGGAGGAAGAGGTCCAAGTATCAGGATGTCTAATCCTCTAAGGATCTGCCGCGTGTATGTACGAGGAATTATTCGAATGACGTGTGAGAAATTATCGAGTATAAGTGTTTTAATACTTTCAAATTCGAGACGACCACGTTCGATAAATACGATTATATTTCATTTTTCAAATTTTTAAAATATAATATGCTACTATATGCGATCACGTATAGCGTATTCTTTTTTTTAATGACGGCGCAGTCGTGTGGTAGAATATTATTCGTATACAAAATAATTAGATTTGCAGAGTATTTGTCACAGATTTTTTATTATTTAATTAAAGTTCAAACTTTCTACCCGTAGCAATGAGAAAAATTCTTTTTCACCCTGATCATCCAAATAGTCTACTTTATTGAACTTTATAATACACGAGTAGAGTAAAATTGCATTTTATTCCTTCGATCACTTTACTCCCCGTAGACTCATTTTATTACACTGTGACGTGTCCACTGGGGATTAGGGTGGAGTCACGGTTAAGACACAAAAATCAAACAACTTAGTTAAAAGAGATTGCAGGTTTAATGCACTTACTGTGCTCACAAGTATTACACGGCAAAGCAGCGGCTTTGCCGTTCAAAGTTGCCAGTCACGTTGGCCGCGGTCGCTCGCGTTCGCGCGATTGCGGGCCGTCCCGCACCTAACCACGCGTCGCGCACACACACTGAAAGAAAGCTGGATTTGGGAGGAAGGAGCACGGCTCACCTGAACGCTCGTCTCCTGGTTCCCTCGGACACACACGTGGTTTGTTGAAATAGCGATATGGCGTGTCGCACGATCGGTGGTCGGTCGCAGTCTGAGGAGTATCGGCACGCACGAAGCGAGAGAGTTTTCCCTCGGCGTATTGCGCAGGCGCGCCTACTCTCGCGTCTCGAGTCGTGCGCGCTCGGCTCAGTTCGTACTGGCCGCTCGGGCCGTGATTTCGCTGCCTCGACGGAGATGTCGTCGACGACGTTGACTTCGTGGTGCTGGATGGCGATTGAGTAACTGCAGCCCTGCTGAGATTACTATCTGCGAGGTAAGCGTTTAAATCGTTCCATAGTACCTCGATGTTAAGCTAATCCGAGCCCCTCGAGTTTCTTTATTGCAGGTGCCGTATGTTATCAATACGGGATCTTCGGCTCGGAGTGTCCGGACAGCTGGAGCACATCGGCGTCTCATAACAGCCCTCAGTGAGTGGAGCCAGGCAGCGGTGAATCGTCGTCGTCCTATGGAGTGCCGCCAAGGTAATTTACCTACTTTCCTCGGGCTCTATCTAGATGTTTATTTGTGTCTGCCATAACCTCAACTAGACATGTCATCTCCTTTCCTGTTGGTCCTATTGACATACCTGGGAGAAGCTATGCCTGGTTATAGCTTCTCCATCCTCGTTCCTTAGTAGTCGACCAACTTATTAATTGATTACCGTTTCAGGTACTCTAATTGGCAGTACACCATGGCTTGAGCGCAAGGGCGCTACCTCATTCCAAGGCCTGGAGTCTTTACCTGGGCTGCTCAACCTCGGAGGCTTCTCTTGGGTGCTGGAGAGGGCAATCAAGGCTGGATGGGACCTGGGGATATGATACGGGTCATTACTGGTGCTGGAGAAGACATAAGGATGCTGGATCAACGGAGCAGTGTGTGTGTGTGCCATTGTGCGCAGTCAGGAGTCGCATCTCCTTTGCTTCGGGTTCTGCTGCTTACTACGCATTGTAAGCTTATATTGGTTGCACACATTCGCATATGTGTGTCTAATAGGACTTAATTGGTATGTATAGCACGCTTACTTCGCATAGTAAGCTTGACAGGTGCTATACAATACCTTGTCTCGCTAGTTTATTTCTAAGTGACATGTAGTATAACTACAATGTCACAACTCCCCCCTCCCAAACCGAAGTTATACCTTACTTCGATTTAGAATACGCAAGGGGATGCACAATGCACACAGAAGTATGAATACAATACTAGCGATCAAAACGATTCTAAATAGATCCTAGTACGTAAAAACTTAACCTAAGATAGCCGGTGCTATCTACAGCGGTGTAAAGTGTAACTGTCTGTGTTGTTTGTGTCGTAAAATAAATTACCTTTTTTTTTTTTCGCATATCTTACTATTAAACTTCAACAGAATAACAAAATTAATTTTCAATTGATTAGTGTAATGGGTTTCTTGAATTCTGGAACACTGGAATCTGGAACAGCTTTTCTTTTAGAGTTAATCTGTGTAACCGTGTAACACGCTGAGTGTGTAATTATTACCTTTCCGATAACTAAATTACTTTATTCGATTCGAATTACGCGTGACTGGCTTACAAACTCTTATCACGCTCGCTTTCCGACGAATTCCGAAATTCGCGACACTCATAACCCAAACTAACATGAAACAATCATTCCAAAAAATGTATTAGAATAGAAAACTTTCATTCATTACTAACCTGGTGAGTTGCTTTCCTCCGTCGAAAGTGGCTTTACGTCGAGATTAAATAATGACATGAATTTGACTATAATAATGAACTATTATGAGTAACTAATAGTGAATCAAACACATTATTTGGTTTTCTTTATTAATTCATTCTTTAACAATTAAAAATTTATTCATTATACTTCGTGAAGTTTGTATGTAATTCGAAATAATTAATTATCGTATTAACTAACATTGTGTGTACATTTTTCTATTTTTGGGAATGGTGTGGGTCTAAAGGGAGTAAAATACAAGCCACATTTCAAAAGTTTTATCTATTTAATAAGAAAAAAAAATTTTACACTCCCCTATTTGGGGTGAATCCTCAGGGCGTGGACCCATTCGTCGTGGCACTCCGGGCAGGCCTCAATGGTCGTCCCGGTCCTGCCACATCCGCGGCAAAACTTGGTCCTTGCCTCCGGACACCTCTGCCAGCTGTGGTTCCTGCTTCCACAGTTCCAGCATCCCTGCCTTCTACGGCCACTGTACGCCGTTGGACGTGGGGCCAGGGTGCTGGACACGGCCAGGTTCTGGGCCGGAAGCATCCAGGTTCGCTGGGATCGTCGGGGGGGTGTTAGGGATCTGGTGCTGGATGGTGAGGGTAATTGGGGTGGTGGGGAAATTTTCAGGGACAAGAGGGATGGGATAGCTGGGGAAACCGGTCCCGTATGGCGTTCTTCGAGAGGCGGGGTGGTTTGACGGGGTGCTGGAGGGGCGTTTTGGATAGGGGCTAATAGGGGTGGGGGCAATCCGGAAAGGGTAAGGGAAGGGGTATACGGGATAGGGATAGGGACAAAATGGACGATGCGCATTGCATGGTCTTGGGAGGGGTCGTGGTACACTTGGGTAATGGGTCTGGGGAATGCGGGAAGGGGGTCGGGAGATTGCGGTGCAAGGGGTTGGGGACGGGTCACAGGGAATGGTGCTAGATGGGAATGGGACTGGGAAGTTGGTGCTGGATGGGGTTGGTGAGATGGTGCTGGAGGGGGCTGTGGTGCTGGATGGGGTTGGGGTTGAGGGCCTGGTGCTGGAGGAGGCGGTGGGTTCACCGGGACCTGCGGTCGCTCGCATTGCGCAGGCGGCTTTCCGTGGCCGACCTCGGCGCCTTGGAGGTTTCTCGTCACCGGCTCCCTCGTCTGGCTCCTTCCTCTTCCCCGTGGTTGCGGGGGCCTGTGCCGCGGGACGCTTTCGCTGTAGTGGCTCGGCGTCTCCGTCACCTCCGCCCGGTACGGCACTTAACCCCGGTACCGATACCCCTCCGGACTCTTCTCCCTCTTCGGAAGCGTCCGTTGAGGCACCGGGGACGGTGGTGCTGGAGGTGTTGCTGGAGTCGGTAGCGCTGCTACGTTTTGGGGAGGTGGATAGATCGGCGCCTCGCCCATCAGAGGTCGTCGAACTGCCGACGTTCCGCCTCTTCCTCCCCTTCCTCGTAGGCTGCTTCGCCGTTGTAACATCTGGAATAGAAATGGGATTGATATTTACCTTTCGGGGCGGAATGTATCGCTTAATATCCTCTATGGATATTTCAGTTCTTTTCTTTGTATCGTCATCTTCTACGATATAAACAGTAGGGGATTTAATTTCGACTACTGTTGCCGGACCTACAAATTTCGGAGCCTGTTTGGCTGCAAAATTTTCTTCTGCAGAAGATTGGACACGATTTAATCTAACTATTTTATCTCCTATCTGGTAAGTAATATCCTTTCTATTCCTGTTATAATATTTGGCTTGCCTAGCAGTGGCTTTATCCATATGATGTTTAACTAAATCGTGAAGAGCTGGAAGTCTCTTCGTACGATCTGACCACTTTTCTGAGTCTTCAGGAAGGATAGGAATGGGATTTTCGAGGTGCTTTCGGATTAGGATGGATGGTTCCGGATTTCTACCCAAATTCATAAACGCTGGTGTTGTTTTAAGCGACGAGTGAATCGTTGTATTTAAAGCGAAACAAAATTCCTTTAAATGCAGATCCCACTCTTTATGATCTTCAGCTAAAAAGCTGTTAATCATAGGCTTTAAATTACGGTTTACTCGCTCTACCGGATTCGCTTGGGGTCTATAAGGCGGTGTGGTAGTTTGCTTAATACCGTAAGCATCTAAGCGTTCAGACATTAATTTATTGGCAAATTCAGTCCCATTATCTGTCAACAAAAACTTAGGGCATCCCCATCGGTTTATGATCAAATCCTCAAAAGCTTGCCATACACTTTTAGCGTCTGCCTTCCTAAGTGGCTGAATTTCTACGTAACGAGTGAATAAATCTTCAAAAACAATTACGTATCTGAAACCTCGTTTAGATTTTGGCTTCGGGCCCATAATATCGGCAGCCACAACTTTCCATGGTCCCTCGATATTTCTTTCGCCCATTAGCCCTGCCGGGGGCAATTGGCAACTTTTGTGGATTTGACATTGATGACACGATCGGACATAACAAGAGGTATCGTAAAAATAACCTGGCCAATAATAATAAGTCGCAAGACGTGCGTAAGTTTTTTCTATGCCTAAATGTCCTGATTGAGGAGTATTATGGGCTTCGAAAAGAGCTTGGGGTCTGTTTGATGCTGGAAGAACTAATTTCCACGCATCCAAATCAGGGAACAATGGATCGACTAATGGGTTTGGACGATGTGCGTAAAGAAAACCACTCTCGATTTTAAAATCGGGATACTTAGCTGGAAATTTCTGTACGTTCTCCATTTTTCGTATGTACCATGGATCATCTATGTGAGTCGGAACTACAGCTGCTACTTCTGACTCTTCCCACGCTCTTGATAAAGCGTCCGGAACTTGATGCAAAGCACCTTTACGATGTACAAATTTGATATCGTAATTTTGTAGCGCTGTATTCCATCGTGACAGTCGGCCTGCAGGGTCTTTGAGATTATTTAACCATAAAAGACTGAAATGGTCTGTTATTACGGTAAACTGTTCTCCTTGAAGATACCCTTTTAGCCTATCTGCTGACCACAAAACCGCTAAACACTCTTTTTCAGTTACAGTGTAATTGCGTTCTGCTTTGGTCATTGTTCTACTCACATAGTAGATTGGATGTTCCTCCCCATCAATTACCTGCGTAAGCACACCTGCTATCGCGTAATTGCTTGCGTCCGTCTGCAACGTAAAGGGTAAGGTGAGATTGGGTCGTGCTAGAATGGGTGCTTGAGTAAGGGATATTTTCAGTTTTTCAAAGGCTGTCTGTTGCTCTGCATCCCAGTGCCAACGAACACCTTTTCTAGTTAACTGAGTAAGGAAATTTTTTATTTCGGATAGATTCGGAATAAACCGGGAATACCATCCGATCATCCCTAGAAATCTTCGGAGTTGCTTGAGGTTTTTGGGTGCTGGATATTCGATTACAGGTTTAGTTTTGTCGGGATCAGTACACAGACCATGTTCATTTACAACATAACCAAGATATTTTACTTCGGCACAGCAAAATTCTGACTTATCTCGATTAAGTTGTAAATTCACTTCTTTTAACGCCTTCAGTACTTTACTTAACCAGAAAACATGATCTTTGAACGTTTGGGTCACAATAATTATATCGTCTAAGTACACGAAAACATGTGGTTCCCAATCTGGTTTGATTAGTTTTTCCATGATTTTCTGGAAAGTAGCTGGAGCGTTTGTTAAGCCGTAGGGCATTCTCTTGAAGTGGTGTAGGCCTCGTCCCGGTATGCCAAATGCAGTTATTTCTTTACTGCCTTCTTCCAGTAAAATCTGATGATAAGCTTGCGACAAATCTAATTTTGAGATATACTTTGCTCCTCTTAACTTATCTAGTATGTCATCCATATTTTTCAATGGATAAGCAAATCTTTTTGTTACTTTATTGACCTGCCGATAGTCAATACAAAATCGGTATTTGCCATCAGCTTTTGGGACTATTACTGGGCAACTACACCAAGGACTCTCTGATGGTTCTATTATGTCTTCTTTTAACATACGGTCTACCTCTTCTTGCCCTGCTTTCAACATCTTTGCTGAGTACTTCCTCATCCTTTGTCTTATAGGCTCGTGACCCTGGACATCTATTTTGTGGTAAGCCAAAGTTGTCGCACCAAGTGTTTTCGGGGTTTTCGGGATAAGACTGTCTAGAACCTTTTTTATTTCTTTTTCCTCTTCTTCTGACGCTTGACGAAGGCCATCTATACTAGCCATTGCTGGAAGGTAGCTGGGATCTTGCCCATAGGGATAAAACTGATGAACCTCCCCTGCTGGTGTCCACCATGTGTCATTTCCGAAGTCTATCTTGAGTTCAAATAACCGTTTGAAATCAATTCCCAAGATACACTCGTACTGCAGTCCGTCTGCTACTCGGAAAGGTAAGGTTTTCTCAATTCCATCGATACTAACCTTCCACAGGAACTGATATCCCATTGGCTACGCTTACGGCGCCCTTGCAAGGTTTAAATTTCCCGCTAAACTGTTTTCCTAACCCTTTTCCTATATAGGAATAAACAGATCCGGCGTCTAAAAGTCCTATCATCTTTCTTCCGTTTAGTTCTATCGAGAAAAACAACCTAGGCTCAAGCTTACCTAACGGATGCCTTTGGATGAGTGAATCTGGTGATAAGACAGCGGTTGAAAACATATTTTCTACTACGCTGTTATTCGACTTATCTCCCGATTCATCCGACAGTTTAACTATTTTTACCGCTGGTGCTGGAGAGGAATTTTTCCTTTTCTTTTTGGGTGCTGGATGGGAATTTTCTTGGGTTGTGGAGGGTGCTAGAGAGGAATTTTTTAATCTTTTTGGATTCATGGAACCTGTTTTCTTTCTCTTATTTGGATTTGTTGGAAATTTGGTAGTTTTGGAGTCTACTATAACGTTTTCTACCAAGGAGGACACAACGACTCCTACTGGTTCCTCCGCGAGTCGTTTCCCGCCGGTCTAGGAACTTTACACGTTGGACAATTTCGCTTCAATGTGTTTTTCCTACCACACCCTCTGCAAGAATTGTCTGGGCAATCATAGGACCGATGACCTGTGATGCCGCATGTGTGGCAAGTGTCTGTTTCCTTATTCCTTGTTTTGCCATTATTTTCAGTAGTGGGGCTATCTGTCCCGGTTTTCTGTTCTCCATTATTACCATTTCCAGCTGGGGCCTGTTTGTTCTTCTCATTTGGCCCTTTTCCATTTTGATTTGTTCCGTTTCGCTTTTTATTGTAAGATTTTCTATTATTTCCTTTGGGGTTATACGACGGGGGGTTTGAGGGTGCTGGAGGTTGCTGTAAGGCGGCAGCAGGTGCCTCTTCGTGCGTAGTGCCTGCATCACTGGCATTCCCAGTGATTGCAGTAGTTTTACCAGACTTTTTCACTTTTACTGGTTCGTACGCGGAGTTGAAGAGTTGCTCGTCGTCTTCTATTGGCGGAGGACGGTAGAGTGTGTCTTGGCGTTTGCGTGCTTCTTCCTTCTTTCCTAGCAACTGCAATTCCAAACACGATGAAAATTGGTCTTTGTCAATTCTTCGCCTATAATCTGGATGTAGATTATCGTATGTGATCGCTAATTGTTCGCCAAGGGGCATTGGAGGCTTCAACTGATCCAATAAGTTACGGAATTTCGAAAGATATGTCGAAATATCTTCTTGCGGTCCTTGTGTTCTTACCATTATCCTTTTTCTTACTTGATATTGTAAGTCTTCTTTACAATATTGGAGTCTAAATGCTTGTTGAAAGTCTTCCAATATCAACCAATTGCGATGTTCTCTGCGAAACCAACACCAGACATCTTCATCCAGTACTACTGGCAATGACCTAGTGATGTCATCCATAGTCAATTGGTAGGAGCGTGCGCATTCCGTCAAATTTACTAGGAATGACTCTGGATCGTTCCTTTTATCACCTTTAAATTCAATATGCCATTGTTTTAGAATTTCGCTGACACGTTTTTCTCTTTGGAAGGTCGAATTATCCAAAAGTGATCCTTCTCGCCTGGTGCTTGACTGGGGGTAGGGTTGGGAATAATTGTAGGGATATTGTCTAAAATTATTTTGTGATGGTGCTGGAGGAATATTATATTGGGATTGTGGCATAACTGGAGGCTGTCGTTCGAGGTTAGGATTAGATGAACTAGTATAATTTCGTGGGAATTGCTGGACGGTTCTAGGATTTTCCTGTTGCTGGAAGGAATTGTTTTGGGTGTAAGAAGGCTGCTGGATCGGTTCACGTTGATCGTAATACTGTCGTTCATTTCCTATTCGGTACCTCGTTTCGTTCGAACTACTCGTTGCAGGTATTGGTCTTTCACAATTTCTCGTGAATTCATCACTAAATCTCACTCCTTGTGTCCTATTACCCGCCTGAGTGTAGATTGGAAATGTTCTATTTTCCAGATCTTCCTCCGTTATCTGTGGAACATGTGATTCATGGCTTTGAACATTTCGCGGAAGATTGATTGTATTTGGATTTCTCGGCCTCGGGGTTTGTGTTAGTTGCCACAAACTGTCTAATTTGCAAATACGATGTTTGATCATATCCGCCTGCATTTCCCGAATTAAAACTCGCACTTAAAAATTGTCTATCTTGAAATCTAAATTGAACCTGATCTGCCGCGTTTTGTTCATTTTGTCTATGTTCTATCACATTTCCGTGTGCTGGATGTTGGGTGGATTGCGCGCATGGGAGATTAATACTATTACTATGTAAATTATAATTATTATCTGGGTGCTGGAGGGGTTCTGACGTTGAAGTGGGCAGTGGGAAGTTCAAATGTAATCTAACATTAGCATTTGTCGTTACCACATTTTCTCCGCCAATCAGTGCTGTCGAATTCCGCGAATTGCTGAAAGTTAACGGATCTGCATATGGTCCCAATGTTTGACCTGTCGGCAATTGCCCATGAATACGTGGGTAAGCACCACTGTGCACTTCCATGTTATCCCTTGATACCGTAGGATTTCCCGCTGTAATTCCCCTACTTACTGGCCGCATGACGGACGGATTCCTCCATGTGCCAGCTAAGTAGTTTTCCCCTTCCGAGGTTAAATTCAAATTTCTATTACCGGGTATATCCAATGGAACGAAATTCGCCTCGTCTACTTCAGGATCCCAATATGCCGCCGCTAACCCGAAACATTTCCGTGTTTCATATCTTTCAACTCGATTTCTTATATTATACATGGAATCTGTGGCGTTTAAATTTTTTAGATCGGCATATTGTAGTATTTCTTGATTACTACAATGAAAAACATTTTGCCGTATCCGCTGGATGCCCTCTTCCAACGATAACCTAGTATAATCCTCCTCTGCCAACGTATGCAGAGTCAAACTTCCATTTAGTTCTGACATTTTGAGGATTTCTTAGGACACGTAAATTAATTCACGCTATTTCGTCAAAAAAAAATTTTAATTACTAAGTGCAGCTCAATACAACTTGTAGTCAATCACAAAAAAAAATTAAATTTATTTCTAAACAGCTCAATTGTAGCTTAATTTCTTAAAAAAAACAAAATTTTGACTTAATAATTAATTAAAATTATGCAAGCATAAAATTATCAAATTGCTTTAATTTTAAGCAAACTAATTTATGAGCAAGCAAATAAAAATAATAACAAAACTAGATTTTAGTTATTAAGCAATTAAAATTATATAACACACTAACAAGTCAGTATTGTTAATTTCAGCGCACAAAAAGCCAAAAGCAAAAAAAAAGAAATTTGTTAAATTATTTTTGTCAATACTGTTATGACCATATTTATCAACAAAAACTAATTAAGTACCTACGCAAGAATTCACAACAACGAACTTGAGTGAAAGGCAAGCGTATAAGTGAATAATTTACAAGCCAAGCTTGAAATATTTAAGCGTATTGGGTATATATGGGTATATATGGTGCTGGATTAGGTTACAATGGTGCTAGATGGGTTACGACTCTTAAAAAGATATATATACAATGCAAATAAATAGTGAAATGTTACTTGTTAATGCAATTTCAAAATTAATAAGCGTACAGCAATTAAATATTACTATCTTAACACTGTATAACTGTATATACACTTGGTTGGCTATCGTTCTCAATATTTGAAGGGTCCTATTTTGTTCAAAAATAATTTAAATTGAATATAATTTTGGTGGCTATAGGTTCTAATTAACTCAAAGAATGCTTATTTACAATAAAAAACTCAATTTAATTGCAAACAAAAATTTTCACAAAAATTACTTGTTGAGTAAATCAAGTAACTGCGATATTTGCTATTTGTCCCTTGAATTTATTACTACAGGGTACAATATTAACTTTGACTGCTAATTTTTAACAATAATTAATTGTAATAAACTTAAAAAAACATTTTCCTTACTTTTCTTTTCCTAAGTTGAGAACGTAGCTTGAAATGACAATTTACTAAGTACTTACTCGTACTCCAAAATTCTCTTACTCATATGACTTTTAATGTAATTTAATTTTACAAACTTCAAAAAGCCATTAAACAAAATCAAATATTTTGGAGCTAGAAGGGAATAAAACTAATTGCAAAATTTATATTTATAAAGGGAAAAATAAAATTATTGCTGTTATGTGCAAAAAAGAACAATATGCAGAAAAAAATTTCAAACCAAATAATATGGAATAGACTCACCGAATTTTGCAGATAATTCACTAACATCAACAATTTCTATTAACCAAACTTGAATTTATTACAAAAAATCAAAATCTGGTTACACGTGGTCGAAATTAAAATGGCCGTCCAAAACCACTTTCGACGCTTCCTCTGTGTGTGCGCAATATGGCGGATTAATACTTGAAAAAAAATCCCGAAGTCCACGATCACAATTTTTTTCGGATCAAAAAGTCACGGTCGCCATGTGACGTGTCCACTGGGGATTAGGGTGGAGTCACGGTTAAGACACAAAAATCAAACAACTTAGTTAAAAGAGATTGCAGGTTTAATGCACTTACTGTGCTCACAAGTATTACACGGCAAAGCAGCGGCTTTGCCGTTCAAAGTTGCCAGTCACGTTGGCCGCGGTCGCTCGCGTTCGCGCGATTGCGGGCCGTCCCGCACCTAACCACGCGTCGCGCACACACACTGAAAGGAAGCTGGATTTGGGAGGAAGGAGCACGGCTCACCTGAACGCTCGTCTCCTGGTTCCCTCGGACACACACGTGGTTTGTTGAAATAGCGATATGGCGTGTCGCACGATCGGTGGTCGGTCGCAGTCTGAGGAGTATCGGCACGCACGAAGCGAGAGAGTTTTCCCTCGGCGTATTGCGCAGGCGCGCCTACTCTCGCGTCTCGAGTCGTGCGCGCTCGGCTCAGTTCGTACTGGCCGCTCGGGCCGTGATTTCGCTGCCTCGACGGAGATGTCGTCGACGACGTTGACTTCGTGGTGCTGGATGGCGATTGAGTAACTGCAGCCCTGCTGAGATTACTATCTGCGAGGTAAGCGTTTAAATCGTTCCATAGTACCTCGATGTTAAGCTAATCCGAGCCCCTCGAGTTTCTTTATTGCAGGTGCCGTATGTTATCAATACGGGATCTTCGGCTCGGAGTGTCCGGACAGCTGGAGCACATCGGCGTCTCATAACAGCCCTCAGTGAGTGGAGCCAGGCAGCGGTGAATCGTCGTCGTCCTATGGAGTGCCGCCAAGGTAATTTACCTACTTTCCTCGGGCTCTATCTAGATGTTTATTTGTGTCTGCCATAACCTCAACTAGACATGTCATCTCCTTTCCTGTTGGTCCTATTGACATACCTGGGAGAAGCTATGCCTGGTTATAGCTTCTCCATCCTCGTTCCTTAGTAGTCGACCAACTTATTAATTGATTACCGTTTCAGGTACTCTAATTGGCAGTACACCATGGCTTGAGCGCAAGGGCGCTACCTCATTCCAAGGCCTGGAGTCTTTACCTGGGCTGCTCAACCTCGGAGGCTTCTCTTGGGTGCTGGAGAGGGCAATCAAGGCTGGATGGGACCTGGGGATATGATACGGGTCATTACTGGTGCTGGAGAAGACATAAGGATGCTGGATCAACGGAGCAGTGTGTGTGTGTGCCATTGTGCGCAGTCAGGAGTCGCATCTCCTTTGCTTCGGGTTCTGCTGCTTACTACGCATTGTAAGCTTATATTGGTTGCACACATTCGCATATGTGTGTCTAATAGGACTTAATTGGTATGTATAGCACGCTTACTTCGCATAGTAAGCTTGACAGGTGCTATACAATACCTTGTCTCGCTAGTTTATTTCTAAGTGACATATAGTATAACTACAATGTCACAACACGTAGACCCATTTTATTCATTGTAGACTTACGTTTTTATTTTCAATACTTAGTTTAGTCTTTTTTTACAAATGCAAAATTAAATTTATTATTATGCAAATTAAATATATCAAAAAATTATACAATATTGAACAAAATGTAGAAATATAAAAAAATTTGTTATTGAAAAAAGTGACTTTCATCAGGGTGAAAAATTTTATATGCACTTTGGGAGTAAATTCAATTATTATCTTATATGAATTACTGTTAAAAGCTAAATCTCGGACGCAGTAACTTTCATCCCGGGACTAAACGCCTAGTTTATTCCCTAAGTGCATATATAATAATTTTTTAAATTATGTACAGTGAATATAGTTTAAATAACTTTATTTTACTTTAATTAGATTACTTAAAATTAAGTGATGTACTTTAACAGATTGTAATATTCTTGTGTAATCATAGTGTCCTTATAATACTATCAGTGATACAAACACATTTTTTAATTTTCAGTGTGTGTATAAATATAATATTTAGTATAGTCAACTGCAGAGAAAATGTTTAATTTAAAAATTAGAATAGTGGCTAATAAATAAATCACAGACTGGCAAATTATGAATATTACTATAATTTCCAGTAAAATTGTAGTATAGTAAAATTTACTATAATTTGTATAATATTTACTATGTTTCGTAAATTTTAACATACATTTATAGTACTTTTTCTAAGTTTTTCACTCTGCGATTTCATTACCAAAAACTATTGGAATGTTTACGAATGATTTTGTAACTTTTAATACAAAATTTCTCTGAGAGTATATGAATTTATAAATAAAAGTTATCGATCGATGGTCCAGTCACTACAATAAGACAATAAAATCCATCACACCGTGTATATGAAGAAATCCATAAAAATTCTTCCACATCGCGTTCCCTAAAATTGAAAAAAAACTTTTTGAGGCACACCTTCCGGACTTCACTTTTCTTCATCTATAGTACATATAATATGTGAAACAAAATTTGAGCATGAAACAAAAATAAGCTTGTGACACACTTTTATTCAAGTTTGAAATTTAAAATAAAAAAATCGTTTTTTAAAAAAGTAGCTTATATAACTTGTATAATCGTAATAAAAATTAATTTTCAAAATAACCTTTTGATAAATATGAAAATAACTAGTTACTAAGCTATTTCGTTCATAAAACCAAATAATTTATAAGTGCGTTGTTTAAATAAATAAAGTATATAAAAAATATTAAAAATGTTTATACACTAGAGAAAATACAATTTTTTGATATAGTCATTATATATAATTATATAATTTTTGTCACATGATCCTAAACATATATATTCTTTTCGTATATTTACAGAGCGGACCAATTTGGTAACACTAGAGTGGGAAATATCGTGGTTTTTAGACAAAAACAATGTTTTTCATTTCGGTGTAAAATATTACTTTTTACAATCTATCTTTTTCAATTACATTTCGAATTATTTGTTATTCAAGTTTATTCCCAAATATATAAAATAAGCCAACACCTAAATAATTACTTTAATAAATAGAACAAAATTTTTTATATATTGGGGAACAAGTGTTTAATTTTGACTGTAAGACCGAAATATTTGGAATTGTAACTGAAATTTATGGCAGTACAAAAGAATTGATGATTAATTATCTTTTTCAATTCCAACAGTTACTCCAAAATACCATTTATCATTGATCACAACTATTCAATCATTCTACTTTAAAATTATTAATTAGATTTGTATGTTACGTCTTCATTATGGTTAGTCAATTAATTTGTATAATTTATGGGATTCCGATAACAAAGAATGAAATTATACTATATTATTACATTAAAAACTGTTTGAATAATAAATATGTGTTTAATGATTATTTGTTTCAATATAACTGTTGTATAAATATATAATCTTTTGAAAAAACAGGATTTTACGATTTTTTTATTTTAACAAACCTTTTATCATGCTCAAATTTTGTTTTATATATGTATATATTATATGAATACTATAGATGAAGAAAAGTGACGTCCGGAAGGTGTGCATCAAAAAAAAGTTTTCAGCTTTTAAGGAACGCTATTTAGAAAACTTTTTATGGATTTCTTCATATACCGATCTTGCATTTGAATACAAAAACATACACCTATATAAAGAAAAAAATAAAGAAAGACATTACAAATATTTCACTAGTAAAATATGTACCGTACGTAATAAATAATAAAAATGACTCTCTAACCGCGTATTTAAATCAAAATTATTTATTCGATATCATAAATTGTAAATCTATTTCGTATATATATATATATATATATATAAGTATGTACAAGGAACTGTCACCGATCGTACAAAAAACCAGTATATGGTACACACCTTAAGCGACCTTGGCTCACGCGATAAACTCTTATGGAATATCTCATCGGTAATTTTGTTTTTTAAATCTACACACATATATATGTATGGTTGTACGCGATGTATCACGAGACGAAGCTCACGCGGTGCATCGTTATAAATCGCGCTTGTGCCGATGTCGAGTTGCGCTCGCGTTTTACGAGCAAACAATGGTGTAGTCGTTCAAGTGCGTGCAATTGTTACTTGTTGACGAAAGGAAGGAGCCGCAAGCCGACGAAAACTTTTCGGTTTCTCCTTGTTTTACGATGTATACTGCAAGACAAATTTGATGGATAATTAATTGATTATATGTATATATACCAATTGGTACGTAAATGTTTACTCGTTTCTCATCGTTCGGTATATATGTATACGTGCGTTATATGAATTTTTTGAGGTTTGCATTTTATATTAATGAGCCCTCGGTATACTTAAATGGACATTCTCAGTTAATTTTTTAATTAAATTTGTGGCGCTCGTTTCGAAAGAGAAGTACACCTTATATATCGTTATCGTTAAAATTTATTATTTTGTTGCGTTACGTGAATGGCTATTGTTTTAATTTTATCACCTGCTACGTTCTCCATTGTTTTTTCTTTGTTCTTCTTCTAACACTTCTCCTTCTTCTTTTTTAGTTCTAAAAATAAAGTTTCTCAACTTTAAAATTGGTATCCCTCTATATTTAAATATATTAGATATAAATTAATTGTTATCGTAATTCCGCGTCTTTGTATCGTCGAAGACGAAGAACGGCACAAGAAATCACAAAAGGATACAAAGCTTATACTACAAAGTTCATACTAAGTAAACTCAAGTGCGTACATATACCTTCACGTAGTATATACGAGGATGATTAATATTTCAAAGTTATTACAAACCAAAAGAGTTGCTAATTAAAATCAACCAATTTACTTTACTTTGGCGTGTAAGAGTTCCGAGTGTACGTGCGTAGGTATACTGCGCATCAATCGTAAATCTAAGACATATATGAAATTGCGTTTTATTGCGCATTTGAAACTCTCGCGACTTTGATTACTATCAACCGCGCATCTCCGGGCTAAAATCCGCACTTGTATACACTCGGAAATACTGCGCGCGGTTCCTTCGCCTGAGTAATTAGGGATACAACAAAATTACCGATTTCATTGAATTTTATACTTTGTTATTATAATGCAAGCGCGCACCATCCACTCTTTCTTATATTAATAAATACGCGCGGTCACTTAATCGAAACTGGCACTTCGCCTCCGGGCGACAGTCGTGAGATTAATTTTTGAATTGACTTCTCCCCATCGTTATTTATTTACACGTTTTCTATACGAAATACATAAAATTTTATAACATTATTAAATCTTTCCTCTTCGTTTCTTTATTTTTTTTTATAATTAATTTTATCGTAAATATCGTGTATTATTTTCATGTGTGTATCATTTTCATGTGTGTATATCTAGGTATATAAGTTAAAATACAAAAAATTAGGTGTGCTTTCTTCCGCTTTCTTCGCAAAAACAACGTATATAGCACTGCCGTCGAGCATAAAAATAGCAATGTTAAAATAATAAAAGAAATATACAACTAATTGATTATTGTAGGATATGCGCATACGATCCTCTTGATGCTCGACTTTTGCCGCGAGAAATCGGTGCTAAAGCTTACGCGCGTATTCGCGGGTAATATATATATGGGCGTGGTGTTAAATAATAGTTTCACGATGAAGGCCTAACCCACAGAATGTCGCGTAGGCAGATATACGCGCACAATTTCTCCTGGTTCGTGCCAAGTATTGTGAGAATCGCGAATCTTTATCATATCTCTCTCTCTCTCTCTTTTCTTTCTCTTCGCCCATATAAGTACTTCTATCTCTATTTATCTTCATATACTGCGATTGTATTATATACCTACTTTTCCTTTTTTTCTTACCTAAAATCTTACGTTCAACCTCGATTTACATCTTTCTTCAGTCGATTCAATCTTATTTTCTTTTTCCTTTAAATCCACACTTTTTACGTACATTATACACATGGATCATATAAATTTTGCACAAGTGTTTTAAAATAATTACGTGTATATGTACTATACATCGTCAACGTGATGAAAATTCTAAATCAACGAATGTAATAAATTACTGGTAAAAATTATAATCCGAACTCGATTTCGAAACGCATCGTATATTGTACGATAGTTAGATCAAAACACGTGACTATCCTGAATGTACGAATTATATTATGGGGTGACATACCCGGTGCCTTATCGACCAAGCAAAAAAGATAATATTATAATTGCATTTATTTAAAAAAGTACGGAATTTTATGGAAAACCCGAATACAGAACTAACTACTACTGCACTAGATAATTAAATAATAACTCATTCTACAAAGTTCCAAGTCAATGCAATAATTAGAGCTTAAAAAAATGTCTGTACCGAAAATGTATGTACGATTTTCGGTGATTTTTCGTTGCAGAAATTTGTTACAGTTACCTCTTCTTATATTTACCTGTAATTTTGTAGAATGACTTATTACTGAATTACCTACAGTGCTTCCGTATTCGAGTTTCGCATAAAACTCCATATTTTTTAAAATAAACGTGATAATTATATTTTTTCTCGCGGTCGGTGACACACCGGGTATGCCACCCCATTACATAAATATACGTGTAAACATAACATTAAAAAAAAAAATTAAACTGTACAATATTTTCGAAAGTGCAAACGAGAAATGTTGACGATTACTCCATTGACAAAAAGGGAAGTTAAAATAGAGAACGTCGATGAAACAAAAAATAAAAGAACGCCACATAGAAATTCTCGTTGGCATGCGTATTAATCTCGTCGTCTAGGAACGGCTTGCGATGTAGGCAGTCGAGTAAAAGAGAGAAAGAGAGAGACTTGGGCATTAAGTGCGCGTGGGCGATCGCGCGGTCCAGGTGTTGTCGTCTCATGCAGGTAGCTCTCGAGTCTCCCAGGTCTCTCTCTCTCTCTCTCTCTCTCTCTCTGTTACAATGAGTCGCGCGTCCGTATATATACTGGTATAATATAATCTTGAACCAAACGACTCGTCGAACCGGTGACTTATGCATTCCTACGGGCAATTTATAATATTGTTTATTAGGCTACATAATTGTGGACTCTTTTGTACTGCTCCGACGCGTTCGTTTATTTATTATCAATATTATACGTATCAAAATGACAAAACGAAATATTTTTCGTTAATATATGTATAATAATTAGCTTGTAATTTAATGTACGCACAAACTGTTGAGTTAAATTGAATAATAACGATTAAGGATCGAGAAAGGGAGGGATGGAGGTAGGGGGTGAAAGTAAGAAGAAAAGCGTCAAGTCTTCTTATGGGTAAAACAAATGAATACCCGGTAATAAATCTATGAATCTCAAAATAGACTTAAGTAATTAAACAGGTTAAATTACTATTACTGTTTAGAAAGATTGATTGTGCACGTTGTAACAGCGGCGAGGTTCTCCTTCTCTAAATAACGGTGAAACGAATCGACGGAAACTCTCGAAAGTGAATGAAACTAACTGTTTGTTTCGTTTACCTCGGTGTAAAGTAATAAAGCGCTATTATAATTTTCCGCGTTGCAATACGGCGATATAAAGTTGATGTAATGATTAGATCCTTGGCGACAGGTCGATTCGAGTGTCAACACCGAGAAACGCCTAACGTTTCTCTTTATACCTATAATACACGTATATTTATAACAAATAATAAAATTGAACAAACGACTATTATCAATTGTACGGAAGGAGATCCGAGTTTTCTTCTCAGCATCTGCACTTCCATTGTCGCACACTGACTCGAATGACTCGACGTCGTTATGTAGTATAGAATCTCAGCGAATTCTAGCAAACAATGTATAAATATAATAATCGTAAACCCGCCGCGCGTATATGTGTATATGTAGATCATCTTTATTCGCCTAGAATACGCGTAGCGTATATGGAGGGTCGACGTACTTGGTAACCTCTCACGGTTTTATCTCGCAGGTTCTATCTCCCTCTTTTTACGCGCGGCATTAATTGATCAAATCTCTCTCTCTCTCTGTGTGTGTGTGTGTGCGCGCGCGCGCGCATACGGAGCGTTGGTGATTATTGCAATGCGTGCGCCTCGATGCTCTGTCAATGACACATGCGCCGCTCCGCCTCGACTGCAACGTGGATTATTCGAACATCTCGTACATAGATTCACTTTTCCACCGAGATTTTCCCCATCCTCGCCCTCGTTACCAAACGACGGCATGTATGTACATTCATACTTGAATGATACACACGCTCATGTACGTGTAATTCGCTTTTCAGAGCTGCAGACGCGCGATCTATGCGTTCGACACACACACACACACGCACACACGGACACACATATACAATGTTTCATTTTCTATAATTAAGTTTATATATGTGTAAATCGCTATTGTAGGCATCGTTCAAGGCCATGGAATTTTAAGTTAAGAATTAAATATTCAGTAACATATAAATTTTTTATATTAACTTCACTTTAATTGAAACATTAATAAACTTCAATTATGTTACAGATAATTATAGAGAAAGAAAAGGTGAACAATGCCACAAGAAAAATAATAACATCGAATCCAAAAGACAATCTAAACTCAATGTTTGAAGAAATTTTTAAAAAAATTATTACAACAATAAAATATGTAAAAAAACTGTATAAAAACCAATAAAATAAATGCTGTATTATACATATATATATTAATTTTGAAAATTAGCTAATATAAAGTTCAAAACCTGCTTTAAAAAAAAAAGAATAGAACTTACGCCGAGGGAAGCGAGCGTGTTTTGCTCGTATAGATATTATAATTAATTAACCGTTTTCACGACGCTGGTGGAAACTCAATAAATTTTTGCCAATAAAATATGAATTTCTTACAGTGTATTATCGATATTATGACGATAAAAAATAGATGTTTTATTCCTATAAGTGTAACATTATTGTGTACCTAAATAGAACATTAAATATAGTCTATTGGGAAATTGGTATTTTCTACCTATAAAATAGTTATCAGTTGGTTTTTACATTTTTCATGCGGTATAAATTACTTAAAAAACATTCAGGATTTTTATACCCTACTATTATCATTATTGTTAATTAATTTATGTTTATTTTTATGTACACTAGTAATAATTTATTTTACTTATATATTAACACTAATGACATATATTTGTCGTAGAAAAACGCTTAAAACTATAAGCTTATTAGATATACCATGTAAACTTTGCGCAAGAACAATGTATTCCGTTAATTTTCGTTGAGAATTAAGTACTTTAATACTCGGTGAATGATTATGTTTTTCGTATTTATAAAAATCTAATCTCGAAACTGTCGTAACGTCGAGTAACTGATTGTACACTCGCAGAACCTAATGAAATGTTAACAATATAATGATTAACTATGTCGTACATACATATACGTACGCGTGTAATATTTATAATTACAGTCAATGTATTTCAACGCGCGTCAACCTTTCGTTTTTCATGTACAATTATTAATTTAACCGAAAAGTAAGAAAATTAAAATATATCATCGTTCAGCTGAGCGTAAAACACCTTTTAAAGACCTTTTAACCCAATGCCAAAATCGAACATCGACGTACATCCACACGTACGAAGGATCGAAAGTACATTCAAAGCGCTCGTAAATGTACATATCGAAGGGCTCTGTGTATTGCGCGTCCGTTGCATATATATATGGGTGGTTCTCTGTGACATCGAAGATGAAAAAAATAAATTTTGCTATAACTGTGGGAATATGTTTTAGAGGTATCCAGTAGTTCTCCTGAATTTTTTCAGATTTTTTCTGGGCCATTATTTTAAGTTACAGAGAGTCAAAGTTGACATTTTAGCACTTTTTTGCATTATATGCCCATTTTCATGAATTTTTAGCTCCCAGGGGATGCATTTTTCACTAAAAACATAAGTATGACTTTTTTTGTAAAATTTTCCGAACTTTTCATTAAAAATACTTTTAAAGACATAAATGTATGCTGTCACACTCTTGTAAGCCATTTAAACCTTAAATAGTGAAAATCAGCAATTCTGCTCCGGACTCTCGTAACCTAATACTGTCTAAAAGATGTCTTTTTATAGTCAGAAACTGCCTAAAAATTTCCAGAGTGGGTCTAAATCATTAAGATCACTTATGGTCAAAATATCCGGGAAAAGTGCCCGAAATATTAATAGAAATGTATATTTGTTGCCTTATAACGATGAATCTAGTAGCATGATCATTGCAAAAAAATTTATGCACTTACCTTGGAATGGTAGAAAAGTATCTCCACTTGTTTCAGTATCCATCTAATCCCCTGTAAGCTGCTAAAAGTACAAATATTATTATAAAATTATAAAAAATTATTTTTTAAACATTTATAATGCTGGATTTTTAGTTTTACATCCCTTACAAGAATTATAATACTAATCTGAATGATTACTATAAAAGTATCAACATTATTATTACAATAACTGAAGATACGTATTTAATACAAAAGATATATAAATAAATCGGATATATAATTATAATGAATAATATGATAACGTGACAGTGACAAGTTTGTGAAATCTAAACAATGTGTTGCTGAATAATAATAATAATAATGTTGATACTTTTATAGTAATCATTCAGATTAGTATTATAGTTCTTGTAAGGGATGTAAAACTAAAAATCCAGCATTATAAATGTTTAAAAAATAATTTTTTATAATTTTATAATAATATTTGTATTTTTAGCAGCTTACAGGGGATTAGATGGATACTGAAACAAGTGGAGATACTTTTCTACCATTCCAAGGTAAGTGCATAAATTTTTTTGCAATGATCATGCTACTAGATTCATCGTTATAAGGCAACAAATATACATTTCTATTAATATTTCGGGCACTTTTCCCGGATATTTTGACCATAAGTGATCTTAATGATTTAGACCCACTCTGGAAATTTTTAGGCAGTTTCTGACTATAAAAAGACATCTTTTAGACAGTATTAGGTTACCAGAGTCCGGAGCAGAATTGCTGATTTTCACTATTTAAGGTTTAAATGGCTTACAAGAGTGTGGCAGCATACATTTATGTCTTTAAAAGTATTTTGAATGAAAAGTTCGGAAAATTTTACAAAAAAAGTCATACTTATGTTTTTAGTGAAAAATGCATCCCCTGGGAGCTAAAAATTCATGAAAATGGGCATATAATGCAAAAAAGTGCTAAAATGTCAACTTTGACTCTCTGTAATTTAAAATAATGGCCCAGAAAAAATCTGAAAAAATTCAGGAGAACTACTGGATACCTCTAAAACATATTCCCACAGTTATAGCAATATTTATTTTTTTCATCTTCGATGTCACAGAGAACCACCCATATATATATATATATATATATATATATATATATATATATATATATATGGTGTATATGTATGAATACACCTTGGCGCCGAAGGCTTCTATGCTCTCAATTTTGTAGTTCTTTTAACGGGATGTCGGACCTAAATTACAGGAATCTGCACCTTTCAACCCAAACAATGTGATCAAATTATGGATTTAAAAATCTGGAAAATTTTGAGTATAATATTTAAAACATACTTAAGGGCTTGATGTTCAGCGTCTTTTAAAAACTTTATTCATTTATTTATAAAAAAAGTACAAAATAACCATTTTCTGGGTCCGACGAGTTTTACACCCGGAGTCGATTATACCGCGGCAACAAGTCCGATCGTGATAACTTTGTATTTTTCTTTTCCGCGCGTTTCATGGAATTTGTGTAAATATATATCAATAATGACGTATAACTGCACTAATTACGTATATATGCATTATGTAAACTTGAAGAAATAATTATTTATTTTTTTAAACGAATGTCTATTTTATAAAGAAAAATTGCAAATTACTTATATAGCGATGAATAATAATTAAATGAATAACGGTCTTCTTTTGTTTCGTTAAGAATTAAATTCTTCGTACATTTCAAAATAAGTAAAAATTGATTGAATTAATGTGTTATTCATTGTCATATATATATATATATATATCTCTATAATATATAAATATTTCGCCGCCGCCGCCGCCGCCGCCTCCGCCGCGTCTAAGAATTCAGAAATCAACATATATATATATATGTTTTATATATATATGTCATATATATATGTTATATATATATATGTTATATATATATATATATATATATATATATATATAGGCATATCTACGACAGTTTCATATATCCAAAAATATTAAAATATATATCTTTAAGTAAAAAACACATATTATATTTCGTTTATTTTTAAGAATGAATAAAAGTTTTTTATTAACTCCAAGGTTTTATTAAATAAATATAGACACGTATGTATATGATGTACATATAGCGAGAGAAGGAGAGATATATTGATCTGTTAAATTTTGATTTATTGCCATAGGAGGGACTAATTCGCATATATCGATCGAGAAACGAGAACGCCGAAAGTTAGCAATCGATCATCCTCAGGATGAAAATAGAATAATCGTGATTCGCTGAAGCAAGCTCCTCGATATACGCATTCCATAAGGTACCGGCGTCTTATGTCCAACAGTGCATGGTGATACCCCGCAATTGATAAGACAACCGACAGGACAAATGAGCTCTCGGAATTGTAAATTATTGAGATTAGGCGGATCCCCGCTTACGATCACAGTGACACCTTCTTTTCCCTTTCCTATCGCCATTTCCTTTTCTTCTTCTATACTATATACTGTAATATATAAGTTGCATTTCTTACTTCCGACCTCGACTCAAGTTTAGTTTGTTTTGACTTCGAATATACTTTCTTATTCGCTGCCCGTTCGAAATATAGAAACTTTTACACTATATAAATATACAAATGTATAAATAAAACGTTAATATCAATATGCTATTTGTAATAGCTATATATTCTCATTACATTATAAAAAATATAGGTATATATATATACAATCACCTTTATTATCATCAGAGAAAAAATAATAGGAATATAACGTTTTTTTCCCTCAAGGTGTCTCTGAGAAAAATGTCGTGTACAAAATACTTAGCGGTCTATTATTTTAAATATAGACCGCGCGGCACTATAGTGATTTATAAACGACGTCGATTAGAAAACAAGTATGAGCTTTATTGCATAAAAACGTTGATTATCTCGGAATAATCAGCGATACCATCTAGCTCATTAAATTAAAACTTACGATTGTTATTGCGCGTATGTATATATATACTCGTGACAATAAATATAAACACATACTGTCTCTGTCGCGCGCGCGCGCGCGTACATACGTTTTCGCAATTTTTATAAATTAAAATTTATGCATTTCAAAAATTTATGAGCTTATACATATCGGTGAACGTCGATGCACTCAAGGTCACTTTGGAATCGCAAAGTAACAAATTTCTTGCCACACGGTTCAATAATTTAACTGGTACGCGTGTATATATATATATACCTATATTTCCCACGTGACACACATCATTACCCTTCGGAATAATAACACATCGAATTAACGAGGGAGTAAAAAGAGAAACAAAATATAATGTCCCGATAAATATTCCCAGGAAGATGGAAAAAAGGGATGAAAAGATTCAGTTAATCTTCTCCTTTTAGGTTGAAAAAATGTGTTCGAAGCGCAGTGTGTATCGTAATTAGTGTGATTAATGAATTAATTCCAATCGATCGAGCAATTACGAGGGAAGTCCATCTCGATTCGCGTGCGCAACGGATGAGAAAGCCGACGTGGCGAGTAATTCTCTGTGTGTGTGTGTGTGTGTGTGTGTGTATACAACGCGTCGAATCCAGAGACATACACGACGATTCGAAATTAGCGCGGGGGATACGCCGTCGCGTGTAATAACTGTGTAACGAACCTTTTCTTTTTTCTGATTTGTATACGATTGAAACTCGATTATTATTACATATACGGCGTTGCGTCGCTGCGGATCATTGAGCATCTATGCATCTAAATTCTATTGCAAATATTCAATTTTACACACACACACACACACACACACACACACACATATACGTATATACGGAATATAAGATATGTTACAGAGCGAGTCGTAAAAACAATCAAACTCGGTATACATTTAACTACACGAGTATGTATACAAGAAATTCGGTTATAAAAGTTATTTCAACTCGGTATTAAATAACCATATAACAAGAATATTTAAAAAAGAACAAGAAGCACTCGTAAACTTTCGAATGAGAGACAAAAAATTGACCCCGCTAATACGTTTCTTCGTTGTTGTTGTCTTCGTTGTTACAGACGAAAGAAAAAGAAGGTACGCGGGGTATAAAATCTATTTTTAATATTTCATCACCTCGAAAATAAACGGGATTTACTTCTGGGTAATCTAGTCAGTCTTGCGTATTTATAACGTAAATCGATCTACCCGTGGGTGTGTCGTATACAAAGACGATTGAAAGAAAAATCGGAAGGAGGAGAAGAAGCTCGCCGCGATGACAGATTTCCTCGGGTGTAATACGAGTCGCGTCTTATAATCGATCGGATATATATATATATATATATGTGTGTGTGTGTGTAATATACGTTCGTTGAACTTTAAAGCTAGAGAACGGGGATTAAATGTACCTACAAGTGATGATGAAATTTGTAAAGAAAAGAAAAAGCGTTACCTTTGAGAGCAGCGTTGAGTCGATCGAGATTCGCCAAAGTAAGGGGTATCGGTCCAAAATACATGAGCGCTCCTCTCCTACCGGGCAACGATTTACCCATGAAAATACCAGTGTAGCTCCGTCGAATGTATCTCGCGCACGTATCGTTCAACATCAACTCCATCGTACCGTTCAATTGGCCTTTAATAGCGCGTTTCACCCGCACGGTTAGCTTGTGTGGATGCACATCTTTGATTTTCCCCGTGAATATGTAATCCGATTGTTTCACCCAGTGACCGAACGCCGTCTCGTTTTTCACTATTGCCGTCAGATTTTCACGGCACTGGAGCATCTCCTCCGTCGACGCGAACACCGCGACGACCCACGCGAGTGCAACGATTACTATTCGGTGGTTCATTTCGATCAGCATCGATCTATCTGTATTCGAGGGGAGTGACTATTTTCATCGTTATTTCCGTTTCCATGATTTACGCATTCCTTGAGAGAGAGAGAGAGAGAGATGTATCGACGTTTCCCCAACGCGCGATGTACTTACAAGTCGAATGGGGGGATAAAAATCACATCGAAAAAATATTGAATCCGAGTCAAGTGTAAATTGGCCTGTGTGTATCACTCTCTCTATATATATGCAGGTCTACACGTCGAGAGAGTCGGTCCGCGTGATCTTGAGCAACAGGTTGGCGCCGAGCGCCCACGCGACTCCCTGCCTCAGCACCGGTATATATAATACGTGTACACCAACGATTTCCAATCCTATATATACTGCACCACCAGTGTGTAACCGCACTTCTCTCCTTATTATAACCGAAGAAAAAGACAATTTTCCTTTATTTCTTATGTTTTCTTTTATTTCTTAGACCCCCTACCCCAGCCCCACCCCCCACCCCACCCCTTCCCTGACCGTTACTTCACCGATCGCACGATTCTCGAAAATTTCAATGCATTTCGAGGAGTTTTACATCCACGAAAGTTCGGCACACCGATGTCCTTTAAAGGATACAGTTAACTTTCGAACTGTGTACGCGCACAATGCACTTTACATTTATCTCTTTCTCTTGAGAACAGAAAAAAAACCCCACTGAACACACTATAATTGCTGGTCACATTGGTATATTTCACTGAGGGAACACCCTATTGGGATGGAGGAGAGTACGATGAAACTAAAAGTAGCCGAAAAGTGTCGGAGCTCGCGACGTGACTGTCGAGTGACTACTAGCGCGTGGCCGGCTTAACTCGTAGGTGAGGAAAATAAGGGAGGAGGAGTGGTGGAGAGGTGAGGAGGGGGAGAGTAGAGCACACGTCTGAACAGTGGTTGGTGGTAGGCACGCGCTCCCGACTCCTCGACGCACACTCGCGTGTGGGCGTGCGGGCGTGCGGGCGTGCGGAGGCTGTTGGACCGTATATACCGACTGACTCCGTCTTCCGAGGTAGGGGGACAGACGAGGAGAGACCGAGATGCTGCATCGCCACTCCCACTACGAGATCTCGGCATAATACGTGCACGTGCGTCTGCGTCTGCGTGTGCGTGTGCGTGTGCCTCAGATCCACCGATGCGCCTTCACTTCCGTACTCGCTATCAGAGGTTCGAACGCTAACCTATACTTTCGGCTCTCCTTCTTTTTTACTTTTTATTATCTATCACAGAGTTTTCGTCTATATAATTACATTTATTATTTCGCCCGCGTATAGTTGTATTTTTCGACTTTTCAAATTTTTATTTAACATCAATATCAATCTCGAAATACTGAATGATATATACATATATATTTAATGTTTATCAAACGTCTTATCGCACGCGATACTAATCTCAAGAACGTATATATACCATACGCAAAATTCTCACTTGTTGATACAATTAATTGAACGTTAACCTTCGTCCTCAACGTAACGAGCTACCTATATTGCCTCCGCTTATTAAATTCGGTTCGTTCAGAAAAAGAGAGAGATGCGCTAAATCCATCGTCGGTCCTTAAACGTGCGCTCTTATGTACTATATACGCTGCACCGGTTCCGGTTATGTCTTTTGCGCCCACGAAACAGTGGGATTTATTTTAACGAGCCGGGCGGCACAAAAGTTAATGGGTCCTGGATACACCGATTTGTACCCGTGTTCGGATCTTAAGACTTATGTCAACGTCACCGTTCCATGCGGGGAATATATCACCCACCCTATCTCTCTCTCTCTCTCTCTCTCTCTCTCGAGACGTCGACGACGAGTATCGTCAAATTTCTTTCTACTCTGAACTTTAATGCGCGTTTATGCCGACCGTTTGAGGGAATGTCGAAAGCCGGCCAACTTTCTTAACATGATTTATCACGAACTTTCCAATTAAATCGATAATGTATACATTACGGTTTTGCCTATACAATTTCTTTCGTTTGATTATGCATTGGCGGGTCGTTGATACGGAATACGCTTCTACGAAACCGCAACGATGTAGATAATTTTATTTTATTTCGCATTTTACGGGTGGGTCATGAACGAACGACGAATGATGCTCTAATCACCGTATATTATTTGTTTTTGCGAATCTATAGCATAATGCATTATATATACAAGTTGCTCGAATTTTTGTCTCTTTGTTTTTTTTTCGGTAAATTTATCGTACATTGTGATATCGTCGCGCATTACGTAAACGATCTTTATGTCCCGAACAGTTATACTGTATATATATGGGACATTCCACGTGAAGTGGTCCGATCAAAATTTTAAAATTCACCAAATTTTTGGTACTATTGGAAATGTTTTTCAGAGCACAGAAAAAATTTTTAGATACTGGTATCTATTTCCTCAAAAGTTATTCTAACCGCAAAAAGTGAATTTTTTCAAGTTTTTTTCAACACCAGCTAGGTTTACCGCTATTTAACTCAAAATCTATCAACTTTTACTATACAACATTATATGTGACATTCGTTGCTAACTACCTCTAGAATTTATCCTTCTGGGTTAGAAATTCTAATATCAAAGTCAATGTTACATAAACTACATGTCAATATTTAACTTAAATATAATGTAAGTGATTAATTTTGATTTTTTCCCAATTAATTTTTTTATCCAAAAGTCTAAAAAAAAGCTTGATGCAATACCTGTCAAATGGTCTGTAGCATTTTTATGGCCTTCAATTCTGTAAAAAGTTATGATAATTTAAAGAAACACGAAATTTTTTTTAAAATTTAAACGGGAATTACCATGTTAATTTTTGTGAATTTTTTGTCTTTCTTTAAATTATGATAACCAGAATTGAAGGTCATAAAAATGCTACAGATCATTTGAAAGATATTGCTCCAAGCTTACTTTTAGACTTTTGAATAAAAAAATCAATTGTGGCGCAGTTACACTTTCTTCAAGTTGAATATTGACACGTAGTTCATGTAACATTGACCTTGAGATTAGAAATTCTAGCCCAGAAGGATAAATTCTAGACATAATTAGCAACGAATGTTACATATAATGTTCTACAGTAAAAGTTGACAGATTTTGAGTTAAATAGCGGTAAACCCAGCTAGTGTTGAAAACAACTTGAAAAAATTCACTTTTTGAGGTTAGAATAACTTTTGAGGAAATAGATTCCAGCACCTTAAATTTTTTTTCTGTATTCTGAAAAATATTTCCAATGTGTACCAATAATTTGGTGCATTTTAAAATTTTGATCGGACCACTTCACGTGGAATGTCCCAGATAATCTTTAGAACTTATCTACCCGGGTTACAATCCTTAATTTTAAAATCTCGAAGAGATAAAACACCCGGAAATATAAAAAAAATGATTATCAAAAAAGGCGACCACGCTACAATTGATTTTGATCTAACATCGCTCAAAAGATTACATTTTTCAAGATATTTCGAATGGCGGTGGTTAGATTATTGGCCAAGACCACTGGTAAAAGTTGTGCCTTATAAACCTCATAAAATCACTAATTTTCATGTATTTTAAGGCAACGTGAAATAGCCCATATATATATTATACAAATGCATAGATGCCATTTTGATTATTATTACACGTAATACATGTATACGGCAACTTTCTCGAGATATGTACACTTTAAAATATAATATTTTGGTCTAATTTCAAGGAGATTAATCAATCGGCCGAACAACTCGTTTAGTCAAAAATCTATCTGAATTAAATGAATAAGATAAGTCCCGTATTACAATTTTAACTTTCTATATTGTGTAAATATATATGTAACAGGTACACTAAAAAAGTTGTCCATTTACAATCTCGTATATCTTTAAATTTTTTATCTAACGCGCGTAACAAAGTTATTTACACTTTTACTGCACATTTATACTTTGTAGCAATGAAAATATTTTAATCAATTATTAATTATAGATATATTCCAAGTTGTAATTTCCAAGGCATTTATATATATAGATATTTGTGCAAACGGGCATTTTCACAGCGCAGCGTATATTTCTAATACGAATCATCCTCGCGAGTGTATAATTTCAAGGGAGCAAATATAAACCGATACATTCCTCCCTCCCTCTCTCTCTCTCTCTCTCTCTCAGCCTCTCTGTCTTTCCACAAGAGGAAAAAGAGTTTTCCAGAGGATTGCGTGCCCACCATGGGATTTCAGAACCCGAGGACGAGAAATTGCAATTAATCGTCAGGATTGCACGCTCGATCCCTCCCCCTTGTCGTTTTATGCGCATTGCGTGCGCCACGGTGAAATAGCCGTAAACCCTTCGTCCTTTTTATTTTTTTCGTATCTTTTATCTTCATTGTTCTTACGCTATCCGTGGAAACATATATATATCTTGTGCGTGTGGCGCGCACTGGTTAAAACGCGATTTTCTCGTTTTGTTAACTGAATATTTACGACCGCGCGATTAATGACTGTTTGAGTGATTTTAATTAATAAGGTTATTTCTGAGAACGAGATCGGATGAGTACAAGATTTATGAATTATGGGACGACTACCTTTGGTATATTTACACTACGATATTTCTCTCTTACTCATTAGCTTTCTTATACATTCTTATTATACATACTTTACGAGGTCAATTATTGATATTTAATAAAAAAAAGAAATTATAGTTTGTTTTTTTTTTCTGATTAAAATGTGTAACAACGCGCGTGTACATACGCAGCTTTCGAATCGTATATTATTAAGTAAAGCGGTGCTATTGTGTTTTATGTAAAACCACGCCTAACAACGGAATGCAATAAGATTTGACTTTCAAAAAATATGCGTATAAAGAAAATGAATAATGAGATCAAGTGTGTATAGCTGTGCACACCTCTGTATGTGTATATATATATATATATATAAACCCTCTTCCTGTTTATGTTATTCTATAAATATCAAAAAAGAACCCTTTACGATATTTCCGCGCGAAAGAAAAAAGAAAGAAACACAACTAATCCGAGAGATTTTACAAATATCAGGAAGTTCCTGAAAGTAAATAAGCGTTTTATAAACCGGAACACAAGCTCGCGTCGTATATCATAATTTATACAAGATCAAAATCGATTAACTTTGGTAAAAGGTATATATACGCGCGATTAAAAATAAATTATTAAAAATATTTTTATTTATAAAGTTATCCCCATACATTTGATATATAAATGCCGATACGATATTCCAAAAGTATTACATTAATATATCTCTTTGATTATTATCGGTCAATCAATTATTGAGATTATATCAATTTTAACTATGCATAAGTCTAAAAATTATATACCCTATACCTTCCCTTGCCGATGTATTATAATTAATATATATATATATATATATATAAACATTCACATACAAATATTCGGCGTCACAATAATACAATAATAAATTGCGCGTCAAGGATAATCCTGATAATATCGTTAAATCGACCCGATAAGAATGTAAAGTTGACAGGATTTTAACCTTATATTACTCACCTGACGTATTTTTCACATTTTTATAAAACAAAAATTATATCTTTCTAATTACGTTTTAACGATCATCTAAACTGTTGATTACTTTTGTTCAGGAAAATTGAATTATAATTTTATTCAATTATAAAAATTAAATTTTACTTTATAATATATTTGAAGAGGTTATCTGCTAGAATCGTTGAATAAATATATGGAAAAAGATATATATATATATATACAGTTTATTTATTATCGTTTAGCGCAATGATATTTTAATTATTTAACAACGAAACGTAAAAGAAAACGTGGCCACGCTGGTATCTATAATAATTGAAAATACGTACACTCCACGGAAAAATATGAAAAAGAAGGAGACCGTCATCAACGTTTCATCAACGTTCTTATTTTTGAGTGCACTATCATTAAAAAAATGCTCCCAAGTGTAAGATACAAGAAAAAAAAGATGAAGGATTTAGATCCGTCCGTATAAACTCCACAAGTCCGATGAAGATAAATTTCGAGATAATCCTCTATATCTGGGTGTACGCCGAGTCGTATTATAGGTGCGATAGTCGTCTCGGGCGAGTGCACAAAGTGCAACGTTTTCCAACCGCGAGAACGAGAGAAACCGTGGGCCTTTAAATACCCACGCGCTCGTTTATAGAGAGAAAGAGGGACCCCAACAATTTTTTGTACTTGTAGAACGTGGGAGATTCCGCGGTGGTACCATCGACAATATTACGGAAATTATTATTTACGATAAAATAATTTAGCGATCGAAACGGCGTGTGCAATTAAATCTTAAAAGTATATGCGCGGGAAAGTTTAAAAGTCACGGGCGACACGCATCTATATACTCGAAATCGCGAAAGGGAAAGCAATGTCCAGTCGAATCAGAAGCGACGTGCGTTGGTCTTTTCCTATCGTGTGGGTATATATATATATATATATATATATATTATAAAACAAAAATTATATCTTTCTAATTACGTTTTAACGATCATCTAAACTGTTGATTACTTTTGTTCAGGAAAATTGAATTATAATTTTATTCAATTATAAAAATTAAATTTTACTTTATAATATATTTGAAGAGGTTATCTGCTAGAATCGTTGAATAAATATATGGAAAAAGATATATATATATATATACAGTTTATTTATTATCGTTTAGCGCAATGATATTTTAATTATTTAACAACGAAACGTAAAAGAAAACGTGGCCACGCTGGTATCTATAATAATTGAAAATACGTACACTCCACGGAAAAATATGAAAAAGAAGGAGACCGTCATCAACGTTTCATCAACGTTCTTATTTTTGAGTGCACTATCATTAAAAAATGCTCCCAAGTGTAAGATACAAGAAAAAAAAGATGAAGGATTTAGATCCGTCCGTATAAACTCCACAAGTCCGATGAAGATAAATTTCGAGATAATCCTCTATATCTGGGTGTACGCCGAGTCGTATTATAGGTGCGATAGTCGTCTCGGGCGAGTGCACAAAGTGCAACGTTTTCCAACCGCGAGAACGAGAGAAACCGTGGGCCTTTAAATACCCACGCGCTCGTTTATAGAGAGAAAGAGGGACCCCAACAATTTTTTGTACTTGTAGAACGTGGGAGATTCCGCGGTGGTACCATCGACAATATTACGGAAATTATTATTTACGATAAAATAATTTAGCGATCGAAACGGCGTGTGCAATTAAATCTTAAAAGTATATGCGCGGGAAAGTTTAAAAGTCACGGGCGACACGCATCTATATACTCGAAATCGCGAAAGGGAAAGCAATGTCCAGTCGAATCAGAAGCGACGTGCGTTGGTCTTTTCCTATCGTGTGGGTATATATATATATATATATATATATATATATATATATATATATATATATATACATACACACATATACAGATATACACATATAGACATACATTTTTTGCGTTACCTCGGCACGAAAGAGGCTACGTCTCGTATGCGTCGCTATACTCTTCTACTCTCCCGGGCAACGATCCAAAAGACCCGTTCAAAGAAAACTGGACCTCGGTCGTCTGTAACATCGAGTTGATAAATGAGATACGAGAATCGACCGAGCGCGAGGATTCGAGATATTTTAATACTTGTGGGGGGCACGCCAGTGACAGAGCGGCTCAAACTCACATCGCCTCGAAATGTAACAAAAATAGATAATTTTCAAGATTTTGACCTTTGCTTCACATTGAGAATAGAAGTACGACAAAGGTCTTCGATGCTCGTTAAACCTTTTGATGTTTGAAAGCGGCTTCAATTTCTTAAGTAAAAACTGAAATATTGTTTATGTTCTTATGAAAAAAAAACTAAATAGATACTTGAACGTAAAATTTCCCGCTCTTTCTGATTCTAAGATCAGAAATAGGGGTTTCCATTAAAAAAATAGAAATGACCTTGAGAAAACCGTCAAGGTTAAGCTCAAGGTTAATTTCAAGGTTACCCCTAGACGTTCCCCTTGAACTCCTACAACTTTTTTCTGAGTCATTTTTTCGTATTTTGCTTACATTGTTCGATTCTTGTTCCAGGATAGTTTTGACCTTAGCATGACCTTAAGGGTTTATTTTGACCCATGTTAAAAGATGTTATCTGGATGTAAAATTTCCCGCTCTTTCCGATTCCGAGGTCAGAAATTCGGCACGAAAGAGGCTACGTCTCGTATGCGTCGCTATACTCTTCTACTCTCCCGGGCAACGATCCAAAAGACCCGTTCAAAGAAAACTGGACCTCGGTCGTCTGTAACATCGAGTTGATAAATGAGATACGAGAATCGACCGAGCGCGAGGATTCGAGATATTTTAATACTTGTGGGGGGCACGCCAGTGACAGAGCGGCTCAAACTCACAGTTTTTTTCCTAACTGAATTCTCACGTCATTGAAACTTTTCGTTGCGTTAAATATCGATTTAAAATATTTTACAAGATTTTTTCATAATAAAGTTTTTAAATGTTTGAATATTAAAAAAAATTAATTTAAATAAATTAAATTTGACAGAGTGGAAGATTATATTCCATATAATAACCTGTTGAGCATATTGATATATTTATACGACAATTAAAAAAATCGTAAACGTTAAACTCCGGGAAATTTGAAAAATTCGATTAGCATTGCGAGAGAGAAGGAGGAAGACACATTAATCAGATATCAATGCCAATAACGAAGAGAAACCAATTAGAAAATAAGATTACAAATAAATAAATGCGGGACGTACAGACGAGCGATACGAATTTGGGGTTCAAAGAGAAAAAGACCGCAGAGCTAATACTTTAGAGCGTCGTGCGCACGTCGCCCTCGAAAATAAATGTAAATTGCTGCGCGCACGTCCGTCCACTCGCATAAAACATGAGTGCTGAGGCGAAGATCTTTAAGAGAGGGAGAGAGAGAGAGAGAGAGAGAAAGGGTAAGTAAGGGACGGTAGCCAGACACCTGGTGAGCGAGCTTCTCGTCAGCAAACGCGCGAGAATGAAATTCCCGAAGAAGCGAAGCTCGCAAACATTTTACATCTTCGTCCCTGTCCAAACGTCGACTACTTGCCCCTCCTCGTTTATACACTACACACTTGTATTCACATACATTTTTCCTCCGAAAGCCTATTCTCTTTTTTTTTTCTCCGGACGCTCGTACTCTCAAAAACTAATTCGTCGCAAATTGCACTTTTAATCCGACGTTTGCAATAAAAAAACAGAATTATAGTGTATACATATACACACACACACGTATATAACACAAAAGTATCAAAAAAAGGAGGGGGGGGGGGTTATACGACATAAACGCATTACGTTACAACAACGGGTGTACGAAATGTTGAACAAGTTTACGCTTGGGAAGTTCTAACGTACGGTAGATTCGCACGCGTGTGTGTATATATAAGCAAATCGAAACTCCCACCTGATGCAACAAAGTTATTACATTTCACCGAACTCCAATCGCCGAACGAATCCGCCAAGAGAAAAGAAGGACAAGTTTTAATCAATTCTCGGTACTAGAAACCGCAGCAAGACGTAACATCGACGAATAGCCATCAGGGCGTCCGAGTCGACCTCGCGCACCGCGAGGGCACGCGTCAAATAAGGCCGTACCTCTCTCTCTCTCTCTCTCTATGTATATATATATATATATATATATATATATATATATATATATAGACGATATCTCGGGGATTGCGCACGTGTGCGTGTACTTAGCATAAGTCTCACCACCCGAGGCACTCTCTCATCGTATTTCATCCAACGCCGCTCCTCGCTTCGGTCCATAACTGCCTCTCCGCTCGTACTTGTCCATTTTATTTTTATTTCTTCGCACCGACGACCATTTTTCCTTTTTCCCTTTCTTCATTCATATTTTGTAGCAAACCCTTTTGTCTCGTTTATTCTTTTATTTTTACTTTTGCGTGTATATCTTTCTGTTTCAGCTCCGACGTAATCACTCGACTTTTCTTTCTCTTGGTCAATCGAATCGCCTTGCGGATGTCGAACCACCAACAAAATCGACGCCTTTTATTCGACGTGATACCCCCATGTACATGTGAAATTATTATTATTTTACAAACTATTTCGTCCGCGAGTAAATCGTTCGTGCGCCAATTTTACGTTTCATATATTTATTAATAATGAAACTCGTGTTTTCGCGATTTTTTTTCCAATGTTAAATTCACGATCGACGCTTTATGGAAGTGATTGTTTTAGTTATATTACTTTTATACGAGTCACGTAATGTCACGTAATGTCGCAGTCATGGCTTATCTTCGAAATAGAATAGTATTATCCCTTCTCGTTATTGTTTCTGCGTTATTAACCGAGGTGTCTTCAGTGGAATTCGACGATTACCAAGTAAGGAAATAATGATTTATTCAAATTTTTACCAAGTGTTAATTAATTATGGTATATACTTTCCAGTATCCGAACGAAACAGAATTGTACGATGAATCGTATCGTCGTACAAGGGAAAAACGTCAGTTCGACAAATACAGTGCGTCCATCAGCATAGCAACGATTGCCATTATGTGCTCCTCACAGCAATCACAAACACGAAACTCGAGTAAATATAAATTTAACACACTTTCGTACTATGATGCGAAAAACTTGATAGGAGAGTCCGTACCTGAAAATTTGCGAGCAGAAGTGACGCTGCCGTCAGGTAGGCTGAGTTCGTATTCGACAATAATTATGGACATTTAAAGAAAATAGAGTTTTTACCACATATCAGAGTTGAGAGTTGAGCAAATTGATAGCTATTGATATAATGAAGTAATGATGTAATGATGTAATGATTAATTACATATTACTTAGCTGATCGAAAAGTCAGTATTTTCGACGAATAGATCGATGTGTCTTCTCAGCATTGATTCGTACTTATATCACTTATTCGTCGAAAATACTGACTTTTCGATCAGGTAAGCAATATGTAATTAATCATTGCCTCAAAAGCTATCGCGCTCAACTTCGATTTTGTGTGGTAATAACTCTATTTTTTTTAATGGCCCATAATTTGCGTCGAATACGAACTCAGACTACCTGACGGCAGCGCTTCTTCTGTTCGCAAATTTTCGGGTTGCTGATTTGTGATTTGTGAAGCTATCGGTACGGACTCCCCTTGACCAAGTGCAGCTTTTACAACTTTTTGCGTTGAAACTGGTAGCCGTGTGAATAATAAGTCTAGTTACACACTGAAATAAAGAAATATGGTACAATTGTTATTATAAATGGATATTGACCTGTAATAAAAATTTTATTTCTTCGAATTATATTTTCTTTTAGTTTTTAAATATTACGATTTTAGGTTAATAAACATGAATAAAATTTTAATTTTTAAGAACTGGCCATTCAAGTAATACTTGGACGTAAAGAAATATTCATTTCCATATAACTCATATTAAACTCATCTGATCTTCACAGTTAAGAAATGTCATTAGACATTAACGTAAATATTCCTTTCTCTCAGTGGCACATAACAATTGTCAATAAGATTTTTGAGGTCGGTGATTTTATGCCCCATGTTATTTATTGAATATTCCCAATTCTAATTCCTAGATGAAGATTCAGCGACCTCAAAAACAATTATATACCAAATTCCGTCCAAATACGTTAAGAATTGCAAAAGTTATACATTGACGGCCACGACGAAGAAGATACTTACTCGTATGTAAACTAATAAAGGAGAGAACTATATGAGTATAGCTCTGATTTCATTTTTCATCACCTCAGCAACTTAAAATAAGTTCGATGGAAGCGAGTGTAAAATTTACTTAATTGTATAATTTGAAAGCATGGTCAGTAACTGGAGTCAACTTAAATTATAAATTATTGATCGAAAACTTTGTATGCGAATAGGATTATCTTCAACGAAATGATAACAGCTTCTTTCGAGTGCGAGTGAGACAGTACCTATATTAAAAATTTAATGAACTGTCGATCACCTTCTTCTCCGCGGACGTCGATATATAAGTTCAAATACGAACATGAATAATCGATTCCTAATTAAGAGGTTAATTAATTATTAATTATTAATTATTTAAACAAACGAGTGGAAAAATTGTTAATTAATTTTCAGAGAAAACCTGCGTGATACAAGTGAAAAGTCTATCTCTCAATCACTCGTTGATCATCGATCCACAAGATCATACCCAATTTCTTTACCCCGACGAGAACGGTCACATTTACTTCACGGAAGACGATCCAGTTTTCTTATCATGCGGCATGGGTAAAAACGTGTTCAGTTTAATACCCACCGTGAGTGCCAAAGTTTTCAAATGCGTGTGCGGCCAAACGTTCAGAGATGGTAAAAAATATTACAATTTCAACAATCTGCACTGCGCCGATAACCCGCAATACGAAATAGTGGACAAAGGTGTCGAATATTACAAGAAACGTGTCGATCACAAATACGAAGTGGGATTCTACACGGACGCGCGCAATTCGTTTTTAAAGCTTTACGAGGTCCATTACGACGACGAGGTAGAATCGACGGTTTACGTGAAATCTATCGTTTCCAAGTCCATAGCCGGTGGTCAAAATACATACGTCAGAATTCCGTTTGACGCGAAATCGTGTTGTCGTCGAGCGCGTTCATCTTTGGACGAAGCTTTCGACGAGGGTGCTCAAAGACAGAGCTTCACGAATCAGTTGGTAAGCGAAAGATTCCGCAAGGTTGAAGAACGTCGTTTAAAATTAGGTACGAATTACGTGTTCGGCCGTTCGTACCTCACTCCGAAATCTACGATGGTATACTCGATCGGTGCTTTAGCGACTTACACTCTTCATAATTTGACGCCGCAATGGAAAATTATAAGGGATAGCAATTGGGCTAGTATCGAGGAGTACGTGCTCGACTTGGCGAGAGTGTTGAAGAAGGATCTCGTTGTGTACACCGGCGTGGACGATCAATTGAAGTTGATGGACGATATCACCGGAGTGAAAAAGATACACCTCCACGCGCACAATGAAAATGAGAAGACGATCACAAAATTCCCCATCGGTTTGTCCACTTACAAAGTCGTCGTGGACCCGGAATCGAAGAGAGGAGTTGCTTTCGTCACACTGAACAATCCTTACATCGATCCGGGAGTTGATTTTGAATTTTGCAAACCGATAACTATACCGCACGCGATGCAAATCCTTAAATGGTCTCCCAACATCACGAGATTCGGTTACAGTTATATGTGCACAGTTCAAGACTTCGTCAAAGAATTCGGCATCGATTTTGGTGATCGTTCGTTAGTTTGCATCGAAGAGCTACTCTACATCCCGCACGATCATTATCGAATAGCTTATCTTACCACTGAAACACCGATCGACATCACGAAGGTCACAACGACCACCGAGTACAAACGTGCTTACTACGATGAATTGAAGTAAATAATATTATTATTTTTCTTATTTTTTTTGTTATTCTTTTAATATGTAACGAATTATTAAATTTATATAAATATACGTACATTTCACAATCTCTTACCTTATGCACAACCTTCTACATTTTCTTTTCTGGCTTTTAATTGCTTTTACATTCCCCTTCGTGCGCGCTTAACGTTTTTTTCTTTTTCCTTCACCGTTAAACCCGTAGTTGGTGGCTTGGTGCATATATCGCTATTTTAGTTCCGCTTTCTATTCTCGGGGTTTATAATATCTCCTCTTCTTTTTACTCGGTGTGTATCCACGAGAGGAAAGATAATCGGACCCCGGTCACGTGAAACCTTCTTGCATTTCCAGAAAAGGAAGTCACCTCTATTTTACAAGAGCTCATTTCGAGCTCCGCTCTTTTATCATATATACACACATATCCTTTATTTATCTCATTTACCTCATAATTTAACTGAAGATGTACCTACCAGGAGATAATAATTACTTGTTCGTTGACTCACTTAAGTAATACAGCTGATTAATTTTAATATAATTAAAACGATATAATAACTATTTAAAATATCAATTTTTTTTTTTTTTTTTTTTTTTTATGTTATTTAACGTCGCTCTATTTATGCTGCCAGGGCTAATCAGCGACGGAGGTGAACGGTGTGTCTGTAAACAAAGCACATGTAGTTGAAACAGTGGTGCTTGTGTCCATCGGAAGATATCATCGGTCACTGTAATTAGTCTAATAATTACAGTTTCCTGTCCTCCCGATGGAACCACCGCGATCCTCTTTACATTTTCGCGTCCCTAACGTTCCCTATAGTTCAGATGCCCGTGCCTCTTATGCACTAACAAGTGCACGAAACGCACGCGCACCCGAACTGGCGTCACATTATAGTGACACGCCGAGTCACTGAGTCGCGGCGTTCATGAGCCACCGCGGCTCCTAAAATATCAGTTTTAAAAAGACGAAGATTAACAATTGTATACAGTTGTCTCGGATGTGTACAATGAATATACGGCTATTAATATTAATAATTAATAAATAACTAATTAAATTTAGACATTTCGATTTCGCACGCGCCTGATCGTCGTTCTCGTTGGTATGTATCTACGTCTTCGTCAGAGTATTCCATTCTATTATTCTCATTTGCGCGTGAAAGTATGTAGACGCGTGTGCGTGCACTCCTCCCTCGTTTTCTTTCTTTAAATCATTGCTTCGGAGGTTCGTTCCTGGTGCCTTCTTATGCAAAAAGGTATATATATATATATATATATATATATATACACCTTGTTCGCTCGTTTGTATAACTGATCGTCGGAAAGCATCACTTATTCTCGCCGCGGTCTTTTACCCTCGGGTGACGCCGGCGATTCAACCTCTCCCTATATACATGGGTGGCTCTCTCTGAAATCGAAGATGAAAAACATGAATATTGCTATAACTATGCCTTAGTAGAAATTTAAAACCAAGAACTAGGAATTAAAAATTGGTAAGTACCTTGTGATGAAACGCTTTTTCTCCCATTTTATTAGCACCTAATAGAATGACCACAACCTCAAAACATTCGAATAATGTTTCCAGCTTTCCGGAAAGAGTAAACTTCAAACTTCCTATAGTTTCGGATGGGTTTTTAATGTTTTCGTCTGATTTGCAACTAATTTCTGTTGTATTTCCAGTATTTACGAAGATAAACGCTATTTTATTAGATTTTTCACTTGTTCATTTTCAATACACATTTAATAGCACATAACTAGATTCAACTGTAATCTATTTTTACAAGCTCAAAAATTGGAGAAAAATAGGATTTTACATTAATAGATGGTCATAAAAAGTAAGAAAAAGCTTTTCATCGATAGGAGAAAAATGGGCACATTTTTCGCTTATTTTTTGCCCATTCTATTTAAACAGTCTATTTACTACTTATTTAATGGAATACGATTTCTATCAGGGTGGGAATATGTTTTAGAGGTGTCCATTAGTTTTCCTGAATTTTTTCAGATTTTTTCGGGGCCATTATTTTAAGTTACAGAGAGTCAAAATTGACATTTTAGTACTTTCTTGCATTGTATGCCCATTTTCATAAATTTGTATACGACTTGTTTTTGTAAAATTTGAAAGTCATGAATCTATGCTGTCACACTCGTTGTAAGCCATTTAAACCTTAAATAGTGAAAATTAGCATTTCTGCTCCTGACTCTGAAAACCAAATATTGTGTAAAAATGTCTTTTTATAATCAGTAACTGCCTATAAATTTCCAGAGCACGTTTAAATCATTAAGATCACTTATGGTCAAAATAACTGGAAAAAATGCCCGAAATATTAATAGAAATGTATATTTGTTGCCTTATAACGATGAATCTGTTAGCATGATCATTGCAAAAAAAATCATGCAGTTACTTGAAGTGGTAGAAAAGCATTTCCACTTTTTTCAGTATCAATCTAATCTCTTGTAAACTGTTAAAAATACAAATATTATTATACAATTATAAAAAATTAATTTTTAAAGTGCATTTATAATGCTGGATTTTTAATTTATAACCACTATAAGAATTATGATACTAATCTGAAGGATTACTATAATCATATCTACATTATTATTATAGTAACTGAAGATTTAATCCAAAAAAATATCTAATATAAATGAGATCTGAAATTATAATGATTAGTATGATCAATTGACAGTGACAAGTTTGCGAAATTCAAACAATGATTGCTAAATAATAATAATAATGTTGATACTTTTTCATGTGCATTCGATACTTTGAAACCTTAAAAGCCTCGTAAACTACGACGGCTTAAAAGCCGAAGATAACTCGTTTGAAATCCCATGGGACACGCGCCTCCTCGCTTTATGAATTATTGGAGACGTGCGATCTCACAACAATATGCCCGTTCTATTAAATGTATATTATACCTTTAGTTTTATTTTTAAGAAGGTACTGAACTATTTGAATGTGTGTCGTTTAGTTATGTGTCGAGGAAAGAAATTTCTTTTACTAATTCTTTTCGTGCTGTTTCAAGGTATAATATGTTACACTATGATTTACTTTCAGAAATTGCGCGGGACCCATAAATTAAACGGTAACTTTATTTAAAATAACCGGAACAACGAACAATTTTTCCGCTAAATGTAAATAGTTTAATCAACTAAATTTTTAGTTCTGTTTTGATATTTTTACCGGGGCGGTGTCAACACAGAATTTTCACGGTTGGATATTCGCTTTTAAATAATAATTATATTAATTATAATAATATAAATTGTTAATTGTGCGCCCACGAACTACTGTTAACGCAATGGATAACAATTACAGAATTATAACGGAAAAATATGAAATAAACAGAAATAAACTGTTAAATAATTCATACATAGTACGTCAATTTACAATTAGTTTATCATTTGGAATGATTTCACACAATTTTTAGCGTATTTTTCTCAAAATCAATTTGTTTATAAGTAATGCTTTTTCGTTGTGTTATTGGATTTAATTAATAAACTGGTGTTTTTTCATTCAAAATATTTTTAATTTAATATTTTATTGAGACGTAATTTTGGCGTTGAAAAATAATTAAATTCTGAAGTTTGAATCCGCCATTCCCGTAAACGAAATAAATTTTTGAAACGTACGATTTAAATGATATTGTTATAGTATCATTAAAATTACCATAGGTATATGATTAGTTACATAAATTTTGTTGCTAATCGGCTTTACACGTGTTTATAATATGTATACGTACAAAATATATATATATATATATATATATATGAGTGTGCACGTATTTTATATAAAGCGAATTAATTTATGTTGTTAAGTTCACCACCTCATTATACATGTACGTTGTAGTATATACAAGGTAATGACCATGTAGAGAATTCCAAACTGAAAGATAAACAGTGTTTTATGATATTACGGTTTTATAACGTAATGATGTAGAACCACCGTGAATCTTGATACTATCAGCTTCTCTCCTGTATTAGAACGATATTAGGATAGAGTTTCGTAATTCAAGTTATCTACAACCTTGTTAAATCCATTCGAAAAACTTGTACATAGATTAAATTCATATTGATATTATTTTTTAATCATATTTCATTACAATGAGCAATAATGGAACTTTATTTAAAATCGGTAAGAATTATTGTACTCATTTTTTTTAACTCTATAATCATTTATATACTTTGTGGTTATTTTTAAGATATAACACTAACCATATTTCAATACGTTACGTTTTAGGGAATAACATTAAAAATAGTCAAACAATCTATCAAGAGTTATAATATGATTTGCATTAAATTTATTTCCATTTAAATATACGAAAAAATCGGTAAGTAAAGTGATTAATTTGTAGTAACATATGAATTTCCATTGCGAAAAGTAGAGAGAGAGAGAGAGAGAATCAAATTCGAAGTAATTTATCTTTTTCCGTTTTAAAGTAAGTAGCTTTGTTGACTTTAAGCACTCGAGCCGCGCCGACTGCGATAGAGCGATAAATTCAGCGTTAATCCGCACCGCTTCCCTTCTCTCTCTCTCTCTCTCTCTCTCTCTCTTTCCTCCTTGGTTTATACTTTTACCAGTCTTTTTCTTCCTCCAGTATTTACTTCTTTTTCTATTTTTTCCTGTCTTCTTAAGAACGTCCTATAAACATTTTGATTTACTTAATCGTTAAGTTCATCAAATGCACTTGAAGCGATTACGTTATAGTGTTTAATCCCACAGACTGATTAAATCGCGAGGATATATGTACTCGTTTTGATAACAAATATAAACCGTACGTTCGTGAAAAATTTTTCTCCTCTCCCGGCGTGCAGTTAACGTAGGAAATGAAGTTTACGAGTCACTTAAGCCGTAATTAACGCGTCGCTATTATTATGGATTTTAATGGCGATAGATATATACCGTTTTTTTTTGTAAAAAAGCGCACTGCCGGAACTCACCCGCAACGCCAGTTTTGAAATGAGGTTGCGGACGAATTAAAACACAAAAAAAGATATTTGAATAACAACGACGAAAAAAAACGAAAAATAAGGAACAACAGTACACTCGAATGTAAAAGATTCAAATTACATGGGTGGTTATTCCCGTAGCCGTACCAAAATGTTAATTAGTCCGAAATTTCGGTAGGATTACTCGTACTTGTTAACCTCCTCCATGTTACATCTTGATAAGTAAAGCGCAACGTGTTCTTAATAAATCTCCCTTTTCTCTCAAACCCGGGGTCTCGTTCAACTCCTCGCGCTCGCTCAAGACACGCGCGCTCAAAAGACCGAGGGAAACAGATTTCTATATGCGGATGAAATAACGAGTAAGGAAGAGAAGAAGAAAAGCTTCGTCTTTCGAAAGAAGAAGAAGAAGAAGAAGAAGAAGAAGAAGAAGGAGAAGGAGAAGGAGAAGGAGAATAAGAGAGAAATGAAGACCGAAGAAGACAGAGTCAATTTGGGCTGTTACAGGACCAGGTCCGTCTATTGTGGATGCTCTTTAAGCGATAAGTCATTCTTGACGATAAGCCATTCGGTGTATGGACAAAAAGTATTTCATAATGTATATATGTATATACCTATTCAAAATCGTTCGCTTTTGTCAATATATTTTTATTTTCTTTGCGAATTTAATTGAAAAGACAAAAAATAAGACAAACTGTAATTACGAACGGATAATTGAAGTCGTCGGTAAAGTCTTGACATCTATACCGCGTATACAAAAGAAACAAGTATATAAGATAGACTCGTGTAATTCGAGTGACAGCATTTGAAACTGTATGTTTCTAAAGCAACCGATCAACTCGAGTTTGGATTAATATTTCATGAGTTACAAAGTAGGTGCATTCTTCCATAGGTATTACATGCTGTCGTCTAATCGGACACGACTTGGATGCGTCAACCGTATGTATAAAATATTCGAATCGAACGGATATATTTATCTATATATAATGTGAGTGAACTATATTTTAACTTGTATTTTCCTGCATGTGCTAGACAAAAGAAAACGTAGGAGCGTGAATCACTTAGCAAAGTTGTGGTGCGGTCTCTGTATACCACTGAGATTTCCAGTCAAATTCCGAAGGGTTTTCGAAAGACGATGTGTACTCGTTAAGGACCACCAAACACTCGAGACCACTTGAAATTTTCTTATCGCCAGTTTACGTACCCGAACGCTTGACTTGCAAACAGAGTTTCGAATCCAGTTAGGGGATCCTGCGCTACAACTCAACATTTTTCACACGAGTTTGGTGATATCAAATCGTTTTATTGTTTACAAACCTCATTTTTCTTTTACGATTATTGATTTTTTATAAGTATTTTCAACAATTAGTAGAAAGAACACCTGGTAGAGATCAACGAATTTAAAATAGTGGATTGCTAGGAATTAGGTATCAAAACTAATTTATTTATCGATTAGTCGTGAAACGATGATTTTTATTAGAATTTATATCAGCATAATCATTTTCATGTCTAGTCGGATTAGTCACTTGATTATTTATTAACGTAAATTTCTTATTCTTTTTGACTTTGAAACAATCTTTTTTTAAAGATTCATGCAATTTTCTCATTTCGATTTATAAATTTCTTATAAGTTGACAATTATGATGGAACACCTGATTTCGTTCCAATACATGAGAGTGAATGATGAGAAAAAAAGTTTCACGTCCCAAGGAATAAATTGTCAATAATTTTCACGTATTTCTATTCAAAATATCTGTTGAATATATACTTACGAAATAGAATTAATTTCTACCAGAATATCACAATTTATTAATAAAATCATACGCGTCGATTAGAATTTAAGAATAAAGGAGCCCTAGTAGAAAATTGAGGATTTAAACTATGTAACAAATTAATATCTTGGTGAAACCGATGCAGTCACTAACGAAGCATTCCTTAAAATTCGATACTAATATACGTAATATACAATAACGCCAATAATTATACACTGAAAGAAATTTTTTATTAAAAATTACATAATTTTTTGTAGTAATAGTTGTACAATAGTTTCTAGTAATGAAATCACAGACTCACATATACTGAGAAAAATTACTACAATTTATGATGATAATACTCCTGTTTCACCCACCATTGTTAATTAACAAAGTTAAAAGGATTATTTTTCAATTTCTTGAGGGCCAGGTAGGTCATTTTTATTAATTTAAATAAATATTTATTCAAATTGAAAACTAATTCTTTTAACTTTGTTACTATAGTTTATGTTTAAAAATACAGAAAAGTTATAGTAAATAAATATTACAAGAATTATAATAAATTTTATTATAAACTATGGTCATATTTTTTACTGGAAACTACAATGATTCTCCTATTTTATCAACCTGTGATTTATTCATTAGACGCTATTGTCATGTTTAATCCATATTTTTTCTCTGTATAAATAATTTTGTCCGTTCTGGAAGGTTTATGTCAAAATACAAACTTATATATAATTGATCATTTTTAAAAATTTTAAATTGACATTGATCGCAAAACATTGGTTAGTTAATAGTAAAATAGTTGACGAAAATGACACGTCGACTGGCTAGTCACTACTGAACTGATTACCGAGTGTATTTTTCACTGGGTAGGGACTAGCTAAAAACTGCTCAATTGTCCTACCAGGGCTGCAGGTATCAATTGTATCGAAATAAGTGAACGAATTAATGAATCGTGTGATTAAAGATAAAGTTTATATTTGATTTTAATACATAGTTAATCATGTGTAAACGTATAACCTATGCTTTTATTAAAACATACGTAAAGTGATCCACCGTCACAACCGGTCTCGGTAAAACTATTTGACCGAATATGTGCGGGTATTTCTTAAGAAGGTGGCATACCGGGTGGGTTACCGACTGAGCAAAAGAAGATAATTATTATATTTATTGAAAAAATATGCAATTTTATATTAAACCGGAATACAGAACTGCACTAGATAATTAAATAATAAGTAATTCTATAAAGCTCTAGGTCAATACAACAAGGACACCATACGAAATTGCTGCACTGAAAGTGTACGATTCTCCATGATTTCTCGGTGCAGAAATTTTGTAGGGTGTCTTTGTTGTATTGACCTCGAACTTCCCTAGTAAAAAAAGAAACAAAATTTTTAAAGAAGAAACTGGGTATTTCTAAAAGATCGATAGGAAATGGCAAGTTATAACCTAAAATATGGCTATTTCTAATCTCAAACCATTTAAAATTGCCATATATCTACTAGGGTTTGTAAAATGACTTATCATTTAATTATCTAGTACTTCTGTATTTGGGTTTTCTATAAAAATCCAAACTTTTTAACATAAATGTAATAATTATCTGTTTTTGCTCGGTCGGTAACCCATCGGGTATGCAACCGCAACTCCCTTAAAATAAGTGTCATTTAGCAAGACAAAAATTTTTTTTTAATTTTAAATTTTAATATTTTTATGATACACTTACCTTACATGAAATATGTAGATGTAAAACATCTAGTTAATTGAGCTTTGATAATATATTATTATGTTTTAAGCGACCACTTTGTCGACGAGGTGGACACATAATAATCTAGCAAAACACAATATATTGTATGTAATCGACAACCTTCATTAATAATTTATTTATTCCTTCGCTAATAAATTATTATTTAATATTAAAGTTTTGTTTTTTGTGAAATATAAATAATAAAAAAATTTCATGTATTATTTACAATTTAATCAATTTATTTATTTAGTATACAAGTTAAATGTACATTTTAATTAAAATTTTAAACTCAATGATTTTTTTTAATCTTTGACTTCTTCTGATCAAATTTTGTTCACTTTTATTAGCATTTTCTAACTTCAATTTTTTTTGAGTTTTGTATACGTTTTGAATAAACCTTCATTTCTTTTATAGACCATGGTTGTCCAATAGCATAATGCACAAACTTTGTACCTCTAGCAGTCATTGCAACTCAAATTATTAAATACAAACCTAGATTTCTTAAATTTATAAATATTGCAGATATTTCTGAAGGTATTCATATGCAGCTGTAAGTAATGTATCGTGATAAATGTTCCGTCGAACATATCGACTTTGTAGTGTTTTCTGTGTGACCGCACGTAAAAGAGGTGAGGAAAGGTAAGAAGGGGTGTTTTGCGCTGAGCATCGAAGGAGAGGGACGAAGTCACGTATCCGTCGTAAGTTTTGTTTTTCTAGGCGGACCACGATTACGAGGAGTGGGGGTATGAATCTTCGAGAGATTGCAGGCGTTAAGGCTTCAATCTTTACCGGAATATCATTATGGTGACAGGTAAAAAAAAAAAGAGAAAAGTATTTTTTTGGCGGTTAACCGGTTGCGATATAGTATATTAGATACCATGGCCAGTAAAATAAGAAATGTCTCAGATCACATGTAATTGTCGGCCGAGGCGAAGCCGAGGTGGACGATCATGTGATCTGAGGCTTTCTTTTTTACTGGCCAAGGTGTGTATACTATTTTTCTGCTCGACGTTGCCGTTTTCCGGAGATGGCTAAAAGAAAGTTTAATACTTATACTTTCTGCATGCGTCAAAATATTTACAAGTATTAGCCTTTTTAACATAAAATTATTCTATGAACGTACAGATTTGCCTTAATTGATCAACAATTGGGTATGTGACGGTATGTTCGTCCAGGAGATTTTTCCGCAATGTTTTCCTCCTTGGGAGCCCAATAAAATTCATCTTATTGGGGCTTCAACGTGAGTGATTTTTTTATTCCATTCATCACCTCACATCCTAATCTCTTAAATATCGCGGGAATTCTCCATATAGGAGAGTAACCGAACAAACAATAAATAAGGATAATTAGCATTTATCGTTAATGGAATTAATTTATTGATAAAAATACATGTCGACGGAGTGGACGGGTAATAAAAATACGCAAATTAATTTTTTATATTTTTTAGTTTCTCATTATTTTATCCAATTTTAATGTGTGCGTATAAAATTATAAACGCAAATATCAACATTTGTAGCACCATTTGCATTTATTTTGTAGCAAAATAAAATATTCTCGTGTGATACAAGAATAAATAAAGGTCTATAATATAGACATTTTGTAGAACATTTATTTACAATTAAGTCTGTGGAAGTCGACGTAGTGGACATTTTAGACATTTAACTAACTTTTTTAATTACAAATTATTTTCTATAATCAATTTTGGGCAATAATTGGTTTAACCAAGTTTAGAACTACGTGTGTAAACTTTTTATTTATATTTTATAAATATTGGTTTATGCTAAAAGTATGAAAAAAATCAAAAAGGCACTTATTTGAAGAATTGCAGATAATATATTTTGTGATACATTACTTATACAAAGTTATCCTACTATGTTCAAAATAATTATTGTTGCACAAATAATTACTTGTTCACCTAATACTGTCTCTTTTCCCATGTTACTGTGTTATTCTACTAATTAATAAATAAACGGCAAAGTGGTTTCAATTTTTGGGTCGTTATCAGTAATCGCGGGTCCGCAAACAGCTTAGATATACACTCAAGCTCGAGCAATTAAATCCCTATATACATCAAAATACCAAGCTCGACGAAGAAAAGACATAGAAAAATAAAGAAAAGTAAAGGAATGCGCAGTTGAAATGAAAAATAGTCCGAGTATCCAATAAACAAAAGTCGAGCACCCTTTCATTGGCATTTAAGTACAACGAGGACGAATAACTCAAGTTACTCTCTGGCAATGTCAGATTGTCGTCGCTCGGTCAAAGGAGCTCTCTCCGAACCCTCAGGAAAGGCAGCTCGTACAAGGTAAAGGGCGTGAGTAACACCCTGAGGCCCCTGCAGAAATAAATCGCCAGGGACGGACAGCGCGTTCGACTAATTACAGAGATCCCTCGGTCGATTATATCGATGAGCCCGCACGGATAATAATAACGAATAAATTAATAAACGCTAATATCGACGATGCTTCACTTTGGCATTACCCACCGCATCCGTATGTGTGTGTGTGTACCAGTGTGCGATGTTATTAATTTAATCGCATTGGGAAATCTGGCGTCTTCGGACAATGGGTCATTCTTAAATCGCGTTATGGAAATTTCGTTCGATTTTAGATTATTACCGGTCAAAATAAATATTTCGTAAATTCATTAAAATGTCTATCTAAAAAAAATTGTTTTATATTAATAAATGTTTAATTAATTAATTAATTACATTAATAAACATTTTGCTTTTGAGTACTTATTAGTTTCGAACAATTATTTATTTTGATGTGTTCGATTTAGTCAATTCATGTTTACTTGCACGTAACAATTTTATGCAATAATAGGGAACAAGCATTTGTTAGATAAAAAATTATTGTGTAATGTACATATATCTGAACTTAAAATAGTTTAACGGGGCGTGGGGCCCAAAAATAGCAATTTTCTTAATTTTTATTAATATATAATGGGGATCTATTTTCGAAAAATGGACACCGCTAGGCCCTCGGACTTACTTTAAACAGTATACGTACATTTTTTCAACATTTTTAGATACAAATTTTAACATGATTTTTCTTCCATTGAAATTGCCAACATAACATCGCTTACCCAATTATTATTAAATAAATTATTTTTTGTTTTTAGATTATTTTTTAAATTACTTTTTTGAACAAAACTTTTGGGGTCGAAGGGTAGATCTCTGTAATTTGAATCCGACGAGTGCTTTATGGCTTATATTAGGGCATTACAATATTTTGGTTTGACAATTTTTACCAAACTTATATTCAATGTATACAAACTTGATAACAAAACCTTAGTTGTGTTGAAACTGATAACTTCACCTTTAGAGGGTCGGGATGACGTCTGTACACTCTAAACCCTAAAGTGTAAAATCTGAACCTAAAAAGTATAAAAATGTCAATTTACTATTTTCGAAAAGATTAAATTTATAGAATTCCTCTTTTGAAGAGAGTAAATAACGAAAATTACACTTTGATTAGTGTAAAAAGCGAAAATTCCACTATAAGAAAAGTATAAATTGCGATTTTTACTCCTTTGAAAAGTATAATTTTTCAGACGTTGTCTTGAAAAGAGCAAATAATGGATTTTATACTTTAGGTAAAGTTTAAAACGATAAATTTACACTTTTGAAAAGTTGAAATTGCGATTTTTTCTCTTTTGTAAAGTATAATTTTTTGGACCTTCATTTTCAAAGAGTAAATAGTGGATTCTACACTTTCCGTAAAACTGAAAATGCTAAATTTATACTTAATTAACAACAAAAGATGTTGATAATACACCGTCGTATCTTCATACAATGCAAACAATTGAACTATAAACATAAATTTGAAATAAAAAAATCTGGAAATAACTGTTATATAGGTTCGATCCGAAGGAAGAGAAATAGAGAAATAAAGGAAGGAAGTAACTGAGTGTATATATACATATACCTATATATACCTATGTACACCTATATATATATATATATATATATATAAAACGTAAATAACCGACGCGGAAACGAAACCTTTCCCATCTGTATAAGCATACATTTATTCGACGGTATCTTCTATAATCTTTCGTATATCTCATTGACGCCTAGTCGATCAACGCCAATGAGAGAGAAGGATAGTGGAAAACACCTACGTGCGTGAATAAAAGTAATAGCCTGCATCGTGTATGTAGCTTGCGATCTGGAGCGGATCTGGGATCTGGGACTCGTTTCGAAACGTGATATTTCTTAGGAGTGCAGTGTGCGTATTTATATTTCGAGACGAGAGTCTTAAGTGACAAAATTAAGATATTTGATTTCGTGCATTAATCAGCTTAATTATCTAGAAAATGTGCTATACCAACCGTATATATGTGTGTGCTGGAAAAGTGGACATATCGTGTGCCGCGCAAATGTGCGATTAAGATTAACGAAATCATACCGAGGGATCAGCTGATATTAGTAATTACCGTAGAATCTTGGAAAATTGTGTGATAATTTTAACATTATATAGAACCTTTTACTTTTATAATTGCGCGGTAAGTAAATAATTTTCTAGCTTGTAACGCGTACATAGTAAAAACTAATTATAGATAAATTATTAACAAATCAGTGTCTCCGATGTTAGAGATATATATTTTATTGATTGGTTCAAATCATACCTACACGCTGTAAGTGCAACGTTTACAGAGGATTTTTCGGATAATATAATTATACTTTAAAATTCAAATTTCTTTTTAAAATTCGTGGTTAAAAAGAAAGCAAAAAATATTTTGAATATCCAATATACTTAATATGTATACTTGTAATTTTATTATAATCTTGAATCACGTTACGCACATATATATATGTATAGCACATAAGCAAAATATGAGAAGGTAAAAGATAAACTCCGATTACAGCCTTGAAATTGTAATATTTTCCATGCACGGTATAACGAACCGTTAAATCGCGAGCCTTAAAATTATCATCCTTCGCTCGAAGTCGTACGATATATAGTTGGTCGAACTAATGACGGAAGCTGAGAATACGCGTGGGCTTCCAGCTTTCTCTCTCTCTCTCTCCCTCTGATCTTTGAAGCTACATCTTACTATTTCACGTGCGCAACGTGCTCCCGGTAAATTACGGTATTCTCGAGAACGACATCAGCCAGTACTGTTCGATGCTCGTGCTCTCAAGACGTATACCAAGAAATATCTATTAACTCTCTGCGATCTCGTATTAAGGATATCTTCCACTTGTGATCGAACTTCTCTACCCGACTATTACCGTCTATTCATTTTATAACCTCGATCCCATATATCTCTACCTTGCTAATTCGTACACTCGTTTCTTTATTACGTCCTAGATTTTCTTATCTTAATCGATTGATTAATTACTATAGTTAATATATACCTATATCATCTGATTTATTATAATAATTTCTCATTAGACGTACTGATTTCCCATTAACGCATATTGATACCATTTTTTGATTGTATATCATCTGAAATGTTTATTTTATTTTATCTGAAAATATTACTAGAATTAGCACATTTATTTCGTAAATTTACATTGAAATCAAATATTTTTGGGCGATGTAGCAATGAAAAACGAAATATACAGGTATTAAAGTATAGCAAAAAGAGGAAACTTTTGTTTGCAAACAGAATAATTAATACTGTCACGGGCGTCTCCGCGCGACTTAGGTGTATGAGAAGGATAGAGAGAGCGATAAGGTGTCTCGACTAATGTAAGCGTTGCATTGCAGCGCGGACGTTAGCTCGATGGTCAGAGTACGAGATTCGTAATCCAAGGTCCGTGTCTTCGAATCCCGTCGTCCGCCTTTTTTCGCTCCTCGCCTTTTTAATCCGTAACAATACAAATTTTTTATTACGAAAAAAAATTAATTAAAAAATAAATAAATGAATAAATAAATAAATATATATATATATATATATATATATATATATATATATATATATATATATATATATATATATATATATATATATAAATATGCTGTATTCATATTTGAAAATCATAACTTATTTTGAAAGTTAGATAGGTCTATTTTCCCAAAGGCATTTGAAAAAATGTATTTAAAACTATATATAGAAAAAAAATCAGCATAATGTACACTAAGATTTATGTCTTAAGAGGAAGCCGTCGTACTATACCTTATACACATATACCGACATTATCGATTTTTCGTTTTATGCACTCCATTTTTGTTTAATCTTAATTATACGAACGTACCTATATTCTATGAAATACATAGATTGTTGGTACGTTTATTAAGAGGACCTCGAAGTTACCGATTTTATCGACATATAGGAGTGACCATTTTTAATTTTTATCAATAACTAAAAAAGTTTATGACGAATTTCGGCACCTGAGCGCCATTCTATATAATAGTATAAGTAATCTGTCAAATTTTGATGCAAATTCATCAAGTATTAAAAATTATTCTAGTTTAATAAATAAAGTATATATTGTGCAAAGTAAATACATCGTTGCCTTTCCTTTGACTATTATCTATCACTGTGTGAAATTTCAAATAAAAATATTGTTGCATTAAAAAATGGCATTGGAAGGAACTTTACCAAAGTTGCAATATTGGAAACAGACAGAATCAAATTTCCTTCTAATGACATTTTTTGACGCAACATGATTTATGTTTGAAATTTCACACAGAAATAGATAATAGTCAAAGGAAAGACAATTATGTCCTTAATTTGCACAATATGCTTTAATTATTTAACCAGAATTATTTTTTCATCTCTATTGACTCGGTCGGTAAATTTTGAGTATCCCAACCCCTTAACGGGATGTCGGACTTAAATTACAGGAATCTGCACTTTGCAACCCAAAATTTATAAATCTAAAATTTTTAATTAAAAATCTGAACAAAATTCATACGAATAGCTTAAAACATACGTAAACAATTTTTAGTCGATCACTATTAGTAAAAAAAAAAAAGGTATAAATTTTCAACCCAAACATCATAATAAAATTATGGGTTTAAAAATCTGGAAAAATTTGGGTATGTTATTTAAAGCATGCCTAAGGACTTGACGTTCAGGTTTTTTTTTAAAATTTGTTCATTTGTTTAAAAAAAAAAGTAAAAAATAACCATTTTCCGAGTTCGAAATTTTTGTCCGTTCGGGCGTTCGTTTAAATCACTTTTCAATTTGTAAACACCAATTCAGTTTGAACCTTTATTTCTTGTTTATTCTCAAACTCACCAAAAGGTAAAAATTATAATAAAATTACTAAAATTACATGTAAAATTGAGTTAACACACGTACGCCTCAAATTAAAAAACGTAGTATAACAACGTCCCATAAACTCTACAACGTGTAAAAAAAAATAAATCAAAACATATTTATTATATCATATTATTTTTACCACATATATTTACTTACTTTTACAATACTGCTAAAATTGTAATTGTGTCCACGATCGTAATGTAAGTGATAATAAATTTAATGGAATTATATTAAGAAAATTGATAATTGGAAATAATGAAGAAAGATCTCGGTGGAACAGCATCCCAATCTTGTGCTCTTTCTCTTAGCATTGCCATTATCCCATATAACACTGCAGCGAGAGTCGAGGCTCTCCGCGACGAATTCCATGGGCTATGTAAATCGGACTATTAGTCGAGGCAAGTATATTGCACAGCCAATTAGCGATCCTGCACACATATAACACACGCACACACCCAAGTGTGAGGACAGCTATACATTAAAAGGAACACTTGCCTTCGGTGAGTTTGAAAAAAAAACGAATACATTGCATTTTTTCCATTGCAAATTTTTGGAAATATAATCTATTTAAAGACAATAATATATCGTGTGAAATCGACAAGTCGAATAAAAATGTTTAATCCCTGAACGTAAACGTTATTTCCTAAATAATAAATAACTATATATTACATGCAGTAAATTTATATAATTTTATCGTAATACTTTATCAGAATGTAATCAAGATAATTCTAAACGTATAGGAAAATATTTTCTTGATAAACTTTGATTTTTCCTATTACCCTGTTGCAGTTATTAGCTGAGTTTAAAATTTTTTTTTCGCATATGCGTATACACTCCTAATGCATTTGTGTGTGTATATATATAGGATAGCCTCTTCAATTGAAATTTACGATATATGCGATTCGTATACGGTAGATTATTAATTGAGCTTTATTTAACTGCGCATATATGTGTAATAAGAACGTCATTTATATACTTTCCTCTTTACGGGTAAACTGGTAAATCGAATGATTTAAATTATAACATTTATCCACATATAAAAACTCGATCGTCACTCTACATATTTATCCGTTTGATTACCCTTCGATTTATCGAGTCTATTAGATTTTTTCATTAATTTACAATAACGCGATTACTAAAAAAATTTGTTATTTTTACCTTACGACAAAGTGTACGTTAGTCATAAAAAATAATCCAATGAATAATATAGTTAGCACTCTTTTGAATTGGAATACGATTGTTGCGTTACAAGTCACGAAATGCCCGGAAGTATAAACGAATGGGGTTTTAAACCGATCACGAGGAACGGTCGATCGACATATATCGCGATAAGTAATTTCTTCGACGCGACCGAATTCAATTAACCACGAATCATCGACAACAAGAAGAGCTTAGATTTGACTTACCGCTCGCTAACATGTATATAAGTGCGCTCCGACAGAAGCAACTGTATACGATATAATCTAAATTGAGCTAGTGAACAAACAATCAATTTATTTCCTTTTCATTTTTATTATATATAAATCTATTAGTGTTACATATTGATCGTTAATTTAATTTTATTTCATTAAACAGAAATAGAATTTAATTTATACATAGTTAAACTACACATTTTCTTTTAAGGAGACAAACTCGGGTTGTAATTGAAAAATAACTATATATTCAATGTTAACAATTAATAATTTTTTAAACACATTATATTATTATTATTATTAACCTTTATTTTTAATTTAGGTGGTCCATTTATTTATAAAATAACTATTTTAATTAATTGTGAGACTCTGCGTACTCTCATTTTTTCCAATATAGACCGCGCACGATATAATGCAGGAACCGCACTTCAATTATTATGCTGAATTTTTAACAGTAACTTTTAAATATTATTTTAATCTACTAGAATAGAACAGACTATATTAACGTTGTAATAATAATAATTATGCTCACCAAATTATTTAGAAAAAATGGAAAAATTGTGTAAAACACACTTAATTTAATTTATTAAATAAACATTTAGATATTTGTTGCAATTCTTTTTCATTCAACTATATTTAAATCATACTTAAAAGTTACTGTTAAAATTTCAGTATATTCGATGAAGTGGTTCATAAGGTATATACTGCGGTAAGTCCATTATAAAAAAAAATCAGAGTATAAAAATTAATAGTAATACAATTTATTTAAAAAATTGAGATATATTTATAATCATTATGAAAAAAACTATTAATTGGTAATATTGAAAATAGTCTTGTTTTAATTTCAACTCAGGCCTGTCCCTTTAAGTAATCAGCATCTCTATGTATTATTCAACAATTGAATGTTACAAGTTAATCGTGAATTTAATATCAATTAGCTATAATAATACTTGAATAAAACAAAATTTATAAAAAAAAATTTATATATATTGTACATCACGATATTTCCAAGAAGGAACGATTAAAATCAGTAGCACTCTCTCACTCTTACTTTGAAAGTCACGTTAGCAGTTTTGATAGACCACTCGAAAAACAGACGTACACACTCTCCCTCGATTGATAAGTTCGGTATTATATAGAAAAAAAAGAGTTTTTCCTTGCTTAGAAAAACGCCGTATGTGCTGTGTGTGTGTGTATGTGTGTGTGTGTGTGTGTGTGTGTGTGTGTGTGTGCGTGTGTGCGTTCATCGTCGTCAATATTTGACATGGCGTTCAGTTTTTTGTCGCACGGCGTCAAGAAGAAGGTATATACGCACTCGCGCCTCCTCGGTCTCGTGGGATGTGCTCGCAAAGCAACTCGAGATTATGTTAGAGCATAAATTTTAAGTTATATATGCGTTTATGATAGAAGCTTTAATTAAAATTTAATTCTACTGAATCGTAAAGTTTATATGACCAAAATGTTCGTTCGACGGTGTGCGCGCGTGTTTCTTGTTTTTTCACTCCCCGCGTGTATATATATATGGGGTATTCCACGTGAAGTGGTCCGATCAAAATTTTAAAATGTACCAAATTTTGGGTACACTTTGCAAATGTTTTTCAGAATACAGAAAAAAATTTTCAGGTACTGGAATCTATTTGCTCAAAAGTTATTCTAACCTCAAAAAGTGAATTTTTCCATATTTTTTTCAACACCAGCTGGGTTTACCGCTATATAACTCAAAATCTATCAACTTTTACTATAGAACATTATATGTAACATTCGTTGCTAATTATATCTAGAATTTATTCTTCTGGGTTAGAATTTCTAATCTCAAGGTCAATGTTACATAAACTACATGTCAATATTCAACTTGAAAAAAGTGCAAGTGCGCCACCTTTGATTTTTTCATCCAAAAGTCTAAAAGAAAGCTTGGAGCAATACCTTTCAAATGGTCTGTAGCATTTTTATGGCCTCCAATTCTGTAAAAAGTTATGACAATTTAAAGAAACACGAAATTTTTTTAAAAATTTAAATGGGAATTACCATGTTAATTTTTGTGAATTTTTTGTCTTTCTTTAAATTGTCATAACTTTTTACAGATTTAGAGACCATAAAAATGCTACAGACCATTTGAAAGGTATTGCTCCAAGCTTCCACTTCACGTGGAATACCCCATATATATATATATAATACCTACAGAGATGAAATTACTTTACTACAAATCTTTACGTTCGCGCGGTGGTTATTATTGTCATTTTTATTTTTCGTAACTCTCCGTTTGATTTATTCATCAGGTGTAATTATTTACAACAGGGTTACCTCTCGCTACGATATATACATACAATCGGGTTCGACATATAATTTTAATACCGTGAAATTGTAAAGACGTGCATCTCTCTTTTTTTCCGTCTCCTCTTTAAAGTGATAAATAACAATATCGTTAAATTAAAAGGGCAAACGAAATTTAGCAAATATGCGTACATCCATTAAAGTTCGACAGCCTGCACGGCAGCAAGAGAAAAAAAGGCAGCTCTTCGCAGAACAAACGGAAAAGTGTCGAAAACTAAAAGCTAGGATGCGCGCGCGTGCATCGCAAAAAGCAAAACGAGGAAAAGAAAGAGAGTGAGAGAGATCCTGTGCTCCCAAATGTTAAGTGCACTTCCTTTCGAATAATCTCTTTAAGAGTCTGACAAGAACAAGAAAAATGGGCGCGTGAACGAAATCAATCGATGGAATTCGAATCATCGTAAATTGGCGTCAAGCGACAGACGAGACGCGGCCCGCAGCCATCGAACTGTGTTGTCAGTTCTCGCGCGCGTGTACGCATAAAAATGTCAGAGAAAGACCGACTACGAGTTGCTTGCGTACAGATTTTTCTTGGTGCGGTTCGCGCGAGTCTCCCCTCTCTTTTTCTCTCTCCCTCAAGAGTATATATGTGTATGAATATACCTTACGACTTCTCCAGGCAAATAATAAAAGGTACGTTGTAGGACAGGTCTGCAAACCTGTACTGATTTTCGAGTGTTGTGCGTTGACCATTGGTCTCGTTCTGCGTGTCCTTATTATTTTACTGGTTTTGGCAAATTCAAACATTTTGTTCAAATAATTATAATTGGTCGAAATAGAAATTTTGAAGTTAGAATAACTTTTAAGCAAATAGAATTAGAATATAAAGCAATAGTTTTAGAAGTGTCCAGTAGTTCTCCTGAATTTTTTCAGATTTTTTCGGGGCCATTATTTTAAGTTACAGATAGTTGATAATGTAGCACTTTTTTTGTATTATATGCCCATATTCATGAATTTGTAGCTCCCAGGGGATGCATTTTTCACTAAAAACATAAATATGACTTTTTTTTGTAAAATTTTCTGAATTTTTCATTACATATACTTTTAAAGTCATAAATGTAAACTGTCACATTCTTGTAAGCCATTTAAACCTTAATTAGTGAAAATCAGCAATTCTGCTCCGGACTCTGGTAACCTAATACTGTCTAAAAGATGCCTTTTTATAGTCAGAAACTGCCTAAAAATTTCCAGAGTGGGTCTAAATCATTAAGATCACTTATGGTCAAAATATCCGGGAAAAGTGCCCGAAATATTAATAGAAATGTATATTTGTTGCCTCATAACGATGAATCTGTTAGCATGATCATTGCAAAAAAATTTGTGCAGTTACTTGAAGTGGTAGAAAAGCATTTCCACTTTTTTCAGTTTCAATCTCATCTCCTGTGAACTGTTAAAAATACAAATATTATTATACAATTATAAAAAATTAATTTTTAAACTGCATTTATAATGCTGGATTTTTAGTTTACAACCTTTACCAGAATTATACTACTAATCTGAAGGATTAGTATAAAAGTATCAATATTATTATTATTATTCAGCAATACATTATTTGAATTTCACAAAATTGTCACTGTGAATTAATCATATTAATCATTATAATCTCAGATCTGATTTGTTGATATATTTTTTGTATTAAATAATATATTTATAGTAATCCTTCAGATTAGTATCATAATTCTTAAAGTGGTTTTAAAAATCCAGCATTGGAAATGCAGTTTAAAAATTAATTTTTTATAATTGTATAATAATATTCGTATTTTTAGCAGCTTACAGGGAATTAGATGGATATTGAAACAAGTGGAGATACTTTTCCACCACTTCAAGTAACTGCATGAATTTTTTTACAATGATCATGTTAATAGATTCATCGTTATGAGGCAACAAATATACATTTCTATTAATATTTCGGGCACTTTTCCCAGATATTTTAACCATAAGTGATCTTAATGATATCGACCCGCTCTGGAAATTTATAGGCAGTTTCTGACTATAAAAAGACATCTTTTAGACAGTATTTGGTTTTCGGTGTCCGGAGCAAAATTGCTGATTTTCACTATTTAAGGTTTAAATGGCTTACAAGAATGTGACAGTTTACATTTATGACTTTAAAAGTATATTTAATGAAAAAATTCAGAAAATTTTACAAAAAAAGTCATATTTATGTTGTTAGTGAAAAATGCATCTCCTGGGAACTACAAATTCATGAAAATGGGCATATAATGCAAAAAAGTGCTACATTATCAAAGTTCCGTAACTTAAAATAATGGCTCCAAAAATTCTGAAAAAATGCAGGAGGAATCATATTTCCACAGTTATAGCAATATTGATGTTTTTTATCTTCGTTTTCACAGAGAACCACTCATATACATAAAAGTGTAAAGTCATTAATTAACACGCATTCAACCAACTGTTATGTTTTCCACGCGTGTACAGGCTAATTGCATGCGTGTTTAAACTTAATAACCGATTCGCTAAACATACATGCAACGCGCGAACATCGGTTAATAAATCTAACAAAAACTAGATTGAACGAAAACGAAAAAAAAAACCAAGGAAAAGTGATTCTAAAATATATAATCGCATGTCTATATATATACAACACAGTTCAAAAACCTGTTAAAATGTAGAACCGCGGAAAATGAATGTGGCATACCTCCTGGTCGAACCACCGGAAGAAAAAAAGGGAGGAGGAAAGTAAACGTCCGGAGGACGCAAACAAGACACCGTGAATTATTGAAATGTCTCGTGGAAACGTCGTGGGGATTATTGCTGAACTTGGTACATGTATATATATATATATATATATATATATATATATATATATATCGTGAGTTACTCCATCGATATGTAAGCGCGTCTATGAATGCATAATGCGAATGGGTATATATACATACATACATACATATGTATATATATATATATATATATATATATATATATATATATTCTCGTATTTGTGACGGGCACTGCACGCAACGATCCCAAATAGAAATAAATAACGTTCAACTGTACGAGCGCGCCCAGTGAAAAGTAAAATATCCCCTAATCTCGTTACCTTATACGAATCGCGGGTGAATTTTAACCGTGCGGATTTATTGGTCTTTAATAAACCTTTGTTCTTTGTACAGTCGAATAAAGGAGAAAAACATATCTATATTACTCAACTTGATCGAATAAAATTATACGATCGCGACGGACGGAATTATACATTTTTTTTGTTCATTTTGTCGTTCCTCTATACACCTATGTAAAGAGATTCCATGTAAAGTGATGCAGTAAAAAAAAAATTGTGTTTTAATGTATGGAATCAGTAAAAATACTACTTGTTTAGAATGTAGCTAAAACTTAGACCTGAATTTCAACTAGTACCAGAGCTGTGGCTAATCAAAAAATTACTTTTTGACCATTTTCTCATTTAATAACTCAAAATCTATTCATGCGGTTATTCTGTTTTATCATAAAATGCATTCGCTCTCTTTCTTTTTAACAAATTTGACTAAAAACACCATAACTATGTCTAGAATGCTTTGCCGAACTCAAACTTTACATCATTTTGAAGGTGATTAATCATCGATGAAATAGATTTTTGAATGGATAAAAATTTTTTGATCATAGATCCCTTTATTTGACTATAAAGGTTTTTATTATATAATTATAACTATATTCAATGCGATTCAATGTTTTAAACTAATATAAATGAAATATTCACTATACACATGTGATTATTAATTTACATACCTATAAATTTATCTTTCAATAAATACATTATATATTTCTAGATTTTTATCTTATTTAAATAGTATATAGTATTTGCATAGTTGCTTACCTTTTAGCAACTATTTGAGTTTGAAGTTATTCATTACGTATTACACGTATCGCCGTATTTGATGAGCAGACGGTGCTATTGTCAAAGATTCAATGTTACTGACGTGAGCGCGGTCACAATACGTCTTAAAACTTTATTTGACCAATTCTTCCGTAGTCCTTCGAAAGTTTTTATTTTAAATATTAGCCAATAGATTTTCCTAGTAATTATCATAAACGCGTACGCACTGTAATTTTAATAAACTGGAAACTCAATTCAGGGAAGAGACTATATGACACAAATTTACTACTATTTACAGATAACCATTGTGTGTCTATTCGCGTAATATATAAAATTGAATGCAAAACGCAAGTTACTAAAATTCTCTCTCTTTCTTTCTCTCCATACGATATATATATATATATATATACGGTGCATCTAAATTAAAGAAGCCAAAAGGATTATCCAATTGGAAGTAAGAAAGGCTACCAAATCACAACTCATCGTTTCGGAATTTCGAACGCGCTCTTGTTATATGTGTCAAAATTGTAAAGTGAGACCGGCAATCAAAGACGGAAAGAGATAATAGAGAAGCGTATACTAGGTTTGCGTATATCCAAGTACAAATAAGGATAGGGTGCACATTTTCTCTCTCTACTTTCCGAACGGCGCTCTTCCCTTACCACGTCGCCCCACGCGATTGTTACGGAAAAAGTGTGTGTTGCGTGTGTGCTGTGGTGAAATAACGTGGCTAAATACGATATCGTTAAGAGAGAAAAAAAGAGATATTTTTATTCTAATATAAAATCCTCTCTCTGTATAAACATTACGATGGCCAATCCAAACATTTATGTCGCAGAAACTATCGGCATTAGAAAGTTGAAACGGGGAAAGCATGATACGCACATACGTACACGCTCGCACACACGAGTAAATTATTATGATTTTAAATTAAAGTAATTGTCTCAATAAATTTCATAACTACATATACTATGTATATATATATATATTATATATATATATATAATATATATATATATAAAAGTGTGTGTGTGTGTGTGTGTGTGTGTGTGTGTGTGTGTGTGTGTTTACCCAGAGTCAATTAATTCTAGACTAATTAACGAATGATCCGCGTATGTATATATTCGAACCCCGTTAATCGTAAATAACCCGCGACAAATTAAAATGCGTACATATATATACGTTAAGAGAGAAAAAAAGAGATATTTTTATTCTAATATAAAATCCTCTCTCTGTATAAACATATATATATATATATATACGGTGCATCTAAATTAAAAGAAGCCAAAAATGTGAATTATCCAATTAGGAAGTAAAGAAAAGGCTACCAAATAACAACTCGATCGATTTCGGAATTTCGGATAGCGCGCTCTGTGTGTCGATGTGTGCAAAGAGTGTACAAGTGAAGACCGGCAAAATCAAAGACGGAAAAGAGATAATAGAGAAGCGTATACTAGGTTTGCGTATATCCAAGTACAAATAAGGATAGGGTGCACATTTTCTCTCTCTACTTTCCGAACGAGCGTCCTCTTCCCATTTACCACGTCGCACCCACGCGATTCCTTACGGAAAAAATGTGTGTGTGTATGCAAACGTGCTGCACGTGCAACGAGAGACGAGAGGAATAGCGTGTAGGCTATATATATATAAGGCCTACCAGCAAAATTAGCCGTATAGCGGGGGAGTCTCACTTGGTAGATGAGATCTTAGACACTTTTCAATAATATATCTTCTCCGTTGAAAGGAAATGACCTGAATTATGAATGCTTTATGTTATATACTCATATATTTTTTACTCCTTTTCTAAACGACGTATATTCTATTAAAATACGAACTATTTAAAAATATATATATTATCCATATTTATATAAATTAACGCTGCACGTATTTTTTATATCCCATGCAATTCTACGCATATATATATATATCGATTCGGAATTTCGGATAGCGCGCTCTGTGTGTCGATGTGTGCAAAGAGTGTACAAGTGAAGACCGGCAAAATCAAAGACGGAAAAGAGATAATAGAGAAGCGTATACTAGGTTTGCGTATATCCAAGTACAAATAAGGATAGGGTGCACATTTTCTCTCTCTACTTTCCGAACGAGCGTCTCTTCCCATTACCACGTCGCACCCACGCGATTCCTTACGGAAAAAATGTGTGTGTGTATGCAAACGTGCTGCACGTGCAACGAGAGACGAGAGGAATAGCGTGTAGGCTATATATATATAAGGCCTACCAGCAAAATTAGCCGTATAGCGGGGGAGTCTCACTTGGTAGATGAGATCTTAGACACTTTTCAATAATATATCTTCTCCGTTGAAAGGAAATGACCTGAATTATGAATGCTTTTATGTTATATACTCATATATTTTTTACTCCTTTTCTAAACGACGTATATTCTATTAAAATACGAACTATTTAAAAATATATATATTATCAATATTTTATATAAATTATACGCTGCACGTATTTTTTTATATCCCATGCAATTCTACGCATATATATAAAAGTGTGTGTGTGTGTGTGTGTGTGTTTACCCAGAGTCAATTAATTCTAGACTAATTAACGAATGATCCGCGTATGTATATATTCGAACCCCGTTAATCGTAAATAACCCGCGACAAATTAAAATGCGTACATATATATATACGTTAAGAGAGAAAAAAAGAGATATTTTTATTCTAATATAAAATCCTCTCTCTGTATAAACATTACGATGGCCAATCCAAACATTTATGTCGCAGAAACTATCGGCATTAGAAAGTTGAAACGGGGAAAGCATGATACGCACATACGTACACGCTCGCACACACGAGTAAATTATTATGATTTTAAATTAAAGTAATTGTCTCAATAAATTTCATAACTACATATATACTATGTATATATATATTAGAGCTTCGATTTAAAGAGCAAAAGGGAAAAGTAATGTATTTATTTATATATATATATATATATAGACACACACGAAATTTTCACGTCTACATCCTCGTAAAATTTCATCCCACTGCATAAATAATTGTGTATAGGCATTAGTACCGGTCCATACGTATATATAAATGCATATACTTATTCGCATCGAACGAATGTTTGTTTATCGTACCCGTTCGTATTTTCTTGGGTTTTAGCGATCGCGCGTAATCAAACAAGTTAGATTGCTACTTTAAGAGAAAAAATATAAATAATCTCGTAAAATCTGCATTCGTGCATATCTATATAAACGCGGACATTCGATATTATTATTCAAAAGAACGTCGAATCCGATATACGCTCAGTGTTTTTGTGTATACGTGTGTATGTGTGTAAGGATGTGTACGCGCATAAATGAAATATACGGTGAAGAAACTAAGGACGGATGAGAGGAAAGGAAAAAGAAAGAAAACCAACTCGTCCTTGCCCGTTTTATTGCGTTCGTCTTTTCTGCCCTAACGAATAAAAAATAATTTTTAAACTATGCTTCAAGAATGCATTGAAACTATATAAATACTTGTATATTCGTATCGAATATATTTATAAACATATGAATAATCTAGTATTGTAACGCATACTCGCTGTGCTCGCGACCGCGGCCCAACTACTATCCATTCACAATGATATTTTCCCTCTGATCGCATTAACGTATCATATATACCAAAGTACATAAATAACTAATATATATAGGATAAAGGTAATCAATAACGGAACACCTATAAAGGATACGAAAATTGTTGCATGAAAAGTGCTCTTGACCATTCGCGAATAAATTGACTGTTTATATACATTCGCGAGCAGTATATTATTTACATTTTATTTATTTATATAGTTTTATTTCAATAAAACATATAAAACAACTGCGAACTCATTATCGAACAAAATTTATCCGCTTAACCATTAATTCGCTTGAAAACGAATGTTATTCTTCATTTGTTATATTAATATTTTTATTCATCGTGTATATATATATATATATTGAAATATTTATGTAGGAAAAACGGGTACATAGCGATCGAAAAATTCGAGCAACGCGCGAAATTTGAAAACATTACGTTTTTGCGCGCGCTATCATTGCAAGTGGAAATTTTAACACTTTAAATTATAACCGCGTATACAGACTTCAACTGTTACGGATTAAAAAGGCGAGGACCGAAAAAGACGAACGACGGGGTTCGAAGACACGGACTTTGGATTACGAATCTCGTAACCATCGAGCTAACGTCCGCGCTGCAAATGCAACGCTTACATTAGTCGAGACACCTTACCGCTCACTCTGTCCTTCTTATATACACCTAAGTCGCGTGAAGACGCCCATGACACAGCACTGAAAAATTTATTTTTTCGAATTAAACAAATATATTTATTTGAGTTCAGTTTATTTGCTTCAAACAACTTTTTTTGTGATACAAATTAAATTTAATTGAAATACATCAATCAATTATTTCTTTGCCTACACACAAATTTGTTGAATAGTTATTACTAAAACCAAATAAATTTTATTTGAATTGTTAAAATTTTTTTTATTTTGAGAAAAGATTTTATAAAAACGAAAAAACATGTTAATTGAAGGAAATAAATTTTTTTTTTTAATAATGGAATAATTTATTTGCATTTACCGCAATTTTGTTTGAAAATTTTAACTTTTATAAAATAAAGTAATTTTAAACAAAGATTGTTTTGAAACAATGTTACAATTTATTAACATTTGTGGAGTAAAAAAAATATAATATTTGAAAAAATAAAGTTATTAAAACAAATATTTTTATACTTGTTAAAATAAATAAACGAATTATTTAAATACGAGAGCAGGGTTACCATTTAGGGTTTTTCTGTCCTCTATTATCTAATGTAAATGAGGTCGTACTGTGTGAGTGGAACAAAGAAAAAATACCTCTATCTGGCAATACTGTACGAGAGCTTCTGGCGGCGACCGCTTGCTGGATCCAATTTTCCCGTAAGCGATGAAAAATTTTTTCTGTTTATATATAAGAAAGTTTCAAAAATATTAAAGTAACTCGACAAGTTTTACTTGAAGAAAGATTTTGTTGAATCAAATAAAGTACGTTTGTTGAATGAAATAAATGTTTTCTCAAATCAAGTAAATGATATATTTGAATTGTTACGCTATTTAGGTAGTTAAAAAATATTAATTAAGTGAAGTTATTGAAATAAATATCTTGGTTTCATTAAATTAAATAAGTCATTTATTCAATTTTAGTTACATAAGAAAAAAAGCAGTTCATTTGCTGTACATAATCAAGAATGCTCAATTACATGGAAATTGGATATCAAAGGAACATAACTTGAAAACAAATAAACCATTAAAAAAATATTTGACTCGAAAAAGATTTACTTGATTTAAAGGTATATTCGAATTAAGTAAAGTAAACGTTTTATTAAAATAATTTGTTTTTAAGAAAGATTACATTAAAGCAAATAATTTAATTATTAATGTAATTACTAAACATTCTCAAATTAAATAAATATTTTATTACTATCAGGTAAATCAAAGTGTTTGAAATGTGATTGAATGATATAAAGATTTTTTAAAACAACATAATTTCTTTAACTTATACCATTACTGTATATGAATAATAAGTCGATCTGTTATACCATTACTGTTACAAGACAGTGTAATATTTTGTTTGATTAAAAAATTATTTTGTTGATTTCATAAAATATGTGTTAGAAATAATTAGTTATTTATTTATGTGATAATACAGCAATTTTTAAATCAATAAATTATTTGATTGATCAAAAGAAATTTGTTTGGTAATTCAACACAATATTTTTTTATATTAAATTACAGATTAATTTAATTAAAATAATATATTTTAATAATTCAACAATACAAATTGTTTCGTCAGTGGCAAAGAAATCATTTACTTGATTAAAACAAAATTTGTTTGAATTCAATAAATTTATTTTTCAGTGTTTATTAAAGTAATTTTTTACTTTTATCATTAATAATTTTCTGATATATTAATATGCAGCATTCCATATCAAATCTCATTTTTTTATAGGATGCATGTATTTTGAGCTATAAAGTGATGAAAATTGGTCATATAAGTGCAAAACAACAGAATATGTGTTTCATGGTTATTAATAACTCTTTTCATATCTAAGTAAAGCATCTAAAAATTTCTTTAGCTATTCTAGATTCAAAAAGAAGTTGTATAGCAGAATATCAATCATTTTTTATTTTTCATCTGATGATTTAATATGGAATGCTAAAATATATTTATCACAATTTTCTCACTCGTATATATATAAAAAGAGTTCCCCAAAATATAAACGGCGTTATATGTATATATATATAACCACATATAAAAAAAGCAACCGCAGGTCGTAAAAAGAAAATAATAATTTCAATATCAGTATAATCATTCTTCGGTTTACTTAAAGTACACGCAGGACAAAGTTATTATAACCGAGAAATACCTCGAATAAAAAAAAAGTTACTCCCACATAAAATAATCTTATAAAACAAGAAATTTCAATCGCAAAGATATGCGTATATGAGAAAAAAAAGAGAGATGCGCATTGTTTCGTATGGTTCGTAAAACGTAATATATACAATACAAAAAAGTTTCCATATATACCAAGAGTCAGAAATACAACGAAATCGAATGGTACATTTGACTCGAGATTTTATTACGACCGGCATTTGACTCCCTGCCGTGTGACTCGTTCTATGTATATATCGTATAGAAACAAAACGCGTAATTTCCCCCGACTAACAAGCATTTGCGGTAAAATTCAAAGATGTGCGGGTATAAGTATATATTATATGATACTAATAAATTTGGTGGGAAAAAAATCGACGCGTAAAATGGTAGGGCGGAGTGAATATAACTGCAGAAGGTTATTATACGAGTTGCAGTGAATATATAACGCTGTGAAAACACAGGTAGGCGAGTACGTTTAAATGTGTACAAGTTTAAAATGATTGCGTTCTCGTAACACCGTAGTAGTGGGTTGTTTCTTTAAAAAAATTTATTATATGCTCTATATTTTAGATTGAAATTTACGTGTCAGCTGATGCAACAATTCGTTTGGATGAAAGACAATATTTTAGTCCCATCAAATTTCTAGATCGTAGATGGAAATTACCTATTTGAGAATTACTGGAAACATCTTTGTTATAACCTATAAAATAGATATTCCTACCCTCAAAACATTCAAATTATCAAAATAACCTCAAAAACATTCACATTTTGAGAACCATTGTAAACATCATACAACATACTATCGTGCAAGTAATTCTTATTATAGAAATCTCTCTAGTATGAATTTATAATGAAATTTATATTACACTTTGTAGAAAATAAGTTATACAGCTACTAATCTCCCAAAATTCATTTGATCAACTTAAAAAAAGAAATAAGGCAATACACTTTTTTTAAATTATTCAAAGTCTTGCACATAAATTTTGAATTACAATGCAACGACTGAGGTATATAGAATTGAGCAGAATCTCCTGTTACATTATCAAGCCAATTGGAATACCTTGCAACGTGATGCATTTTCAGTTATATATATATACAAAGAGTGAGAGGGGGGGGGGGGCAAAAGGACAAGGAGTGTGAACTACAAAGCCATCAGATTATGAAAACAAAGACGTCGAAACTGCATAGTAACAGAGCACCGACGTGTATTAAGTTTGAAAGCTCAAGGATAACAGTGACTGGTTAATAGAATTGCGCTTCCCTGGCCATTCCATGGAACTTGCATCTATAGTCAAATAAACTGGAGATGAATGAATCTGTATATGGTTGGTTCTCTGTGAAATCGAAGATGAAAAAAATTAATATTGCTATAACTGTGGGAATATGTTTTAAAGATAGTAGTTCTCCCGAATTTTTTCAGATTTTTTCGGGGACATTATTTTAAGTTTCAGAGAGTCAAAATTGACATTTTAGCACTTTTTTGCATTCTATGCCCATTTTCCTGCATTTGTAGCTCCCAGGGGATGCATTTTTCACTAACAACATAAATATGACTTTTTTTGTAAAATTTTCTGAATTTTTCATTAAATATACTTTTAAAGTCATAAATGTAAACTGTCACATTCTTGTAAGCCATTTAAACCTTAATTAGTGAAAATCAGCAATTTTGCTCCGGACTCTGGAAACCTAATGCTGTCTAAAAGATGTCTTTTTATAGTCAGAAACTGCCTATAAATTTCCAGAGCGGGTCTAAATCATTAAGATCACTTATGGTCAAAATATCTGGGAAAAATGCCCGAAATATTAATAGAAATGTATATATTTGTTGCCTCATAACGATGAATCTGTTAGCATGTTCATTGCAAAAAAATTCATGCAGTTACTTGAAGTGGTGGAAAAGTATCTCCACTTGTTTCAGTATCCATCTAATTCCCTGTAAGCTGCTAAAAATACGAATATTATTATACAATTATAAAAAATTAATTTTTAAACTGCATTTCCAATGCTGGATTTTTAAAACCACTTTAAGAATTATGATACTAATCTGAAGGATTAGAATAAATATATTACAATAACACAAGATACGTATTTAATACAAAAAATATATCAACAAATCAGATCTGAGATTATAATGATTAATATGATTAATTCACAGTGACAATTTTGTGAAATTCAAATAATGTATTGCTGAATAATAGTAATAATAATATTGATATTTTTATACTAATCCTTCAGATTAGTATTATAATTCTGGTAAGGGTTGTAAAACTAAAAATCCCGCATTAGAAATGTTTAAAAATTAATTTTTTATAATTATATAATAATAATATTTCACATAGAATTTGTGCCTCTAGACAGTACTTTATATATAAAACACCTTCCACGAAGGTGTCAACATTCGCAAGTATGGTTTCCAACCACTCTTTTAAAAATGTTATCTGATAAAAAAATCTTTAATTCTTACTCCCATCCTATTTTTACTTATATTTTGCTTAAACTTTATGGAGTTTCTGCAATAGAAAATACTGAAATCAAATCGACACAAGTAACAAGTATCTTTAATTAAATATTTATATATTTTTTTGCTTAAACTCCATAAAGTTTCTGCAAAAATCAAATCTACATAAGCAACATGTATTTTTAATTAAATATTTATATTTTTTATTGTTTAAACTCCATAAAAAGTTTCTGCAATAGAAAGTACTGAATTCAAAGCGGAATAATCGACAAGTATTTTTTACCATGTATTACATTGTATTTTTTTTAATTGAACTTTTATATATTTTGCTTAAACTCCAATAAAAATTTTTATTAATTTCCACAAAACTGATAAAAAGGAAACTTCTTTTTTTTTATTCTCTTTAAATAAACAATGTCTATCCTTTCCGTGTGTGAAATTTGTGCATAACTAATAAAAAGTAATTTCTCTCTTTTTTATGCTCTTGTGTTTTTATGCTCTTGTGTTTTTATGCTCTGTGTGTGTGTGTGTGTGTGTGTGTGTGTGTGTGTGCGTGTGTGTGTGTGTGTACGTGTTACTTGTTTTTTCAAAAATAGATAATATATGTATTTTTTCCGTGCGCAAAAAAAAGTTGTGAATATAACTTGAAAGAATGTGTATTAGTTTACTTATTCCTGATAAAACTCATAAAATAAAAACGGACCTAAAATTTAATGTAAAGTTTTTAAAAATATGCACAATTTTTCGAAGATAAAATAAATATTATTCAAGTATAACATACACTTTTCAAATATCTATATGTGAAATATACAATAAATTAAAAATTAATTATTGCATTTTTAAGATAATTCTATTATAAACAGTTATGGCAAAAGAAAATTCAAATTTTAACAGTGGCAATATAAAATACGAATTACATTTCAAAAGTTTTTCGAAAATTATTATTTTAGTAGTATTTAATTTAAATATTATTCAAATCAAATTTAAAAATTGTATGGATATATAAGTAAGTAGATTACGTATATTTATATAAAACAATATCTTAAATAAACAAGTATGTATTTATTAGAAACAATAGGTTATTTAAGGAATGCCTTTGTTTATAATAATTAAAATAAATATATGAGGTCTGTAACTAAAGGAAAAAATAATTGGATATAATTATGGATTAAAACGAAAATTTTGAAAGAGGGTGCAAATTACGAATTACGGGAGAAATGGAAGAAACAGGTTTTTATTTATAACCACTAAAATGTTTTAAATAATTTTTTAAAATTAACACAAAAATTAATTTAATTAAGTAGAAAGTTTTATTATTCTAAAAGTACAAAATATTAATGACATATAGAACTCTTGGCGATGACTTAAATAAATTAATCTTAGGAGGTATAGTTCTATTTAGATCCGTTTAAAATAATCTAAAATTTTAATAGGTTTTTACTAAATACTACAATTAAGTTTATGCACTTTACTATTTTTGGTAAGTTAATTGTTCATTACCACATATTGTAACGGGGTACGGATTGAATATAAGGAATAAAAAAATCAACGAAGATATCGAGGCGCGAACCCACGATCCCGGGAGCGCGAGGCAGAAGCCTCACCACTGCGCTACCATTCGCAATTATCCCGGCTAGTCGACTTGGTCTTATCGACGAATGTCGCCGATAATTCAGGGACCTAACCTGCGCCGACACTCGAAATCCGTACCCGTTATATCCCCCACCCAAACGCGACCTACGCCCTCAGGGAGCCGTTTGATCACTTCGATCACCTGGGCTAGAGAGGCGAAGGTTGTCCCTGCTCGACTGGCGTCAAGAAGACCGTTTTCTGAGCATCGGGAGCCTCGTTAGGGATAGCCGTGCGTTTGCACCACCACGCTTGAGATCCCAGAAACTCAAGCTCCCCTACGTCTAGTGCCAACCATGGAGGTGTACTGCGTATACGTATACACACTGCGGAGCTGCAGACACAGGCTTTTCTCCTACAGTCGTACCTCCGCACTTTTTGACGTTCTCGCGGGGAAATCCACCGGGACTGTGGTGGTGGGGATGGGAGTTTGTGACCGACTTCGGTCCACGATGAGCCAGGCGAAGATAAACTACTTCGTCTCTTCTGGCAAGTGGGTTTTTGAGTTGGGCGCCATTTGTAACGGGGTACGGATTGAATATAAGGAATAAAAAATCAACGAAGGTATCGGGGCGCGAACCCACGATCCCGGGAGCGCGAGGCAGAAGCCTCACCACTGCGCTACCATTCGCAATTATCCCGGCTAGTCGACTTGGTCTTATCGACGAACGTCGCCGATAATTCAGGGACCTAACCTGCGCCGACACTCGAAATCCGTACCCGTTATAATATATAATAATAATATTTCACATAGAATTTGTGCCTCTAGACAGTACTTTATATATAAAACACCTTCCACGAAGGTGTCAACATTCGCAAGTATGGTTTCCAACCACTCTTTTAAAAATGTTATCTGATAAAAAAATCTTTAATTCTTACTCCCATCCTATTTTTACTTATATTTTGCTTAAACTCCATAAAAAGTTTCTGCAATAGAAAATACTGAAATCAAATCGACACAAGTAACAAGTATCTTTAATTAAATATTTATATATTTTTTTGCTTAAAACGAAAATTTTGAAAGAGGGTGCAAATTACGAATTACGGGAGAAATGGAAGAAACAGGTTTTTATTTATAACCACTAAAATGTTTTAAATAATTTTTTAAAATTAACACAAAAATTAATTTAATTAAGTAGAAAGTTTTATTATTCTAAAAGTACAAAATATTAATGACATATAGAACTCTTGGCGATGACTTAAATAAATTAATCTTAGGAGGTATAGTTCTATTTAGATCCGTTTAAAATAATCTAAAATTTTAATAGGTTTTTACTAAATACTACAATTAAGTTTATGCACTTTACTATTTTTGGTAAGTTAATTGTTCATTACCACATATTGTAACGGGGTACGGATTGAATATAAGGAATAAAAAATCAACGAAGATATCGAGGCGCGAACCCACGATCCCGGGAGCGCGAGGCAGAAGCCTCACCACTGCGCTACCATTCGCAATTATCCCGGCTAGTCGACTTGGTCTTATCGACGAATGTCGCCGATAATTCAGGGACCTAACCTGCGCCGACACTCGAAATCCGTACCCGTTATATCCCCCACCCAAACGCGACCTACGCCCTCAGGGAGCCGTTTGATCACTTCGATCACCTGGGCTAGAGAGGCGAAGGTTGTCCCTGCTCGACTGGCGTCAAGAAGACCGTTTTCTGAGCATCGGGAGCCTCGTTAGGGATAGCCGTGCGTTTGCACCACCACGCTTGAGATCCCAGAAACTCAAGCTCCCCTACGTCTAGTGCCAACCATGGAGGTGTACTGCGTATACGTATACACACTGCGGAGCTGCAGACACAGGCTTTTCTCCTACAGTCGTACCTCCGCACTTTTTGACGTTCTCGCGGGGAAATCCACCGGGACTGTGGTGGTGGGGATGGGAGTTTGTGACCGACTTCGGTCCACGATGAGCCAGGCGAAGATAAACTACTTCGTCTCTTCTGGCAAGTGGGTTTTTGAGTTGGGCGCCATTTGTAACGGGGTACGGATTGAATATAAGGAATAAAAAATCAACGAAGGTATCGGGGCGCGAACCCACGATCCCGGGAGCGCGAGGCAGAAGCCTCACCACTGCGCTACCATTCGCAATTATCCCGGCTAGTCGACTTGGTCTTATCGACGAACGTCGCCGATAATTCAGGGACCTAACCTGCGCCGACACTCGAAATCCGTACCCGTTATAATATATATATATATATATATATGGGTGGTTCTCTGTGACATCGAAGATGAAAAAAATAAATATTGCTATAACTGTGGGAATATGTTTTAGAGGTATCCAGTAGTTCTCCTGAATTTTTTCAGATTTTTTCTGGGCCATTATTTTAAGTTACAGAGAGTCAAAGTTGACATTTTAGCACTTTTTTGCATTATATGCCCATTTTCATGAATTTTTAGCTCCCAGGGGATGCATTTTTCACTAAAAACATAACTATGACTTTTTTTGTAAATTTTTCCGAACTTTTCATTAAAAATACTTTTAAAGGCATAAATGTATGCTGTCAGACTCTTGTAAGCCATTTAAACCTTAAATAGTGAAAATCAGCAATTCTGCTCCGGACTCTGGTAACCTAATACTGTCTAAAAGATGTCTTTTTATAGTCTGAAACTGCCTAAAAATTTCCAGAGTGGGTCTAAATCATTAAGATCACTTATGGTCAAAATATCCGGGAAAAGTGCCCGAAATATTAATAGAAATGTATATTTGTTGCCTTATAACGATGAATCTATTAGCATGATCATTGCAAAAAAATTTGTGCACTTACCTTGGAGTGGTAGAAAAGTATCTTCACTTGTTTCAGTATCCATCTAATCCCCTGTAAGCTGCTAAAAATACAAATATTATTATACAAATGTAAAAAATTAATTTTTAAACATTTATAATACTGAATTTTTAGTTTTACATCCTGTTCGCTCTAGCGAGCTCCAAATAACGGCATACCCCTAATAAAATGCATCAATAAAAGGGCCTAGACCAAGCATTTGTTCTGTCGTTTTCAAGTCCCGATGAATGCCCGGTAATAAAACAATCGACATTTAACCAACCGGGATTTTCCGACCGAAAAGACCTTATGGAGGTAGCACCTCTCCCTTCTGTAGTTATAATAAAAGCGCTTAAGGAAAAACCTTTCAATAATGCAGTCGACACATCTGGTCTGCATATAATAAATACCGTCTAGTAGTGTAAGCAAAATATAATGAGAAAAAACCCTATCCCCTCCCGAGGACATGCCCATGAACCGATGTCACTCGTAGGTGGCTGAGAGGTGAGTCTTTTTCCAACCTTCGAACAATCCGAACTACTGCTACAGCGTGTACCTTCTCGATTTTGTCCGAACTATTGTCTCGAGCGTTATCGGGTGTTTGTTTCGGTGACGGTTCGACTCTGTGCTGGCGTGGGTGGTCTTGCGTTCCGCCGTAGACGCTGCAACGCGTAACCGTGGCTGCCGGGGTTTAAGACAATAACTCGGACAGCAAATCTCTTCTTGAGAGGCGACATTGGAGGAGCCTTCTGTGAGCCAGTGTCGCGTGGAATTCGCCTGCTAGACGATTGACCGTGAGGGTGTCAAGTCTTACGCAGGGACAACTGACCCGGCACTACTTCTCTCGGAAAGTCGGCCGTGATCACGCCGAGCTCCGAGCAGACAGAGGACTGCTAAAGGACCATCCAGCAGCACTCACCGGAGTCGACAGGCGTTCAGGAAAGGGTTACGCGACAAACTCGGTGGATGATCATCCGAAAGGCGAACTGCGTAAGTCGATATTGGCGATAGTTTAAGTCGATTTTTTTTTGTATTTTAAATCACGAACCGCGTATTTTAAGTCACTCTCTACCTTTGTATAAACGCGAATTTTAAACTATTGTAATGTTAAACTTAATAGTATATCAAGGCTTTTTCCCCACTTCAACTGGGGTTTTTTAACGCCGATATGCTATTAAATGTAATATTAAATAAAGTGTGCTTTCATTTATTTTAACTAGCGTTGTTCATTCAATTTCTAATGTGCCACGATTCCTCACTCATCTACTTTAAGTTATAAATAATATTAATAGTTTTATTTACTAAAACACATCCCTTACAAGAATTATAATAAATAATCTGAAGGATTACTATAAATATATAAACATCATTATTACAATAACTGAATATACGTATTTAATACAAAAGATATATAAATAAATCGGATGTATAATTATAATGAATAATATGATAACGTGACAGTGACAAGTTTGTGAAATCTAAATAATGTATTGCTGAATAATAATAATAATAATGTTGATACTTTTATAGTAATCCTTCAGATTAGTATTATAATTCTTGTAAGGGATGTAAAACTAAAAATCCAGCATTATAAATGTTTAATAAATAATTTTTTATAATTTTATAATAATATTTGTATTTTTAGCAGCTTACAGGATTTAGATGGATACTGAAACAAGTGGAGATACATTTCTACCATTCCAAGGTAAGTGAATAAATTTTTTTGCAATGATCATGCTACTAGATTCATCGTTATAAGGCAACAAATGTACATTTCTATTAATATTTCGGGCACTTTTCCCGGATATTTTGACCATAAGTGATCTTAATGATTTAGACCCACTCTGGAAAATTTTAGGCATTTTCTGACTATAAAAAGACATCTTTTAGACAGTATTAGGTTACCAGAGTCCGGAGCAGAATTGCTGATTTTCACTATTTAAGGTTTAAATGGCTTACAAGAGTGTAACAGCATACATTTATGTCTTTAAAAGTATTTTTAATGAAAATTTTACAAAAAAAGTCATACTTATGTTTTTAGTGAAAAATGCATCCCCTGGGAGCTAAAAATTCATGAAAATGGGCATATAATGCAAAAAAGTGCTAAAACGTCAACTTTGACTCTCTGTAACTTAAAATAACGGCCCAGAAAAAATCTGAAAAAATTCAGGAGAACTACTGGATACCTCTAAAACATATTCCTACAGTTATAGCAATATTTATTTTTTTCATCTTCGATGTCACAGAGAACCACCCATATATATATTACACCTTTGGTGTAAGTTATGTTCTAAAATACGTGAAAATTAGTGATTTTATGAGGTTTATGAGGCTTAACTTACAACAGCGGTCTTGGCCAATAAGCTAACCCAAGCCATTCGAAAGCTCGCGAAAAATGTGAACTTTTGAGAGGTGTTAGATTAAAATCGATTATGGTGTGGTAGCCTTTTTTTTGATATTCAATATGTCCGGGTGTTCTATCTCTTCGAGATTTTAAAACTAAGAAATGTAACCAGGGTAGATAAGTTCTAAAGATTAATTTAAACAAAATGAATGTGTACAATTTATTGAATTCTGCAGATAACACACAGAATGACTATATTATTACATTAAAAACTATTTGAATAGAAAAAGATTAGTTCAATGATTATTTGTTTCAATATAATTGTTGTATAAATATTCAAGCTTTATAAATAAAAATACATATTTCGATTTTTTTATTTAAACTATAAACTTAAAAAAAGTGCGTAACTAACTATTTTTTTCATGTACAAATTTCATTTCACAGATTATATGTACTGTAGATGAAGAAAAGTGAGCTCTGGTAGGTGTGCCTTAAAAAAAAATTTCTTGCTTTTTAGGGATTGCGTTTTGAAAGATTTTTTGTGCATAACTTCATATACATCTTATCCTCGTTTCATTACGAGTGCAATAAAGTAAATAAAACTTGCGCGTGATTCACTAAATAGTGCGTGTTTTGCCCGGCCATTTTTATGACTAGGTTTACGTTCAACCTGTTGCCGATACTGAAGATTATCGAGCCACTTTTGCAATTAGAATTTACGAGAGAAACGAATCATCTTCGTTGTACATTATTTTGCTATCACGGCTCTTTTACCGGTACAATTAATAATAACAATTTGAAGCGGAACGTTATTAATTGTAGGATGTAGAAGAAAGATACTTTTTGAGTTTATTATATACTATATTGAATACGATAAACACCGAGTCTTAACTTGTAAACTCTTTTAATTACTTAAAATAATTGGCTTTTGGTATCCTCAAAGTTTTACGATATATACGTATATAGAACAGCGTTTTAAACGTTTGGCCATCAGTATAATCGACACGGTGCGCGACACTCGTGTGAGCAAAGAGAATGTTTAAAACGAGCGCGTGAGGTCGTTCGCCAAGGCACATCACGAACTCAAATGTTTAATGCATCTTATCGGTTGATACGTGTCCGTTGTAAAAGCTCGTCGGCTCCTTCATTTCTTTCGGACTCTTTATCTCTCTCTCTCTCTCTCTCTCTCTCTCTCTCTCTCTCTCTCTCTCTCTCTATTATTAGGCCCATAGTATTAGATTTAGTAGTATTTATGCGAGAGGTGAGGGACGGTCCGTTGAGGCGAGTAAGCTCGGATACTGAACTTTCTAGCTTTCCTCCTCTTCCTACTCATTCTAAATGAGACAGGGCTGGTCGGGCCAAATCATCAAAATCATTTTCCATTTTCCATTCAAATATCAATAGACTCAAAACACATTTTTCATCCATTGAAGCATTGGTTCACCCGGCCTCTCACGATGTCATTGCAATCACAGAAACCTTCCTTACTAAGCACGATTCCTCAGAAATTGTTAAATTAACAGGATATACTTTGCATCGCTTGGATAGAGAGGGTAAGGAGGGGGGTGGTGTAGCGGCTTATGTCCGGGAAAGTTTTGGAGTGAAGGTCATCGCGCACTCTGAACCGGTTTTCTCCAATACTCCGGAATTTTTAATTTTATGTTTGACGGGTAAGGCTGACTCTTTAGTGTTGGCGGTGGTATATCGCAGGCCAACAGCCGCCTACCCTACAGAATTCTTCGAGATTTTGTCGGACATACTACCGAGATACAAATACGTCGTAGTCACTGGGGATTTCAATATTGACATGAATTCCTCTAGTGCTATGGCAAATAAGTTTAGAGAAAGCATATCAGCACTGGGACTTACACTCATCCGGTCAGAGCCAACACACCATGCAATGACGTCGGGCGGGCCTTCCCATACATGGTTAGATCTCTTCCTAGTTCGTGAACCAATGCCCGATTACGAATATATTAAAACAACAGCTCCTTTTGCAGCAGGTCATGATGCTATAAGCATCATTTTAAGGATTGCTAACACGCCGTCAGACGTGAGGGTATTTGGAAAACGAAATCTGGGAGAGATCAACCTTCATAACCTCGCAACCACATTCACCTCATCTATCAACTATTTGTCTTCATCACAATCATCTAGTCCTCATAGGCCTGATCAGCAAAATTCTACAGATTTGTCCTTATTTAACCACCATCACGGTCCGCTCTCATATCAAAATCATTCATCAAATTTAAATCATATCACTATTTCAAAAAATGTATCACTCATAAATAAAGCAATTCTTTCGACATTTGATTTGTTAGCACCAATCAAGTCATTTTCTATAAAAATAAAGCACAAGCCATGGATTACCAGGGACATTAAACTGATAATTAAGGACAGAAATGCAGCTTTCGAGAGATTTCGTACTACTGGTTTGAGTGAAGATTATAAAGTTTATAAAGGGCTCAGAAATCATGTCTCGAATGCTGTAAACTCGAGTAAATTTCACTACCTGGCAAATAAACTTGACAGGGCAAACGATCCCAAAAGGTCCTGGAAATGCCTGAAAAGCATGGGTCTTAGTTCTAAGACAAATCCATCGCCACTTAATTTATTCACCTTACAACAGCTTAACAATTATTACGCATCTGTCTCAAATCACGTACAGCCATTGTCCATTCAGTCTTTTTCAACCATTTTATGTAATTCATGTCCTTTATCACCCTCCTCCTCATCTTTTCAATTCTCCAATATCACTACTAAAGAAGTTCAGAACGCAATTCGGGGAGCGTCCTCGAGGGCAGTGGGGATTGATGGCATATCCGTAGAAATGCTTAAGTTATTAGGGCCTCAATTAACTCTGCACCTCGTGGATGTTTTTAATGATATGCTTTCAACTGGATATTATCCTGAATACTGGAAGAGGGTGCTGCTGTTTCCTCTGGCGAAGTCGGGCAGGATGGAATCGTGTTCTGACACAAGGCCGATAGCAAAGCTTTGTGAACTCTCAAAGATCTTAGAAAGACTAGTGCACAATCAATTTTCTGAATACCTTGAGGAGAATAATATCCTCACTGAGAGACAGGCAGGTTTCCGCAGGGGTCACAGTACCCAGACGGCACTCCTGGGAGTCATTGATGATGTCAGGAGAGCAATTGATGCCAGGAAGATCACGATTCTTATCCTGTTTGATTTCTCCAAGGCTTTCGACACGGTACCCCATGATAAATTAATTAAAAAATTAAGTGATATTGGTTGTTCCGATAACGTGCTTACATGGTTTTATCGGTATCTTGTAGGTCGCATGCATGCCGTGGAGAATGAATCTGGTGAGCGCTCAGATTGGCTTAGAATTAATGCTGGTGTGCCTCAGGGCAGTGTTCTTGGCCCGATTCTTTTTTCTATTTTCATCAACGATCTGCCGAAAGTACTCACACACAGCAAATATATGCTGTTTGCCGACGATGCCCAGGTCTACCATTCGTTTTTTCCTGCGGAATTTGAAATGGGAGTACAGCGTATTACTCAGGATGCAAATGCAATAGCCCTATGGGCTCACAATAATGGACTTAAGCTAAATGTTAAGAAAACGAAGGTTATGATTCTGGGTAGCCAGGCTTTTTTATCGCGTATCGACTTGAACACTGCCCCTAAGGTAAAATTGGAAATGGACTTTTTAAAGTATGAATGTGAGGTTAAGTCGCTCGGGATCACGATTACTCCATCTCTTGATTGGGCAAGGCAAGTGTCATCTATATCGAGTCGTGTTCATGGTGTTTTACATTCATTACGATACTATAGAAAAACCTTATCACGTGGTCTCAGGAAAAGACTGGTAGAGGCACTTGTCTTTCCTCACTTTGATTATGCGTGTGCGGTCTATGACGATGTTGACCAGACCAGAAATCTTAAATTACAAAGACTATTGAATGCTTGTGTACGGTTCGTGTGGGGTGACATACCGAGGAGAGAACACGTCACTCCGTATAGGTTAGGTCTCAGGTGGTTATCAGTCGAGTCCAGGCGCTCATACATCATCGGTTCACTTGCTTTTAGTATCATCTGTCACAATTCTCCTAGTTACCTGGCAAACCATTTCATTAAACTAAACACCTCGCAACATAATCACCGCACTTCCACTCGTCAACAAATAAAATCATTAAATTACCTTCCACCTCGTACGGAGGCTTTGAATAAATCGTTCATCATCACCTCATCCAAGATCATAAATGAACTCCCTCCACATACATTTGATAAATCATCCATCGCCAAATTCAAAGATTCGCTATTTCACTACTTGTTTGGACTCGACCAGACTGCCTGGGACACCAGGATGCAACATGAGGGGATAACCCCACCGCGTATCCCTCGCCTCGTATAGGTTATTTAGTTATTTAGATATTATAATAGTATATCCATTGTTTTTGCTTTATTATTATTATTTTTATTGTTGAATTATTTATTGTATTTTATTTTTATTTTATCGATTTTATAGCGCACTTGATTTTATTATTGTTATTATTGTTATTATAGTTGTACATATTTTTTTTTTTGTTATTTTATTTATTGTTAATAGTTTAATTAGCAATTTGTATTATGTACATGAGTGCCTACGGGGTTTAAATCCCAAAGGCCAAATAAAGCCATTCAATCAATCAATCAATCAATCTCTCTCTCTGGGGGGTACAGGAATTTACGCAGAGTGTGAAAGAAAGCTTAAGGAGCGATATCAAAACGGTGCTGGATGTGGTTAATCGAGTCGAGGGTAAGGTGGACGAGGTCAGGGCCGAACTTAGGGATTTAAAGGCGAAGGTCAGTTCGATTGAGGAGGACATGGTAAAGAAATTTACAGTTGTTGATGAGCGCTTAAACAAATTAGAAAATAGAGTATGTAATTTAGAATCGGGAAATAATACAGATGTTACAGGAACATCCCGTCTTCCTATAAAGGATACGTGTGAAATTCTTATTACGGGTTTGCCCGGACAATCCTTAAAATCGGACATCGAACTGTTGGGTAGCATTTTTGAAGTACTGAAGTTGCCGAATATAAAAACCCAAGTTATTGACCTCCGCCCTTGGACCCCGCGGCCAAAAACTGACACAAATACCTTGAGTTTACCATCTACGTCGTTGCGCTCGCGCGGATTAGTTGTTAGAATGTCCTCCGTTGTATCCAGGGATGCGGTGATCGAGAGGGCGCGCCTATTGAAAGGGAAAAAAGCATCTGATATCTTTGGAGAGGGTGACGACAAATTCTTGTTTATTAGGCCTCTCTGGCCAAAAACTGTTTTTGAATTGTGGCAAGCGGCAATACGTAAATCAGCCGAACTGGGCTATGCGAGGCCCATAGTATTAGATTCAATTGTATATATGCGTGAGGTGAGGGATGGTCCGTTAAAACGAGTAACCACGGAGACTGATTTTTCTAGCTTTCCTCCTCTTTCTCCTCTCACCAAATGAGACGGGGCTGGTCGGGCCATATCATCCAAATCATCTAAAACGTTCTCCATTTTTCACTCTAATATTAATCGACTTAAAACTCATTTCTCATCTATCGAAGCACTAGTTCATCCTGACTCTCACGATGTCATTGCAATCACCGAAACCTTCCTTACAGTTCACGATTCTTCGGAGATTGTTAATCTTCCGGGTTATACGTTACATCGTTTGGATCGGGAGGGTAAGGAGGGGGGAGGTGTGGCGGCTTATGTTCGGGAGGATATTGGGGTGAGAGTCGTCGCGCACTCTGAACCTGTTTTCTCGAATTCGCCGGAGTATATGGTTCTGTGTTTAACGGGTAAAACCGTAACATTAGTATTAGCAGTGGTATATCGCAGGCCTTCAGCGGCGTACCCAACGGAATTCTTTGATGTTTTGTCGGACTTTCTTCCGCGTTATAAGCATGTCATAGTCACTGGGGACTTCAACATTGATATGAATTCTACCAGTGCTATGGCAATTAAATTTAGGGATAATTTATCGGCACTGGGTCTATCACTTGTACAATCTGAACCAACTCACCATGCAATGACATCGTGTGGTCCTTCTCATACATGGTTAGATCTCTTTCTTATTAGTGAACCATCACCTGATTATAAATACATTAAAACGGTAGCTCCATTCGCAGCAGGGCATGATGCTATAAACCTTGTCCTTCGGATTATGAATACAAAGACTGAATTTAAGAAAATTAGTAAACGTAATTTGGGGGAGATCAACCTTCATACACTCGCGACCACATTCAACTCATATATCGACTCATATTCATCGCAATTTAATGATCATCCTTGGCCCGACCAATCTGTTTCTATAGATCTGTGCTCAATTAATCTTCAGTCTCATCCGTTCTCACAACGAGCTCCTTCAACATCAATTACCTACACCATCTCATCCACATTGTCATGCATTAGTAAAGCCATTCTTCACGCGTTCAACACATTAGCTCCATTAAAAGTTCACACCATAAAAAGTAAACATAAGCCATGGATTTCCCGGGATATTAAGATAAATATTAGGAACAGAAATGCAGCTTTTAGCAGATTTCGAGCAACGGGTTCGAGTGGGGATTATAATATCTATAAAGATCTTCGGAATCGTGTCTCGAACGCCGTTAACTCGAGTAAATTTCACTATCTGGCTGGAAAACTCGATAATATGAATGATCCTAGGAAATCCTGGATATGTCTCAAAAACATGGGTCTCAGCACTAAATCAAATCCGTCACCACTCAAATTTTTCACAGCTCATCAGTTGAATCAACACTTTGCATCTGTCTCAAACCATGTCCAACCGCTTAACATCCAGTCATTTTCAACTATAACTTGTAATTCATGTCCAATGTCACCCTCATCCCCATCATTTCATTTCTCTACCGTTACCGTGAGAGCGATTCAGTGTGCTATTCGGGGGGCGACTTCGAGGGCAGTGGGAATTGATGGCATATCTGTAGAAATGTTAAAGCTGTTGGAGCCTCAGTTAACCCTGCGCCTTGTGGGTCTTTTTAATGATATGCTTTCGTCTGGGTATTTTCCTGATTGTTGGAAAAAGGTTCTTTTGTTTCCATTGGCGAAGTCGAGCAGGGTCGAATCGTGTTCTGATGTTAGGCCGATTGCGAAGCTTTGCGAGCTATCAAAGGTTTTGGAGAGACTGGTACACAATCAGCTTTCCAAATACCTAGAAGAGAATAATATTCTTACCGACAGGCAGGCAGGATTTCGCAGAGGCCACAGCACGCAGACAGCACTCTTAGGTGTTCTTGATGATGTTAGAAGAGCCATTGACGCCAGAAAAATCACGATTCTTATACTGTTCGATTTTTCTAAAGCCTTTGATACGGTACCTCATGACAAACTGATCCAAAAACTGAGTGAAGTTGATTGCTCTGATAATGTGCTGACCTGGTTTTATCGATATCTTGTGGGTCGCATGCAGGCAGTGGAGTGTGAGTCTGGTGTGCTATCTGATTGGCTTGAGGTTAATGCAGGAGTGCCACAGGGCAGTGTTCTTGGTCCGATGTTGTTTTCCATTTTTATAAATGATCTGCCTAAAGCTCTTACTCATAGTAATTATATGCTTTTTGCCGATGACGCCCAGGTCTATCATTCGTTTTTTTCCGGCAGATTTTGAAGCAGGGGTGCAACGTATCACTCAAGATGCTAATGCGATAGCCCGATGGGCTTACACTAATGGACTCAAATTAAATGTAAAAAAACGAAGGTTATGATTCTGGGCAGTCAGGCTTTTCTGTCGCGTATTGATCTGAACACTGCCCCGAAGGTTGCTCTGGGAACGGAATTCTTGTCTTATGAATGTGAGGTTAAATCGTTGGGGGTTTGGATTTCACCCTCTCTCGATTGGACAAGGCAGGTGCTATCTATCTCGAGTCGTGTACATGGAGTGTTGCACTCTCTACGGTATTATAGGAAATCTTTATCGCGTGCTCTTCGGAAGAGACTGATAGAAGCACTTGTCTTTCCACATTTTGATTATGCGTGCGCGGTCTATAATGATGTCGATCAAACCAGGAATTTAAAACTACAAAGGCTGCTGAATGCGTGTGTTCGGTTCGTGTGGGGAGACATAGGAAGAAGAGAGCACGTTACTCCGTACAGGTTAGGTCTCAGGTGGTTATCAGTCGAATCCAGACGTTCATACCTCATTGGCTCACTCGCGTTCAGTATCATTGCTCATAGTTCTCCCAGCTATTTGGTTAATCATTTCATTAAGGCAAACACCCCTCAGCAAAATCAACGTACTTCCTCTCGCCTTCCATTAAAATCACTCACTTATCTCCCTCCTCGTACAGAGGCCCTACATAAGTCATTTGTTATCACCTCATCCAAAATCATTAATGAACTTCCTCCATCCACATTCGACATATCATCTATCAGTCTTTTTAGAAGTTCATTATTTCAGCACTTGTTTGGACTCGACCAAGCTGCCTGGGCCACTAGGGTTCAAAATGAAGGGTTAATTTCTCCGGTGATCCCTCACCTCGATTGATAAGACAGAAATAAGACTGAATGAATGTATTGCGGCGTCATTTATGTAATTTTGTTATTTATTTATTTATTTTTGTGCAACTTTTGTGCAATGTTATATACATATTTTAATTATTGTAATTGCAGTATCTATTTTTATTTTTTGTGTTATTAATTTATTATATTGTTTTACTTTGATTGTTTACCTTTATTGTTATTTTAATTTTAATTATGTATGCCAATGATGTATTTGTATTTAAGTGTCTACGGGATTTTAATCCCAAAGACCAAATAAAGTTTTCTATCTATCTATATATCTCTCTCTCTCTCTCTCTCTCTCTCTCTTTGTGTGTGTGTGTGTGTCGCGTACACGCACATGTACGCTGTGGACGAGAGGGAAAAAAAATGTAAAAAGTAAAACCTGCTTTTTGTGGGATTTTGATGTACGCGAAGTTACGTGTTACGTTTGACTGCGTCTGCGTCTTTCGAATGGTTCATTAGCAGCTCCGTTTATCTTATCGAAATGTTTATATATGTTATTAACTCTCTACATTTATACGCGCTAAACACTCGACTATCAGGATGTACTCCTATATAAAAGACTATTTTCCCCTTCGAGCCGAATATAGACTAACTATACTACATTATACTTACGTTTTTGTATTTAATTTTACCTATAATTACCGTTTAGTTCATCGATCTCGTAATGATAAACGAAAGTTAAAATCGAGGGATCGGGCGTATTAAGTATTATAAGAGTTTTTGAAATGGTCATTGGAATACCAGTTTATATGATATAGGTTGATTTAATACGGAAAGGAACATCAAACGATTAGAAATATATATGTCAAAGGGACTTTTCTTCGGAAGGGATATAAAAAAGTCAATTAAAAATTCAAATTTCCCGCGTTTTTAACTTGAAAATATTCAATTATACTAACGAGATGAGTCCTTACCAAGCTCTAGGATATGCTTTCTACTATAAAAATATGTAGAAAAACCCGGAGATTTAGATTCCAATGCCTTTTTTAATGAAAGATATATGCAAATACTCTTAACTTTGATTGCTTGTTACTCGGAAACGAGTAAACGTGTACATTCAAACTAAATTTTGAAAGAAAGCTGAGATTGAGTAGATAGTAGGTAGTCATTAGAAAAATAAAACTTAAATAATTTGACTTGATCAAAAGTTATGGAAGAAATAAAAATTATATGAAATGTTATCGAAAATTTAGCATTACAATTCAATGATTTCTTTAGGCCCAAATTTCGTCTGATTCTTATTTCTTCCATAAATTTTCACCAAATTAAGATATTTGAATTTTTTTTTAAACATATTTACTCAATCTCAGTTATTTTTTTCAAAATTTGGTTTGAATGTATATCTTTACTTGTTTTCGAGTTATAAGCAATCAAAGTCAATGGTTTTTCGAGCGAGATTTTTCGTTATTAGCTTATATCTATCATAAAAAAGAGCATTGAAATCTAAAACTCCGGGTTTCTTCATATTTTTATAGTAGAAATAATATCCTAGAGTTTGGTAAGAATTCGTTTCCCTACGAAAGGTGTGGACTCTCCTTGTAACTAAAGTGTAGCCGCATTTATGTCAAAACAAGGAGAATATCGACTTTGTGTTACAAACCATATAAATATTCTCCTTCTTCCCCCAAAAATTGATACGTTTATTCTTGATTGTAAATAAAATTCATGATATTCGAACGCGGGAAATTAAAATTTATTTTATTGCTTTCGGCATCCCCTCGATACTAAACAAATTCATTTAGATTTAATATTCGCTTGAAATACGCTATATACATGATTTTCTCACGATATACCAAATTAAAAGCTTGATCTTTCGCGAAGGGCGCACAAAATAAAATTGATATACCCCTAAATTAAATTTCACTTATATAACGTGTATATACCTATATTCACATATATACGCGCGGAGAATTTAATAGTTTAATTTACATAAATATCGAGTTAAAAGCCGAAAACAATCGGAAACAATGATAATGAAAAACATATTTTCGCTTACACGCTTGAAATGTACGCCCCAAAATCCAGCCCTCGATATATTCAAACTCTCGAGAGTTTAAGAAAGTCGTTTGCGGACACCATATAATTACGGTATATATATATAAAGGTAAGGCATATACATACAAACATCGACACAGTGTATCTTTTCTTTTTATACGTATTAATTGTACACCGAATAATCGTCCAGGAGAACGAGAGAAAAAGAGAGACATCCGGAAATGTGATTTTGAACAAAATTCAATGACTCGTCAACACAATAACCGGAAATTTCTCACGTTTCCTTATACATATTATATCCATTTCGCCTGAATGGAATCATCAATCAAGTGCGTATTACTTAAACTTTGTGGTTATATTAATTTATTTCTTTCTATTTTATCATTTCCTAGTAGGATTATATTTACCTACAGAAGAAGATAATACAATTTTTTGCATAGTTTTACATAAATTTTTACAAAATTTTATAGGTGCGAACATTTCTTAGGATGTATTGTACATTATTTCTCTTCTTTTTCTATAGATTACTAATTTACATTCTTTAAAATGTTGATGGAGTGTTGGTATAGATAATAATTATTCTAGAACATGCCAGGGAGGTGTATTTCATTTCATAGTAGCTCATACTTTGGGAAATCCCATCAACCATAGTGTACAAAGAGTAAAATATGTACTTTCTTTATTGTAAAGTCAAGTTTTGGTTCAGAATGACCGATATATATATAATATACACACAGAGATTATTATTGTTTATGGTATATATTGTGACAATGTGCTTTGCACATGTCAAGTAACGAGCTATCGAACCCACAACGAACACCTACCTACCCATATATAATTCCCTACACCTACCTACCCGCACAGTAAATAAGCCCTGCCTACCCACCAAGACTAAAAACCCAGTTCCAACCCATGCCGCACGCACGAGCGCCGGTGAGAAGTAGCACGAGGATCCCTAACGTCAACCAGCATGCAGCTGTAAGGGATTGAGCTAAGGAATAAAGACACATTGGGAGAGGATGCCCAGCGGTCGCGGGAGATCAGCTGAGCCACCTCAATACGCGCGATCGCGGTCCGTGCGACCGACGCACGATCGCGCCGCACTTGGCCGCCCAAAACGAGCTACGCGCATGCGCGTAGGCCGAACCACGGCTCTCGCGAGCTACGAGAGCCAGAGCTCTACGGACGGTCGACTCGACTATACCGGACGAGAGATAGCGTGTGTGGCCATTGTGTGCGAGAGAAAGAGAGAGATAGAGATTAGCAGCTCCCGACCAAGTGTCCAGGATACTCCGCAAAGGTTGGTGTGGTTATTACCTCTCTCTGCCGACGGTACCGCCGTGTACCCTAGGAAGTGCGTGCGAGCATCCCGTCCGTCCCATCCTTCCCCTTCCCCTCCCCTACAGCGAACCGGGATAGAAGCAGCGGAGCACGGCTCCAAGTAGTGAACGATAACCCGCGAGTTATCGTATTAGTTGTCGCGTAGTAGCGCGGCTGGCGCCCACCCTTAGTCATTTTATATTACGTATTAATAAATATCTATTTTATTCATAAGTACTTGCTGACCCTATATAACATGCACCCTGATCCCCAGTGCAGCGTTACAATATACAGTGGACATTATTACAGTCTGTGATCCAGGTCTTGGGATTCGTATTGTAACGATACGATTAACTCGGCGATATCGAGGAGAATAGAAATTTTGAGAATAGGAAGGGGAAAGCTTGAATAAGTAGGTAAATAAGCGAGGTACGAGGACCTCGCTCTCGTTTCATTTTGGACGCCAACCGTGCCTCACCGCCCTCACCTCATCAGTGACTCGACTGATCAACTCCCGGCATCTACGAGAAGATGTGTTCCGCGGAGCAATGTCTTATATAGTTGGTCATATCAAACAAACAAAGAACTGTGAGAAGGCACCTCGATAGATGGAAATGGACGCGGCAAGATCACGGTGATTTGGGATGGAATATCGGCGAGCGCGGTAGGTCGAGGAGTCAATGACATTCACATACGTCTGGACGATTCGGGCTCCGTCCGCACTGTTTGGCCAACAGTATAGTAGGGTAAGGGCTAAGATTACTTATATGTTGTGTAATTCTCAAATCAGCGGGTAAAAAAAGGAAGTAAAACACATACATTTATATATTGGTTTTTAGGTACGACCGCTACATGGGAGAGCCTTATAATTTCATCATCGCAAAATGTGTGATGCATCAAAATATACTAGATAATAGATTGCAAGAGAAATGTATGTGTATAAGTACTCATTTAAGGCCTTTCCTAAAATGTATGTATGGATGTATGTATGTATGTAAACATGTATCTAAGATCACTCAGTCAATTTTTGATCGTTTTTGTTGAGATTTACAGTGTAACTTACAGAGTAACTTCGTCATAATGTAATTATATAATGGTCCTATTTCCTGCAGATGTATAGCACGTAAGCAGTTTAAGTTATGGCATAAGAGGCCTGCGATGGCTCGGTCGGTAGGGCGTCGGGCTCGTAATCTGGAGGTCCCAGGTTCGATTCCCGGCCCCGGCCGATTGATACAAGCACCACTGGCGAATGTATTTTCACCAAGTGCTTTCTTCATCAAGACATCGTATGACCTCCGTCGCTGATTAGCACCGATTTGGGAGTATAAAAAGAGCGACGTTAAAATAATAATAAAAAAAAAAAAAGTTATGGCATTATTATTTTTAACTTCTCGGAAACAGTTATGTAGCATTATCTTAAACATAAAAACTTTATATTGACAAAATGTTTGTCTCAAAATAATAAAACTTTTTCCTATTGTACACTTTACGTTCAGAATAAATAGAGAAAAACAGTCAAAATAATGAAATAAGTACAAAAAACTCGTTTTTTTGCAATAAATTAAATGTATCGTGTTTACAGAAAATTTTAATGATCGAAATGTTCGTTTTAAAATAGCAAATATTTCCTCTATTATATACTTAAGGGGGTGGCTTACCCGATGGATTACCGACCGAGCCAAAAAAGGTAATTATTACATCTATTTAAAAAATACGCAATTTTATGCATAACCCGAATACTGAAATGCACTAAATCATTCAATATTAAATCATTCTACAAAGTTCCAGGTCAATATTTTAATGGGTAATTCGGAGAATCGTACATTTTCGGTGCAGAAGTTTTTTAGGGTGTCTGTTGTATTGAATCGAAACTTTATACAATAACTTATTATTTAATTATCTAGTGCAGTTCTGTATTCGGATTTTACATAAAATTACGCATTGTTTTAAATAAATGGAAAAATTATCTTTTTTTGCTCAATCGGTAACCTACCGGGTATACCACCTCCTTAACGGGATGTAATAGTCAATTTTTACCGACCGAGTAATGGCACTCGCATTTTGTTAATTAATCATTAAATACGTGTATAAATGTAAACCCAAGACATCATTGCCCTCCGTATTGGTATCTTCTGCAATTCAGCAAAGCGCAAAGTATGTACGCGCAATAATTAACGGGGTGCCATAGTCAATATTTATCCTCCCTACCTTATCGGCAATCGTGATTATCAATAATAAATTTGTAAATAAAACAGTATGTGAAAAAATAAGAGAAGAGGCGCCTTCGTTTATTAATAATCTAACTGTGTGCTGAATTTCAGATTAAAATTATATTGCGTTTTTGAGAAAAGTCTTACCAAAAATGTAAACCTAACCTCAACGAGGTGAAAAGATTTGATATTTTTGGTAAGACTTTTCTCGAAAACGCAATAATATTTAAATCTAAAATTCAGCACACAGTTAGATTATCGATAAACAGAGGCGCCTCTTCTCTTATTTTTTCACATACTGTTCTACTTTTTTAATAATTAATCATCAAAAATTGAGTATGGAACCCCCTTAACGAGAATGATTGGAAGAAAATTTTATAACCTAATATCCGCTATGTGAAAATTTCCTTCTAATACCATTTTAATACGAATTAAAATATCTGTTTGATTCATAAGTACTTGCTGACCCTATATAACATGCACCCTGATCCCCAGTGCAGCGTTACAATATACAGTGGACATTATTACAGTCTGTGATCCAGGTCTTGGGATTCGTATTGTAACGATACGATTAACTCGGCGATATCGAGGAGAATAGAAATTTTGAGAATAGGAAGGGGAAAGCTTGAATAAGTAGGTAAATAAGCGAGGTACGAGGACCTCGCTCTCGTTTCATTTTGGACGCCAACCGTGCCTCACCGCCCTCACCTCATCAGTGACTCGACTGATCAACTCCCGGCATCTACGAGAAGATGTGTTCCGCGGAGCAATGTCTTATATAGTTGGTCATATCAAACAAACAAAGAACTGTGAGAAGGCACCTCGATAGATGGAAATGGACGCGGCAAGATCACGGTGATTTGGGATGGAATATCGGCGAGCGCGGTAGGTCGAGGAGTCAATGACATTCACATACGTCTGGACGATTCGGGCTCCGTCCGCACTGTTTGGCCAACAGTATAGTAGGGTAAGGGCTAAGATTACTTATATGTTGTGTAATTCTCAAATCAGCGGGTAAAAAAAGGAAGTAAAACACATACATTTATATATTGGTTTTTAGGTACGACCGCTACATGGGAGAGCCTTATAATTTCATCATCGCAAAATGTGTGATGCATCAAAATATACTAGATAATAGATTGCAAGAGAAATGTATGTGTATAAGTACTCATTTAAGGCCTTTCCTAAAATGTATGTATGGATGTATGTATGTATGTAAACATGTATCTAAGATCACTCAGTCAATTTTTGATCGTTTTTGTTGAGATTTACAGTGTAACTTACAGAGTAACTTCGTCATAATGTAATTATATAATGGTCCTATTTCCTGCAGATGTATAGCACGTAAGCAGTTTAAGTTATGGCATAAGAGGCCTGCGATGGCTCGGTCGGTAGGGCGTCGGGCTCGTAATCTGGAGGTCCCAGGTTCGATTCCCGGCCCCGGCCGATTGATACAAGCACCACTGGCGAATGTATTTTCACCAAGTGCTTTCTTCATCAAGACATCGTATGACCTCCGTCGCTGATTAGCACCGATTTGGGAGTATAAAAAGAGCGACGTTAAAATAATAATAAAAAAAAAAAAGTTATGGCATTATTATTTTTAACTTCTCGGAAACAGTTATGTAGCATTATCTTAAACATAAAAACTTTATATTGACAAAATGTTTGTCTCAAAATAATAAAACTTTTTCCTATTGTACACTTTACGTTCAGAATAAATAGAGAAAAACAGTCAAAATAATGAAATAAGTACAAAAAACTCGTTTTTTTTGCAATAAATTAAATGTATCGTGTTTACAGAAAATTTTAATGATCGAAATGTTCGTTTTAAAATAGCAAATATTTCCTCTATTATATACTTAAGGGGGTGGCTTACCCGATGGATTACCGACCGAGCCAAAAAAGGTAATTATTACATCTATTTAAAAAATACGCAATTTTATGCATAACCCGAATACTGAAATGCACTAAATCATTCAATATTAAATCATTCTACAAAGTTCCAGGTCAATATTTTAATGGGTAATTCGGAGAATCGTACATTTTCGGTGCAGAAGTTTTTTAGGGTGTCTGTTGTATTGAATCGAAACTTTATACAATAACTTATTATTTAATTATCTAGTGCAGTTCTGTATTCGGATTTTACATAAAATTACGCATTGTTTTAAATAAATGGAAAAATTATCTTTTTTTGCTCAATCGGTAACCTACCGGGTATACCACCTCCTTAACGGGATGTAATAGTCAATTTTTACCGACCGAGTAATGGCACTCGCATTTTGTTAATTAATCATTAAATACGTGTATAAATGTAAACCCAAGACATCATTGCCCTCCGTATTGGTATCTTCTGCAATTCAGCAAAGCGCAAAGTATGTACGCGCAATAATTAACGGGGTGCCATAGTCAATATTTATCCTCCCTACCTTATCGGCAATCGTGATTATCAATAATAAATTTGTAAATAAAACAGTATGTGAAAAAATAAGAGAAGAGGCGCCTTCGTTTATTAATAATCTAACTGTGTGCTGAATTTCAGATTAAAATTATATTGCGTTTTTGAGAAAAGTCTTACCAAAAATGTAAACCTAACCTCAACGAGGTGAAAAGATTTGATATTTTTGGTAAGACTTTTCTCGAAAACGCAATAATATTTAAATCTAAAATTCAGCACACAGTTAGATTATCGATAAACAGAGGCGCCTCTTCTCTTATTTTTTCACATACTGTTCTACTTTTTTAATAATTAATCATCAAAAATTGAGTATGGAACCCCCTTAACGAGAATGATTGGAAGAAAATTTTATAACCTAATATCCGCTATGTGAAAATTTCCTTCTAATACCATTTTAATACGAATTAAAATATCTGTTTGACTTTTTGCAGAAAAATAGATTATACAAGTACACAGGGCAATGATGTCATCATTTCCTTTTATTCAAAATATGTATTAGTTAATTAAATATAATTGTCTCATATGGCTCGGTAGGTAACTAATTGAGTATTGCATCCCCTTAACGCTCAGAACAATATTTTGAAGGTAAACTAGAAAAACGGTTAAAACCATGAATAAATCAAAATGAATTATTCGTACACAAAAACTTTAAACGGATGAAATATTCCTCCCAAAATATCAAAACTTTTTTTTATTTTATACTTTATGCCTAGAACAATATTTTCAAAGAGAAAAAAGAAAAACGGTCAAAATAACGAAAATAGTACAAAAAATCACATTTTTAACACTCCGTGCGCGAAACACGGTTTCTCGTGCTTATTTTGCGTGTGCGAAACATGAGATTGTTTAACCGTGTGCGAAACATGACCGCCAATTGTTTTGCGAACTTCAGGTCGACGTTTGAATTGTAGATCTTAAGGTTATCTGGACAGAGATTTTCCGAATCAACAAAGTATCGATAATATTAACTAAAATTTTAAATTGTTGAAAAGAAATGAGCTCAGAAAGTGATTCGGAAAAAGCTTATGACGATTCAGTACCGACAGATATGGCTGATCAAGCAAATAATATTTTTAATAATTATAGTTCTTTACACAGATATATCGTATATAGTTGCATATAATATCTTATATACATATTCTTTTTATTATACATAGTTCTCCATTTACTTTTTTTTCGTTTACTCGTCTAATTGTCACCCTCGCTACGCTCGGGTGACAAATCGACTCGTCTCGCTCCGCTCGGTTAATAACCTGGAAACTTATTAACGTGTTTCGCTCACGGAGTGTTAAAAAATAGTATATAATACACGTACACGGAACAGGTGATCCGTTCGCGCACTTGTATCGTAATCTACTATTTATCACAATAAAATAAAATATATCGCAGTACGTGTGAATTGCGATATGATCCGAAGGCGACGATGATAAGCACATAATTTGAAGTGATGTTTTTATTATTATCTCTTATGATGTACATTATATTTTGTAATATTAGAAAATATAAGATAGAGAAAATTGATGAAAGTTGAATTGTTGTGTTAGGTATTTTACCCAATACTCACAAAAGGTGCGAGCTCGAATCGCAAGCTTTACACGGTCGTGCTTTATATACAAAATGCTTCGGTTTTTGCATATCGCGTAATCTTCGCTTCGCGACGCGTTCGATCTAGAGCTCCGAAGTGGCGAATCTCGGTGGTCAGGCCGCACGTGTCGAGCTAGTTTTTTAATGCCACTTCCAATGTTCTGATATTCACGTAAGAGCATTGAATACGTTTATAATTTTACAATATTCATTAGCACTGACAATAAAAATTGGATCACGTTCAAAGTGCAGTTCCAATATTTTATGCAATCGTACATGAAAATTCATGTAGTGTATATATATATATATATATATATATATATATATATATATATATATATATATATATATATATATATATATATATATATATATATATATTCATCGAATACGTAGTCGACAAATGAAAATACAGAGTCGATCCTCGACGTAAATAAAATTCAATGGCCTTGATGCTCGCGAAAATGAAATAAAATAAATGTAAAAAAATGTAAAAGGGAAGAAAAATCGTTTGGCGCCATATGAACCGCCGACGCAGGATGATTTACGTATTAATGGTTGGATCTTGTCCCTCATTAATCGAGCTCCGAGTAAAACTACTTGTTACCATCCTTCTTAATAAATTATAACGGATTAGCGACATCGAACTCACTGCGAACTTATCGTATCGGGCACGCATTAATGACATTAATGTATACAAATGCAAACATCGAGAAAGCTATATGCTGAGTCAAAAATTCGATTTCCAACTTGTTTATACCCCTATATACGAATATTTCTGTATATTTATATTATATTTATATGTATACCCGTATGTTTTATACAAATATGTTTTTGCTTTATTTTTCAGAGAGCTCTCCTGCAGTACGCCTCATCGCCTACGATATCGCTTTTCTTTTTTACAGGCAATAAAAAAACAATTATTTTTACGACACATCCAGACATTTTACTAAAGCAAAAGTAATGTATATATATATATGTACGTAGATATATGCGTAGTATGATGCTATATTATACATACATCGAAATAACGATTTTACTCGAATCTTCGTGTAACACGGGTGAGCTCGTCGATTATATACCATTAGGCAATTACATTAGCAATTAATTTTCCAATTAGTCAATAGATTTACAAATACATACGAAAAACCTTAATTTAACCTTCACAGCGCCTTGGTAATTACGTATAGGTGAACATCAATTGCCTCGTGTACGTTACCATAAAAAAGAATTGTTTTTTCTATATCGTTTTCCTCGAAATTTAATTTTCATACTAGCCATAAAACTAACATCGTGTTGATAATCCTCTCTCTCTCTCTCTCTCTCTCTCTCTCTCTCTCTCTCTCTCTCTCTCTCTCTCTCTCTCTCTCTCTCTCTCTCTCTCTCTATTTCATTAAATTATAAAATATAAAGGATATATAATAAAACAGTACTGTGAATACAGTACGTGTACTTTCGAAAAATATACGTAATTCGCATTTGCGTTGGCGTGTAAATCCACGTATAAATATCCTTGAATTTATCCCGTTAGGTAGATCGTTCGTTTAACAATAAAATGACCCATGGAAAGTAATAAAACCCTAGTTAGAACGTGTATGTGTGTGTGGAAACGTTTTATATATTATAGGCACATATATATATATATAGATGTGTGTGTGTGTGTGTGTGTATCTGTAGAAAGAGAAGAAGAGCGCGTTTGCGTTTAAGCGTTGAAAGGTGGTAAATTTAAATTTTTTTTCCATTCGGAGTGCAATGCAAGTGACAAATGTGGAGAGTTGCATCTTACCAAGTATGAATGTTGCATTCTCGGGTATATATTAGGGTGAACTTCGCGGGCGTCATTACGCTCGAATATCATTCCACTTGGTTTTCGTCCATTTATATATATGACCCAACGCGAATGAAATAGAGTGAACTTTACAAAAATTCACAAAAGTTACAGTAAATATTACAACTTTTATTATAATATACAGTCACATTTTAATTATAAACTATAATAATTTTCCTAATTTGTCTGTCTGTGACCTGTTTACTGGTCACCATATTATCATATTTTTATTACAAACTTTTTCTCTGAAAGGAAAATTGGTAAACGATACACGCGGCCGGTGTATTAACAAGGAAGGAAAATAAATTATAATAAGAGCAAGAGATGAACAAAGATGCAAAAGAAAGAAAGAAAGAAAGAAAGAAAGAAAGAAAGAAGAAGATCCACGGAGTGAGAGAGAGAGAGACAGAGAGAGAGAGAGAGAGAGAGAGAGAGAGAGAAAGGGGGTAAAGGAATTTATAAGCTATAATATTGCTACTACGGTAGTAAACCGTAGCAGTATATATCAACGAAGCGAAAACGATCGCTATCCCGCATCTTGAAAGAGAAAGAAAATCTCCGGTCTTTTATCGCTCTTCCTCCACCTTCGCATATAAGGTAAAACCGAGTACGCGCACCACTCGTCACAATAATATCGTTCCTCCTGTTATTGACTCGTTACAACCAACAATTCCTTTTTACTTTTTTGCTCTTTTTTTTCGTAATTGTTTTTGTAACGTTCCGCTTAAAGATAAGTGCTCCTCTTTAATTAGATAAGGATTCTTTATGACGTGCGAGTATAAGCTTTGGTTAAACTTTTTCTTTCCTTTTTATTTATATATATATGCACTGATCGTTTACGCTAATTGTACTTATCGTTATAACGAGGATTTTCTTCGGCTGAGAACAATATATTATCAATCAGTTATTTAGCATATATACATTTTTATAATTACGGTCCTGTACGTAATTTGTGTATTTACACATATGTGTGTGTGTGTGTGTGTGTGTGTGTGTGTGCTGCGAGTGTCAAAATTATGTAATTTATATTTATGTATATAGGAGGCAACGGAGGTAGCGAAGTACTCTAAATACTCGTCGTTGAAAAGAATTATCCAAACGTTTACTTTATTCAATTGTAAAATAATTTGACTTTGACAATTAATTAGCGACCAGGAATCAGCTTATACATATATGGAGCTTAATAAAAAATTGGAATAATATCTAACTGATATACACGTAAAATAAAGAGCGATTTTATATGTATATCCTATAATATTAATATTAATTAAGCCACAATCGTGTCTTCTTCTCCGGTTATCAACTTCCTATATCGGAACAACTCAATTAATTAATAGAGATATTCCAAACGCGTCAAGATAATTCGAGGTTGATATAAACGCTCGCGTTTTATCAACCGATCGTTCGAGAAATCAAAATGATTTTAAAAACGCGTATAATTTGTCCTTCTTAAGGAATTTGATATATAAACGGTTAAAAATTGTAATCGATGATCGAAGCGATCAAGTGTTAAAACCCCCCTTCATTTACAAAGAGAGCTATACACATACTTTTAAAACTATAAGAGCAGTATAGCGTTACGTTTATTTTACATAATTTAAAATTGTGACCCGTTAAGATAAAATTTTAAATTGAAATTTCACTTAGTCGGATGAAATAAAGTGCAAAATGGTATGTTTAATTCATACGCCTTGCTTTTTTAATAGCAATATATATATATATATCTAGTCACTAAATAAAATATTGACATTTTAATTTGAAATTTTTTTCGATATTTAATAGACGCGCTATTATTTGATTTAAAAATACATGTTTACAACTTGCATGTACGTATATGCGTATATCGAAGTACACTTTACAACCTTCAAATAAAATTTTCGTTTATATTATATGAAAACCTGAAAATAATATATTTTCATAGGTATACATGCTTACATATGTAATATTCAATAATTTTCTCACTTTACTCGATGAAAAAGTCAAGTTGTTCAATAATATCTCGTACTTTAAGGGAATCTCGAACCCAGAAAATGGTCATTTTGTACTTTTTTTTATAAACAAATGAATAAAGTTTTTAAAAAACACCAAATGTCAAGTCCTTAGATTGTTATGTTTTAAATAATATACCCAATTTTTTTAGATTTTTAAATCCATAATTTGATCACGATGTTTGGGTTAAAAGATTATGCTTTTTTTGACTAATAATTACCGACCAAACATTGTTTATTCAATTATTATTTAAGAAATCTTTTTTCATTAAAGAATCAAAACGTCAAGCCCTTCCTTATGTTTTCAGCTATCCGTATCAATTTTATCAGATTTTTAATGCAATATTTTAGATATAATTTTTGGGTTGAAAGGTGCAGATTCCCATAATTTGGGCCAGACATCCCGTTAAACTAATTTAATAATTTCCACTTCAAATCGTTTGTAATTGAAGTTCGATTAAAGCCCTGTATCGATAAAATCATTTGAATTAAAAAACACACACGCACACGCACACGCACACGCACACGCACACGCTCACACAAAATTACACCAAAAAATTATGTTCCAACGTATTCGAAGAAAAGAAAGCAATATGCACTCGTGAATACGTATATGCAAGTGAAAAATAATAATGAATGCAAAAGAGTCGTCTACATATACAGGTATATGCAGAGCACATATACGCAATATGCATGCAGTATATGTATGTATAGGATAAGGTTGTGACAACCTGAACGAAAAGAAGGAAAGAAAAAGGAAAAGGAGGGTCGGGGCGTATGTATCCCACGATTCCCAGGCAAAGGAATATATCGTGTACTGGCGCGCACTCGGCCTTCCTTCTTTGGCTGCATCGTCGTCGTCAGCATCCTCGCACGCGTCTTCGGGGAAGCGCGCCGCGGCCTCTGAATATTCACGAACAACCCGAGAGAAAGAAAGAAAGAAAGGAAAAAAAGGAAAGGTGGGGCAACTATACGGAACCCGTTCCGGTCGCGTGGCCCGCCCACGCACCTCTCTGCCCCGTCTACGCTGTGAGTCGGCGCCCTTCCCTCTCTTCCTCTCTTCCTCTCTTCCTCTCTTTCTCTCTTCTGACAATATTATAGCCTCCGGCTACTATTATACCCACATTTATAATTTCCAAAAACAAACGTACTTTCGAACCTACAATCGATAAATAAATTGTCTATAAAAAAGTGTCACAATCTTGTCATAGAAGTAAAACTTTAGAAAACGGTTGTCTATAGTAATTATAATCAAAAATAGTGATATATATATATCTCTCAGTGTACACATCAAAGCATTCCGTACAATATTTATACATCGTATCGTTAACGATTAAGCAAATTATCTAAAAATTAAATTTGAAATTTAAAATGGTATACACACGCGATATTGTACAAGTGAAAGGGTAAAAGAGTCTATCCCCACTACACGACCCCTTTCAGGTTTTGCGTCGCGCGCGCACATGGGTCCAACGTATATATATATGGGTGGTTCTCTGTGACATCGAAGATGAAAAAAATAAATATTGCTATAACTGTGGGAATATGTTTTACAGGTATCCAGTAGTTCTCCTGAATTTTTTCAGATTTTTTCTGGGCCATTATTTTAAGTTACGGAGAGTCAAAGTTGACATTTTAGCACTTTTTTGCATCATATGCCCATTTTCATGAATTTTTAGCTCCCAGGGGATGCATTTTTCACTACAAACATAAGAATGACTTTTTTTGTAAAATTTTCCAAACTTTTCATTAAAAATACTTTGAAAGACATAAATGTATGCTGTCACACTCTTGTAAGCCATTTAAACCTTAAATAGTGAAAATCAGCAATTCTGCTCCGGACTCTGGTAACCTAATACTGTCTAAAAGATGTCTTTTTATAGTCAGAAACTGCCTAAAAATTTCCAGAGTGGGTCTAAATCATTAAGATCACTTATGGTCAAAATATCCGGAAAAAGTGCCCGAAATATTAATAGAAATGTATATTTGTTGCCTTATAACGATGAATCTATTAGCATGATCATTGCAAAAAAATTTGTGCACTTACCTTGGAGTGGTAGAAAAGTATCTCCACTTGTTTCAGTATCCATCTAATCCCCTGTAAGCTGCTAAAAATACAAATATTATTATAAAATTATAAAAAATTATTTTTTAAACATTTATAATGCTGGATTTTTAGTTTTACATCCCTTACAAGAATTATAATACTAATCTGAAGGATTACTATAAAAGTATCAACATTATTATTATTATTATTCAGCAATACATTGTTTAGATTTCACAAACTTGTCACTGTCACATTATCATATTATTCATTATAATTATATATCCGATTTATTTATATATCTTTTGTATTAAATACGTATATTCAGTTATTGTAATAATCATGTTTATATATTTATAGTAATCCTTCAGATTAGTATTACAATTCTTGTAAGGGATGTAAAACTAAAAATCCAGCATTATAAATGTTTAAAAAATTATTTTTTATAATTTTATAATAATATTTGTATTTTTAGCAGCTTACAGAGGATTAGATGGATACTGAAACAAGTGGAGATACTTTTCTACCACTCCAAGGTAAGTGCACAAATTTTTTTGCAATGATCATGCTAATAGATTCATCGTTATAAGGCAACAAATATATATTTCTATTAATATTTCGGGCACTTTTCCCGGATATTTTGACCATAAGTGATCTTAATGATGTAGACTCACTCTGGAAATTTTTAGGCAGTTTCTGACTATAAAAAGACATCTTTTAGACAGTATTAGGTTACCAGAGTCCGGAGCAGAATTGCTGATTTTCATTATTTAAGGTTTAAATGGCTTACAAGAGTGTGACAGCATACATTTATGTCTTTCAAAGTATTTTTAATGAAAAGTTTGGAAAATTTTACAAAAAAAGTCATTCTTATGTTTGTAGTGAAAAATGCATCCCCTGGGAGCTAAAAATTCATGAAAATGGGCATATAATGCAAAAAAGTGCTAAAATGTCAACTTTGACTCTCCGTAACTTAAAATAATGGCCCAGAAAAAATCTGAAAAAATTCAGGAGAACTACTGGATACCTGTAAAACATATTCCCACAGTTATAGCAATATTTATTTTTTTCATCTTCGATGTCACAGAGAACCACCCATATATATATACGTGTATATACCGCTTTGCAAATAAGTCGATCTTCTTTTTGGAATTCTCCGGACATGAGAGTGCGCTCATTCGCGCGCATATACGCGTCCAAGTCCTGGGACACGTCGAGAGAGAATCACTCGTATATAAGGAGAAGGAACAACCTTCTTATAAACCTTGGAGGGGTTTTATATATATATATATATATATTTTATATTCGTTTGTCAGGCTCCAACGGAACGGCCAAAAATATAATTTTATCATACGAAAATTATATAACGATCGACGAATTCTTAGTTTTCTACCGTGAATTTACATTTGAAACAATCATCGATCAGAAATACGTCAATCTTTTGTTTTATTTCACCCTCCAATATATATGGGCTATTTCACGTCAAGAGATATGACGAAAATTTTAAATAGCATCAAATTTTGAGAACAGGCTGGAAAAGTCTTCCAGAAAATAGAACAAAATTTTTGGGTGTTGAAATAATTTGACTAAGATTTATTCCACCATGAAAAATGGAAATTTGTCAAAATTCCATTTGTGCAAATTCCAAAAATGGAAGTAAAACGGAAATTTTTCAATTTTTAAAAAAATTGCTATTTTTAAAGCAATTTATCTCAAAATCTATTGATTTTTTTGAAAAACATTACATACAACTTTGGTTCAAAATAATTTTTAGAACTTATCTACTCAGGTTACAATTCTTAATTTTAATATATCAATAGATTTTGAGATAGGCTTTGAAAATAGCAATTTTTTTAAAAAAATAAAAAATTTCCATTTTTACGGTGGAATAACTCTAACTAGGAGAGGCCACGGCCTTCGGATCACGGATCTTGACCAAACTCTGGGATATGTTTTGTAATATAAAAATATGAAGAAATCCAGATTTGTAGACCCTAACGCGCAAATTTACCAAAGTTATGGGCAACTAAAGCAAATTTTGTAGAAAAGTAACTTCCACTTTAATCGCTCATAACTCTGAAGCAAATAGAGATAGGCACTCAAACTAAAATTCAGAAGAAAGCTGAGATCAAGTAGATATAATTTCAAAAAAAAGAAGCTCAGATCGATTAATTTGGCTTAGAGTTATGGAGAAAATACGAAATAGTAGAAATTTTGGACAAAAAATCAATAAATATTTATTAGTAAATTTTGGTTAAAACTTCTACTATTTTTTAATTTCTTTATAACTTTGAGCCAAATTGACCGATTTGAGCTTCTTTTTTTAAATTATATCTACTTGATCTCAGCTTTCTTCTGAATTTTAGTTTGAGTGTCTACCTCTATTTGCTTCAGAGTTATGAGCGATTAAAGTGGAAGTTACTTTTTTACAAAATTTGCTTTAGTTGCCCATAACTTTGGTAAATTTGCGCGTTAGGGTATACAAATCTGGATTTCTTCATATTTTTATATTACAAAACATATCCCAGAGTTTGGTCAAGATCCGTGATCCGAAGGCCGTGGTCTCTCCTAGTAAGTCAAATTATTTTTAACACATAAATTTTTTTTTCTATTTTCTGGAAGATATTTCCAGCCTGTTCTTGAAATTTGGTGCGATTTAAATTTCATCATACCACCTGACGTGAAATAGCTCATATATAGATAGATAGATAGATAGATAGAGAGAGAGAGTGTATCATTAGCATTGTAAATTCAACACATTTAACTACAAAGCTGTGGTGTTGCTATACATTTCACTCTTTTAATTTTTAATTTCGGCTTCTTAGAATGAGTTTCTTTAAACTCCCTGAATCAGCAAATATGTACGTATATGCGTACGTTTTTTCAAAACTATTATAGTGTATACAACTGCTGTACACGTGTACAAATCTACTCGAGACATAACAATTTGTCGAACGCAATTTTTCTTTCTTTCTAATGATATTATATCGTCGTACACGAAGAAAAATAGGTTGCCTAGTATAAATATTATTAGTCTGTTATTGCGATTGATCGAAAGACTGCAGACTTGTTAATTATTTCAGTAATGACTGTATTTTGTAGATACAATTTATTACGGTATTCACATACTATCTGTGCAGTGTCTGTTAAATTGTCTCAAAATTTTAATCCCTGGCGCTCCTTTTATGCGCTACCGAACCCCTATAATTTTATGCCAATCATATCTATTGGATCTGAATTTTCTTTTAAAACAAAATTCTAATACTAATATATTGAATGGCTCATTAGTTATATAAGCAATCAAATTGGAAGTGGTATTTGTTGAAAATTTGTTTCGGTGGTGCGTAACGTTGGTAGAAAGGAACGGTTAGGATCTAAAACTTTAGGTTTCTTCATATTTTCACATTACAAAACATATCCTAGAATTTAGATAAGATCCATGATCCGTAGGCCTTGGTCTCTCCTCCTCTCCTAGTTGGTGCTTTTCACTATTTATCAACTCTGTCTCTCGATTACCGAGTAACATTCTCATCTCTTTCTCCGTGTACGAGTATACGACTATTTTATGAAAATCAAAGAATATTTTTCTCGCGTATACAAAAAAAGGTAGTATCTAAAATTCTTCGAAATTATTAAAATACAACAGGGTGATCATAAAAAAATGCTTATATATTTCACATCAAGGGGATGTTGGACTCAGAAAATAGTAATTTTTTATTTTTTTTTATAAACAAAAGAAGAGCCCTTAGGCTTGTCTTAAACAGTATACTCAAATTTTTTCAGATTTTTAAATATGTAATATAGATCTAATCTTTGCGTTGAAAATTCATGTATTTTTAGATCAATAATTACCGACCGAAAATTGTTCATTCAATTTTAATTATTAACAAATTTATTTTTTCTTAAAAAATCAAAACGGCATGAGCACGCTTTTGTTTAAAACTACCCATTTGAATTTTCTCAGATGTTTAATTAAATATTTCCAACATAATTCGTATGTTGGAAGGTGTAGATCTTATCTCAAAACTCTCTTGCAAAATAAGTAGATCAAAGAGAGAGAGAGAGAGAGAGAGAGAGAGAGAGAGAGAGAGAGAGAGAGAGAGAGAGAGAGAGAGGCGGAGAAGGCTAAATGACTACATGTTTCTCGATAAACACTCAGGCGGCCAATAAACCGACGTTTCATCGCCGAGGAGTGTGGCAGGCCAAACGATTCGTTGCGCCTTTCGCGTGTAGAGAATTTCCTCTCGCACATATCCCTATAGAAACATATATACGTACGCACAAAGATACGGTGATGTTGATCTTGATTCATCCTGGTCGATTGGGATTTCTGCAACTGTATCCGAGGATTCCGACTTGAAAAGCGTTTGTCACGTCGAAGAATTGGTTACGCGTCTATATGTATATACGTTCGACCAAGGAGTTGATATGCCGGATGTTTATTACCTGACAGTTTGACGGCTCTTTTTCTTACGCGCGGTATTTAACGAACTTGGATTTGTCGTCTACGACTTTCTAGGCGTTCGAACCTTTTTTTCTTTTCTCGCCCTTGGGTTTCGTACCAATGTATATACGTATATAACGTCGAATAAAATCTATCAAAAATCAAGATTTTACGCGAAAAGATAGGTGGTACGTTACATTACAACTATACCCCGCATCTGATATGAAAAGAAGCGAACCTTAAAATACTCGCGTATACGTATATATATATATGTGCGAATTCAAATAATATTTTTTGCAAACTCGAAAAGAAGAAAAAAATGAAAAAAACGTAATGGTAAACGATGAATTGGGTGGGTGCGCGCGGGTATATACGCGCGTAAGAGTTGAAAGAGAAGAGAAGGGAGAAACCGACATTTACGTGGGTGGCGAAACTGGTAGATGAGAAATACAAACGTCCAAGGTGTATATATCGGTTGCCGGGAGAACGGAGAACCCGAAGCTGCACAAAGACGCGGCGCGTGGCTCAATGCCTCTTCTCGTACGCATTGTGCCAGAGGACGGGCAGCGCACCTACGTGTCCCATTAATTTCCGCAAGCTCGGTTGGATATATTTACGACTCCGTCACGGCCTTTATCGCCGTTCTATCAAGGTCTTTCAGGGGTGCGGTTCGTTACCATTTGTTGTCACTACACACTACTCTCTTTCCTAAATTATATTAAACGACCAAAATTTCCGCGTTAATTATGTATACGCACACCTTCTCCTTTTATTTTATGTAATCAACTTGATATTTTTCCGCGCGCACGCATTATTATTCATGTACAGGTTAACCTGATATTGAATAAAACATTTTTTTTCAATGAAATCCTGGATTTGAGGCGATACATTCGCAAGACGATGCATTTATTTTCCTTTAATTTATACTAATATTATTTATTTATGTTATCTTTATTTATTATCAGAATATGCATTATGTTGGTAAAATCAGGACATAAATATATTTCTATAAATGCACGACTTAACAAAACATCTTCTATAGAGGTATACTCTTTACATACAATAGGTCTCGTTAGAATTTCGAAAAAAATAGATTATTATTATTAATAATTAATAATTTATAATACAACAAATTAAAAATTATTTTCTATATTCTTTTAAGCAAATTGTACATTAATAACTTTTATCCAAACTTTATTAGCTAATTCATTTACTACATAATTATGTAAATCAATTTATGGCACTCCGTACTATGATTTATTAAACCTCAATGCACGTACCACAGGACACCTCAGGAACTTTTTCATCGAATAGACTGAAATTTTGACAGTAACTATTAAACATCTGTTCTCATCCACTTAAATTAAGCAGAAATACTAAAAGTCCCAAAAATATTTTTTTATAAAATCATTTATCTGTTTTATTTTCACAATTTTTTCAAGTTTTTGCAATAATTTTGAAAATTAATTTTTTTAATTGCATGTTAAATTAATTGTTAAATTCTATTTCATTCAAATTGATAATACATTCATGAATCTATAATAACCCGTGTACTTGTGTGTAAAATATATCTTAACTAAATAACATTCATATATATATATATACAAACATAACCATTATTTTGATCAAATAAATAGATTAGCGTTGCTTCTAATATAATCACACAAAATTACTTTCATCAATTTTTTTGGTTAACGTTCAAAATTTTCAGTTCATTTGATATATAACATAAAAAAGTTTCATTACATTAAAAATTCATCTTCTTTTGCAACTAATGGATTTGTTAATTAACGGTTCATTTACATTTTTGTTTCCAGTTTCACTACTGAATGTTAAATATTTGACCTTTAATTCTGGGTAACCGTGTATATGTGTGTTAAATTAAGAATATAAAAAGTCGTCTAACAGTATGGCGAACGATTTGCAGGCGATATAAACATTCACATATTTTATTGGACACTTTTTACGAAAGAAATGTCAATATACGTAAACGCGTTAAATTATTTATCTTCAACGAGAATTCCATTAATCAACGTGTCGCATAAATATCCTTCAAAATAAATAATTAACAATCAATGTATTCAAATTAATCAATAATATAATAATTAATTATCTTGTATAAAATCGGTACAGTTATTTAATTCATACATATATATATATATATATATATACCGCGTAAACACGTACGTATATACGTAAGCAATTCGTAAAATAAACGCATTTAAACGTAATTAACAAACCGATAGGTGGAAACAAATCACCCGTACTTAACAATCTTATCGTTACCTCATCAAAACATATATATCACATACTCGCGTGGAATGTACATTAGGAATTATTTTTAACAAGATATACGACATCTCTTCTAAAAAATTAAATATCGTGATGAAAAATATAAAAATTAGGTTTGCGAAAATAAGTAACGTAAATATATATATATATATATATATATATATATATAAAGTTGGAGTATGCAATCATATTCTATTCGGGGTGTGATAAACAAATATTGAAACACGAGCGTTATCGTGGGTTGTCTCGAGTAGTCGAGATAAATTTTACGAATTAATTAGGCGGCGAAGCTCAACCTCTCTCTCTCTCTCTCTCTCTCTCTCTCTCTCTCTCTCTCTACTGGTGAGTAAATGGACGCCTTTCTTGGAGCTCCGAATAAATTGAGCTTTTTTTAATATTCTGTGTACTCCCCGGAGTATTTTCTTTTCAGAAATTGGTCCTCCGCCTAGGCTCTTAAGCTTGTGCCATTTTTCGCTGATTATCTGAAAAAACTGAGCCTGGAGTGATCGATTTCCGAAATCTCTAATCAAACGTGAAAGCTCTCCATTGTATTACGTATGTCACCTGGATGCCCGTGTTTGAGAGGCTGTTACTTTCAATATTTCAAGGACGTGGATGAGAAGGACTGCAGATATTCATTGGTGCATCGACTTAGTGCAGTGAGAGTGCGGTGTACCTGAATTCATAAACTTTTTATTGTTAAAAATATGCGTAGATAGAATTTGAGGTTATTCAGCCACGTGTCTATATTTATTAAATTTGGCAACCTCGCATTCATAGATTTAAGAGTATCTAGTTCGTTGATAGCACACCAGCGGCGCCACTAGAGAGATACGTCCTAGTGATATGTTACTTAAGGCGGGTTTCACTGGTTTTGTAAATTAAAGTCTATATATAATATCGCATCGAACTTAAAGAGTATGCCAAAATCGGTTTGCGGTTTGTGCAAAGAAGCAATTTCTCTTAATACTAGTAATACAATTCCGTGTGCGATTTGTGGCGGATTAATACATTCAAGCTGTGTGAATCCTTTAGATTTATCTAGTCAATCAGTAAGTTGTTGTCAACCGTTGAATAGAGCCGCCTCGCAGACGACGCTTATCCCTCACCTGTTACCAGACCTTCCCCCTCCATCATCGACGCCTAGAAATATCCTGGCTTTAGAATCGCACTCTCTCGCGACTTCCAACTCACGAATTTTGAAGCGACCTCCCTCCCCCTTCACTCCCACCTCTACTCAGCTGTCTAAGCTACACCGTGTCGGCCCATCTACGCGCTTATTTTCACGTGACTATCTGCCGCTGCGCTCAAGTCTAGCTTGCGTTGAAGAAAAGTCTCACAGTTCGGAAAGTTGTATTACTATGTCGCAGCCAAATAATTCAGGCGAGACCACAGCGCCTCCGTATTTTCGAGACTTCATTGATCTTTTTAACAAACGGCTTGATCGACTAGAAAGCTCCGCAAACTGTATAAATAATTCACAAACAATTGTAGATACTTGCGAATTAAAAATATCGGGTATTCCGTCTAATTTAAATGCATCCGCTACTGACATCGTATCTCTTGTGTTTGCCGCTATGGGTTTTAATGTACTCGCCAACCATGTCATTCACGCTCGCGTTTGGAAGCAAAAATCATCACAAAATGAAACGGTAACAATACCTGCGAGTTCGTTACAAAGTTCAAATGGTTCGCATAATACTTGGTCTCTTGTTATCCAGATGTCGTCACCCACGGTGCGTGATCGTATTCTCACGAATACCTCGGCTCTTAAGATACACACAGCTCAAACACTATTTAAAGTTGGCGGAGATACAAAAGTTTACGTCTCACCTGTATGGCCAAAAGAAATTTATGTACTAGAGCGTAAAGCAAGGCAGGTAGCTTCTGCGAAACGGTACCTTCGACCTATTGTACGTAACCTCACGGTATGTGTCCGTGCTAGTGTAACTTCGCCATTTATTCCGATTCGCTCCGAAGCGGATTTATTAGCATTGCCTACTGTTCCGCCCAAGCATGCTGAACATATGCATGAGCACTGAGAACACGACGGTCGGCCGCGGTCCAATCTATGCAGTCAACAAAGAAATTGTATTACCATAGCTCATATTAATATAAATAGATTAAAAACAAATTTCAATCTTCTTGAAGCGCGTTGTCACGATTATTCTTATGACATCATTGGTATTACCGAAACCTTTTTAACGGAAAATGATGATAGTGCACTTGTTTCACTAGATGGATTTTCATTCTTTCGTCTTGATCGTATGGGAAAAGGTGGAGGTGGGGTTGGCGTATATGTACGTGATTACTATTCAGTAGAAATTCTATGTCACTCCAATGCTGTATTTGAGAATAAGCCCGAATATCTCGTTTTGCAAATAACTATTGTAAGTAAAAAAATTTTATTTGCCGTCATTTACAGGCGTCCCCACTCCGCTTATCCCATTGAGTTTTTTTCGGTTATTTCTGAGTATATCCCATCATATTCGCACGTTATCATTACCGGTGATATCAATATAAATATGGCAACTGATAACAATGATGCGACTTATCTCCGGAATGAAATTGAATCTTACGGTCTCTTTTTAGTACCCTCTGACTGCACCCACCATGCAGTATATCGTGATAATGCCAATCTCTCTCATACGTGGCTTGATCTATTTATTATTAATAATAGTGAGGATATCAAAGATTACAGAAAGACTGAGGCCCCTTTTGCAGCGGGTCACGACTTAATCGAACTTGATTTAGCTCTTGTGCCGGAAATCAATGTAAATAAAAATTCATTCAAAACTCGGCATCTGAATCGATTAAGTGAAGCCCTTTTGAGGAGTGAACTTCAGTCAAATCTCTCGTCTGCGACCGACCGCAAACTAACCCGTTTACTTGAATTAGATTTTAATATAGATTTTAAGAATTTAGCTCTAAATACATTTGCCCCAGATGCAAGTCCAGACTGTACTAGCTCTAAATCAAATTTGAATTTTCTAGTAAGTAACTTTGAACGGATTATTGTAAAATCTTTTGATAAGGTTGCTCCTGTCACGGTTTCTTCTTTATCAACAAACAAGAAACCGTGGGTTAATGATAATGTAAGACGGTTGATGCGTGAACGCAACAAAGCCTTCAGAGCATCTCGTAGACTTGGCCGTTTTTCTGATGCATATCTGAATTACAAAAATTTAAGAAATCAAATTAGCAATGCTCTTGACACAGCTAAAAATAAATTTATTAGTGACAAACTTAATGAGGCACCTGACCCAAAAACAAGATGGAAGGTAATAAAAAATCTAAAAATATCTGGCTCAAATCTTCCGTCACCGCTTCATAAGTATTCACCGGATACACTAAATACATTTTATGCAGCCTTGTCTAGTGACATTACTCCCCTCTCTAGTCGTGACATTAATTTTCTTTTGTCTTCACATACTCTCGGTCGAGTAAATAGCACTTTCGATTTTAATATTATTACTAATAGCGACGTTATCAAGGTGTTAGATAGTGCTTCATCCAAGTCTTCTGGAATTGATCAAATTTCTGTTCAGATGCTAAAACTAGCTTCACAGACTATTATGCCTCTACTTTTAAATATTTTTAATTATTCTCTCTGTACTGCCACTTTTCCCTCAAACTGGAAAAAAGCTGTACTGTCGCCATTAGCGAAATCCAACACTCTTAACTCACCTTCTGACACGCGACCTATTGCTTTGCTACCTGAAGCATCAAAACTGTTAGAGAAATTAGTTCACTTGCAATTCTCCTCATACCTGTACTCAAATAATTTAATTAATGATCACCAAGCTGGCTTCAGGAAAGGTCACAGTACTCAAACAGCATTACTGGGTGTGTTAGAGGATGTGCGTTTGGCGATTGATCGAAGACAGGTGACAGTACTAGTGCTCTTTGACTTTTCAAAAGCCTTTGATCGGATCCCGCACCTACTACTGCTTATTAAACTAAAAAATCTTGGCTGCTCGAACCGAGTTATAACTTGGTTTTTCAATTATCTAAATGAGAGATACCAGTCTGTTATTGGGAAAAATGATCAGTTTTCAGATTGGCTTCCCACTCTCCTCGGAGTTCCCCAGGGTAGTGGACTCGGTCCACTCTTGTTTACTGTATTTATTAATGATCTTCCTTCTGTACTACATAATTCTAGATATAAGATTTTTGCTGATGATACACAGATATATATGCACTGCCATCCGAATGATTTAGACAATACTATCTTTTCTATTCAACAGGATGTAGATGAAATTGCCTTGTGGGCGTCACTAAATGGTTTAGAGCTGAACAGCAAGAAAACGAAGGTCATGATTCTTGGTAGCGAAAATTTTATTAGCAAAATTAATTTCAATAACTTACCTAGGATTACTCTTCTGGGGATCGATTTGCCCTATTCATCTGAAGTTCGCAACCTTGGCCTCTGTTTAACACCCACACTAAATTGGGATAAACATGTTCGCCATTTAAGTCGCAAAATTAATGGCCTCTTGCACTCGTTGAGATTTCATAGACATGCTCTCACCAAAAACCTACGTAAACTTTTAGTTGAAAGTTATGTTTTTCCACACCTTGACTACGTTTCAGTAGTTTTTCATGATCTTGATAACACACGCAGCCTCAAAGTCCAACGGTTGCAAAATGCATGTGTTCGTTTTGTTCATGGGAATATTCCATGGCGCGCCCATGTCACCCCGTACCGTCTCGAATTGGGTTGGCTTTCTACGAGCAAACGGCGGGACTATTTACTAACCTCGCTCGCTTACTCAGTGATTGCTCATGACAACCCGTCATACCTATCTAGAAGATTCTCTCTCATTGGTCGTGACGTGAACCCTCGCATGTCTTCGCGGCATCATCTCCGTACTTTAACCTACTCTGTCCCGAGAACGGAAGCGATGAATCGCTCCTTTACAGTCACTGCTTCGAAGTTAATAAATTCTTTGCCAAGACCTAACTTCACGGTGGACAGTACTCATTTATTCAAATCCCTACTTCTTAAAGAGCTAACGCGAAGAGATGAGAGCGACTGGAATGAGCGAGTTTTACGCGAAGGGATTACCGTCTAAATACCTCTTAGTACGATACCTATGCTCACCGTAAATTATACATTTTTCTACGATTTCTTGCGTTTTAAATACAATTACAATTACTAAAAATCAAGTAAACCTGGTGATTTAGTTTTAACTTTAGTTTTAACTTTAATTTTTGCTCTAGTTTAGTCTTAACTTAGTATGTAGTCGATAGATTTAGTCATAAATCATGATAAAAATATAGTTGTGAACTTCAAGCTGAAATTCAATTAATTGTATTATCTTTAGTTATGCTACTCTCTGACCTTCTTATGTATTGCTACGTGCTTTTGATTCACCGCATTTGTACTTCTACTGTATGAAAATTACTATACCTCTGTACTTCTATTGTACGTATAATGATTGTATTACCTATGTACTTTCTTCTCAGCCTCATAGGGTTGTACCCCAAAGGCTGCAATAAATATACATCAATCAATCAATCTCTCTCTCTCGATATATTTACTTACCGCGAGTCGCAATCGAAACTGGTCCTTCGATTCGTTTCGAAATCCATCACGATCGATACTCGTCTTTCAAGAATGTCGTGTTCGTTTCGATACGTAACTTTTCTTTCTCATTAAATTAACGCAATAAATATTTCAATTCGATAAAAAATTCATCGTCCTCTTCGCAGGCTATACCTATATTTATAAAAACTAATACATTTGATCTGCACATTTTGACAATTTAGTTTACGGGTACAAGTTGCGTTATTACACGTGAAAGTAGCGCAAGGCGAGTAAAACACTTGATAATAAATATTAAGTCCTCACGAGTATTGGAGTGCTATATTACACAAATTTTAGGTTCGATTTACGAAGTAAAAAGGGGTTTGTAAACGATCGATTTTACGATATATTCTCCGGGGCGACCACAAACGTAACCAAACAGACTCTCGAACTCGCGCGGTAAATACTTGTAAATTACAAGCTTATGTATATATATATATTTCTTTCACACAATATAATACAACAGAGTAAAACGTTCACTCGGCATTAAAAATAAGAAGAAGAAGAAGAAGAAGAAGGAAGAGGAAGAACATTCGAACAATATAGGAAATTTTGTATAACACGCTGTTTACACGATACGAGAATGCATTAAAATTTTGAAAAGTCGAATATTATACGCAAATACAAATTAGTTGGGAGAATTAAAAATTGTATACTTGTATATTTAAAGGTTATATTCGATTTTAAATATAACTAATAATCGGTACGGTTGTTTATGATTGGTCTCACAGACACACGCGCGTGTTCTCTAAAGGTAACGAATGCACAAGCGAGATAGAAAGATCAAAGAAGAAAGAGAAACGGAAATAAAGTAACGAAAAGTGCTAAAGAGTAGATTATGCGAAAAAGTGGCCGATCTCACACACATTAATCACAACGCGAACGATATACATATACATATATATACTATAGTGATCGTCTTGAGTATCCTTTCTCACCACGCGCCACCTCGGGCGAATAATAATCCTCGATGCGAGTCGATCACGAGCTGATTAATCATAATCAACCCCTTGATTAGCTGCGGTTTGAATTGCGCTTAAACGATTGTATCCTCTTATGGCGTGTGTATATCCTCGTTCCGACGATCCGATCGATTTCTGACGTATTGCATGAATGATGAATTCCACATCGAAAATCATTCGATATATCTCTTTTTGTTCCATTTACTCGATATTTTTCATCCGGTTGTTTTTCCAGTGTTCTATGGAAAATATATTCGGCAAGATAATTTTTCGATTGATTTTAGACTATTTTTTAATTATGTGTTTATGCATACAATTTCCTTTTATAAAATATGTATCTAAATGTTTTATATTGTCAAACAAGTGTTAAAGTTTACTCCTAGTTTGGAAAAATATTACTATCCGGCATGGTCAAAGATTTAATGTTAGTTTTTATTTATATATATAGAATTCTAGACATAATAATATTGTATTTTACCCAGAACATTTGAGTTATTTTTATTTAACTGTTTTCTCCGTGTGCCAATATGTATACTCTCAGCTATTAAAATATTGTGTTATATCGATACACACACACCCACCCACACACACACACACACACACTCACACACACACACATATATATATCGTATACGAAAGTAACACTACTCTACGAAAAGAAGTGGGAAGTACCAATTTTTGAAGAGTAAATTTTCGGTACATATAGCAATTCCTAGGTATGTAGCAACGATTAAATACCTTAGATTAGTAAATCTTTTCATTTTACTAAAGTAATATACTGATCAGAAATCGGTTTAGGATCAACCATTGGGTACTTTACGGTATTTGTTTATAAATAACAAACCGTAACGTAGACGTACTCGTTTATTATTTAATGTATATTATTTTAATGTTATAATTTAATTTTAAAATTAAGAAATGTAACCAGGGTAGATAAGTTCTAAAGATTAATTTAAACAAAAGTTGTTTGTAATGTTTTTTCAAAAAAATCAACAGATTTTGAGATAAATGGCTTTAAAAATAGAAATTTTTCTAAAAAATTGAAAAATTTCCACTTTTCATGGTCAAATAACTCTTAAGCAAATTATTTTTAACACTTAAATTTTTTTTGTATGTTCTGGAAGATGTTTCCAGCCTGTTCTCAAATTTTGGAGTGATTTAAAATTTTCATCGTACCACTTGACGTGAAATAGCCCATATATGTGTATATACATGTATGTATGTATGTGGGTGTGTGTGCGTGTGGCGGAATATTTATATAATATATATATATTTTAAAATTGTTTTTTCAAGAATACATAATATATGTATTTTTTCCGTGCGCAAAAAAAAAGTTGTGAACATAACATGAAAGAATGTGTATTTGTTTACTCATTCTTGATAAAACTCATAAAATTTTTAAACGTATACTCAACCATATTTTCTCTTCTTATTTATATTTTATTACACCTTTTTTATATGTAACTTATATCAAACTGGAATCAACAAGTATTTTGAATCTAACTCCCATATTTTCTCTACTTATTTATATTATTTTATTACACCTTTTTTATATATTCCATAATAGTTTTCTGCAATTGAAAATATTGAAATCAAAAACACCTTCCAAGAAGGTGTCAAAACCCGCAAGTATTTTGTGTTGACACCTTTTTTATATGTAACTTATATTTAACATTTTATATATATATATACAGTTTCTGCAATTGAAAGTACTGAAATCAAAGCGGCATAATCGATAAGTATTTTGTATATCTTACCGTAAATTTGTGATTAATTAAATATTTACATATATTTCTTAAACTCCAGAAAAAGTTCTGCAATAGAAATTACTGAAATCAAAGCGGAATCAACAAGTATTTATTTTTTAAAAATACAAATATCTATTAAATTGAAAACAAACATTTTTTCAGAAAAGCATCCTACAAATTTACATTTCACTTCTAGTCCTGTCATGTCCTACAAGCAATAAATAAATAATTTTTTAATAATTTTATTAATTTCTGCAAAACTGATAAAAAATAAATTTCTGACTTTTTTATTCTCTTTAAATACACAATGTCTATCCTTCCCGTGTCTTACAGCAATAGATAAACAATTTTATATAATAGTAATAATATTCATTTGTGCAAAATTAGTTTCTGCAAAACTAATAAAAAAGTAATTTATCTCTTTTTTATTCTCTTTAAATAAAATAATATTATAAAGTATTACCTACCATACCTAGTAAAAAACCGTTCCGGCACTGATACTTTTACCTTATGTAATACAAAAAGTTGACCTATATGAGGTTTTTTAAGGTATACTTCCAATATGGTGAAAATTGGAAAAAAGGAAAAAACTGTTGTTACAACTTGCATAACTCTGATACAAATTAATATTTTGAAATAAAATTTCTTGCAGATTATGGATTATATTTTTAGTCTACCTAAAAAACATGAGCCATTTTAAAATTTATGTACACTCGTCGTGAAATCACCAATATCTATTTGATTAAGGGGGTAAGCCTGAGTTAAAATTGGAAAAACAATTCAATATTATTAACTAATAATTGTTTTCATAACAAGTGAAAGCATTTCTTAATTTTTTAAACCAATTTACTTATTATTAACTTTTAATTTAATTTTTTTGGCCTATTTATATGTAGCATAACCCTAGTAAAAATGTAACATTTAAGGTTAAAAAAACTCTAATGTTGCCATTAATTGGGCATTTATTGGGTATTTTATGATAATTGGCCATTTTCTGACTTAAAATTATTACATTTATTGTCAGATTTCTACTAAGGTACTATTTTAATTAATTATAAGAGACTCTATACCCGGAGTTTTTTTCCATAATTGATAGGATATCCCAGGAACAATTTCATCGAATAGACTAATATTTAAACAGTAACTTTTCAACATTTTTAATCCACTTAAATGAAATAGACTGTGTTATAATATAGTAAAAAAAATTATACTTGTCAAGTTATTTAGAAAAATTAAAAAATTGTTTAATAAACAGCTAAATAATTAGATTTTTAATATAATAATTAACTTTAACATTTCGAATTTAATTACAAAATTCTGTTTCATTTAATTGGATTAAAATCATTATTGTTAAAATGTCAGTTTATTCGATGAAGTGGTTTCTAAGATATCCTTGGTATTAGTTTATTAAATAATAAATTATTTAAAATGCGTAAAGCAATTAAATAATTAAATAATGAAATAATAAGGCTTGACATTTCCGTATCGGCCATTTTTTAATTTCCCGGTTCTCTTAATTTTGTCGCATATTAACGTGTTGAATAACAAATGAATCAACCAATATGCTTCCCCTCTCCGGGCCCTCCCTCCACGCGCCGCTTTCGGTCTCACTGCACCGCCCATCGCCGACTCGCGCGCTCTGATTGGCTCGAATTAATAATGTTTAATTAATAATATCTTAAAAAATAAGCTTCAAATCAAAATTTGTCTAATAGAAAAGTTGTTTAGAATTTCGAGCTTTATATGTGTGCCGAAGGAACGGAATCATTAAAAGAACACCCTGTATATATATATATATATATATATATATATATATGGGTGGTTCTCTGTGACATCGAAGATGAAAAAAATAAATATTGCTATAACTGTGGGAATATGTTTTAGAGGTATCCAGTAGTTCTCCTGAATTTTTTCAGATTTTTTCTGGGCCATAAGTTTAAGTTACAGAGAGTCAAAGTTGACATTTTAGCACTTTTTTGCATTATATGCCCATTTTCATGAATTTTTAGCTCCCAGGGGATGCATTTTTCACTAAAAACATAAGTATGACTTTTTTTTTTGTAAAATTTTCCGCACTTTTCATTAAAAATACTTTTAAAGACATAAATGTATGCTGTCACACTCTTGTAAGCCATTTAAACCTTAACTAGTGAAAATCAGCAATTCTGCTCCGGACTCTGGTAACCTAATACTGTCTAAAAGATGTCTTTTTATAGTCAGAAAATGCCTAAAAATTTCCAGAGTGGGTCTAAATCATTAAGATCCCTTATGGTCAAAATATCCGGGAAAAGTGCCCGAAATATTAATAGAAATGTATATTTGTTGGCTTATAACGATGAATCTATTAACATGATCATTGCAAAAAAATTTATGCACTTACCTTGGAATGGTAGAAAAGTATCTCCACTTGTTTCAGTATCCAACTAATCCCCTGTAAGCTGCTAAAAATACAAATATTATTATACAAATGTAAAAAATTATTTTTTAAACATTTATAATGCTGGATTTTTAGTTTTACATCCCTTACAAGAATTATAATACTAATGTGAAGGATTACTATAAATATATAAACATCATTATTACAATAACTAAATATACGTATTTAATACAAAAGATATATAAATAAATCGGATATATAATTATAATGAATAATATGATAACGTGACAGTGACAAGTTTGTGAAATCTAAACAATGTATTGCTGAATAATAATAATAATAATGTTGATACTTTTATAGTAATCCTTCAGATTAGTATTATAATTCTTGTAAGGGATGTAAAACTAAAAATCCAGCATTATAAATGTTTAAAAAATAATTTTTTATAATTTTATAATAATATTTGTATTTTTAGCAGCTTACAGGGGATTAGTTGGATACTGAAACAAGTGGAGATACATTTCTACCATTCCAAGGTAAGTGCATAAATTTTTTTGCAATGATCATGCTACTAGATTCATCGTTATAAGGCAACAAACATACATTTCTATTAATATTTCGGGCACTTTTCCCGGATATTTTGATCATAAGTGATCTTAATGATTTAAACCCACTCTGGAAATTTTTAGGCATTTTCTGACTATAAAAAGACATCTTTTAGATAGTATTAGGTTACCAGAGTCCGGAGCAGAATTGCTGATTTTCACTATTTAAGGTTTAAATGGCTTACAAGAGTGTGACAGCATACATTGATGTCTTTAAAAGTATTTTTAATGAAAAGTGCGGAAAATTTTACAAAAAAAGTCATACTTATGTTTTTAGTGAAAAATGCATCCCCTGGGAGCTAAAAATTCATGAAAATGGGCATATAATGCAAAAAAGTGCTAAAATGTCAACTTTGACTCTCTGTAACTTAAAATAATGGCCCAGAAAAATTCTGAAAAAATTCAGGAGAACTACTGGATACCTCTAAAACATATTCCCACAGTTATAGCAATATTTATTTTTTTCATCTTCGATGTCACAGAGAACCACCCATATATATATGGTCTATTTCACGTGAAGTGGTACGATGAAAATTTTAAATCACTCCAAATTTTGTGAACAGACTGAAAATATCTTCCAGAAGATAGAAAAAAAATTTTAGATGTTAAAAATAATTTGCCTAAGAGTTATTCCACCATGAAAAATGGAAATTTTTCAATTTTTTAGAAAAATTGCTATTTATAAAGCCATTTATCTCAAAATCTATTGATTTTTTTGAACAAACATTATTAACAACTTTTGTTCAAAATAATCTTTACAATTTATCTACCTAGGTTACAATTCTTAATTTTAAAATCTCGAAGAGATAGAGCACTCGAAAATATTAAATATCAAAAAAATGCGACCACGCCACAATCGATTTTAATCTAACACCGCTCAAAAGATCACATTTTTTGAGAGCTTTCGAATGGCGGTGGTTAGATTATTGGCCAAGACCGCTGGTGTAAGTTATGCCCTAAAATACATGAAAATTATTGATTTTATGAGGTTTATGACATACATATATATATCATATATATGACATATATATAACATATAAATGACATATATATATAACATATATATGACATATATATAAATGTTGAATTCTGAATTCTTAGACACGGCGAAGGCGGCGGCGGCGGCGAAATATTTATATATTATAAAGAGATATAACATATATATATATAACATATATATATATGACATATATGTATATGTTGAATTCTGAATTCTTAGACACGGCGGCGGCGGCGAAATATTTATATATTATAGAGAGATATAACATATAGAGAGATATAACATATATATATATAACATATATATATGACATATATATATAACATACATATATATATAAAACATATATATATATATGTTGAATGCTGAATTCGTAGACACGGCGGCGGCGGCGGCGAAATATTTATATATTATAGAGATATATATATATCTCTTTGCGGCCACTTCTCAAACAACTTGCTAACAGTTTTTACCTCTGTAGGCGTTCTCTCACGGGATAGAAAAAATTTCGTCTCTTTCTATCTTTCGCATCTCCTATGACGCTATCTCTTTTTGTTGCCATCGAATGAAAAAGAAAGTGGAAATAGCAAAAATTCGAGAATCGGAATTCAGCAAGCAACTTTAATAACATCGAATTTCTCCACTATGCACTTATGAATTCAAACCGGATTTATTGTAAATTGAAAACTTATATAAAAAATAGATGTGAGATTTGTAATTGCATAAATAGATAGTATAATTTTAAATGTACGAAAATATAAAAAATCTGAGGGGTTAGTTAGCTGTATAATAAGGGCTTACGCGCCTGCATACTTGCGTGCAGGCGCTATCGCGCCTTTTGATTTAAAATAGTTTACTAGTCGACATTAAAAACATGAAAATTTCAATTATCTTCATTACTTTACACTATATAGACACATCTGTATCTATTTCTCAAAATTGGAACAATTTTTTCGAAGCGCAAAATATATATACCTATATACTTGTACTATCTGTTTTAAAAATTAGCATCTCAATTGGTTCTACCTGCTACGTCGGTTCGGGTTTCTTTTTCGGTTCAAAGATCCAAATGCGTGCGCCTGTGTGTGTGTGTGTGTGTGTGTCTGTGTGTGTGTGTGTGTGTGTGTGTGTGTGTGTGTGTGTGTGTGTACAAGCACGAATGTAACTATGTTGCACTCGTTTGGCCTGACAGGCGAAATATAGGTGGGTCAGTGGGAATCCTTTTGTGAAATTGAAAAAAATAGTTTTTGCCGCGTGTACATAAAGAAATATTTTTCTTTCTTTCGGTTTCGAACGTCCTAATTAAAAATATATCTTAAATTAATTGGAACGATCAATTATTCGATTAGCAAACAAACACATTTATTTTTATCGTACAATGGGAATGACAAATACACGAGTGGAATAAAATATATCGTAGTAACCGATAGTGGAATCTAATTCGCCTAATTTTGAGAATGGTTATAGAGACATATATATGGGCGGTTCTCTGCGAAATCGAAGATGAAAAAATGACTATAACTATGGGAATATGTTTTAGAGGTGTCCAGTAGTTTTCCGGAATTTTTTTTAATTTTTCCGGGGCCATTATTTTAAGTTACAGAGAGTCAAAGTTGACATTTTAGCACTTTTTTGCATTATTATGTTACATTAAATTTCGTGTTTCTTTAAATTATCATAACTTTTTACAGAATTGAAGGCCCCAAAAATGCTACAGACCATTTGAAAGGTATTGCTCCACGCTTTCTTTTAGGCTTTTGGGTAAAAAAATCAATTGTGGCGCACTTACACTTTTTTTTAAGTTGAATATTGACATGTAGTTTAAGTAATATTGACCTTGAGATTAGAAATTCTAATCCAGAAGAATAAATTCTACACATAATTAGCAACGAATGTTACATATAATGTTCAATAGTAAAAGTTGATAGATATTGAGTTAAATAGCGGTAAACCCAGCTAGTGTTGAAAACAACTTGAAAAAGTTCACTTTTTGAGGTTAGAATAACTTTTGAGGAAATAGATTCCAATACCTTAAATTTTTTTTCTGTATTCTGAAAAACATTTGCAATGTGTACCCAAAATTTGGTGCATTTTAAAATTTTGTTCGAACCACTTCACATGGAATATCCCATACATATATATATATTTTAAAACGTATATATAAGATAAATAACGACTACAGCATCGATTGTACATATTTATCTCGAGTCTCGGTAATTAATTATCAAGATAATGATGAAAAAAAATTGGTTCGAAAAGAAAAGAGAAAAAAAGATAAGTTGACCGGAGTGCTCTCCAGATTCTAAGCAAGTCAAATTCACAAGGGAACTCACGCCTACACATTTGCCGGAATGAAAGATCGAGGTATATGCAAGAAGAAAGATCTCGCTTACAATCTAGTCTCAAGAATCGTTGCGGCTTTCTTTCTCTTTCTCTTAGGTGCATATATATACACACACCCGTATGTATTCTTTTACAACGAACGAGATGGCAATGAGAGGATGAAAGAGAAGCCGGGCGCATAAAAATAGCGCTGTAACCATGGGATGAAAAGCAAAAGAAGAAGATGAAGTTGAAGAAGAAGAAGAAGAAGAGAAAAAGAAGAAAAAGTATGTAGGTGAGACAAAAGACAAAAGCGAGAAAGGGAGAGGTACATAGTGGCGTACAATGGAAACCGGAAATTCGAGTCGGATCGGTCTCGAGAGAATATCGACGATGAAGGCTTCGCGCGATCGATCTCTCACGTACATTACCCATATACATTCAAGTATTTCCAATAGATTTTACGAACGAACCCGAATGTATTCAATCGATGTTAAAATTCACACTGTTTGTTTCATACATCCAACTTTTATACGCCCATCAATATATACCAGGGTTAGGTAAGTAGTCGTCAACCACCCATTTGCGATTACTTTTTTCAGTTTAAAGCTTAAAAAACACATAGACTTGCATAACAGCATTGCATATGGTATATATATATATATATATATACACACAATACATGCAAGTCTATATAATTAATGCACGATCGCAATTACAAGTTTAAAAAACTTTTATTCAATGTACATTATAACTTTCTAGTATGTGGAAAAAAATGTTTGTATTTAAGAAGACTAACTGCGTTTGGCCAAATAAAATATTTCATGTTAATATTCTAAAAACAGTTAAACTTGAACTTTTAACGCGCGTTATTTAACTTCTACAATTGTGAATTTACGATGCGAGTAAAAATAATTTTTATTTTCTCCGCAAGTGCCTATATACCTATGCATTTAACAAAATTATCAGTCGTTCGAAATTGGCAGGTGTACATAGTAGCAATATGAAAATTATATTACATTTTTTTCTCCTTACTATTGGAACAAAATATTTTTCCGTTGGTAAGAAATATTTCATTGAAATTATCAGTAACACATTGTGATAAGATCAAATTATATTATTATCGTTTAAATTTATGTTCCGTGAATAGCAAATGCAGTGGAACCCGAAGATATCGTACTCGATGGTAATTATATCATTTCATAATAATATTTTATTTTTAATAATTTACACATATACTGATGTATAAAATATTTAATTTTCTGTTTCATCAGGTGACATCGATACATTGAAAGATACCATCGTCGGTGGTGACGTTATCGAAATAACCAAAGCACCATATTTTGTATGTATTACTTACAACGTTATTTTTGAGTTCAATGAAAAAAAATACTTTTTTTAATAAAATTTGACAACGTAATATTTTAGGCACAAATTACTGCGGGTCCACATCAAACATGCGGCGGAACAATTATATCAGAATACTATGTAGTTACAGCGGCTCACTGCGTTGAGTAAGTATAATTTCAAAATAACTTAACCCTTTTCTGCCTAATATCCTTTGAGAGTGACGTGAATGTTATAACAAACTCAATAAAATTATGATATAAATACTTAAATATAAATATTATTCATTCTTCTTCTTCTTCTTCTTCTTCTTTATTGGCCGTGGATCTGAAACAAAGGACAGAAATATTATTCATGTTATTATATATATATATATATATATGTATCTTCGCATTATTAGAATAACATTCACAACCTTAATATTTTTAAACAGATAAAATTGTACATCAGAATGTATAACAAATTAAAATGAATTCGTAAAACTTTTCTTAAAATACAAAATATTGGAAAATTGTATTTTTTTCACAGAAAGCCAGGTATTTACGGAGTTCTAACCGGCTCATCGATCAGATCAAAAGGAGAAAAACACAAACTTGAGAGTATAATCGTACACGAAAATTACGATCCAGACACAGTCGACAACGACATTGCTTTGTTCAAGGTATGCGTATTACCAAAAAAAAAAAATTCACAATCAAATATTTTTGTAATACTCACTTGACTGTGCACTTTTAGCTCCAAAACCCGATAAAATACAATCCCGCACAAAAGCCAATTGAATTGCTACACAGATTACCCCGCCAAGATGACGAGGTCGTAGTCAGTGGTTTCGGTAAAATTGGAGTAAGTTTCGATGAATTAAAAAATATCTAATAAAATATTCCACACGCGTACGATTAAAATTAACGATTTTGTATTAAAGGAAGGAAAACCGAGTTCGAAAGTATTGAAAACTACAACACTCAAAGTGATTAATTGGCAAAAATGCAAAAGACTGTACAAAAAAGAAACTGGAGTTTTGTATACCAAAAACATGTTTTGCGCAGCTTTAGAAAATGCGGACACGTGTCAAGGTGATTCGGGTGGTCCCGCTCTTATCGATGGTAAATTAGCTGGTATCGTTTCTTTCGGCTACGGTTGTGCTGATTACATTCCTGGCACATACACTCAATTGTTTAATTTTCACAAGTGGATCACGTCGAAAACTGGAATTAAATTTTAAATTTCTCATTTAATTTCTTTTTATATAACATAAAATAAATGCACATTTTTAAATAATATTACTATATTTATGTATATTTCGCTTGAACAACAGACATACGGTTAATAAAATAACAATGATAAAATATTTATTAGAAAAATGAATGCATATAAAGAACTTACAACATTTTTTTGTTTTCTTTATTTTCTTTTCCAAAATGTTTACTATCAATGCCGGCCAAAAATTCTCGAAAATTCTTTGAAATAAAATTATATTGACTTTTATAAATCATGGAATAAAAATAAATAATCCATAGTAGTATTCTACATCTTTACTTTTATCGTTACAAGAAAAACCATGTATTTTTTTCAATTTCATAATTCTTTGATGACTTGTACTTTTATTACAAATAGTGGTACGTACAAAGTTTTAATAAAAATATTTTTTTATGCATTTAAACTAATTTTTAATTTTTTAACAAATCATATTAACTTTGGAGGAAAACAGTAAATTGTGCAGTAATATAAATAAATACATTTACGAGCATACATTATTTTATTTTATTTTTTTCTTTAATATTCTTTTTTTTTTTTTTTTATTCTTGATTTTGTGCCCTCTTTTTTCCTGGCACTTCCTACCGTTTATCCCCTGAGGGACTTTAACGGTGTCCACCTACCACCTATGTGTGGGTGCTTTATCCCTCCCTTAAAACCCCACCATCTCGCATTCGCCCGGGGTTATGCCCGTGGATGAGGGAAACCTGTGAAGCAGGGAAAACCTCACCCGAGATGGCCGGTGTATTCGTAACATTCTTTTTGGGTGTCAAAGTCGCCTTGACACCGAAACCGAATGTTTCACACCTCCCGCTCACGTTGTGGAATGTGAAAAATACCTAACCGATCACGAAAGCCGCACGAGAATGGTCTCCCATCCAAGTACTAACCGCGCTCAGCGCTGCTTAACTTTCGCGATCGGCCGAGGTGCGCTTCCACCACTCCGCCACCGCGACGGTTTATTTTTTTCACTAATATTTATTCATAATTATTTTTAAAGCATTCTAGCAAAAAAACATCATATCTTAGACTTTATCATAATCTTTTAAATATTTTTGGAAATTCTTACCTACAACTATATTTATGATAAAAATACAAATTATTCAATCAATTAAAAAGAAAGTTAATATTAAAATAAATTATTACGGGTTTAGCGAACTATTCTCAATAGCTTTATGTAGGAGGTTTTCGTCCACTATGTTTGATGGAAGTCCCGGAGTAGTATTTCCAAGAATAAAAAATAAAAAAATTAGTTGCGTTTCGAGAGAACAGTCGAATTTTTCTTATATAAAGCATATTGGGAATATTTCGCAATACCCATAATAATTTATTTTAAACCCTAATAGCGAACGACTAAATCCATAACTATTAAAATAGAATTTGTTTTTATTTTTTAAATGGTATACAAAATATAAAATAGCTTCAAAATGATTTGTTTAAACAGTAATTCGTAGTAATAAACCTCAACTTTTATATGCATTTTCTATTTTTATTTCTCGATTAAGGAGACAAGCCTGGATTAAAATTAAACAGCACATGCAAAAGGATTTCAGCTTACTCGATCAAGTGGTTTTTGAGATAACCTGCGGTTACTCCATTATGGGAAAAAAATGAGAGTACAGAGTTTTATAATTAATTAAAATATCTATGTTACAAATAAATTCGCCAAAAAATTTTTAATAAAAGTTAACAATAATACATTTTAAAAAAATGTTTTAAAATGTTTTTATCATTGGTGAAAATAATTATTAATTGTTAACATTGTATATTTTCTTTTCAAATGTGACCCAGGCTAGATAAAATATAAAGGAAAACCGAGTATAACGATATAGTAGGTATATAGCCAAAAACATTTAACCAACAAATCCACATTATTGCTACAAGCGCGTAAATTCTGAAAAATCTATACCTAAAGAGAAAGAAAATTCACTTCTTAGTTTGACGCAGTCGTCTGGGTTTCGAGACGTTAAACAAGAGATAAATCATAAAGCGCTCGCGGTAGGTGCGCGGTACACACATAGTTATATTTATATATATATATGAGCAGGTCGAGTTATACGCGTTTTAGAATCACCGGTTCCTGCATTTTCTTTTCGCAAGAGTCACGTCGAAAAAGACACTTCTCCGACATTTAATTATGATTTACAGTGCCGCTTTCTTACTATATATAATATACACATACGCGCACATACACACACACACACACACACACACACACACACACGGTTCACGTAAAATTTTGCGATATTTTAATGCAGTAGCCAGTTACGAGAGAAATATAAAAAAACGAAAACTAGAACGAAAGAAATTTATGTACGAAAAGATGTAGGTTGCATATACATGCAGGTAAACAATAATTCATAGAAACTTGATGTGTCATATACACGTCATTTGCGCCACGATAACGCGTACACGTTCAATGTAAAAATATTTTTCATTTCGTAGTATTGTACGTATAGATATACACGTACGTGAAGGTACTTCATCAGTAGAGTTTGATTGAATTTTAATTAGCGATTTTATCAGGTGCATTCAATGATTCGGATTTATTAAACCTCCTCGGCTATTATAAAACTGTTGAGAATATTGTCCAAGTGATTCTATACCATTTGCTATTGACGTATAATTAATACGAATATATTATATACACGGATTTTGCGAATTAATGTGGAAGGGACTTATATAACAATTGACGGGTTTAATCAACGTGTATTTCAATATACGTTGTAATCGATAATACATCTATATATATACATACATATATATTTGTTTTTTTTTAATTCCTTTCAATTCAAATGGTAATTCACATGGGAATGTATTTTCAACAAGTGCTTTCTTCACCAAGACATCGTATATGACCTCCGTCGCTGATTAGCACCGATTTGGGAGCATAAAAAGAGCGACGTTAAAGTTATACGGTCAAGTAATAATGAATCGTATAATACCATCTCGGAAAAATTATAGCATATTTGACTTTGTTTTTTTTTTTCTACAATGGGTGACTATATACGCGAAGGAATAAGTTGTCCGAGTCATAGATTTCACCTATGATATATGTGACGTATACAATCGTTGATTTTTTTTTCTTTTTTATAAGTGAAACAAAACGTGCATGTCCTGATTTCTCGATGAAAGATACTGGCTAATACAATCGACATGTTACACCTTGTTACAAAACGAGGATTAAAACAGTAATTAAGTTTTCATTTATTTAACATACTGTAAAGTAAAATGTTTCATTTTTTTCTTGTTTCTTTCATGTACTGTTTATATTTGCAAGCATACATTGTGTGCGTAGAAAATACGAAAGGATTTTTATTTTATAAGAGAATATCCTACCGTCCGTCACATCGTTTGAACTTTAACCGACAGCCTCCTGGTCTTTCTCTCGCGTTAACTCAAACCTGATTTAAAAACGAGCTTTGACGATATTTTCTTTTTGCACATGCTGCCTTGGTGTCATCGATCCTCGAAGCAGTTGCATCGAGAATTTATGTACCCGGGGGGGATATATATGTGCGATGAAAGGTGTCACTTTGGTCAAGAATGTCTCGATTTAACTCGAAGTATCGGGATGTTTTATTCGATTGCCTATATACTTACTCAACCGATATTCAAGCTTAAATTTCATTTTTTTATAGTTATACTTGTCTTTATACATATATCGATGATTGACATTTTCCTTTTATAAATATTTATATTCGAATATATGATTGAATTTTCGATCGGTTACACAAATCGATAAATAAATAAAACGTTACGATTCGTTTAAATGTATTATTTTGCTCGGTTTTTAATAAATAGAAAATATATGTATATTATATTCAAAAAATTCGACTCGAGAATTATATATTAAGTACAGTAAAATTCTGAGTTATTTTAAATCCATTGTCGATAAGTAACAGTTCGCGTGACTTTTTTTTCATTGCAATTTAATCATCGTAAAGCGTGTTGAACAAACGCACAAGTGCGATAGACAAAGGTCTATTCACCGCAAAATATATTTTTATGAAATTAAGATACAACATTATTGTTCGATCAATGAAAATGTACGTTATACACAGTGTGTGTCGCACGTACATACGCATCGAGTATATACTGGGACTGTTGCACGTGTACTCAACTTCCATCATCGTAAAAGTCGAAATATTGATAAATTACAGTGAAAAATTTAATTATCAGTTCGAATCCACCCACAGCTGTAACAACAATTCTCATTATTGTATATACATTTCAACCCCGAGTTTTCGTACACATACATGCAATATATATATACACCACCTGGACAATAAGAAGAAAATAAATGCAGAATCACCGAGTCAAAGAAATTCACCTTTTCTCCTCTGGTAAATAAAAGAGAGAAAGAGAGAGAGAGAGAGAGAGAGAAAGAGAGAGAGAGAGGGGGGGGGGGGAGGGGGCGGAGAAAAAAAAATTCTCGATGCCGATATCGTGGGTGTCGGTCCCACGCGTCTAGGTGAGGCTATACCCACCTCTCTCCTTAATTCTTACCGATCGTCGCACTTCTCGAGGACCCGCTTATTACGTATAAGGTAGGTAGAAATACAGACATAGAGAGAACGAGAGAGACAGAGACAGAGCCAGAGAGGAAGGGAGGGCGGAATGGAGAGAGAGAATGATTGTAAAATAAGGAGAAAGAGAGAAATAACCAAGGGTAGAAAGTGAGGGAAGATCGGACCGTAATTGAAAGTTGTTATTATCGAGTCGAGGCATTGGATATGGGTTTTGACGTGAGATATCGCGCGCACACACACACACACACACACACACACGTTCACGTATATGCGTGCACCTCCATTTGCATTATGCTTACTCGCACATGAGATTTTCGTTTAATGAGATCGACGTACACTTTTTACCGGTATAAAATGAATATAATGTAAGTGTTCAATCTTTACACGTTACTTTAAAGAGGTTTTGGCTTACAAAACTACCGACCTTATATACGCATTTCCTTTTTCTCTCTTCACACACAATTATTATGAAAAGTTCATAAATTCATTTTATTATTTGTTTATTTAACTTAACTCGAGATACAGTATCGTTCTTTTTTTCCATTTTTGTTTTGTTTTTCGTACATTTTAACGAGTGGTATACTCACTCGCGGAGACGTAAAACGGCAACGTATTTAAGTAACGGACTCGCGAAACATTCTCTTTGGTTTAATGGAATGTGCACTACATATAAGATTTCGGGTAATGTTAGAAATTAATACCCGTTGTAAAAGGTGTCGCGTATTTTGCAAATATATATATAATTAAAAAGAAAATTTTGAATTTTTACGAACGATTAATTAACGCCTACATATATGCAATTAAAATTAATTGAATTATTACACGTACACTGAGTAGAAGAATTTATTTACAATTAAGATATATGTTAACTGTTAACAAATATTATTTTGAATATGGCCAAATAAGAAAATTATAACCATGAATGTACGACTATTATAATAAACCATATAGGTTATGTTGTGGTAAATAGCCGTTTGTTAACAGTTAACATCGTCAAATTTGATGCGAATATGAAGAAGTGTAATCAATACTAAATGTTGTTCTTCAGAAAAATGTAAGTTGATTTGAAATGTGCGCGATAATAAAAAGTATTTTAATAAACTATAATTAATACTAGCTAAAATCCTCACTCGCTCACGCTCGCTCGCTAAAAAATCATTATATAATAGATAATATTAATTTAAACAAAAAATATTTTATTATTTAACTACATTCAAATATTATTTATTAAATTGTACCCATATAGATTTATTATCATATGTATAATAATTAATGAATTTATTATTATTATACGATGAATTAAAATGATAATATTAAAAAAATAGAAATTATCTATTGTAACGGGGTACGGATTGAATATAAGGAATAAAAAAATCAACGAAGGTATCGGGGCGCGAACCCACGATCCCGGGAGCGCGAGGCAGAAGCCTCACCACTGCGCTACCATTCGCAATTATCCCGGCTAGTCGACTTGGTCTTATCGACGAACGTCGCCGATAATTCAGGGACCTAACCTGCGCCGACACTCGAAATCCGTACCCGTTATACTATAAAAATAATTATTTTTGTATGAAATAGAGTTTAATTATTATTGCAATAGCACTTTTCATAAAGGAATTATTATTGATTTTTTATTGTCATGTGATATGTATACATCCTTTGCAAATAATTGTTTTATTTATTTAGCAGTACTTATTAATTTGTGTGTTATTGGTAATTTGGTAATAGCACTTTTTATACACTGAGAAAAATATTATAATAAATATTAAAATAATCTATATTAAAAATTACTATATTGTATAGGAAAAGTGTGACATCTCAGCAATATAATAATTTTTGCTATGTTATATAGTAAAATTTAGATATAATATCTTTTAATATCCAATATCGTAATTTTTGATATTCAATATAGTAATTTTTATTATATAAGTCAGCAAATTTTATTATTCAATCTGGTATTTTTTAAATGCGAATTTAAGGAAGTGTAAAATGAATTATATTTTGTTTTTAATTAATTCGAAATAGAATGTATATATTGGGGGAATTCCTTTTGTCAATTAAGTACTACAGAAACATTTAATATTTGGAGATTTAATTATATACTATTCTTACGCAGATGATCGCAATTTTTATTCACTCGCATATATTTATTCATTACGCTTATTAGTCACAAACTTAAATATTATTTCAATCACTATCATTGCAATAAGCTGAACGGAAGATACATTTTCGCATAATAACTAAATATCTTGTTGTTTCTTATATATAATTGACACATTTTTGAGCATTTGCGAGAAGAACTGGAAAAATAGAAAATTTTATACACGCCACCTATTGGACGAATGGAGTAATTAGAATAGCCTTAAATTAAAAAGTCGTCTCAAAACAATTAAATACTGAAAAAGAAATGAACATATACGCGAATATAAAATATTTCTACAATACTTATTATACAAATTTTAATATATGTAGTATATACATTTCACTATATATGATGTAAGAACTTTTGTTATTTTGATATTAAAATTTGCTATTTACGTAAGATTGATTATAACATTACATATTAAATATTGTAAAACTTTATTTTATAAATTTTATAAAATAAAAAAATATAGTATAAATATTTTAATAATTTTTGTCTATATATATAACTAATTTATATAAAAACTCAACCAAATAATTAAATATTGATCATACATATATAATTATAATTTATTTATATATTAGGTAGTTTATGTTATTATGTATTATGGTATTTATAGTATTTATGGTATTTATAGTATTTATGGTATTTATGTTATTTATATTATTTTATTACTATTTATTATTATTTTTATTATTATCTACTGGAATGCACATTACGAAATTAAAAAAAAAATTAATTTCTTCCTGTAGATGATGTCCAGGTCATTACTATTACTTCCAGGTCATCGCGGCATCATCTACTGAAAAGCTCATAACAAAATTAAAAAAAAAAATTAATTTCTTCCTGTAGATAATGTCCAGTCCTTCATGTTACCTTCAGTTATAAGTGATCGAGATAAACAAATAAATAATCGTTTTAAATAATCGAGGTTAAACCATTTAAAAAAGTAATTAAACACCTATAAAAAAGTTAAACACTATTACTAATTAATCCGTGCGGTTCCGCGATCACTTTCATTAAATAAAATTCATTTTTTCGAAAATCCAAGAGAGATATAAGAAGACTTAAAAAATATAAAGTCTGCCTGTACGGACGTACGGACGTACGGACGTACGCTCAGACTTAAACTTTAAAACCATTAAAAAATTAATTAAATACCTATAAAAAAGTCAAACACTATGTCTAATTATTCCTTTGGGTGCCGGGATCATATTGAATTAAAAAAAAATTAATTTTTACAAACTATTTAAAAAATGTAACATAATTTATACTTAAATCGTCATTTTGACAGTATAAAGTTTTAATATAATGAGGATGTGGATGTGGATTTTATTATTAGGCAACTATTAAATAAACATCGACGTTGAAAATATATCAGTATTATTGGTAATAATTAATTTTATTATTATTAAGAATTATATATATATATATATGGGTGGTTCTCTGTGACATCGAAGATGAAAAAAATAAATATTGCTATAACTGTGGGAATATGTTTTAGAGGTATCCAGTAGTTCTCCTGAATTTTTTCAGATTTTTTCTGGGCCATAAGTTTAAGTTACAGAGAGTCAAAGTTGACATTTTAGCACTTTTTTGCATTATATGCCCATTTTCATGAATTTTTAGCTCCCAGGGGATGCATTTTTCACTAAAAACATAAGTATGACTTTTTTTGTAAAATTTTCCGAACTTTTCATTAAAAATACTTTTAAAGACATAAATGTATGCTGTCACACTCTTGTAAGCCATTTAAACCTTAAATAGTCAAAATCAGCAATTCTGCTCCGGACTCTGGTAACCTAATACTGTCTAAAAGATGTCTTTTTATAGTCAGAAACTGCCTAAAAATTTCCAGAGTGGGTCTAAATCATTAAGATCACTTTTGGTCAAAATATCCGGGAAAAGTGCCCGAAATATTAATAGAAATATATATTTGTTGCCTTATAACGATGAATCTAGTAGCATAATCATTGCAAAAAAATAAAGGAATACATTAGTAAGTCAAAATTAACACATATATGAAGCGTTTAACCAACGGTGGTGCAAGTATTATTTTATTATTTAAAAGAATAAAAAAGAAATGTCCATTTTATTAGTGTTGCAGAAATTAATTTTGCACAAATTAATATCATTAGAATATTATTTATTTATTACTGTAAAACATGTGAGGGCCAGAAATGAAAAATAATAGTGTAAGATACTTTTCATATAAAAAAATCTGTATTCAGATTGGTAGAAATTTTTGCATGGTTCAAAATACTTGTCGATTACAGTTTGATTCCAGTGCTTTCAAATGCAGAAACTTTTTACGAAGTTTAAGTAATATATATAAAAATGTTTATATAAAATATAAATTTATGGTACCATTCAAAATACTTGTCGATTTCAGTTTGATTTCAATTCTTTCAATTGCAGAAATTTTTTATACGAAATTTTCGTAATATTTATAAAAATGTTTCATTAAAATTCAAAGAAATAGATAAAATAAGGTAGTTAGAAATTAAAATTATTTATTTATCAGATAACAATGTCAGATTGAATTGCAGAATTTATTTATCAGATAACAATTTTCAAAGTTTGATTAGAATAGCACAATACTTGCGGGTTTTGACACCTTCTTGGAAGGTGTTTTCGAATTGAATACTTTCAATAATTAACTTCATTTAATACAAATCCCTCTATTATTCCGAACTCTCGACTCGTGAGTCAAGCGCCACCACGCGACCAAACCCTTTAATTACGAATTCTACATTGCAGAGTTGTTAACTGTTAAAAAATCATTTGTCTGACTAGTATATTTACTTTCAACGAAATACTAATTTGTTACTTTTAAATATATATCAAATTTCTACACACAAAATTTCTGTTAAATAGTTTTTAGTTTAAAATTTTGGTAGTTTCCGCGTACACCTTTTTACAGGTTTTTACGTATCCCCTACACCTTTATTCCATTTCCAATTTTACCCCCTCTTTACCCCACCTTCTCGCATTCGCCCGGGGTTATGCCCGTGGAGAGAGGGAAAACCTGTGGCCAAACCCGTTGGGATAAATGCCATTTAGGAAAACCTCCTCCGAGAAGGGCGGTGTATTCGAGAACAATTCTGTTTGGGTGGCAAGGTCACATTGCGTAGACTTTAACACCGAAACCGAATGTCTCACACCTCCCGCTCACGTTGTGGAATATGAAAAAACACCTAACCGATCATTTAAGCTAAGCCCGAGAACGGTCATCCATCCAAGTGCCAACCGCGCTCGGTGCTGCTTAACTTTCATGACCGGCCGAGGTGCGTTTCCGCCACTCCGCCACCGTGTCGGTCAAATTTCTGTTAAATATTAAAACGTTACAATAATTATAAATATGTTGTATGCTTTATGTTTCAAATAAATATATTTATTAACAGTAAATAAATTCTTCTCTCAGTGTACATATACGAACAGTGTTGTCTGCTCGATCGAACATTTCGAACAATCGAGGGAAAGAAAATCATTGTTCCATTTGTACAATTTTATCATCACCGATAAACATCCGACATTCCGACGTTTTCTTCTCACCCCCCGATAAGATGTATATAAATATATTTTATTGGCGCGAAAGAAAAAGGAGTTCTGGTTCAACATCACGGATTAATATCTGGAAAAAAGTGTAAACGGACGAAGAGTAACTCGACGTGTGTAAGATAAGCCACAGGTTACAAATAAAAAAGGAAACGGCCGCGTAGGTGACAGATACAGCAGTAGAAGAAGAAGAAGAAAAAGAAGAAGAAGAAGAAGAAGAAGAAGAAGAAGAAGAAGAAGAAGAAGAAGAAGAAGAAGAAGAAGAAGAAGAAGAACAAGGGGGAGAAGAATAAGGTGGAGGTGTTGAAACGAGAATTAACGCATGCCTTTCCCCGAAAATATGTAATACTCTCGATCCGTATGCCAATTTACCTACAGCGCTCTCAAGGCATTTATATACGTTAGCCACAAGCCCAACGGCATTCCGAGATGATCATTGACGAGTTTCGAGCTGATTCGAGATCCTCAAAGCGGCTGAACAAACAAATGAGATGATTCTGCCTTTCAAACATCATACCGTACAGTCTTTTGTGGTTACTGCACTTATTTCGGTACGAGCTAATGCTCTTCCACCTTCTACCTATTCTCTTCTTTATTTTATTTTTCTCCTCGAGGATGGATGTACCTTCGTGCTTCAACTTTTTCTTTTTTACTTTTCTCGTATACGTGGATGAATTCTGTTTGTATATTTATTTATTTATTTGTTTATTTATTTTTATTTATTTATTTACCGTAAGTTTGGGTCAAATAATATTTATGGAGGTAAAGTGAGTTTCTTGTAAAAAATATATAAATCAAAAATTTTAAAATTATACTCAATGCACGGGAAATAGTCTGTAGAGATTAATTAAAACTAGGTGTTTATATAAAAAAATTAAGTTCTTTTATAACAGTTGTACAGCGTACTTAAATATAGAATAATTATAATACTATTTTCAACTATTCATAATATATAGTTATTATATTATTTTTTATCCAAATTTGTTACTAGAGCTGAAATTTTTTAATAAATTAAAATTTTTTAATGACATAGTTAACAAAACAGTCTTTGAAACTTATCGATCTTTTAAATTTTGGAACATTTTTAGGTATTTCCGATATTACGCTCAATTTTAAGGGTGTCTTTATTTTACATCCTGACAATAATGCACGACTGATTCAAGAGTGAATAATTAAAAAATATTAAGTGGATTCTCGTTGTTTTCCGTTAATATTATTTTTATTTGCAATTTTTAAGTACGATCATTGCACGAGAGGATTTTATATATATTTTTACCATCGCGAAAAATGTAACACCATAAATAATTGTTTATTCATGAGTAAAAACTTATTTTGTCATGTAAACAAGTCATAAACGTTTTTGAAAATGTATGTACCTGTGTATGTGATCAAGTAGTTAATCAAATAATTCAGCGAATTTTTACCGATTTGGCTGAAATTTATTTTTATGGTGACTTTTAAATACTTAATCGTTTCTTTTCATTAACCCTTCGAGTCATGCTTTTTTCTACTGCATATTTTGACCTGAAAATTTTTTTTCTACTGCATATTTTGTCCTGAAATTTTGTACTAGCGGGTTTTTGGGGTCGCTGATCACGAATCTAAGGTTATATTTTCTTCTTTTTCTCCCAAAAAAAAATATAAAAAATAAAAAAACAAAAAAAATAAAAAAAAAATAAACAAAAAATACGAAAGAAAAGCAAAAACAAATTAACTAGAAACTATCCACGTCCACGTCGTTAGTTCTGGGTAATGCTGAGTAATAGTTCATTTTCTGCCATTTCCATTTTTTTCAAATTTAACCTTAGATTCGTAACCCCGAAAATCCATATTGGATTTACGTTGAATTTTACAAAGCTAATAGTAGTTTTGTAATCAATGGCCCCAAAACCCCCCAAATACGAATATTTAGACTAAAATATGCAGTAAAATAAAGTTTAATTGGTTTGTCGAAATGATTAATTCAATTTCACACATTTTTCCACAATCTTCGATCTGCCATTTTGAATTTAAAATTTTAACCTCAGATTTATGTTCAGCGACCTCAAAAACCCCCGAGTACAAAATATACAGTACCACTGTGGCTCAAAGGGTTAAATGAATTACAACGTTCGTGCCTAAAGTGTAATAGCGTAGTATTTACGGATTTAGGCCCCTTTATAGTTAGAATGTAAGACTGAAAAAATAGTAAGATATCAATGTATTTTTTATACAAGCTCCATCTCCAGCAATAGTTCTATAATTTATTAAACTACGCTAAAATTAAAATTAATGTATTCCATAAAATGTTTGTTTAAATAAATGCAAGCAGATATATTATTTGAATAACAAAAAAAAATTTTTTTAGAGTATTATATTATAATTCATACCTCTCTTTAATTTAACAATCGCAAATACTAAACGTTTACTTCTTATATTTGTATACTGTACTGTATTTATATTCACGTCGTTTAATATTACAAACAAAATAAATTTCCAAATACTTACAACTATCGAGGTCTCTGCGTTTGCCTATTATATTTATGCGTGTTTATTCAATATTAAATAACGTAGATGCATGATCACCGTAATTGACCAAATTTATATGTACACGCGGCTGATAGAAATCGTATTTCATTAAATAAGTATTAAATAGATTGTTTGAATAGAATGTCCAAAAAATAGGCGAAAAATGTGTCCATTTCTCCTATCAGTGTAACGCTTTTCTTTCATTTTATTAATGTAAAATCTTATTTTTTTGCAATTTTGAGCATGTAAATATAGATTAAAGTTGAATCTACTTATGTACTATTAATGTGTATTAAAAATGAAAAAGTGAAAAATCTAATAAAAATCACGTTTATCTTCGTAAATACTGGGAATACAACAGAAATTAGTTGTAAATCAGACGAAAACGTTAAAAACCCATCCGAATCTATAGGAATTTAGAAGTTTACTGTTCGTAGAAAAGGGGGCACATTATTTGAATGTTTTGAGGTTGTGGTCATTCTATTAAGTGTCAATAAAATGGAAGAAAAAGCGTTTCATCACAAGGTACTTACTACCAATTTTTAATTCCTAGTTTTAGTTTTAACTTTCTACCAGGAGGTATTTGTACAAATATGTAAAGAAAAAATGTTGAGAAAAAGAGAAGAAATGTTCGGCATATTTTTAATCACCCCCTCGAGAAGAAAGGAAAAAAAACAGATAAACGAAAAAGAAAAACACACGAATTAAATGGTTATAAACTTGTAATGAAGTTACGACGACAACCGATACAACCATCTTAATTCGCATATCTTACAAGATATCGACGTATTTTATCTTACGCGTCTCATTATATATACCAGAAGCAAGGGGAATTCGCCGAAAATAAATCGAAGAAAAAAAAAGAAAAACGAAAATTAAAAAGGAGAAGTAAATGTAAAAAAGCCCTTTAAATAAGCTAGAGGGTAAAATCGTGAAATTCCGTACGTCGAACTCGTCGAACTGGAATTCCTCGAGGCGAAATGCGTCGCCCGCAACAAACGCGAAATGTATGCAGATTTCTCGTATATAGAAGGATGTCCTCCAAGTTGGCGTGTGAGATTATGCCACCAAGTTGGCCACTCGAGTTTTCGGCTTCATGCACTGCGAATCGTGTCACCTTCTGCTACACCGTACATACACGCTCACACACACGCACACACACGCACACACGCGCATATGGCTTATAGTTATTATTAACGATGTCTTTATTTTACATCCTGACAATAATGCACGACTGATTCAAGAGTGAATAATTAAAAAATATTAAGTGGATTCTCGTTGTTTTCCGTTAATATTATTTTTATTTGCAATTTTTAAGTACGATCATTGCACGAGAGGATTTTATATATATTTTTACCATCGCGAAAAATGTAACACCATAAATAATTGTTTATTCATGAGTAAAAACTTATTTTGTCATGTAAACAAGTCATAAACGTTTTTGAAAATGTATGTACCTGTGTATGTGATCAAGTAGTTAATCAAATAATTCAGCGAATTTTTTACCGATTTGGCTGAAATTTATTTTTATGGTGACTTTTAAATACTTAATCGTTTCTTTTCATTAACCCTTCGAGTCATGCTTTTTTCTACTGCATATTTTGACCTGAAAATTTTTTTTCTACTGCATATTTTGTCCTGAAATTTTGTACTAGCGGGTTTTTGGGGTCGCTGATCACGAATCTAAGGTTATATTTTCTTCTTTTTCTCCCAAAAAAAATATAAAAAATAAAAAAACAAAAAAAATAAAAAAAAAATAAACAAAAAATACGAAAGAAAAGCAAAAACAAATTAACTAGAAACTATCCACGTCCACGTCGTTAGTTCTGGGTAATGCTGAGTAATAGTTCATTTTCTGCCATTTCCATTTTTTTCAAATTTAACCTTAGATTCGTAACCCCGAAAATCCATATTGGATTTACGTTGAATTTTACAAAGCTAATAGTAGTTTTGTAATCAATGGCCCCAAAACCCCCCAAATACGAATATTTAGACTAAAATATGCAGTAAAATAAAGTTTAATTGGTTTGTCGAAATGATTAATTCAATTTCACACATTTTTCCACAATCTTCGATCTGCCATTTTGAATTTAAAATTTTAACCTCAGATTTATGTTCAGCGACCTCAAAAACCCCCGAGTACAAAATATACAGTACCACTGTGGCTCAAAGGGTTAAATGAATTACAACGTTCGTGCCTAAAGTGTAATAGCGTAGTATTTACGGATTTAGGCCCCTTTATAGTTAGAATGTAAGACTGAAAAAATAGTAAGATATCAATGTATTTTTTATACAAGCTCCATCTCCAGCAATAGTTCTATAATTTATTAAACTACGCTAAAATTAAAATTAATGTATTCCATAAAATGTTTGTTTAAATAAATGCAAGCAGATATATTTATTTGAATAACAAAAAAAAATTTTTTTAGAGTATTATATTATAATTCATACCTCTCTTTAATTTAACAATCGCAAATACTAAACGTTTACTTCTTATATTTGTATACTGTACTGTATTTATATTCACGTCGTTTAATATTACAAACAAAATAAATTTCCAAATACTTACAACTATCGAGTCTCTGCGTTTGCCTATTATATTTATGCGTGTTTATTCAATATTAAATAACGTAGATGCATGATCACCGTAATTGACCAAATTTATATGTACACGCGGCTGATAGAAATCGTATTTCATTAAATAAGTATTAAATAGATTGTTTGAATAGAATGTCCAAAAAATAGGCGAAAAATGTGTCCATTTCTCCTATCAGTGTAACGCTTTTTCTTTCATTTTATTAATGTAAAATCTTATTTTTTTGCAATTTTTGAGCATGTAAATATAGATTAAAGTTGAATCTACTTATGTACTATTAATGTGTATTAAAAATGAAAAAGTGAAAAATCTAATAAAATCACGTTTATCTTCGTAAATACTGGGAATACAACAGAAATTAGTTGTAAATCAGACGAAAACGTTAAAAACCCATCCGAATCTATAGGAATTTAGAAGTTTACTGTTCGTAGAAAAGGGGGCACATTATTTGAATGTTTTGAGGTTGTGGTCATTCTATTAAGTGTCAATAAAATGGAAGAAAAAGCGTTTCATCACAAGGTACTTACTACCAATTTTTAATTCCTAGTTTTTAGTTTTAACTTTCTACCAGGAGGTATTTGTACAAATATGTAAAGAAAAAATGTTGAGAAAAAGAGAAGAAATGTTCGGCATATTTTTAATCACCCCCTCGAGAAGAAAGGAAAAAAAACAGATAAACGAAAAAGAAAAACACACGAATTAAATGGTTATAAACTTGTAATGAAGTTACGACGACAACCGATACAACCATCTTAATTCGCATATCTTACAAGATATCGACGTATTTTTATCTTACGCGTCTCATTATATATACCAGAAGCAAGGGGAATTCGCCGAAAATAAATCGAAGAAAAAAAAAGAAAAACGAAAATTAAAAAGGAGAAGTAAATGTAAAAAAGCCCTTTAAATAAGCTAGAGGGTAAAATCGTGAAATTCCGTACGTCGAACTCGTCGAACTGGAATTCCTCGAGGCGAAATGCGTCGCCCGCAACAAACGCGAAATGTATGCAGATTTCTCGTATATAGAAGGATGTCCTCCAAGTTGGCGTGTGAGATTATGCCACCAAGTTGGCCACTCGAGTTTTCGGCTTCATGCACTGCGAATCGTGTCACCTTCTGCTACACCGTACATACACGCTCACACACACGCACACACACGCACACACGCGCATATGGCTTATAGTTATTATTAACGATTCATGTATATCCTAGAAAACCCTTGTTTTTGACACACAACGTCCGTTTCACTTATGTATATTCGTATATATCTAATTACCGTCAATTTATCGGGTTATTTAATTTGTATAGATTTCGCGTTGCGATACGCAAGCCGCACCGCTAGGTTATAAAATTTCGTGTAAATTTTTTTTTCTCTCTTTTTAGCATCGGTTGTGATAATAAATAAGTACACAATTATTTTGCGCAGGTATGTAAGTATATATGTACTGAAATATTGAAAAGAAAAAATAAGAAGAGCGGCTGATAGAACGATAAAGATATTGCTTAAAATTCTTAACTCACACACACATACACCCATGTATATATATAAACGTAGATAATAATACTATATAAGGTACTCTAATATCTCGATGAATATAAAGACGAGCGGCGTCTCTTTCATCATCAACACCATGACAAATGTGATATTCATACCTCCCGGCTATATATATACGTCTCCTTATTTTCTTCGTTATTTTACATAAAAAAATTCATCAAAGAATATGTATAACCAATACACGATGCATCTCAGAATATTTAATTCGCAAGTTGTATATATATATATGGGCTATTTCACGTCAAGTGGTACGATGAAAATTTTAAATCGCTCCAAAATTTGAGAACAGGCTGGAAATATCTTCCAGAAGATAGAAAAAAAATTTTAAATGTTAAAAATCATTTGCCTAAGAGTTATTCCACCATGAAAAATGGAAATTTGTCAATTTTTTAGAAAAATGGCTATTTTTAAAGCCATTTATCTCAAAATCTATTGATTTTTTCGACAAAAGATTACAAACAACTTTTGTTCAAAATAATCTTTAGATCGTATCTACCTGGGTTACATTTATTAATTTTAAAATCTCGAAGAGATAGGGCACTCGAAAATATTTAATATCAAAAAAAGGTGACAAAAACACCGCTCAAAAGATCACATTTTTCGAGAGCTTTCGAATGGCGGTAGTTAGATTATTTACCCAAGACCGCTGGTGTAAGTTATGCTTCATAAACCTCATAAAATCACTAATTTTCATGTATTTTAGGGCAAGTTGGTGAGTTTATAATTAATGGATCAAATAAAATGCTTAGTCCACCGTTTGCTCTGCCCCTGATCTTATTTTTTACTGCAGGAACTTCAAAAACTTTATAATCACGGAATGCAGTTGTAATGTCTTAAAGTTCTCACATAGCCAAAACTCTATGAAACTAAAAATAGGGCAGTTCTTAAAATTATTATTAACTTCATCAGATAAAAGAGTGCAAAGATTTTTAAAATCATTAACATTCCAAAAAACCAAATTAATAAAATCGCACTTATTAATTAGTTGACATATATTTGAAATTATCATTAATTGAAATTATCATTAATAGTAGTAATACTAGAATCAATATTAAACATAAAATTATAAGTAGTAAGTAAAACGTCTTGTGAAGTTAATTCGCCTGAGTTGAGATGCGTCGCCCGCAACAAACGCGAAATGTATGCAGATTTCTCGTATATAGAAGGATGTCCTCCAAGTTGGCGTGTGAGATTATGCCACCAAGTTGGCCACTCGAGTTTTCGGCTTCATGCACTGCGAATCGTGTCACCTTCTGCTACACCGTACATACACGCTCACACACACGCACACACACGCACACACGCGCATATGGCTTATAGTTATTATTAACGATTCATGTATATCCTAGAAAACCCTTGTTTTTGACACACAACGTCCGTTTCACTTATGTATATTCGTATATATCTAATTACCGTCAATTTATCGGGTTATTTAATTTGTATAGATTTCGCGTTGCGATACGCAAGCCGCACCGCTAGGTTATAAAATTTCGTGTAAATTTTTTTTCTCTCTTTTTAGCATCGGTTGTGATAATAATAAGTACACAATTATTTTGCGCAGGTATGTAAGTATATATGTACTGAAATATTGAAAAGAAAAAATAAGAAGAGCGGCTGATAGAACGATAAAGATATTGCTTAAAATTCTTAACTCACACACACATACACCCATGTATATATATAAACGTAGATAATAATACTATATAAGGTACTCTAATATCTCGATGAATATAAAGACGAGCGGCGTCTCTTTCATCATCAACACCATGACAAATGTGATATTCATACCTCCCGGCTATATATATACGTCTCCTTATTTTCTTCGTTATTTTACATAAAAAAATTCATCAAAGAATATGTATAACCAATACACGATGCATCTCAGAATATTTAATTCGCAAGTTGTATATATATATGGGCTATTTCACGTCAAGTGGTACGATGAAAATTTTAAATCGCTCCAAAATTTGAGAACAGGCTGGAAATATCTTCCAGAAGATAGAAAAAAAATTTTAAATGTTAAAAATCATTTGCCTAAGAGTTATTCCACCATGAAAAATGGAAATTTGTCAATTTTTTAGAAAAATGGCTATTTTTAAAGCCATTTATCTCAAAATCTATTGATTTTTTCGACAAAAGATTACAAACAACTTTTGTTCAAAATAATCTTTAGATCGTATCTACCTGGGTTACATTTATTAATTTTAAAATCTCGAAGAGATAGGGCACTCGAAAATATTTAATATCAAAAAAAGGTGACAAAAACACCGCTCAAAAGATCACATTTTTCGAGAGCTTTCGAATGGCGGTAGTTAGATTATTTACCCAAGACCGCTGGTGTAAGTTATGCTTCATAAACCTCATAAAATCACTAATTTTCATGTATTTTAGGGCAAGTTGGTGAGTTTATAATTAATGGATCAAATAAAATGCTTAGTCCACCGTTTGCTCTGCCCCTGATCTTATTTTTTACTGCAGGAACTTCAAAAACTTTATAATCACGGAATGCAGTTGTAATGTCTTAAAGTTCTCACATAGCCAAAACTCTATGAAACTAAAAATAGGGCAGTTCTTAAAATTATTATTAACTTCATCAGATAAAAGAGTGCAAAGATTTTTAAAATCATTAACATTCCAAAAAACCAAATTAATAAAATCGCACTTATTAATTAGTTGACATATATTTGAAATTATCATTAATTGAAATTATCATTAATAGTAGTAATACTAGAATCAATATTAAACATAAAATTATAAGTAGTAAGTAAAACGTCTTGTGAAGTTAATTCGCCTGAGTTGAGATGCCGTGATTCGTTGGTATCATTCTGCGCTTCGAAAGAATAATTGGGTGTCGTATGAGGTTAGGGCGTCACTTGAACGTGTACCGACCGTTTGCGCGCCTAGTTCTCCTATCCAGGGCCTCACAACTCCGTCGATGATTATTTTTTGGTACCCCACCATGACATTTTTTCCCTTTTTCCTTTCTTCTTCTGCAATCCGCGTCAATTTTCTTCATATAGCATGTTCGTTTATAGTACGATCGTTGGAAATATATACGACACTTCCAGTCAGGTCTCGTTTGGTCATTATCTGTAGTTAATCTTCACAGCGTTTAAGTTTGATAATAGTGAGCTGTTGGTTATTAGCGAGTTTTATGGTAAAGGCTTCTAAAATCGTAACGGTTAGATTTAATTTGTTCCTTGAGCAGCGATAAAACTTCGTTTTTTACAATTTTGTTCTGCAAAACGTGCACCTCTTATTATTATATTATTTTTTTCTCATACCTTGCTCTCAATTCCTTCACGGAGAAATAAGTTCATATAAAAACTATTGCATGTTACAGGAAAAATTACTATACTGTTTACGAACGGAAGGACAAACTCGCATTGTATTAAATTTTACAATACAGTATAGTAATTTTTACGGATATGCCATAGAAAGAAAAATTTGTTTTGTAGCTGCTTGCGCGGCCACATTTATTATTATTTTTTTCAAACTTATTTAGAATTTTAATAAATTTAATTTATTTATTTTCTGAAATTAAATAGAATACATTAAACAATGGAAAAAAAGCTGCACCGTCGGACATCGGGATTCGAGCCTGGGGACCCTCTGTGTCAAAGTCGAGCGTGCTACCGCCTGCGCCATTAACACTTTCCCTTGTCTCACTTCGATTCGTCCTTATATGGTACACGCCACTCGAACAATGCGCGAACTTTATTAACATTTATTGCGTTATTCCGTTGTTAATATCCATAAACAAATAAGCCAGTCGATTTATATTTAAAATACGTAAAATTCTATCGAGTCAGATTTGTCAAATGCGTTAATTAATTGTGTAAAAGCACAATATTAAACGACCTAACCTAATTGAGAATCAGCTGATGCCTCGAAAGTTTCCATAAATTTTATTATACTGGATACTAAAATTTTAGTGAACGAATAGCAAATATTAGAGTTACTGCAAATTTTGCTACACTGTACAGTAATTTCAGATCGAATTCTATACCATTTTTTACAAGCAATATATTAATATTCGATGCAATTATACTAAATATAAATAGAAGTATGGTAATATTCCTCACTGATCGAGTTTGTCCCTCCGTTGGTGTAAAATATAGTAATTTTGTATTATAAATTTTTCTCCGTGTTCCTATATGTTCCATAGCGTCTACTCTTTTTAGTAAGGTATCTCTTTTAATTTCCCATTCGTTTTCTCTTGTAGTGAAATCATTATTTATGATTTCCTTCGTTATCGATCTGAAATCTTCAATTTGTTTTTTTACGTCGACCAGGTCTGTGGAATTCACTTTGTCTAGGACTTTGTGTAATACTTGTGTATTTTCCACATCACTTTGTTTAAACATGTCCTTTATAGATCGCGTATTATATACACGAAGTGCATCATTGACTGGTGCACCAACCGGAAGTCTCATATACATATACATGTACGTATATTATTAATTTTTTTATGCATCTCGGTTAATTTGAATTTCCAATCTCTGTCACGTACAGATAAGTGGCCACTATTATTAAGCAAAATTGCGAAAATATTAATTTAATTAATCATTTTTCTCAAAATAAAAACTCACTTTTAATTTTCTAGTTTTTAGGTTACCTTTTTTTCGTCTCTTTTTCTAAATTGGACATTTATTATTAAAAATCTTTATTGAACAATCTTGTGCAACCAAATATATATATATATATATATATATATCTCGAATAAAAGAAGGAACGTACCAGGTATATAATCCGATCGAGAATGTGGACGATTTGGTAGAATGCCGGAAGCGCTTACCCGATCAGTTCTGCACGCTCACAAGCGTCTTGCATACATCCCGTCAATGCGGGCTGATCAATGTTCTCGGCATTGCAAATTAATCAACTCGTTTATCGTATTAATTGCGTTAATTAGGAGGATAATTCAAAGAGGTATGCATAATACGTAATCACCGATCCTTCGTCTTTTATAACAAAATATCATTTTTCCGGGTATATCTCGCACGCGTTTTTTTCGATTATATCAATTAAAAGATCGCGTGAGATATAAGTATGATACGGAAAATTATATAGCATCTGGATTTCTCGTTTAATTATATAACAATTAAGTACAAACGTTGGAGCCGCGGTGGCTCATGGGTAGAGCTCCCGACTCTCACACCGAGGGTCGTGGGTTCGATCCCAGACGTGTACCTCTGAAAATTTTTTTTCATGTGCATTTTTCGAACACCGCGACTCAGTGGCTCGGCGTGTCACTATAATGTGACGCCAGTTCAGGTGCGCGTGCGTTTCGTGCACTTGTCAATTGTCAGTGCATGAGAGGCACGGGCATCTGAACTATAGGGAACGTTAGGGACGCGAAGATGTAAAGAGGATCGCGGTGGTTCCATCGGGAGGACAGGAAACTGTAATTATTAGACTAATTACAGTGACCGATGATATCTTCCGATGGACACAAGCACCACTGTTTCAACTACATGTGCTTTGTTTACAGACACACCGTTCACCTCCGTCGCTGATTAGCCCTGGCAGCATAAATAGAGCGACGTTAAATAACATAAAAAAAAAAAAAAAAAAAAAAGTACAAACGTTAATTTCCATTTATATCGATAGAATTTAATTAAATGAAATTTGTTCGCGATAATCGTTAATCGAGGTATATGCAACATTGACAAAATTAAACGGCCCGTTCCTGCCCGTTCAAATTGCGTATATATGTATATATGTATACTGAAAAACAAGAGAGAAGAAGATTAAAGAAGAAAACAGTAAACGTACGAAATCAACGAAAATTGCCGAAAACGAGTTGTCGTAAAGAACCCGATAACGAGGCTGGACAGCCGCATTGCGCGGGTCTGCATGCATATGTGTATATATATATACATATATAAAAGTGCGGCAAACGTTCAGTAATTATGAAATAGCACATTATACGAGTTCGCCGCGTTTGTAAACAATGCGCGTATACAACAGTGAACGGCCAACACCGAGAAACACGATGTCCAATTACGAAGGATGCGCGGGTGGATTCGCCCTATTAATAACATTCGGATCTCTTTTCGCCTTTACATTTTTTGTTTTATAATATACCTCGCGTGTATATATATATATATATATATATATATATATATATATATATATATCTCCGTAATATTTGCAATCTTTTACGTTCGCATACCTTTGAGAGAAACGTCGAGCGTTCAACCGGCATTTATATATATACTTAATTTAAAATTTAAACGATGTAACGCTAACTGTAAATATATCTATACGGATAAATAACATTTAGTGAAAATTTTTTCGCACATAGATCAGTAGTAACGGCTGAGTAAGCGAAAATAATTCGAGTAAAATACGGGGTGTGATAGTATTAGCGTATGTGATAGTATATATATAGAAGCAGGTGAAAGAAAGAAAAGGTAGAAAATGACAATTTTGGTGGCTGGTATAGGAGCCATTAACATCGTTGTAAAGGATGGAGCAGTGTTGTTGGCTTGGCCGGCAAACCCGTCGGGATTTACATTTAATTTAAAATCGTCGGTGGAGAGAGACCACCTTCGTTTCGCGCTCGCGGAAAGGTTTGCGATCCTCTCCGACCTTTTTAGGGATGAAAACCGTACACGAGAGTGCAAGGTGAGAAAAAATGCGAGACACAGCAATAATAACGCTAGCACGCACGCTTAAAACATTCGCACTTAGACTCCGCGCGGTCCTCAAACATTTTTACGAGCGCTATTCCATTATTTTGATGAATCTCATATGAGGGTGCAATTGGACTCAACTATGATCTATCTCCTTTGAAATCTCGATCGTTAAAATTTCATACCCTCCGAATACATATATATGTAAGCTTAAATTTGTACTTTTCAATTCAGATTTACACTCCCCCTTGTTTCAACGTTATTCCCTTTTTATTTAACAACGGAGTGGGGGTGACCGGCGTTACAAAATAATTCGAAGTTGCCGGCAGCTGTTTTTCATATTGAACGGGATGACGGACACAAATTACAGGAATACAGAAATCTGCACTTTTCATCCTAAAAATTATATCTAAAAAACTAAATATAAAATCTGAACAAAATTCATATGGATATACCTTAAAATGTAAGGAAGGACCTAAGAAAAAATCATTTTTTTATAGTAATCGAGTAAACATTTTATGGTCGGTAATTATTAGTCAAAAAAAGGTATAAACTTTCAACAAAAGTTTATAAGAAATAACCATTTACTGAGTTTGACATCTCCTTGAGGAGAGTGTCATATCTCCGAGAAACGAATCTTTACCAATTTCTAGAATATGTTTACTACGATAAAAAATATAAGGAAAGACAGAGTTATAGACTTTAACGCTCTTTTTTATGATAGATATAAGCAAATAACGTTAAATAATAACAAAAAATTTCGCCAAAAAAGTCCTCAACTTTGATCACTTATAACTCAAAAACTAAACATAGAGATAGATACTTCAACTTAAGTTCAAAAGAAAGCTGAGATTGAGTAAATTGGATTTAAAAAAAACTCAAATATCTTAATTTGGTCGAAACTTATGTAAAACATAAACATAAGAAGACAAATTGGCAAAAAAAATCAGCAAATCTTTTAATTCAAAATAGTTATCAAAATATCGTTAAATTAGTTTTTTTTTATAAATTTCGACTAAATCATGATATTTAAGGTTCTTCTTTTTTTATTCCAATCTAATTGAAATTCTACAGTAAAAATGAATTATTTTTTTTAAATGTAAAATAAATTAATTTTTAACAATGAAAATTGTTAATTCTTTTATTATAATTTACATAATTTACTTAATCGATGTTTCTTAACAGTCAAACTCTGATGAGTTAAATATAAGAAAATTAATATTTCTTTACAGTTAACTATTATATTTCAATCAGTTAATATTTAATAACTAAGGATTATTATTGAAGAAATATATAATTTTATTATAAGTCAATATCAATTTATAATAACGAATCCATCATTTCCAACCATTTGTTTGTCTTAAATATTTTACTCCACTCAAAATAACAAAATCGTGGTTTGGGGACATTATAGCCACGAATTTGCCCAAAGGAGAATGCCCACGAAGAGCATTTAAAATATACCTATATATACGCAAGTATAATGTTAAAAATAAAACTTTAACGATTAATGATGACATTTCCCTTTCTTTCTCCAATATCTTTTTTCTCGAGGGCGAAATATCACTTTCAAAAATAGTAGATAATTTTCCTATACACATGGAAAAAAATCATTTGCCAATGACATATCCATGAAATATTTTATCCGCGAAAGCGAATTACACGTTAATATTGAATAATAAATGTGAGTATAAGCGTGTATATTTAAAAATAATATCTCAAAAGACGAAAAGAAAAGGAGAGGCGTTTAAGTATATACGCGATCCCTTCCGATTTCTCGGAACCTTATATCGCATACACACAACCGCCCACTATACACAGACACACACACGCACACACACACACACACACACACACACACACAGGCCGCTAAGGGTATTTCCGTACGTAAAGCTCCAGGGCCTGACGGAATACCTGGCCTGGCCGTCAAGACAGCGGCGATGAGTGCTCCGGGCTTGTTCCTGGACGCATTCAACGCATGCCTAAGAGAAGGTTGCTTCCCGGCCCAGTGGAAGACGCAGAGGCTGGTACTCCTACCAAAGGGAAACAAACCCCCGGAGGAGCCATCATCTTACCGCCCGCTCTGTCTACTGGATATAGTTGGGAAGCTCCTGGAGCGGGTGATCTGCGCCAGGCTTGCAGAGGCCATCGGTCGGGCCGGAGACCTCTTCGACAACCAGTTCGGCTTCCGAAAGGGTCGATCGACCATGGATGCTGTAGGCAGAGTTGTTGGCATAGCCACAAACGCCATCAATGCTGGTCGGAGTGCAAGGCGGATGTGTGCCATCATCACCTTGGACATCCGGAATGCCTTCAACTCGGCCAGATGGGACGACATCATGCTGTCCCTGCAGCACTTCCAAGTGCCACTCTATCTCAGGGAGGTCACCTCGAGTTACCTGACTGACCGTACTCTGCTCTACGACACCGACGACGGTGTGCACTCCCACAACATCACGGGAGGCGTGCCGCAGGGTTCGGTCATTGGGCCCCTACTCTGGAACGTTGTCTATGACGGCCTGCTTAGGCAGCAACTTCCGGAGGGTGTCTCGATGGTGGCTTTCGCGGACGACGTGGCGCTAGTGGTGGTCGCAAAGAGTGTCGAAGAGATCGAATATCTCGGAGACGTCTCTATAGAAGTGGTCGCCACTTGGTTGAGAGACCACGGACTTAGTCTGGCGGCGGAAAAAAACGGAGGCGGTGCTCATCTCTCGCACAAAAAAGGAGAGGACCGCCACCTTCACGGTAGGTAAAGAACGGATACGGTCGGTGAAAACCTTGAAGTATTTAGGGGTCACACTAGACGCGCGGCTGTCGTTCAAACACCATCTCGCGAACGCGGGCTCAAAGGCGGCAAGGGTGGCGCGTGCGCTGACGGGCATCATGCCCAACATCGGGGGACCCCAGCAACCGCGAAGGTCTCTCCTTGCCTCGGTGGTGAGCTCCGTAATTTTATACGGAGCTCCTATCTGGGCTGATGCCCTGAACAGGCACAAGAGCTTTGGTGCTCCGTGTCAGAGAGCCTGCAGGATAGCTGCGCTAAGGGTGGCCCGGGCGTACCGAACCGTATCTGACATTGCGCTCTCGGTGATCGCGGGGACCGCCCCCTTCGACCTCCTGGCAGCCGAGAGAGCTGAAAGACACCGTGAGGGTGGGCGACGCGTAGAAGAGAATCGCTGCCATAACCGATGGTCATTGCGGACCGTAGAGGAGTGGCAGCGGAGATGGGACTCAGCCAGGGACGGCCGCTGGACCTACCGCATAATCCCGCGGATCCAGGAGTGGGCGAGCAGGAAACACGGCTTCGTCAGTTTCCAGCTTACCCAGGTGCTGACCGGGCACGGATGCTTCCGTAGCTACCTATTTCGTATAGGGGTCTACGGCAGCGCAGAGTGCCCGGCTTGTCCAGGGGTGGACGAAGACGTGGAACACGTCCTCTTATGGTGTCCTCGTTTCAGGGAGGAACGGGACCAGTTTCAAGTCACTTGGAGCGGTCCCCTCACCCCTGAGGGCATCGGGGCGTGCCTGCTTGACTCCCAGGAGGGATGGAACGCGGTAGTGACCCTCTGTACGTCCGTAGTGGACAGGCTGGGTCTCATCAGAAGAGAAGAGGAGACAGGAGTTGCGATAGCAACAGTAGTGGGCTAATCTAGCCGTGCCTTCCCCCGCGAAGTAATGCCTTGCGGCGGTTTCCGCGGGGGAATAAAGGTAAGAAAAGAGGTGGAGTTTTAGTGGGTATGCCTATCGACATCCTTCGGTAGGAGAGTCCCACACACGGGGAGTCTCGCATGGCTCCAGTCATGGTGCATTAAGCATTTCTCCACCTCTTCGGAAAAAAAAAAAAAAAAAAAAAACGCACACACACACACACACACACACACACAAAATCTCTTCGAGTCAATCAAATGTCGAATAATAAAAATCAATGAAGAACTAAACTCAGATCTTCACATCCTCATAATGTTTTAATACAAAAATGAGATTAGTTATCACGAGTCGATAATTTTTTATCTCTTACACTCAGAAAAAAGGAATGTAAGGAGTCGCCAAAAGATTGTCACAATATTGATAATCATTTTTATTACAATTATGTTAAAAACCATATATTTACTGATACAAAATTTTATCGTTCGGTAATATGTATATGTATATAATAATATCGGTCTCTCCGAACTAAATGCTTTACTTTAGAATAAAAGCAGGCCTATCGTATTCTTTGTCCACTATGGTTAGTGGAATTTCCCAGAGCACGGCTTTTTAAAATAATTAAAGGCGTTTCGTCCTCGATCTCCAACTTGGACTCCTCAGTAAGGAACTGGAGATCTTACCTTAGACGCCTGCCGCAAGATGATCTGCGACGCCAGCAAGATGTTCTGCGGCTATATATTTAGAAAATAGACGACGATCTCTCCAACGAGTGTAGAGAGATAGTCGTCTCCCTCTAGTGGTGGGAAAAGCCACCATCCAGAGTGCGACGTGTTAGACCGTGTCGCGAATTATTTGATACAAAACAAATACAAAGAGTTCGCTAGGCCTGCTTTTATTCTAAAGTAAAGTATTTAGTTCGGAGAGACCGATATTATTATATACCAAATATTTACTATTAAACACAACGAGATTTCCGATAAACTAAGAATATCATTAACATTACTAAAAATATGTATAAAAATTTTTAATGCAACATTTTCTTTTCTCAGTGTATTATTAAAACATTCACAATTGTTCGACTGTAGTGTTTAAAAAGAATTTAGTAAATAACGGGAACATTTAGCAAATTTAATCATAACACAGGTTTACTACACGGAGAAAAATGTTCGATTAAAAATTACTATACTATACTCTTTAAGAAAGGGAAGATAAACTGTCAGAATAAGAAAAAATTGTTATAGTACAGTAAAATTTAATAGAAGTTGCTATCAAAAATTAGTATATATATATATATATGGGTAGTTCTCTGTGACATCGAAGATGAAAAAAATAAATATAGCTATAACTGTGGAAATATGTTTTAGAGGTATCCAGTAGTTCTCCTGAATTTTTTCAAATTTTTTCTGGGCCATTATTTTAAGTTACAGAGAGTCAAAGTTGACATTTTAGCACTTTTTTGCATTATATGCCCATTTTCATGAATTTTTAGTTCCCATGACTTTTTTTGTAAAATTTTCTGAATTGTTCATTAAAAATACTTTTAAAGACATAAATGTATGCTGTTACACTCTTGTAAGCCATTTAAACCTTAAATATTGAAAATCAACAATTCTGCTCCGGACTCTGGTAACCTAATACTGTCTAAAAGATGTCTTTTTATAGTCAGAAACTGCCTAAAAATTTCCAGAGTGGGTCTAAATCATTAAGATCACTTATGGTCAAAATATCCGGGAAAAGTGTCCGAAATATTAATAGAAATGTATATTTGTTGCCTTTTAACGATAAATCTATTAGCATGATCATTGCAAACACATTTATGCGCTTACCTTGGAGTGGTAGAAAAGTATCTTTACGTGTTTCAGTATCCATCTAATCTCCTGAAAGCTGCTAAAAATACAAATATTATTATAGAAATGTAAAAAATTAATTTTTAAACATTTATAATGCTGGATTTTTAGTTTTACAACCCTTACAAGAATTATAATACTAATCTGAAGGATTACTATAAATATATAAACATCATTATTACAATAACTGAATATACGTATTTAATACAAAAGATATATAAATAAATCGGATATATAATTATAATGAATAATATGATAACGTGATAGTGACAAGTTTGTGAAATCTAAACAATGTATTGCTGAATAATAATAATAATAATGATGATACTTTTATAGTAATACTTCAGATTAGTATTATAATTATTAAAGTGGTTGTAAAATTGAAAATTCAGCATTATAAATGTTTAAAAATTAATTTTTTACATTTGTATAATTGTATTTTTAGCACCTTCCAGGATATTAGATGGATACTGAAACAAGTGAAGATACTTTTCTACCACTTGTGGCATGAGACTTTTTAAGTGCTGAATAAAAAATGAAGCGGGCGTCGGGTCTTGAACCCGAGCCCCTTCGGATCCGAAGGCGTTCACGCTAACCACTGCGCTACGCCCGCACTGGTCGGTAATGCTGGCATCTATATGACAAGTGGATTAAATCCACCTTGTCACAATCCCCCCCACCAAACCGGCGAGTGTCTGTAAGACATCGAGACGTATTATAGGCTGGGAAGGAGGCTTTGCTTCTGCTCTTTGCTCACTAGAACAATTCCCTCAAATTATTCTAGGAGCGCTGCTGCTGGGGAAGGCTGCTTAGGAAGGGATTAGGGACTATTTACACTATGTACAAGGTTTAAGCAGGTGGGTTTTTTTACGTTGGCGCCATTGTGGCATGAGACTTGAGTGTTTTAAAAAGAATTTAGTAAATAACGGGAACATTTAGCAAATTTAATCATAACACAGGTTTACTACACGGAGAAAAATGTTCGATTAAAAATTACTATACTATACTCTTTAAGCAAGGGAAGATAAAACTGTCAGAATAGAAAAAATTGTTATAGTACAGTAAAATTTAATAGAAGTTGCTATCAAAAATTAGTATATATATATATATGGGTAGTTCTCTGTGACATCGAAGATGAAAAAATAAATATAGCTATAACTGTGGAAATATGTTTTAGAGGTATCCAGTAGTTCTCCTGAATTTTTTCAAATTTTTTCTGGGCCATTATTTTAAGTTACAGAGAGTCAAAGTTGACATTTTAGCACTTTTTTGCATTATATGCCCATTTTCATGAATTTTTAGTTCCCATGACTTTTTTTGTAAAATTTTCTGAATTGTTCATTAAAAATACTTTTAAAGACATAAATGTATGCTGTTACACTCTTGTAAGCCATTTAAACCTTAAATATTGAAAATCAACAATTCTGCTCCGGACTCTGGTAACCTAATACTGTCTAAAAGATGTCTTTTTATAGTCAGAAACTGCCTAAAAATTTCCAGAGTGGGTCTAAATCATTAAGATCACTTATGGTCAAAATATCCGGGAAAAGTGTCCGAAATATTAATAGAAATGTATATTTGTTGCCTTTTAACGATAAATCTATTAGCATGATCATTGCAAACACATTTATGCGCTTACCTTGGAGTGGTAGAAAAGTATCTTTACGTGTTTCAGTATCCATCTAATCTCCTGAAAGCTGCTAAAAATACAAATATTATTATAGAAATGTAAAAAATTAATTTTTAAACATTTATAATGCTGGATTTTTAGTTTTACAACCCTTACAAGAATTATAATACTAATCTGAAGGATTACTATAAATATATAAACATCATTATTACAATAACTGAATATACGTATTTAATACAAAAGATATATAAATAAATCGGATATATAATTATAATGAATAATATGATAACGTGATAGTGACAAGTTTGTGAAATCTAAACAATGTATTGCTGAATAATAATAATAATAATGATGATACTTTTATAGTAATACTTCAGATTAGTATTATAATTATTAAAGTGGTTGTAAAATTGAAAATTCAGCATTATAAATGTTTAAAAATTAATTTTTTACATTTGTATAATTGTATTTTTAGCACCTTCCAGGATATTAGATGGATACTGAAACAAGTGAAGATACTTTTCTACCACTTGTGGCATGAGACTTTTTAAGTGCTGAATAAAAAATGAAGCGGGCGTCGGGTCTTGAACCCGAGCCCCTTCGGATCCGAAGGCGTTCACGCTAACCACTGCGCTACGCCCGCACTGGTCGGTAATGCTGGCATCTATATGACAAGTGGATTAAATCCACCTTGTCACAATCCCCCCCACCAAACCGGCGAGTGTCTGTAAGACATCGAGACGTATTATAGGCTGGGAAGGAGGCTTTGCTTCTGCTCTTTGCTCACTAGAACAATTCCCTCAAATTATTCTAGGAGCGCTGCTGCTGGGGAAGGCTGCTTAGGAAGGGATTAGGGACTATTTACACTATGTACAAGGTTTTAAGCAGGTGGGTTTTTTACGTTGGGCGCCATTGTGGCATGAGACTTTTTAAGTGCTGAATAAAAAATGAAGCGGGCGTCGGGTCTTGAACCCGAGCCCCTTCGGATCCGAAGGCGTTCACGCTAACCACTGCGCTACGCCCGCACTGGTCGTAGCGCCTGCTTATTGCTCTCATATGCTACCGATCCAGGGTAAGCGCATAAATTGTTTTGCAATGATCATGCTACTAGATTTATCGTTATAAGGCAACGAATATACATTTCTATTAATATTTCGGGCACTTTTCCCGGATATTTTGACCATAAGTGATCTTAATGATTTAGACCCACTCTGGAAATTTTTAGTCAGTTTCTGACCATAAAAAGACATCTTTTAGACAGTATTAGGTTACCAGAGTCCGGAGCAGAATTGTTGATTTTCACTATTTAAGGTTTAAATGGCTTACAAGAGTGTGACAGCATACATTTATGTCTTTAAAAGTATTTTTAATGAAAAGTTCAGAAAATTTTACGAAAAAAGTCATATTTGTGTTTTTAGTGAAAAATGCATCCCCTGGGAACTAAAAATTCATGAAAATGGGCATATAATGCAAAAAAGTGCTAAAATGTCAACTTTGACTCTCTGTAACTTAAAATAATGGCCCAGAAAAAATCTGAAAAAATTCAGGAGAACTACTGGATACCTCTAAAACATATTCCCACAGTTATAGCAATATTTATTTTTTTCATCTTCGATGTCACAGAGAACCATCCATATATATATATATATATATATATATATTAAATTTTACCATACAGTATAGCAATTTTTTCTCATTCTGCCAGTTTGTCCTGGCTTTCCTAAAGAGTATAGTAATTTTTAATCGAACATTTTTCTCCGTGTAACAAGAAAACACGACGGACTTATATAGTCGTATACATATTTTTGCAATTATTATTATAGCTGCCAATATAACGTTGAATCGATCAAAATAAACTTTACGATAGAGCAATCCATAGTTTATTCTCTACGATTTCTCTTGATTTTTTTGGTACTTCTTCTTGAGATTTCGAAAATTTACGAGTCATCATATATGTATAAACCATTTACATAATGCGATACTGTATTTTATTCGTTATAATATACAGGTATTTAATTTAGTTTATTTGGAGATTTTTACGGTGTTTATATTTACAAGAGTTCGGAATTCTGAATGCCAATGAAGTTGCGTATTAACATCTGTAGTCCAACGTATATAAAACCGACGTATAATTTTGAAAACGGAAAAGAAAAAACATTACACATACGCGTGTACGCAATTTTCGATTATAAAATTTAACGTCGGGTTGTAACGTATAGGTTAATCGAGAAAATCGGTGTAATTCGTTGATTATTTGTTTAGTATTTATGTTATTATCTTCATTTATTGGGATATATATCCATACACACATAAAGCACAATCGTTTACATTCGTATAAGAGTCCTCGTTTACAATTAAAAAATATAAACATATTTACATTGATATTTTGTATATATCGCAAATTTATAATTATTGATGTGTATAACATAACAAAATATTGACTATATACCACAATTTATCATATAGTATATATATACCTGGATGCAAAATGGACGTCTCGAAAAATTCCCATAGAGCAGTCATAAAAATTCATTACGCGGTATGTGTGTATTGTTGGCAAGGAGGTGTGTATATATAAAGGTACACACAGATCAACATATAGGGGAGTCACGGATAATACGATTTCCTCGAGTGTTAGTCAAACCCGCAGGGCGAACTCGCACGAGTGTCGTGTAAATACGTCGTAGTCTCGGATCAACCTGCAAGGTAAAGATGGAAAACCTTAAGAGATAGATACGATGCGATTATAAACGTGAATGATGAACCACGCAGTGTTGTTAAACTCTCGGACAAATATATAAGTATAAATCAAAGTATTGCGGTTGACAATTTTCCTTGTGTATCACCCCTTTTCAATGGAAAACTTTACAATCTTTTAAATATTATTTGCACGTACACTTTAAACCCTAACGTCTAAAAATTGACAGTACACAATGTGTGAATCGACAACTTTACACACTTTACGAAAAGAGGAAAATTAAAGAATCACACTTTTGAAAAGCGCAATTATCACATTTTTCACTTTTTCAATAATTTTAGGGAACGTTGGGCTCAGAAAATGGTTATTTTTTTCTTGTTTTTATAAGCAAGAGATTTTTTTTTGAAAAGCACTGAAAGTCATGCCTTTAGGCATGTTTTAAATAATATACCCAAATTTTTTTAAATCTATTTTGATTACGATGTTTGGGTTCAAAGTTTATACCTTTTTTAACTAATAATATTACCGACCATAAAATGTTTACTCAATTGTTATTAACAAAAAATTATTTTTTCTTAAAAAAATTAAAACGTCAAGCCTTACCTTACATTTTAAGCTATTCGTATGAATTTTGTTCAGATTTTTTATTAAATATTTTAGGTATAATTTTTAGGTTGAAAGTGGCTGATTTCTGTAATTTGGATCCGACATACCGTTAAAGTAGTCAATTCACATATTTTAGCGTAATTTTCCTTATTACTAAATTATTTTCTAAATAAAGTAAATGATCGTTTACCAGATGTTATTTGATTAATTTCAAAGAATTAATAGTTGCACTAAGGGAATAGAAGAGGCGTTTGGTTCCGTGGATGACAGCAGTATAAATTCATTTAATTCTTCAAATTTGTCATTAGCGATCCTACAAATCCCTGTACTCTCTAAAAATAAATTAATAAATATTTCACTAATTTGCTTAGTTAAAAATATTTCACTAAATAATTAGTGAGGGGCCTGCGACGGCTCCGTCGGTTATAGGTCGTTGGGCTCGGAATCTAGAGGTCTCAAGTTTGATTCCCGGGCCGGTTGATTGATACAAGCATCACTGGGGCCTTATTCAGTAATTTTATCGCAAGCGCTAAGTACGATTTAACGCCAAAATTTGTTCGTTATGTGACTTTTATCGACAAATTTTGGCGTTAAATCGTACTTAGCGCTTGCGTTAAAATATCTGAATAAGGCCCCTGGGGAATGTATTTTCAACAAGTGCTTTCTTAACAAAGACATCGTATGACCTCCGTCGCTGATTAGCACCTATTTGGGAGCATAAAAGAGCGACGTTAAAATAATAATACAAAAAAATAATTAGTGAATCTTTTCCTAATTAATTAGGAAATGGCGTTTCTTCCATTAATAAATTAGAATAATCACTAATTCATTAGTGTAAATTATTAATTTACTTTTTTTATTTATCGATAAGTAAATTTTTTGTCAATTATTTCTTTGTATTAAAGTAATGGATATTCATTAATTTATTAGCATACAGTTATTATTTGAATGAGTGATATTTTACTCATTACTAGAATACAGGCACTAGGATTTACTTTCTATAATTAGTGATTATTCAATAAAAATTAATGACTTACTTACCACATTTTTGATCTATCAAAGCACTTTTTTTTTTAAACCGTACAAATATTTTTCAGAATTTCATTACAAGATTAGACAATAGATAATAGTACCATTTGAAAAAGTAGAAAACCATTAAATTTATTCAAACATGAAGACGAAGAGAAAAAAGAAGATGATGATGATGATGAAGAAGAAGAAGAAGAAGAAGGATAAGAAGAAAAATCCTAAGTAAATTTGATCTTGGATGCGCTGAACGTTCAAACATTACGTGGGCATATAGGACAATAGATTCGAAAGAACAATACTTATTAAACTCGGAATTAAGTGGGCGAATTGTGTGTGATTACATGTGTATTTCAGTGAAAAGTAAAAAAAACCCGAAATTTTTCTTTTTCTTGCGCATTTTCATAAATAAAGAAATTTTAACGTATGTCACCGTCAATTATGTTCAAGTCTCGTATCAATTCCTCTTTATTCGTGATGCGATGCTAATTCGTAGGTTTAACTTAAAGTTATAAGGATTTATTGTCCACCATAAACTTTTCCAGTGAAAGCGCGCATTCAAATGAAATGATCAATCTCGAACAAAGATAATTTCTATTAAGTTAATTTATATATGTGCTCGAATAGATACGCTCAGACTGTACACGTAGAAAATGGCAACACTAACACTCGGTGCAATTATTAAATATAAATATATTATACTCATCGGATTTAGATAAATTTCTATGTATGCGTTTCTCATTAGATTTACAATTAATTGTTACAACTCTATACATTTTATTTTCCCGCGTTGCATTTCCCTCCCATTATTCTTCAATATTCTTCATCTCACGTACTTTTACATAATAAAGTCAATTTTTATTCTCTCTACATTATCGACCGAACTAAACACGATAATTATCTATTTATTTATTTATATTATAAATTTATTTATTAGGATGCATAGGAATCAAGGGTTACAACACTCAAATTGTTATTCCGCATTATATTTTATCTAAATTTTATACAGACAGATATAACGACGCGAGATTTTTTAAATTAATTTATCGATTACGCACAAAAAGGTGAATTCATCTGGTAATATCAAACGACTTATAATTACGAACAAGATTCAAATATGAACCTAACGCGAACAAAGGTAAGTAATTCGGTTTACGAAACTTAACTGATCATACGCGGCGTCGGGTGATGGCAGCTCTCGTTCACACCGTCGAGATGCGCTCGACTTTTTCCGCAGTTGTATTCGGTGAAGCTCATATCGACGGCTGAGGGGAACAAAAGCCTATCTCGGCAGTCGTTTCGAGAAGAGCCTATCTCAGCGACGGCTTGAAGAAAGAGCTGTCTTGGTTGTCGCTTCGAGAAGAGCCTATGTCGGAAGCGGCTTGAAGAAAGACCTATCTTAAGTCAGATTTTTTGTTTTCAAATTTCGTAGTGGTAGCACTACGCAATTTCAAATTACGGGCTTAAAATGCTGTTAAAAAATTATGAAAAGAATCATGATTTGTTTTTCAATATTGCCAGTATTATTACTATTAGTAATATAATATCCAAGAGGTGGTTTAATCAAAAGGCGCGATAGCGCCTGCACGCAAGTATGCAGGCGCGTAAGCCCTTATTATACAGCTAACTAACCCTTCAGATTTTTTATATTTTCGTACATTTAAAATTATACTATCTATTTATGCAATTACAAATCTCACATCTATTTTTTATATAAGTTTTCACTTTACAATAAATCCGGTTTGAATTCATAAGTGCATAGTGGAGAAATTCGATGTTATTAAAGTTGCTTGCTGAATTCCGATTCTCGAATTTTTGCTATTTCCACTTTCTTTTTCATTCGATGGCAACAAAAAAAGATAGCGTCATAGGAGATGCGAAAGATAGAAAGAGACGAAATTTTTTCCATCCCGTGAGAGAACGCCTACAGAGGTAAAAACTGTTAGTAAGTTGTTTGAGAAGTGGCCGCAAAGAGATATATATATATCTCTATAATATATAAATATTTCGCCGCCGCCGTGTCTAAGAATTCAGAATTCAACATATATATATATATGTCATATATATATATGTTATATATGTATATGTTATATCTCTTTATAATGTATAAATATTTCGCCGCCGCCGCCGCCTCCGCCGTGTCTAAGAATTCAGAATTCAACATATATATATATATGTCATATATATGTTATATATATATGTTATATATATGTCATATATATGATATATATATACATTTCTAAATAGGGGGTTATGGAGCCTCATGTGTTAAATCCCAATAACCCTATCCCTTTCCCACTCATTGTTAATATGGCAGGTTTATGAAGCCGGGGCTCCATAGTCTTTTCTGTCTCTTTTTATCGTACTAAAGTACGTATCTTCCCTCTCTGTCATGGGCGTCATAAACCCCGATATTTAAAATTATATGTATGTCATATATGTAAGTGTGTGTGTGTGTGTGTGCGTGTGCGTGTGCGTGTGCGTGTGCGTGTGTGTGTGTGTGCGTGTGTGTGCGTGTGTGTGTGTGTGTGTGTGTGCGTTTTTTTTTTTTTTTTTTTTTTTCCGAAGAGGTGGAGAAATGCTTAATGCACCATGACTGGAGCCATGCGAGACTCCCCGTGTGTGGGACTCTCCTACCGAAGGATGTCGATAGGCATACCCACTAAAACTCCACCTCTTTTCTTACCTTTATTCCCCCGCGGAAACCGCCGCAAGGCATTACTTCGCGGGGGAAGGCACGGCTAGATTAGCCCACTACTGTTGCTATCGCAACTCCTGTCTCCTCTTCTCTTCTGATGAGACCCAGCCTGTCCACTACGGACGTACAGAGGGTCACTACCGCGTTCCATCCCTCCTGGGAGTCAAGCAGGCACGCCCCGATGCCCTCAGGGGTGAGGGGACCGCTCCAAGTGACTTGAAACTGGTCCCGTTCCTCCCTGAAACGAGGACACCATAAGAGGACGTGTTCCACGTCTTCGTCCACCCCTGGACAAGCCGGGCACTCTGCGCTGCCGTAGACCCCTATACGAAATAGGTAGCTACGGAAGCATCCGTGCCCGGTCAACACCTGGGTAAGCTGGAAACTGACGAAGCCGTGTTTCCTGCTCGCCCACTCCCGGATCCGCGGTATGATGCGGTGGGTCCAGCGGCCGTCCCTGGCTGAGTCCCATCTCCGCTGCCACTCCTCTACGGTCCGCAATGACCATTGGTTGTGGCAGCGGTCCTCTTCTAGGCGTCGCCCACCCTCACGGTGTCTTTCAGCTCTCTCGGCTGCCAGGAGGTCGAAGGGGGCGGTCCCCGCGACCACCGAGAGCGCAATGTCAGATACGGTTCGGTACGCCCGGGCCACCCTTAGCGCAGCTATCCTGCAGGCTCTCTGACACGGAGCACCAAAGCTCTTGTGCCTGTTCAGGGCATCAGCCCAGATAGGAGCTCCGTATAAAATTACGGAGCTCACCACCGAAACAAGGAGAGACCTTCGCGGTTGCTGGGGTCCCCCGATGTTGGGCATGATGCCCGCCAGCGCATGGGCCACCTTTGTCGCCTTTGAGCCTGCGTTCGCGAGATGGTGTTTGAACGACAGCCGCGCGTCTAGTGTGACCCCTAAATACTTCAACGTTTTCACCGACCGTATCCGTTCTTTACCTACCGTGAAGGTGGCGGTCCTCTCCTTTTTTGTGCGAGAGATGAGCATCGCCTCCGTTTTTTCCGCCGCCAGACTAAGTCCGTGGTCTCTCAACCAAGTGGCGACCACTTCTATAGAGACGTCTCCGAGTTATTCGATCTCTTCGACAGTCTTTGCGACCACCACTAGCGCCACGTCGTCCGCGAAAGCCACCATCGAGACACCCTCCGGAAGTTGCTGCCTAAGCAGGCCGTCATAGACAGCGTTCCAGAGTAGGGGCCCAATGACCGAACCCTGCGGCACGCCTCCCGTGATGTTGTGGGAGTGCACACGATCGACCCTTTTGGAAGCCGAACTGGTTGTCGGAGAGGTCTCCGGCCCGACCGATGGCCGCTGCGAGCCTGGCGCAGATCACCCGCTCCAGGAGCTTCCCGACTATATCCAGTAGACAGAGCGGGCGGTAAGATGATGGCTCCTCCGGGGGTTTGTTTCCCTTCGGTAGGAGTACCAGCCTCTGCGTCTTCCACTGGGCCGGGAAGCAACCTTCTCTTATGCATGCGTTGAATGCGTTCAGGAACAAGCCCGGAGCACTCATCGCCGCTGTCTTGACGGCCAGACCAGGTATTCCGTCCGGCCCTGGGGCTTTACGTACGGAAATACCTTTAGCGGCCATCCTCAGCTCGGCTTCACTAATGTCTGGCGACTCGGCTGCACCAATGGTGGCCATCAGGCCCGTCTCTGCTGCCCTTTTCCGATGTTCTGGAAACAGGTGGCGGACGACTTCTTCCAGAAAAACTGGGTCGGTGGGTGCAACAGCGCCCCCGGGGTTGATCTTATTCATAACCGTTTTATATGGTCTGCCCCAGGGGTTGTGGTCCACCTCCTCACAGAGCTCCCGCCGACACCTTCTCTTGGCAGCCTTGATGGCCACCTTGAGATCCCTCCGCTTTTGTTCGTATTCTGCGGAACGATCTTGAAACCGCGGTGTTCCCCTCGCTCTTTGGTGCAGCCTTCTGGCACGCAGGCACTCACGTCTCTTTTCTGCGATGTCCTCACTCCACCAGATTATCGGTGGGCGGCCGCGAGGGTTAAACTTCACGGCCATAGAGGCATCGCAAGCCGCTGTTAGGGCATTCGTGAGGCCTCGTGCTTTTTCTTCGGCGGTTCCCTCCACTTTTGCCCCAACAAGGGAGCAGAGAAACGTCTCACGATCAAACGTGGCTGGTGCCCATCTCTCTCTTGCTCCTCTTCCTGCTCTCTTTGTCCTCCCGCTGGTCAGCTGGAGCTGGTACACGAGTGCTTGGTGGTCACCGTACTCTCGTAACCGAGTCCCCCTCCCCCCATCAATCTTGGATCGACGAAGGTGAGGTCGACTATGGACGACTTGCCGGCTTTGGTGAAAGTCGGGGTTGTCCCTGTGTTAGCGATCTCCAGCCCCAGTAGAGCGAACGCCTCGAGAAGTGCGCGACCACGCGCGTTGGTCTTGGCGCTGCCCCAGTCCGTCGCCCAAGCATTAAAGTCCTCACCGATTGCCGTGAGGACCGAGCACTGGTGACGACTGCATCCAGAGATCTCGCAAAGTCCTCGGTGGAATCGCTGGGCGGGAAGTAACAGCTGTACATGCGTACCCCCGCCACCTCCACCTAGGTGAAGCTGGGAAGGGGGCGACCATCTTTCTGGAGATGTGTATATTTCCACATACCCAGATGGCCGCCTTGCCCGTGGCATCCCTTACACAGTTCGACTTCTCGAGATCCCGGAACTCCTCGCTGATGATCGCTACGTCCGCTCTCTCCTCTCTGACCAGCTGGGACAGCAGGTCCTGGGCCACAGCGCAGTGGTTGAGGTTTATTTGGAGCACCTTAATCATTTTTGATGTGTGCTCCTTCCTCATGCGAGGTGTTGGCTTTGGCCCCGCAGTCCACTGCTTTGTGGCCCTCTTGGCCGCACCGATAGCATTGCGCTGACCGGTCGACTGCGCTCTTGCACTCCCTCGCGATGTGTCCCGATTCGTGGCATCGGTAGCAGCGCGAGGATACCTCTCGCAGTCGAACTCTGCAATTGACCCATCCGATCCGGAGCTTCCCGTCTTGCAGCAGTTTTTTGGCTGCTACTACCGGAAGCTGGATGGTCGCAGCTAGGGTGCCACTGTAGGATCCCCTGGTTTTAATATTATCCGGGGATACCACATTTGGCCCGATCTTTGCCGCAATCGCTGCGGCCACCTCCGTTGTTGTCGTGGACTCGTCCATGTCCCTGATGGTGATGGACACTTTGTGAGTCAGCAACTGGACCTCTGCTGACCCACTCAGTGTGGACGAGACCACTGTCCTCAGCTCCGCCGTTTCCGTTCCGGGTCGCCCCAGTTCGAGGAGGAGCTCTCCAGCCCTGGTGCGCCTGATACGCGTGACCCGTTCTCCTAGTGCCTTTAGCTCCGGTGCAGCCTTGACCTTCCGGAGAATGTCAGCGTAGGAAGAGCCCCCGCTAGGTGTCTTGATCTTGATGGCATCTGGGCGTGGGGGTCTTACTCCGGCCTTAGGCTCTGCCGTGCCTTTGGTCGGTTTGCTGGCACGTTTCTGCTGTTCATGCTGCTTCGGCTGGCTGTTCTTCATCTTCTTCTTCTTGCCCTTCTTCACTACTGTGACCCAGTCAGGGACTTTTGACTGGTTCCCACTCGTCTTAGGAACGGATGGCGAAGCATCTGCTGGCCCATTTTTGTTAGTGGGCTGCTTCGACCCCTTCTTCCTTTTCTCCGGGGGTTGCTGAGGTGGTGAAGGCTTTTCCCTTTCCACCGGCCTCCTTTGACGCTCTTCAGCGCGAAAGATGGGCGACGTTTGGCACGTTCCATCCCTACGCGCATCCGCTATTTTAGTTTTCGGCGCTGTCACACACACAGCACTGTTCACCCGCGCGTATTCATTGAGAGCTCTGCTGGTTGCTCTCGCCATACTCTTCAGCTCTTTGTGGATATTGTTCTTATTAAGAACAAACTCTACCAGGGTATCTACCTTCTCCCGCAGATGGATAAAAGCTCTGTCAGCGTCACTCGACATCCCAGTCGAGGGCAGGTCACACGTAGCATTAGATGCTACAGAGGCCGAGTGACCAACCTCCGCAGCACTTACCATTTTAACGGTGTGAGTTTGGTCCTCCCCAAAATCCTTGGGACACGTGTGTGTGTGTGTGTGTGTGTATATGTGTGTGTGCGCGCGTGTGTGTGTGTGTGTGTGTGTACGTGTTACTTGTTTTTTCAAGAATAGATAATATATGTATTTTTTCCGTGCGCAAAAAAAAGTTGTGAATATAACTTGAAAGAATGTGTATTAGTTTACTTATTCCTGATAAAACTCATAAAATAAAAACGTACCTAAAATTTAATGTAATGTTTTTAAAAATATGCACAATTTTTCGAAAATAAAATAAATATTAATCAAGTATAACAAACACTTTTCAAATATCTATATGTGAAATATACAATAAATTAAAAATTAAATACATTAATTATTGCATTTTTAAGATAATTCTATTATAAACAGTAATGGCAAAAGAAAATTCAAATTTTAACAGTGGCAATATAAAATACGAATTACATTTCAAAAGTTTTTCGAATATTATTATTTTAGTAGTATTTAATTTAAATATTATTCAAATCAAAATTTAAAAATTGTATGGATATATAAGTAGATTACGTATATTTATATAAAACAATATCTTAAATAAACAAGTATGTATTTATTAGAAACAAAAGGTTATTTAAGGAATGCCTTTGTTTATAATAATTAAAATAAATATATGGGGTCTGTAACTAAAGGAAAAAATAATTGGATATAATTATGGATTAAAACGCAAATTTTGAAAGAGGGTGCAAATTACGAATTACGGGAGAAATGGAAGAAACAGGTTTTTATTTATATACCACTAAAATGTTATAAATAATTTTTTAAAACTAATACAAAAATTAATTTAATTAAGTAGAAAGTTTTATTACTCTAAAAGTACAAAATATTAATGACATATAGAACTCTTGGCGATGACTTAAATAAATTAATCTTAGGAGGTATAGTTCTATTTAGATCCGTTTAAAATAATCTAAAATTTTAATAGGTTTTTACTAAATACTACAATTAAGTTTATGCACCTTACTATTTTTGGTAAGTTAATTGTTCATTACCACATATATATATATATATATATATATATATATATATATTACACCTTTGGTGTAAGTTATGTCCTAAAATACGTGAAAATTAGTGATTTTATGAGGTTTATGAGGCATAAGTTACATCAGCGGTCTTGGCCAATAATCTAACCCAAGCCATTCGAAAGCTCGCGAAAAATGTGAACTTTTGAGAGGTGTTAGATTAAAATCGATTATGGTGTAGTAGCCTTTTTTTTGATATTCAATATGTCCGGGTGTTCTATCTCTTCGAGATTTTAAAATTAAGAAATGTAACCAGGGTAGATAAGTTCTAAAGATTAATTTAAACAAAAGTTGTTTGTAATGGTTTTCAAAAAAATCAACAGATTTTGAGATAAGTGGCTTTAAAAATAGAAATTTTTCTAAAAAATTGAAAAATTTCCACTTTTCATGGTCAAATAACTCTTAAGCAAATTATTTTTAACACTTAAATTTTTTTTGTATGTTCTGGAAGATGTTTCCAGCCTGTTCTCAAATTTTGGAGTGATTTAAAATTTTCATCGTACCACTTGACGTGAAATAGCCCATATATGTGTATATATATGTATGTACGTATGTGGGTGTGTGTGCGTGCGGCGGATTATTTATATAATATATATATATTTTAAAATTGTTTTTTCAAAAATACATAATATATGTATTTTTTCCGTGCGCAAAAAAAAAGTTGTGAACATAACATGAAAGAATGTGTATTCGTTTACTCATTCTTGATAAAACTCATAAAATTTTTAAACGTATACTCAATAATAATAACGGATCTAAAATTCAATGTAATGCTTTAAATACAGATGCAAAATTGTTTGAAGATGAAATAAATATTAATCAAGTATAACATACACTTTTCCAAATATCCATATGATATATACAATGGGTTAAAATAGTATATTACATACCATGGCCAGTAAAATAAGAAATGTCTCAGATCACATGTAATTGTCGGCCGAGGCGAAGCCGAGGTGGACGATCATGTGATCTGAGGCTTTCTTTTTTACTGGCCAAGGTGTGTATACTATTTTTCTGCTCGACGTTGCCGGAAAACGGCGACTTCGATTCGCGCAGCGGCCGGGAAGTTGCCGCTTTCCGGCCGGAGGGCAGAAAATTAATAGTATATTACACATCTAGGGAGGTAAAGTATTGGTGAGCCTATAGTACACGTAAATTGCCCCCCGAGCCGAAGGCGAGGGTGGCAAACGTGTGCTATTGGGTCGCCATTTTACCTCCCGTGGTGTGTATACTATTTTTTTCTACACCGATTGCAAATTTCTGCAATTGAAAGTACTCAAATCAAAAACACCTTTCAAAAAGGTGTCAAAACCCGCAAGTATATGTGTTAGCATTTTTAAGATAATTCTATTATAAACAATTAAATATATTAATTATTGCATTTTTAAGATAATTCTATTATAAACAATTAAATATATTAATTATTGCATTTTTAAGATAATTCTTTTTATACTTATTTATATTTTTATTACACCTTTTCTATATCTAACTTATATTCCATAATATTTTTCTGCAATTGAAAGTATTCAATTCGAAAACACCTTCCAAGAAGGTGTCAAAACCCGCAAGTATATGTGTTAGCATTTTTAAGATAATTCTATTATAAACAATTAAATATATTAATTATTGCATTTTTAAGATAATTCTATTTTTATACTTATTTATATTTTAATTACACCTTTTTATAAGCAATTTATACTCCATAATAGTTTTCTGCAATTGAAAGTATTCAATTCGAAAACACCTTCCAAGAAGGTGTCAAAACCCGCAAGTATATGTGTTAGCATTTTTAAGATAATTCTTTTTATACTTATTTATATTTTAATTACACCTTTTTATAAGTAATTTATACTCCATAATAGTTTTCTGCAATTGAAAGTACTCAAATCAAAAACACCTTTCAAAAAGGTGTCAAAACCCGCAAGTATTGTGCTATTCTAATCAAACTTTGAAAATTGTTATCTGATAAATAAATTCTGCAATTCAATCTAACATTGTTATCTGATAAATAAATTCTGCAATTCAATCTAACATTGTTATCTGATAAATACAATTGTTATCTGTCTGTTAAATTTTAAAGTATAAGATAAAAATATCTTTGATTCTAATTCCCATATTTTCTCTACTTATTTATATTTTAATTACACCTTTTTATAAGCAATTTATACTCCATAATAGTTTTCTGCAATTGAAAGTATTCAATTCGAAAACACCTTCCAAGAAGGTGTCAAAACCCGCAAGTATATGTGTTAGCATTTTTAAGATAATTCTATTTTTATACTTATTTATATTTTAATTACACCTTTTTATAAGCAATTTATACTCCATAATAGTTTTCTGCAATTGAAAGTATTCAATTCGAAAACACCTTCCAAGAAGGTGTCAAAACCCGCAAGTATATGTGTTAGCATTTTTAAGATAATTCTTTTTATACTTATTTATATTTTAATTACACCTTTTTATAAGTAATTTATACTCCATAATAGTTTTCTGCAATTGAAAGTATTCAATTCGAAAACACCTTCCAAGAAGGTGTCAAAACCCGCAAGTATATGTGTTAGCATTTTTAAGATAATTCTATTTTTATACTTATTTATATTTTTATTACACCTTTTCTATATCTAACTTATATTCCATAATATTTTTCTGCAATTGAAAGTATTCAATTCGAAAACACCTTCCAAGAAGGTGTCAAAACCCGCAAGTATATGTGTTAGCATTTTTAAGATAATTCTATTATAAACAATTAAATATATTTATAAGCTTAATTATAAACATTAATATTAATTATTGCATTTTTAAGATAATTCTATTTTTATACTTATTTATATTTTAATTACACCTTTTATAGCAATTTATACTCCATAATAGTTTTCTGCAATTGAAAGTACTCAATCAAAAACACCTTTCAAAAAGGTGTCAAAACCCGCAAGTATATGTGTTATTCTAATCAAACTTTGAAAATTGTTATCTGATAAATACAATTGTTATCTGTCTGTTAAATTTAAAGTATAAGATAAAAATATCTTTGATTCTAATTCCCATATTTTCTCTACTTATTTATATTTTTATTACACCTTTTCTATATCTAACTTATATTCCATAATATTTTTCTGCAATTGAAAGTATTCAATTCGAAAACACCTTCCAAGAAGGTGTCAAAACCCGCAAGTATTGTGCTATTCTAATCAAACTTTGAAAATTGTTATCTGATAAATAAATTCTGCAATTCAATCTAACATTGTTATCTGATAAATAAATAATTTTAATTTCTAACTACCTTATTTTATCTATTTCTTTGAATTTTAATGAAACATTTTTATAAATATTACGAAAATTTCGTATAAAAAATTTCTGCAATTGAAAGAATTGAAATCAAACTGAAATCGACAAGTATTTTGAATCGTACCATAAATTTATATTTTATATAAACATTTTTATATATATTACTTAAACTTCGTAAAAAGTTTCTGCAATTGAAAGCACTGAAATCAAACTGTAATCGACAAGTATTTTGAACCATGCAAAAATTTCTACCAATCTGAATACAGATTTTTTTATATGAAAAGTATCTTACACTATTATTTTTCATTTCTGGCCCTCACATGTTTTACAGTAATAAATAAAAATATTCTAATGATATTAATTTGTGCAAAATTAATTTCTGCAATACTAATAAAATGGACATTTCTTTTTTATTCTTTTAAATAATATAGTAGATTACGATACAAGTGCGCGAAACACCTCGCTCCGCTCGGGCGTCAAACTCGACTCGTGCGTGAATCACCTGTTCCGTGTACGTGTATCGTATACTATTTTTTAACACTCCGTGAGCGAAACACGTTAATAAGTTTCCAGGTTATTAACCGAGCGGAGCGAGACGAGTCGATTTGTCACCCCGAGCGTAGCGAGGGTGACAATTAGACGAGTAAACGAAAAAAAAGTAAATGTATAACTATTTATAATAAAAAGAATATGTATATAAGATATTATATGCAACTATATACGATATATCTGTGTAAAGAACTATAATTATTAAAAATATTATTTGCTTGATCAGCCATATCTGTCGGTACTGAATCGTCATAAGCTTTTTTCGAATCACTTTCTGAGCTCATTTCTTTTCAACAATTTAAAATTTTAGTTAATATTATCGATACTTTGTTGATTCGGAAAATCTCTGTCCAGATAACCTTAAGATCTACAATTCAAACGTCGACCTGAAATTCGCAAAACAATTGGCGGTCATGTTTCGCACACGCAAAACAAGCACGAGAAACCGTGTTTCGCGCACGGAGTGTTAAAAAAATAATACTTGCACCACCGTCATCTATAGATTTATCGATATATTTATTTATGTATATATTTTACAATATACTTATTAATTATCAGGTTAAAAGCATGTGCAATACTAAAAAACAAATCATGATTTTTTTCATAATTTTTTAACAGCATATTAAGTTCGCAATTTAAAATTGCGCAGTGCTACCACTACAAAATTTAAAACAAAAAATCTGACTTGAGATAAATCTTTCTTTAAGCCGCCTCCGAGATAGGCTCTTCTTGAAGCGACTGCCGAGACAGGCTTTTGTTCCTCTCAGCCGTCGAAATGACTATGAATAAGGTCAGCCTCGATGCCGATGTCTTGCCAATGCCTGGTATCAGTCAAGATAATGGCTCGTCGCAATCATTTGTGTATAACAATAAGGCCCAGTTAATCTTTGGCGGGGTCAATTCAGTGCGTAGTATTTCGGTGAGCAGGGAACGAGAGAGAACTAATTGACAACGTCGGGTTTATTTATAACCCGAAATTCGCGCACCTTACGGAGAATCCGTAAGATTTGTGACAGATAATGCGCGCGCTATTTAAATTCGTTACAACACTAATTAATTTATAATTTATAAAATTTGATGATATTCAAAAACAAAGTAAGAGAAGGCACGTCTTTATTACGAAACAATTGAGCTCTCTGCAAAATATAAGATTGAAATATAGTCGGTTTTCCGAGAAACATCCCTTACTAAAATATATTGACTATTTATTATATATGTATGTATACGTTTCCGAGAAATCCCTTACCGAAAGTATGAATAATCAATAAACAACACTTTTTAGAAAGGAGTTTCTCAGAGGTCACTTGTTTGTAAACAATGTCTTCTCCTATTGTTTTTAAGTAAACCAAAACATATTTTATTAATTGTAAGACAAAATCTCTGTTTACTCGATTGATAAAGTAGGGGGGGGGGGAGGGGGAAGTTCAAATTAATATCTCGTAAATTATAAAAATTATAGTAAGTATATAATAAAAATTATATAAGTATATATGTTATAAGTAGAAAAATATAATCAATTTTACAAATTGTGAGAATTTCTTTTATCTAGAAATAAAAATCACACGAAATATTACAATATGATTTATACTTATATCAACTTTATTAATAAATAAAGAGGCTTATATACTCGCGCAGGTAGCGCATTTATTAAGCGGTATATAGTACATTTTTTTTTAAATCTGGCTTATTTATAACTCGAGTATGTTTTCAAAGGCGTATCCCCCTATCATAATAATACCCAAATTAAGAAAAACGATGATTATTGTCCATGCAATAACTCAAAAGATACGATATTACTAACCCCAAAGTGGTAGCGTAATAAATCAGCTTTTGTAAAGCGATTTCTGTTGTCTCTCTCTCTCTCTCTCTCTCTGTCTCTCTTCTGCATACAACTTCTCTATACCTGTACGCGAGATCGCTCATTCTCATTCTTTAGCGATACCGAAATCTTGGGTGAGCCGATTAACCACGTCGAGAAGCCGAAATTTTATAGACTCCCTTAACTGAACTCCCGGTAAATCAAAACGGCAGTTTCTTATTCATATATATATACATATATATATACTAGGGGGGCTGCGCCCCCCTGCGCGCTTCGCGCGCCAACCCTCTATTTTTAATTTCGAAAAAGGTTTTTCGTACTAAATTTATTTTAAATAATGTTTTAAATTGTATTACTTTTTCACTACCATGGACACCTTAGAAATTAAACCGATTCACACAACACCTTGGAGGTACTGTTATAATGCATTGGGTTTTATACCAAAAATTTAATTTTTTTTTAAATACGATTATAATTTATAAATAAAAGTTTTTACCAAAATTTAGTATAATGAAATCAGAATAATAGTAATAAAAAGAATAAAGACATTGAATGTTAACTGTAAATTTAAAACTATATGAATTCCTATAAAGCTTAAATTTATATTTTAATAATTATAAATGTTAATGAAAAATTAACTTACCAAAAATAGTAAAGTGCATATACTTACTAAATTGTAGTATTGAGTAACTATTATAAAAATTTTGGAATATTTTAAACGGATCTAAATAGAACTTCACCTCCTAAAATTAATTTATTTAATGACGAAGGATCATCGCCAAAAGTTCTATGGCATTAATATTTTGCACTTTTATAGTAATAAAACTTTCTTCTTAAATAAATAAATTTTTTATTAATTTTTATTAATTGTATAGAACTATTTATATAATTTTAGTGGCATATAAATCAAAACCTGTTTCTTCAATTTCTCCCGTAATTCGTAATTTGCACCCTCTTTCAAAATTTGCGTTTTAATCCATAATTATATCCAATTTATTTTTTCCTTTAGTTACAGAGCCCATATATTTATTTTTATTATTATAATCAAATTCATTCCTTCAAAAACCTTCTGTTTCTAATAAATACATACTAGTTTATTTAAAATATTGTTTTCTATAAATATACATAATCTACTCACTTATATCCATACAATTTTGAAATATTAATTTAAAAAATATTTAAATTAAATGCTCCTAAATTAATAATTTTTGAAAATCTATTCAAATATATTATATTGCCACTGTTAAAATTTGAATTTTCTTTTGCCTATACTGTTTATAATCGAATTATCTTAAAAATGCAATAATTAATGTATTTAATTTTTAACTTATTGTATATTTCACATATAGATATTTGAAAAGTGTATGTTATACTTGATTAATATTTATTTTATCTTCGAAAAATTGTGCATTTTTTTTTAAAAACATTACATTAAATTTTAGGTCCGTTTTTATTTTATGAGTTTTATCAAGAATAAGTAAACTAATACACATTCTTTCAAGTTTTATTCACAACATTTTTTTGCGCATGGAAAAAATACATATATTATCTATTCTTGAAAAAACACATTTAAAATATATATATATAAATATATATATATATATATATATGGGCTATTTCATGTCAAGTGGTAAAAAATTTAAGTGTTAAAAATAATTTGCCTAAGAGTTATTCCACCATGATAAATGGAAATTTTTCAATTTTTTAAAAAAATTACTATATATTTAAAGCCATTTATCTCAAAATCTATTGATATTTTTGAAAAAAACATAATAAACAACTTTTGTTCAAAATAATCTTTAGAACTTATCGACCTGGGTTACAATTGTTAAATTTAAAATTTCGAAGAGATAGAACGCCCAGAAATATTGAATATCAAAAAGGCGCCACGCCACAATCGATTTCGATCTAACACCGTTTAAAAGATCACATTTTTCGAGAGCTTTCGAATGGCGGTAGTTAGCTTATTGGCCAAGACCGCTGTTGTAAGTTATGCCTCATAAACATCATAAAATCACTAATTTTCATGTATTTTAGGGCATAACACATACACACGCACACACACAGACACACACACACACACGCGCGCGCGCGCGCGCGCACACACACACATACACATGCACGCACGCACGCACGCACACACACACACACTTTTATATATATATAACATATATATATAACATATATATAACATATATATAACATATATATGACATATATATACACTACCGGTCAATTGCTTTTGCCCACTTCGACTCAATTTTACCCGTTACAAAAAGTATCATAACTTGAGTAAAAATTGAGATAAATAATCGTTCGACAGCTCATTTAAAAGCTTGAAGCAAGGGCTTTTTAATGGTTTACCGTGCTTATTTAAATTTTTTGTTTTTTAATGTTTTTAACATAAAAATCAAAATGTATAAAATTCGGATTTTCTTGTTCGTCTTCATTTTAAAACTGCACTTCAACCAAACATCGGAAAATAATTTTATAAAAAAAATTGAAAAGCTTGAATCAAGAGCTTTCGAACGCACTATATTAACATTGTTTTAAAGTCTTTTTTACGTTTTGACTGGTGGTTTTCTTTTTAAACACGTCTTTTCTTCAACTTTATGTATCTCGGAAGGATTAAATTTAAAAAAAAAATGTCTAGGAGAAAAAATGTTTGATTTTATCTTAAGATTATGTACAAATTTTTTCAGATTGTTTAGAATTTTTTTTTTTTTAATTTGATAAATGAATTGATTATAAAGACTTTTCTAAACTATATATAACTATATAAATTAAAAAAAAAAATTCTAAACAATCTGAAAAAATTTGTACATAATCTTAAGATAAAATCAAACATTTTTTCTCCTAGACATTTTTATTTTAAATTTAATCCTTCCGAAATACATAAAGTTGAAGAAAAGACGTGTTTAAAAAGAAAACCACCAGTCAAAACGTAAAAAGGACTTTAAAACAATGTTAATATAGTGCGTTCGGAAGCTCTTGATTCAAGCTTTTCAATTCTTTTTATAAAATTATTTTCCGATGTTTGGTTGAAGTGCAGTTTTAAAATGAAGACGAACAAGAAAATCCGAATTTTATACATTTTGATTTTTATGTTAAAAACATTAAAAAACAAAAAATTTAAATAGGCACGGTAAACCATTAAAAAGCCCTTGCTTCAAGCTTTTAAATGAGCTGTTGAACGATTATTTATCTCAATTTTTACCCAAGTTATGATACTTTTTGTAACGGGTAAAATTGAGTCGAAGTGGGCAAAAGCAATTGACCGGTAGTGTATATCAAGAACAAGGCGAAAAAAAATAAAATTAAAAAATGTTTTGTTACAGATTAGATATATGTTTGTGAAAAAAACGGATAATTGATTATTTGCTACTTAAAAAAAAGTCTAAAAATAATTTAGTAAGAATATTTACTGTCAAATTAGTAAAGAATCACTGATCGAAAAAGTAATATTAGGTCACTAATTTTTAGTGAGTTAATTATAATTAATAAAGTTAATCCTAATACCCCATATTCATATATGAATCCACTAATATAATTAGTAAAATTTACTAATTCCAATAATAACTGCATGCTAATGAATTTTTTTTTACTATATTACTTTAAAAGAAATAATTGACTAATTATTCAGTGAAAAATGTATTTATCATAATTATTACTAAAAAAATGAATCATTTTTCTACTTAATTAGTAATAATTAACTAATGCATTAATATAAGAAACATAATTTACTAATTAATTAGTGAAAGATCTATATTATTAGTGAAATTTTTACTAATTTATTTTTAGAGTCAATTACAAATTATTAACGGGATATTATAAACCCCTATAATATAACAAAAACATTATTTATTATTTTTAAAACGAGCATAGTACTTTACCGGAAAAACGCTCTGCAACGGTTTTGTATTTCCTTTGAAGATAATGTGTGAATTTTTTCAAATGCTTTTGTAAATAAATCAACGAGACTTTTGTGATATTATGGATCATTATTTTTTAGTTACACAATATTACCGAATATAAATGATTATTAGCATTATAGTACATTAAATATTAATTATTTAGTAAAACTCTTTGTAACGGTATTCGATTTTCTTTCCGCAGTATATATGATTTTTTCAGAATTATAAAATTTCTTGTGAAATTGTAAATAACTGAATCTAACAAGGGGACCATCATATGTTGGGTAACGGATCGTCCCCACCTTGTAGGATAATTTCTAATAAAAAAATATAAAGAAATCCAGAACCGCAGACTTTAACATTCGCTTTTTCAAAAGTTATTCGCCATTAAAGCAAAACTTATAAAAGAGCTACACATTAAACACTTTTAACGTCTAAACTATCAAATATTATCGACCAAACCATAATTTAGTGAAAAGCTGAGATAAAATAGATATAATCTAAAAAGAATACGTTTAAATCCGTTAGTGTACAGCAAAGTTATAGCCAAATTAAGAATTTGAAAAAATTTTAACGAAAATTGGGCTTTAAAATTTAATGATTTTTTAAGTTAAATGAGGGCTTGTCAATTCACCCCTTTTTCAAAAATTCAAAATTTAAAATGTTTTTTAAAAAATTTTGTTTGCACGAAAGAAAAGTACAAAAAATAACAATTTTCTGCCGAGTCGTTAATAAAAAAACCAATTGAATTAAAATATGATAATACAGTTACTCGAGGGAGGATTCGATCCGAGGATCGATTTACAAAAGTCGAAAGAGATATATCTTTACGGTGATTATTCTTGTTTTAGCAGTCGTCTGAGATGTACGTGGTGCCCCGTAAGATCATGAATAAATTTCGAGGAGATTACAGGAATATGCCCACGCGTTATATAGACAAAATAAATGTCGATAAATCATGAGCGGCTAATCAAAGTCTCCTTATTATCTGCCGAACTGCGTGCGACTCGTTTTGGGTTGAAATACAGCCGCGCTTATTGGAAAGTTTCTCAGGCGTGCTTCATGAACCAAATACTCTGTTGGGTGAGGATTTGAGTGCGTTTCTGATTAACGGCGTTCGACGTATATTATTTCCTCTACACGCACACTTATATGCATATACGTATCATGCATGTACACACATTTACACACGCATGCATGTATATATGTATATATATATATATATATATATATATATATATATATATAAAATATTTATCAATTTATTTATACACGTGCAATCTTTATTTTCCATCTTATGCAATTACAAATTCAAGTGACAAAACGCAAATAAATAATTAATTACTTACATATATATATATGGATGTGACAATGCAATAAAATAATAATACGTATCAATAACAGAACGAGGCATAAAATAGTCATCGAGAATCGACTATAGAGAAGTATTCACGCATACTGGTTCTAGAAGTTATCGTTTACCTTCGAGGTATAACCAATTTCCATCTGAAAACCAACAGAGGATCGGGACAAGTAAAAGTTATACGTCCACCTTTCCTATTTCAATTCCGTGAGCTCGCTCTCACCGAGAGAGAGAGAAACCAAAGCTACGAGATTTAATGCGTCTGGACTTTTGAGTATTTCGCCCGTTCGGTCTAAAGGACAGGTTTATTTCATAAGGCGCGGAAGCACTTTATACATATATATATATTAGAAGAAAGAAAATCAAGACTTACTCCATTACTCGCCTCACAAATCACAATCAGCGTCTCGCGATTTTAACGGCAGCTCGAAAAAAAGAGATGATAAATATAAATATGTATATGTATTCCAAGCTTAACTGCACATATTCTGACGAGCATTGCTACGCTTCAGGACCTGTACGAAGTGTAAACGCGATATGTGACATTCTTTTATTCCGAGTATGAAATGTTTTTGAACCCGAATACCTGGAGACACGGAGAAAAATATGTATATATATATATATATATATATATATAATATATATATATATATATATATATTAGAAGAAAGAAAATCAAGACTTACTCCATTACTCGCCTCACAAATCACAATCAGCGTCTCGCGATTTTAACGGCAGCTCGAAAAAAAGAGATGATAAATATAAATATGTATATGTATTCCAAGCTTAACTGCACATATTCTGACGAGCATTGCTACGCTTCAGGACCTGTACGAAGTGTAAACGCGATATGTGACATTCTTTTATTCCGAGTATGAAATGTTTTTTGAACCCGAATACCTGGAGACACGGAGAAAAATATGTATATATATATATATAAAATATTTATCAATTTATTTATACACGTGCAATCTTTATTTTCCATCTTATGCAATTACAAATTCAAGTGACAAAACGCAAATAAATAATTAATTACTTACATATATATATGGATGTGACAATGCAATAAAATAATAATACGTATCAATAACAGAACAGAAACGAGGCATAAAATAGTCATCGAGAATCGACTATAGAGAAGTATTCACGCATACTGAGTTCTAGAAGTTATCGTTTACCTTCGAGGTATAACCCAATTTTCCATCTGAAAACCAACAGAGGATCGGACAAGTAAAAGTTATACGTCCACCTCCTTTCTATTTCAATTCCGTGAGCTCGCTCTCACCGAGAGAGAGAGAAACCAAAGCTACGAGATTTAATGCGTCTGGACTTTTGAGTATTTCGCCCGTCGGTCTAAAGGAACAGGTTTATTTCATAAGGCGCGGAAGCACCCCTTTATACATATATATATATTAGAAGAAAGAAAATCAAGACTTACTCCATTACTCGCCTCACAAATCACAATCAGCGTCTCGCGATTTTAACGGCAGCTCGAAAAAAGAGATGATAAATATAAATATGTATATGTATTCCAAGCTTAACTGCACATATTCTGACGAGCATTGCTACGCTTCAGGACCTGTACGAAGTGTAAACGCGATATGTGACATTCTTTTATTCCGAGTATGAAATGTTTTTTGAACCCGAATACCTGGAGACACGGAGAAAAATATGTATATATATATTTGACTTTATTACTATTTTAAGTTTATTTATCATCTTTGAATATACATATGTTCATTTATCAATTTTTTTCTTTGATAAATTATTAAATATGTATACACCGTTTATATTATATATAATTATATATGTATATGTATATAATTTATGATAAAAGAGTGTGTAACAGAAAATTACATAAATCTATGTGATAGGTAAAATAAAACGATTTTGGTACTGCAGTTTGACCATTTAATAGGATATAGACAACTTTAAATAATAATATAGAACTCTCTGTTCGGGTGTCAATGGATCGTTCGAATATTTATCGATATTTATATATGGTTATTTATTGTCCCGTGTGCTATTAAACCAGTAATTTTAAAAGATTTATTCAAACTTTGAACTATCCAATTTAATATTCCATAATATTTTATATGTCATTTAAATAGCTAAGTTAAATTGTATACTTATCATTTATTTAACTGTAACCAATTTTAAACCCTCGAAATTCATAAGCTATTTCGAATCTAAGGAATAGAGAAAATAACTGAAAAATGGACGTTTCGTTAAACAGTAGTAACGATATAAGAAAACAGCTATTAAATAGTTTAAATCAACTGAATATTCTATTAAACAGCTAATTTATATTTATCCTCTCCAGAAACACTAGATAACTTTCTATCATTATCTTGATAAAATACTCGGATGTTAAGAAAAATATTAATTACTTCAAAATGGAAAAATAGGTCGAGAAAATAATTAGTTAAATGTATATATACTTTTTACCTAATGTACTTGAAAGAAAAAATTGTGGTTAATTAAAAAGCGCTTTCAAACTAAAATAAAAATGATAATAACCGTGTACGTAAAAGTAGAGTTTTCGAATTAGAAACGGACTGTGTACATACATTTGTGGTGAGAAGCTGCTAATCGATATAATACGATACGTCTAGAATTACCACAAATCAAGTTTATAATTTATTGAAATAAACTTTGATTAAAATCTTATATAAGGGGTTCTCAAGGTCGCTCTTTCAAAATCTGCAACTTATTCTGTAATACAAACATTCAATAAGTTTATTACGTTAATTTTTCTCTAAAGAAAAGGCAAAATCTTTTTATAATTTTTGTTAATAAATTTTTCTTGATGTTTGAATTACCTTCTATAGTTTCTTTGAACGGGCGGATTTTGTAAAACAATTCAATGTTAAACGTCGTGGTTGCCCATTTCTGAAAAAATATTAAATTTACAAAGAAAAAATTTGAAATAAAGTATACTTAAAAACGTGTATAGAACGTGTAATTTTTAACTTTTCAAATTTGAACATTTTTTTCAAAAAATTAAAAAATGGCTCTGAATTACGAAAAAAATCACACCTACTCATTACTTGATTATAAGAACTTTTTGTTGTATAAGATCTTTTGTAGACCTAATACTTATCGAGGAAAAAAAATTAGATATGTTTTATAGCTATGTTCTAAAATAATTTATATAAGCACAGTTTTCAAAAGATCCGACTCGACGTCTACGGACCGCGATATCCACGGTAATTTTATTATATCCGCAAATTCAAGAGCAGCAACAAAAATTGATTACAAAAAAATTATAAAGAGAATTGTGATTCGATTAAAATTCTGAAAGAGATCTGAAAGATCAATATATACACGCAAAAGTGCATTGTCTCAATTTTTCGACCAGCAAAATTGCAAAGTAATTCTCGTATCTAAACTTAGCAATTTTGTATACGTATTACATATATATATACGTACATATATCTCTTTCCGAAAAAATTATTACATTTGATATATGTTAATTTGATACACAAAATAATCATTGAAAAACTCAAAAAAACAAAACCAGACATTTATACCAATGATTGCACAACAAATTAAAATAAAGCGAGAAAAAAACAATTCATTAAAGACAGAAGTGTAAAAGAGAGGGGGAGACGAGGAATCACACGAGTGCAAAGGTCGCACATACACACATCGTTCGTAGTTTAGTTCGCGAGTCGAGAGACCCAAACGATTATGCATGTAAACGAGGTACGAGTAAGGAAGTACGCCACCCACGTGGAGACTAGAAGTTGGTGCAACATTTCCGGTCTCGGTACTTTTCCCTGAGTATAAACCAAACGATCTGTACAACGATCTATTCCTTGTAGTTCACTAAATTTTGGAAATTATAATATCCATGCAGTTCTCTTATCCGTTATTATACATATTATACCTATTAAATTATTCAGTAATATATAATTATTTTTTTCTTTATAAATATAAAATATCTCATAATATATATGCACATTCTCTTAAGGAGGTGGCAACCCGGCAGGTTACCGACTAAGCAAAAAAATAATTATTCTATTTATTTTAAAAAATCGGCAATTTTATGCAAAATCCAAATACAGACGCACTAGATAATTAAATAATAAGTCATATTCTACAAAGTTTCATGTCAAATACAACAAAGACACCCTAAAAAATTCTACACCAAAAAGGTACGATTATTCGTGATTTTTCGGTGCAGAAATTTTTTAGGGTGTCTCTATTGTATTGACCTGGAACTTTGTTGAATGACTTATTATTTAATCATCTAGTGCTCTGTATTCGGGTTTTGCTTATAAGTGCGTATTTTTTTAAATAAATGTAATAATTACCTTTTTGGCTCGGTTGGTAATCCATCGGGAAAGTCACCCCTTTAATCATCCAATGCGATAATAGAAAAATCGCTGGAATGAGTGATAAATTATAACGCACCATAACTCTAGATATATCGACGGCTCCTATGCACAACGACCTACCTCATTCGCGCTCCAGCCTCCCTATTTTTGGATTAATAAATTAAAAATAAAAATAAATTACATTAAATTTCTCCGAACTTCAGTAATTTATCATAAATTTTTAAATAGGTCACAGAAAGCATCAAATTTATAAAGAAATTTATTGAAAACCTCCCTATATTTGGATTATTAAATTGATTAAGAAAAATCAAATTTTTCATTGAATATCCCTGAATTTGGATAATTTATCTTAAATTTTCAAAAAAAAAGCCACAGTGCATCGAATTTTCCTGAATTTTTGATAATTTATAATGAATTTAAAAAAAAAACCACCATATTTTCATATTATTAAATTATAAATAAAAACAGAATATGACATGAAATTTTCTTGAATTTTGAAAACTTATCATGAATTTTCAAGAAACGCCACAAATTGCATTGAATTTTCCTGAATTTGATAATTAATAAATACACCCGGTGCATTGTAATTCCTGGTTTTTCAGTAATTTCCAAAAACTATTCAAATAAGCAACCTCTTACATGGTACATTTTTAAATATTCATAAAGAAAAGTTACAAATTGCGCCCCTGCGCGCTTCGCAGGCCAACCCCTTATTTTTAATTTTGAAAAAGGTGTTTTCGTAATTAACATATTTAAAATAACGTTCCATTATACGTACAGTCATTGTAAAATTCTATTATTTCATGATATTAAACAGATTTATACAACACCTTGGATATACTGTTATAGCCCGTTAGATTTTTTTTTCCAAAATTTTAGTTTATTTTTAAATATGATTATAATTTATAAATAAAAAACTTTTACCAAAATTTAGTGTAATGAAATAAGAATAAAAATGATAAAAAAATTAATGCGCATTAAATATTAACTGTAAACTATATTGTCGCGTCCCGACGAAAATTATATTATTATTTTTCGTAAAAAGTACTGCGTAGTTTAGAATAAAAATACGGCGTAGAAGACGAACAAAATAAGGTTTATAAAGAATGATTCTAAGTAAATGCAGTAATATAAAATATAATTTGTAGAGCTAAGGAACAGATTATTTTACGAGTGTTTCAAACGAAAAAGAGACTGATAAGTAGAGTTGAAGATATTATTCAAAGCCAATACGCATATAATCGGGATCGCCGATAGTGAGATCGATACGAAGGGTTACGCAAGAGTTTTTTTTGTACTGCACTATAAAATCAATGCTCGGAGAAGAGCCGGCAATGGGAAACATCGACTAGAAAATTCGAGCATTAGAAGGAAGTAATAAATTAAGCCGTTCTTTGGGTAACGTCGCAGTAATAAAAGGGGGACAGCAAATTCTCCAAATTAACTACAAAGCGATACAGAAAATGCATGGAATTCGATAATTTTTAATTACGCACATCTAACGGTCCAATCGGGTGCAAGCACAGAAAAATCGAGAACTACTTACACAATTTCCATATAAGGCAAAGTGTAAGACAAGGCGAAGTGTAAGACAAGGACAGATGCATAGATTTTTAGGGTATATATAGAGGACCCAGAACAGACACAGCCACTCCTAATTTTTCATCTAAAGCTTTCGCAAGGCGAAGCTCTGCTAGTCTACTCTTTGATTTTTATCCGAGAGCGTGGCTCTGCTACTCGGACCTTAAAGTAATACGCATTAAAAATCACGAGAGGAATCGAGACGTATCATTGACATCTACAAGCCATAGTCGAGGAACTACGACTTCGACATCTGGAAATCATCGGGCTCCAACAGCATACACATCTAACGTCGACGCCCGCAGGTCTAGCAGGACATTATCCGGCAATTTGACACCGCTATCCACGTTCAAGGCGGACCTTCGTTCCTCACCGAATACACATATATATGGGCTATTTCACGTCAAGTGGTACGATGAAAATTTTAAATCACTCCAAATTTTGTGAACAGACTGGAAATATCTTCCAGAAGATAGAAAAAAAATTGTAGGTGTTAAAAATAATTTGCTTAAGGGGTCAAGCCTGGGTTAAATGTTTTAAATAAATAAACAATTATTATTAGAATAAATTTTTTTTTTTAATTCTTCTTACAAATTTATTTTTTTTATATAATATATATATATTATACTTTATATTTATCAATATAAAAAATGTTTATTATGTATTTTTAATCCTGGTTATTAAACTTATAATGATATTAAAAAATTGATCAATTTTTGCAGTTGCCGCAGGATATTGAAGCACTGAATGCATCTTTTAATGTCTAATAAGTCTTAAAATATTCATGGAACATATGTTTACAGACTTATGTTTTTCTTTTTCTGAAAAAAAAATTAATAACAATGTATTAAATATAAAAGTTGATAATAATAAGAAAAATAGTGAATGTTATGTACGTATACGTATATAACATTTACCTAAAACTTATCTTTTTGAAGATTGGGCAACATAAGTCCGTAGAAATATATATTTTAAAAGTTTCCCCAAAATTTCAAAGTGATTCATCAACCTGGCTCTGAAATATCCTGCGGCAAGTAAGCTAAAATCATTAAAAAACCATTAATGAGATAAATGCATTTAAAGTTTCATTTATTAGATTTAAAGTTTTACTTATTTTATAATTCTAATACCGTATTCTTCAGATATCATACAATTTACAAATATATATAATCTTATATGTCTATTGATGCTTACTTTATTTCAATTATAACTTGCGAAAAAATTTTTTGTTTTTTTTCAAATTTTGGGATAATGTTTTATGTAAGAAATACTTTAAAAAAAGTTAATAAAAAAAAAATCGATTTTTTGAGCAGTTAACCCAGGCTTGACCCCTTAAGAGTTATTACACCATGAAAAATGGAAATTATTCAATTTTTTAGAGAAATTACTATTTTCAAAGCCAATTATCTCAAAATCTATTGATTTTTTTGAAAATACATTTTAAACAACTTTTGTTCAAAATAATCTTTAGAACTTATCTACTTGGGTAACAATTCTTAATTTTAAAATCTCAACCGTTTTCTTTTAAAACAATTATTATTATATATTACAATTTATTTATAATAATTATTCGTTACATTGCATTTGATTTGAAATATTCACGGTTTGAATTGCAATTTATTAACTATAATTCATGTTTTAAACGACAACAATTTTTTTTATTTTATCTGCATTTATTTATAATGATTCTTATTTCAATTATTAATTATTAATGTTTATAATAAAATAACCTTGCGAATATTTTATTCTGTAATGTGCTAACATGTTCGCCGCACACTTGTTTATTTAATCAAAATTAAGATCTTTATTTGACTTAAATAAATTTATGCAATTGTAAATAAAATAGTGTGAATTTATGTATTTTTGCCCATTAAAAAGCTGTAATAATTTAGTTGCATGTGTTCATTTAAAGGAAAACAGCATATTATATTTAAATAAATAATGCATGATTAATACGAAATAAAACATATATTATTTTATTTATCCCACATTATATCCTGCATCTCTACTCTCAAAATAACTTCGCTCGCTACTCCCGGAGACGTAAGGCTAGTCCTAGTCAAACAAGAGCGAAAGGAACGCGAATGGTTTATTAACCATTTGCCTTCTTGTAATATTTTTTATAGTGATTGGTGCAAGTCTGGACGTTACAATATGAATTCTTTTAAAGATTAAATTTATATTTTAATAATTATAAATGTTAATGAAAAATTAACTTTCCAAAAATAGTAAAGTGCATATACTTACTAAATTGTAGTATTTAGTAATTACTCATTAAAATTTTGGATTATTTTAAACGGATCTAAATACAACTTCACCTAAAATTAATTTATTTAATGGCGTAGAATCATCGCCCAAAAGTTTTATGTTATTAATATTTAGTACTTTTAGAGTAATAAAACTTTCATCTTAAATAAACGTTTGTATTAATGTTAAAGAAGGATTTATAACATTTTAGCTGCATAAAAATAATAACCTGTTTCTTCCATTTCTCCCGTAATTTGTAATTTGCACCCTTTTTTAAATTTTGCGTTATGATTCATAATTGTATCCAATTTATTTTTCCCGTTAATAACGGAGCGCACATATTTATTTTGATTATTGTATCAAATTCATTTCTTAAATAAGCTTCTGTTTCTAATAAATACATATTTGTTTATTTAAAATATTGTTTTATATGAATATACATTATCTATATTCACTTATATACTCATGCAATTTTGAAATTTGAATTTTCTTTTGTCATTATACTGTTTTTTGAAATAGTAGAATTACCTCAAAATGCAATAATTAATCTGTGGCGTGCTCAGGTAAACCGGCAAACCCGAGCGGAAAGGTAAGAAACCTTTTTTCCGAGTTGATCCCCGACAGTCGAGTAGTGTAGGCCTTTGCGGATTAAAACAATAAAACATCTGGCTCACAGATTCAACACTCGGGAAATTTTCGCGGGGAAAATCCTTCGCCCGCTCCACTCGATTGTTTTCCCCAATATTTTATTGCACAAACGTTATGTGCATAGTCCTAAAAATGCAAAAGGACATTCTCGCGTCAGCTTCCAGTCCAGCTCTCGACTGGAGACATCGAAGTCCGTCGATACTCGTACGAACGAGCAAGTCACCGGACTAGCGTGAATTTATTTTGTCTTTTATCTAACTTTAGATAATATAATATAAGTTATTATATTTAATAAATAAAATCATTCATACTATATATCAGCAGTGCTTCTTTTGCTCAGACCCATTCATCTGAAATGTATTTAATTTTTAACTCATAGTATATTACATTGGATATTTGGAAAAGTGTATCTTATTTTACTTGATTAATATTTATTGTATCTTCAAACAATTTTGCAATAGTATGTGAAGCATTACATTGAATTGTAGATCCGTTATTATTATTTAGTACTGTAACAGTTTGGTTGCCGCACGGATGTTTATTTTTAATATCGCGGCTGCTCAGCGGTACGGTTAAACTTACCGTATTTAAATAAACATATTTTTCCCGCGATGCGGCGACGGTTACCTGTCCGCTCTACCAAATCTGTTAAATGTTAGTCTGAAACCGAGTTACTGTGTCAGATAACAACCAGGTAAAATTCAAATCTGAAATTGACCGCGAAACAGGGATATTGCGTCGAGCACTTGTCAACCAGAAATATACGAGCTCTTAGGATTACGGAAGGAATCGTACGTGGGTTAAAATTCAATTAACCGAACACCGAATTGAATTCTAATATTAATATGAATTTATTGAAATACATAAATAGAGATAAATAATAAACAAAATATGATTGTCGCCGAGGTCTACGCTTTGAATTCCAAGTCGATAAACGGCCGACTTGTAGAGAGAGGGGGGAAAAATATCGTGTACTAAAATAATATTCCCAGTCAATGGGACAGGTTTAACGCAATAAGATTAATTATTAAGTGCGAATAAAAATACAATCGCGTGAAGTGGTACCACTTACTTTGTACGCTGCTATAGTCGTTGGTAAACAACGACCAGCCGATCGGTTGCTTTCTCTCTCTCTCTCTCTCTCTCACTGCGGTGTAAGACGGTATATCTGCTCGTCCGCGCACCGAGATTGTGTGGCTGCACTCACTGCAAATGCAGGATCGGCCTGCAGTCGAAACGCACACACAAATCGCACGGCAAATCACAGCACGGCGAAGCTAAACACGGGACGCGGGGGGATCACTCCTGTCGCGTAAGAAGGCGACTATATCTCTTTTTTCGCAGCGCGCGCAAATCTCCCCCTCACCCCTCTAACGAGGTGCGTGCGCGAATCTTTCGCGCGCGAAGTCGATCCCGCCCGTGTAGCCACGACGAACCGAGCCGAGCCGAATCTCGCCGGCTCGAACCGATGCGAACTATGATACTGTTCGCTCGTGTTGCTCGAATTCGTCAAATCGTAATGTAAACAGTACCTTACCGTTACAGTACATATTTAAAAATTTCGTAAGTTTTATCAGTAATAAGTTACCTAATACACATTCTTTCAAGTTATATACACAACATATTTTTACGCGCGGAAGAAATACATATAAAAAGTTTTAATTAATTTCCACAAAACTAATAAGAAGGAAACTTCTTTTTTTTAATTTTCTTTAAAAAAACAATGCCTATCCTTCCCGTGCTTTACATCAGTAGATAAACAATTTTATAGAATAATAACCTTTTTTATATGTAACTTATATTCCATAATAGTTTTCTGCAATTGAAAGTACTGAAATCAAAAACACCTTCCAAGAAGGTGTCAAAACCCGCAAGTATTGTTATTCTAATCAAACTTTGAAAATTGTTATCTGATAAATAAAAAATTTTAATTCTAACTCCCTTATTTTATCTATTTCTTTGAATTTTAATTAAACATTTTTTTTAATAGTACAAAAATTACATATAAAAAATTTCTGCAATTAAAAGCACTGAAATCAAACTGTAATCGACAAGTATTTTGAATCATGCAAAAATGTCTACCAATCTGAATACAGATTTTTTTTATTAAAAGTATCTTATACTTTTACTTTTCATTTCTAGCCCTGCCATGTCTTACAGTAATAAATAAATAATATTCTAATGATGTTAATTTGTGCAAAATATTACGAAGGCGTCCTCATAAATATCGTGGAGACGGGTTTGCGTTATAGCGCGAATCCCCTTAATGACAATAACAATATGCGTCTACCTCCAATACGACGCGATAACTCGCTTGGAAAGGATTAACGCGATCCTCTTCGAGATTGCGTGGATACATTTTCTAAGTGCAAAAACCACCAAGTTTAACCAACCCTTTTTATCTCACCAACCTCGCTCTTTCCTTCTTTTTCCTTTTTCTATTTTCTACCATAAAAATTCTCGAGCTTTTTATTACGTTGTGCAGTCTCGTTTCCAACAAGAGGATTTCCAAATTTCTTTCACGTGAATGAAACTAGAGATAGCAATGTTCAAATTATATATATATATATGTCTATAATATATAAATATTTCGCCGCCGCCGCCGCCGCCGTGTCTAAGAATTCAGAATTCAACATATATATATATGTCATATATATAAGTGTGTGTGTGTGTGTGTGTGTGATGTGTTTTTTTCGAAGAGGTGGAGAAATGCTTAATGCACCATGACTGGAGCTATGCGAGACTCCCCGTGTGTGGGACTCTCCTACCGAAGGATGTCGATAGGCATACCCACTAAAACTCCACCTCTTTTCTTACCTTTATTCCCCCGCGGAAACCGCCGCAAGGCATTACTTCGCGGGGGGAGGCAACGGCTAGGTTAGCCCACTAATGTTGCCATCGCAACTCTTCTCTCCTCTTCTCTTCTGATGAGACCCAGCCTGTCCACTACGGATGTACAGAGGGTCACTACCGCGTTCCATGCCTCCTGGAAGCCAAGCAGGCACGCCCCGATGCTCTCAGGGGTGAGGGGACCGCTCCAAGGGATTTGAAACGAGTCCCGTTCCTCCCTGAAACGAGGACACCGTAGGAGGACGTGTTCCACGTCTTCGTCCACCCCTGGACAAGCCGGGCACTCTGCGCTGCCGTAGACCCCTATACGAAATAGGTAGCTACGGAAGCATCCGTGCCCGGTCAACACCTGGGTAAGCTGGAAACTGACGAAGCCGTGTTTCCTGCTCGCCCACTCCCGGATCCGTGGGATGATGCGGTAGGTCCAGCGGCCGTCCCTGGCTGAGTCCCATCTCCGCTGCCACTCCTCTACGGTCCGCAATGACCATCGGTTATGGCAGCGATTCTCTTCTACGCGTCGCCCACCCTCACGGTGTCTTTCAGCTCTCTCGGCTGCCAGGAGGTCGAAGGGGGCGGTCCCCGCGATCACCGAGAGCGCAATGTCAGATACGGTTCGGTACGCCCGGGCCACCCTTAGCGCAGCTATCCTGCAGGCTCTCTGACACGAAGCACCAAAGCTCTTGTGCCTGTTCAGGGCATCAGCCCAGATAGGAGCTCCGTATAAAATTACGGAGCTCACCACCGAGGCAAGGAGGGACCTTCGCGGTTGCTGGGGTTCCCCGATGTTGGGCATGATGCCCGCCAGCGCACGGACCGCCTTTGCCGCCTATGAGCCTGCGTTCGCGAGATGGTGTTTGAACGACAGCCGCGCGTCTAGTGTGACCCCTAAATACTTCAACGTTTTCACCGACCGTATCCGTTCTACACCTACCGAGATATTCCGAGATATTCGATCTCTTCGACACTCTTTGCGACCACCACTAGCGCCACGTCGTCCGCGAAAGCCACCATCGAGACACCCTCCGGAAGTTGCTGCCTACGCAGGCCATCATAGACAACGTTCCAGAGTAGGGGCCCAATGACCGTACCCTGCGGCACGCCTCCCGTAATGTTGTGGGAGTGCACACCGTCGTCGGTGTCGTAGAGCAAAGTACGGTCAGTCAGGTAACTCGAGGTGACCTTCCTGAGATAGAGTGGCACTTGGAAGTGCTGCAGGGACAGCATGATGTCGTCCCATCTGGCAGAGTTGAAGGCATTACGGATGTCCAAGGTTATGATGGCACACATCCGCCTTGCACTCCGACCAGCATTGATGGCGTTTGTGGCTATACCAACAACTCTGCCTACAGCGTCCATGGTCGATCGACCCTTTCGGAAGCCGAACTGGATGTCGGAGAAGTCTCCGGACCGACCGATGGCCGCTGCGAGCCTGGCGCAGATCACCCGCTCCAGGAGCTTCCCGACTATATCCAGTAGACAGAGCGGGCGGTAAGATGATGGCTTCTCCGGGGGTTTGTTTCCCTCCGGTAGGAGTACCAGCCTCTGCGTCTTCCACTAGACCGGAAAGCAACCTTCTCTTATGCATGCGTTGAATGCGTCCAGGAACAAGCCCGGAGCACTCATCGCCGCTGTGTGTGTGTGTGTGTGAACATACTGAACATACACTTTTCCAAATATCCATATGTGATATATACAATGGGTTAAAAATTAAATACATTAATTATTGCATTTTTAAGATAATTCTAATATAAATAGTAATGGCAAAAGAAAATTCAAATTTAACAGTGACAAAATTAATACAAAAATTTATTTATTTAAGAAGAAAGTTTTATTACTCTTAAAGTATAAAATATTAATGTCATAGAACTTTTAGCGATGATCCTTCGTCATTGAATAAATTTATTTTAGGAGGTAAAGTTTTATTTAGATCCGCTTAAAATACTCCAAAATTTTAATAAGTTTTTACTAAATACTACAATTAAGTATATGCACTTTACTATTTTTGGTAAGTTAATTTTTTATTAACATTTATAATTATTAAAATATAAATTTAAGCTTTATAGGAATTCATATAGTTTAAAATTTACAGTTAACATTTAATATGTCTCTATTTTTTTTATTATTTTTATTCTGATTTCATTATACTAAATTTTGGTAAAAACTTTTATTTATAAATTATAATCGTATTTAAAAAAAAATTAAATTTTTGGTATAAAATACAATGCATTATAACAGTACTTCCAAGGTGTTGTGTGAATCGGTTTAATTTCTAAGGTGTCCATGGTAGTGAAAAAATAATAAAAATTAAAAAATTATATTAAATAAATTTATTACGAAAAACCTTTTTCGAAATTAAAAATAGGGGGTTGGCGCGCGAAGCGCGCAGGGGGGCGAAGACCCCCTAGTATATATATATATATATATATGGGAGATTCCATGTGAAGTGATCCAGTTAAAAAATAGAATTTTGTTTTAATGTATGTAATCAGTAAAAAGTTACTTGAATAGAGTGTAACTATATTTTTAGACCTGAATTTCAATTAGTACCAGAGTTGCAGCCAATCAAAAAATCGAATTTTTTGAAAAAATTGACTTTTTGGCCATGTTTATCACTTAATAACTCAAAATCTAACAATTTTTTCTTATATACATTAAATTTGAAAAAGTTTATTAATTTCAAGAAGAATCAGTTCAAATATTTCATTTATTTTATTTTAAAACTTTGAATATAGTTATAATCAATAAAAACCTTTATAGTAAAAAAAAGGGTTGTACGATCAAAAATATTTTATCCATCCAAGAATCTAATTCATCGATGATTAATTACCTTCAAAATGGTGCAAAATTTGAGTGCAGCAGAGCATTTCAGACAAAGTTATGGTGTTTTTAGGCAAATTTCTTAAAAAAGGAGAGCAAATGCATTTTATGAAAAAAACAGAGTAACCGTATACTTGCATTCAAACAATATAGCACTATTATTCCTCAATATTACTAAAATATACTATTTATTGTTAGTCACTGATACTTTTATTTAGTTGTTATTTAAGTCTGATACTTTTAGTTATACCTGTTATATAATTGGATTTATTGGAATAAAAAAAAGTTTCAGGTATTTATCCAATTATATAACAGGTATAACTGCTTGTACCTACTGTTTTGTGTTTGTAAGCAACTTAGAGATTAGAATGTATATGTGTTATTCTAATCAAACTTTGAAAATTGTTATCTGATAAATAAAATTGTTATCTGTCTGATAAATTTTAAAGTATAAGATAAAAATATCTTTGATTCTAATTCCCATATTTTCTCTGCTTATTTATATTTTTCTACATCTAACTTAGATATAGAAGAATATAAATAAGTAGAGAAAATATGGGAATTAGAATCAAAGATATTTTTATCTTATACTTTAAAATTTATCAGACAGATCACAACTTTTGTTTAAATTAATCTTTAGAACTTATTTACCCTGGTTACATTTCTTAATTTTAAAATCTCGAAGAGATAGGGCACTCGGAAATATTGAATATCAAAAAAAGGCGACCACGCCACAATCGATTTTGATCTAACACCGCTCAAAAGATCACATTTTTTGAGAGCTTTCAAATGGCGGTGGTTAGATTATTGGCCAAGACCGCTGGTGTAAGTTATACCCCATAAACCTCATAAAATCACTAATTTTCATGTATTTTAGGGCATAACTTACACCAGCGGTCTTGGCCAATAATCTAACCACCGCCATTTGAAAGCTCTCAAAAAATGTGATCTTTTGAGCGGTGTTAGATCAAAATCGATTGTGGTGTAGTCGCCTTTTTTTGATATTCAATATTTCCCAGTGCCCTATCTCTTCGAGATTTTTAAATTAGGAATTGTAACCCAGGTAGATAAGTTCTAAAGATTATTTTGAACAAATGTTGTTTATAATGTTTTTTTCAAAAAAATCAATAGATTTTGAGATAAATCGCTTTGAAAATAGTAATTTTTCTAAAAAATTGAAAAAATTCCAATTTTCATGGTAGAATAACTCTTAGGCAAATTATTTTTAACACCTAAAATTTTTTTTCTATCTTCTGGAAGATATTTCCAGACTGTTCACAAAATTTGGAGTGATTTAAAATTTTTATCGTACCACCTGACGTGAAATAGCCCATATATATATATATGGTAATGAACAATTAACTTACCAAAAATAGTAAAGTGCATAAACTTAATTGTAGTATTTAGTAAAAACCTATTAAAATTTTAGATTATTTTAACGGATCTAAATAGAACTATACCTCCTAAGATTAATTTATTTAAGTCATCGCCAAGAGTTCTAAATGTCATTAATATTTTGTACTTTTAGAGTAATAAAACTTTCTACTTAATTAAATTAATTTTTGTATTAGGTTAAAAAAATTATTTATAACATTTTAGTGGTATATAAATAAAAACCTGTTTCTTCTATTTCTCCCGTAATTCGTAATTTGCACCCTCTTTCAAAATTTGCGTTTTAATCCATAATTATATCCAATTATTTTTTCCTTTAGTTACAGACCCCATATATTTATTTTAATTATTATAAACAAAGGCATTCCTTAAATAACCTTTTGTTTCTAATAAATACATACTTGTTTATTTAAGATATTGTTTTATATAAGTATACGTAATCTACTTACTTATATATCCATACAATTTTTAAATTTTGTTTTGAATAATATTTAAATTAAATACTACTAAAATAATAATTTTCAAAAAACTTTTGAAATGTATTTCGTATTTTATATTGCCACTGTTAAAATTTGAATTTTCTTTTGCCATTACTGTTTATAATAGAATTATCTTAAAAATGCAATAATTAATGTATTTAATTTTTAATTTATTGTATATTTCACATATAGATATTTGAAAAGTGTATGTTATACTTGATTAATATTTATTTTATCTTCGAAAAATTGTGCATATTTTTAAAAACATTACATTAAATTTTAGGTCCGTTTTTATTTTATGAGTTTTACCAGGAATAAGTAAACTAATACACATTCTTTCAAGTTATATTGACAACTTTTTTTTGCGCACGGAAAAAATACATATATTATCTATTCTTGAAAAAACAAGTAACACGTACACACACACCACACACACACACACACACACACACAAACACACACACACACACACACACATGCGCACACACACACACACACACACACACACACACACACACACGCACACACGCACACATGCGCACACACGCACCCGCACACACACACACACACACGCACACACACATGCACACACACACACACACGCACACACACACTTATATATATGACATATATATAACATATATATGATATATATATAACATATAAATGACATATATATATAATATATATATATAACATATATGTGACATATATATATATATATATTGAATTCTGAATTCTTAGACCCGGCGGAGGCGGCGGCGGCGGCGAAATATTTATATATTATAGAGATATATATATATCTCTTTGTGGCCACTTCTCAAACAACTTGCTAACAGTTTTTACCTCTGTAGGCGTTCTCTCACGGAATGGAAAAAATTTCGTCTCTTTCTATCTGTCGCATCTCCTATGACGCTATCTCTTTTTGTTGCCATTGAATGAAAAAGAAAGTGGAAATAGCAAAAATTCGAGAATCGGAATTCAGCAAGCAACTTTAATAACATCGAATTTCTCCACTATTCACTTATGAATTCAAACCGGATTTATTGTAAAGTGAAAACTTATATAAAAAGTAGATGTGAGATTTGTAATTGCATAAATAGATAGTATAATTTTAAATGTACGAAAATATAAAAAATCTGAGGGGTTAGTTAGCTGTATAATAAGGGCTTACGCGCCTGCATACTTGCGTGCAGGCGCTATCGCGCCTTTTGATCTGTGACTAACAATAAATAGTATATTTTAGTAATATTGAGGAATAATAGTGCCATAATCTTTGAATGCAAGTATACGGTTAGTTTGTTTTCTTCATAAAAATGCTTTCGCTCTAAAACACCATAACTTTCCAAATGGGTTTTTGAGTATATCACATAAAACATTATTGAAAGCCCCGGATACGTCTAGGAAAGCGGCAAGAACATCTATTTTCTTTTTCAATGCGTTATCTACTTGATAAGTTAGATTAGCTAGGTTGTCAATGCACGACTTTCCCTTGCGAAATCCTGCTTGATTTTTCGGAAGAATATTTTTCTTTTCGACCCAATATTCAAGTCTATTCTTTAACATACCTTCAAAAATTTTCGATAAACACGAAGTCAAAGAAATTGGCCTTACGCTGTTACCATCCGGTTTGTTAATTAAATGAACAATTGATTCTTTCCATGATTTGGGAAATTCGCTGTTGTCATACATTTCATTGTAAATGTCAATAAGGAGAAGTTTGTATTTTATTGGGAGCTTTTTAAGTACCTCATAATCGATCCCATCTAAACCGGGGGAAGAATTCTTTTTAGTTGAATTTAGTACTTTATTAAATTCCGAAAACGTAAAATGGGCATAAAAAAATTCATTGTTCTGGCAGGCCGGTATTTTATCAGGATTAGTGTTAACCCACGGAGGAGCAATTTTGTCCAGACATTTAATACAGTTTTCATTGAATTTGTCATTGCTTAGTAAACTATTGTACTCAACTTTAGCCCAGCTATTTTTTAATACCTTACACTTGTTCCACACATATGTCTGACTAGTACGAAAATTGATAGATTTAGCAAAGTTCTTAAAATATTCTGCCTTTTTTCTTTTAAATGTTTTTTTAGCCAACGCGCAGTTTCTTTTATATTTAATTAGGTCAATAACGTTTTTAGTATACTCCCATTTTTTAAAGGATGCTCGCCTAAGTCGTTTAATTTTATTGCAGTCAGAGTCCCACCAGGGTACTGGGTTTTTCAAATATTTTTTATTATTGAATTTTTTAATTGGCGTAGCTACTTTAATCGAGCTTGTTATGATGTTCATAAAATGTTCATATTTTTCTACTGGAGGTAGCATATCATAGTTTTTGTCAAGAAAGCTAGCATATTTTACATTTAATTCGGTTTCTAATGTTTCCCAATTAGTTTTAACAGATGATAGTTTGTAGCTTTGTTTAATATACGTATATTTATATAAGTCGATATCAATATCTATTTCTATAGGATAGTGGTCAGATCCAAACGTTTCATCGTAAATATTTAAATTTATCTTATCCGCTAAATTCATTGTAGAAATAATTAAATCAATATTTGATTTATTTAGGTTCCGAGTATCTATATGTGTAAAACTATCGCAATTATGCAAAAATAAATTTTTTGTAGAAATACAATTATATAACCGTTCTCCATTCGCATCTGAACTCTTACAATTCCATTTTTTGTTATGGGAGTTGAAGTCTCCAAGAAATATGATGTTGTCGTTGCTATCCGTATAGTTGAAAATCGAGTCCCATTCAGATTGTGTGAGAGTATTTCCAGGAATCTTGTAGCACGCAATTAAGTCAAATATCGGATTTGTATTGATCGTGCGTATTCCAGCTATTTCTATATCTTGTATTTGCGATGAGATTTGATGTAAATATGTAAATTTAATATTTTGCCGAATTAAGAAAATAATACCCCCTCCTCGAATATTCGGTCTATCTTTTCGATATACATTAAATCCAGGAATTTGAAAACGATCTTTTGGTTTTAGCCATGTTTCTACGCAGACAAGTATATCTATATCTTGAATCATTTTTTGAAGTTCATTTTTATGCTGCATTGCACTTCTTATATTCCAATACAGAATTTTGATCGATGTTTTATTATTATTCATATTGCTTTGAATTTCTATTTAGTGTTAATAAAATTCTGAGATTTCACTTGTATCACTATTTGTGTCGCTATACGTGTTTTCAGATTCTTTACTAATTAAGTGATTTTTTATTTTAGTAATACGAGATTTCATATGTCGATTGTCTAATAAGCCATATATTTCGGTCAGGAAGTTGTAGAGTTCTTCATAATTTTCTGTGTATTTCTTAGCTAAATTTTTAATATCCGAAGATCCATAAGTTTCTAACACAAAATTTACTGTCGTTTCAAAGTCCAATAGATGTTTTTGATTGGAATTGATAAATTCTTTTGCAGGTTCCAATTTTTTTTCTACATCTTGAATATTTTGATTAATACTCTCAGACTGTTTCAATTTTTTTGGCGGGTTTCTTTTTTTAGTAGGTTCAAATTTGACAGTATTTTCTTTCACACTCTTTGACGAAGTAGAACTAGGACATGCCCTTTTTTGCAAAGGAGGAGGCATCATTTGTAAATCATTAGTTACATTAATATTTTCAGTTTTTTCAGGAACAATATTTGGAAATTCACTTAAAAGTGGAACTGTCTGTTGCGAATATTCTGCATTGTTATTTTGCGTTATGTTTTTACAGAATTTCTGTGTGTGACCCTCTTCTTTACATAGAAAGCATACCATTTTATCAGTCGAGAGGTATATCCAAAATGACATGTCGTCATAAATTATGTTTAGCGATTCTGGGAGTTTTTTAACGTCTTCTGGATGTATATACATTTCTCGGCGGAAACTTAGAAGGTGAGAAAAACCAGCTACTGACAGAGAAGTTGCTTTAATTTTCATAATTTTAGAGACTAGTGTAATTCCATGTTTTAAAAGTTCTTTTTCTATAACTACAGAAGGGATTAAAGGTTGAACATTAGACAGTAAAATACGTTTTGCTTTAGTATACAATGGTCTTATTTGGAGATCATATTCTTTGATTCTAACTTGTTTTTTTTCATTTACAAGTTTTTCAGCTAGTTCAGTTGAGCTTAAATATAAACATACTCGTCTTTGCAAAATTCTCGAAACGTACTGAACATTTATAGGGCCAACTTCATTTCCAATTGCAACACAATAATTTTCTATTGAAAGACCTTCAATTGCGTCCAGAACAACAGCTTGTTCTTTTGTTGGACATTTTTCCTGGATTACCGTATTAGCATAAGTTGCAGGAGACTGCACCTGGCTATTTTGCATAGTTGTTTCCATGTCTCTAAGTTTAGGCACCACAGGTACCTCTGTGATCAGAGATACCTGCAATGGTCCCTTCTATAAGTTTCAATCAGCACAGCACTATAACAATTTAAGACTTGATGAAAAGTTTAACACGCGTATACGCATGTAGCACAGCAAGCACTCGTTCACTCAAATATTTACACAGTCGGAAGAAATTGTAAACACGTATATATGCATGTATTTATGCATAAAAAGGCATTTGAACTCGATAATCCCGGGTAAGGAACAAAATAAAAAAAATATTCAAAATTTAGTCGTTTTGGCCTGTTATATGCATGTACTTATGGAACTCGATAATCCCGGCTAACGAACTAAATAAAAAATTATTGAAAATCTATTCGTTTTGGCCTGTTATATGCGTGTATTTATCCATAAAAATGCATGTGAATGCAGTCCACTCGACTATGAAAGGAAATCGAAAATTTTGATAATAGACATTTAGGTCGGTTATATGCGTGTATTTATGCATATAAATGCATGTGAATTCATTACACCGAGCTAACGAACGAAATAGATAATTTGGATATTATAGTCGTTTTGGCCGGTTATTTGCGTGTATTTATGCATAAAAATATATGTGAATTCAGTCCACCCGGCGATGGATCGATATAAAGAATTTTTGAAATTATTTACTTTTGGCCGATTAATTTCTTGTATTTTGGAATAAAAAAGATTTTGAACTCGAAGCGCCCGGGTATCAAACAATACATAAAATTTTGAAAATATTGCCATTGTAGCCGGTTAAATGAGTGTATTTTCGCATAAAAATAATTTTGAACTCGAACCACCTGGCTGTGGAACGATATAAAATTTTTTTTTAAATGTTGACATTTGGCCGGTTAACCACGTGTATTTGCGCATAAAAAAGGTTTTGATCTCGAACCACCCGGCTGTGGAGCGATATAAAAAATTATTGAAATTATTGACATTTGGCCGCATAAATGTGCGTATTTTCGCATAAAATAGCCCTAGTAGAATTTTAAATATGAAAAATGGGCTTGAAATTAAGAAATGGCCAGTGAAACTGGTCAGGTTCTATCTCAAAATGAAACGCTTTTTCACACCTTTCTTGACCATTTCTTAGATGGACATAACCTTCATCAAATACGAAACAACTTTTTGGGTAATCCTGTAAACAAAACTTAAAGCGTGTTGTGATATTTGATCGGTTTTACCATTTGTAATAGATACAGACGATTGTTTACGCTATATAAATATTACTTTTAAAGATAATTCGACGTTTATCATTTTTGTCTCAAATTGAGCCTAATCATTTTTAGGAGCTTGTACATGGCTATTATACCTAGCTAAAATGACCAATTTTTCTTAGTCTACTTAAAATTCCAAAAGCATTTTTGATGGTCAGAAAAGGTTTGTAAAATGGAATGAAAACCATGAAATAGGCAGGAAAAGTTCGAAAAAGCGTTTTATTGCTGTACACGACCTGACCAAGCGTCCTAGTTAGTTTATAGATTTACATGAGAACGCTACTCAGTAAATGACTACAAAATTTTTGTTGATTCCACCAGGGAGATTTTGAACTCGAACCACCCGGCTGTGGAAGGATATATAAAATAATTGAAATTATTGACATTTGGCCGCATAAATGGTTTTATTTTCGCATAAAAATGATTGTGAACTCTTACCACCCGGCTGTCGAACGATGTAACAAATTATTGAAATTATTGATATTGATATTTGGCCGCATAAGTGCATGGAATTTCGCATAAAATAGATTTTGAACTCGAGTCATCCGGCTATGGAACAATGTAAAAATTATTAAAGTTTGTGAGATTTGGCCGCATAAATGCGTGTATTTTCGCATAAAAATGATATTGAACTCGAAATACCTGGCTGTGGAACGATATAAAATTTTTTTTTAAATGTTGACATTTGGCCGGTTAACCACGTGTATTTGCGCATAAAAAAGGTTTTGATCTCGAACCACCCGGCTGTGGAACGATATAAAAAATGATTGATATTATTGACATTTGGCCGCATAAATACGTGTATTTTCGCATAAAATATATTTTGAACTCAATCCACCCGGCTGTGGAAAGACATTTTTTTTTAAATTGTTGACATTTGGCCGGCTAATGGCGTGTATTTTCGCATAAATATGATTTTGAACTTGAACCACTCTTCTATGGAACGATGTATAAAATTATTTAAAATATTAACTTTGTAGCCGGTTAAATGGGTGTATTTACGCATAAAATTTTAGTATTCAAAGTTATAAAACTTACATTGTATGTAGTCGAGACTGTTATATAAGTATTATTTTTTTGAAAACGTTTGCCAACTTAAATTTGAGCGTAAAAAATAGTTTTTGTATAAACGTCTTTTTCAACCAAATTCTGAGTTAACGGTTTCTTCTACCGGATTTTGAGTATGCACCTTATTGAGTAAGAACTAACACAGATGTTTATGAAAAATTATCTAATGGATATTCTGTTGCTGATATGACAAATTTATCGAAATAAGCCAGTGTGAGATGTACTCGAAGAATTGTTTTTGATCAACAAGAAGCTATATCAGTAAAGAAGTGGTGCACACAGATCTACTTTTCAAGATTTTAAAGAGAGCTTTCAACATCATCCACTCCTTGGTTTCTCAAAAAGATTTACATGTTGACATTGACTGGAATTCTACGTATAGTACTGCAAGTTCACATCGCACATGTTTTATCTAATCTATAGAAAATAAAAATGCAGGCATACAAACAGTTTTCCTATTACTTGTATCAAGTTTAATTATAAACTTTTTGTTACATTAAAACTTCTATAATAATTATTTTATAAATGTTATTCTTCATACATACTATAATAGCATAAGGCTAGTTGTCATTGAATTAAAATTTTTAGAAAGTTCGATGATACATATGTCTTTTTTATTGTAACTAAAACTAAAATATGAAATACCAAAATCGCCTTCTTGAAAACTACTAAGTAGAAAATTATCTTTTTAGCCTTTTCTAAAAAGTATTCTTTTAGTAGAGACCAAAATATCTTCAACTTCTTTAATAAAAATAAGAATTACTAAAATTTTTAGTAACTTTCTTATTACCTTTCTTACTATCTAAATATACTAGGTAAAAATAAACGTATTTATAATAAAAAAAATATTTTTATTTTATGAATAAAAAGAATAATACAACTTAGTTTTAATATTTAACAAATTTTTTTTTAATTTCACATATAATAGAATCGATTTGTAATGTAATACAAGTTACATGAAAATGTTTACAAATTAGAGTATGTTGCCAAGTTAAAAAGCCGATGACAAATGCCAATTATTAATCCAATAATACAAATGCAAATTCATTAACAAAACAGTGTACAATAACTAGATTACATACCCTTTACATTACGAATTTGAGTACCAAAATAATTCGTATTTTTGGAAAAAAACATTGCCAGTGTAACACCCATAAAAAAATGGTGCATTCAGATTTCGTTTGAATTTACGTTAATTCTCTCATCTACGATGCAATAAAAACTTTGTGCCAAGTATATATTTGTATGAGATTCCCATTCCTCAAAAGTACAGATTTAATTCTACCACAAGTAATATTAAAATTGCACTACAGTAAATACTTACAAATACATACATAAAATTGATATTTATCTTATTCCGAATCCAGTTACGCTTAAAATGCAATTATGATCCAAGGAAAATTTAAATAAATCATCAAATTTTTGTTAAAATGAGATTTATGTGTAAAAATGATAAAATATATTTATATTTTTCATTTAATTTTAAAAATAAGTTTACTGTTGTTATAATTTAATGACTCTTGCATAATACATCAAAATTTAATTCTATCATTATCTGATGATGAAATAAATGTTTCATTCCTTCAGACAATGCAGTTTTTTTACTTTGTAAGGGTCTACACAGTGAAATTTAAAGTTATAAAAAGAATCATTAAATTATAACAAATAAATATAAAACTATATGTTTTACAACAAAAAACGTCAACTGATTAGTTATAACAATGCATATACTAAAACTTTATTTAAAAAAAGCGTATTAAACCCTTAATATCAAATACAATCATTCATCAAATTTCTGATATGAATTTATACAAGTTTGAAGTGATCAAACAAAATATATATAATTTATAAAGTTTTCTACACGATTAGTTGACCGCTGTCTTAAAATGTTTGCTTTTTGATCCGCTTAATCACATACCATTATGTAAAATTATCACCTAATTCTTAGATCAATTAAATTACGCCATGTATATACATTAATATAATAAAAAAAATCTCCACGCGTCTGATACAGAAGCGATATGATTCATTGTCTATGTGTACAAAATGCGATCTAATAAATTTTTTAGTCTGGTATGACAATTCATAAATGTGCCATCTATATAGTCTATGTACAATTTACGATATTATCTTCATTACGAATGTGAGATATGAGGCCATTTTCGCATCTCCTTTTTGACTGAGACCGAAAATATGTAAGTATAATATGGCAGCCAAGAAAGATACGTATAATCCTATATATGTACAATTATGTATAAGTACCTGTATAATATAAATTGATCGTTGTAAATTATGATTCTTTAATTATCATTTCATTATTTAATTTAATCAATTTTTGTTATTGAAGAGTAACTTTTCAGACCGTTTATGCATTTCGTTGTACAACTAAAAAAAGTTTTAATAATAAAAATTAAATATAATAAACAATGTGAGATTCCTTGATCTTAGAATTATAATTATTATATTAAAATGTATAAATAATTTTAATCTTTTATATAAAACGAACATCGTAACTTGTACAACGTTTTTTGCGAAATAATAGCTAAATTTGCAGCATGCATAAAACTGCATTAAATGTATAAGATCTATACAAGTAATTACAAAATATTTTGAAAACAAAGCAAATGTCTAAAAAATTTTTTAAATATTTAACTATAATATTATGTGGTCTTAATTTTTGTTGCTGCGTTTTCAAAATATTTCAATAAATCATTGCGTTAAAAAAATAGTGGCAACTATGAATTTATTGAAAAAATTAATAAATACGTTCCAACTGACTAAAAATTTGTTTTTTTCACGCGGGTATAATAAACCTTTCATAAAATCATTGGTCAAAATTGATTCTCAAAAGAAAAATGTAACTGTATCTCTATACTTTATACATAATTGTAATAAAGTTCCATAAAAAAAGTAAATCCCCAACACCGGTCATACTTCGTTGTCCTTTAAAATATAATTCGTGACTGGATCGAAATATCTCTGGTGTGTTGCATTTGTAGCGAACACGTATCCCCAGAGTCGCATCGCTACGCTACATTCGTCCTGAATCTCTTCAACTTCTTCAAAGTCCAGATCGTTGCGCCAATGAAATGGCGCGGCCTTTGAGTTACGAAATGTACTCGAAAGACCACCAATATCAGTCTTGGTGTGGGTGTCCAAGAACCTTTGTACATTTTCATGGAACTGAAGTCCATAAAAGTTAAAAAGTTTTTCCGCATGATTGTACGGATCCACCGACAGGTCTTCGTACCGTATTACCCTGCACACAAAATCGTAATTTTTAATGATGCGTTTTACATTAATAATAACTTTTATAATACTTTTGTTGTTGAAATTAATCTATACGATTGACAATTGTGATAAAAAATTATTGTTAAAAATTAATTAAACAAAGTAGATATGAAAATTTAGTAACGTACTTAAATGTATCGGGATACAGTTTAGAAAATTTGACTGCAGCGTTGTAGTCGGAAACCATGTCGGAGCATAATGCAATTGGATCGAAACAATCGGGTTCAGTGGGACACCATTCACGGTGTTTTCGAGATTGCATCACTCCTCGAGGATCTCGAATTAGTAATACAATTTTTATACCTAGTCTGCAAATAGATAATGTTAAATTAATTTTTCATTTTAAAAATTTTAAGTAACTAATTAAATTAGATGTTTCTTTTTAAAAGAGAAGCACTTATAAGCTAAAAGATTTAAATCTCACAAAAAATTTGAAAATAAATTAATCAACATCGATTTTATTACACTTACTCGTTTTGTTCTAAAAACCTTTCCATAGGCTGCAACCTCAGTCTGACAATTTTCATAGACTGAAATGGAAATAATTTACAAAATTTAGATACAAATCGATGATCCCAGCAAATTCGTTTGTGTACTAAACACTGTTTCCACAAGTGTGTGTTGTGATTAAACACCCAAGGATGAGAATTTTTTCCAAAATTTAAATATCGTTCTGAAAAAATGTATTAAAAAATATTAAACACTGTAACTAACATTCTAAACAAATTATTAGCTTAAATTATTATTATTATTATTATTGTGAAATAACGTATTAAAATAATATTGAATCATGTCGCTAACGTAATAAAAAAATTATTAGCTTAACCCATTAACGGGCAAAGTGATCAAAATTTTTCAATTTTTTCATTTTATCCAATTTTATTAAATAAAGCAATCGAATATAATGGTAAATTCCATATCCAAAGGTTTCTGGATTTGGTTTCAAAATATAGTATTGATCAAACAAAATTTTTAACGATTTCTAGAAAAGAAAAATGCATTTTTTCTGGTCACTTTTTTATTCACGAATTTCATCTCAATAATGATATAAAACGAATCTATGAAGTATTCCAATATAGTAACTGATATTCTTTTTCTTAAGGGGGTTCCATACTCAATTTTTGATGATTAATTAATAAAAAAGTAGAACAGTCTGTGAAAAAATAAGAGAAGAGGCGCCTTCGTTTATTGACAATCTAACTGTGTGCTGAATTTTACATTTAAATATTATTGCGTTTTTGAGAAAAGTCTTACCAAAAATATCAAATCTTTTCACCTCGTTGAGGTTAGGTTCACATTTTTGATAAGACTTTTCTCAAAAACGCAATATAATTTTAATTTGTAATTCAGCACACAGTTAGATTATTAATAAACGAAGGCGCCTCTTCTCTTATTTTTTCACATACTGTTTTATTTACACATTTATTACTAATAATCACGATTGCCGATAAGGTAGGGAGGATAAATATTGACTATGGCACCCCGTTAAAATTCATACGTCAAAAAAATATTTTTTCCTTCGGTTTTATTATACACTAAGGGTAACTCTAAATGTATGACGTCACGAGTAAAATAAAGATGTACGTGCAGCTAATTCTAAATGGATTTTTATTGTTTCGTCCCCGAAGATCTTTCAAATAACAGATCCAAAGTTTGAACCTGCCGCGCAATTTTCGAGTCCAAACCTATACGCTTTTATTAAATTAATATTTTCAAACATGAAGTTGAAATTACTTAAATATAAAAATTATTTCTTAAAATTCGATGTGTAATGGTATTATTCTATTTGTTTAAACAATATCTGCTTTTTTCATATTTTTAATAGTCAATTATGTTTTGAAATTCTTTGGGATTTTCCGAGTAGGTCTCTGCAATTTGAGTGTCACGCCCTTTTAAAAATCGAAAATGCATGAATGAAAGGAGGATGCCCATATGTATGGAAACGTCCGAAAACGTGCAGTATCTTTCACTTTTGATAGTGATATTACACTCGCGTAAGAACTCGGAGAGAAAAAAAGAAAATTATTAACCGACAAAGTTTAATTTTTAACATTGAAAGTATATGTATGTATATAATATAAATGCTCTTTTGTGTGCATACTCCTTTGTTGTCACATGAACTTTAACCTTAAGACTGCCAAGATTTGAGATATCAAACCACCCTTAATTAGTGCCCAAATGTGTATCTCGTATCATATATCAAGTATGTACAAAGGTCAGGTCAGGGGTCATGCCTAATATATAAAGGCTTTTCGACAAACTAAAGGTTAAGATAAAGCTTAAGTGACTATATTGGAACACTTTACAGCTTCATTTTACACCGGAAACAGCGACCTCAAAAATCTTTGGATATGCAATTTATCGCAACAATCGATTATACGTTTTTAATAGAATTTTATGGACTGGAGAAATGGAAAAATTGGTTAAATTATTACTATAAATTAGTAGATTAATTATTATTGAAAATAAGTGAAATCGATTAATTAAACTTTCTAACTAGTTAATATCTAATAAAAATAACTATGTTGAGATTGGTAAAGAAAATATATAACGTAAATCTAAACTTTAGACATATGTATATATGTATATATATTGTTTTGTAGAAAGTACCTAATTTAGAGTAGTCACATTTGAACATTGACTCTAAATTATCTAAGGCTTCATCGGATAGCGGTGGTTCCCTGATTTGAATGATACCAAAGTGCAAAAGAGGCTCATAGTGATAAAAATTAGCTGGATGGGAATTTAAAATATCACCGAGGAAGGTGCTACCACTTCTCCAAGTGGTCAGTATTACGCTTCTCAATGGATTTCCACCTTTTTCTATCACCAAATCTTCGAGTTTACTGAAAAAGAAAAAGATAATTATTTATTATCCCGATAAGGATAAATTTTCACAGATCAAAATAAAAAAAAAATTATATATTTAACTTTGTATATATATTAAATTCGATCGTACACGTGATATACAAAACTATACAGGTAAGTAAATTAATTAACGAACGGAAATATTTTATAGATCACCGTTACAAATAACAAAAGAAAATAAAATAATTTATTCTAAATCCGCGTGATTACGTTAGAGATCTTAAAAGAGTAAATTTTAATACTCGAACGGAAAGGTATATTATTTAAAATAGAACGGCATGAGCGCGTTGATTTAATCGAGCGTGAAGAGAAGGAATACAGGTGACTATCGAGTGAATTAAATGGCGAGTAGGTATAAAGAGTACAAATTATAATTTAAGTACAAAGTAGCTCACTTAGCGTAGACGCCGTACTTCCCGCCCGGATAAACGTAATCCTCCATTTCCTTCTCGACGATTCGCCTTTGCTGCTCAACGACGTCCGTGATCTCCATCATCGTGATGTTCTCGATATTGTAAACACCCTTCATGTAATTCTGCGAAATTTTATCGATAACAGTAAGATCGATATGTATGCACCCAACTCTACATGTATATGTATAACTATATAAAGCAACTCTCGTAGTTAGCCACACATGAATACTTTAACAAACCAAGTGTTTTTCTTTTCAGGTGACATTGATTTCCTTATATCTACGAGAGTCGTGCAAGACTCGCTTATTAGTTTATGCTATGAACGAAGAAAAAATGTTTTATAAAATCGATTCGCTCAAGGAAAATAATTTTTTTTTTCTTTATCCGAACAAAAAATATGATTAATCTTGTATGTTACGAATTTTAACTGCGTATATTAGACGATACATATTGAGATAAATAGAATTATTAAAAATGAGAATTATTAAAAAAATATATATATCAAAAATGAGTATGTTGTTATAGTAAGTAAATGTTTTTTAATTTTCTTTAATTGAAGTGCTTTTAAATTTCATAACTTTTACTATTATTTGTAGCACATATATTGACAGGTACATATAATAATTTTTGAATGTATTTAAAATTGTTTTAATTGAAGTGTGCCCCTTACGTTTAGTGTGATATAGTTATTTATAACATACCATTTTTCTCAATGTAATGACTTAAAATTGAAACGTATAAAAAAATATTTCTATTTTTAAAATTAATAAAGTAAACATTGAAGATTCGTTTTAGCTGTGCATAGGGCTACTACCGAAATATTTTGTAAACGTAAAAACTTTGTTTAAGAAAAGTCTTAAAAGTAAAATAAATTAGAAATGTAAAAAAAACACTCACAAAAATAATAAATATTTCTGAATTTCGAACGAAACATTTTTTTGTACGCTAGTTCGTTACAATTATATAAATTCACGAGGTATCGAGCAGATATTTGAGTACAAAAAGCCGATATAATGAAAATAATTTAATGATTATGGTAACAATGCCGTAGAAACAAAAGAGGATTACATAAACATTTTTTCCACGTTTATATATGTATACATAAAAAAATAATGAAAATTAAACGTTAATAGCGTATACTAATAAGTAACATTTACGAAACGATATAAAATTTATATATGTAAGTATTAATATTGTAATAAGTTTACGACAACTACTCGGTAAGTTTAGTCACTATCGGGAGAGATTCAATGATGCATCATGCTGTATTACGAATGTCGCAATCCAAAGGAGCCTCGCAAGGTATCTTCGTCTAAAAAAACTTTGCAGCCTTCGTTTCACTCGTTCCTGATTATTTTTAATTCTACGTGAATTTGTTAATAAGTTACAACGTGAACGCGTGTATAGCTTTCAAAAGCGAATTGTGCACATTTGTCTTTTTTTTTTTGTTGTTTTATAAAAAGAAACGTATAATGCAAACATTGATTTTTAATTAAAAGTGCTACTATAAGTTTTGCTATACATTTGCTTTTTTTGTGCGACTATAGTGTTTACTCTACGACAACTAATTTTCCTATACGAGTTTCAAGAGTGATTCCTTTACCTTATATTTGATGTAGAAAATATTTTCCTTTAATTTGGTTAACGTTATTAGTGATACTGGGGCGAACGTTTCCAACATTTATATATGATCTATGAATTTTTTTTCATATTACTTTTTATGAAGATTACCACACACAAATCAAACATTTACGGATTACAAACATTTTCAGACATATATTTTTGGAATAATTGAGAGTGATTATATATCGAAATTCGATCGATTCACCGTTTATTTCAATCGTCGTAGCTATATATAAGTAATCTGAAAATTTTTCTAATCGTCTCAAAATAAACAAATAAATAACGTTAAAACATTCTACAGTGTTTACTAATGATTAAACGTTTCTAAGCACCGGCCGATTATATATCGTTCGACAATCCCAAGGAGAAATGCATAAAAGTACGTAAAATGAAGAAAAAAAGAAAAAGTCGAAGAAACTCACTTTTTATTTATTGACATTCCAAGAATCTTTATCTCTGATTATGTAATTTATACATTAATTATATACTTGTAAATTGTAAATTATCATAATTTATTCGAATTTACTCAGGAAGCCGTGAAGTAAAAATCATTGATTAAAATACTATATACATATATTTCTATTTTTATCTAAATATATACGACATTCATCATACCGAATTCCGCGTTTCCTCCATAATTTTCCTTGAGATTTCTCAATAAAGAAAAAATTACGTCGTAATCGGGGTCTTTGGAAACTTTAATCTCTAGTATATATATTTCTACTATATTCCAATCGAATTAACACAATTCTACTCGCAAGCGAAGCCAACAAATAATACGTAAATGTTTACGTACTCGTGCCAAAATCTTATCCGATTCATTAATTAAATTAAAACAATAGAAAGAAAACAAAAATGAAGAAGAACGACGTTCCTTTTAATTACAGGACATGCGCGACACGACAAACAATTTGTTGTTCAAAAGCATGCTGGGATTGTATGCAAAGCGAGCAATTTCGCGTTGCAACAACTTACCAAATAAGGATCGTCATATTTGACGGTCGGTACCATAATCGGCTCTTGGTATTTGATTCGTGACCCTAATTCGGCATCCTGATACAGGAACGTGATGAAAAAGAAGATTTGTGCGTTCAATTTTGCTTTTCCTCGTGTTTTAATTAAACACACACACATATATGAGGTAATAATTTATCTTTTAATTAATTTAACTAATAAAAATTATATATATATTAATACTATTATTAGAATATACGTAATTGTTTTTCTTTTATTAATTCAACTGGTTCAGTATAGTAAGTGTGCGTCGCCCCGTGATGTAAAATTAAATTTTTAATATCGCGTAGTATTTTAATAACTGGATAATGCACGATTCGTTTATACCACGGGTCACGTAATTCAAGTAGAATTTATTTTATTTACGCGTATTATTTATGCAGAATAAAATTTTAATTTGAAATTCAATTAAAATACATTAATTCGTTGTTATACGCGGTTTAATGTGTATACAACAATAATTTTGTACGAAATATAAACGTGTAATAGTAAGTAGAAAACTTTTTTTTTTTTGTTTAATTTTTGTTAGAATTTTTTTCTATTGAATCGCAGACGCTTCAAATATAATTATACTTTCAAAACGAATTATAATGAGCGGTTGTAGAACTGGTTTTCAATCCTCCAATCATACTTTCCCTATGGAAATGTCCTATTTATGTCTATCATCAAAAACCCTGATAAACGGTATCGCGTATCTATATATCTTAAACTATTTTTTTATTTCAGTTGTTCAATAATTTTATTTTTTTCCCAGGAAACTGTTTAAAACGTATCTTATTCGATTTACGATGTATTATTTCAATTGTTGGTAAAAGTGTTTCTATATGTAAATCATAGAGTTCTATTAAATATTAAGGAATATGTATGACATCTGCAGGAGATTTTTCAATTTGCGATTTGTGTACATAAAGTTTACTAAGTTTTATATTAACTAAACTTTAATACACATAAAGTGCTTCATTAAATATCTCATATTGTAATAAATTTATTTTTAATAAGAAATATCATTTACTGTACTATACAAAATATATAGTACAATAAATTATTAAAAATATGATAAAGCAATATAAAACTTTATAAACTTGGTTTGCAATGTTCAACTAAAATTGTATTGCAAAATTCAAATGAAAATTTTAAATATTCAAAATTTAAAATAATTTTTTTATAGTTTTCTAAAGCAAATGGTATTACGAACGACATGTTGCGCAAGTTGAAAACAATTTTACGCAACTCTACCTTGTTTTTGTGCAAATAATCAACAAAAAAAAGAATGAAATAAGAATGCAACAAAACTAATGCTGCAATTAGCTTTGAGTGTATCGTTTGTTGTTTTTTTTTTCGATTGCAATGGTGCTAGAAAACGTTGTCGCTCACGTCTAATTCTACAGCATTTCGTGTACGCTCGCTAAAAGCCACAGCGAGTGCGTTATGTGATCCCTTTTGGGTAGAATCTAATCGGATCGGACGATTTTCCACTTTCGCAGAAACTAGATTACTGACCGAAAGAATCGGCTGGATATGATGATCGATGTAACTGCTGTAACGTTGATTCAGCGCCAGAAAAAATATGCAGATGGTCGCCAGAAATATTAGACAGTAAAATCCTAGCCTTCTTGACATTTTTAGATCTGAAAGTGATTAGGCACTTGAAAAAAAATTATTGAATGATAAAACAAGAAATTTATTTGGTATTGTATATAAAATTTGAAATAGATTCTATTCTATTATTTTATTATTCAATTGGTTCGGTAAGTCAAAATATTTAAAAAGTTATTTTTTGTATCACAGATTTTTATTTCATTCAAATACATCATTCCTACAAAAAATTAAATACCAAGTTTGCATGTATCTATTATCTCAGTTTTTACTTCACAAAAAAGTATACATTGTTTGCTTTAATGGTGGTAATAAAATTATATAATATTGAACAACACTTATTTTCTTGGTAATAAAAGTAAATTGCAAATTACTATGTTTACAGGTTTTAATGGATTAACTATTAACGTAACAGGAGATAGTGAAATATTTCATGTTTAAATTAAGACATTTTTTTTAAATGTTAATATAAATTTTAATAACTTAAACAATAAATATTAATTTTACATATAATGAAATACACTTGAAGGAAATAGTCTAAATATAGAAATACTTATCAGACAAGTATTAAAATACTATTGTTCAAAAATTTCCAAGTAAGATAATGTACCATTTCCTACATTTCCACTGTTATAAATTTCAATTTCAAATGCACGCAATATGCTGATTAATAATCTTACCTTTAATCTCCTTAAATGTCACAAATCTTGATTAAAATTTTCTTCGTATTTTACTTCTATTAGAGTATTCGCATATCAGATCCATTTTTTCTTTTTCAGATCTTAATGTTGCTTATATAGCAATCTTAAAATTCTGTTTAATTTCTTAACTAGGCATTATTTAAAAAGTTTTTTTCTATGTACTAAATTCCTTTCAGATCATTCCTTCATAAAATTCATACAACTACTACTTGAATGTGCTACATCCATTTTCTGAGTATGCTGAAAAAAATGAAAACAAAACAGGAAAGTAGTTACTGTTTTATAAATACACAAGCACAACGTATAAATTATAAATTGCTGATAACATTTTTTTAATCGACACAGCAATACGCTACTAGTTCAATGTAATAGAACACTAAAATTTTTATCACTTTTAGATAGTATACTTTATTAACCCATTTTCTCGAAACGTTAAATCTACCAAATATTTTGTGGACAAATAGGGACTAAAAAATAATTTCATATGATAAATAATATGTTATCAAACAAATTTTACAAAGTATTATAACTATTAAATCTATTATTTCATAACATTGATTTATTGGAAATTAACTGAATTGATTAAGTTTATAAATAACAGTCATAACACAAGTTATCTTTATATTATGGTTCATCAGTCATATTTACCAGATGGTACAACTTGAGGACTAAATATTACTTGTGAGATTGCATACCTGGTCAACAAACAACAAATAACTAATAAACTCAAATCACTTAAACAAAAGTGTGCTAGAATCAAAGCCCGCATTCTTAACACTTTAATCACTGTTACACACTTGTATCATGTATGTTGTATGACAATATGTACAAGAGAATAAAAAAAGCTAACAATCCTAACAAAAAGGTAATTCACTTTTGTTCAATCAACAAATAGAATTGAATAAATTAACAACTAAGGTTGTTCCAATAATAATATTGTGTTAGATAACCGTATAACTGGATGAGAACCCAGGGATAAACCAATTTTGCGTAGATTGTCAAAACCGAGTAAATAATAATGCAAAAGGAAAGAAGTAAACTGAAATTGATCTATATATATACATTTATATATGGGTGATATATATATTTAGGACACCTTTGAGATTCGAGGTTAAAAATTGTAGAAGCAACAACGGCGGCGGCGACGGCGGCGGCACATGTTCCCATTGGCCCGACAAGATCACTGGGTCGGTATTCGCGCGCACGCACCAGGATACTGACGGGGCCGCATGTCTCCGCGTGTGGGAAATCGCGTTTTCGGGGGCACCGCGCGCGCGACCACTGCGGTCTTTTAGGGAGGGAGGATGTATAATATTTGTTTGCGCAATGCGAACTGGCGCTCGCTCGATCAACGCGACCTATATGGGTATATCTAGGTGTCTACCTTACCGACGTCGCGCCGATAACTTCGAAATCTCTTTTTTAACACAATTCGTTGGGTAATATATCTGCGGTCCATTATTCAAAACTAAGTTTTTATGTTGTTGGGTATTTTATTTTATAAATTTAATAATATATATTGAATAAATGAAAAATATATACACTTGATGATAATACTATAATTTTTTATCGTCAGGTATGTAGAAAATACGTTAGAAATAATAGTCTGCTATTTTCATCTATTTTTATAATTGATGTTTTCACAGAGAAACATACAAAAAATGTAATAAATATACGTATATGAAGAAAAATCCTATTGCAAAATCCATTTACCTATTATGTAAAAAAAAATTTTTTTCTCACTTAATTTCCGTGTAAACACATGGGTTATTGCGAGAGATTTTTCGATTAATTTCTATACATATACTAACGAATTGAGATATACGTGTATACGTGTACTTGTATTATTTTACTTTATACTTTATCTGTGATCATCGGACTTCCTTGAATTGATTGCGTTTGTAAAATGTTTGATCGGCGTAAATGATAAATATATATATGTTTAATCGGTAATATAATGAAGCAGATTCTAAGTATATCGTAAGGTGCAATTTTATCATCGATACCAATCTGTTTATTTACCGTATGGGTCACACATTTTGTTGAATATTATACAAAATTGTAACATTTTCGGCTTTTTATATACTTATAATAAAAAACTTATAAGAAAAGATATATTTAAATTCAACGCGTATACGCTGAGAGAAATTATGTATTAAAAATAACCAAATAATTTGTAAAAATTACCATAGTTTCATATAAATAAATCACCAGAGTGACAAACCATGGAAAATTAATGTAGTTTATATATATTACAAATTTTTAAATAAAAAAAAAATATTACAAATTTATAAAAATTATAATGAACTATATAGTCATATTTTTACTAGAAATTATAATTATTTTCCTAATTTGTTAGTCTGTCATTTATTTTTAGACACTAAATTATAATTTTTAATAAATGCAGAAAAAAATAATACATCAGGAGTTTCAGCCGCATGTACATATTTGTATTACATATACATATACAAACATAACCGATCAAATCGATAATAAAAGTAAATAATTTTATCTTTTAGATTTTTCCATATGTGTACACACATATATTATATACATGAACATTTAACATTTTCTCAGATAGTATATGTGTATACCTGTTTTTTCATATATTAAAAAAATAAGACATCAACCGCTCTCTTATCAGTGTAAAATTGGATTAGTTCAACTTAACTGCATTTTTATATGAATAATGTTTGAACGATTTTTTTTCTTTGTTTATACTTACAAGTTATGTACTTTCTCTATTAGGTGCACCCGTGCGACGATTCAATTCAATGCATTATATTTTGATTTGTAATTCTATATTCGATGAAAATATAAAATTAAGAAACCTCTCCAAAAGGTATATATTATAATTTATTTATAAAATTTTATTTTCTTTTTTTTTTTAGTTTTTTCTTTTATTTTACATTTACATGAATCACTGTTATTTTATATGGGTACTGTATCATTTTAAATTTTGTACAAAATTAATCAAATCCCTTTTGTAACAATATTAAACGAATAAAATCATTTTTAATAATTTTTTATAAACAAAAGAATAAATTATAGAATAAATCGTGAACGCCACGCCCTTAGGCATGTTCTAAATAGTATATACTCAAATTTTTTCAGATTTTTAAATTTGTTATTTAATTACGATTTTTGCGTTGAAAATTCATACCTTCTTAGACCAATAATTATACTGACCGAAAATTGTTTATTCATTTATTATAAACAAAATTATTTTTCCTTAAAAAAATCAAAACTTCATGTACCTTTATGAATTGTTACTTAATTACGAATTACTTAATATTTTATTACTTAGTGCTTCTGCATTTGGGTTTTGCATAAAATTACATATTTTTTTAAATAAATGCAATATTTGTCTTTTTTTGCTCGGTCGGTAACCCACCGGGTATGCCACCTCCTTAATACCAATACCTGTCACGTGCTAAATCAGTTTTTAATTAAATACATAAAATTTATTGTACATCATTGGATTTATCTATATATATCCGAAATCCGTACCCGTTATAATATATATATTATTACAAAAGTCATATTTTGCAGGAAACTTTCATTATACGTTTTTCTAATGAAAATAAAATTAAATATAACTATATAAGTAAAAGAAATATTAATTTTGGTAATTGAAAATTAAAAATAATTTCTTTCGTCCGTAGTAGATAAAATATGCAAATATTCTTGTTTTTTATTCGTATATATGTATATAAATATATATACGGAGGGAAAGCACATTATATCCGTAATGTAATACATTTTCACAATAATACGCCAAGAATTAAAAGTATTTTTCTGGATAAAACTCGGTACTCATATTTTACGTAATACTATTGCATTATTACTTTCATCTATGTGTGTGAATAATATATATATATATAATATGTATATATATATATATAATATGTATATGTTTAACATATATATATATATATATTCATAGATGGACGTGACCGATGTAATTACTACGTTATATAGCGATGTACAATCTCTTAACACGAATAAAAAAATATATTATTATAATATTCGTCTACTCCTCTGTATATATATATATAATATAGAAATTCTAATCAGGTGTTTATCACGCGATCGTCATCTATATATGTATATGTATCCTTATCATTGTAAAGTAATTTGGCGTTTCTAAAGAATAATTGCTTGTATGTCGAATAAGAAATAATACGAGAAATTTAATTAATTTAAGATTGGAAAATATCGAAATTGAATGTTGCTAATTATCTTTCACGCGTTTATAAACTGTAAGTGACATTTTTCTTTATGGATACGGCGCGATGTTTTTTAAAAATTGGCATATTCGGCGACAAAAGCATAAATCGGTCTATGTTTATATACATACAGGGTTAGTCATCCTAATAATAAACGCATTTTGAAATAACAAACGAAACTTAATTTTAAGTGACGTGCGTGCGAAAGAAACTACAATTTCTTTATATAATAAAACGAAAAATATTAGACGTAAAGGAAGAAGGAAAGGTACAAAAAAATGAATACAACGCACAGTGTTTGACGAAAGTGAGTAAGTATAAGGTGTATATAATATATGCGTCCTCTCTTTCTCAAAATCTGCCTCGTCCGCGGGGTAACGAAATTGTGTATATGTGTATGTATATATATGTATATACAGTGATAGGATAGTTTGAGAACCGCTTTAAAAAGAGACATGCGCGTTGACGAGAAGTGGAGAGCAGAGCTCGAGCGGCGACGGCAAGCGCGCGGCCCTCTGGCCTCTTCTCGCTCGGTGTGACTCTGGCGGTCTGTCTCGTTTCTCTCCCCCTCCCCGTCCCCGCGTGTCCTTCCCCACCCGACGACTGAAAACTCCCTCGTGATAGACCGACCGAGCGAGTCTCTCTCTCACTCTGGCCGTCGTCGGCAGTCTCGCCGATGACGCGCGATCGGATTCACGTCGGTAAGCGCGAGCAAGGACGTGTGCGTGTGTGAGTGTCGAGACAGAGAAGCTGGAATCTCTCTCTTACTCTTACTCTCTCTTACTCTGCAGCGTATCCGATGGGATGTCGGCGTTAATGGGACTCGCCGAATAATTCTGTTGCATCGGTGAACACCCAGGGTGAACGGTTTCCTAGGCATCACCAGGGCGGAGAGACCGAATTATCGATCCAAGGTACGCGTATACACTCGGCGTGATCGAGTCGACGACCGACACTACTTTATATACTTGTGCTCCTCTTCTTCTTCTTCTTCTTCTTCTTCTTCTTCTTTTACCCTTTTTTTCTTATTCTTCTGCTTCTCGTCCTCCTCCTCCACCACCTTCTCGAAGTGTAGCCCCTTCTCGCGAGATGCAGGTTTGTACAGTATACGCACCTCGTACACGACGTCCTTCTCTCTCCCCCGAATTTTCGGATTTTATTAATACACGCTCTTAACCACATAACTATCACGTATACATACATACATATATACATACACCACTCTTAACTTTCGTTTGTGCACACCTTTGATTATGATTTATATATTTTCCTCTCCTCGTCATCTACACCTCTCTCTCTGTAATATCTGTATAGATTATGGTTGTGCACTTGGCTCTTTTACTCTTTTTTTTTCTTTCGGGAACAATTGATGACTGGGCACCTCTATAACGCACATTTTGATATATAGATACACGTACACGTTTACGACAGGATTAAATGTCATATTTTATTACTTCGTTTATTATAGTCGTAAAAAATGTTTACTTAGGTTTACGCAATTGTCGATTATACGCGTGTGCGTGCGTGCGTGTGTGTGTGTGTGTGTGTGTAGGGTACTTTATATATGTACCTACAAGTACTTTAAACTGATAAGATTGACTTGTTCCTTATTATATACCTGTGCACACTCTGCACTTGTACAGATATACGTGAAAACAAATTTTTTTTTCTTCACAATTTAACCCAGTTTGTAAATTAAATTTGTTATTGTTTACCAACTTGGAGGTTTTCTTATATATGCATGTGCATGTAAACGCGAGATTTAAATTTTTTTTTAAAGATATATTTAATTAACCAAAATTTTGTAAAGCTTACGTGCACACAATGTGTCAGTTCGATAAAGCACATTCCTATATATACCGTACTGCGATTTATATAAACTCAGCATTTCGGTTTTTTTTAATTACATTGTAATAGAAATCATTGTGTATAGAATTGTTTTCTAAACGACGTGTGTAGATTCTTTTAGAACAGTCACTGTAAGTTTTGAATATAAACGTGAGTATATTATTGAAATTTCAATTATTCGCACAATTAACGTCGTATCTGTCCTTTTTTTTATATTATATGCATAAGTAGGTTAAATTATTATCAACGGATACGAAGAAATCAGTTTGTTTATCTTGCGGTATATGTGCACGTTGGGATATACGGTGTATATACACGATCCTACAATACAACGGCTGCGTACCTCTACAGTTTATTATACATAGTATTTTTTTGTTTTTAATCCCATTGTATATATTTATTATTTTGGAAGTTAAAGTGTGTGTGTGTGTGTGTAAAACGCGAAATGTGTGCGGATTATTGGAAATATTTGTTAATGTCCATTCATTTAAAATTTTGGACGTATGTACAGATAAATTTGATACAGTGGATTATAGACTCAACAATGGAAATGAAAAAGGTATTTCTCGCTAAATAGATTGTTTTGCACGCTCGGTTGTCTTTCAATATCCCGTCCAAATTGTACAAGTCAAACGTCCGTTATTATTATTTTTAGAAAATATATACATAAAACGTTATACTTTCATCGGACGTAATTCAATTTGATTTCCCAAAAATATAAAGATTAGCGAATTCACTGTTCGAGATGTATATATATATATAATAAAGTATTCATTGTAAAACAAAAAGAAAAACACTATCGATTTCTCGGTACCATATTTATTTTAACCATTCATCTTATAATCTTTCGAAACGTAACTCGAGGAATTTTTAAATAAATATACGCTTCGAACGCGAATCGATAAAGCTTTTTCGTTTCTCTTATTCTTTTCGGTTATATATATATATATAGGTACCTATATTTGAAGTTTATACGGGACCGAATGGAGTTAAAAAATATATATATATTTATATATAAAAATGAAATAACCGTTTTGATAAGTATACCTTTAATAATTATTTAGCGTAACGTAATAACTGAATAAACAAATTTATCGCGTGTCGCGTATAAACGAGCTTTCAAAGTTGTTTCAGTTTCAAAGTTATATTGGACAAACTTTTTTACCACGAAACTGCGGTGTGTATTACGGGAGGTATTTTACAAATTTGAAATTAAACGCTAATATTTGGGTGTTTGTTATAGCCATTTTTGTGTCTCGCAACAAACCCCGCCGTTAAAATTATACGTAATTAATGATAAACAATAACGATCCGCGATGAAACAAACCATGAAGATTGTTACATATTACGTTACAAAATTTGTATATTTTACTACAGATTATATACACCGTGAAGCGAAATTTCGTTATCTTTCCGAACATATCCGTATAACGTTTTGTAATTCGCCAATAATATTTTCTCCACGTACATGCAGCATCTCCCAAAAAGTATTGCAAGGGAATTTAGGACAGTTTATACATATACACGTGCATTTCAATATTCATCGCGCAAAAATATTGTTTGCGCATTCACAATGGCCGTATATTAATCGAAAATATGTGTAATACGAAGCGAGAGGAGGTTTAATGCCAATCGAAGTACGAAATAGAAAAATTCTCTTTTTTTTTTTGCAACGACGTAATTAAGTTTATTATTATGAGAAATATATTAATACTTTAAGATCCCAGTAACGTCTTTTAACCTTAGCCTATTTCATATAAAAAGTTACATTGAAATCAATGTGCGGCATTGATTCATTACTTAAATATTTAATAGGATAAAAAGTCGTGGATTACGTGGATTATTTTAGTGAAAGTGTACAAGTTATTTTCCAACCGGCATATTATTCTTAATTAATACGGATAAGATAATGCTACTTTTTTTTTTAAGATATTACATACAAAATTAACGACGCATAATTAAATTTATATTTATACGTGCTCGATACACTGATGGATGTAATGGACGTACAAATTTAAATATTTAACCGTAAATAATTTACATTTTAATTTTTTTAATGCTAATTCAATTAATATAACAAGCTTCTTTCACTGTGTTTTACAGTGATGTATTGTAAAGTATAAAAAATATGATAATATGTTTATATACTTTTATCCACGCGTAAATCTTATTTCTACAATGATAATCACCGTAACAATTTTAAAACGTGTCACTTCTGAATATCTGTGATAAAACGTCAATTCGTATCGTCAAATGCAATTAGTTATATTTTTAATTAGTACAAGATAAGTAAACAATACATTGGTATTTTATATAATTTTCAAATATTTTACGGATCGTTAATAACATCGACGCGGTGATGTTGCGAAGTAGTTTTGTTATTGTGATCAACGAGATATATATATCCATCACAATAATTAATTCATAACGAACGAATATTAAAAAAAATGCATTTAATTAAAAGGCAATTAAATTTAATTATCTAACGCATACAAATATTTACACGTATATATAGGCGTGTGCTGTGTGTATATATTTATTTATATTTGAATTCGAATCGTATATGCATATAAATATACCAAAATTTTAGCAATCAATATTCTGTAGTCATTTTTTTTCGTATTTTCAATTTCGATATTGAGCTATATGGAGCTGAAAAAAAAACGTGTACGCGCGGCTATTCGACTTTTCCAGTTTATAATTGTTTTATTAGTTTATTAAGGTTAATTGTTATTGACTTTGCGGATGTACTAAAAATTCTTCGTTCGTTCTTGTTTTTCCTTTTTTTTTTCTACGATTAGAAAATTCCTGACATTGACGTAGTCTACAAAAAATGTTTCCTCTCTCGGAAATACTATTGGCGAATTATAACTATTATAAATCTAATCCCACTGGCTTACCAAATACGACCTTCGTTCGACTCTTGAAAAAAATGTCTAAGTCTAAACGTATACGTAAATATTTATTTGGTACAATAATTGATATTTCATTCAAAATATATCGTACGTACGATATATATTTTTTTTTGTAATTTATTTAACGTGTACAGTAAAGTAAGCATTAGTTAAAAATTACAACGGTTCACTAAAGAAGCCTAATTTATAAGCTGAATGAAATAAAATGTAATTTCTATTAATACATTAATGTTAATGTAAAAATAAAAAGAAAGTATCAATTAAGAAATTTTTAATAGATCGTATATTTTAATTTATATGAATTATTATTTATATACTCTATCCTACAACGGTCTTTCCTCTTAAATTTAAAAATTAAAATCCTTATTGTAAACAAGATAAGGAGGTTGCAAAATAATTTAATAAAAAATTCATTTTCTGCATTTTTAAAACGAGGAGTATTAGGGGAGAAAGAGAAAAATACAGTAGCAATATAGTTATATTACACTGTATATTCGCTGATCACTTCAATTGCCGTAATAAACTGTCCAACAATGAGCAATATTTTTTTTATCAATAAATACAAATTTTCCTTACCCGATTCCGCTGTGTTTTTTTACGTCCGAATTTTATACTCGTATAATAATTATCGAGCGGAAGAAATTTATGGTATAATTATGCATTAAGCTATAAACGAGTGTAAACCAATGAGTATATAAATATAAATTATTTCCTATTTCCTAATAATGTACAATATTAATAATATAAAAAAAAAAATTAAGTTTCCACGACGTCGTTAAATGAAGTTGCTCAAGAGCCGTTATTGTGAAATAAGAATCGTTAATTTTTGTCGATCGAGTAAAAATGTTTAATTAATATTTCTTTGTTACGGAAATAGTCGAAAAAAATGTTTACATTAAAAAAATATAATTTTTAGGTGGATTCGTAAGTGATATGATTCACCATCTGTAAGCTGAGATATTTTAATCGGAAGTGAAAATGTGTGCGTGTGTGTGTGTGTGTGCAATTAGACTAATGTCTATGCGATTAGGGTAATGTAATTTATATAGTTTACTTAAGAAAAGTGATAATTTGTTTTATATAAAGTTCCTACAATATTGCTTCTTTGACATTGATATATTTGCTAATAATTACGTTTTAATGTCGTATGTTTTTTCTTATATAAATTATTTATTTATAGCCAGACTATTTCATTTATATATATAATACATTTACGCAAGTATACAGAAACAAAATGTACGAGGATATAGATTTATGAAAACGTGATTATTAAATTAAATAGTTGACCTTTATAGGTATATACTGGAACTTACACGTATCGTAACAGTTCGTACATATAGAATAATTATACATTTTTTTTAAATGATATAAAAATATGTAAATTTATCTTTTTTCTGATAAAACGTGATACCAACGCATATTTTAAATATCTTCGTACAGTACGATTTTTAAAATTCAATCAATTCGACAATGTGTTTCAGAAGAAGGCCACTAAATATAAAGGTGTATAATATATTCACGATTCAATGTTAAAAAGAGGTTCAACTTTAACTCATTCACAAATTACACCGAATGAAAAATTCGTACTGTTATTTTATTCTCACCTCTCAGCGTGTGTGTGTAACATTACTCGGCTCTTCTTCATTCCATAATTATATCATGGTATATACGAATGACGAAAGTGATGTAGCTATTTTCAGTCTACCACCGCAGGTGTTTCTTTCTTTTTTTTTTTACCTCTAATCGCATTTGCACGATTTCATTCAATTTGTTTACTCGCAGGCTTTTATCACTTTGTTGCACGAGACAAACGCATTTCGCTAACTCGTATATAAGAAATTTGATTCGAATTTGATTTGACTTTGTTATTTAATAAAATCTGAAGTGTTTCTTCCGAGTGTGGCAGTTAGCGTTTACTTTATAGTATGTATTATAGAACGAGAGAAAAGTAAAGAGCGACGGTCGACGCTTTTTTTTTAATTTTTAAAAACATGTATGCTTTAATTAGGTAAAGTAAACTATAACAGTACATGTACAATTACGCTGGTTTTTAGATTAAGATACAATTTGAAGATTGTTTCGAGCTTACGGTTCGTAACTAATTTAACACACATATATATATATATACTAGTAGTAAGCTATTATATACCGAACCGGTTGGTCGATATATATATACATTAAAATAATCACGATTCTTAAAATAGGCACTGGGATGCTGGAATTTCGATAATTAAGTTTATTTTACGAGATTTTTTTGTAACTAAAAATATATTTGAATGTTCGGCAGATTACCTATATGGTTATTATACGTCGCTTTTATGGTATTTCAATGATATTATATGCTTACATCATTGGGAATACCTCTTTCAAATATATTAATTTTTATTTTATAATTACAAATATTTGTTTAAATTCAACGATATACTAGCTATGTTGATCATCCGCGTGTTTTTATATATTTGTATGTATTTATAGATTTATAATACATATATAATTGTAACATACACAAAGAGAAAAAAAATAGCAATGATTACTATACACGACTAGTAAACCAGAAACGATGAAAAATTTTTGAGTTACTACTTGTAATTCATAGCACTGAATACTAAAATATCAAGTAACGAGTACTTTTTTTCTTTATTTTTGCATCATGATTCCCAATTACTTGTCCTGTATATTTATCAGTACTAAACAGGATAGTAATCATTGAGACTTTTTCTCTACGTATATCTTCATTCTATTATAACGTAATTTGGTAAATTACTAAAGATTATTGAAAGATTGAAATTAAAATGTATACATAAAGAAATTTTTCTATTAAATATCAGTAAAGTACAAATCGTTGTAAATAAGACTACCGATGGATATAACAATCCATTTAACAGCAATCCAGTATTTTAACAATATTGTGATTAAATCAACTGATTAGATAAACTTTTAGTTAAACCAACATACCCGCTATCAGTTTTACTACATATTTGTAGTAAAATTTGAGCAACTACATGTCGTTGTTAAATAAACACAAATCGATATCAAATCAACATGATTTATTGTTAAATCGATACAAGTCGTAGCTAATTCAATTTAATGCGCATTTAATTCAATATATTTTGAGATGAAATTATATTTACCGCGCTTTTTTATTTAATTAATGGAAATCGTATTAAATTAAAGCGAAGTCGTTATTTATTTCATCAGAGTCGTATTCGAGCGTACAGTGTTTGTCGTTGATCGAACAGAGTCCATAAATTAGAAAAATAAAAAAGCATTATATTGTTTCAGGAGGATATATTAAAATATCTTTTGGTTTTTGGGTTTAGTCGGTCATTTTTTGGTCATGCACAGTTATGAAATTAATTTTCGACAAAATTTCTAGACATCATTAACATTAATAAGTAATGAAAAAGAGGCCTGCGATGGCTCGGTCGGTAGAGTGATGGACTCGTACCGAGAGGTTTCCCGCGTTCGATTCCCGCGGCCCCCGCTGATTGATACAAGCACCACTAACAAAGACATGGTATGACCTCTGTTGCTGACTAGCACCACATTAGGAGCATTAAAAGAGCGACGTTAAAATAATTAAAAGAAAAGTAATGAACAAAAATATATTTACCTCAGTTTGTAATTTCCAAACTTGACAACAGGTGGATACCCCCACCGTGTCTTTCACGCAAACGCACAAAATCTCACTCGGTTCAAATATAAGAAATTTAAGGGCTATACATATAAAGCGATCTCTATAATAATGCGACTAAAATAATCTTAAGTTCTTTCGTAACCTTCGTAAGTAAAATTCCTTGTCTATATATGAATTTTTACGCCTTACAGCGAGCGAGCGAGTAAATAAACTTGAACAGCGAAATAAAAAACAATAGTATTTTTGTTTAATTAATCTTTGCCTGATTTAAATTCATAAGACGTGTATTTTTTATTTTACTAGAATTAACCACGCGCCCTCCGCGCACTCTCGTATGTTTTAACAGTCATTATTTGAAATATTACGCTGTTTTATTTACTTAAAACAACCATTTTTAATAATATATTTATTCATGATTTATTATACTCCGATTTTGTCAAGAGAATTGAAACATTACGTTTCCCGTGCTGCTAAATCTAACCTAGAATGTTTTAGACGCATGCGCAAAACGTAAACCAATCACATAGCCGTTTCATGTGGCTTCACAATATCCGGCAATCACTTTTTTATTATAATATAAAATATATAATTATAATTATTATTTTCTCCTTCATTCTTCAGCAATCCGTTGTTATTTTTATAAGACATTGTAATATCTACTTTAACTACAAATTATTGTAGTTGTTTCAACAAATTTATCTTTTCAGTATTGCCTCGCGTGCATAACACGCGTCTTTCGATATTTTTATTTTACGCATTTACAATTCGTGTTTAAAATTTGTAAATATAATAAACGTATAATTAATTTAATTAACTATAAAATAAAGTAAAATTATATTTAATTAAATTAGTTATCGTAATAACTTGAAATTAACAATGTTAAGGGAGAGACTACAATTTAGAAAACGTTATTTTAAGGTAGCGGCGTCCTATGAATTTAACACGGAGTGATATTACTCACAGCATTTTTAATACCTAGAAGTTGCGCGAATTTCGTTAAAATTAGAGAGAAGGGCTTGTTAAAAAAAGGAAACAAATTTTTATAGTTAAATTAAAAAGAATATATATAAGAATAAATATATACGGAAACGTGAAATACGAATACGCAAGAAACATTAAAAATAGAAAACATTAAAAATTGAAGTGTACAACGAAAAAAGTTGGTGAATATTACCTTTTACATTTCACGATCAGTATATATAGAGCCGAAAGAGAATAAAGCATCCATAAAGCGAAACGCGTCTCATTTCGGGGCGTATAGAGAGAGAGACGTCGCGCACGTGGTTTATCGGCACGCGCGTCACACCGCCATTGATTTATATTTCGCATTCTCACGAACGTCACTCTAAATATTATCGCACATTGTATATATATATACGTATACACGTATACATATACATGTATATGTAGACTCGAGGAAGCTGTTCCTGTACGGAGCCGAATGAAATCGAGCGTATGGATTTTCCGCTGTGTCGCTTTGTGATGAGTTTGTCGAACCGCCTTTTTTTCAGCAGGCAGCCTTTTATACATTTGTACCGTGAAGTGCCGTTCTCTCTTTTTAAGATGCAAATTGCTGTTATCTGGTTGGAGCATGTAGGATATTTTATATGTTTTTCAATTCATATGGGGGCGACAGTTTGTACAATAAGTGTATATAATTTTTCTCTTAGTCTCGTTTATTGCGAAAGTTTTCGATCGCGGTATTCTTAAAAAATAATTAGTCTCTTTATGTCGATTAATAAATATACAGTGTGTACTATTTAGGACGAATTGAATTATACCGAGGATATGTATAGTTGGTGCACTAAAAAAAAAAAAAGGAAAGAGGAAAAGTAAGTTCCTTGAATATTCTCCAGGATATTCGGTTGGATTGGCACGTATGTCACGCGAAATGCAGAATACAGACTGTCTTGCAAATGAGCCAGCCTAAAATGAGTCCAGGTGGTCAAACATTTACATAGAATAGTCCAAAGATCGTAATGGGAATTGAGGCGTGCGTGCAGTATATCTATATATAGAACCTTGGTGTCAGTGAACCTTGACGATACACGATGATACCTTTAATGTGCAATCGCACTTTTATGATCGCTTTATTATAATATCAAAGATCGTTTATTATTACTCACGTGTCTCGAGTCGCGATGCTAATCCGCGAGTTAAAAATAATATGTTGTTAAATTACACAAAAATCTACAAGAGCGTATTATAATATACCCGTGGAAAATGTTTTATTTATATAATTGTACCTCGGACACCTCGATGCAATATACGCTAAATCAGAAAGAACTTTTTTGTTTTCGCCTTTACGCAGCATCTATATACTAAAGGACGCCATGAAATATTTTTAGACCAACTCACACGCACACGCATACCGTACATCCGTCTTCTGTGTGTATATATTATACGAGAGAGAGAGAGAGAGAGAGAGAGGATAAGATGACGCATAAGAGCCGCGCGCGCTTTTCAATAAACGTGTACTTTCCTTTTTATCTACAGAAGCCTCCGGGACGATGATGAGACGGAGTTAAAACGTAGATTCCTCCCGAGACTTTACAAAGAAAAAGTGAGATAGAGGTATATATCTACCTGACTACATGGAGAGAGGCAAGCAAAATAATATTACAAGATGCTTTCGCTATTTTAGGCTTCTATTATTATCCCTTTTGACACACAACGTGTCGACTCTTTTATTATTTCGACATAATTTATCGATAGTGGGTTTTCTCTCTCACTCTCTCCGCATACTTGAGCATAAGGTTTTTTTTATAAGATAATTTGTCTCTCTCTCTCTCTCTCTCTCTCTCTTTCTCCGTGGCATTAACATTTTTGCGATAATCGCCCGTACCTTCCGGAATGTTCAAGAAATTTTTTTTTCCACCGTGTTAAATAAGATGTCTTGCTTAATATATCGCAATTGAAGTGTACGGAAAATTTAAGTTGATAATAACGTTTAATAGTACTTAATTATTATATTTTAAAATTCAAGCTCAAACGCAAGTGCATTACTTGACAAAATTGTCGTGAAATATATACTTTTTTTATGTATTACATCGCTGTAAATAAATCCATTAATATCTTCCCATTGACGGTTACCTCACATATAATGTGGGCTGCGGTTCCTTTTACGAATTGAAAACATCTGCTATATAAACGTTGATTCCTAGAAAAATTCAAAGACTCTGTGTGTTCCAATATACGATGTATGAAACGAGTTAAAAAAATATGTTTCTATATATATATATACATATATATACACGTAAACGCCTTATACCTATCGAAAAATATTGAAATTATCCTTGCGCGCGCAAATGCAAACAATGAGCGCAACATAACAATTCCATGGCAACTGCGCAACAAACATTTGTTTATAAATTTTACCATTAATTACGTTAAATTCACACAATATTCGTATTTACCGTGCGAACGAAAAAGTAACACAGTTGCATTGTTATTAACTCAATTAGCACGACAAGAGAGTACGTATCAGTATAGCGCGCGACGTGAAAAAAAAAATATGTAAAGAATCGCGTTTCTATTCATAATTTTTAAAACCATGCTTTATTAAAAATTAGCAAACGAGATATTTTGAAAAGTTACTACGCAAAAATGAAATGGGAAAATCTTTTTGTTGAGCGTGCAAAAAGAAGTTGTACTTTTACTTTGGCACATTCTTGGTGCGATTACCGTGGATCATAAAACTTTTACATGTGTGCATGTATTCGTGTGTACACGCATGTATAAAAAAAATATTTAACAGCACTTTTCGTTCATAAATTATAAATCCGATAATTACACATTGTATATAACATTTCGTTCACCAAAACGTCGTAATCATTTTGTAAATAAATATATTTAACTACCTTTAAAACGTGACAGTGATATTTGATCGTGTATATATACATGAAATTTCTTATCTTCTTCAAAAGTTATTACGGTTGTGCGTATAATCCTTTTTTCTTTTATTCATATATCTATATACACACGTGTTTGCGTTAGCGTCGTACAAATCCTCTCAAACGCGTATCCAGCATCGTGTTACACTTAAATTAAAAAAGGAAATAAAGTACGAAAGGGACGAGACGAAAGAATGAAAATTGAGAGACCGAAGAAACGGTCAAAAATTTCGCGGGAAGAGAGAGAGAAAAATTCTAGATTGAAGAAATTAAATTTCGTCTTTTCTCCCGCGGAAAGTAATTTACCCGAACAAAAAATATGTGCATACTAAAAAGGGGCGGGAGGGAGGCAATTGATTATACATAAAAATTGCTTTTTTTCGTGCATTGTAAAATAGTAAAGATTTTTAGAAACTTTGTTAAAGAATTTAAATTACTTAACGGTGAAATAAAATGATTATTTAAAGAAAAAAAAACGAACATCAATCAAATCGATGATACACGAGTGAATATATAACATTCAATATTAAATAAAACATGTTGATCTTATTACGAATGCTTTCAAGATAAACAGTATAAATCGTGTGTGGATGCATATATACGATACACAGATATGACACTTGGACTCGAATTCGTATAACGTTGAACTTTTAACAGCAACTTGTTTAACAATTTGGTACGTCGGTAAAGCACGTAGTATTCATAAAGCACATATTGCGATTGCAAATTTGCCTTTTTCGCGAGCCAATATATATCACGAATGATGCGCCTGAAAAAATATCGCTCATCGATTGTAAGCACACATCCACACGTATAAATAAATATATAAATTTAAATACAATTTTTTTTTTCGGCACCCAGTTGCCCAGGATTTATGTATTTGCATATTATTGACGTCGATTCGTATATATGCTTTCGATCAAGAATAATAAAATGCATACAGATGTCAAGATTATACGTTTATTATTAAAACCGATTTATTTCGTTTCGCGTATTTCCTTAATTCTTATTAAAAAAAAACTGCAATAATATACGAAAAAGCGCATATTTTTTTAACGAAAAAAAGCAAGTGGATTATTCAATTTTATACAGTAATTTTTAGAGTTACGATAAAATTTCTTCTTACACGCATATATAAAATGTTATACTTTGATATGTATAGTAGATGATATAAAGAAAGTGGCGTTAAAATGATTATCGAATAATAATAACCACGTGTATAATCCCCATAGGCCGGTGAATCCGTCAAGTGCAATGTTGCTTGGAGACTAGACAAGACGTCCCTGAAACCCGTCGGCTTTATCGCATTACGAATTCGAGAGGCGAACCTCCTGTGCGATTACGCGACCTTACAAACGCCCTCGTGCGCATGCGAAAGATGATTTTCCGGTTATACGTACGCTACTTAAACGAATCGTTTCGATCACGGACAGGATGATACCAGAGTTTCAATTAGATTTAACACTTTCCGATTTTGTATGTCATTTTTTTTGAGGGGAAAGCTTTATCTTTCTGTTATTCTAGATAGACTTGCATTAAACTCATCGAATATATTTATTACTTTATTTTTCACTGTCGTGAATCCTACACAACTCTATTAGCATTATAAATGTGTAGATGTAGGTGCTGGTTTAAAAGAATAAAGGTTAATTGATAAATTAGCATTGTATAACTCTTGTTTAAGTAAAAATTGAACTATTTCTAAACACGATCTGTACAACCTAATAAAGTAAATCTATCAATTCCTGCTGGTTGTACGTATTCCTGATGATATAAAGATATATAATATTAATATAGCAATCTATTTTACGTACACAAAAAATTATTGAGATTAGCAAAGTTAATGCAATATTTCAGTATAATTAATAATGTACGATAATTAGTTATAAGATTTGCAAGGTAATATTATAAAATAATATATCTAGAGAATCATCAGCACTAATAATAAAAATAATATAGTTATAATCTAATAAAAAAATTACACTTACGATATTGTTATCACGAAACATTATTTAAAAAGGATTTGGATTCAAACACTGATAAAAGTAAAAATCCAAGTTTTTTTATTATCCTTGTGTATAAAGGTGCTTGTAAGTAAAAATATCTATACCAACATGAATTAGGCAAACGTACCGCAGCACAGCTGTGTATCTTCGATATGGTCATCAATTAGGAATGCGTATATATTTCGATACTTCCCGAATTTTTTAATATTTGACATATAAATCAAGAAGATATAATATTGCTTATTTTCGTTTCCTCGTAGAGAGAAAGCTTTGTAATAATAAAATTTTTCGATTTGCTAAAAACATGCTAGAAGTATGTTTTGACATATCTAGAGTCGAAATTAGTGTTTTTAAAATGTGTGTGTATTTTTATACATATACATTACCAGCTTATTTCTGAAACTATCGCTTGGCTTAGGTATGAAGTTTTCTTTTGGATTTCTGAATTCGGGAAAAAATTTAGTTTTTGAATCCATAGATTCACTTTTGTTTTATAGTCAATTTTAAATATTTGGAATTTTTAGTGCTGCAGATGATTTTTTTATAATTTGGTTACGTGTAATTTACAGTGAATAAAAAATGTTGCGTTCCCGATTTGGCTATTTCAAAAAAACTTTATTAGTTTTTAAGTTATTAAGAAAAAACTGATTTTTTAAAATTTGTTATAACTCTGAAGCTAATTGGTCGAATGTGTTGAAAAAATAGTGATAGAACATAACAGTGGCTATATGCTATAAAAATTTTAAATAATTCGATCCATTAATTTTTAATAAAAAAAAGAAACAAAAAAATGACATTTTCTATGGCAAAGGCTTTTGGGCGTAAATAGTTTTCAATACACTTGAAATTTTAGTAAAAAGGTAGTCTTTATAGGAACAACAATCTGTAGATTTTTGGGCTAAAAATATTTGTAATTAGCGAAGTAATTGAGCATTACAAGGTTTTTAATAATCAATAATAGGAGCTATTGCATGTGAAAATTTCAGACCATTTTATCAAATGTTTCTTGAAGAAATAAAGTATAATATATAAAAGGATTGTTTTTGAAGTTTAATTTCGTGGAAAAGCATGCTTTTCAATAGTAATATAATATGTCGCAGATATACGAAATCGAGAATGTTTGTATTTTAAGCGATGGTTAAAGGACGCAATTCATTTTGAGAAAGCTACGTGTCAACGATTTGGCAGCGATTTTTAATATAGTAAAAGTATCAATTGTGACTAAAAAAATTTCATATGATTGATAATTATTTAATAAAAATCAAATTAAATTCGGTTTCAATTCGCAAATATTGGTAAATTTACGTTACGTAAAAATCCATGTTAAAATATGCATTGATGAAACCTTTAAAAAATTACCATTTTCATTTTTGAATATAAAAATTTCGCGTTTATGTAAGCAATGGAATATAATACCAAGGGAGGGCTGTACAATAATATTTAAAAGAGTGAAATTTGAAGGAAGCCCTAAAGCGATATATTTCAGTAGCGGTATATATAAATGATCAATTCGCTAGGGAGAAAGTTTCTAGGCTATACCAACTGGGAGAACGCGAGATGTCAAACCTTCAGGGTGGTAATTTTAATGAAGCTATGTGTTCGAGATACCGAGTATGATGATGCGAGTCATTTCGTATTTTATTCACTCAAGGTATTTCAATTTTCAAGTTAAAGGTACCTTAATTCCGAAATTTTAGGAAGGTACAATGAAGGTTTCCTGTACCCACGTATATATATATATATATATATATATACTACGAGAGTTATATCTCTTTCGTGAATTAAGATTTGCAATAGTTATTATGTGTCGCAAGTCTCATAAATATACCACTTTTAATTACTTAAGAATACATACGACGGCGACTAGTACAATTCGCTAAACTAAAATGTATATACGTCTTTTTGAGTGCGAAATTGAATTTGAATGTTTTAGCAGCTGAGGTCAACTTGTGTTGGCTCTTTCGTATACGTATATATAAGTAAGAATGTTGGAAAATCCTATAAGTATGTATTTTACTATTATAATTTGAAATTCAACAATTTTTTCGTTGTTTTTCATTATAATGCACGTAGTTATGTGTAGGAAGCAACCTGTTTCTTAATATACATGGTGATTTTATCGACTCACAACTTGACTAAAGAATAAATAATCGTCCTTTGGAAATAGTTGAAGATCTAAAATATTCTCGCTTTAAAATATAGTAATTAGATAAAATGGTCACACTGCTAAGAAATAGGTATCAGAACTAGTCTCTTAATTGGTAGTCGTGAACTCTTTTTTTACCGTCAATGTCCATTTAATGGAGTAAGCGAAACCTCGAATTTATGTTAATACTCTAAACTCTGAATTTATTATCAAATCTGATCACTTACTCGATTTTTAACGATAAATACTTATTGTTTTTTTTTTTTTTGAAAAAATCTTTCCAAGTATATATATTTTTCTAATGTCGGATTTAACATTGCCAAAGCGATTTAAAATGTTTTTAAAGTCGCTTGTGCATTTCGTTCTGACTAGTTGGATGAAATCCACCTTTGAATGGTTAAAAATACCTTATAAAATGGCAATATTGTGGAACAACAAATTTCATTCCAATAAACAGACAAAACTAATGGGAAAAAACTTTTCAGCATAAGGAAATAATTATTAACATTTTTCGCCTATTTCTATTCAAAATGAATATTTCATACTCGATGACAAATGGAAATTATTTCTATAATTATTCATTATTACATTTTTCATTTATTTTCATCAAAAAATTCATACCTTGTTTTAATTATTTTAAAGTGTACATATATTACTGCAGATAATTGCAAATCTTATTAAGTGTAAAAAGCTTGCGGTATACTGGAATACGTCGATTATTCGACCCAACACGTTTAATTTTAAATTATATCTCGTAAATCTTGTATAATCTATCGAATTAATCCATAATTAATTTTCACACACACTAAAATAGGCAAACTAACATTTTATCGATGTCAAACAAATTAATCTACCTGTGTGTACATATACGTACGTGTATTTTTGCAAACAAAAATTCTAGTAATCGGAAGCTCTCAAAAGTTGTCCATCAGACCCAATTTGGTCGACAGGCGTCGAACCCGAAAAATAAGGTTCGTGTGTGCTGCTTTATTAACACCGCGCAAATAGAGCTGCGTCTCTATGGCTACGCTCGCGTGTCCGTGGCCCTTTAATTCGTGTGTCAGCGGCCCTCCTTCACCTCCCCTCGATTACTCCGCGCTCCGATTGGCACTTTGACCCGCGGTTCGGTCCACTCGGATAATGATACACTGTCGAGTTTGAGAATACCGTTCTGGATGTTTGTTTTGAATGTCCTTTACATCGGTGTTGTTTTCTTCCGGGTTGATACTATTTTTATTCGTGTAAATTTTCATTATTTTTGATAACGCAGATATACTTGCCCTATAGCACTTACCGACATTAACTGATTTTTCATATTTATCTTTCAATTTACATATTTTTTCTGATTTAACGTACATTATACGTAGTGGAACAATTGTGCGTGTGATGAACAAAATTTAAAAAAAATAAAAATTAAAAACTATATTTAAAAAATGAAATACAGTAATCTGTAATCTGTACGGACTCTCCTTAAAATATTTTCTTTCTGTTTTATAGAGAGAAATTCGTGTGTGAGAGACGCGTTATATAGCAACGCTATAAATAACTGGTGGATTAAGTGACCAACTTAATATTATTTTTGTTACAAGATTTCAATCATTCCGTCCGAATTGTGAGATACGGTTTGATTAAAATGAAAAAGAAAAATAATCAGATCGGTAAAGTATAGAATTATTTTTAAAAATTAAAAATAATCTAGTTAGATAAGTTATATATATATACACAGTTCGAAAATTACAATCGTAAAACAATCGCTAATTATCGATAATGAAAGTACGTTTCAACGCTCTTAACTACAATGCAAATAGGCGTACATCATCGAGCGATAACTTTTAGTAATGATATAACTAGCCAAAATAAGAAAAGAAAATCGAATACTAAGCATAGTAAGGTGAAAACTTTGCAACCCGGTTAAAATTCGATCAAGCAGCACGCGAAGTTTTCACGCGAAACCAATTCGCACTTGCTCGGAACCCTTCAGATTTCGACCCCCTTCGTATCAATTTACCTTTTATGTATACTTCATTTTTTTCACGCGCGAATTCGGAGGTTTTCAAGGGGAGGATACATAATGATCGATGTCCCTTTTTTACCCCGACGAGAATAGACTCGTGCGCGTGAATAGAACTTTTGGAGCGGTCGATGCTCGCGAAAAATTGGGTTTGTGTATATATATATACACATTTAAGCCTAAAATGTCTATCGGGAAAATTAATAGAGCATTTTCAGCTTTGTTTTCTTCTTTGTTCATTAGACAATACGTGAACGAAAAAAAACTGGTGAAAGAGGACGATGTATATACACATCTATGTATTTTTTAATGATTCTCAGTGTGTATTTAACCCTATAGTATAGAGAATTTTTAATTATTTCAAACAAATTCTGAATTGATTTCGCGAATACCAGAAGTTATATACAAGTAATTAATTGCATAACAATTGACCATCTAATTATTTGATAATTATTTATTACATATGCGTATATAATTGTTATTAGTTAATTAATGCAAACACTGTTGTGATTGATAGCGATATACTAAAATTGATTGCACGATTTAGCCAATTACTATAAAGGTGTGTACTGCGGTCATCGTTTAGCTATATATTACTGATGATAAATCAAGTACAAAATGATATTTAAAGCCATTTTTAATTATAATAAAATCACAAGAAATTAATTTAATAAACGCCCTTTTTATTAAAGTACTATAATTCCCTGCTAAAAAAAGTAACTAACCTTTTTATATAAGATATTAAAAATTGTTAATTTAAATAGCTAGCAATTAATTAATTATTAGCTTAACTGTATCTACAATCAGCTTAAAATAAGAAGATAACCTATGAATATATTAAGAGTGGCATATTAATAAAATTGTATGCTATTATAATTATTTCTAAAGTATTTATATTTTATAATTTTATCGTGAAACTTTAAATATATTAATTGACCCTTTGCAACGTATAGTGGTCCCTATACGGACCATCTTTTTTATTGACTTTTTTATTAGTAAAAATTGTTTTTTTTATTATGTACAAGTGGTTTTAGACTTTCTGATAACTAAGAGCTTATTTATTGTTAAATTGTTTTAAATAAACAAATAGTCGAATAATGCGATTTTTCAAGAAAATATCATTTCCTATATTTTTTGTTATCCAATTAATTTTCACGAAAATTGGTATACGAGGGTTTTTGAATCGCTAACACGAATATGAGCTTAGAAAATTGAAAATTTAATTTCCAAGATGGCGGATTCAACATAGTGGATCAAAAATCTCAAAATAGCATGTATTTTTGCCTAAAAAAATGGTTACTCACAGGTTTTTGAAACAATTATATTATTTGAAAAAATTATAAATTTGATAAAATATTCGCTCTCAACGATCCCAAAAACTTTTTATGTAATTATTTTAGTAAAAAATAAACATTTCTATTTTCCGAGCACAAATTCGAATTTAGCAACCTCACAAAACTTTTGATAACAATTTTTAATACCAAAAAAGTTGTTTTTCAAAATTTTGATGCACCCTCTTGAAAATTAAAATCTCTATAATGTTTTAAGCTCATATTCGTTTTCAGCGCCTCCAAAAACCCTCGAGTAACAATTTTCAAATAAAAATATCCAATAGAAAAATGTATGTTTCCAAGGGGTAAATAAATAAAATGATTTATTTTTTTACATATAACTTCTTTTCAGCCGAAAATTAGTTTATTAATTAAATGAAAATCATAATTTCTTTACCCGAGATTAAAAAAATAGCTATACGTAATTGCCTAAAAATCTATTATGATTACTAGGATAAGAACGTTAACAAGTGACCAATCGCTATATAATATTTATATACTATAACCAAGACTTTTTTTATTTGGAATAATGAAAATGAAATAGAATGATGTTTTTTTTTGTTATATAAAGATTTTATATCTTTCTTTGAATATCTCGTTAAAGATGGGAGTTCGCGCAGTACCTTTGTAAAGTTGGTACATTTATCCTACGCCATAAAACATATTTTTATTACTGTCATAAAAATCAATCCTTCCGAAATATTCATCTCGATCATAAATCTTTGATTTACCAGTATCTAGCGTGAAATAGAAAACTGTCAAAAATTCAGTCAAAATCTTTTTGTTTTTTCTTACACACTTTCTCACGTTATTGTATACGATAATTCCAATTGTTTTTTTTTAAATTAAATTCCTTTACGATCGGTGTATACATCTATAACGGTTGCGCATTTATATAATCCAATAAAAATTTATATAATATTTTACGTAAATTATATTTTTAAACTCGGTTGTCTACAACTTCTTGCTTTTGTTCGACTATTGTTTGTTTGCTTATTATTGGGTGCTTCAGACGAGACAAAAAAAATTTAAATAGCGAGATGATGTACAGCATCTCCGATTAAAATGTATGTAATGTAAAAAAATTCGTTTCATAACGAACGTGAATTGAATATCTTTACATAAGAAAAATGTTGTCAATGATTATGTTTATATAAATTTATCTATTTTTACTTTTACGTTTACAGTATTTTACGGTATTTTATATTACATACACTTCTTGTAAAGTGATTTGAGATAAATTTTTAGATTAAGCGAAAGTCAAGCTTTTGCGTATATATATATAAATTTATATATCCGCTAAGAAAATAAATATTTGTCAAGCACACAGTGAATTATGAAAGAAAATTTAATTTAGAAGTTTTATAAAATAAAATTTCCTAGTCAACGTTACGATGTCCCGAATGGCCAATATTTTAGAATCTTCTCTTAAAAACAATCGTAAAGTTGCGGACAGTCTTAGATAAAGAATTTTTAGTTTCTCGTTTAAATCGAAATGAATTTTTTAAAATTCTCCAAAAATTCCCTTAAATCGTTTCGAGATAAGGCTTAAAATATCTTTGATAGTTTAACCTTTTCTATAAATAGAAGCAGCTTCGCTCGTTGAAAGTTTAATATACGCTTTTCTGACCGCATAGCAGGAGAAGAAGTACTTTCGTAGATATATATATGTATATATTCGCAAACTTGAAAAGTGTCGGTACACTCGAATCTTCTCTCCGCGTTGCAACAAAAAAATTCGAAGCTCAAGCAATTACGTTGATGGCTTTTACTCGGTCCCTATTTGGAATTTTCATCATAATGTTTAATTAGTTTGACTCGGAGAGTTTCGGAAACTGTAGTTTGTCCCGGTGTGTTGCTTTTGTCTGCGTATATGTGTATGTATTATAGTGTTTTATTTCAATGGGTATACAATAACACAACTGAATACAAGGAATATTGTTTTATCAAATTACGTAATGAATGGTTGATAACAGTTTCCATGCTATTTGATATTCGAGAAATTTTAGTACGTTTCTGTTTCTTTTATGACTGGTTTCAATTATTATATTCTCTATACAGGAATTCACCGAGCGGATACATTTAAATTTTACGTTTCAACTTTATATTTATAATTTACGTATTATTATTCTCTCTCTTTTTTTTCTCTGGGCTACACCAGACTTTATTAACAATAAAGTCTTCTGTTTTAACATCGTTAAATCAAATAAAATTTCGCTGTACGACTTCCTCGTATGTAGTGCGATCCTCCTCTTTTTTACAGCACGAACAAAATTGTTGTAACGTACGGTTCGATTTTTTAAAAAAAAAAGAAACGGTTATTTTTCGCAAGATCGGAAGGATATGAATTTTCAATATTAGATTGTCACGGAATTTTTGTAATTGACTGTCTTTAATTAGGTCAATATGGAAACAAAAGGATTTCATTACCGAGGCAATTACATTCTTCGAACGAGGAACGAGTGAAATCCGCTTCTGTCGGATGTCAGTTTCAGAATCTAGATTAAAAAGTTATCGCTAAAAGTGGTGGAGTTCAAATCAATTGGGATTTCAATCAATGATTAAAAATTACATTTAAGGAGCGAGTTATTTACTTTTCGTTATAATTATACCACATTTTTTTTATCTTTTTTTTAATAATAATGAATTCCATTTTCTTAAATGTACGTGAGTTAATTTCTATCATTAGCCAGAAGAAAAGTATAATTATCGCTATATCCTCACAAATATAAAAAATTCAGTGCGCATTCTACTTTCCGTGCGTATTATCCTTGATGCATTCTTCATCGTTGTATCTCAAGGTCCAATATATCATCTACATAAACAAATTGCTTTAATTTTAAATTTTCTAAAAAAAAAGTTAATTTATGACGGTGCACGTTGATTTTAACAAAATTTATTCTAACACCTACAAATCCGTGTATATAAAAAAATATATTTATGACACTCAACAGTGGAATATAAATCTTGAATTATTATCATTCTAATATTTCGCCAATTGTTTGAATTGCATCTGTGTGATCAGGTATTTTTGCGTCTATGCCAAACAATTTCATGAAACTTCTTTTCCAAACGTATACGGTTCGATTTCATTGGTGCATTGAAAACAAAAAACCCTGGTTTTCGAACTAGAATGTGCCGAAATTCCCAATGCGCTCTGACCTCTTCGGTTAGATGTATACGAGTCTTTTTTTTCTCGTATTTTTTTTATCTGTCAATAGTTGCAGAAAGAGCTTCCGTTTTTAACAATGGGCTTTTTTGTTTGTATATATATATACATATACACGTCGGTCGGTCGATGCATTTTCCAATGAAGAAAAAGAGATGGTTTGGAAAGGGTTGATCGTCAACAATAGATTAAGGAACGTATATATATTGGTCAAATTTTTTAAAATATCATACAATTGTAAAAAGTAAAACTTTGTCTATACCAATAAATATATTCGAAAGTTTGTATTTTTTACGCGTGTATTACGAAACGTCTAGTAAGGAAATGAAGCGTATATTGACTAGTCCATAGCACGTCTATAAGTCACCTTCGAAGCGAATGACAAATTTACCTCCGGTAGTGCGTATTAGTTATTTATGTACCTTGGGTGAGCCTCGCGTCATTACTGTTCGAGGCGGAAAATTTCGTGGATGGTTAGTACGTCCGCGGTCGCGAGCGCAGCGAGCGGCCAAGGATGTTACTACCATCCACGAAATTTGAGCCGAGAACTGTAATGACGCGGTGCTTACCCATGGTACGTAAACAATTTTTCAGCCTTATAATTCGTACATACGACTATTTCGTTGCTCACAAAGTAATTTATTATACATTTAAAAGTAATGTAATAAACACTTTTTTAAACAATATAAATAATTATATATTATGTCAATAATTTTTAAACATTTGTATACTGACGCTTATAAAACATTTTAACTTTTTAAATTCTGCATTTAGTATCAGAGAATATTAAATATTTAGTAATTACTTATTATTAATCGTAACATTGCAGTTATTAAAGAAATAGGACTCATTTTGCGTTATTATATATATATATATATGTATGCGGAGACAGACTGACACAATCCAAAAATTTACTATAGTGTATAATAAATTTAACTGAAGTTGTAGTAAATATTACCAGAATTGTAGTAAAAATTAATAACTTTCTAGTAAATTTTATTATACACTATAGTACATTTTTGGATTGCGTCAGTCTGTCTCCGCATTACTAGACAACATTGTAATTTTTACTTCAAATTTTTCTCCGTGTATATATATATACACACTATATTATTTCTAAAATATAATATTCTAATATATATGTATAATATATAGTACTTTCGTATCTGAGCAATATTAAGATAACTATGATTAAAGTAACGCAAATGTTACGTTTAAACTAGTTGTGTTTACGTTTGAAAAGCCATAGATATATATCTCCGATACATGTACTACGCGTTTCAAACACGTTGACTCTATACCGTTCGCGCGGCAAAGGTTATATTGCTCGCCGCATATATCCTACGGAGCGCTTTGCATACAGCCTCCTAGGATGTATAGACACCTTATACGTCCTAGGAGGATGTATAGAGGGCTCTCATACAAGCGAGGAGCCACTTGTATGTACGCAACGTATTTACAAGCGGAGCGCGCTCTGCACGTAAGAGTCGTTGTACGAATTAGTAGGCTGAAAATACAAATACGTTTTACGTATACTTGAAAGAAAATTTATAATTAATTAATTAAAATGTTACTTTTACCATCTATAATATGTATAACCGGTGTTATTTTTTAATTGGATATTAAACCAAAAAAGTAATTATTTGTTGAAAATTGTGACGTTTTGTCAACTAGATTTTGTCGAGCTTCGTCTGACATTATTTATAAAGTGAAAAAAAAATTAAAGCAGATTTTACAATAATTAGTTACAGTAGTAGAAAACAAGACGTTCAAAATCTGAATATAAAAATATATGCAGTAAGTATATAGGACTCTTCGAAATTTTAACGTATACCAATTGAAATATACCCTAGATAAATATCGTGTTTACTTTATTATCTGTCAGTTCGACAGATTGAATAGTAAGTTTATCAATTGTATTTTTCTAATACGTCACTAATTGTTCTAAAATCTGTTTTCTAAATTTCTGTTCATTTTAAATAAATATACAGTGCACGATGAGGTTGACGAAACGCCGGAATTTTCAAAAAATAGTTTCTGTTTTTTTTCCAGATCGCAAAAAACAACACCCATTATACAAAAAAATTCATTACATTCCATACATTGTTGTAAATAATCTTAATATCAACATCTATATAGAGTTAAACCTTAACGGTTCATTAGTTTACAAACGTATTATCCTCTGTAATGAAAACAATAAAAAAAAATAAAATAATTCGCGAAAGCAATACAAAATGGATAGTTGTAACTTTCGAACAATTGTAAATTGGATTTTGTACGAAACAAAAGTTTCTAATTAATCAACGTTTCTCTAGACTCAATCGTATAACACGACGACGAATCCACTCAAAGTTAATTCACAAACTTGCGACCCGTACGTATGTGTGTATGTATGTATATATATACAGATTGAGGTACAAAACTGTAGAAGGAAAAAGCAACTTTGCGAACGTGGAAAATCGAGTGCGGCGAGTTTGCACGCGAACGTTTATTCGTCCCCGGCCCAGAAACAGATTCTACGAAACAATGGTTGGTATTGTCCGCAAACGTGCGTTTATATATATATGTGTATGTGTATATATATATATATGTTTATGCGTCTAACTGACTGTCGATGGTAAATTAAAAGATAAAAGTAAATAGGCGCAATAAACCCGTAAGAGCAAATGTGCAATCATCTCCTTACATTACCTCGTTATTTAATGACTTTCATTATGTCCCCGACGGATTTTTATCCTAGATTGCGAATCCACGGGGATTTTTTGTTGCCGCATTTCGTGCGTTAGTAGATACTGAAATTGCTTTTAACGCGTATTACGCACTTTACGATAAATAACGTATTACGATGCCTCGGTGATTGCAATGATACAGAAATAAAGTGAATACCATTTTTTCTTTATAGATATATTTTATTTTTTTTAATTTATCGCTTATATACACGCTTTCTTTGAATTTCGACATCATCGAGGTAATTACAATTTTTAACGGTATGTACGTAAATGATGAATTGCGCAATATTTTTTATGTTGTATGCATTGCTATTTGAAGGTATATTCATAGGTATATACTTATAATATTAAGGGGATGTCCTTAAGACGTTATCGATTTTATTGTTTTGTGCGTTCAATTTTTATATTTAATCGCAATTTTTCGAACGTACGTATACATTCCGTGTAATACACATAGATTGATGATACGATATCAAAATTTGGAAAACGTTACGTATTCATTGAAGAAAATGAAATATTGTTTTATCGGTAATACACTATCACTACGTTAATGTTCTTTTAAGTAATATTTTAGGTTTCTTAATCAATTAACAAGACTATTTGACGCGTTGCAGGAGTTTTTTGTTCTTGTAAGATTAGGGTTATTAGTTTCGATGGCTTACGAGTGCACGACGATTTTGGGGTTGGTGTTCGACGCATAAAAAATTCAAGGGTCTCTTTATTAATGCTTCTCACGCGAGAATGGAATGAACGTTTAAATGTGCCTAAAAGAGCCTAAACTTGGGTATTTAAAACGTGACACATTTTACAATTTTTCTTTTTAATACAACATGCAATTTATTTTCTTTTATCGAGATTCATATTGAATAGAATATTAATATTTAAGAGAATTTATTTAATAATTTCACGTTTAATTATTTCGTCGAAAAGTAACTTTACGACCCGTGCATAAATAAAATAAGCTATTTTTATGACTATATGAAACAAAAGGGTATGAAACTATTCATAGAGGAGGCACGAGCAACCCTTCCAGCTTAAGACTAGATATTCCATAAGCCTTTGTGAGTTTCAAAATTTGTAACACTCGAGATAAAATATTGTTATTATTAATTTTAATTCGTTTAATTTATAGAGATGATGAACATATAAATTATTAGAATTGTTAGATATCGCAATTGTTATTAACAATTGTGATATATATTGTTATTATTAATTTTAATTCATTTAATTTATAGAGATGAACATATATAAATTATTAGAATTGTTGAATATCGCAATTGTTATTAAAACAATTGTGATATGCAACAAATCTCGGTTGTCTTATCCATCAATCCAGCAATATATTCAACTGTAATATTATTCAATTAATTGTTTGCCGAATTTTAATACCGTTTTAGTTTCCATTGTGTAGAAAATACTGCGTGTTACGTATACGTACGGTTGCCATGTCATCGTATCGAGAGCTGTTATTTCATTTCTTTTATATAAATCGAGCATGATTATGATAGAAATCGTATTCCATTAAATAAGTATTAAATAGATTGTTCGAGTAGAATGGGCATAAAATAGGCGAAAAATTTGCCCGTTTATGTCCTCTCGATGACAACGCTTTTTCTTTTATTTTATGACCATTTATATTAATGTAAAATCCTATTTTTCTCTCACATTTTTGAGCTTGTAAATATAGATTAACGTTGAATCTAGTTACGTGCGATTAAATGTGCATTAAAAATGTACAAGTGAAAAAATCTAATATAATCGCATTTTTATATCTTCGTAAGTACTGGAAATATAACAAAAATTAGTTGTAAATCACGTGAAAACGTAAAAAACCCATCCGAATCTTTAGAAATTTTGAAGTTTTCTGTTCCCGGAAAGATGAACACATTATTCGAATGTTCTAATAAGTGCTAATAAGGTGGATCGAAAAGTTCGATTAGTTCAAAATTAACCTAAAAAATTCATTTCCATTTCGTCGACTGTAATTTATAGCTACAAGTATTTTTAACATTTTTAAAATTATATAGAATTGTACGATTTTCTTCCAAGAGCAACAGTAGCAGTTAAAAAGTTGTACACAATAGGCGTGATGGAAAATAAAGTCTCGGACGGTTTAATATATCCAATGCGAAAGTCTATACATAATTATTTGTACTACAGATGAAAGTTTAAAGTCATAGGAGAAGATACGTAGCGCAATCTCAAAGACAGAATCAGAATTTACAATCAATTTCCAAGTATCAGAGACTCCTGCTGCTCGATCGGGCAGGTGCAGCCGGGTTTATCTATACGAGGCGTCCGCCCGTCAATCGGGGATCTCGTATCGTTCGACAAACCTGAGCTATTGTTGCGATAGCGCGTGTATTTACGCCTTAGACAGATGATTTTATCGTGCCAAGGCGAGGGTTGCGCGATCATTTTCGTATATGTGTTACACGCGTTAACAAAGAGATCTTCTGGCTTGACTACTCGTCCTCGAGATAAGAAACGGTTCAATGAATTGTTTGAAGAATTCGACCGATTATCATAAATAATTACAAAAATTTGAGCACCGTATACTATTGAAAGTTTGATTGTTTGTTCTCTGATATGTTTAATTAAAATTTTAGTATGATTTATAGAGAAAATATCTCCGAATAAATCTGCTTGAGTTAAACTTTAGAAAAAAATAGTTATTCATTTGTTATTGATGATTAATAAATTTAATATTATACGTAATTTTGATACTCAGTATCATGATTTTTACCCAATAAAATTAGAAAAATGATGTTAAAAGCAATTAATTAATTTTATATATAAATAAACATTTCGAATATTTTTTCATTTTATCTATACTGATACGATTTTATTTTTATAATATTTAGTCTATTTAACATATAGTTAAATAAAAAGAAACTAATTTTTCTCGTATTATATGATATAAACATGTTTAAATTTTTGAACAGTACAAAGTTCGTAACGAAAAATTGAGACAAGTGTATAAGGTCGCCACAATCGAATCAAATTTTCTTTACAAAATACACCGTCAACATATATTAATATTCAAAAATATATTTTAGTAAAAAAAAATTTACATTATCATGTAAGTGGTGAAAACTGTTATCTATAACTCTGATATAAATAAAAGTTAGCAATTATATATAACTCGTGTTAGTCTACTCTAAATTCTGAAGAGTGATTTTTTTCACTTTTTATTCATTTTGACACTTCAAAGAGTGAAATTTTGTAATAAATGACTTATGTGCACTTGCATCAATTATTAATACATGACGTTGAAAAAATGTATAGTAAACTTTACGGGACTTTCGAGGTGACAACTGATTCTCAATTAGAGGTTAAGATCTGACAAATCTGAATCGACTAAAATAATTTACGAATTTTAATTACAAACGGACTGGCTTGTTTATTGGTATTAATAGCAAAATATTACAATGAATGTTAATAAAGTTCCGGCATTATTCGAGCAGCTTGTTACATATGAGGATTCGAAGTAAAATAATAGAAATGTGTTCATGGCGCATGCGGTAAAGCGGTACTCAACTTTGACGCGGGCGATTCCAGGTTCAAATCCCGACGCCCGATGCAGATTTTTTTCATTATTTCGTGTGTATTTTCTTAAAATTACAGAAAAAAAAAAAAATATATATATATATATATATATATATATATATATATATATATATGGGTGGTTCTCTGTGACATCGAAGATGAAAAAAATAAATATTGCTATAACTGTGGGAATATGTTTTAGAGGTATCCAGTAGTTCTCCTGAATTTTTTCAGATTTTTTCTGGGCCATTATTTTAAGTTACAGAGAGTCAAAGTTGACATTTCAGCACTTTTTTGCATTATATGCCCATTTTCACGAATTTTTAGCTCCCAGGAGATGCATTTTTCACTAAAAACATAAGTATGACTTTTTTTGTAAAATTTTCCGAACTTTTCATTAAAAATACTTTTAAAGACATAAGTGTATGCTCTCACAATCTTGTAACCCATTTAAACATTAAATAGTGAAAATCAGCAATTCTGCTCCGGACTCTGGTAACCTAATACTGTCTAAAAGATGTCTTTTTATAGTCAGAAACTGCCTAAAAATTTCCAGAGTGGGTCTAAATCATTAAGATCACTTATGGTCAAAATATCCGGGAAAAGTGCCCGAACTATTAATAGAAATGTATATTTGTTGCCTTATAACGATGAATCTATTAGCATGATCATTGCAAAAAAATTTGTGCACTTACCTTGGAGTGGTAGAAAAGTATCTCCACTTGTTTCAGTATCCATCTAATCCCCTGTACGCTGCAAATATTATTATACAAATGTAAAAAATTAATTTTTAAACATTTATAATGCTGGATTTTTAGTTTTACATCCCTTACAAGAATTATAGTACTTATCTGAAGGATTACTATAAAAGTATCAACATTATTATTATTATTCAGCAATACATTGTTTAGATTTCACAAACTTGTCACTGTCACGTTATCATATTATTCATTATAATTATATATCCGATTTATTTATATATCTTTTGTATTAAATACGTATATTCATTTATTGTAATAATGATGTTTGTATATTTATAGTAATCCTTCAGATTAGTATTATAATTCTTGTAAGGGATGTAAAACTAAAAATTCAGTAATATAAATGTTTAAAAATTAATTTTTTACATTTGTATAATAATATTTGTATTTTTAGCAGCTTACAGGGGATTAGATGGATACTGAAACAAGTGGAGATACTTTTCTACCACTCCAAGGTAAGTGCACAAATTTTTTTGCAATGATCATGCTAATAGATTCATCGTTATAAGGCAACAAATATACATTTCTATTAATAGTTCGGGCACTTTTCCCGGATATTTTGACCATAAGTGATCTTAATGATTTAGACCCACTCTGGAAATTTTTAGGCAGTTTCTGATATATATACGTAATAAATGAAAATATTCAAAATTCTAAATAAAATAAAATTGTGACCGGGCAAGCAGCTACAAAATAAATTTTTTCTTATACGGATTTTGTTCACTCTTTTAAGAGTGAATCAATCTCTCTTAATTCAGTGATTTTTCACTCGAAGCCGACTGCTGAATTTAGAGATTTAGAGAGTAGGGAGCACTTGTGCTCATGCGTAAAGCACTTTTAAAAGGATGACAACGGTTAATAAACTGAATTCAATGGAAGTTACATCTGTTGAGCAATCTATAGATTTACCTATAGTGTCTGTAGTAAATGATATAAAAACTACAATTTATTTAAAAAATCAAAAAATATTCAATATTAAATTAGTATTTATTTATAAATAAATTGCGTTCTTTATATATTACCGCAAGTCTTTCATTTAACAGTATAATAAACGAAATGCATACATGCGCGACCGAAGGATTATCGTAAAAATCTATAAGCGCACTAAAAAATTATCGTATCGCATATTTAGCAGATTATAACTTAAGTAGTATAATAATAAAGGTAATAAAAATGTATCGTACCCTCGTTAAACATCCGAAAGGTAAAAACAAAAAAAAAATAATTACAATGCGTATACATATACCGCTCGTTAATTTCTATTATATTTGCATCGACGTGTACAGAAGGAAAAAAAAAGTACAATCATCAAGAGCAATATACTTAACGCCAAGATCAGAATGCCTTCGTTCCTTAAGCCAAGTATATAATTCAGGGTGTAATTTCCACGACTGCCAGAAGCATACGACGAGAATTAATTGAACTGGGATGTTCCATCGTCCGTTTATTTCTTTCTTTCTTTCTTCTTCTTCTTCTTCTTCGTTGTTGTTGCTATTTTTTTCCTTCTTTTTAAATCACGCAATAGGAAGTAAAAGGCTTTGATTATTCTCGCGAAGGAGAAAATCTTCTCTCGTCACGACTTCGCTGCGGAACGACAACCAATTACGTCGGTGAGTGCTGATTTCACCGTGCGAGGAAAACGAGCTTTTCTTCGGTTTGATTGCTCGGATCGATGATGTTTCGAATGAAGGAAACTGTAATTGTTTCATGGGATAATCTCAACAGAAATTGTCTCGAAATCGTTACTTTATTTATTTTTTATCTTTACGGTTCGTTTATTAATTCTCCTTTTTTTCTTATCGATTTATATATACATTTATAGGAAGGTAAAATATTTTATACGTTCTTTTTTATATACCGAAGAACGATCTATTTTATTATACGCATCTATACGGTGTGTACACGTCAATCGATTGATTTAATCTCGTAGAAAGAAAAAAAAAAAAAGTAATAAAAGTTGAGATCGGAATCAAGAAGCGATTGTCTTTGCTCGATAAAAAAAATTTTTTTAATATCCTCCTTATCGTGAAATTTAAATGCATCGCGATTCGATCGGCGTTTTAAAGAATTTTCTCCTTCGAGGCTCGAGAAAGTTGTAATATATTGATTATATTTAAAGTTCCTTCGAATGTCTCTTTAATGTTACTTTGAACGTTCATTGTAACGTATACGATCCTATTACGCGACTGCATAACGTGAAGTTTATTTTTATATTTTTTCACAACCACCCAAGGGCTTCTCATTAATAAGAAGATGGATATATATTGATCGATATAGACATTTAATACACACATATCTTTATAATATGCAATCGACACACTGCAGTTTAACTTATTTCTAAAGCAAATCTCTCAAATCTTCATCGAATTGAATATATATATAAATATATTCTACTAGATAATTTTTCTTCATTCCCGGTATACAGAATATTTCCTCGGGTTTCTTATATAATTAACCCTTGTAATACCAATTTTAAGCGTTTCCAAGATAAAGCGCGCATTATATTACTACGATTTCCATCGTTTTTCAGGAGGTCTAGACCCGAAGAGTTTTGGATGCGCTCGAGAAGACGCGCTTAAGAAACGAATGAACCGTGATGCACACTCGAATGGTTCAGCTTAATTATACGAATAGAAGATTTGATATAAAGTTAAACTTCTAGTCCCTTGTAATCAGATTTCGAGTATTTTGAATTTATTTAAATTATACTCAAACGATTCTCTTATTTAGCACTCGTTATAATAAAACAAATAATTAATAATATATAAAGGTGTGTACGGGATTTATTCGACTGATTATACGGATTTACAAAGAATTTTAATTAATTTTTCGCGAATAATTTAAGTATATACCTATATATATTAAATTATTCGCGAAAAATTAATTTCACCTGCGTAGAAATTGTGAAACTTTCCATAAACTTACATTAAAATGCAATTACCTAACTTTTTGCAAACATTATACACACACATATATATATATACGCGGATGTGTTTACTTTATTGACCGCTGTATAAAAAAATGTAGCGTTAATTTTATTGAAATAGTAAAACAAACCGAAGAGAAAAAAAATGTAAAAGCAATTATCATTGTTAACGATAATTCTAATACTTGTTTAAACAAATCAACTCGATGCTTATATATATCGACAATTTCATACATTAAAACGCGTTTGAGCGCAAAAAAAGGGTAATTTATAAGTCATTAAAGATTCAGAGTGATACGTGAAATAAAAAAAACTATAATCGAAGTAAACAATTTACAGTAAATTGACAGATAACGAACGTTTAGCGGAAAGAGTGAACGCATAGTTATATGAAAAAAAAAACGAGAAGATGAAGAAAAAGACGAGAAGTCTAATGAGTGATGAGTATATATGTATATAGTAAATGTATACACAGCACATTCTTCCCCATATATGTATATAGCGACCGACAAGCTTTATCTTCATATTTTGTGTACGATAACGATATATACATGTACGAAAATAAAAATATATGTCACCGAAGTGAACGACCGGAAGGTTTCCGTCTTAATTTCTCACGTTTTTTTTATATATACGAGGCAATAAAAAAATATGTCGATACGGTTTTCGCGTATGTGTGTATACATATACATATATATATATATATATATATATATATATATATATATATATATATATATAAATGCATCGGGGAAAATATGCGCACGCGATTTTAATTATACGTACGAAATAAGACATTAAATCGTAGGTCTAATGATCCTAAATTATGCGAAACTATAGGTATATGGTATAGAGAAGATTTTAGATATTCGACTGTAGATGCATCCGTAAGGTATATAAGTCTCAGGTTACGTGAGACATGCAAACCCTTTCGTGTAAAGTAAACTCCCATCTTTCGAAATATATATATATATATACACAAGCGCGGTCTCACGTGATTGACTTAAACAGTAAAGTTAAGCTTAACGCGTATGTAACGTGTCTGTATAAATATATACGATACAACATAAAAAAAATACCGATTGGAATTTATTGAGTAATTGTAATTAACTGTGTTTAACTAACTAGAAACACTCGAAAATTTATATACGAGTCGGCACTTTTCTTTTTATGAATTACATTGATATATATCTGATGTATCTAATAAGTAATGTAATATACAATTCGTTCAACGCGCTTCGTATATAATATATTCTAAGGATTAATTCGATTGTGAAATTAGTGAATTTTTCAACAATTTTCGTAACTTATATAGGAACTTTAAATTTTCTTTCCAATTACCACGAATTAAATATATAATTACAAAATTTCATCCGGTTGATTAAAACTTTTTGAAATCGATACGTCTTATATTGGTTTTGGATTAAGTAAATTCAACCTATATATATATATATATATTAATTGGAGGAAAACTCCGCGCATATATTCTCTCTATTTTGAGGTTTTAACATAACGTTGTAAATAAATTTCTACAAAACTAATGTAAAAAACGTTAACGTCGCCTTATCACGATGAACAATTAAATTTATTTAACTTTAAAAGTGTATAAGAAGAAGAAGAAGAAGAAACAATGGTAACACCTAATTATCGAGAAAAGAGAAAAATGGTTGGACGAGGTAGTCCGTCGGAGATAGAAAAATAGAAGGGAAAAAGAGGAAAGAGAAAAATTAGTATCGAAATAATCGACTTTGAAAGTTGGCGTAGAAAAGACGAGTTCACAATAATGTTAACCAGACACGCGTAGAAATAGAAATGCCTTTAAGGCAATTTTCCGTACACGCATTATCAGCCCAGTCACGAAGAGTCGAGCAATTAAGGAGCAGCCTCTTTCCCCGCCCGTCAACCTGTTACATATCTACGAAATCTCCGGTACGTGACTCAATTAAGAATTAGCTCCCAGGATAAGGAATCCCAACGCCCCCATTCTCTTCCGGTGATTCGGACGGAAGTCGAACCGGAAGGACCTAGTATCCGCTCGTGGACAAGCTACAAGCTACTTTTCCATAAACGTGTATATATAGTCTAACATTTTCTTATCAATTTTCGCCTCTTTTAACTACGTGGATTTCGTATTTTTGTAGTTTTGCAGATAACGACCGAGAGCTTTATATACACAATCGTTTTTCGCGCAATATAAATTAGCAATGAAATAGCAACTTAATCTTCATCGTTTAATGTACTACTATCGCCATTTTTTGCTACACTTATATTATTTATTCTTATAATTTTTATGTATATATACGGAACGTCTTTTTTAATCTCTAATATAAAATAATACAATATACATCGTTATAAGTCGATTTCTTAAACATAACTCTATATATATAACTAATTGTAGAGCACTTCACTTTACTCTTTTTAATATTTAAATTGTATTTCTCTTTGGAATTTATAAGTGCAATTTAAAAATAATATCTAGGTTAATTGTTTTTTTAAATAATGTGAAACTTCGTTACATTGACGCAAGATAAGTACTGAAATTTTTGGAAAATATACATTCAATCCTCGCATTTATTACATCCGTTATTCCAAAACGTGTGTGTGTGTGTGTGTGTATATAATATATAGAAAAAGTTTAAAAAACTTGTGTACAGTTGGCGTTGCGCAACATGAATATCCGATCGATATCGCTGAAATTGAAAAACAACATTGAGACAATGTGAAAATTTTACAAAATTTTGTGAAATTTATAGCTCGGTGAAGGTCTTTCGAATGACGTCATCTCTAGGAACACTAGGATTGAAGGCGCCATGGCGCTTCTGATTGACCCGACAACAAATTTTTCGATATATAAATCTGGTCTCTCTTTTACTTACAAAGTAGAAAAATTGTAATAATAATTTCATTCGAGAAAGAAAGTAGAGCGCGTTTGTTTTTAAACGAGTCCCAGTCAAACCTTGTTTTCTTTCTATATTATTATTGTTAATTGAAATTTTTTTATATAATGTATACTTCCGATATTGCGCAATCGCTTCGTTTATTATTTCATTTTATAATTATAAAACAAAAGGTCCACATTTCATCGTCTTGAGAGAAAATCACCAATTCGAACGAATATTTTTAGTACACAATGCAGGACATTGCGTATATTATTAGGTTCACACACACACACACACACACACACGCGCGCACATACGTAAGAAAAAATCCAGTTTCGATGTGTTCGTTAACGGTAAATAAATAATCCCATTGTAGTTCTTAAGGTAAGGTTAATTGGGACATTCACTCGTATATGGTTCGATTTTATTATTTTGTTCCAGGATATACGTCATTATATCGGTAGATTTTTTTGTCGGACGGAGGGTTATATTGACGTATAATGGTTATTATATTTGCCGCGGGGCTGATGTTCGTATATATATATATATATCGTACCGTACATATATCATGCATGCGAAGATTTTATCGAGTATTAGTATGTTACAGAGTGATTAGAAAAAATTAAATATTTTAATATTATTTTTAATTTTAAGTTGCATTCTTCACGCTGTTTTATCATTATACTTTTACGATGTACTCGTAAATTCATTAAAGTGATAATTTAATATCTGGTTGAACGTACCTCAACACCTCACATATGATCAATCTTAGGTTTTACGGCGACCTGATTAAGCCTAAATTAAATAACTTTAAACAAAAAATTAGTTCAGGGTTATAATATATCCCTGATACATATCATGTACGTAAATGTAAGATAAGTGACATTTAAAAGTCACGATAATTAGTGTATTCTTTCCCATTTAAATATAGTGTACTTATGTGCATATAAAGGGAAATTTTTTTTTATTAAATAATACAATAGTTCCTAATTATGAAATTACAAACTGACATATTAAGGAAAATTACTATAGTTTATACATTAAATTTTACAAAAATTATAATAAATATTAAAAGAATTGTAGTACATTTTATTAACTAATAAAATATATTATTTATTACATGTTATATATTTTATTTTATTTATAAACTATAGTTAACGGAACGTCGGAGTCAGAAAATGGTTATTTGTTATATTTTTTAATAAACAAAAAAATGAATTTTGGAAAAAAAATTTAACGTCAGGTCTTTAGGCATGTTTTAAACCTAAATTTTTCCAGATTTTGAAATCAATATATTAATTAAGATTTTCGGGATGAAAGATCACGCCTTTTATGACTAATAGTTACCGACCCAAAATTGTTCATTCAATTATTATTAACAGAAATGATTTTTTCTTAAAAAAACCAAAACATCAGGTTCTTCTTTATGTTTTAAGCTATATCTGTATGAATTTTATTCAAATTTAAATTCAATATTTTAAATAGAATTTTTGGGTTGAAGAGTGTAGATCCCTGTAATTTGGATTCGACATTCCCATATTGTCAGTCTGTGATTTATTTACTAGAAACTATTGTCATTTTTAATTTAAAATTTTTCTCTGTGTAAGGTTCAAAATAATTGTTCGTATATAGAGATGCATATTGCGTATTTTTTTTAATAGTTTATGTGGCGTAACAGTGAGAAATATAGTGAAAATTACAAAGTATGAATCTTAATGCACGATTTTGCATTTTGATACATTATTATAAAAGCACTGAAAATAAAGAAGAATGTTTAATAATATGTAAAATAAAAGAAATATACGCGATGATGATAATTGTTATTAACGAGATTTAACTGTCACAAGTGTCAATGAGAATCCTTGTCCGGAAGCTTTACATATGCTGAGCCCTTCGTTCACTTTTTCTACTATGTCTGTGAATGCCTCTACATGTTTTTTTTTCTTCAAATCGATAATTTTAATTTACATTGTGTTAAATAATTTAAGAAAATAATTTTGAAATTTTCAAGTATTATTATTCCGTTAAATGAATTACTTTTTTTATTAAATTATTAAAAAAATATTGTTTTTTGTTTTACAATTTTTAAGCGTTATTGTGTGTGTCTGTCTGTGTGTCTGTGTGTGCGTGCGTGTACAAGGAATTATCACTCGCACGAGATTAGAAAGTATAAATGTGATTAAGACATTAATCTTTTAATTTCAACGATAAACATATAGATTCTTGATTCGCGCAATGAGTATAACTCACCAATTTTGTTATTTTTGCATAATCAACGAAAAAAGGAAATAATGCGTTATACTCAGGTTCTTGATTTTATTTTTCATTTTCGATGTGCGAATATCTAGGAGTGAAACTTTTTCTCGGTCTCTGAAAATATTGACGCGGCTATTATATGTCCTCGACTGTATTGCCCAAAGTTGGAGATTCGTGGCACAGATCTTACGTACATAAATTTTTGCTACTGAAAAATCGAAAATCCGCGTAATTTATTTTTTAGGATGTACATTCGTGTACATTAAAATTTAGTGTAAACAATTACAAATACAATCATTATTGCATAACATACATTTTCGTCGTGATAATATTTGTAATTGGGTTTGATTAAATCCTACGGATTTGTATAAATTAATAAATTAAAGATACGTCGTTAAAATTTTTTTACAACTTTTTTTTTTTTTATTTAAGCAGATTTAATCTTTATTTAAGATTATTATGCTATATATATATTTTTTTTACAACTTTAACGTATACATTTTTTTCTTTATTTGTATAATTTTCCATTTAAACTTAATAGATTTGCACGCGCCAGCGACGAAATTCAAAGTGAAAGTTTAGGTTTATTAGGATTATCATTGTGTATACACATATTTGCGTATTTACGACTTTGCCAGATTTGTTCATTTTACTTAGGAAATCGACGTGTATATAGATACTTTTTTAGCGAAACTCGGCGGGGGGAGTTTTCGTAATCGGCAAATTGATAGGGATAATAAAATGTTAATTTAACTATTGAGGAGTTAAATGAAAATAAACTTTTTATTAGTTTCATTTTACGTAATTTTGACTTGGTAATGAACAAGTAGTGTAATTATTTATTTTCCAGAGCATTACGTATAGTAAATCACGTTTATTTAAATATCTTTTGCAAACTGTTTGATTGCCCTGATTCCTTTTAAATGTAATTTAAAGTATGTAAGGTAAAAAACAGTATGTTTGATTATACATGCACCCTGTATATACCCTATAACTATTTATAGTCGACGTTTAATTACAGATTTTAATTAAAAAATAGATTTATTATTTATCAATTTTAATATCAAGGAAAATGTACACATATATATGTTTTATTTATACGTCGAATGATTTTGCAATGTACATGAACTTTTACGGTGGAAAATTGGAAGCGCTCGCTTATACGATAGCGATTCACGTGACGAAAACGTATAAAAGAAAATATGTATCCCTATAATTTTTCACATAATCACGCAAGACGAGCCGGTGTATTATAGAGTAAGGAGAGAACGTATTTAAAATGAGAGAGAAAAGAAAAAAAGAAGTATACACCGCGCGTCATCCCTTATCGAAGTGATCGAAACAACTCTTTTTACGGAATTAGGTTGGACACGCCAAAAATACGTAAGTTAATCAAGGGGCGTGTTGTGGGCCGCGCCTCGGTCAATTTCCTATTTTTTCCCTCCGATTTCAAGAGTGGGCTATATACACAAACAAACGGTATATACGCGTAAGGGACGAAATCGATAATATATGTATCCGGTTGTGTGTTTGTGTGTGTGTGTGTTAATGCAACCCGGCTTTGCGCAATTAAACGCGATGAAGGAGTATTGTAACTACGTTTAACGATTCCAATGACGAATGTCTTGCGGATGAATGGATTGCCGTTGGCTACTAATACTCTTTTATAATTTTTTCTTTCCTTTTAACCGCCTGGTAAAGTTAATTTGTTTACGTCTACGGCGCTCTAGATTTCTTAAAGCTAAAAGTTACTCGAGTTTATTTCATTTCGGAATATGTATATATATATATATATATCCCCGAGTAATTCGTTTAGTCTGACAAATTGACTTTTTTCCTCTTGAACCGAGAGGGGGGGGGGGAAGATGCTTTGCAAATTTCTTTGTTGATTATATATACAGGAGAGTAAACGTGTTCCGCGCGTCGGGAGGAAAACTTTCTAGGAAACGTTATTAAATGATGCAACTTGCGTTATAAAATCCCATAGTTATCCAGCGGAAAATAATGAATTAGAAAATTGCTAAATTAAGAGAAGGACTTTATAATGAAACGGCATTTTCATTTTGTTTTTTCTTCATATTGATTGAAAAAGATATATATGAGGTAGATTTCATTTTTACTAAATTTGTTTATACACGTATACGAATAATTTTAAATCTATTATTTTAATTATGATGTTATTCGTATATACACATGCAATACATGAGAAGAATGGGGAATTATCGAAAATATTATCTATATTTTATTGAAAATATTATCACAGGTATAGAGAGTAATTTTTGTAATAAATTGTCTTGATGCCAAAGTAAACTTTAACCTTCTATATATGCCTTATCAATCGAGCTAAAATAATTAAATAAATAATAATTAATAAAACGTTACAGTATTTGAAAAAATATACGAGGAATTGTGCCTTTGTTTACAAACAATTGATACTCGTAATTCGATTGCGTTTCCTAGAAATCTCGTATACCAAAAGTATCAAAACACTTTTTGGTAAGGTAAGGGGTGTCTCTCGGAAAATCGATTGTATTTTTTATTTCGAATTTTGCAGGGACGCGCGTCTTCTACTTTTTCAAATATTATTTTTTAATATTATATTTTTATTTTAGTGATATTACATATTTGAATTTTTTGTTAACGGGATGTCGGACCCATGTTACGGGGATCTATATACCTTGCAACATACGAATTATCTTGGAAATATTCAATTAAAAATCTGAACTAAAGTCATATGGGTATAGTTTAAAACAAAAGCGAGGGCATTGGATTTTGATTTTTTAAGAAAAAACAAATTTGTTAGCAATAATTGAATAAACAATTTTCGGTCGGTAATTATTAATCTAAAAAGACATGAATTTTCAACGCAAATACCAGAATTTAATTACAAATTTAAAAATCTGAAAAAATTTGAGTATACTGTTTAAAACATGCCTAAGGGCTGTGGCGTTCAGGATTCTTTCAAAAAATTATTCTTATGTTTATAAAAATTTTCTGACTTGTCCATCCCCTTAAGCGCAGGATTAAAAGTTGATTGGCATTATACTTAATTACTCTTTACTTAATGAATAAAATACCCTCTTAATTATTGATTAAGAAATAATACAAATATTGATAATTTATGTAACTAAATGTTGAACTTTGTTCGCTATGTTGCAGATCGGGAGGTGATCAAAAGTATATAAATAATGTACGACTCGTGATCGAGGAAGGCCTCGACACGCAGAAGTCGTGGAACGCCCGTGGAAACCCCGGCGCATCGCCCGGGCGAAAAAGCGCCGGAGACGACGTTCTGCCGATTACTCAGGTCAGTACAATCCTAACAAACATCGAATCGTTAACGTTTTTAAGGGAGTTGTGACTATACAATCCGTATAAAAAGTTAATTTTATTATTTAATCAGTTGTTTTTATACTATAAATGTTCTGTAACTCTGTAAAACATACTGTTTTTTTAGTAAATAATGGTGTTACGGAAAAAAACGAAATATCCAACTTTTTGAACGAGAACCTTTTTGACCTCGATATAGATATAGACTAATAACGTTAACTTCAAACTTTGAACGCCTAATACTTAAAATCGAATACCGTTTGCGGTCTTTTCGAGCTTTATCTATGATTATTTTACATTCCTCATTGAATAAAATATTAGTTAAAAAAACAAGAAACAAAGAAAATTGTTAAAGATATTAATAAAAATGTCAGTTCTAAAAGGAATCTGCGATAAGACTTACCTATCTGAAATTTTTAAATATTAACTATAGTAAAATATAACTATAAGAATTTTTGTAACAGAATTTTGTAGAAAATCGAACATTGTCACAACCCCCTTAATCCTAACACTTTTCATATATCTTCTGTATCTATACATTTTTATTACCTTATCTAGATCGTTTAATTCATTCGTGACGTCAACTGCCTGTGTTGTTTTTAACGTCGACAACGTACAAATACATATATATGCGTTTGATTCGCGTTTAATTGTTTATCTCGAAATCGCGCTTTTCAAATTAATGTTTTAACTCTGCATTTGAACAGGCTTAAAAATAATGCAATTCCATGAATTATTTTTTTTTCACTTGTATAGAGAGCATACTTACGCGGAATTGATCTCGGTTAGTTTTATATATCTACACGCCGAGAGAGATAGTTATTGCAGATATTTTATATCGTTGATCTTTCCGAATCTACTACTAAGTTACTTGGCGTTATATAACGATGGCGACGATAATATATAAAATCGGGAAGATTGATAGATAAAAATATAGAATGATTCACGCAATATATACGTAGAGAGAGCAATGTATACATATTATTCCGGTACCGGGTATACGTAGACACCTTTCGATCATCATCCCATTCGTCTCTTCGATCACTTAACCAATTAAATAATTTATTGCTTCGCTTCTTGATCAATGATCCATTCGGTTTTTTTTTATTCGATTATCGAGAAACGTTGATAGTTGGCAAATCTACCCTTCGTCGTCATACCTATTATGCAAGATCATCCCTCGTTTCTCTTCTTTTGCTACATCGATCTGCCAAAATAATAAGATAAGAATAAATAAAACGGTAACAGGCAGGCGCACGTGACGAGGAGCAAGGAGGATGTTCGGGGTGATCTGCCGACGCAATTGGGCCCTGAGGCTCTCGATAGTACTGAACGTGTGCGTCCTACTGTACGTTTGCGCGCACTTCGGGGCAGTCTCGGGGCCCTGGATCGAGGACAACTCGAACTGGGCTGGGAGTCAAAATGCGGGTCAGATACAGCAGGAACTGATTTACGGGACGGCAGCGAGACCGAACGGGACCGTCGTTGCGGCTACCTCGACATCCGCTCAAACCGAGCTCAGGCCTTCGGCGACCCAAGACAAGAAGGAGTTCTCCGTGGTCTCCGTCGAGTTCAAAACCAACGAGACTAAAACCCTCGTCGAACCGCCCGTCAACGAACCTGATCGACGGCTTAACCAAACGGTCCGTGTTTTTCCCCTATATACGCTATACCGTAAGGTACCCAATTCTTGATGATGAACCAATTTCCGATCAGTATATTATTTCAATAAAACAATAAGATTTACATAAATCTGAACAATCAATAATTGGTTAGTAGACTTAACTAGAAACTGGTATGCGTACTGAAAATTTACTGATTTTTTCTTCGATTGTTGGTTACTTTAAAAATAGCAGTTACTCTATTTTTCTCAGATTGTTAAAAGGAAGTTTAATACTTATACTTTATATATGCGTCATAAATATATACAATTATTAGCCTTTTCAACATTAAATTATTCTATAAACGTACGGATTTCTCTTAATTGATCAACAATTGGGTATGTGACGGTATGCCTTTTATATTATAATATATTGCGACATTTCACGTTGAGAAAATCCCGACCTTGCCTAAAAATTGGGGAAACTTTGGAGAGTGATTATTAATTCAAAATATTTGCATTAACATATAAACTTTTAAAAATTTTGTGACATTTTAAAAAATAAACAAATACATGAAAAACTCATTTTTGCACTTCTATCTGATGATAAATTAGACTTCGTGACGAAAAGGATAGATAGATACACCGAGAAATTCTTGGGACACCCTCTGTACTTATGTGAAGGACAAATACAGTACATTACCTTTAGTACAGCAGCTCTCCTAGTTTTGGGAGCTCTGCTGTCCTAAATGACGAAAAAATGTTTGGTTTTGCGACTACAGCGCCACTTTTGAACAGTTCTTATACCATTTTGGGGCAACAGCCGTCCTAAACATCGTACGAATGCACGAATAATGTAGTTGGACATCGGGTACCCCAAGAATTTCTCGGTGTATGAGTAACCCTATTACTCTAAAGGTTATGAAAAAGGTTGAGGATTATGAACTTTTTCATAAGTCCAAAAATATTTTGAAAATTTACATCAATGGTGGTGTCCGATTGGGCGAATGTTCATTCAAAATGTGTGCAATATTTCGAATTTTAAAAATTAGAATAACTTTTTTGTTATTTCGAACCGTAAAAATAGAATGATCATTATTTCGAAAGTAATAAAATCGTCAGATATTTGGTATTAGGCGCAATATTTCGAATTCCAAATAGTAGATAAATTATTTTCTACATTATTGTCTGTTATCAAGGTGTTAATAGACAAATATTATAAAAGTTATTTATCTACGCTATAAAGTTCGAATATTCGGGACAAATAATGATCTTTCTGCTTCTCTTGGTTCTAAATAATAAAAATACATTTCTAATTTTTGAAATTCGAAACAATGCACACATTTTGAATGATCATTCGACAAATGGACCCCACCCTTACATCAATACGAATAGCTTGAAGCCAAAATCAGTGTCCAAAGTTTCTCCAATAGAAATGGAATGTTAAAATATATATCTACTAATTTTATGTATTATACTTTTGCCGTCATATGGGCACGCGTGCATTTCATTATCTGACGCAACGATATTTTTCTCTCGCAGGCTAATCAAAGTGTAAAAAGAGAACTGACGTTGCAGGAAGCGATAATCTGCAATGATAAATCTACGGAGCCAAAAACCGCCCAACGGGGCGACTATTGGGTGCTTTATAATTACGTACCGATGACTAATAAGGTAAAACAATTTCAAAACCTCGTTATCTCAAGCATATAATTGATTAAAATTTTAAATTTTTTATATTGTACACGGAGATGTAAATGGTAAATTATATTTTACAGTAGTCTATCACTACTGAAAAATCAATAATCGTCTTGATTAAGAAAAATTAATATACCGTACAGTCATATTTATCAAATTTATATTTTATATTTTATATCAAAATTATATTAATTTATACTACTTCTTCTATACATTTTAAATTTTGCCATTAGGTATACAAAGAGAAAAAAATTTTAGTAATATTTTTACAGTGCTGTCCATGCTAAATGTATAGGATAAACAGTTTTCATGGTAAATTTTACCCGATATTACTAGGTAAAATTTATCGTAAAAACAGTTCATTCCATCATGGACAACACAATACAAATTACTAGAATTTTATCTCCGTGTATATAAAATATTTTGTATAATTAATTTGAATAAACATTTTTCACCGTGCATACGTCCATGTAATGTTATATACGAATATAATTAAAATACTTATCGTGCACAATCGATATATCTGAACGAGTTGGTATAACGTCTTATTACAGGTGCATTGCTGGGAGAGCGTGACATACACAACTCACGCGGATTACACGTTCCTGGACAATTTGGAGCCATTGCTGAATCGGTGGCGAGCGCCGATCTCAATTGCCTTGCATGCTCCCGGGGGCGATTTTCCACCTACGGTCGAGGCCATCAAGTATGCGCGTACTTGCGGCAGCCCGTTGGTCTCTCAGTTAGTCACCTTCCACGTCTACTTTAGTAGCAAGCACGTGCCAAAAATGGTAGGTTTTACTTTACCCATCATGTACCTTCACTGTACAGTAATCATCTTGATTTCCTGCACAAATTTTCCATGGTCGTATCCTTCTTTGAGGTCATAAATTACAGAGATCTGCACTATCATGTACATTACATTAAAACAAAATGAGAAAATTGCTATCCAACATTCCCTTAATGTTACGTAGTACCTAGATATTACCGATCGAGACGAAAAAAACTATTAGAGTTAAATAAATGTGGTAAGTCAGGTAAAACTATGACGTCGTTGCCTTTCATTTAAAATAAAAATATCGTTCCAGTAATGAAAGAGACTGAAAGCAAAATCAACTCTTCATTTTTTTTTCCATCCTTATAGATATCTTAAAATTTTATTAGTCAAATTGCTTTTTTTTTTCAATTCATCAATAATTCTTTTTTAAATTTAGGAGAATGACACAGATAACACGTAAATGAATGGAATTTACTTTATTTATTTAACTAAAATTGTATTTTTCATCGCTTAACACCTCTCATATCGCTCGATTCTATAAAAATACTAACCGCCACTTGATTAATTTTCAAATGGCAAAAGTACACAACTCGGAATGAAAAAATTTCCCGATATCCTAAATGATCGTACGAACTTTGAACCTAACAAAAGCCTCAGTAAAAATGAATGTTCAGAGGAAAGGTAAAAAGTAAATCGATCTAACTCAAAAGTTATTCCAGCTCGAACCGGTCGCGTAAAGGAAAAATAAAAAAATTCGTGTCAGCGAACCGATTTCCATGACCCCGATCGATCACCATTAACCATCGCGGATGCTACTCTACGACTTTTATCGCGAACATGCGTCATCGCTTCTCTCGTCCTTTGCAGACGGGATCGTTACATAGGTATACATATACGTACCAGACGAGAATGATCTCGTTACTTTTTCACTCTTCGTGGTGTATATATACCTGTAACATGGTTTTCCACGTGATAAAAATAACGCAAATTCAATTTGATTATGAATTGAGAACAAAATGAAAAATTAACGTCTAATAGTTTGAAGTCTATATATTCAGGTAGTCATTGTTTTTAATTAATTAACTTTTATATACACGTAATACCAAAGTCACTTTAATTATAAAAATGACGATTTCGATCATTTAAATTTTATTCTCACGTAACAGTTGTCTTTTTTGGTAGATAAAAAGAAATAGTAGCGTGTCGTACCCAATTACTGATCAGTTATCAAGTCCAAATTCTGGTGATACCTAGAAATATAAGAATTGTTGAGAATAAATTTAATATTTCGTAATAATACACGGATTTTTCAGTTAATTTTTTACTATAATAAATTATCCAAATACTACTACAATAGAATTATTTTAGAGGGGTAAATAAATTTTTACTCCGCAAATTTAAATACGTATCTCTGCGAATTTTGGTCGAACAGATATGAAAAAAAAACTTTTTTAAATATTCTCCAAAAGCTTTTTCCCTGTCTAGTAAGATTTTGTTTACATACTTTTTGTTAATTTTAATATAAAAGTAATTTTTAAAATTTTTCAATTTTTTTAATTTTGTATACAATTACGTGTAATTTTTACTCAAATAGAGATATTAACATTTTACCAAAATCGTTTAAAATTTTTTTTAACATCTTTTGATAGATAAATGTGTACGCTCAAAGTGCTATTTACGTTAAAAGATTAATTTTCAAATAGTTGAATAAAATGAATCAATAATTAATTTAAGTATAAAAATATTAACATCAATTTTTGATCACAAAAATTTTATTTACAGTTTTCGTCATTATTTGGGATTCTATTTTTCATTAGCAAAGTAATACTTTATTACAATAGTAATTTTTATTACAATAATGAAGATTAACACAATTTATGAAAAAACATACAACTTTTGGATAGTTTTTTAAAATGTTTTTTTTTAATTTCTGCATGACCAAAATTCGTAGATACACGTGTTTAAAGTTTGGGTAAAAATTTATTTACTCACGAGAAATTTTTGTATACGATACTGCAAATTAACAAAACAATGAAGAATCATCAGAACTGTTCAGGAATTGGGTATGATACGCTGTATATCCTACTGAATTTGTTTATTCTTTCAATTTATGAAAAATCATTACATATGGAACATTACGCATCATTTGCAATAGAAACGAAAGCGTCAATTATACAAATTGTCACGTTAATTTCGTTAAACACGAGATGTACGAGTTACAAAATTAATGAAAACAATAATAAGTGAATCTCCATTAGCACTGTAGGATGTGCTAATTAGATTTTAGAGAGTAACTCTCACTTTTATGAAATTACGGTACATAGTTGCGATTAACGTCTCGTTATTATTATAATTACACCGACTTTTGATTTATCTCTTTGTGCAACGCGTGATGAAATACATTTTTACAATGTACATATATATATATAAGTTGATTATTTAACACGATTGGGCGACGTAACGCGATTGTCAATTGCTTGTATATACTTAAATGTTATTATTCGAACAATTTGGTTTAAACGAGCGATTATACGAGTATTATATAGCGACAGTCGAGTTGGAACCGCATCTATATACAAATGAAAACTCTTATGGAATCGATGTAGGAAACGTATATATTTTTATGATGTATATACCATCTAGGTTAACATTGATTTAACGGATGAGATATAAATATAAAGAGGAAAATTGAATCAACCACAATTTGCCTATCAAACTTGTATAGTTGCAATTGGTAAAAATTTAATGCGTGTCGGATAACGTGAAAAGTTCTGTGTCACTATCGTACATGTCTACATATACCTATAGTTAATCAATTGTATAGGCGTATACATGTAATCGATCTACATAATTTACTATCGTACATATAGGTATATATATATATATATATATATATTAAACGTAACTATCGATAATTTCTGGTATTTCATATTATTTTTAATAATTTTCTTAAAAAACAATAATTTCATCGAGTCGTTCGTACGGAAAGGAAAATGGGTATAATAAAGTAGCACGGTCAATTATTAAGTTAAGCAAGTTTGGAAAATATGAACGAAGCGTCATGCAAAACCGAGTAGAAATGCGCAATCCTTGGGAAAATCGGTGACAACGTCTCTCGAGTACTGTTAGTATTTCCGTAATCGCTATTATCCGCATTGGGAAACATCGATAATAATGAAATAACGAACGGTCGTTTTAAATCGTAATTACTTTATTATATAATTTAATATCGATGGGAGACATCTCCAATATACAAGAATAAACTCCACTAGGACTCAGTTTTGTTATGCAGTAAATGTATACATCTATATATATATATATATAAACATCTATCCAGTCAATTTGTGCAATTTGTATTTGTAATATGAGAATTTATTAACTGTCACTTTGTAATAATTATACCTTACGTGGTGTACATATACGCGTGAAATTGTTTAGTGTTTAGCATCATAATTAAAATAAGGGAAAACATTATTTTCGTTATAAAATATATATGTACAAATTAAAAATAATTTTTTTTTTAATTTATAAAATTTTTATGTGTTTGTAGAAATTAATAGTATTTTTTTTTCTAAAAACTAGTGATGTTTTATAAATTGATAGTACAACTATTTCGAACTCCGTTCACTAGATGTGCAGTTCGAGTGAAAAACGACTCGTTCAGAAACAAAAGTGCTAATCAACTTGAAGACTCGGATTACTTAAATATTTGAATTATGACCTCCAAACATATAACCTCCATTCTCTTTTGCGAGTAAATAATCATACTGAAAACGAGTTAAATTTCTACTCGAAAGTTGGAGTGACTCAGTTTTAGCAGTAGATTCGAGTAATTTTCACTCTAACGAATTTATAAAACGACATATGTATTAAAACTAATTGAATTTCTATCAGCGTTTTATAAAAATTTTAATATAACGTTTTAAAAATTATAGACACTGTATCGTTGAGTAGTAAAACATAGAAAAATCTACTTTATCAAAGGGATTTTTTGCCACAAATTTCGTTGTATTTTATTTCGACTACGTCTTTGGTAATTTGAAGATTCAAGAGGTTAAACAAAATCTCCATCGTTAGGGTGTACATTTACAGATTGATCGATAAAATGAAAGAGTAAGATAAAACATGCAAATTTGCGTACAGATATTGAATTTCAAATAAATACACCGTAACGAAAAAAATCATATTAATTTATTATTAAAGTATGTACGTTCACTTTCATCGTGTTTCACAATTAAATTTAATTGCCTTGATAGAAATCTTGAAAACTTTCTTTCGGACAAATTCGTGAAGTTTTTTTTTTGCGGGACACGATAGTGAAATTTTTATACTACGATATAGTAATTGGCATTTTGTGTATTATGGAGTTACTGAGTTGTGTTTGTGAATGTGTTATTATAATATTTCGATAAAAAGAAAAATTTTAACTAACGTTGGATTTTGTGATACAGATCCCGTCGGGTGAAAAAGTCGCCGAGCAACGAGCCAACTGCAGCAAACCCGCACCCTGGACGAACATAAGCGTAGCAAGAATGTACAAAAGCGAACGTAAACTTCTTTATCCAGTAAATGTAGGACGTAACGTAGCTCGTGAATCGGCACCAACTAGATACGTATTGGCGAGTGATATCGAGTTGTATCCAAGTCCGGATTTGCCAAGCAAATTTCTCGAAATGATTCGGAAAGGTGATCAACCGGCTTTATTGAGGCCAAATCCAAAAGTTTTTGTTCTATCGATTTTCGAGGTAGACGAGAAAAGCCAACCACCCGCCAACAAAACGAGACTGGTATACATTATTATTATTATTATTATTATTATTTTCGTTTTATTTTGATTATTGGCAATTCATATATGTAGAAAAAATTTATTAAAATTTTGTTTAAAATTTCAGATGCAAATGTTGAAGGTGGGAACTGCGATACCATTCCACAAAAAGCTCTGTGCCGGGTGTCACAATGTACCACGAAGTAAAGAGTGGCAAGAAGCGCCCGAAACGAGTGACCTTCACGTATTTCATATTGGTAAAAGAATCGGTAGTTTCATTCATTGGGAGCCGATTTACATTGGTACTAATGACGATCCTCTCTACGACGAACGACTTAGTTGGGAGGGCAAAAGTGACAAAATGACACAGGTATTTTGTTACTAAAATTTACTACTTTTATTTTTATATAGTTTAATAGGATACCTTATACTCCATTTTTATCCTTCTCACTTTATCGAAATTGAATATCATATAATTCGACATAATTACATAAGTACATTACTTTATAAAATTCTAAGAGTTCACTGCTCTTTGTTTATAGAGCCAAATTCTCAAATATTAAAGAGAAATATTGCTTAATTTTCGAGAAATATCTTACCAAAATTTGCAATTATTTTCGTGCAAAATTATTTTATATTCAATTACTTGAAATTTATTTTGTACTATTTTATGTCGATAAGGTAAAGATGGTACAAGTTTAGTATACCGAATCCTTGATCTTTTTATTTTTCTACATGTATCTTCTAATAATTGTTCGACTGATTCCATTATTTAAAATCTCTTTAACGTATCAACAATAATTTATTATTACTATTTTTAGGGATATGCACTTTGCGTTTTGGACTATGACTTTCTCATACTGGACAATGCCTTTTTGGTCCATCGTCCGGGCATAAAAATATTTAAAAAGGACAATTATCGAGACACCCTGACGGCCAAGACCAACATTCTGATTAAGAAAATAATCGTTCCAGAACTCAAGGTTCTTTACGGCACGAGAAAAGGTTGCGCCGTTTAGCCCCTGTGCTCAAAGTGCCAAAACCCTTATATCTCCTAAGGTGAAATACTCGTTGCTTTCTTCGCTGACGCGTAGACCGACTTTTATTACTATTACTATTATTAAGAAACATGGGCTCATTGGACTTGTATGTTTGCGTGTCTCTTCAGTTTGTATTGTTCGATTGCGACGACGAAACCATTTTTCGTTTTGATACTCAATATCTTTATTGATATTCTACGAATACTAACTTAAGGATGCAATGGGTCACACATCCTTGTAATTGTATTTCTTTTTCCTGAAAATATTGATTTTAATTTAGTAAGCTAATATATATATATCGACTATTAGTCGATACTGGACTCCTGGATAATAAAACTGGTTAACCGATGTTAATATGCAGTCTAGACCAGTAAGAACCTTATTTATAATTTTGCTGGGCGCCAGGTCCTACCTACTCGTGAATATGTTTTCCGGTTTGACTCTCCAAGACGTGGTTCCAACGCCAATACGGAGGTGGCGAAACCAACGACAAAACCCTTTTCCTTTTGTTACGCGTAACTATACAAGCGAGAGAGTCTTTGGGAATTTACTTCAAATAAGTAACAACTCGATCATTTCGACAAGAGCAGATTTATTCATCTGATTGAGTATTTAATGTACAATATTTGATCACCGTTACAAACTTTATATTACGAATTACCCGATTTCACGACTCCGTTACAAACTAATGACTCGTACGAGGCTGGCCCGATCTTCTGGTTAGCGGGGGAAAATCGCGGTATCAATGGGTGAGCTTTGCTATAGAGATTGCCGGATCCTCCTACGCTCTTCCTCTGTTTCTCTCGCCCAACGGGCTTCCTTCTCCTTTTTCCTTTTCTCTTCTTCCTGCCTCTTTTCCTCTAAAATTCTACGCCTCCGTTCCACATGCTTTAAATGTTCCCTTTGATAAAAAAGAGCGGGACCCGGGATGATTATACCACTATAGTAGGTGTAAGGTCTGGTTGGATTGAGGAAATTCCTAATGGTAGTCCGCTCACAAATAGTCGCGAAACCGGCATGTATTCAATTGGTAAGCCACGCGATTTCTCGAAACAAGAAATAGTTTTGTCGGTCTAAGCACATACCTACCTTTAACAATCACCTAAATAACTCCTGACTTAAACATGGCACCAATATGAGGTAAATGGTTGACGAATATATTCTTGGGTTTGGGGTATGCCGAATAGAAATACCCCTTTTCCCAATATAAGAAACATGATTTGCAAGGAGGATCTACCTTCGGGTCGATGGGTACCAAACCTTACTCCCGTCAATGGTGATGGAGTTGGGACTGTGTCCTTGAGGTTCAAACCTGGCCTGGATGGTCATTTACTGTTGTAGTTACTGGACTCCTTGAAATATTGATTTTAATTTAGTAAACTAGAAGCTTGCCAAAAATAATCGCTTCGTCGATACGAGTCAACTTATAGATTCTATCTTTCAATGCCGCAATATTATCTTTTACTTAATTTTGTAAATTATTTAAATGTCTTGTTGGCATTAGAAATTTTATTAAATATTTTATTTTAAACGTGCAATTTTCTAATAGTTTAATTAATAATATTTATAATATCATATATTCTCAGTTAAAGTTTGAAAAAGTATACGATTACAAGGAGAGTGGATCCCCCTCTTTAATACAGTCTTCACTGAGTAAATGGCGAAATTATATTTTAAAAAAGCGGTGTACGGTGCTTAAAACGATTGATTATTGGAAAGAATGTTTAGTGACTTATTCGTCTGAAGTGATAAATGATTGATCGAACGTTGCATTGCCGCCAAATGAATGCGCTTTTCATTTCCATCGAGTTGAATCAAAATGAAAATATTTTTCTAATCGCGAGCAAGTGCAACGATATCGCTCAATATAACTAAAAATAAAATGCCTATGTTTGTGAGACGTGAAACCGAACAAAAGAAAAAAGGTGAAAAGCACAATGCCATCCGATTTTCGTGTAAAATTTTCACCAAGGGGATGCTTATTAGAAACTTTCCTCTTTAAACGTTATATACATATAGATTTACAAAACCTAAAGTTGTCACATTGTACATCTACGTTGATTATACTTAAGTAGCTCTATTACACATTTGTCTGATTTTTTTTTCATCTTGTTTGGATAAATTAATTTTTTTTAATATTTATATCGATAATTTTTCTTTTCTATACACTTAGTATAAATGTAAAATTGTTATAGAAACATTTGCTTAGAACATTTATGGTTCTTTTCAATTCAGCAAGTGAATAATTTGTACGTTTAAGTGTAAAACTTTAATACAGTATTTATTTATATTTATACTCATCGGATATGCATCACTGAATTAGTACTTTGCCCATGCAAGATGGAAATAAATATCAGGGTTAACGGCGATCATAGAAAAATAGTCGGAAAAAAAACAAATTAACCGAACATACGAGGTTTGACAAAGAGAAAAAGAGTGATAACAGTAACATTAAAATCGCGCGCATTGAAAATGCGTTTCAGGTTGTAATTAAGAAACAATGCGCGTCTGCGACGCAGGTATAGTAATAGTATTGTATTATATACCCGAATATTTTTTATACCAGCGAGTGGTGTAGCGTTACGAGGAAGTCGAGGTGGCGATGCAATTATATAAAAATATAAACGCAGGCAATAATACAATAATTGCTTTATGTAAAACAATTGGGAATGATATCTTTTTCAATTTTCTTATAGATTAATATAATTTCGAGTATTATAAAATAATTGATAATTTAGGCATATGATTACTTAAATTTAATTTCTCCCAATAGGTGAGAGAATCTTGAATTTTTGGGGAAAAAAATTGATTGCATTGCGAGTTCCTAGTGCATTTCCTTGTCTATTAATTTTACATTAGGCTGTGCAATTGTTTCGCGCGAAATGCAACAGTAAGGAATGGCGATATATGTATAAATAAAGAAAGATAAAAAAAATGTCTCACTTGTAAATACTCCGTGCCTTATAAAAAGAACAAATCTCAGTTTCCGAGACATTTCTGAAGTCGTTGCGTAATATACTTTTGTTTTACGATTAGTATAATCGAAGTTCCAATACACACAGTTTTTCTATTGCAGTGATTCAAATGAAACCTTTTATTGATTAAAAAAATATGTTTGCTTTGTCAACAACGAATTTTGGAATGACTATGAAACTTTCATTTTTTGTGTCCAATGTTGTTTATCTTCATTTTCTCAAAAAATGGGCACAATTTTCCTTAGGTGCGTATGATAGAGAGAGAGAGAGAGAGGGACGAAATGCAAGTATTTTTTGGTAGCAATAGAGTAAGAGACCTCCCCGAAAGAAGTGCAGGAAACGCATTTATAACAGTATAACTTAATGGATTCTCTGTAGAATTTTATTAGATTTTTAAGTAACGAGACCATGTAAATATTATAAATATATACTTTATGATTACTTGTAAAAATGAATGCTAAAACACGAACACAGCTTGTATTTCAAAAATTATATTATTTTTTACTATTGTTGATTACTTAAGTCTAATTGTATACAGCGGACACTAAAAGAAATCTATTTAGTTATTTTAAATAGCTATTTATTCAAATATTCAATTTCACATTATAATTGTTAGAACAACATGAAATGTTAATTTACTATGAAAAAATTACTATGTAAATTAAATAATATTATTTTTATTCATTATTTTGAATATTTATCGACAAATTATATTAAATTAATGAATCTTTTTCCAAATCAACTATCACTTATTATTCTACCTTATATTTGTGTTACTTTGCATAGCTATACTGTCTCTTTATTTTGGGAAAATATTTATTATGTTTGTTGATTATTGCATAATTTTAACAATTAATTAGTAATGTTAAGGTATGAAAAACCATATGAAACCATTTCGATTCCTTGTTATTTATATGGATATATTTCAGCCTAATTTGCCATTTCTCATACCTCAAACAAAGATTTCTCTAAAAATTGATCAAAATTTTTGTATGCTTAGCGTAACCAAATTCTGAAATGAACGTGTTACTCGACCTAAATTTTTAGAGAAACCTTTTTGCCAAAGTAGTTGAACAATTAATATTTTCATAGTTCCAATCTGTGTATTAAAATATAAACATGTGACAAAAATTGTCGAGATACAATTGATTCGTTGTAAGCACACTTTTTATATATGTGTCAATCTACTGTTGATGCAGAAAGTATTAAAATATAGAAATCTATTTATTTTTTCAATATTATATACATTACGTGATGCAAGATAACTATTTATTTAATCTTTCCATTAACTTTTTGAAATTTTACATACTTGTATGGTTATCGAAAAATGATTGTGCATTTAAATGTAGGTAATACATGCTATATTAATTCTGTATTAATTGTCTCTCGACTGTTTTTTTTTTAAATCCTAATGTAATATATGCGTATACAAGCTCTGTACATGTCCGTTGACTGACCAGTATACACAAACACACACACACACACACACACATATATATATACATACACATATATAAATAAACAATGAAAAACAAAAGAGAAATAAAATAATTTTTTGCGGGGTGGAAAAAAATAAAGACATAGATACGATGAAACTGTGCGTTGTGAGTTGGTAGACTTAATTTTTGATTATATACGTGCTCTTATCGCTGTGCCACACACAAGAATCCCGTCGACACGGCAAAAGAAAAATCCCTTACGTGTGTATAGAGTTGTACAAATATATATATATATATAAGAGAATGTTTGAAAGAAAACACCATTTTATTCTCTTTTCGAATAGTGCGATATTTTTACATAAAATGCGGCATATGCGATTTATTGACGAGAAACGTACATTATGTTTGATCGATGTCTAATTTTATTTATAATTTGTCAAAATAAACAATATTAGAAGACTACAGTATCTATATTATACATTCTGTTGTAATATATGTAAATGTTAATAAATGAATTAAAAAATTATTTGAATGTGCGCGGTATCTTCGATTTTAATTGTAGAATTATACGCATAATCAATCATTCTTTTTAAAAACGAATAATAGGTCGAATCGATAATGTGAGGATCACGTCGATAAGTCGCAATATACCCACTTTAATAATTTTTATTTGAATGTACATACCTACCTTCGTGCGTCGAAGTTATTTCACGGTATTGTTATAGATTAAAGACTTTAAAAGGATCGTATTAAATTATACTGTTCACACGATTATGCAATATTATTATCCATAGGTTTTGTATAGGTTAAAATTATTATTGTTTAATCACTTAATTAATTGTAACGGTAGGGAATTCTAACTTTAACGACTCTATAAATCGTATGTGAACCGATTTATGAACGACGATTTGCCGAAAGAACAAGCTTTCATTTTTATATAGATTGTAAAGTTTTAGCGATGAAAATAAAGCGGTCTATCGTTTTCTTTTTCAATAAATACGTCGATGATCGTTGCTTGTCAGACGGCGATTTAATCCCAACAATTATTCAAGAAATTATTCAAGAAAATATAGAGATTATTAAAGGTACTTTGAATAGATTATTTTATTTTAACCTTTCCTTTCGTTACGAAAATAAGTAAACACTTTTACGATTTTTTTTACTGGAAACTAAAATTTTATTTAAAAATTCAAGAGAATGATAGTCATTTTTTCATGAGAAAATTCTTTGAAAAATGAACATATTAAAAAAATTTATTTTATATTTTAGATCACATGAAGAGAGCACAAGAAAAATGTAATTTAATCTGTAGACTGCCGGGATTTGAAAGAGCATATCGCCCTCAGAAAACTGGTATATAAGGTATCTTATATCAACGATTGATCATGCACAAAGTGCCGATCAGGAGGTGCGTCAAAATATTGATTTTCCGGCAGTCTAAAGGTTAAAAAATATGCATTTAAGTTTTTTAAAAATAAGTATTTTTATTTTTTAACATGTAATTGATTATGTTATTCGCTATGATTTGGACAGGAAAAATATTGTAGGGAAATAAAGAGAAACAATGTATTTTTAGCTGTTGTCAACGTAGTAAATCAAGGAAAAAGGAAGGAATATTTATCATTGTAATGAAAACTTTTAAAAATCATTGTCTTTTACAAAAATTAATAATTTAAAGTAAAAAATGTCACTTTTTCCTTGTTTCTCGATATTATTTTTTATTAAAATATATAGCATATAGATTAAACAGTTGATCACACATTTTTGTGTTCGCCTCCGCAAACCAACTTATATAATTAACGCACTTTTCGCACTCCCACACCTCGATAACTATCGCTCTACATTTTTTTCAATACGCGCGTTAAAACTTATTTTTTTAAAAAAATACTCTTCGCGCTAAATTTCCTTGTCTTACAATATATGTCATCTTTTTTTTTTATACACGATTAAACTATATATGGAGCAACCTCGAATTTTCTTTTTACGAAAATTATTTTTTTCACCCTTAATTCGCTATATAATATATAATAATATATAATATATTTATATATATATTTTTCTCTTACACCGCGTACGCATCGGATTGTACAATCTATACAAGGAAATATATTTATCACATATCCTCGATATAAATGCTCCCTATAATTAACAGGTTTTGGCCTAGCTGGCACAAATCTTTGAACCTTATCACACGGAAAGAGAAGTCGCTTTTCAATGGAAAATAAATGATAATAAAGTCTAAAAGTAGAGATGCTATTTTTATTTGCATTATGTGTTACATTACTTCGTTTTACGAGGTATATATAAAAAACATATATATACTTAACGAATTTTGAAAAACTAACGTAACACATGCGAAATTTCGTGTATAGCATCTCTATTTTCGTTTACAATAGTAATGATATTTTTATCAGCCTTCTCAAACCTTTTTTCAGCAATTTATGTAATAAATGTTAAAGAATTGATATACTTACATGATAGATAAGAAATGATATACTTAAATGTACGTTGGTAAGAAAGTTTGGATGAAAATAAATGAATGAATAAAACGGTAAATGTAATGGCGTCAGTAAACTTGTAACAAGAACGATAGTACTAATAAGGAAGATAATCATAGAAACTTTACAAATTAAAACTATAAATCTAACATAAAGAAATTTTTAGTCTCGGAGAAAAAAAGAAGCGGTGTAGAGCTCGAAAATCCTTAAAGGTTCCGATGCGTACAAATAAACTAAAAATAAGGAAAGCCTGCAGAGCGATCGCGAACCGATCAAGTCCAAAAACCGATACTCCAGACCACATATTTATTATTGTTACAAAATTACGTAAACTCGAGTGTGAAATAAATAAAAGTGCACCGAGGAGTATCGATACGGGCGCTCAAATTTGAGGAGTCCCTATAGTTACGAATAAAATGACTATGAACTTTGTAAATTCCTAATTAAGTTGTCCTATCTACAAAAGTAAATGTCATTGGAGGAAGCCGGTTGCTCATTTGCTAAACCGTTTGATGCGAGATCTTGTGGAAAGAGATCGAGCACTCGGATTATACGGCGTTTTCGCTCGCTTTGATATCGAAGCCGATGACGTCGATGTAGAACTAGCAGGACTAACATTGCAGGATTGCTTCGTCCTATTCGGCGTCGACACAGGGTTTGGTGTACAATTAGTTGGTTTCACTTTTGTTAATGCTGAAAAAATATAATTAAATATGTAGTTTCATTTAAAAAAACGTTATTTTTAACATATTCACATATACTGATTGTATTTAAGGGGATGTCGGACTCAGAAAATGGTCATTTTTAATACTTTTTTTATAGACAAAAGAATAAATTTTTGAAAAAATCCTGAACGCCATGCCCTTAGGCATGTTTTAAATAGTGTACTCAAGTTCATGTTTTTTTAGATAAATAATTGCCGACCGAAAATTGTTTATTTACTTATTAATAACAAATTTATTATTTCTTAAAAAATCAAAAGCCATGCCCTGGCTTTTGTTTTAAACTACCCATATGAATTTTTTCAGATTTTTAATTCAATGTTTTCAACATAATTCTTATGTTGAAAGGTGTAGATCCCTGTAACTTGGGTCCGACATCCCGAAAAAGAATTATTAATTAACGTATATAATTTTATCACAAGTTTATATAACAAAAATACTTACATGGATTCTGTGAATTAGGTGTATCAGTGATAACACCTGTACTCGAGGGCTGCTTGAGTTTCGTTTCGAGGACCCTGTTTGACTTCACGGTACCGTACTGATGTGCGATTTGCGCTGGTATGGTGTGACCAGCTATGTCGACATTTCTCGACCTAAGAGTCTTGATGGGAGTTGCAGCAATTGTGTCGGATCTGAGCCATCGTTTTGGTGACGTGATTGACTCACCGATGAGTCCAGAGCCACTTTGTCGACAACTACAAGTTGCTCCCGTGCGACTTGCTCGACCTTTTTGATCCCAAAAATTTTCACGCATTTGAATACGACTTGTTGAACGGTTAATCGATGGCCTCCTAATCGTCTTTACCGGAGTAACTTTCTTCTCCAGATTGCGACGTTTAAACGAATTTGGTGACGAAAGTCGCCTTTCCTGCATGACAGGTGCGCTTGTGGTTAGCACCGAATCTGAAATAACATAAGAAAAATGGAAATGTTGACTATGTTGTTACATTTCGAGTATGTAAACAATTTATGTTTATTGTTTATGCTTTTAATGGCTACTTTCATGTAATTAATGTAAACAATTAATTAATATTTTTGTATTAAAGGTTTTAATTTATCGAAAAATAATGTTCTGTAACGGTGTTGCACTTTCTTTAAAGATAATCTGTTAATTTTTTTTATTTCTTTATTGAAAAATCAGCGAGATTTTAAACAGCCATGAATGATTGTTTCATAGCTACATATTACTGATTAAAAATGGTGATTTACGTATAATTAATTATTAATTATTTCGTAAAAATCTGTTACGGTATTTTATTTGTTTTGAATTGTATCTGTAATTTTTTCAGATTTTTTGTACAATCAAGTTTAAAAAATTTTCTAAATAGGTTTCTGCTATTTGGGTGTTACATATCCTAGAATCTATCTTAGTTATAATTGAATAGAATTTTTGTAAATTAAAATTGGGCTATGTGTACCTGGCCACCTCATTCTGCTATGCTGCTGTTCGACTTTTTGATTTGCAGGATTGTTTTCATCCTGCATATTTCTGATATCTTCGGATCTCGTTTTTCTTTTTAAACACGGTTCTTCAGATATTATAGCACCACAATCTCCTTCAACCTTTGTACCAACTCCAACCCTTGGTTCTTCAAATTCACAATCCGACATTAGCACCTTGGAGGATCTCTTCAGTTTGTTTTCTCCTGGGACGAACGTCGCGCTTGTACTTGCCGACTTGGGCGTTAAAGACCTGCGTTGTCTTTGTTGCTGCTTACTAGGAGGTGCACCAGTACTGTGACGTCTCCTATTAGTCTGGCGTATCACAACACTAGTCATCCTTCTGGTGAGAGTTGAACCCTCGACACTCCTACGAAGTTTTGGTCCTTGAGGCTCAGTAAACCTGATAGGCTGAAGGTCTGCATTTTCTTCTGGGAATTTCTCGGCCTCGGGCACTTGCTGAAGCCAATTCTCGCGTTCCAAAACAAATTTGGTGTCTACATCCATGCTGCTCTCAACGACTGTGGTTTCTGATTCGTAGACAGTAGTTTCTTCCGTAACAAGCCTTTCGTCGATGCTGGAGGATATTTCAGCAACTTGAATGCTCTCTTCAAGTATTGTAGAGATGGTAGATTCCTCCTTCTCTAACACGTCGGAGCTCACCGAGGCTTCAACGTGATTTGACGAATCTGGCTGTTTCTGCACTTCCGAATAGCTTGGTGGTGGAGTTTCAACAGGGTAAGGATACACCATTGGATCTGGAGGATTGATATGTGTCTTTGGACTGGTGCATGTATATGGGCTAGCCATGCTTTCATTAGGCTGAACGTTGGGTTCTGGGGGTTCAGGAACTGGACATGGTGGTGGACGAGGTACCGATGCCATGTGTTCCATTCTGTGGCTTAATACCATCTAAAACAAAAAATTTAATTTTTTCATTCAAATTTTGAAATTTTATGGTATAGTAAATCAATAATAAGCCTGTATTATGTTACAAACCTCGCTGTGTGTAGGTCCAGGTGGATCTAACATAAGCGTCACTACACTGGTGTTGTCTGCTCTTAGTCTTATCACGGACCACCTGTCGAGTGCTCGATCTACTAGGCTCTTAGATGGATTGATCCACATTTGTACATCTCCTTGCTATAAAATTTTAACATTTATGAATGAAATGAGATTTTTTTAATCATTATTTTAATCAAGTGTTCAAAAATAACATTGACTCAAAGTATTTTTTATTTATTTATAATTTTATATAACACATACCCCATTTCCAGTTTGTTGTGATGCTATCAAATGCTTTTCATTGTGTCTTTCAGCAGCCTGCACTATGTTAACAGCTGCTTGAGGTGACAACATATTCCATAAACCATCAGTTCCAAATATAAGACACCTGTGTGACTTTACATCAATTTTCACTACTTTAACGTCTGGTTCTGGCGAAACAACAAATGTGTTTAACTCTGAATTGTAACTCCACAGGTCCCCTATTATCAAAACAAAAAAAAAACAGTTAGATTGATTGGTTTAACATATTAAAACCTCCAAACCACTTATATTTACCTAAAGATCTGGCGACAGCTAGGAAAGGGATTTCATCAATGTGAGTTGACCTGCGAACTGGGCCCTTATGACCTAATCTTGGCCTGTTCCAAACTACTCTAGGAACTCCAGATTTACTAATAACTTTTCCTCCCGATTCTTGTATTCTGGTCATTTCAATGCCACAATCTGGTTTGTGATCTTTCGTTAATGCTTTGGATCTCCACAAAGGTTCACCCTTCTCTTGGTAACCCAAAATTATACCAGAATCACCCTACATGGCCGATATAGATTTTTCCTTTCCTAATAAATGCAATACTGGCAGTAGTACCGGCTGTAGATGGCAAACCAGATGCTGTTCTAGGCCACTTATCTGTAAAATAATTATCTTAAGTACCACTTGTCAACAATAAACATGAGCTAATTATAACGAGGCTGAACAAACTAGCGAGATACGCAATACAGGATAAAGTACATAATATTATTGATTACCAGTACTTAACTAATATTTAAACAAATTAAACAAATCAACCATATTTTGATTGCCAAATACTCATCTGTTCAAATTAGTAATTATCAATAACCGTGCAAATAATAAATTGTCGAATGTCGAAAATAATGTGCTAAAGATACAGGCAACAGGTTAAAATAAATAAAACTAAAAAAGAAAAAGAGAAAAACGAATTCAAATTTCCCGCGCAAGAGCCATCTTGCGAGGTTACATAACCTAAATGTTCCTAACCTCGGGAGCCTCGGGCTTTCTCTCTCCCTGTCTTTCCCGTGTACGTTCCGTCTCACTCGCACTCGTCGGAGCCAACGAGGTAGACGCACACACACAGAGACAGAGCGAGAGAGAGACACGCAATCACACGCACGTAAAGATAGACAGAGGAATACAAGGTAGAAAGGAGAAGAGGCAGAGGCACACGACGACGACGACGACGACGATGACGACGACGACGACACTCGGGCAGGCAGTAACACATACACGAATACGCGCGCTCACAGAGGGGCACGCACACACACACACACGCACTAAGCAAAATACGCGGGATATTACTCAGATGGGGAATTCCTTACCGAGTTCTCGCCACATAGCGTAATGGGTGTTGACGTATCCATCTCTTATAGCCTTGAGAACATCCTCGTCATTGTCGCTCCAGAAGTTCTTCTGTTTGACGATAATGTCCATGAGGTTCTCCTTGGCAAAGGTCGCAGCCTCACCACCACCGTGACCGTCGAATATGCCAAAAAAGGCAGTACTCGAGCTCCCGATCGTTCGAGGACTGTTGATACGCGACGCTAAACATATCCTCCATGTATTTACGGCCACCCTGATTACAGTGGCCCGTCACCCGCAGATTCACTCCGATACTCAGCGGCATTTTTCTGCTTCGGAGTACGCACCTTCACAACGCGATATATCACGTATATATTCACATATACACGCGTCACCTATATATATATGTATACGTGTATATACAGATCTGTATACAGGACAGATGTTTACAAACCGCGATAATATATAACTATATACCCCTCGAAAACTGTGTCTCGCACTCTCGCCCTCGAGATTCTCTGTATCACATTGAGCGAGCGAGATGGATCGAGAGCGCGCGCGCGCGCCCCGGAGAGAGGGACTGAGAGAACGAATCACTATTAACGCGAGAGGAGGGGGCGAGACTATTGCGCGCCTCCGAAGCCTCGCGTTCACTGTGAAAAACGTATTAGACTCTCGCGCTCGATCCGCTCGTCCGTTAGTGCGCATGCGCTTACCTCACCCCCCCCCTTGCCCCAAACCCCTTCCACTCCGGACGACGCGGGGAGAGAGGAGAGTCGAGCCGACACACTACTGTTGAGACGAGATGTCGAGTCCGAGGCTCGCTCGCGCGCAGGAAAACCAACACTCGGATACCCCATCCAGGTATATACATCGTCTACGTATATCCACGCACACACTCGCATTCTCAAGATACTTCTACAGTTCGGAGTTTGCTCAATCGGGTCGAGAATTTATACACAGTCGTCGTGTGTACTTATATAGCTTTTGATAATAAGTAGGCAATTCCTTTTAGTTTTTAAAAGGAAAATTTGTGTTTTTATCGATTGTTATTTGCATTTGAGGTTATACACCGACTACATCCGTACGATGTATGTACATACGTGCAGTGTTTATTTAACACTTTTACACTTGGCGATCAAATAGTTCGCCGTGTTGGACTGATATGATTTTTTAATAAATCAAATTTAATCGCGCATAACGCACATTTTGTACATAAGTAATAACGAAAATTACAATTCGTACATGTACATTTTTTACTTTGTTTACTATTTAATTGTTCTTTTTTTTTTACTTGTAATTATCTACATACCTATTTTTAATATATAATTACTCGCGATATATGTGAGTTCTCAGCACTCGATACGTAAGTGAAATCTAAATTTTGAAAACATATAGGTATATGCTACTGTATAACAACACCGTGAATAAACGATCACGTCGATTTTTGAGCTAAATTGCGTAAATTTACCAGAAAAAAAAATGCGCTTAACCGCGCCTTCGAAATTCAATTATACAGGAATTCGCAGAGATGCGCGCGCTGAACGCGCCAACGTAGTCGAGGCTTAATGCACGTGTGTGTACGTGCGCGGCGGTGCGCTCGCAACGAAAACTCAACGAGCGGAGAGGGGCGCGGTGGTGGAGTGGAGGAGAGGAAGACGATGGCGCCGGGACGAATCAACAAAGAAGAAACTACGAAATATGAAACCACACGGTGTATATATACGTATACACTCCACACGATGAAATAACTTTACGATATCCGACTGCGAGAGAGTATTCGCGAAATCTCTTTGTTCGTACGTATAAATAATCGGATGGCGGCTACCATATACATTTATGTTTTAGTCGACTCGTTCACCGATCGTCCCTGTGTGTCAATTATCGTCGAAATTCAAATTCGTACGTTGGGCCGCCCATGATGATAAAGATGGAGGGAGGCAGGAAGAGAGGGAGAGAGAAGGAGAGAAGAATATGTGTATAAGGAGGTCAACGCGGCTCGTTTGCGTCGATTATTCTCCCCCACCCACGCGTATATACCGCATTTTTCGGAGATGTAAACAGGTGGATTTTCCCGCTCCTCGAGTTTTGTTGTGTCTGATGCGCAGAGTTTCCTCTCGGTGTAAGGTTTGTTTATCTATATATATATATATACAGCCTCTTCTCTCTCTTCGATATAACAACGTTGTTATAAAGGACATCTCTGGATTCGTATTGTACATATATGAGAGAGCAATGGTGTAAAGATTATTACGGTGTACAATACAGTTGGGTTTTTATGTATTGTAAAACACGAGGAATCGACGTTTGCTACTTGGATTACCTTTTTAATTCTCTTGTTTGTTTGTTAATTACAGGTGGCCAACTAAACCGAATTAAATAAAAAATCTATAAGGCGTATACCTATAGGTAGTGATCGTTTTATTAAAATGATCACCTGATTTTTCACTACGTGGACAATAAATGTATCGTAAAAATGTTAATGGACAATAAAATATTTAATATCCACGATTGCATCAGCGTACAATTTTATACACATATATATCCTACGTAATTTCCTGTAAACCGAAAATGTAAGCAACAACGTTTTTATTTATAATCCTGTATATTATGACGTACAAAAATTACACTTTCGACGAGAGACAAGCATATGTTGATAAAACAATCTTTTTTTAACTTTCGGTCAGTCATATATTTTGTGTATATCGTTGTATATCATACATCGTATAATTTATTATATTCTCGTAGACTACGTATTTTGGACCCTTTTTGTCATAACACGATTTTAAATCCATCCCTAAAACTTTTTTTTTTGAATTACTCATTTCCCTTCCTTCGTGTATACGTAATGTATAAATATATATATATAGATTTGTGAACCACGTGGTTGCTAAATCGCGCGCGATCTAACGTCATTCGTGTGTCTTTCTTTTCCACGTGTTCTCATTCCCCCCGCCCGAAAGGAAAAAATAAGCCGGGAAGTTGCCGGAGTTCCATCCAAACATAACCAATCTTTTAAACCGGAAAGAACTACGGGAAAAAAAAGTCTCGGGGGAATTTTGATTTGAAAACGTACACGTATACATATATATATATATATATATAGAGAGATTGGTCGAGTAGTCGGTATATACGGTGACGCATAGGAATGACGTACGGCACGAAGGCGCATGCGCGCGTGAACAACGGCACTCCTCCCTCCTCGTTCAACGGAAACTTTCACGAGAGAGTCGAAAAAACAAAATACCGCTTTCTTTTTTTCGGGACATTCAATTTTTTCGAAATAGATTTTTTTAAATGCGTATATATGTCAGCGAAAATTGGTCACAATAACCCTTTGACAGGAAAAAAAATAAAAATAGATGAATTAGGAATTGTTTAAGATCGAATCAAAATAGATTTGTATTCGCGCGTTGATATATATAATGCTATTCTCATTGGGCGCTTATGGAAAATTTCCAGATTCTCGATATATAAACGCGGGGCAGTCCATATGGAACGAACGTTGGGTGGGGTAGCGCGAGTATATATATATATATATACATGGTCTTTCCACTTAAAATTTAAGCTCGTTTCACAACGCTGTAATGTCGCTTTGGGAGATGTACATTCACCAATTTTTGTATTAGAATTTTTATCCGATACGTGGATTATGTTGCTTAGATTATCAACTGATCAGTAAAGATCGCCGAATGATTTATCAATCGATGACAACGCTTAATTTACCGACTGTATGCGTTACACGTATATAATTTACGGCAACGTATACATTGTGAATTACATTTATACTTTTAGGTCGCGCGTACACACATCGCATAACTTTCATTTCGATAACAGATACTTTATATATATATATATATATTGTTGGCGCGCACCACCCACTCCAAATTAGAACATTAAATTTTCCATAATGATAATGCAACATTTGCCGACAGATTTAAAAAATCAGGTATATAAAATAAAAACATACTGTTTCTACTCTAAATTCCTTTTATCGAGTATTTTTACCTATCGACTCGTAGAGAAAAAATGGTAACATTTAGAACTGAACAGTATATATATATATACCGAAGGTAATCCAAGTCAAACGAAAAATATCACGCATGTGTAAACTGCATCTTATGAATATTGCAAGTGTGGTTTTTTTTGCGTTACTCGCGCATAATTGGAGAAACGGCATAATCAAATAGACAAAGAAAGAGATAGAGCGACGTGGCAGCCATATTGTTCATATTACGTCTGCGCGCGTACAAAAACCGAACGATCGATAAAGTGGAGCGTGTTGTTTTTCACAGTTGTTCTATAAAACGAGATGATACGAGCGTTGGATGGAATATTCAATGCGACTTGATAATCAAGTTTTTGTTGAATCTCTCGATTGTTTGTTCATCAGTGCGATGCAAATTTATGTATTATCGAATAATCGAACGTTAATTAATTTTAGTTACCCACTTGGTAACAGATGTCGCCACTTACTTCACTTAAGAGGAATATAGCTGTACGGGAATTCCCCAGATAAATTTTTCCCATTATATAAATATGTAATTATAATTTTGTTATGCGATAGAGGTACATCCAGTTAAAAAATATTATGTTTTACGATTCCTATTTTTGTTTTAAATGCGACACCAAATAATATAATAATCGCGTGGTTTTTTTTTTTAGATATTTATGATATAGTTAATATTGCAATTCATATAATAAATATAACATTTGAAGATATGATGCATTACTTTTAATTTTATAATAAAGGATTATTGCCGAAAGATTATTGGTTTTATTAAACACTTCGTTTGATCATTTGCGTGATTGGGTATAATATTTTTTCAATGTTTATTTTAGAAAACACAAAAGTTAAATTAATTTAATTTAATTAATTTAATTTTTTAGCTCATTAAATAACGTATTACAGTAATTGTCAAATTTTGTATCGTTCTTAATATTACTTATAATTTACATGGTGTAAGAATACATCTAAGTGAAATGGTGGTTGATGTGCGTATTTTTAAAGTGGGTGTACATCGCCCGGCTAGCTCAGTCGGTAGAGCATGAGACTCTTAATCTCAGGGTCGTGGGTTCGAGCCCCACGTTGGGCGTTATTTTTTTTTTTAATTTTAAATATATTTTTTTTAATATTCATAATTGTTATAAATAAGTGTTTTGTCCCGCCTTCCCAAAAAAATTTTTTTTTTTCGGAAGAGGGTATAAGAATAAGATTTTTTCATAACAAGTTTCATTTCAATTTAAAAATTGCAATCAATTAAGTAAATATAGAAATTAATTTAAAAGACCATAAACAAACAATAATAATGTTCCAATTATTATAAATTTTTATATATCGACGGTCCTTACGAAGACTAGCACGTTTCAAATCTCTTACAAAAACTAGTTCGTTTCGCTTAGCCGCGAAAACTAGCACGTTTCGAAATTTCACCACGAAGAACTAGCATGTTTTTCGTTATTAATAGAAGAATTAAAATAATGTATTGAAAATTTCTACATTTCTTATAAACTGAGGGATGAACGGTGAACAATTAATAAATTAATATGCAATTGGTAAATTTTTAAATAAATACAAATTATTTTGACAGTGAATCTCATTGAATATAAGAAGCTCATAACAGTTATATTTGCTAAATTTTATGCTCTGAAAAAGAAAGATTACGTGTGATATTTGTCTTTCAAATTCTTTTGTTGTAAAATTCATTTATCTAATTTATTCTGCAGTTTAAAAAATCAGATCAGAAAGAAAATAGTACCAATGTCACTATTTTTTGTAGTAAAACTAATTATCAGTATTTATTTTTCTTTCTGCAATCACGTGTTCAAACAAAATTATTATTCCTTACATTTAGAGGACATGGACTACACATTATATTACATATATTCGAAAAACTAAATAAACATTGTCACATATATAAATGCACAAATATGTATATTTTATTTTGTTATATATATTTTATTTTTGTTATTTGAACCATTTTTAGAGCAAGTTTTTGTACTTACATTTTTACAGTAAATTTATTTATAGTTACTTTAAAATTTAAAAATATATCTTAACGAATGTATGTACTTATGCTAGTATTAATTGCATTTAGATTATTATAAGTAAACATCCAATTAAAATTAAAATGCAAATAACCAAATTTACGCTGTATAAGCGAAATGGTTTTTCGCTTTACTATTTTCAAACTTTTGAATCGCACAAGTTAATTTTCGCAACAGCATGTTTAGATATAAATTATGTTACAAAAATTAAGTATTTTAAGATTGTACAAAGTAAATTATTACCTACAATTTTTAGGCTGTAAATTTCTTAACGCGTTTATTATAGTAAGCAAATATTGAAAACCGAATATAAAAATGATTTTTTATTCTTACGTTGGCATGAAAAAAGAGTTAATAATATAAAATAGTCCAGTAAAAATAGTAAATCTATTATTTTTTAATAACGAGTACAATCATTTTTTTGTATTTGAATTAAATTTTTATAATATTGTCTATTCTTTATTCTTGATTTTGTGCACTCTTTTTCCTGGCACTTCCTACCGTGTATCCCCCTGGGGACTTTAACGGTGTCCACCTACCACCTATGTGTGGGTGCTTTTATCCCTCCCTTAAAAACCCCACCATCTCGCATTCGCCCGGGGTTATGCCCGTGGATGAGGGAAACCTGTGAAGCAGGGAAAACCTCACCCGAGATGGCCGGTGTATTCGAAACATTCTTTTTGGGTGTCAAAGTCACATTGCGTAGGCCTTGACACCGAAACCGAATGTTTCACACCTCCCGCTCACGTTGTGAAGTGTGAAAAAACACCTAACCAGCCACAAAAGCCAAGCGACCGAGAGCGTCACCCATCCACTTGGGTACCGCGCTCAATACTGCTTAACTTCCGTGACCGGCTGAGGTGCGTCTCCGCCACTCCGCCACCGCGTCGGTTAATATTGTCTATTATATGCCACCAAAATTGCAAATTAGTTATTTCTTACAAGTTCCAATATAAATCAATAACACAAAATACATATGCAAATTTACAGTTTAATGTATACTTGTTAAGTATAGATTAAACTGTATACTAGTAATAAAGTTACATGTAATAAAGTTAATTATTATTCGAGTTAAGAATTATTCGAGTACAAAAATTGAATACACTAATTTACTAATAAGTTACTCCGTGCATGTATTAATGAAACATGCTAGTTTTCACGCTCAAATTTCGGATGTGCTTCACTTCGCGGTGAAATTAGAAATATGCTGCTTTTAAAGAAATATCGAAATATGCTAGTTTTCGCGACGAGATTGTGAAACATGTTACTCTCCGCCATGAAAATTGAAACGTGCTACTTTTCGCGATAAAATTTCGAATCACGCTAATCTTCGCGAGGCTGGGGTCCGATTCGTCGAATGCTCATTCAAAATGTGTGCATCGTTTCGAATTTCAAAAATTAGACATGTATTTTTATTATTTAGAACCAAGAGAAGCAGAAAGATCATTATTTCGAAAGTAATGCATTCTTCAGTTTTTATATATTTGTCCCGAAAAGAAAGGCATCCTCGTCTAATAACTCGTCACCAGAGAACATGCAATCGAAAAAGCTCACCAAAATTCCGAAACCAACGCTTCCTTTAACGTCGGCAGTGGACAAGGAATTCAAAAAAGCATTAAAAGAACTGGGCAAAAATAAACACGGTATTAAACCTAACATACCAGTAAGAAAAAATACACAAACTGAATTCGAAAATGAGCAAAATATGGAAACAAACAATACTCATACCACAGATGGCTTATCATGTAGCACAAATGAAAAAGAAGGTGAATGGGAATCGCCAAAAAAAAAAGAAAACTATTAAAACTAATAATAAAAATCTAACATTCTCGTTGCCGACAGGTAATAGTTTTGCTAACCTCGAAAACATAACCAATGACAATGAGAAAAACCCCGAAGCATATAATAGTAAAGCGGGCAATCACTCAAATCAAAACGACACAGAAAATTTATACAAAGAAAATAATAAATCAGATAATATTACAAAAAAAACCAAACCGCCGCCTATTTACACGAAGAGTAAATCAACAAAAAATCTAATAAAAACCATCAACGAAAAAGTAAACAATGATCAATTTCACATAAAAGAAATTGATATAGAAGAACAATCGATTCATACAGACACAGTAGAAACATATGATAAAGTCAAGATGATTCTAGAAAGCAGGGAAATTGAATACTTCACATATACACCTAAAAGCAAAAAAAAAACAAACTATTAGTGTTAAAAGGTATAAACAAAGAATATACAAGCGAAGAAATTCTCCAGGAACTAAATAATCTTAACCTAAGCGATGTTACAATAGTTAAAGTGACCAAACTGAAAATAAGTGCAAAAAGTGAAAATCCGCCCAACCATTTATTGGTCCAATTTGACAGTAAAAGCAACACGAACACAGTAACAAAGATTAAATTCCTGGTTAACCAAAAAATCAAATGGGAGACCTTAGAAAAAAAGATGTTTTTCAGTGCTTCAACTGCCAGAGAGTCGGCTACTCAAGCATTAATTGCCATCTAGGATACAGATGCATAAAATGCAACAATAGCCATGAACCCGGCAAATGCCCATACAATAATAAAACAAACAAACCAATTTTACCTTTTTGTGTAAATTGTAAGTCAACAGGACACACGGCAAACTATAGAGGTTGCGACTACCTAAAAATTGCACAAAATAAAATAACTGAAGCAAAAATGTCGAAAATTCCAATAAAATCAGTAAGGAGCCAATACTCAAGACAAGCACAAGACTATGTAACACCGGAAAAGACACCAAACACTCGCACTACCAACAATAACAGATTATACTCTACAGTAGTATATAATAACACGAAAAGACAAAATAATCTAATTCAAGATAACCAGGCAACTAGTAATAACAAAAGCATGCAATACTTCAGCGAAATGTTTGATAAATTTAAAGACGAGTTACTAAATTCAATACTAAAACAACTAAGAACAATCCAAGAACAAGTTAATGAAAATTCAAACAAAATTGAATATCTATTTAGATTAAACAACCATGGAAAATAAAAACAAAATAATAAGAATAACAGCAATCAATGTAAACTCTCTGATTACCTATAACAAACGCTACATTTTAACGGAGTATATAAACTCAAACGAACCAGATATAGTACTAATCAACGAATCAAAACTGAATGAGAAACATAAAGTAAGTTTTGAAAATTATAACATAGAAAGAACAGATAGACCGAACTCCAAACAAGGTGGTGGGACAGCTATACTAGTAAAAAACAACATACGCTATAAACAGCATTTCATTAACCTAAAAAAAAAGAAAATACGACTATAGAGACAACGTGCATAAAAATTAAATGTAACAACAATAAAAATTTAATTATAATAAGCATATACGCCCCTGGTCATAACCAAGACACTTTTGTAACAGAATTAGACGAAATCATAACCGAACTAGAAAAAACCAAAAATAAAAACTTGTATCTACTTGCAGGAGATCTAAACGCCAGAAATACAATATGGGGTGGCAGCATAACGATTTCCAGAGGCGGATACTTAGCTAACTGGATACAGAAATCATACACAATTAACAACTGTACATTATACACACCAGCTCAACCGACTTTTCTACGATCAAACTCATTTCTAGATATAGTCGACAACAGACTTCATATTAACAACCTAGTAAATAACAAAATCGAAACAGCTGACTATGACGATCATAGAGCACTAAAAATAACACTAGATATAACAAACAATAACATAGAATATCTATACGCCCAAAAACCAGGACACAAAAATTATAAAACTGCAAATTGGAAGAAATTCCAAAAGGAATTGAAAAAAATAGATAAAATTGAAATACCTTACAACAGAAATCTTTCAAACAATGAAATCGAAGAGTACCTAAAAAAAAAGGAAACAAATATAATCGCGGCCAGTGAGTCAATATCTATGTGGAAAAAAGAGGATAGTATAAAAAAATATGTGAATAGAAAAATAGAGTAACTATACAAAGATAAATCAAAACTCCTTTCCAAACTGTTCAAATTACAAAAAAATCACAACAACAATTTAATTAATATCAAAATAGAAATAAATAAAACAAAACAAGAATTAGACTATATTAATAACAAAATACACAATGAATTCAAAGCTGAATGTAACAAATACCGGAATTTAACAGGAAAAAAAGATCACACATAAACATTCAGACACGTTCTTCCCTAAAATAAATAGATTATATAGAAAAAAGGACAGAATAGTAATCAAGAAATTAATAGTAGATAAAGAACAAAAACACCTAATCAACAACGTCAAATCAAAACATATTATTGAAAACAATAAAGATACACTAGAAATAAGGAAAACGTCATCTATTGCTAACGTGTTAGGAAATCACTACGAAGCAATTAACGCAAAAAAGGAACACGACACCAATACCATCCTACACAATATAATATATAGAAAAATAGAGCACCTCAAAGAAAAAATAGTAGAGGCAGAAGAAAACCAACACACAATAACGAAATTCGCAGATAACAATTTATCTATAAACCCTGCATCAAAAATAATTGAAGGAGTCTCTACCTTCTATCAAGCTAGCCAAATATTTAAGATCTTCAAAAAAATCAACAGTAAAACTTCATATGGCCTGGACGGAATACCCAACATTCTATTAAAGAAAATAACCAACGAATACAAAATAAACTACACATGCATATTTAACAATATTATCAACAATAGTTACTACCCAAAAGACTGGAAACAAGCGAAGGTAATCCCCATCATCAAATCGAACAAAAACCCAGATTCGCTGAGCAGTTACAGATCAATAAGCCTTCTGCCTAATATCAGCAAAATATTCGAAGTGCTTATCAACATAACATTAAATGATATCTGTGAGAAAAAAAAAATAATTCCCGCAGAGCAATTTGGCTTCAAATTCAAACATTCTACAACACACGCAATCAATAAATTATTGTCAGACATAGTAGAAAATCTAAACAATCACCATATGACAGCTGCTTGCCTAATCGATTTAGAAAAAGCATTCGACACGGTTTGGATCGACGGACTCTTTTACAAGATAATGAAGTATAACTTTCCTTTCCACATAACAAAAACCCTATGGAACATGACTCATGGAAGAAGCTTCAGGACAAGCCTAGACAACACATTATCAAAAAATTCATTCAACATTATAGAAGGCTTACAACAAGGAACGGTTAACGCACCCATACTATATAATATCTATAATAGTGAAATCTTAAAATTATTTGATATGAACAATAATCCAGATGTAAAGGCCATAGCATTCGCAGACGACTTAATTGTCTACATTAAAGGAAAATATCCAGCAACGATTCAAGCAAAGTTAAAAGAGGTAGTAAATAAAATCAATGATTACTACAACCAATGGAACTTAAAAATAAACGCTTCAAAATGCGAAACGATTCTATTTAGACTACCAATAGACAATCTCTCGAGAATGGAAAAAAGAAATTGGAGATCGTTCGAAATAGAGCTCATTGACAAAAAAACAAAAGAAAAAACCTCCATCCCTCATAAAAGATTGGTAAAATACCTAGGTATATACGTAGATGATCTCCTACGACTAAGCAAACACCCATTAATACAGCTGGAGAAAGCCCGCAAAGCTCTACATAGCCTCAACGCATTATTCCACAGCTCGTACTTAAATGAAAGAGCAAAATAATTTGCTACATGCTACTGATAAGACCTATCATAACATACAGTTGCCCAGTGTGGTTCAATCAAACAGCAAACATAATGGAGAAACTTCGCAAGTTCGAGAGAAGCTGTCTCAGAGTTTGCTTAAATATGCATAGCCGAATCAAATTATACCAAATACGTAAACAACAAACAACTATACAACACTGCAAATATACACAGAATTGACAATTTTATGATAAAAATAAATAGAGACTACTTTAAAAAATCAAGAAAAAACAAGGAAAATAAATATATTAAAGATCTCACCAATCTAGACGACGAATACATAAACAAGTGCAAAAAATCGGGATATTTGCCACCTGAAGCATTTATAAAACTTGACGCAGAAAACCTAATCCAAAACAAGGAAAACATCCCCATCATATATCACTGGAAAAGAAACAGAAATGATGGCAAAATACCAATCAATCAAAATAACACTCCAAAATTAGTTCACTCACGAAGTATCTCCATTAAAGATAAATATGATATACAAAGACTAAGAACTAATAAATACTGGTGGATCACAGACCAAGAAGTCCTAGAAGAAATCAGGAATAGAATAAAAAAAAGGGAAGATTCACAGCAATGACAATAAAGATTCAGCGGATGAAGAATGAAGAGAAGAAGAATAATCATACAAAAAAGAAAACAATAACAAAACATTAACAAGTGATAAAAATATACGTTATAAGACTGATTAGTTAACCCCTTAACTGGCAATGGATCATATATGTACAAAAGAAAGTCGTGCCTAAACAGGCAATGGATCATATATGTACATATTTGAATAACTTTCATAATTTAAAAAGCTTAAAATTCAAGGAAAAAAAAAACAATCAAAATTTACCCCCTTCAACCCCTATTTTGAACCTTTTGGGTGGGTTGTTGGTTACAAATAACTATGGGAATGGATTCAGCGGGTTCGAAAACCCCTAGAAAACATATTGACGTACATCTAGAAGTATGAGTTGCGGCTGCCAGTTTTGGCAGGAAAAGTCAGAAAAGTTTTGCCAGTTAAGGGGTTAAATAACTTAATATCATAATAATCAAAGATAGAAAAAGAAAAAAAAAACTATATAATGTAAATATGTAATTAGATCCCCCCATTCTTATGTACATAGCCCACATAGATTAAGTTAAAAAAAAAAAGGCAAAATGTTAAAGAAGTTTTTTATAATAGCTTAGAATTTTCTTGTTTTATAAACACATTTTCTAAGTATATCATACACTACCAGAAATGATAAAGAAAAACACAAATGTACGCAAATCACTAATCCACATCTTGTAAACCTACGAGTATTCCACCTAGGAATCATTTAGGTGCGATCAATAACCACATAAATGTAGAGGATATTTTGTTCTCTTTTGTAATTCCTTGATATCAAAAAAACAATGTATTAAGCTTAAAAATAAAAGAAGTTTATAAAAAAAAAAAAGTAGAGCATGAGACTCTTAATCTCAGGGTCGTGGGTTCGAGCCCCACGTTGGGCGTTTTTTTTTTATTTTAAATATATTATTTTAATATTCATAATTGTTATAAACAAGTGTTTTGTCCCGCCTTCCCAAAAATTTTTTTTTTTTCGGAAGAGGGTATAAAAATAATATTTTTTCATAACAAGTTTCATTTCAATTTAAAAATTGCAATCAATTAAGTAAATATAGAAATTAATTTAAAAAACCATAAACAAACAATAATAATGTTCCAATTATTATAAATTTTTATATATCGACGGTCCTTACGAAGACTAGCACGTTCCAAATCTCTTACGAAAACTAGTTCGTTTCGCTTAGTCGCGAAAACTAGCACGTTTCGAAATATCACCGCGAAGACTAGCATGTTTCAAATTTAACCGCGAAGAGTAGCATGTTTTGAGATTTTATTGCAAAAACTAGCATGTTTTTCGTTATTAATAAAAGAATTAAAATAATGTATTGAAAATTTCTACATTTCTTATAAACTGAGGGATGAACGGTGAACAATTAATAAATTAATATGCAATTGGTAAATTTTTAAATAAATACAAATTATTTTGACAGTGAATCTCATTGAATATAAGAAGCTCATAACAGTTATATTTGCTAAATTTTATGCTCTGAAAAAGAAAGATTACGTGTGATATTTGTCTTTCAAATTCTTTTGTTGTAAAATTCATTTATCTAATTTATTCTGCAGTTTAAAAAATCAGATCAGAAAGAAAATAGTACCAATGTCACTATTTTTTGTAGTAAAACTAATTATCAGTATTTATTTTTCTTTCTGCAATCACGTGTTCAAACAAAATTATTATTCCTTACATTTAGAGGGCATGGACTACACATTATATTACATATATTCGAAAAACTAAATAAACATTGTCACATATATAAATGCACAAATATGTATATTTATAAATAACTAAAAATAACTAAGTAATATAAATTATGTAAACAAATATTGTTATTTGAACCATTTATAGAGCAAGTTTTTGTACTTACCTTTTTACAGTAAATTTATTTATAGTTACTTTAAAATTTAAAAATATATCTTAACGAATGTATGTACTTATGCTAGTATTAATTGCATTTAGATTATTATAAGTAAACATTATAAAAACTATTATTATAATACATTATAACATTATAAGTAAAAATTAAAATTAAAATGCAAATAACCAATAAATTTACGCTGTATAAGCGAAATTTGGACCCATGCTTTTTCGCTATTTACTATTTTCTAACTTTTGAATCGCACAAGTTAATTTTCGCAACAGCATGTTTAGATATAAATTATGTTACAAAAATTAAGTATTTTAAGATTGTACAAAGTAAATTATTACCTACAATTTTTAGGCTGTAAATTTCTTAACGCGTATATTATAGTAAGCAAATATATAGTAAACCGAATATAAAAATGATTTTATATTCTTACGTTGGCATGAAAAAAGAATTAATAATATAAAATAGTCCAGTCAAAATAGTAAATCTATTATTTTTTAATAACGAGTACAATCATTTTTTTGTATTTGAATTAAATTTTTATTATATTGTCTATTATATGCCACCAAAATTGCAAATTAGTTATTTCTTACAAGTTCCAATATAAATCAATAACACAAAATACATATGCAAAATTACAGTTTAATGTATAATTGTTAAGTATAGATTAAACTGTATACTTGTAATAAAGTTACATGTAATAAAGTTAATTATTATTCGAGTTAAGAATTATTCGAGTACAAAAATTGAATACACTAATGTACTAATAAGTTTCTCCGTGCATGTATTAATGAAACATGCTAGTTTTCACGCTCAAATTTCGGATGTGCTTCACTTCGCGGTGAAATTAGAAACATGCTACTTTTAAAGAAATATCGAAATATGCTAGTTTTCGCGACGAGATTCTGAAACATGTTACTCTTCGCCACGAAAATTGAAACGTGCTAGTTTTCGTGATAAAATTTCGAATTATGCTAATCTTCGAGAGGGTGGGGTCCGATTTGTCGAATGCTCATTCAAAATGTGTGCATTGTTTCGAATTTCAAAAATTAGAACTGTATTTTTATTATTTAGAACCAAGAGAAATAGAATGGTTATTTTTTCGAAAGTAATGCACTCTTCAGTTTTTACATATTTGTTCCAAAAATTCGAACTTTATAGTGTAGACAAATAACTTTTATAATATTTGTGTATTAACACCTTGATAACAGACAATAATGTAGAAAATAATTTATCTACTATTTGGAATTCGAAATATTGCGCCTAATACCAAATATTTGACGATTTTATTACTTTCGAAATAATGATCATTCTATTTTTTCGGTTCGAAATAACAAAAAAGTTATTCTAATTTTTAAAATTCGAAATATTGCACACATTTTGAATGAACTAAAAGGGATTTGAACGTGCTAGTCTTCGTAAGGACCGTCGATATAGCGGTGCAACTACTGAAAACCTGAAAAACCTAAAATTCCTAGGAAAATTATTTTACCCTTTAGAATCATGGGAACTTCTCAAAACACTAAAAAAAAAAAACTTCAGCTGGTCAAAACAAAATATCAAATATCGTCCTTAAAAACCTACCAAAACAACTATAGAACAAACAATACATTTATTTTCAACTACATATATTTTTAACAACTGCTATTACCCATATGTGATTGGAATACAACCAACAATATTTGTCTCCCTAAATCAAACAAAGATTAAACAGAAATCAGCAATAATTTATTTATCAGTCTACTACGATAGTTAGTAAAATACTCGAAGTACTAATAAACAAAAGCATAAAATAATAAAGTATGCCTAAAACAACAAATAATACCAAACGATCAATTCGGTTTTCTCTATAAACGCTCCACCACCCATGCCATCAACAAACTACTGCCAAACGTATAATTTTGTCTACATTTTTTATTTGTTTACTTTTCATATTATATTATCTTATAAACATGTACAAATAAAGAATACTCATTCGAAGAAATTTTTCAAGAGTTAAATGATCTTATCCTAAGTGATGTTACAATTATAAAAGTGACCAAACTAAAAATAAAAGGGCAAAAAGTGAAAACCCGCCCAATCACTTATTAATTCAATTAGACAATAAAAGCAACACGAACATAATAACAACAATTAAATTCCTGGCAAACCAAAAAATCAAGTGGGAGACTCTAGAAGAAAGATGTTTTTCAGTGCTTCAACTGCCAGAGAGTTGGTCACTCAAGCATTAATTGCCATCTAGGATACAGATGCATAAAATGCAACGATAACCGCATGAACCCGGCAAATGTCCATATAATGAAGAAACAAACATTCCTATTTTACCTTTGCGTGTAAATTGTAAGTCTACATTGTAAGACCAAACATTCGCTCAACCAACAACAGTAGATTATACTCAACAGTAGTATTTACTAACACAAAAAGACAAGAAAATTTAAGGCAAGATAACCAAGCAACAAGTGATAACAAAAACATGCAAGACCTCAGTGAAATGTTTGATAAATTTAAAAATGATTTATTAAACTCGATACAAAGCCAACTACGAACAAGTTAACGAAAATTCAAACAAAATCGAATATCTATTTTCATTAAATAATTATGGAAAATAAAAACAAAATAATAAGAATAACAGCAATCAATATAAATTCTCTTATAACCAACAACAAACGCTACATACTAACTGAGTATATAAATTCAAACGAACCAGATATTGTTCTGCTCAACGAAATAAAACTGAATGAAAAACATAAAGTACGTTTTGAAAACTATAACATAGAAAGAACTCCAAACAAGGTAGTACTTAGAACAGCCATACTAATAAAGAACAACATACATTATAAATAGCACTTTATTAACCTAAAAAAAATCCGACAATAGAGACAACATGCATAAAAATAAAATGTAACAACAACAAAAATATAATAATAATAAGCATATACGCTCCTGGTCATAACCAAGACACTTTTATAACAGAACTTGACAAAATCATAACTGGACTAGAAAAAACCAAAAATAAAAATTTATATATACTTGCAGGAGATTTAAATGCCAGAAATCCCATATGGGGAGACAGTATAACGAATTCCAAAGGAGGTTATTTAGCTAATTGGATGCAGAAATCGTACACAATCAACAATTGTACATTACACACTCCAGCTCAACCGACTTTTCCACGATCAAACTCATTCCTTGATATGTGCATAGTCGATAACAGGCTACATATTAACCTTTAGAGGGCCGGCAATCGCCTAGAGGCGTTAACATTTTTTTTCATAAGTACAAAATTTTTTTTATTTAAATAACTCAATTCAGGTGTGAGGGTTAACGAATTCTCCAAACATGATTCTGCAACTAAAAAAATTAAACTTAAAATGGGGGATGCAATATGGCTAAGTTTCCAAGGCATTTCTAGTTTCGATGTCAATCCTACTTGAAAATTATGTGTAGGAGTTTCAGAAGTCACTAGTTACAATTTTTCATTCAGAATGCTCATGTTTTTGGGGTCGTTCAATCCGAATCTGAAGTCGGATTGACCTCATGACCTCAGGGTGAAAGTCATTTGAAGGTCAAATTTGCAAAATGTCCATTTCGTTTGAAAATTATGTTTAGCAATAACCCAAAAGAATGTTTGAGGGAAAAAATTAGTAAACATGCTTGCTCTTGGCTTTACCCAGAATCAACGACGTGGACGTAGCGAACTCCTGATTCCATGTGTGTGTGTATGTATGTGTGTGTATGTGTGTGTCTGTGTTGTGTAGTTTTCAAATGTAAAGAATAAAGAAACTCAGATATCGCCGGTTGATACGCCCTTTGTAATATTTTTCAAGTAATATTGATATAGAATGACCAGCTAAAACCTAAATACAGCTGAAAATGAAATAAATTGTGCATGTTAACGTTATTCTGAAATTTTGAAAATTTTATCATTTGGCCTTACCGTACCGGACCGGAATACGCCTCTAGGCGTAAGGGGTCTGACTCACCAACATCGCAACTTAGTTTGGCTCTAACTCAGGGACCTTAGACCACATTCCTATAGAAAAATGCGATTTTCAAATTTTTCAAAACCCCGGCCCTCTAAAGGTTAATAATTTAATAAATAACATAATTGAAACACAGGACTATGACACCGACCATAGAGTAATAAAAATAACACTAGGACAAAAATTATAAAACAGCAAATTGGAACAAATTCCAAAAGGAATTTGAAAAAATAGGTAAAATTGAAATACCTTTCAATATAGAAATCTCTCAAACAGAGAAATCGAAGAGTATTTTAAAAAAATGGAAACAAATATAACAGCAGCCAGCGAGTCGTCCATCTCCACTTGGAAAAAAGAAGATAGTGTGAAAAAATATGTGAATAGAAAATAGAGAAACTCCACAAAGAGAAATCGAAGCTCCTTTCCAAACTATTCAAATTAAAAAAAAATCACAACAACAATTTACTCGACATCAAGATAGAAATAAAAAAAACCAAAGCAAGAAATAGACTTTTCTGCCCTCCGGCCGGAAAGCGGCATCTTCCCGGCCGCTGCGCGAATTGAAGTCGCCGTTTTCCGGCAACGTCGAGCAGAAAAATAGTATACACACCTTGGCGAGTAAAAAAGAAAGCCTCAGAACACATGATCGTCCACCTCGGCTTCGCCTCGGCCGACAATTACATGTGATCTGAGACGTTTCTTATTTTACTGGTCATGGTATGTAATATAATATTATTAAAAACAAAATACATAATGAGTTTAAAGCTGAATGAAACAAATATTGGATTTAACAGGAAAAAAAATCACACACGAACATTCAGATACATTCTTCCCTAGTGTAAATCGACTATACAGAAAAAAGGACAGGATTATAATCAAGAAGTTAATAATAGATAAAGATCAAAAACTCTTAATCAATAACATCAAAACGAAAAATATCATGGAAAATAATAAAGATTTGCTAGAAATTATAAAAACGTCATCTATTACCAACGTATTAGGAAATCATTACGAAATAATTATGCTAAAAAAGGACGCGACGTCAATAACATCTTACACAACATAATATACGAAAAAATAGAATTCCTCAAAGTAGAAATAGTATCGGCAGAAGAAAGCCACCATACCATAACGACATTCGCAGACAACAACAAAAGTAATAGGAGTCACTAATAGTTAAAATCTTCAAGAAAATCAACAGCAAAACATCGTATGGTCTTGATGGAATACCCAACATACTCTTAAAGAAAATAACAAACAATTACAAGATAAATTACACGTGCATATTTAACAATATTATTAACAATAGTTATCATCCAAGAGACTGGAAACAAGCGAAAGTAATCCCCATCATCAAACCGAACAAAAATCCAGAGTCGTCGTGCAGCTATAGGCCAATAAGCTTACTGCCAAACATAAGCAAAATATTGGAAGTCCACATCGACAAAACATTGAATGATATCTCCGAAAAGAAAAAAATAATACCCGAAGAACAATTTGGTTTCAAACTTATCGTTCCACAACGCACGCAATCAACAAGTTACTGTCAGACTTACAAGGGAAGTACATGACCTCCGGGAAACGGATCTCATCCTAACTTTGGTATGTCTTTTATAATATAAAAATATGAAGAAAGCCAAGTTATCTCTTGCCAATGGCCACTTTTACGGAAGTTATTCGACATCCAATAATAATAGCAGTAAAATTTACTTCCAATTCGATCGCTTATAACTCGGAAACAAATAAAGATAAACAATCGAACCAAAAACCAGAAGAAAGTTGAGTTCAAGTAGATATGGTTTGAAAAAAAAGAAGCTCAAATTGCTTAATTTAAAGCAAAGTTATGAAGAAAATAAAAAATTGAAGAAATTTTAACCAAAATTTAATATGAAAAATTTATTGTTTCTTTTGGCCTAATAATCTTCAATTTCTTATTTTCTTCATAACTTTGCTTCAAATTAAGCAATTTGAGCTTTTTTTTTCAAACTATATCTACTTGAACTCAACTTTTTTCTGGTTTTTAGTTCGATTGTTTATCTTTATTTGTTTCCGAGTTATAAGCGATCGAATTGGAAGTAATTTTTACTGCTACTATTATTGAATGTCGAATAACTTCCGTAAAAGTGGCCATTGGCAAGAAATAACTTGGCTTTCTTCATATTTTTATATTATAAAAGACATACCAAAGTTAGGATGAGATCCGTTTCCCGGAGGTCATGTACTTCCCTTGTTAGTGGAATACCTAAATAACCACCACATGACTGCTGCCTGTTTAATAGACATAGAAAAAGCGTTCGACACGGTCTGGATCGACGGACTCTTCTACAAAGTACTGAAGAATAACTTTCCATTCCATCTAACAAGAACACTCTGGAACATGACTCATGGAAGAAGCTTTAGGACAAGCCTCGTCAACATTCTATCAAAAAATCAATTCAAGATAATAGAAGGCTTACAACAAGGAACTGTAAACGCTCCCATACTATTTAATATTTATAATAGTGAAATCCTAAAACTATTCGATATGAATAACAATCCAAATATAAAGGCAACAGCATTCGCAGATGACTGATTGTTTATATTAAAGGAAAGTATCCAATAACGACACAAGCAAAGCTACAAGAGGTAGTAAATAAAATTAACGAATACTACAATCAATGGAACTTAAAAATAAATGCCTCAAAATGCGAAACGATTTTATTTAGATTGCCAATAGACAACCTAACAAGATTGGAAAAAAGATTTGGAGATCGTTTGAAATTGAAATCATAGATAAAAATAACAAAAGAGAAAACCCCAATTCCTCATAAAATATTGGTAAAATATCTAGGTATCTACATAGATGACCTTCTAAGACTAAGCAAACACCCATTAATACAGCTGGAGAAAGCCCGCAAAGCACTACAAGCCTCAACGCATTATTCTACAGTAAGTATTTAAATGAAAGAGCAAAAGTAATTTGCTATATGTTATTGATAAGACCTATCATTACATACAGCTGCCCTATATGGTTTAATCAAACGGCCAACCTAATGGAGGAACTTTGCAAGTTCGAGAGAAGCTGCCTCAATATCAGCTTAAATATGCATAGAACAACCGAGTTAAACTTTACCAAATACGTAAATAATAAACAACTATATAACGCTGCAAATATATAGAGGATTGACAATTTTATGATAAAAATAATTAGAGTTTGCTTTAAAAAATCAAGAGAAATAAAAGAAAATAAATACATTAAACATTTTACCAACCTAGACGACGAATATATAAGCAAGGGAAAAAATCAGGATATCTGCCACCTGAAGCGTTTATAAGACTCGACGCAGAAAATTTAATCCAAAACAGTGAAAACATCCCCATCATATATCATTGGAAAAGAAATCGAAACGATGGCAAAACACCAGTCAATAAAACAGAATTCCAAAATTAGTCCACTCACAAAGTATTTCTCTAAAAGATAAATATGACAAGCAATGATTAAGAACTAACAAATACTGGTGGATTACAGATCAAAATCTCATAGAATAAATCAAGAAAAGAATAAAAAAAGAAAGAAATGGAAGACTTATAACAACGACAATAACAAGGTTAACACTGATGAAGAATGAAGACAAGAAATGTAATAAAAAAAAGTGATAAAATTATATGTAAAGACTGACTAGTTAAATAACTTACTATTATAAAAATCAAAGATAACAAATAAAAGTTATATAATGTGAATATGTAAATAGATCCCCTCACTTTTGTACATAGCCCCCATAACACCTAAATTTTAAAGATAAGAAAACAGTAAGTTATAAAAGTCAAAATGTAAAAGAAGTTTTTGAATAAGAGCTTTGAATTTTCTTCTTTCATAAACAAATATTTCAAGTATATCATACACTACCAAAAATGACAACAAAACATATCTTGTGTAAGGAAACTAGAACCTGAAGATCCTTCTAAATCTTCCGAATTGTTATCAGAGTCTTCATTTTTTTAATTCGGATGCAAAATACTACTATCTGAGTCATAATCTGTTTTGTCCCCATCATCAGAAATGTCAAGTACATCTTCTGATTCTTCATAATCTATATAATTGACCATTTGCTCTTTAGACATATCAGAATTTATAAACGAAAATTTCTAATGTTTTATGTAGTTAAAAAATGATTTGCAAAATTGTATTCGTAATTTTTTTTTTCAATTAAATATTCAATACTTTTTGACCAAATATTTCGAACACGTATGTAATTGAAAAACAATATGTCAAAAGTTGTCAGATAGTATGAGAGCGCGAATATGAAATCTTTATCTTCCAATATTATCTTGCATTCTTGTAAAATGAAAAAATAGAATAATTTTAGGTTGGATATAATTACGTAAATAATCAGCTTTAAGGGGAGTCCGTAGAGTATAGTTGAATATATCACCACCCGAAAATTTGCGAGCAGAAGTGGCGCTGCCGTCAGATAGACTGAGTTCATATTCGACAACAATTTTGGACAATTAAAAAAAAATAGAGTTTTTACTACACAAAATCAAAGTTAAGGGCAGTCCGTACTCATAGCTTCACAAATCCACCACCCGAATTTTGCGAGCAAAAGTGGCGCTGCCGTCAGATAAGCTGAGTTCATATTCGACAATAATTATGAACATTTATAGGAAATAGAGTTTCTACCACACAAAATCAGAGTTGAGCGCCATAGCTATTGATGTAATGATTAATTACATATTATTTAGCTGATCGAAAAGTCAGTATTTTCGACGAATAGTGAGAAGTACGAAGTGACTTCGGTATGTGTTCTCAGAATTGATTCCACGACAATATAAATTAAATTTTAACGATCACGTGGTAAACAATTGTCACTGATGTAAGTAAATGTCACTTCATTCATTTATGTTTAGCCTCTATATTCACACTTCAAACGCTTTTACACTCTATGAAAAGATGGTAGATCAAAACTACTCGTGTGAAAAAAAAGTCTGGGTAACGTCTGGGAAAAGTCTGGCTTATAAAGTCTTGGCAAAGTCTAGCTGGTGACTTATAGCCAGACTTTTCCCAGACGTTCCCCAGACTTTTTTTTACACGGGTAGTCAAAAATTTAGAATCTGCATTCCCGGAAATTCGCAAATCACGTTAGTTGCTTGGATGAAATGTATACTGCTAATTTTCAAAATTTCATCTCCACCTCACTCCTACAATCTTTACACACTCGAATCAAAGGGTTATGGAACTAGAATTTTTAAAAATTTACAAATGAAATATTGTAAACCATTGGTATTGAAAATCGTATTTTTGAAAAATTACCGATCTTCACCCGTTTGTGATATTTTCTTGAGTGGTAACAAAATTAAAGTTCAGATAATGAAACAAAAGATGTTTTTTATTATCTGTGATATGCCCCCGCCCCATTTTAGCTGTTTTCAAAAGCCGTAAGAATTTTTTTCAGAATACTCCGTAATTGAGCTATTTTTTATAAACATGTATTTTAGGGGTAGTCATACAACTTTTTAATGATGAAAAATTAATTCTTTATGTATATAGCTTAATTATTATTTGGACATTTTGAGTCGGAGTTTTTGTGGATCTGGCTATCACCAATACCTAATTTGCATCGAAAATACGATTTAAAAACAAAAATTATCTTAAAAACTCATGTTTTATTTTTAATTTAATTTAAGGAAGAGAAGGTTTTTACGAAATCTTCAGGCTGGATTCTAAAAGACAGAAAAATATATTTATTTATAAATTTTCAGACCTTTTCAAGCATAAAAAAGTTATCCGTGCTTAAAATTGACGGACAAAAGCGGACAAATTGAGTTAATATGTGTTAAAATATATTAGACAAAGTTTAAAAAGTTTTAGAAACTTTTATAAACCTTTAGTAATCAATGGTTCAAAGTGTTTTGTTTTGCGACTACAACGCTACTTTTGAACGGTTCTTATAACATTTTAGGGCAGCAGCCGTCCTAAACATCGTACGAATGCACGAATAATGTAGTTGGACATCGGGTGCCCCAAGAATTTTTCAGATACTTTTATAAAAAATCAGTACTTAGTTATTGAAACCCCTTTCGCAGTGGCATACGCCACCGCCCCTCTTTCCTCACGTACTTCGTCCAAGTTTCTATTCTCAAATTTGTTAAGGTAGAGTATTTCGAAATGTTGCATTTATACATTGATTTTCATGGAATTTGAACATCACCGTAACTAGATAAATACACAAGCAATATTGTTGAAAGTAGGATCTATTTACTTGTTTAATTGTGAGGAAAATACCATATAAATTTCAGTTGAGAAATATTCGAAATATTTCATAAACTTGTTTACATATATTCGTACATTATTAAAAATACCCGAAATTATTTTATTTTTTGTTCAAGTACATTTTCATGTGTCCATAATCAAAGAGCCTGACAGCGCCCGACGCAAATATAAGCGCGTAAGCCTTATTACACAGCTAACTCAGTTCTCGTATTGTTCCTTTCATAACCGTTTATTATATACTATTTTAATTTATAAAATTTATGAAATATCGCTTTCCTTATTTATTTATATTTCATTATTCAGTGATTTTTCGCGATAGTAAAAATATGTAAGGCAAATTGTGTGACAATCATGCCTAATGAAATATATTTGTTTTCCAAATAGTTTTTTTCAATACTTATTCTACTCGCAAATACAAACATTTTCTTTCGCTTATGAGTTTTTTTACAGTGCATAGATTTAAAGATAATTAAGGGAATGTTGGCCCCAAATTACAGGAATCTACACCTTTCAAACACGAAAATTATATCGAAATATTCAAGTTAAGGGATTTTGGCCACAGAAAATGGTAATTTTTTAAAATAAATTTTAAATAAAAAATTAAAACACCAAGCCCTTTTTTATGTTTTAAGATGTCGGAGCTATTACCTCCGTCTATAGCCGCTTAATCTCAGTGGCGTTGCGGTTGTAGGTGGCAAATACGACGATAAAAACGTACTCCAAACGTAAATTTAAAATTACAGCTATTTTGGGCTGTTGTAAAATACTCCCCCTCCCCTCTCCTTAGCTGTGACTAAAATTGAGATAACTATGCTATTACACTTGGTAGCAAATGTTTATTTTTTAAAGAAATTTGCTGTCAAGAATAATAACGTAGTTACCTCAATTTAGTTATAGCTACAGGGTAAAGTACCTTTTAACAGTCCCAAGAAGCTGTAATTTTTATAAATTATGTTTGAATTAAGTTTATTGTCGAATTCGCTACTTAACCGCAGCACTAGCTCCGATATCCCCTTAAGGGGATGTCATACCCGGTGGGTTACCAACCAAGCAAAAATATATAATTATTCTATTAATTTTTAAAAATACGCAATTTTATGCAAAACCCGAATGCAGAAGCACTAGATAAGTAAATAATAAGTCATTTTACAAAGTTCCAGGTCAGTACAACAAGGACACTAAAAAATTTCTGTACCAAAAATGTACGATTTTCCATGATTTTTCGGTGTAGAAGTTTTTAAGGATATCTTTTTCGTATTAGCTTGATAATTTGTAGAATGACTTATTATTTAATTAACTAGTGTTTCTGTTTTCGAATTTAGCATAAAATTAAATAAATATAATAATTAAATAAATATAATAGCATAATTTTTAAAATAAATATAATAATTATCTTTTTTGCTCAGTCGGTAACCTACCGGATTTGCCACCTCCTTAAGCTATCCGTAAGAAATTTTTTCAGATTTTTAATTCACTTTTAGATTAGATATAATTTTTTAATTAAAAGGTACTGATACAGATACAGATTCCTGCAATTTAGGTCCGTTGCAGGGATATACATTATTCAACCCACAAATCTAAAATATTTAATTAAAAATTTTTTAAGAAAAAATATTTTGTTTTATAATAATTGAATAAATAATTTTTGGTCGGCAATTATTAGTGAAAAAAGGCATGAATTTTCAACTCTACATCGTAATTAAAATATCGATTAAAAATCTGGAAAAATTTGAGTTCATTATTAAAAACATGCCTGAGGATCTAATAAACAGGATTTTTAAAAAAATTCATTCTTTTGGTTATACAAAAATATTAAAAATGATGATTTCCTGAGTTCAATATCTCCTTAAACTTGAAAATAGTTGTCTTTGCTTTGTAATTTCTATTCGATTCGATAAAAAATGTAAATTGGGTGCAAATATGTGCATATCTTTTCCATTTGACTATTTTCAATTTCGCATAGTGGATACGTAATTGTAAAAAGTGATTTTTTGCCATCTTGTTTTGTTTAAAACCTATTAGTCTGAGCAGATTAAAATGGATCACCCTGTGTTTATTATAAATTTTATGTAAAGTACATAATTTATATGTATTAATAATATTAAATAACATATTATATGTTTTGTTAAATTTATAATGTATACATTTTTTAGTTAAACTAATTGCTCCTGTTTAATTAATGTGTTTTTAATGGTAAAAACTATAAAAACTTATGATTTTTCATTTCCGAGACGTATTTCATTTACAGAGGATGTACACCTTCTTAACAAATATTCTCATAGTTCGCGTTAAATGATGCACTGAAAAAAAAATTTAGCGAATACTATAAAAATCTTTTGTATAATATGTTTAAAAAGCAATATATATTTAAAATTAATAAATATTTTGCAGTTTATAAAATGTATTATTTCTATTTTAATTAAAAATGTTATAGATATTGAATTGACTAAACATTTTTCACGAGCAATCAGCGTTCAAAAGATAAAAATCTTAAAATTTCTAATACTTTACTTGAATTGTTTAAGATAAAACTGTTAAAAAATTAGACAAAATCTTGTTCGAACATTTACCAACAATTATCTTTCAAATCTTATAATATTATTCAAGCTAAACGTATTCTTTTCTTTTTTTTTTAATAAAAAAGTTGAAAGTGATGTATTAATTAACATCAATAAAGGGACAACGTGGGTGATCACTGCACTATTAAAAAAGAAGGTAATTGCAACTTAATGCGTGAGATATATTTAGTAACGCGTGATTCTAATACGTTTAAAATCATATAAGTAGATAATTGATTTCCGAGAACGGCATTTAGTATTAAAATCCAATCGAGGTGACGAGGAGAAAACATTGCGATAACACATATTGTACAATGCTATCAACCGAGTGATATAGAGACACTTTAGAAATTAAGATAAGTCATAGCTATTATTAAAGTATGATACGTGTGAATTGTTATCCTAATTATATTTTTATTATTATATGCGCTACGCTCCGTATATTTTTTGTTATGCTTTGCGTATATGTTTAAGCCAACAAAGCGAACGGAATGCCGATGAGATTACGAATACAAATATATTTGACTATAATTGTGATATGTTAAAGAGCGTTTTCGTTATTTAGTTACGTAAATCGGTTTAGCTTGAATAATTAAAAATTAAAACCTATATATACAAAATGAATCGTGTAATGCAATTGTTAACTATACAAGTGAAAAAAATTATTTGATATATTCTCTAAATTAAGTGGAAATGTATTATATTCATCATTCGAATTTTTGAAAAGCGATTAATCACTTTTTAAAATAGTGAAAAATTGAAGAGATGAAATAATTCAATTTTCAACGTTGTTATTTGATGTTTAAATCGTAGCTTATTATTATGCTGATATTTTTTCATATGCTGTTGGAAAAATAAACCATCTAGTTTTAAAAAAAGTTACGATTTTTCGAATGTGTATATAAAAACGCAAAAGTTTTATTTCTCTTTAATTAACTTAATTTTTTTCATAACAAATTCTTTTCATAGACAAATATTTTTGTTTACACATATATAATACGAATAGTGTTTCTGAGAAATTATACAGTTTTTAGAATTTACTGAAAAGAAGGTTAAAAATAAATAAAATTTTTTTCCTTAAAATTATGAAAAAAAATTATTTCACTATCAAAGTTTATTTTAAATTTAAAAAAATTTATTAACAAATTAATGAAAAATCACTTGTCTTCGTGAAATAGAGAAATTCTCGCTATTTTGGCAGTCAAATTAATTTCAATAGTTGTAGTAGTGAAATGTTCATTATTTGAGGGTACGAATTTTTTTAATAAATGTAATCTATAAATATAATTGCACCTTAATAACATAAATTTTCCAATAAGTAATATATAATGTCGTGTCGAACGCGAACAACGCTATATATATATATATGCCGAAAAGACAAAAGAAAAAAAGGGAATCGTATCGTGAAATTCACACAAGCCCGAAATAATAATAGTCTCAAATTCGAAAATACGTGAGGCTAATGTAGGCCTACCATACTCGTGTCAAGTCACCGACGGGTTTCTTCGTAGATTCCTCCTCGTCGTAAAGTGTGTCTGAGCGTCTGGGACGCGTGAAACCATGCTTATACTTACACACGTACGTATGTACGTACATACATGTATGCGTGTATACACGCATCAGGTATACAGAGAGAGAGAGAGAGAGAGAGACCGATTTGGTAGTCGGCAAGTAAAAAAAAAGCATAGAAATTTTATAAAAAATATATAAAATTCAAATTATATAATTTATGAGCAGACTTTATAAAAAAATGGCCTTATATAAACTGCATATAAAATGTATATAAATTATATAATGGCAGTTCCTCTACACAAATTATTTATAAAAAACTGCAAAACATATTGTAATTATAGAGTAATTATTAAGAAAAATAATCAAACAATCATTTGCAGATATAATACACATTATTATATATTTCATAATAATTGATAAATTAGATAAGTTAGTAATTTACAAGAATAATAATTTAACAATCACGTACAATAGAAAGTCGCAATAATAACAAACCTAATAATAATAACAAACAAATTGAAATTAAATTTATTTTTTCTTGAGTAACGCATTTTTTAAATTCGTTGACTTGTACTCTTGAAGCAAAGAGCGGACACTTCCTTTTATTTGTTGTCTACTTTGCACTTCCCATCCTTTGTTTTTTCCATATTGTAAAGCATACGCTATATATACATATATTAGTAAAATTAATATATTCATATTATAATAATTAAATCTTTATTATTAATCTCACTTAATATTGTATTGACTGCATTTTCAGGTAACCCTTGTCTAATTGTATCTGATTTCGTACAACCTTTAGGTTTAGCACCAGTCAAAGAACAGCTACTTAAAGCGTCTTCTGTAAAAATTGCTCTAAATAAAGCTCTAGCTAATTCCGTTGACTTTTTGGCTGTATTTGTAATATTTAATAATTCAGAGGACATTATAAATACTTCTGACCCTTTAATAAGCTCTTTTACCTGTAGAAATAAATAAATAATAACATTATATTAGATACATACGCGAAAAATGATTATGTAAAATTTATTATTTTTTAATGTATAAAATCAAAACCACAAAATACTTTTTTATCATTCTCACTGCAATATTTATAAATGTCATTTTTAGAGGTACAGGATGATGTACGAACATCAGATTCGTTGTTTGAATTATAATTTTCTGTTTCTTCTGAATCATCTATTACAAATACAGACTTGTGGGTTTTTAAATTTGAAAAACACATTTTTTCTTGTTGAGCCTAAAAAAATATTATAATTAAAGATCATATTATATAAATTAATTATTAATATAAATAAAAATTAATTAATATTATATTGAATATAAAAACTTTTTTTACAGAGGAACTACTAATTTCTTCTTTCTTCATTTTTTTTGCAAAACAATGGTCAATTTTCTCTGCCCTTTTTGGGCTGGTTAACGTTATTGAATTTCCTTCTATTAATTTTTTTGACATCTCCAAAGATCTTTTTCTTTCATTACATTCATCCTATTAAATATTAATGTTTATTAAAATAAGATATAATTTACGTACATAATGATTTAACCATTCAATAACCGTAATTATTACATCATTCCAATCATCCATTAAAAAATCTCTATGATCTATTGAAATTGGACTGCTTGCTTTTAGATCACAAGCTATGTCTGTATCACGAATAAACGATTTGTATGAATCTTCGGACTGTTGCTAAAAAACATACCGTTTTGAAAAAAATTGTTACGATAATTTATTTGATTAAACAAACTTTCTAATAGTTACGTTCTTATCAAGCAAGGAATATAGATGTATATGTAGAATATAGATATATTTTCTAATTTTTTAAATTTTACTTACTGAATTGGTCGATTGCACTTCATCTACATCAAAATCACTGACCATACGAAAAGATCGTCGATTTGAGGTAGCAAATAATTCTGTCTATTATATATATAAATATATTAGTGTGTTTAATAAAAGTGTGATTTTTAATATACGATCATATCTATTAAAAGTATACTTACATTGTTGCAAGTGGATGCAGTGGCTGGTTTTGACGTACATGGTTCAGATATCAAATTAAGGTTACCTTCGCTTATATTCACTTCCTAAAACAAGTAATTACAATAAATACTTTTCAATGTTTTTTCTGGGTGTTTCATAAATTAAACAATGTTTTACTATTATACTTACAGTATTATTTGTTAATGTATAGTCATCATTAGATTCGATGATCATTCCATAAGATCGTCTACGCGATTTTTCTTGTTTATTACTTATACTAACAGATAGTAATTTAGTTTTCATAAAATCCAATTTCTATAAATTTTTAAAAGTAAGTATTTTTTAGATTTTATTTTTTAATAGGAACTAAACATAGCATTTAATTAACGAAGAAATACATTAAAGGCTTTTGAAATAATTAAAAACAACTAAACTTACTTTAAGGATATTATCTTGAAAATTAACAATATCGGATTTAGTTTTATCTATTGTTTCTATAATTGAATCCAATTCTTGTAACGGTTTGTCACAATTCGTTTCAGCAATTACTTTTTCCAAAATATGCTGCTGCGTTAAATTATCCGCTTTTATTAATTTATTTTTTTTTTCAACAAATTTTTTATTAGTTTTCTTTTTCTTTACTCTTTCTTTAATCATACTATGCATTAAATTTAGTAATATAGCTTCATCATCTAAATAATAACGTATGTTTAATACTTTTATAATATTTACCAAAGTGCATAGGTTAAAAAACATAATTAATGTATAATACTTACAATCTGCGGCAATTATTTTTCCTGCATACTCTTGAGCTTTAAGACTATTTTCCGGCCAGAAAAACTGCACCACTTTACCAATTTTAATTTCCGATAATTTTTCTAAAGTTTTGATCGACTTTTTATAAATGATACACATAGAACTATCTTCGCATTCTATTAAATATTGCATTGTATTTATTTTTAAAATACGTATACGTATATAATATAAATATATTTTTATCTAATTGTAGATCCAAAAATTCTGATACGTCTTTATGACTGAAAAGAAAGTTTTTTAAACAATTGTGAAGTATCTATGGTGATATATACATAACGCATGAAGCGCTTGCTTCACGTCATATGTAAATTGCGCGGCAATTCCGAGTGCATAAAAAATCTGTGTCGTTTGAATATTGACAATTTTAAACATGAGACCGAAAAAATATAAAACATTTGTAAATAATAATGTAAGTTAAAATATACTATGTTTTTTTATGTATAATTGAAAAAAATTGGTGTTACATCGAACATGTAGTAAAGTAAATGTTATTTACAATAGGTGATGAAAATTCCGGATACGACTTTACGTAGATGGAATGCACAAAACAATAATTCACCTGTAAATATGATTGAACATGAACAAAACTCACGTGATGAAAACGAGTTATTATTAACGCCGCAAGAAAACGAAGAAATTGAAGTACGTAGAATACATTTTTAAGGTTATAAACTAGTTTACAACTGAAAATATTATAATTAAATTCATTGTTTCGATAATTTGACATACTTTAAAAACTGTCAAGCCTTTTAAATCAAATAAATACTTAGTTTTATTACTTATAGATATCTATAAAAAAATAATTTCGTTAATAATCATTTATAAAATAGGATATACTTAAAATAACAATATAAAAGTAAACATTATAATCATGCATTTTTATTTAGCTATTATCCAATAAAGATGATGATGTTTTATTGGAAATAAATACACCTATTTCTTCAAGATCTTCATCAGTCGAATCACTTCTACTTGATGAAAGTTTGGTAGAAAATTTGCAGGAGGACGTTTTTATGGATTTTGAAAATTCATTGGATTGGATGGATGAAAAATTATATGAATCGTCATTGATCACAGTTTCCGAAGCATTGCATGAAATTTTAAGTTTCTTTTTTTCAAATGGATTAACAAAAAAATGTTTAACTAATTTGTTGCAGCTTTTAAATTTTTTGTTACCAAAACCCAACAACCTTTGCAAAACTAAATATCAACTTTTAAAATTATTAGAATCATTATTACCTTCTAATCCTAATTTAATTAAAAAGCATCAAATATGCGAAAACTGTTCTTTTTATTTAGGTCCTTTTTGTCCTGATAAACCAATTCGCGTATGTAAAAACTGCAACAACTCAAAAATACCCAATTTTTTTATTGAATATGACCTTAAAAGTCTTTTAAAAGATGCATTTGAGGTTAGAGATTTAAAAAATTTAATTAATCTGCACAATAAACAAAATGAAAATATAGATGAAAATATAATTTGCGATTTCACGTCAGCTATGAAATATAAGAAATTTAAGCAAGAAAAACTTCAAGATAGTTTAGATGTATGTTTAATATGGAACACTGATGGAGCGCCAGTTTCAAAATCATCAAATGCACAGATATGGCCGATACAAGTAAAAGTTTTAAATATTCCTCCCAAAAAAAGAAGATCATACCAATATTTAGTCGGAATTTATTACAGCAATGGAAAAAAACCACCAATGAATTCATTTTTAAGGCCATTTGCAGATTGTTTAAAAGACTTATATGAAAATGGAATTGAATGGTATGATAAAATAGAGAATAAAATGCAGCGTAGTATTGTCATAGCACCGATCGCTACTTTAGACTGTCCTGCTCGAGCTACTGTGCAAAATTTGATGCAATTCAATGGTGAATACGGCTGCACATTGTGTGAACACCCCGGATTTCGTTGCTTTACAGGTTTGGGTCATACACGAGTGTACCCCGTTTTACAAGATGATCCTCCTCTTAGGACCAAAGAAAGTATATTAACTCAAGCTACTATCACCATTACTAATGGCCTTGAACACGTAAAGGGAGTAAAAGGACTTTCAATTGTCACACTCATACCCTGCTTTGATTGTGCTACATCCTTCGTCACAGATTATATGCATGCAACCTTGCTAGGAGTTGCGAGAATGCTTTTTAATCTCTGGTTTGATGGAAAAAATAATAAAAAACTATTTTATATACACAAAGCAGCAAGAATCGAGATTGACAACGCGCTTAAAAAAATCTCTCCACCTGACTTTATTGTTCGATTTCCACGCCCTTTAAAAAATATAAAATATTATAAAGCTTCAGAGATCAGAGATTTACTTCTTTTTTATTTTCCGTTAATTTTAAAAGATAAATTGCATACATTTTTTTACAAACATTTTCTTTTGTTAGTATATGGAACACGAATTTTACTACAAGATGAAATTAGTTGCAACGAGATTAACATAGCGGAATCTTTATTATCTGAATTTTCAAGACAAGTAGAAACACTCTACGGATTAGAAAAGTGTAGTTTTAATGTGCATCAATTAACTCATATGGCCGAATGCGTTAGAATGTGGGGACCCTTATGGACATGGTCAGCTTTTACATTCGAAGATGCGATAGGATATTATAAAAAAATCAATCATGGACCCAACAAAGTTGATATGGAGATTGTAAATACGTTAAAAATGTTTAATGCCTTCCATATTTTAAAAAATGTATTAAATACAAAAACTTTAGAGATAACTGAAGAAAATAGTACAACAGTAATAGGTAAACCAATAAAGTATAAATTAAATATGGATGAAATTGAGGCTCTGCAAAATGTAAATTTAATAAGGGATTTAGGTATATCTCGCGATAATTATACAATTATTACTTTTGCAAGAGCTAGAAAAGAGCAACATATTATTTCTTCAAAGATATACAAGCGACAAAAAAAACGCACAAATTCTATAGTCTCTTGGAATAACAAATCTCAATACGGTGAAGTACAATTTTTTCTATGTATAAACGGCTCAGTATTTGTAATAATAAGAGAGCTAACAAGAAACCTGTTAGAAAAAAATATAATTGTTAATGATTTAAATTTATGCGATATTTTAATTCCTATGCGATTGACTTATTGTTATTATGCTGTTCCTCTGACTCTTATAAATGAAACAGTTTTATTTGTAAATAATTATATATGTACAATGCCTAATTACAATGAAAAAAAATAAAATTTTTGTTACGTCTTTATATATATTTTTTGTAGTCTTTTTGTATAAAATGTATGTAGAGGTATTCCCATCATATATTTTATATAAACTTATGAAATATATAATAATGTTTATTATATCTGCAAATGATTGTTTGATTATTTTTCTTAATAATTACTCTATAATTACAATATGTTTTGCAGTTTTTTATATATAATTTGTGTAGAGGAACTGCCATCATATAATTTATATACATTTTATATGCAGTTTATATAAGGCCATTTTTTTATAAAGTCTGCTCATAAATTATATAATTTGAATTTTATATATTTTTTATAAAATTTCTATGCTTTTTTTTTACTTGGGGTCGCTTATTGTCAATGTATATAGGGGCTATGGCCTTTTACAATTGCCATCCGGAACGGTCGCTTTTCTTTTTCTTCTTTTTTTTACACTCTCTCTCGAGAGAGAGAGCTTTGGAAATCTTGATTGCTGCGCGGTTTCGTTCATTAAAGCTCATTTGGCTATATACTTTGTTCTTTTTAACCGTTCCTAGACGTCTTCTTCATTGGTATTTAAATGCGTTATTTCATTAGGATAAATTGACCTTTTAATTAAATATTTTGACTTTGATTGTTTATATACTCCTTACGGTTGATATTATCTTCACTCGCTGCAATTTTTCTATCGTATTTAGTTTTTCTATATGCATATACATATATGAGAAAATAAAGAAATCGTGTTTGTCTCTCTTTGCCGATGTGAAAATACTTAGTATAATTGTAAATCAATTTTACCTTTTGTGTAATAGTCTAATAGATCAATGCGACACTAAATGTACACTGAAAAAAACATGGACTCTTGTTCTTAGAGGAATTCTCGTTAAATATATGTATGACTCAAATGTAATATCTGCTTGCTTCGAAATAATTATTTTGTAATCCAGCGAATTTTTATATAATTAAGTAGCGAAATCGAATTTTGAAAAACAATTGGGAAATTTTATGTCAAGAAGACCAAAATATTCTAAGATCTCTCTTGATTATAGAAGCGAATCATTTTAGAACAAACAGATTTTCCGTTCAAGTCGCATTCAACAAGAATTCTTCCGAGACCGACAATCCATTTTTTCTTAAGATGCACGGTCAGACAAATATCCAAATTTATTGAGTACAACTCGCGTAAAAATAAATTAAATCTTCGTAAGAATTTCTTAATAAGCTCTTAGGTAAATACAAATTCGGATTTAATATTTAAAATATGTCATGTATTGATCATTTATTATATAATAATTTATTACTATTTAAGGTCCCTTTACATTTTATCTCCTTAAAAGCATGATAAAATGAGTATAACGATGGAAAAGTTAGTATGTAAATAATTCGCCTATAATACTAAATTTTTTTAAAAATGTTGTGCAAATACCTTAGACATCGATCCTAAGGACATTTAAAATGAATTACGTTTTGTCTTTATAAGATTTTCAAATTTTTAATTCTGTTCTGTATACGCATAGAGTCCACCTTACACAAAATCACTGTTTCTATATAAACCGCGATAAATCAAAACTCGTTTAAAGCAATATCTTGTAAAAAAAAAAAATGAAAGACGAATATCCAATTAATTTCATAACTGCCAGGCTCGTATCGTAACGAAAGTAGAGGTTGGTGCACAAGTACTCGTTGATTAAAAAAAAACAACGAAAAAATAAAAAGAAAAGGTATAATACCAATAAAAAATGAAGAAACGAAAGGGCAATGCAGCAAAGCTGTAATAAAGAACCGATTACCCGGAAAGCCCGTAAAGATGTTGGTTGTAATCGAAAAATTTTCGCAAGCTGTAAAAAAAGCAGTCGGTCGTAAAGAGAGGATCGGGAGCTCGTAAAGCCGGTCCTTCTCAGGTTTGCCCTCTCGACTTTCTATATAACATGCGATCGGGACTGCATCGCGCGTTGAGTAAAACATCGCGTGGCTCTCCCTGTGGAGCTTCCTCGAGACTCTCTCGTCTTTCACTGTATATAAATGTGTATACACACATGTGTGTGTATATATAGGTATATACATATAAATACGAATCTCTTGTACTTTCTTTTTCGAACCGAGTCTATTGTGCCTTCGTCGCAGAGCTCGCCCTCTCGGATATTGCGCCGCCGCACGCAATCACTTTTAGATTCTCTTGACAACCGTTTAAATAACTTTACTTCTATATACTTATACTTATATTTATACATATACGTATACCTCTGCACAATTTTTATACACATCTAAATGTCTAGGCACTAAGCTTTTTTATTTGAGTTTAAATATGAATTTATTAATCTATAGAGGGAGACGAACATTATACATTTACTTATTTATTTATTACATAGTTACATATCATAACATTTGAAAAGTCGATACAGAGAAAGATGTTATTGCATAATATAACCCACTGTAACCCCTCAAATATTGCAGAGGAAAGTGACAATTCCTGTGCGCAGGTCTGGAAATAACAGAACTTAACCTGTAACTTAAAGTAAAATTTCAATATAAAATTTATCGGGCTTTGCGAACGAATATTTAGCCGAATATGTAGCGAACGTTAAAAATTTCTATTTTCTTAAAGTAAAATGTTGATTAGTTTAGCCCGAGAATACCTCAGCGTAAACCTCCAAACACTAAATATAAAAAAAAATAGAAAACAAAAAAGTATATTTATTTATATGAGGATAACACAAAATCCGCCACATAATTTTATATACAATAAATTAACATAATTGTTTATAGTAAAGAAAATAATTTTTTTCTGTACTCCCGAAGAGACAAAAATTTTTTTAGATTTTCTTAGTACTTATTTGATGCATAATTTGTAGCATATCGTATATTGTTTTATTACACACTCTTTCAAATGCCTTCTAAAAACAGAGATATGATTTTTCATATGTAAAAAAATGTAAAAAAATTATTGCTTTCTTTCATTATTTTTTTTTTATAATAAAAAATACTTATAAGTTAAAGTTAGTGCATAAAATAGTGCTGTTTTGATTAAGTATTTTTTATTTTTTATTCTAATGTAACTAAAAAATGGAATATTTTTTAAAATATTTGAAAAAATAGCCAATTTTTATAAATATGTTAGAATAAAAAATAAAAAATGCGGTATCAAAAAATCACTATTTTATGCACCAACGTTCACAATCCCGAATACTTATATGCATTTTTTTAATATTGAAAAAATTAATTTAAAAACTCAAGATTTTTCTTTGCCTTTTTTTACATTCGAAAATAAGTCAAAACTTTTTTTGTGAAAATTAAATATTTTTCACACTGACGACATTTGATAGAATGTATCTGAAACTACCCTAGTAGAAATATACCACTTGAAAGTTAAATAAAACTCTAATATTGCCATTAATTGAGCATTTATTCGGTATTTTATGACACTTGACCATTTTTTGGCTTAAAAAACGTTACATTTATGGTCAGATTTTTCCTAGGAATATACTTACATAGAAAAAATTAGCATCATAAACTACGAAAATAAAAAAAAATTGTCCGTTTATTGAATGTTAATGGATTAAACTATATAAAACTAAATTAAGTGTATTTAGAGAATAGTTAAATTAAATAACGTAAGTTTTTTACAATTTTTTTTTACAACTGATGTACGTACCTATATTAAAATGTAAAATGAGCCTTATACCGAACTGTTAGTTAATAACAGGATCAAACCTTAAATTTACATTTATTATTAAAAATCATCATTGAATAATTTAAACGTTCACCAACATCTAACCAGGATGGACCTTGCCGTATAGTCAAACTCTCTGTGGTTGCAATTTGTGTCTCTCGCATACAATAATTTTTCCATATATAGTTCAATAATATATTTTGATTTCCATAATTATTTTCTTTCTGTCTCTCTTATACGAAATGAAATATGACATAATGACTTAAAGCACACATTTAAAATCTATCGCGTTACGAAATACATCGTACTTATATATACGAAGCCTTTTTATGTAAATTCACATGCCGAATGAAATAATACGTGTATATATATATATATATATATATGAATGTTGGTACATATATATATATATATCACACGTAACGTACAATTTTTTTCCAACCTTCACAGATGGATGCACCTTAGTTATAAGCGATAAGATTGCATTGTGCCTGCCGGAAGTAGTTTGCAGTAAATTCAGCTTTAAACCTTTTTTTTGTGTGCGCCAATAATAAATAAAGATAGCATGAAATGAGTCGCGCTGTAGTCGTCATACATACTCTTCTTCTTTCCTGTCAACGTTTACTCAGCATTTTTCATTATTTTTTTTTCCTCTTTTTCTTCGGTACACCAATCATAAAAACCTGCAATGGCTTATCAAAATGACATTTCACTTGTTTTATCGTGAGAATCAAGGTAATATCGTTCCCTCGTCTATTATCTTTTGTGAAACTCGTTTTCAAATTCGTTTCACCCAATTTCTCGAGTGTATACCCTTATTTATACATTTGTTTGATTAAATGATACTTTCTAGCAGGTTAACGTCTAAGATTTAAATGATTTAATTTATTATTTAATTTTTTTCTTTATATATATATATATATATATATATATTTAGACGGTTTCGGACCCATCAGTGATATTCTATACGATTCGTATGGTATTACTTACGTACTTCTTATCTAATTACATAAGGGGTCTCTCGTTTTTACCCATATAATTTGACACTTTTTAAAGTCTTTGTAAATTCTTTTTTTACATATTGTATTAAACAAACATTTGAATAAAAGTTGTTTATCGTAAAAAAAAAAAATTAATCACCGTAGCTTACATAACATGAAAACTCAATTTTAATTTAGCATAATATATATACGTCTCCCCATTAGCGAACCGTTCGAAAACATTTTGAGTACAAACGTATATAAACCGTGTACGAAAAAAAGAAAAAAATCTCAAGTTTGAACGGTGTGCTAAAAATACTTTGACACTTCTTTTAACTAAAAATATATATCGGACGATTCTTTGCTCATCTCATCTCCGAGACACTTTTATAAATGGTCCTTTCTTAAATTACACAAGACGTTTTCGAAGAGACAATATGTAAAAACAAAAAATAAATATATACAGTACATGTATTAAATATAATTTACAAAAATTAATCAGGATTTCGATATAATTTTTTTTTTATTACGCTTATACATTTTTATCGGCGTGTGTACTCTCGAGTGTGTGTATACAAGTATATATACTCGTCTTCTTTATTTTTCCAATACGCGTGTTTGCATAGTTCGACGGACAAGCTGAGCAAATGCGTAACCTTATCTTTTATAATCAGAGTCTTGCATGTACATACATATTCCAACGCGAAGAATTCGCTTTTTCGATATTCTAGCTGCACGTATGTTACACCCAATATTTAACGTTATTTTAAAATATTGGTGTATATATACATATATTTTATTTGCCCCGATAAAATTAAGCAATTCTATATATCGCTTAACAATGTGCGATGAATTACAAATTTATTGTACGCGATGAAAATGTTGTCCGTGTGTGTGTAGACTGCAGAAAACAACACAAATTCATTAGATATTGCGCAATAATATTATAAAAATCGGTACATTGCGCCTACGGATTATTCGAAAAGGACAAATATATAAATTTATATATTCAATTGTAAAAATATAATAAAATATACAAGTGCTATTATACAATGAAATTTATGCAACGACTTTGAATGCAATATTACGAATTCCATTGAATATCCACGGAGATCGACCAAGTGGATAAATAATTTATATATTAGTTAGGAAAGCGCGAAATTGCTTAATCCACCGGTCTCCCTCTCTATCTCTCTTCTTGTGTCTTTCATAAAAGGTTTATGCAAATTTGTCCCCGTAGTTTGTTAATTCATCTATGTAAATTTTCATACCGTACGGCCAACGTACAACGCACAATACCGATACGGAAGATTTTTCCAGAGTTATTTTAAAATTGATGGTTATGTACACCGCGTAGCGCTCGGTATTATTAAAATTAAAAAAAAAAAACCTTCGAGTGACATATATAATAATTAAACGAGACGTAAAATTTTAATTAATACGTTATCTACCTTTGATTATTATTAAATTTATGCGGATTTTTTTATATTGTGTTAGTCGTTGCAAAAAAAAAAGAAACACGCCTACGAGTAATTTAAAGTAGACAACGGAGATGGGTTTTCTGAAGGGTATTTCGCGATATCGATCTTCCGCACGTTGCAAATCCGTGCTGCATGTATGTATTTTAGCATATAATTATAAATTTTTAGCTTATTTATGTATATATCGGTTAATAAAATAATATATTTATTCGTATACGGTGTTCAGTTAGGAGAGTGGTTTCGTCAATTTTCTCCTTTATTTTCAGCTGCCAATGACGAACCTCGAATGGACCCTCTTGACTGCGGTAAAAAGGTTGCAATAAAACTTGAAGAGACCTTTCCTTGTTTCATCCGTTACTCCCCGACTTAAAATCGAATACATGCAATAAAACGGACGGAAGTGCAATTGGTGTAAGTGTTAAAAAAAGAGTAAAAATTTCAAAATAAATTTAGAAGATTACCGTAGAATTTGTTTAATTATGTTTTAATCTTTTTGTAAGTTATATGGTTGCACAATATTGCTTCGTATATTTTGTATTATAAAAAGTTATATCACTGAGAAAAAATGTAGTTGATTTTATTAAATATTTGTTTCGAATTAAAAAAATATTTTGTATATATAGCTGTCAAATATATTTACGGTATTTTTCATTTAAATAAAATTTCGTTCCAACATTTTTTTTTGTTATCGAACCTTATCTATATATAACTTGTTACGAAATTAATTTGATATGCATTAATAACATATTAGTAACATTGTATTACGATTATTCGATTATAATAATTATAGATTTTTAGTTTTTAATAATACTTGATACTTGGTTCTACAAAAAGAAATGTTTGACGAAATAAATATTTTTAACTTTTTAAAACAAATAATTTTTCAAACGCATTAATGAAATACTTTATCATCTATACATATTTTCAATGCACAAATGAGTGAAGAAGATTTCTTGGCGTGTCAGCTATGTTTATACTTGTAAGAAATTTTCACGTTGTAATTGTTCGCGTGTGTCTTAAACTCGAGACGGAAATGACTTTTCATCAGACCTGTATTTATATATTTATCTTATCTAGACTGTAGATGTGTATTAGGCCATTCACGAAAGATTTCGATCGTGAATTGAGCATTTTGTTAATTTTAACAAGTTCGTATATATAAATTATTAATTTTTTTCCTTGGAAAAAAAAATTTAATTTTTTTATATATACGACATATACACGTAGAGAGAGATTATTATATATTAAAAAAACGTTGTATATACATAAAAGATATACATATATATATCTTCCTTCCGATATTAAAAACGAAACTTATCGAATCGCGACTAAAGGATTCTTCTGAAATTCAAATGATATTCAAATGTGTACGTTTAAAAACCAATATCTTACACTATATACCTTGTAAATAAATTGAAAAAAAAAACAAACGATTAATATACTAAATAATGTAATTGAATTCAATATAAACGAAGGCGCCTTCTCTCTTATTTTTTCACATACTGTTCTAATTTTTTGTTAATTAATCATCAAAAATTGAGTATGGAACCCTCTTAAGTTGAAAAAGTACTTTTTAATCTTTGGCAAATATTAAAAATCATAAAATTAATCTTTTAAAAATATTAACGACTGTTACGCATCATAAAGATTAAAACATGCATTTTAATCCTTATTAAAGTTGAAAATGCGCAATTTAATTTGTACTGTTTAAAATGTAGCTTTTAATCTTTCTACTTCCAGATTTTCAACTTTAGGGTTTAGAGTGTATATATAACCAGGATTTTAAAACTAAAGGCGTATATATCTATTAAATCGACGGTGCATAAATTCCTCCAACTAATCAACGCAGGAGAAAATAAATAAATGAAAAAATAATCGAAGACGATCCCATAAGGTTGCAGGTATTGTTCAATCAGGCACTCTCTCTTCTCTCTCTCGTGTCAAGGTATATAGGGAGCAGCAACGACGCGAAGAGAAAGACTCGACAAGGTTCACCGAATGGAGAGAGTGGGGGCCTATAGTGAGACCAAAGCTCACGGAGAGATCTTCGAGGTTTCGCGTCGTCGCTCAGTCGTCGATGCACCGGCTCTCCATTCGGTTTTCACGCTTCACGTACCTATTATCTATATATATATTTTCGAGTGTACAAGTCTTACTCTTCCTATATACGGAAAAAATGACCATACATTTTCACGCGGTTCAAACGAACATTCGTTAACGTTATCTTCGTTACACACCTTTTCTTTTTTCTTTTTTACACTTGTATATATAGGTATATCGCGTGTGCGAAGGTGCAGTTCATCTTTCCGTCCAATTTGTTTATACATATAGGTGATTGTTGGTTTTATCTTCGTTCGTTTGGTCAAACGAGCCAATACAGTGATACCCGCGTGTGGGATTGGTTTATATATATACATGGAAGTTTGTGTGAAGTTCGTATTTTTTTTTTTCGTGAAGGGAATGGGAGTTGAATGAATTAAAAAAGAATAATTATATATATTTGTACACAAACGAAATTGATAAATTTTTCCTTTTTAATCTAACATCGCAATTTTGTTATACTCGTGACACAGGTATATATACATTTGTATACGACGTATAGCAAAATCTATTAAATGTATATTAATGTAGATTAATCAATATATATACATAGAAGTTTTAAAGATCCAGTGGATTACAAAGGTTAATAAGAAAATTAATAAGACAAGCCTCTCGTCGTATATATAGATATAAGTATATACCCATACATCTCTATATAGTCAAGACAAGATATCTGTTCATTCGGAATGACTAATAGTCGATTGCTATTACTTAATTACGAAACATATTCATGTCGCGATGCCTGAAAAAAAAACGATAGTAAAAAAGTAAAACTGTTAAAAAAAAAAGATCGTTTGCCGTTATAATTATCGGGAAACATTCTAAAGCTTTTATTATATATATAATATTTATAAATGGTAATATACGCGGTGTAGAAAAATGTATCTTTATATCTATGCGCCAAACGATTCCTAATAGTGGTATAGGATATATATATATTTTATTTTTTTTCACGTGAGTATTTATTGTTTAAAGTGTATACCTATATAATAAAACATATTCTTGGGCAATAGTATTTTAGTTTCTTTCTTATTATGCAATTTTTAAAATAAAAAATCACTCTGTATACGCTTTAATATATTCTATACGTGATAATTAATTATATTATTCGACCGCGAAGAAAAATAAAAGCGCTTTTAAAACATTTCGATGGATCGAGGCGAATATACGCGATGACATCGACGAAAAGTCATTTGTTATGTACACATATATATATGTATATGAAAGAGAGAAAAAAAAACGGTTTGATAACAGTATATAACGGGAGTACGTGGATAAATAATCGCGGATCAAGACATAAACGACGAAGTCTCCCACAAACTTAGAAAAGATATTGTGAAAGTTTTGCGTGAAAGGTTTCGCGTCCAATAAAATGTACGGTGCATATAATACCTATGTGTGTGTGTGTGTGTGTGTATGCATATATTTCTATATATACTGAAAAATTCAATTGATAATGATGAAATCCCATGGTAAAAAAAAATACAAGATATACGAAAAGAAAGAACGATCGTGACTTTGCATTCCGTTTTCTCAGGGATGTGAAAGTAGATGTATATATATACACAATACAAGAATTTGTGAAATTAAGCCAATATTCATTTATTTAACAACTTATATACGTTCGATAAAAAAAATTTTATTACAGAATTTTATTATCCAATTTCTTTTGATAATATTCGATGATCACACTTTACTCCGAATATTTTTTTACGCATGATGATAATAAAAAATGTTATATATGTTTACTTAAGTGTAAATTTAATTATTACATTTGATTACTAATGTTACATTTAATTACCGATCACGCGAACAATGTATTAACTGTAATATTACTTTTATTCTATAAATATCAAAAACTGCAAAAGAAAAATGAATTAAAAAGAAAAAGATTCAAAGGATTTTAAAACGGAATATTGCCAGGGAATTAATCAAAATTTTTTGTAAATCGGAAGTCCATTTCTGGGCCAAAAATATTATTTTTATTCTATAAACATAAATATATAAGTGCTGTTACTAAACTTCCAATGATAATTTTCAAAGTGAATAAACGATCGTTAGACTCCATTGACTAAAAAAAAATTTCCTTGTTATGCAATTTAACGCAATAGAAAATATAACGATTTTTTAATAAAAATCCGCGTTATAAGTGTTTTGATAAAATAAAGGTCATTATATTACTTTCACTTTGTAGATATATATGTATATCGTTATATAAAATTTAAATAAAATTTTATATTGGCACACCAAAAACTACATCGATGCATTGAGTTTCATCAAAATATGTTTGTTCATTCTTAACAATGACGTTTTTATGTAAACTCTATTTTTGTTCAATATATATACATAAGAGGAAATGATATTGCACAGAACATTTTTATCTGTCGTCGAACAAATAATAGAAACAAGTGTATAATACGTAAATTATACGTGTATATTCGTACATATCTTGACACTAATATAAATACTAAAATATAGAAAAAATTAATATCATTTTCCGCTTATGTGTAACGAGAAAAAAATCGAAGAACTTATCGTTAACGAACGTGTTAATACTATATATATGTAAACTGTCGTCGTTATAGAAAAAACGAGATAAAAATCCAAGTATAATCGTTTATATATGAAAAAAATGTAATTGGGAAAGCTCTTTCGGTCCGTTGTCCGAGAAAATTTACAACCCCATTATAATACCCGTCTTTGTCGATGAAGGATACATAAAGCGTGCAAACAAGTGATTTTACACCGTGATTTCGGAAACGTTTACGATCCGCAACGTTAATTAACGAACGAAATGAGAGGTGACAAGTCAAGAAAGGGGGAATAGAAAAAAAAGATATTCGTCAATTATATATAGGAAATCGAAGGAAAAGTCGTATATCTACAGAGAAAAAGTTTAGATTAAAAATGACAATATAGGTCTATAGTAAATTCATCACAGACTCAAAAATTAGGAAAATCACTATGTAGTTTCTAGTAAAAATGTACGACTATGTAGTTTATAATAAAATTTACTATATAATTCTTGTAATACATTTAATATACTTTCGTAAATTTAATTATAAAAATTTTGGATTAAAAATGGCTTTGCTCTTTAGGAAAAGAGGGACAAACTGTCATAAAAAGAAAAAATTGTTATATACTTATGGTAAAATGTAATAGTACATGTAGCAAAAATTAGTATATTAGTATTCTGACAGTTTGTCTTTCGTTTCCTGAAGAGCATAGTCATTTTTAATCAAACACTTTTCTCCGTGTAGTAATTTTTCTCAGTTTCTCACTCTGTGATTTCTCTACTATAGAAACTATTGTAATTTTACAAAATTTATAAGTTTCGTAATTTGTAATACCAAATTTTTGTCAAGATGTACACTGAGAAAAAAATTTGTTTGAATCAACAAAATATTTTATATAAAATATTTCTAACATTTCACATCCTATCGCCACCACAGACGATAAGATATGAAATATTAGATAAATAGCAAATCCGTCTATTTCTTTTTTCTCAAGTATTTTTGAACCTTTAATTCACATAATAACTATATTGTTTTAATATATTATACACTTTTAACTTTTTGTTAATATCTTCCTTGATCTTTGTTAGAGTCTCAAATTCTCCAAGGGATAGGATTGAGTCACTCGTAGTAGGACTACTACCCGGGACTGAGAATGGAGATCTTGTCAGGTCTTGGATTGAAATTTTAAATAAAATATTTAATTGATTCAAATATATTTTCTTTGTCAGTTATATATATATATATAACGTAAAAGGATAATGTTATATACACCGATGTTTCGAAAGGTCATATATATATATTTTCTTCGTACATCGAATTTAAAAAAAATGTTCAAATCATCGGTAACTGCACCGAGGAAAAGTGTATTTGTTATTTCTCCTATGGGTATATAAACACCAAGGTGAGAATTTGAATACTCGTATATATCGTGATTATCATGGTAATGACAGACTGCAACCGCGCGCGATTCTATATAAAGCTCTATATCGAGCCTTGCGGCGCGAAAGGAATACAAACGTCCACTCATATATTTACATCCTTTACATATATGTATGTATGTATGTATGTATGTATGTGTGCGTGTGTTATATATAAAAAATTAGATATGTATAGGTACACAATGTTCGGAGTACATACATATAGAGAGAGAGGGACTATTATAAAATCCCTCGGAAATCAAACACGTAACGTTAAGAATATTTTCTAATTGCTCGAGATCGTACGGTATACATATACCTTCACCGTTTATATACGGATGACCGAGTTTTTCCATTAAGTACAGTATCATCATCATCGGGTCGTCTAATAAAAAGCAACGTACGATTTATTACTTTTGATCATTACTTATTTTTTATCGCCATGGCCAATTACAATATTTCATTAAATTGAACTTTTATGCGCGTGTATAAATTGAAAGACCGCGTTAATTTTATTTAGAAGAGAGGTGTCTTTGTAAAATATACGTGGAGTCTATAGTTTTATCGTTTTTATTTTTATATGTATATTTATTTGGTATTCGGTTAAAATTTAAATATAATATATATATATATATAAGTTATATACTAACATTGTTAAATCTCGTAATATAATCGGATAACATACTTAAATTTTAACAAGATATGTCATTTTTTATACATTATTATAATTTTAACTTTGATACACTTTTTTTACTTACAACAAGGTCTTCACATCTCCGGGAAACGCATCTATACCAAATTCTAGGATATGTTTGTAAAACTATAAAAATATAAAGAAAGCCAGAATTTTAGACTCTAACGCTCTTTTTCTACGATAAATATAAGCAAATATCGAAAAATTTCGTCAAAAAAATCATGGACTCGTGTTTGATCACTTATAGCTCAAAAACAAATACAGACAGATACTCAAACTTTAGTTCAGAAGAAAGCTGAGATCGAGTATATTGGATTAAAAAGAAGAAGCTCAAATATCTTGATTTGGTCAAAAGTTATGAATGAAAAATGCATTTAACAGATTTTTGTTGACTATTTTGAATTATAAAATTTACTGATGTTTTAGGTCAAATTGTCTTCTTATTTTTCTTTTTTTCCATGATATATACCGTATTCAAAAATGGCTACGAAAGGTAATTAACCGTTAAATCTGTGATTGAAAATTATAAGAGTCGAATTTCCTTTCAATGCCATTTTTCAAATGAATTGATATTTTTGATAAATAGTATATTCAAATGAAGGGAATAATTTCTTAGTTTGTTCATAATTTACTAAATATTTATTTAAGGAGATGTAATAGCCAAATTACAAAGATCTACTTTAAAAAACTCAAAAATTTTCTGCAATTATTGAACTAAAAATCTGGAAAAATTCATACGTGACACTTGACTAACGTAGAAGAAGCTGACAGAGAGATTTTTTTTAAATAATTAATTTTGAATTAATTATAAATTAATAACCGCTTTTCGTCGGTAACGTTTAGGTGTAAAATTGATCCTTGCGGCTGCACTAAAATCTCGAACATTTGGTGGTCAAAAATTTTGAAAAAAATCGTACATTCTATTTAAAGCAAGTAGAAGAGCGTTAGAGAGAGATTTTTTGGAAAAAGTCAATTTCGACCAATAAATTGTCTTTAACCCATTAACGCCCAAACGGACAAAAATTATTTTCGATTATCGTAGTATGCCACATTTGATGTATAAATCGAAGATTTCTTTCTAAAGAGTTTTAGACACATTTCGAATGCCGTCGAAGAATTTGACCTATTTAATTTAAAAAAAAAGTTATAATTTTTCAAATGTAAAAAATTATTGCTTTTTGAAAATTAATTTTTTAATTGGACAAAATTGTGATATTTTGACTCTGTAATTTTGTATTCCAAATATCTTGTTTTACATTTTTATCATAGGAAACAAATAGCACTACGATACGGTACGATTTATATTAATATCAAATAACAACTACGAAAAATGAAAAAAAATTTGTCCATTCGGGCGTTACTTAATTGGTTAATATATCTCATTATTATATCGAAGGTTTCGGAATGCAAGAAATAATTGTTTTTGGAACCACGATTACAAGCGGTATTTAAATGACAGCGTTCGGTACATATCAGCATAACACATTGTAATTGTATATATATATACGCGTATACGCTTGTATATATGTCGATAAAACGGAAATGAAAAATTCATTATAAAAATATAATTATTCTTGACTAATGTGCGTGTGTCCGTGTGTACAGTATATACAGTTAAAATTACGATACAGAAGTGTAGCGATGTAGAGTGCGTGTGTGAACTGTGAAGTACATAAGTAGGTTAAGTGACTAGGTATATACCTAGCACGCGTGTGCGAGGATGTATATAGATATATCTCACATAGTTAACAAACGAAAATCAATTTAGAATTCTGGCTACTACAGTTAAATCGTTATTGGATGCACTTCCTCGTCCCGGCAACAAGTGGGCTGTCCGTTCTCCGAACATATTCGACGTTGTGCGCGCTGCGACTGCGTGTGTGTGTGTGTGTGTGTGTTTATATATATATACATACACACGTTACAGACGCACATGCACAGACAGCTCATTCGGCTCGGGTGTTCGGAGAGAAAGAGAGAAAGAGAGAGAGAGAGAGAGAGAGAGAGAGTGAGCGAGAGGGGCTTAGGTATACAAACGAAATGCGGAGAGGGGGGAGCGACCGGTTGCACATGGGGCGAGTAGACCCGAGCGCGCGCGCGACTTTCACGACGCGAGTATAACGGGCGATGCTGCCACAGCGTCTTCTCGAAGGAGGGGGACAAATTAAAAAGGCCACGTTTTTCGCACGCGGTGGGAGCGAGAGAGAGAGAGAGAGAGAGAGAGAGAGAGTCCGTCCGCGGCCTCCTTTCCCAGTGCGCTCTCGAAAGGGGCATGGACACACTGTAACTTTGACTTTTTCTCGATAAATTCTTACTTATAGATATACCTATACACACGCGCACACTAATATGTATATATTTACTTATAGTTAAAACGAGTGCTGTACGACGGGGGGGTTGTAAAAATTTGAAATAGTCTCGACGACGAGTGACCGTTACGCGCGTTTCGTTTGTGTCTTTTACTCGAGTGTGCATCAGGATTCTGTTTGTTTATTTCTTTCCTTTCTTTTTGTTCTCTCTCTTTACATCCAGCTGCACCGCGGACTACATTGAGGACTCAGTCGAGGATACGTAGAAGCGCATACACACACACACACATACCTATATGGACCGCTCTCGAGAGGTATCATGAGGAGCTCTTTCGATCGAGGCCCGTCGATGCGATACTTTCGATGGTTTCGGCATCAAGACGCGTTCGATCATTTTTTGGCTGCTCTTTTCATTGGTACGTTATTTATCCTTCGCTCCAACTTTATTACCCTTTTTTTCCCCCCTTTTTTTTTATCTCTCTCTTTAACTCGGTCCATCGCTCGCAATTAATCGAACGTCACTTTTATTTACTTATTTATTTATTGTGTACACTTTTTGTTTTTAATACTGCTTGAATATTTTCTTTCGTTTTCTTTTTTTTTTGTACATTGGCGACGTATAGATCGTTATTTAAGTTAATTTGTCGTTTTATCAACGTGTATACATACTTTTTTAGTTATCACCGCTAAATTTTTTGTTTAATTTATAGATTAAAAATTGTAGTTAGTAAGTTATTATTTTTATTAAAAATTGATTAATATTAACTACTGCTTGATTAATGAGAAATTTATTTAATATCTCGTATTACAAACCAATTTTAGTAATACAAAATATATCATTTCTTTTTTGTGACATTAGGTGTAATCAATTTTTTTTTAATAACAAAAATTTCTCTGATTTTTATAGAAATGGATTAAAATGTGTTTCAATTTTTATTATTTAATTTATATTTTTATTTCCATTTTTTCTCATATTTTCTTGACAGTAGCTAGTGTTGAATTTTTTAAATATATTATGTTTTGTTATACTTAGTATTACAAATATTAAATGCGCAATTTTTAATTTTTAAATTAAATTACTCATTTGTGACAAAAAAAACTAGTTGTCTGTAAGTACTGTAATTCAAAATTTAAACTGTAAATTATGCACAGTACATAGAGTATAAAAAGGATTAAGTTTGGAAAAAATTGCAATTAACTGTTATATTTACATGATTATTATTAATTTTATTAAAAAATTTTTAATTTCCTTGTGTAATTTTTTTTATCTTATTTTTATCTGCTTTTAAAATTTGCTTATAACGATCCATTAAGTATAATTGAAAAGTATTACAAGATTTGTTATCGTTACTAATTTCCATAAATAAACTTAAAAGAGATAAGGAAATTTAAGTTGCATTGAAAACAGTTTTAATAGCTACAAAGTATCTATAATTATCAATTACTTATTTTTAATGAATAAATAAATATTATTTATAATACAAAATTGAAAATTGGTTTTTTTATATTTTACAGTTAATAATTCAATTGTAACAAAACAATGCAGTATATATTTACCAAGAAATTAATTATATTGTAAAGATGATCTTGTTTTATACAATGTTAAAGCAAAAGTAGTTGCATTCAAACTTAATAAACTCGGACTATAAATTGTCATTCCTACTGATGTTAACGCTAATTGTGTTAACAAATTATATAAACATGATATCAGTCTCAACATTTTAATTCTATTTATAGATTCAGCATTACTTGCCAGAAGCCATCGAGAGTAATCACCAAGCAAACGAGGACAAAAAGTAAAACAAGTAGTGGAGGCTGTGCTTGAACATAAAGAAGAGTAGGAAAGAAAGACAGAGATAGAAAAAGATAGAAACTAACTCTTGGAGTTAATGAACTCATTGTCTGTTCGACACGAGGATTACATCATCGTGAGTGACCATGATGAAGTTCAAATCCCTATTCCGAAGAGGACAGCAGAGCCACTCGTCCCACCAGAAGCAGCATCGACAACGGCCCAATCAGCAGCAGCAACAGGTGGCACCTCCGCAAAGTCAACAACAGGCATCTGCCTCGGAAAGTAAATCAAGAAGATCTAGCAACGATTGGCTTTCATCCTCCTCAACATCATTGACTTACAGAGATACTCGCAGCAACGGTCCACACAATATTGTAGGCAAAAATCAAGGAAATCTTCAGGTATTCATTTATTTTTGTTTACAATTTGAAAAAGTGATTATTTCATATTATATTTTTTTTATCATCTCAATATGAAAAAAAGTTTTCTATCATTATTTTATGTAAAAAGATTGATATGTCGTTCATTAGATTGTATGCATTAGAGTACAATTCCAATGAAACATGAAACAAAGATAAATAAATAATTTCTTAGTTCTGTAAAGAATAATAAAAGTTTAGTTTTATATGAAGTAATCATAAATTATTAATAATCTAATAAACTTCAATAAAACCTTAATCAAGCCAATAAAACACAATCACTTATTTTTTGTAGAGTTCGAACTCGTCCGGCGCACCAATCACGACGAACACGACGACGTCGATGTCGTCCAAGGTCTCGACTGGTTCGAGATCGTCGATGTCGCCTGCGGTGGCTGCAGACTATATCGCTAGATTGCAGGAACTCGAGCGCGAAAACGAAGCCCTGAGGATGGAGCGAGCGCGACTCGAGGCAAGTTATAGAAACGCAGCCAATTGCGCGGAAAGCAGGCGGTACGATGAGCAACATGCGGAACTCGCTCATCTGAAGGTTCGTCTCATTTAACAAGGATTGGTTTAAAAAATTTGGTCATTTTTAAAGTATTATTAGGTTTTTAAAACTTGAATTTTGAGCAAAAATTGTAAAAATGGTCCGTTTTTATGAAACAGTAATTTGTCTCTATAGTCATTAAAATGCTTTTTAATTAGTTTTTCATAAATGGACAATTAAAAAATTAATTTACACAAACATTTAAACAAACACTAATAGTTTTGCACATCATTATGAAGTACAAAAACAATACTTTAAAATTAAAGTAATTACTGAATTACATTTGATATTATTGAAGAAAATTACTAAATTTTCTTAGTCACGTAATTTTTAATAAGTTCATTATTAAAAGCGTAACGAATAATATTTCCATAAAAGTAATTATTATAAATATCGGAAAACGTGAAGAATGATTGCAATAGACATAAAAATTCCAAATAACCATTGTAATCAACCCTTATTTTTGAAATATTTACAAAATAGTATATTACATACCATGGCCAGTAAAATAAGAAATGTTTCAGATCACATGTAATTGTCGACCGAGGCGAAGCCGAGGTGGACGAACATCTGATCACAGGTTTTCTTTTTTACTGGCCAAGGTGTGTATACTATTTTTCTGCCCGACGTTGCCGGAAAACGGCAACTTCAATTCGCGTAGCGGCCAATATTTTTAGAGAATTATTATTCATCATACTTTATATTATTGATAACTAAAATACATATTCAAATTTATGCTAGTAAGATTTTTATGTTAGAGATCAATTAAATCTTAACTATAATCAAAATCTATATTCACTCTAATTACTTTATTGGTCTAAGAAATCGCAATAATATAGTATGATTAAAGATGTTCAATAATTTATTTAAAATGTTTAAAAGTAATTGTCGTTGGTTAACTAGTAACTTAGACTTGAGAAAAGTTAAAGAAAAAATCTAAAATGTTAGTTCAAGTATAGCCTATTACACAATTTTTTAAGAGCAAATATAAATTACCAGGGTATAAAAATTTATAAAATTTTTACTAAAAAAACATAGGTTTATACCAACCGAAAACTTTTTTATCTACAATTAGTTGTATAATTATTGTATAATACCCTAGGTCGATAAGGTAGAGATAATTAAAATTGATTTTTAGATTCTTTAAATGCTTTACTCAATTATTTCATCTTAAATACATAATTATAATAAATGATATTTATTTCATAATTCTTAAATATCAGTATATACATCGGAAATTTTGTTTACATATAGTATTTTTAAGTGAAAGATAAATATACAGTGTATTTATAGTAGAGTGAATTATAAACATTATTGCATTAGATATGTTTATATTACAATTTATGTCTACGAAATTGTGTACTATTTGCTTGAATAATTATTAATTATAAAAATTGAAGTAACGTGATTTTTTCGAATGACAATATTAATGGTTTAAAAAATAAATAAGTTTGGATTCAATCTTTTTCAGTTTTTCATACAAGTAGGTTTCGTGGTAAATAAAAAAGCTATCATTAAAAAATATATTTACTTACATATAACAAACAAATGATTGTTAATCGTTCGCGTTTATACATTGCATTATGAACAATCAATTATGCACAATGTTGTATGTAAACATAATGTATGTTATACAATATACTCGTATAACGATAAAATTTCGTAGAATCGACAAGTACTCGAAACAAAAATGACCTAGAATTTTGAATAGATCCTTGTCTTGTTTCTATGTTTTTCTGTGTCTAACCGTGGTTTCCTCATTTATTTATTTAATTTTTTATACCCGCTTATTTTTCTTCGCATAATTTTTTTTATTACTTTTTACCAGCTCGTTAAAGGAAACGCATATGTTTTTAGTACACGTTAACAGTAGCAAATGTGCAGGTACTGATTCTCAAATTTGCAATGTAAAGGATCGACTTAAGCAACTGTTACTGTAAACTGTAAATCGCAATGTATGCATAACTTGTATTTATATATGTATGTGTGTGTAAGGGAACGTTAGTCCTGAGTCCGAAGTTTGCATTTGAACTGTTAGAAAAAAAAAGAAACGGTACCATTAGTAAGATCGACGGTATTATCATTGCGGAAAGCTGTTTAACGGCATAATAGGTAATGACTATTTTCAAACGCCGTGACACGACACCTCCTCTGTTTATCTCTGCACCTTTTGTATTCTCCCTTCTTCCTTCGCCTCGCGTTACAATTACAGTCTCTCGAAGCATATATATATATAGCACTAAGAAATTTCTGTTAAGTTATTTGCTTTTCCATCCTTTTGCGTATATATTCTCTCTCTCTCTCTCTCTTTTTTAAAGATCTACGCAGCTCGATAATTACGATTTCCGCGTGTTTTAAATATTTTCTTAAATTTTCACTTAAATATGAAATAATTAGGTTTTTATTTTTTATTGGTATATTATCCAAATCTTTCACCTCGACTAATGAAAAACGCATCCGCAGAGCGAAAATGGAAAGAAAAGTCGCGTATGAAACCTTAAAATCGAGAGGGTATACATATACGCGTATAACAATAATCACATCGGAAAAAAAACGTTTAGTCCCTTTGGCGGGGTTATCATAACGTTTAGAAGGCGCCGATGCGTATACGAATTCTTAAAAAGTGAAATTCTTGGGTGGAAAATTGATGTTTACCGAAGAGTAACGAGTTACGTTTGTTTGCTTTTTTTACCTTCACGTAAATTTCGCACATACCCGCCTCTAAATCTGTATACATATATATATCTGTGGTGTGGTGCGTATATATACAGTGTGAATTTTTTTATTTAACGGTTAGTTATCGGGTTTTATTAGAATTTGATGATCCATTGTTACCGTGAACTTTTATGCCTATAGTGTTTGAATTGTTTTTCTTTTTGCGTTTAAGAATGAAAGTGCGTTAAAGATCAAATATCCAGTGTCTGTCTTTGCGTACGTCTTTATAGCGTTGTTATTTCTTTTTATTATTAACAATTTTTTTTTTATAGAAATTGTTAATTTTACTATGAATTGTGGTTTTTATCTGCTAGATAAATGAATATACCTCTTCCGGTAATTTAGTTTTATTTTATTCTTTCCTAATTTTCACTAACGCGCTAGCGCATGTATCAAATGTATATATTTAAACTAAGCGCAGTTATACTCTATGAATCGAGAATTTAAGACTTGAATATTGAATATATGTATATATGAATATTGAAAGAATTGAATATTACTTTATTATTAATATTCCTTAAATGTAATGAGAAATGTCATAATTTTAATATGTTTTAATTATCTCTACACGAAGAGAAAAATTTTAGTAAAGTTTCAGTGGCACGGAAGCAGACTGCCGAAATGCAAAAAATTACTGAATTTTTGGTAAAAATTATGTAGACTTTTGTTAGAATTTTATAGAAACATCAGTAACGAATTGACAAAAAGTTCACTAATTTTTTGGATTTCGGTACTCTGTTACTGCGATAATGAAAGTTTAGTAAAATTTACAGGAAGATTGGTAAAATTTACTCAAACCTTTCTATCCGTGTAATAATAAATTTCAATTGAGAACTGTATTAAATCTACATAAACTGATAGCTCATTAAGGGGACCAGCCAGTGTTAAAATTGGAAAAAAGCTATTGAATATTAACAATTAATAAATTACTTAATAACAATTGAAAACATTTCTTAATTGTTTAAACGAATTATATTATTATTAACTCTTATTTTTTGGCCAATTTATAAGTTACATAACTATTTTAATTAATTATGAGACTCCGTACTCTGATTTTTTTCCATAAGGACTTACCAGAGAATATCTCAGGAATCACTTCATTGAATAGGCTGAAATTTTAACAGTAACTACTAAATATGATTTAAATCCACTTAACCGGAACAGAATTTCAATAAAAGTCTAAATGTTTGTATAAAATAATTATTTAGATGTTTTTTATATAATTTTTCAATTTTTTAAATTAATTTGATATGAATAATTTTTTTTATTACAATGTTAACACATTCTATTCCGCTCATGTGGATTAGAATTATATTTAAAAGTTATACGGTTAACATTTCGGCCTATTTGATGAAATGATTCGATGAAGATATCCTGCGGTAAGTCCATTATGGAAAAAAATGAGAGTACGGAGTCTCATAATTAATTATAATAGTTACATGACATATAAAATGGTCAAAAATTTTTATATAAAATTTAACAATAATAATAATTTCAATTGTTATGAAAAAAAATGATTAATAGTTGATATTCAATTTTAACACTGGCTGATCCCGTTAAGTCTCCAAATAACACTTTTAACAAAAATTAAAAAAGTTAAGTGAGTTTGATATTTACTGCAATAAAAAAATATATTTTTTATATAAGAAGAAAGAATATAATACTAATACTTGAAATATTTAAATTATTACTCGTATTAAAAAAAAAGTGAAATCTCTAAAATAAAATTTTTTACAAAAGTAAAAAAGTATCGAAATGAAGAATACCTTATTTATATTATTTGATGAAATTTACAAAAACTGATATAGATCATTAAATATACATTTGACCAATTAGAGAATTAGAAATAGAGCCACTAATTGCATTATATATTTATACATTAAATATATACATAAATTATAACATCGCGCAATATTTAATAAAATCTCCCGTCTACAAAGTAAATTAGTCACATGTATGATATTCCGCTTCAATTTTTACTCGAACGAACAATTAGGCTCGAGCAACAACTTATCTATATAGGAGAACATAAACGCGATCGAGAGTAGAATGAAATACAAAAAAAAAAACAGTAACGTCCGAGTGAAACGGTGTATCACCTCGATCCGCTAATATTTTTTCTCTGCGCGTCGATGCCCCGCGTCCACGCGTATGTATATGTGTGTACGTGTATATGCGCGCTCCCGATTTTTCCGCGCCACGGCCTTTTCCGAGTTCCGCTTTTTCATACATTAGCCTCGTTACGCTCTCTCATTCTCGTGTACTTATATATGCCTCTTTTTTTTGTAATAATAACGTGTAGTTTTATTACCGTGCAACGGGGTATGTACTCATTGATTACTACTTTACCGAGGATTACACATTTTTAAGGAAATTAATATATATACGGCGAGATGATGTTTATTTGTTTTAACGTAAATAATTTGAACGTTCTCTTGGTAAATTGTTGCGTTTATTGTTAAGTAATAATTTATTATTTAAATAATAGGATGAGTGTAGGTGATAAAATTGATAAATCGGTTTTGTTAGGTTATATAGGAGTGCTCTTTGCATAAAAGTCTCCTGAAATTTGTGCGATAAACTTGAGATAATTAAGAAAGAATTATGTCAGATAAGTCTCGTCCAGTGTTTAATCGTTTATTTCATTTTTTTAAAACGAACTAGTAAATATATGAGTTTAAGGACATGTCGAATTCAAATTACAGGGATCTATACCCTTTCAAACCCGAAAGTTTTGGTTAAAAAAGATAAAACTTTTTTATTTAGGATATTTAGGAGGACTTAACAGTTCGATTTTTAACAACAAATAATATTTTTAATTGTAATCGAGTAAGCGATGTTGGGTCGATAATTCTCAATCGAAAAATAGCATTACTTCCAACTAAAAAATCCTGTGAACATTCTTAATTAAAATTTTGAAAAAATTCACATGTATTGTTTAAAGCAAGCCCAAGGTTCTAAGTGTGTTCTTTTTTTTGAAAATCGGTCCCCATTACATTAAAAGAAAATAAATAAAATTACTGTACTTTAAAAATTCGACATCCCCTTAAATAAATCACGAATTTTATACTAAAAATTTCGACTTGATATCGACCGACGTGTTCTATCCATAGCCAGTAAATATTACAAAACTAAACCACCATAAAAAGAAAACTTTTCAATTCAAATGATAAAAATGTTCAATACGAAAATATATGCAAAACATCAGATTCCTGTGCGCACCCGATAATAACGTAAATTCCAAACGCTATGGAGAAAGAAAAAAAAAAGAATGATAAACCAGACAAGTTGCGCATGTAGACATTATTACCCTCTAAACCACGACATAGACATTTAGGCGAAACCTAAGGAAAAACCATCCACCATATACCAGCGGCCGTTACATCCCGTAAAATCCGCGGAGAACGACTCCCAGAAAAGGCGAGGCTTACGCACGTGCGGGCTCGAGAATCCGGGGAAAAACACGTGGCTGCGCGTCTGCGCGCCGAGTGCTTCTCGTGCATCGTCCAGTGGCTCGCGTCGATGCCTCTTGTGCGGGAGTGAAAATATATACGCGCTGCTCTACAACATTTACCGATTATTCTTTTTTTTTTCGCAATCATCATTTTTTTTTACATATACTCTCCAATTTTTCTATAAGAGACACGGTAGCGAACAATTTTTCGTGTAATACATTGGTGAGGCTATTTCTCGTTGTTATTATCTTGTATACTTTCGGAAATACGCTCTAAAGAGGTATTCGAGAGAAGAATGTCAAGAATTTACGTCTTTCAATATTTTCTTATGCGTTTGTCAGAATTTTATGAAAAATAATAATAACAACGCGGTACTCTTCTTTCTCGGCTGGCAATTGCTATTGCATTGGTAAATATTGCTTGCATTTTATTGACAAATTTGTATTTGCATAACTAATTAAAATGATCCGAGATAAATATAGAATCACTTTAAAAAAATATGAATCTTTTTTTATATTCAAGTAAACTAGATCAAACGATATTATCTCGATATATTTTATGGGTAAGCTTCTCCTTGTTTTTAAAAGCTTCGCAAGTGCAATTGTATACTACTTTAATATTTGCAACGTTTTATATCGCGATATATTATTTTAAGAAGAGAAAAGTTGTACTTGAAAGAATACACTATCGAATCACGCGATAAAAGCTATTTTAAATTCAAGTTTCTTTAATCCAGCTTTATATCGTATACGAGAACAAAACAACAATTTGGCAACGTATTAATAAAATGTTACAGCATTTTCTATTTGTTATGTAAAAAATTATAGTATTTATATTTTATATCAAGGTCTATCTAATCAATAATTTCTTGTTTTTTTTATTAAATGTGAACGTTATTAATTTAATTTATTATTTGTTTATTTCTCGTTCCGTTATATATATATATATGTGTATAATTATATAAATATTTAACTTAAATACATAATTGTCTCAACGGCTGCGTAAATAATTTATTAAAAATATCTTTATCGGTGTAAAAATTCATTTAAATAATTAAAATTTAAGATAATTAAGCAACGTGCAGTTTTTCAAATTATTAATTAATGAACATTTGACGAGCCCCAGTGTGCGTATAAATAAATATACGAAGATTTTAAGTATATAAAAATTATATAATAATATATACAGTTGGGTGAACCGCAAATGTTTATCGAACAAATATAAATAGGACTTTCAATTGAGCTGTCATCGGAAAATTATAATGCATCAAATCAGTCATGACGGTAAATACTTACCTATATGTATTATTTAGATTGTAAATATACAATTAAAACTTATATATATAAAGTATATTTTATATGTCAACAAATTGTATTTAAAAGTGTATAAGATTTAATTTTCTAATATATAATATAGATATAAGATGGTTTTATACACTGTTTTACTTTTTTTATCGCTAATTAATACTCTAGACATTGTTATAGCGTTTACCCTAGTAGAAATTTACCATTTGAAGGTTAAATAAAACTCTAATTTTGACATTAATTAGTCATTTATTGGGCATTTTATGACACTTGGCCATTTATTGGCTTAAAAAACGTTACATTCATGGTCACATTTTTACTAGGGTTATAAAATACATAAATTAAGTACGCTATAATTTATTTAGTTATCAAATATTCGTACGTATTATCAATTAATTGCAAGTTGATGTATGATAAAAGTGCATAAATTTAAAAAAAGTTTGTTTGTTGATATAGGTATTATAGAATCAACCACATTATTTTTTTTTATAAGTTTGTATCCTCAAAAAAATTTTTCGCGCCTTGTAAAAATAGTGGTTAACGATATTGTTACCTATAACATTTGCCTAAAATTCATATCAACGTGAAATATATGAATAGAAACGTAAAGTGCAACGAAATTTCTGGAAAAATAATATTTACTACTAAGTAAACGTTATTTTTTGTTGAAAACGAAATAATTTAATATGAATTTGTTATTAAAGCTTATATTATAAAATATTTTTATTTGATAAATTTAAATTGTTGAACTTTAGAAATTTCTGTAAAGTAAATGAAATTACCACTTTTTATCCAATAATTATCTGATTTGTTAACTAAAAGAGCAAATTATTTGTAACTGAAAATCGTTAAAAATCGGGTAAAAAGTCAAAATTAGCTGATACACAGTAAAAAATTTTAGATTAAAAATGATACAATATAATGTCTAGAAAATACATCACAGACTGATGAAAACTACAGTTTATAATAAAATTTACTAAATTCTTGTAATACTTATTTGCTACAATTTTTGTAAATTTGTAATATAAACTATATAGTTATTTTTGTCAGTAGGTGTTTCAGACTGTTTTAGAATCTATTGTAATTTTTACAAATAGCTTTGTTATTATTTATGGAAAATTTGTCTCAGTGCAATCATCCAAAAATCGGTTATCATTTTTATCAGGGATTGCGCATCTTGGTACATACAAAAATATATAGAAATTTCAATATTTTCGTATATACAATATGCACAATCCACCGTATAACGAGCTACAATAACTATATACAACTACACAATTATTTAACGGGATGTCGGACCCAAATTACAGGAATCTGCACATTTCAACCCAAAAATTATATCTAAAATATTGTATTAAAAATCTGAAAATATTCATACGGATAGCTGAAAACATAAGGAAGGGCTTTACGTTTTGTTTTTTTAATGAAAAAACATTTATTAAATAATAATTGAGTAAACAATGTTTGGTCGGTAATTATTAGTCAAAAAAAGCATAATCTTTCAACCCAAACATCGTAATCAAATTATGGATTTAAAAATCTCGAAAAATTTGGGTATATTATATAAAACATGCCTAAGGGCTTGACGTTCGGTGTTTTTTAAAAACTTTATTCATTTATTTATAAAAAAACAAGTACAAAATGATCATTTTCTGGGTCCGACATTACGTCGACCGAATTCCTGAAATATAATCCAGTTAGATTAATTTAATTGTTAATCGGAGTATAAAAATATACCGCGACTTTTATCCGATATCGATACACACAGGGAGAGTTTCAGTCGCATTAATTAGGCGCATAAATTCAATTAAAAAAAAAGGACGCGCTTGCGCAACGCGACGATCGATCGTATATATATAGAGGGTCTTGCGAATAGAACGACATACAAACCGGTAATTTACAAATTTTCTCAACTCGACTATAATATATTCATTTGTGTAGCGTTTTTTTACAAATCGTTCGAAATATAATGAAATGTTTTGCGTGTAATTAATTTGAAGTTTATTCGAGTTGTACCATCTGTATATAATTAAACATCGTCTTAGAACGGTATAGTTAAAATTTTTAACACTCGAGTTTTTAATCGTTTTTTTTTCTTAATGCGCGATGGCGATATCTCCAGAAACTTCAAAGTACAATAAATATTGAAAATATAAAAAAAAATATAAAATGTTTGATACCGCGTTTATAATAATAACTGAATAAAGAATATACCGTCTAGGTATTTTTTGTTAGATTTCTTTTCTTATAATGTACGGATTTAACAATTTAATTTTGTATAAAATAGAATTTTAGTATTTTAACAGAAATAGTAAATATATAGAATTACATTGTATTTCAATGCATAGATAGGTGATGAAACAAATGAGTAAAGTACGCGTAGCGGCATAAATTATTGAATATACGAAGCGGGTTTGCGTTTAAAAAGTTCAAATGTTTATAAATTAACCCTCACAGCAAAGGAATTTCGCGTTTCAAATTCGTCGTACGTACCATTTTTAAATAATCTTTACAAAAGCCGCTGTTACATATATATATACTATATACGTTAAACTGCGAAAATTTTTAATATCTTTTTTCCTTTCGAGTAATAATTATTCAAATTAGGTTATTGTCCTGACGCGCGCGACGCGCCCCTTAACGCATATATATATATATACATGTATGTATATATACATTCATGCATTTTCAATGGAACTTTTGTCTTCTCGTTAACATACTGTATATAGATGTGTGCGTGTGTGTGTATGTGTATATATATAGGTAAACAAAATTAGTTAGATGAAAAATGACGTTTAAAAATCCCGGCGCGTCCACGTAATCTACGTATTTGATAAAGATTTATATGAACATATATAGAATTAGCATTCGGTGTACATTTCGATATTTTTCCGCGGGTGTGCAAACACCTGGAGAGTAGGCCCCTTGGAACGACTCTCCTCCGAGAGCTAATAAAAGACGGGAAGAAAAATAAAAGACGCCCCCTCCCTCCCGTCTCCCCTCCCCCCCCCTGCCCCTCGCCTAAAAAAGGAGGCGAAAACGAAGAATAATAATAAAAAAAAAAAGCACCACGCCGCTGCAGGAGAGACAGTCGGAGAGTCGAGGAATGAAGTAGAAAGAAAGAGAAGGAAAGATATGCCGACGAGGATGGCGAATGCGCCGCAGCATAAAATTCCCCCCCCACCTAAGAAAGAGAGAGAGAGAGAGAGTGAGTGAGTGAGTGAGAGAGAAAGAGAGAAAGAGAGATCGAGTATCCAGTGCAAAGGAGCGTCCCGATATGATTAAACAACCTCTGCTGTCTCCAACGGTACTTGTCGCGAGCGCGTCAACATTTTTCGTAGCTCGTAAATAAATAAAGCGCAGGAGAGAGAGCCGCCCGCGCGTTACATAACCTTGAAGGCGCGCGCGCGCGGGCGAGATTTTTTGCACCTCTTTCGATGGATTACATAAGGTTCACCCGGAGCGTAAACATTTCGCGTGCAAAGTTATCTCGGTGAGGGTGGATACGTACCCTCGTTTACCGTACCCACGGGACTCACGTTTATTTACCTCGATACCGATCGCCTCGGAGGATATCTTTTATTTTGGTACCGAAACAACTATCTCCAATATTTATAAACATCTTGGTCATAACTTACAAGCTAACCTATAATCCTTGGGGGTGTTGCTACTACTTACTGATTACCTTGCATTACGCATACCTTTCTTTACTTTTTCAAACATTATTATCTTTCGACATGCATCAATCGCTCTCCTGCACTATGCTTAGTTTCTATGTTTTATATCTTTGTGTAAACTGTGTTGCTGCTTCAATCATTTTGTAATTATGTGCTCTTATTGGGTTCGTAGGAACAGCATAGCTTAGAACTGGAGCGTCTTGCCAAAGAGAATGAGGCCCTGCGCAGCAGACTGCGAGACGTTGTCCACTCGCCACTCTCGGACTCTGAGAAGCAGCAACTCCTAGATGCATCACGACTGCACAATTCGGCGCCAGCTTCCATTGCTGTATTGCAAGAGGACAGCTGCGCCGGATCTGGTAATATGACTCAAGAAAATGCTAGGAGTGCTACGCCCGAGTGGGACAAACGATCCTCCAGTTCTGAAGTATCGGTGGCCTGCCTGCAGGACAGAATTTTACAAATGGAAGAGACTCACTATTCCACTAATGAGGAGCTGCAAGCAACTATACAGGAACTCAGTGACTTACAGGTGAAAATTCAACTTTTTACTGATTGCATAACACCATCTTGTTTGCTTCTGTAATTCATACTTCAATCTCAAGTTCATTTTAAAATGTTAAGAATAACTAATAGACTATTAATTATACCCATTCTATAAATTTTATTCCATTTACTAAGTTATAAAAGGTGGAATTTGATTATAAATCATTACAATTTTTTTAATATTTTGATGATATAAATAAATGCGAATAAATTTTATTGTGTATGCTTTTAGGCACAACTAACAGAACTTCAAGCCGATAATGAAAGGCTTGCAGAGGAGAAGGGTGTATTGTTAGAATCTTTATGTAGGCAAACAGAGAAACTCGAAGATTCTAGATCAAAAGTTGACACTCTGCAAGGGTTACTTTTAAGAGATGAACAACCTCAAGAGTCAAAAGGTTATAATACGGAAAGAGAGCAGAAGCTGGTTGATTTACTGAAAGTAAGGATTATTATAAATTAATTTGACAATATAGTGATAAAATAATCAATTTGTTATTTTTTTCATTAATGTATAATTAAAATCAAGTTTAATATTTGTTATTAACCAAATAAATATCTATTAATATCCATTCATTATACTTGTAGAGTGCACAAGAGGAACGGGAGAGTCTTTTGCAAAAACAGGAAGAGTTGACCTCGGAGCTTCAGTCACTTCGTGGAACTACGGATGCAAGCACGAATGAAGTTGAGCGACTAACGAAACGGGTGCACTTCCTCGAGTCGACTATCGATGCAGCGAACGTCGAGCGCAAACTCCTCGACCTTGAGCTAGCGGAGTCGAAGCAGGAAGGTGCAAATCGTAGCATTGAGATAAGTCGACTAGCCACTCTACTAGAAAATGCCCGTGCAAAAATTGAGGAGCTCGAGCAATCGAGGCAGCTCGAGAACAAGAGTGAGGCCGATGAGATGTTAGATGCAGCTAGACGGGAGAAAGATACCCTGGAAACTCAGGCGGCTGCATTACAGGAACAGCTGGCGCGTTCCCATTGCGATCACGATCGGCTTAGAGATCAGTACTCTCAACTTCAAGAAGAGTTTAAGGTTTGTATCTTTTTAAATATGTTAATAGATTAAAAAGAAAAAATTACCATTTAAAAAGATTTAGAACATGGCAAATGGTATATGTGTATTGCATACGTTTATTTATAATAATTAATATAACTTACCAGAAATTTGTAAAAATTTTAAATAAAAATTTTAGTAGTATGTGTAATATTGAAATTAAATTTTTAAAGAAATTAGGTTTCAATAGCAAATGTATGTAGTAAGCAGTAGGTTTATTGTGTAAGATTTCCTGAAACTATCAGATTGCACTGCACATCAAAAACTCTAAATGCTGATTGCACTAAAATTCTTTAAAACCTTTTCACATCTATCCAAGCAACACTGTCTTGAATACCGTGTTCTTAAAATACTTAACTGAAATTACTTTTTTATATAAATGCTACAAAATTACACGTTTACGTGAATTTCTTTCAAATTTAATTTAGATCGTATTTTAAAGTAAGTAATTTTACATAAACGTGTTGTTGAATATTGTTTGCGTAATAAATAATAAAATTAACGTTAATCTATCGTAATCGGTAAATCCTATAAAAGTTATTTATTATTATTTCCGAACACAGGTCGCGCGTAACAACGCGAAATCGGCGATTGAGGATCTTGAGTACCGGCTGTCACAGTTAAAGGAGGAGCGAGTTTCGGTAAACGCTGAATTACAGTTGGTTCGCGACTCCCTTGCTGAACTGCAAGCTCAGTGCCAGCGTCATCTTGAAGACAAACGCGAGATGAAGGCTGTTTTAAGTGAGTTACAGCGACGCGAACGCGAAGCCCAGGGTAGACAGTACGAACTCGAGTGCGCGTTAGCTGAGGAACGCAGGCTCAGACAAGAAGAAAATGCCGAGTGGCAACAATTTCAAACAGATCTGCTAATGACTGTCCGTGTCGCCAATGACTTCAAAACTGAGGCCCAGAGCGAACTCGAGCGTGTTGTTCTTGAGAACAAAGCGCAACGCGACAAGCTTAGGGCGCTTGAAGCTCAACTTGACAAGCTTAACAATACGAGTAAGTGAATTTTACCTTATTTATTTATAGAATTCTTGTAATTTTGTGCATGCTGGAAAGAAATGTCTGTAAAGTTTTTAATTGAAGCTTTTGTGATTAGTTTTTTTATTACTTTAATGGGTACATATGTTTTTACGGTAATATCATGTAAAGTTGGTGTTGTCTGTTTGTACTTTGTGACTCACATACATTATCATTTGCACTACATGAATTTACATGTACTAAAAAATTGTCAAACAGTTTTTTATAGTGTAATTACAGATATTTTTTTACAGTTTTGCATTCAAAGTAATTTCACGATTACTTGGAAAAATTGAAAATAGTTATACCTTAATATTTATAAATATATTTTGTTTACTATTTATTTTTCTCTTACCTTTTATGTATTCAGTTGGACAAATTTTCAATATTTTAAAGTAATCAGGTCGCAAACGAATAATTTTTCTGTTCAGAATTAATTATATGTTGCATGGCAAACATCTTTTTTTTATTATGTTTATTTTAATTGCACATCAGGCAACAACATTCAAAAGTCAAGAAGCACAGTTTTAAAACGTGGACGCACGATTATTAAGAAACGTTTCGAGCCAAAAAGACTTATAATTAAAGGTGAATTTCCAAGGACTCAAAGTATTTTAAAAAATCAGTTACCGACAACAAAATGTATTCTAAAGAATAGTGTTACTAAGGAAAAAGGTAATAGTGTTTGGTTTGATCTGAACGATGCTGTAGAGTGTCGTGAAACCCTCTTATCCAAAGTACCTGTTGAGTCTAAACCTGTTACGAATAAAAGAACTGGTATTTTGAATTTTCCATTCGATGATATTGCCCTAAACAGACTCCTTCATTCTAATTCAACCAAAGAAGAAGCAATACCAAAAATCATTGATTCAAAGCCTAAATTACATAATGGCCATGTAAGCAACAAATCAACGAAACGCGAAAGTTCGCTAAAAATAGTTGACTTAACATCTAAAATTAATAATGGTCAAAATTCCGATACAAAATGCTTAAGTCAAAATTCGAAATTTTCTACTGATGAAGTAGATGCAGTTAGCAAATCTAAGAATTCGAATCTCAGGCCAATGTCTGCTGTTAATTCATCAGATGTTTTATTAGAAAAAATTACAGGAATTCAAAACGTTGGTCATAACGTTTACAGTATCAACGTCTCAAATAGTCGATTTTTTGTCCCAAATAATTATGTGTTCACCAAATATGCGAATTCGATGGATGATCTTAGTTTTAAAGTAGATCCAGAGGTAACCAAAGCTTTAAGAAAAAGTTTAGAAGAAAAAGCTAAGAGTTCAAATGATATCATTGGCTCGACAAAGCTAACTACAAATCAAAATTTGAGTAATTTTGATACAAAAGATTGCGTAAATGATAAATTTAATAGTAATATAGAATCAAAACTTAAATCAAACGTCAACGAGACGGATAAAAGTATTAGTAGTATAAAACAGAATGGAATATGTTCAGACATTAACGGTTCAAATTCAGAAGTGAAACTTAAACAAGAATCCAAGAAAAACAGCTTGAAGGATCTTGAAAACGAAGAACTTAGAGAAGTTGAATTAAGAAAGCCTACGTTAAAAGTTACGTCATCAAAAGATGAGATGAGTGATGTTACCTACGTTAATAAAGTTGAATTAAGGAAGCCTTTAACTAGCGAAAAGAATGCGCCAGTTGATAAAATAAAATTAAGACCATTAACGGAAAATTTACAATTATCAAGATCAAACTTTCTTAGAAATTCTATTCACGAGACTTCAACCAAGTTCGTCATTCGGGAGGTATTAAAAACTATATTGATTCTCTTTTAATTTTATTTAATAATTTTTATGTTGTAATATTTATTGTATCTAAAATTGGTTACTGATAGATGTGAAAGGAATTTTTGTATCTTTTATGAATATGCCTATCAATATTCGTTTTTTACAATTCGATATTTTATATAAATTAACTTTACATAAATATACAATTAACGAAAAAAAACGAATATAATAAATATTACGTTATAAAAAATAGAAGATAGTTAGTTCAGCATAAAAATTATTAGATAAAATGAAGAAAATCAATAAATTTATTACACAAAGTAGGCATTCGTTCTCGCGGAATTCATTGGAGCTCGGAACAACCTCCAGATTTCCTTTGGCGCCTAGAATGGTCTCAGCAATACGACAAAAATTCGAGGATTTACCTTCCTTGAGGCTTAAAGATGAGAATTCGTTAGCAAGGCAAAACACTCGACGTTACGCTGGGAATTTCGAGAACGTCGTCAGTGCTAAACCGAAACCCATGCCACGACGTTTAATCGGTAGTAAGTCGCCAAAATAGAATATAAAATAGACCAAATTGCCTAAAACCAGCAGGGGGGATACTACCAAAATGGAATTTTGTAACCTGTGACTGTCCGCGCTACAAAAAACATTGAGACTCGGCTTTCTGTGTGTCCTCCTTTTTTTTTGTCTCTTTCTAGTTATATGTTACCTTTACTAGTGAACTGTCATTGTCGGAATGGTCCAAGTGTAACTTGTGTGTACCAGCCTTGCTGACCTGGTTTTTTTAATTTGAATCCCATCATTAATATAAATAATCAGTGTGCGACCTTTAATCAAATTTACGTGTTGCGGTACGAATTTGCAATGCTTGTTCTTTTATGTACAAAGAAAAGGGAAACAATTAGCGAATCGCTTTGCGTGTGTCATTGTTAAGTTTGATATACCAGTATTTTTGTCACCCTCAACCAGACATGGGCAAATTAGTTATAATCTGTATTTTCTTAGTTGGTTTTTATTTCAGCTAAGCGAAATATATGTCACCTGTAATTATTAACCTTGGATCTGTTATAAAAGTTTTTACGATTCTAATATATACATATATATATTATTTACATGGATATCATTTTAAATTATACATATTGAGTTTGTATCAAAGCTTTTGTAACAGAAATTGTATATTAAAATTACATGTAATTGTACATAAGTAATAACAAAGGTAACAGTATCTACCCTTTATAAATATTAGCAATAAATAGAACACTAAATTTTATATGACCGTAACAAATTGGTGTCCATGTCTGATATTATGTTAATCGATTAATGACAGAAATAAGGAATAATAAAGAAATGTAAAATGTAACACCTTCAATATTAATCATAATTATCAAATTCTCTTCTTTAATCATTTTGTGTTCGAGTTGAAACCTGTTTTTGCTTTTGCTTTGCACTTTGTTTACGTTTGTCGAAAAATGTTCTACTTAACGTTGAATTTTATGTGAACGCTTTTGTTTTCAGCGACGCAAAAGACTATAACACCTACGACTAGGATAGCGACGACGCCCACCGAAACTCAACAATCCGTTCTAACTAGTGTGCAAAATGAAATGGCAGCTCGACGCAAAGCGAACATCACTAGGCAAGATTCGAGACTCTCCGTTAAGTGTCTTATTGAAAGTATTGAGAACGCAACGAAACAGGCTAAAGCCGGTTAGTTTTATTTTGTGCTAATTTTTTGTTCTATTGTTTTCCTTTACACTTCGGATACATAAAGTTATTTTATTTTTCAATATTAGGACCTGGAAGTCGTAGTAGTTCAACTTCATCTCTCAATTCGATTGGTACCAATGACGTTATATCTTTGAAAGCTCCTTTACGAGACCAGCAAATCAATAATCTCATTTGTACATCTAATTCGACCAACAATAATAACAAAACACAATCAAGCAATACGAAGAAAACATTTTCAGGTAATAATTTTATCATTTTTACGCGTGTCGTAAACTTCTTTATTGAAATCTATAGTATTGAAAATAGATAATAAATTTAATTTTCAATTGTGAATTTAGAAACAAAAGCGGCAGTACCGAACGTCTTAAGCTCGGGTCAGTTGTTGGACACCGCAGCTCTCAATGCCAAAGCGATCGACTTTGTCAGGCGCAACAGCGTGACTGATCTCTCAGAGCGCAAAGATCCGCTTTGCGGCCTGGTTAAGAACGGGGGCTCACGGCGTAACGCCTTACTGAAATGGTGTCAGAACAAGACGATCGGCTACCGGAACATCGACATCACCAATTTCAGTAGTTCCTGGAACGATGGACTCGCGTTGTGCGCTATACTACATACTTATCTACCCGAGAAAATACCTTACGACTCACTGACGCCTACAGAAAAGAAGCGTAATTTTTCTCTCGCTTTTTCGGCTGCCGAGAGCGTGGGCATTCCAACTACTTTGGTACGTTTTTCTATTAAAATATGTGATGTGGTTTTCGAAATAGCTTTAAATAATCATATGCATATTTCTAATACTATATTCAATCTGCATGTTAAACATATTAAAAATTTTATTATGTTATATAATGTATTTTGTTATTCGACAGAATATTGGAGACATGTGTCAACTCGAACGACCCGATTGGCAGCAGGTTATGACCTACGTGACGAGCATCTACAAGCATTTCGAGACCTGATTTAAGGCTCGAATGAACGGAAATACGAATGTTAATTTTGCTTAAAGAGCTTGCTGTTTATCGTTACTTTACTTATCTTTTTTTGTTTTGCTCTAACACACTTGACAACGAGGAAAAGCAACGTCATCTAGTCAACCATATACCAGGGGGAGATAATCTTACTTCTGAGAAAAAACGAAGAGCAGCTTCCTCGAAAGTCCTCGTATATAAAAAAAGAAAGTAGCATGTAATTGTTTGCGCAGAGTAAAATAGACGCAGGGCTCATGCATATATATTTATCCTGGAAAAAACGTGGAATGGCGCCTCGCGAGCCCTTTATTTTTTATAATATTTTGCACTAGCAGAAAGAAAAACTCATTCATTCGACTTTTGGCGAATGCGAGCTTAGGGCATGGCGACGTTTGATTCCTTCTATTAACATTATGAGACTGAACAAATATTTCATACAGTATATGTTTTTATATATATAAATGTTGTGAAGATTAAAATGAAGTAAATGCAAAATGTGTGACCGATTATATAAATGTAGTTAAGGGATAAAACATAGTTTTGCGAGTTATCGTTTATACAGTTATAAAAGAGCTTGCAAGTTTATTTAATTTTTTTTTTTGCATAGTTTGTGAGTCATCGTTTATATACACGAAAGGAACTCTATATGAAATCTATGAAAGTCGAACATTTAATTAATAAGCGAGTTGAATTGTCGAATCGTGTCGCGTGTTTATCATTATACCATAAGTATTTTCTTGTATTATTATTTTTCTTTTTTCCCCCTTTGAAGTGTTTTTTTCTTCAATTTTTAAGTAATTCTACATTTGTACAGGAGAGAAAGGAGACCGCGTGATTGTGGAAGAACGTGAAAAGTGCATATAATTTTAAGAAAATCCTAATTTATTATATCGATCGTGCAGAATATTCCATTAAGGAAAAGGAAGCAACGGCTTAAGCTAAGTTCTCTGTGATATAGCATTGATAGTCCCAGAAGCAGAGATACACACGCGTTTACTTATTATTCGCATTAATTTTTTTTCTCACTCATTGTATGTGCGTTTAGCATCTCTCACCCCCTTGTTGCTGCTTCGCCCTGGTGGCGTAGAAATTTAAACATGTCCATCATGCTTTTTTGAGAATGAAATTTTTATGATGTATCCTCGGACTGATTGCTCGACAATGTAACGTCGTCCTTTGTTTTTCATTTTTTCTTCGCTTACCGAGTATTATGCATAAATTTTGATTGTTTTCAGTAGAAGACTGTCGCCTTAAAATTTTGAAAAAATAATTTTATTTAATTTATTTAATAAAAATATTTTTGATCAATTTCTCGTATTTTTTAACGATCGTTTTAAATAACTGATTAATCTATAAGCTCCAGACAATTTTGATTGGTTGTTAAAGATTTTATTGATGTATTCTATAAGAATTAATTTTTTTTAATTTTAAGGTGCTGTTTTTATATACACGTCTGTCCATTAATGTATGTAAAACGCGAATAATTACGAATAATGCTAATTTTTGAAAGAGAAAATTTTATAACGTCGAAAAAATTTTTATCAGAAGTCAATACAAGAGTTTTTCTTAGTTGTGACGTCTGAACGTACGATTTTCTATCGGTCATATATTGATATTAAGAAGGCGAGAGTACGCTAGAAATGCGCTTTCATATATCTGTATTTTTCGTATAAATATTCTACAAAGATCTATGGTGGGAATTGTGACATTTACAATGAATTGAAGTTGTAATAGAATGTGTACAAATTTTTATTTCTCCATTTGCAATTATCTCTCCATTCCTGTTCCTATTTACAATTTATTATATATTTTATTTATTTGCACATTTAATTATGCAGTCCATAATGAGTCAAAGTCATTGTGTTTCTAAATTTTTACCATTTCTCTGTTTCGTAAATATATTTTAATAAATATAATTAAAAGTCGTAAAATTTGACTAAAAATAATTTGATCTGTACAATATATATCCATATTTTTATAAAAATCGTTACAATAACTAAAAGTATGCATTTTTCATTTCTTATATATACATTGATCAATGAGGAAATCATTTTGTTCATTAATTTTATTTTAAGTATATGATACTAAAAATAGTGTAAAAACTAATCTCAATTTTGGTTTAATTTGATTATAATGCACATCTCTTTAAGAAATGTGCATTATTGTTTAGATTCATATTATTTGTATAATTTTATTATAAATTAAAAGAGAAACTATCACGATCCAATATTACTATCCAATATAATAACTAAAGCTAAATATTAATGTTTAAAACGATTTCCTTTGAAGTATTTTAAGTGAATTTTCAATAAAAAAATCTTGATAAAAATTTATAACACAACGTTATTTTTACCCTCCCACCCCTTTTACGTCACTTATACATATAACTCATCGCAATCCACAAAATACAATAAAATTATGTATCACCGGTGTCCATTTTATCCTGATCTTTATCTCCTGAATAATACTCATTCGCAGGTTCAACAATTTTATCAAGATCCTGCGGATTTTGCCTAGAATCAGGATCTGGTTCAGGTTGCCTATCTTCTTCTGGTGGTAAAGCATCGCAAGGCACATCCTGCATTTGAACACTTGGCGAATGCTGAATCATTTTCAAATTGTCGTAGACGTGTCGCGTGATGGCCTCAAGATATTGTTTACTGTTAGCATTGTCTTGCCTTGTGACCACTTCTGGGTGTAATGTAAAATCAGGTCCAAAATATTCAATGTATTCTGTAAGGGGCAGTTCATTGCTAATTTGCTCATCAACGAGAAGCGACGTCTCGTATGTCCAGCATCTTGCAACATTTCTCAGCGTGTAACCTCCACCACCAACAGTAAGTAATGGTACATTTAAGTCTCTGACAAATCTCACACATTCACCATGTCCCTTTGTACTAAGGCTGAAGCAACCCAATCTGTCATTGGCCAAGGAATCTGCACCACATTGGAGTACTATTGCAGTAGGTTGGAAGAATTCCATTACATGTGATATGCAAGGTTTGAAGACTTGTACATAGGATGCATCATCAATTCCTTCTTTTAAAGGTACATTAACAGAATAATATCTACCGCTTTCTGCACCAATTTCATACATGTCACCAGTGCCTGGAAAAAAGTAGTTGCCATATTTGTGGAAGGATACAGTCATCACTCTGTCGGTTAAATAAAATGCTTCTTGTACTCCATCGCCATGATGCACATCTATGTCAATATACAAAACTCGCGCGTGATATTTTAGAAGTTCCAAAATGGCAATTACTATATCATTAATATAACAAAAGCCAGATGCTTCAAATTTCTTAGCGTGATGTAACCCTCCACTCCAATTTATCGCTATGTCACAGCTTTTGTTGTTTAATTTTGTAGCTCCTTAATAAGAAAGTTATTTTAATAAATGTAAAATATAAATTGAAATAATATAGAGGAAAAAAATTATTCTACCTTCCAATGATGCTCCGGTGTACATGGAACAAAAATCGAACAAACCCTCAAAAACAGGGCAATCATCACCTACATTAAAATGTGATAAATACTTAGTATAACCTTGCAAATTTTGTGGCGTTACTCTTTGTAAAAAGTCAACATATTCATCCGAGTGAAATCGACACATGTCGTGTGTACTCGCTCTGTACGGTCTATAAATTTGCATTTTCTTGTGAAGACCATAATTTAATACTAAACTATGAATGACCGATAACCTATGAGGTTTCATGGGATGTCCTGGACCATAATGAAAATTCCCAACGTCAGGATTGTAAAAGTATGAGACCTTCTTATTGTAACTCATTTTTTAAATTTTTACATTAGTTTTTGTTCTGAGAAAGAAAATTGATAATATAAAGAATACGATTCAATTAATTTTGAAATAATGAACGCACACGCGTTAATTGATTAAATAACGTAAGTAATTGTTTAATTAAATAAATACCTGTTTTAAAATAAATATAAAAAGTCATTGCCAATGATTAAACAAAGCTGGGCTATTTTTCTGACAAAACATGTACCAAAACTTTTTCGTAAAATTCCGTGTACTCCAAATAGTGTGCAGATTCATTGCAATTTCCTTTTTTAATCCAAGAACATGGTTTTATTTTTAACTATAAAATGTTGTGTTTAAACTTTGTTAATACTGTAATACCTCTATATTTTTTTTCTCTCTCTCCAAGGCAACGAGGTTATGTTCGATACATTTTACAGCGTTGCCATATACCCGATTTACCACACTTTCCAAGCGCTACATTTTTAAAAAGTCTAAGTTAACATTATAAATTATAATTGTTAATTTAAAAATTAATTATCTCTTACTTAATTATTAATTATAACCGTATGCAATAAATATTGTGCGAGTATTTTGAAAAATGGCTTTCGTAATTAATTAAATCCAATATTGAAATTGTAAAAAGAATTATCCTATAAATAAATAACTTTAAATTTTGCATAACGTGGTCAAATATTATTTTATTTGTGCATATGTTGTCTTAAGAGAAATTACGTTAGATGAAAAAGTAAATAAACAATATTTGAAAAATTATGAGATTGTAAAATATTTCCAAACTCTTTAAACACCGTTGAAAATATTTCGGTATTAATTTTCTGTCCTCTTGATTTTTAACAATAATAGTATAAAATTATAATTAAAAATATAAATTGCCCTTTGAAAAATCTCCTTCACTTGCTATATTGCAATATATATGATACAGACATATATCTTCATTATCGATTTATCTTTTATATTTTATATTTATAATAAATAAGTACATTTATTTTTTTAATGAAATCAAGTATATCGTACGCTTATATCTCATTATTGACTTTGTAATTTTAATTGATTATTTATATCTTTTAAATTTTAGCGAATATAAAAGTGTATTTATATATATTTAAATATTTTACATTGCGTATATATTTTGTAATATTTGATCACAAAATTATATCGCGAAGACGATATTATATATATATATCGAATAAAAAAGTTTTGTAATTTTTCTTTAGCAATGAGTTATATATACTATCTCATGTAACAATTAATGATATGTATAAACGCGATGTTTATATTTACGGAACATATACAATACATACGTAGGTATATATGTATAGAATGAGATCCAAACAATAATATTATCGAACGACAACACCGCGCGGAGTCCGCGAATTTTCACGAGTTCAAAAACCGCATCAGCCCAGATTTATATATATGGGTCTATATACCTATATATCTATATATATATATACCTATATAGTCTTATGTACTATAATATATAGGCCCTATATAATAAAAATACCCTACATCTGGGGACAATATATAAGTGTGTAACCTACGACGACCAAAAAGTCACCGTATATATAGATTTTTTAAAGTACAACGGTTTTCTCTGTCACGTTCCCCTCGAGGATTCTCTCTAAAATCACTCCGAAGAAAAGGAAGTCTCGAGCTAAGTATATATATATATATATATACGCATCACAAGAGAGAAAGAGAGAGAGAGTGAGAGAGGGACGCAGTGTGGTACGTTGGATGTGTATATATCTGGTCGAATGATCGCGCGCGTGGAAAAGGGAAGGAATTCGACGCTTTGGGGGGAGGGGAAAGTCGTTGGAGGTTTGAAATTTTTGTAGAGGGGGTGCACGAGTATATACTCGCGGGGGAAGAGAGGCAGGTGCGCGTCCGAAATAACGTCTTTCGTTTCGCGTTCGATGTGTATGTATGTATACCAGTGACTCTCGTGTCTCGAGGTGAGTGTACTAAACAATTTGGGTTAATCGGTTTTTCGCCAAGATTTTATACGTATATACATTCCTTTCTTTTTCTTTTTTACATTTCGTCTTTTTATTTTTTAATCGGGTTACAGGAGATCTCCGGATTTAGGATGTTTGTTATTTTCTTTTTTATTTGGTGAGGATGCTGTGCGCTGTAGCGCATACTCGGGCATTTAATTCATGTTGAAATCACTGTTTTTTTTTTTAATTTATTACCGATTATACCGTACTTAATAAGTATGTAACCTTGTGTGTAAAACTTTCTATTTTGTGCAGTAAGTATATGTATATACATTCTTATATTAATATTTATTTATCACACTGCGGAAATAGAATAATAAAAATAATAGAGTTTGTAATATATAAATATCTTAAAATAGTCGTTTTGATAAAAAGAATAAATTATTTTAAGGAAAAATACAATGTGAAGCAATTTGCTTTTGTGTAGGAAAGAACACTGAAGGTCAATTTTAATTTTATCAGGAAAATTTGTTACCATATTGAGTTATAAAACAATTAAATCTCATAAAATATCAATTGTATATTTGTTTAATTGTCAAAAATACAAAAATTTTTTGTTTTGATGAGAATGTAATAGGTACACTCAATGAACACAAAAATATAACTATTTTAAAATAGGCATAGTAGTCATTTTATTTACATTTTATTTAATAATGAGATACCCAACATTCTTTAAATGATTATTATTAACTTTCTTTTACAATTAAAAATTTATCAGTTTACATTGCGTGTTACTTAAAAAATAATTCGTACAATTGTTTTTCCGCTTACAGTCATATAAAGTAAAAGTACATACAAGAGTTAAAAATGCCACCGGATTCAAGAAGCGTATCTTTTGTTTTTCACCGAGAGGCATTCAATGCAAGAAGCACACCTGAAGATGGTAGAAATCATAAAAATTCCAGACGAAGGTTGCAAGATAAATTTGATAAAGAATACATGGATAGTTTGAAAGATAAATCTGGAGAAAAAGAAATTTCTGAAAAGCCTTGGCATAATCTGAGTTTTGGACAGGTTTCCACAGATTCTAAAAGAGCTTTACGAAATGGAGCAGACAAAATCTCAAAAACTATTTCATCCGTTAGAACCACTTTTGGTTCAATATCTCAAGTTTGTATATAATTTCTTAATATATTTTTAGTTTCCTTCTTTATCACTTCTTAATCACTTTAAAAAAAAGTACTGAATCTAAAACAATAATTTTTTAATTATTGTCTTTTTTCTATTGTAAATAGTAAAATATAATTAATTTTATTTTTGTCAAACTGTATTTGTTTTATATAAATTTAAAATATGTGTCAAATAATAGCTATACTTATAAAGTAATCTTAATTTAATTCTTCCAACTAGAAAATATGTTTTCTATTTTTTTTTTAAAAAAAAATTTTTTTACAGAATAGTTGTTTGTATAAGTTAAAATTATTCTTTTATTATAACATATTGTTAAGTTTTTTTATTAACTTTTTTAACATAAATAAATATTTTTAAGTATAAATAGACTTAAAAATGTATACTGTTCAGATATTCTTAAAAACAAAAGAGTTTGCATTTTGTTTAAACACAGATTATTAAATACTTTTTTATTTATTTAAAACAATAAGTCTATGAAGTATTATCTTGTAAAAAATTAATTTTAGAAATTCAAAAGCTCAACTCGCAGACGTCAAAGACTGGAAGAGCAGCAATCACCTACAAGCAGTGCTTGTAAATCACAAACGCCTCAATCAAGATCCCGTAATTTACTAGGGCGTACACCGACGAAGCTGTACAGCCCTTTTGGAATAGAATCACCAAGAAGTGCTTGGGACAAAGAGAACGACTTTACTCCCTCAAGCACTACATCCAAAGATACGTTTAAGAGCAAACGTCATCGTTTCTTCCGTTTCTCAGAAGTGAACGGGTTTTGCGCACTAGGATAGATTTGGATGCTTTCAAAGAAAAATAGAAAAAAAATTACGGGTTTATTAAAATGTTTACCGACAAAATGGTTGAGGTGTGTAATGCTTGGAATTATTTTCGTTAATTATAATACGAGACTGTTTTTTTTTTTTCATCGTTCCGGCAACGAAACTTATTAGGCTATATTCGTATATTATTTATTCGATTTTTTTACAGTCGTATTATGAGAATACATAAGACTGTTTTTTATTTTAAAAATGATATTTATAAGTTTTATTTTACGTATTTTTTGTTTTACGTCATTCTGTATGATTTTTTTTCGTCCCTTGTCGTTACGTAAAAACCAGTGAACTTTTTTAATTTTCATAAATGCATTTCGTATGATATTCAAAATATACAAATTATTCAAACTATTTAAAATATCTTCAGACTGTTTTAAAATATACGAAGCGTTATGGAAATCCAACATCAATGGATTTAAGAAATTTATAATATATATAATAGTGTAATAACATAGATATACATTTTATTAAAAAACTATATTATTTAAAGTCAAAATCAAGAAGACATTTCTAACTCTATTATATATCTTATTAAACTAATAAAGTAAAGATCGAAATTTATTTATTGCTGCAATGGTATATTTTGTATAAATTGTGTTTATTGTCTGAAAAAGTTTAAATCAATTTAATTTGAAAATCTGTGTTCTATTCTCTTTTTTTCTAAATTTTTCATGAACTCAACCGTATCTTTTTTAATTAAAGAATACAGATCGTCTTTTATAGGGTCAGAGTTATCTTCTTGACTAGCAAGGTACATTAGCTTAGGGACAGTAGGTGGCTGAGACAACTTAATGTTTAAGAATGTAAATGAATGATACCTTGCTGTATGTATGCAAGAGCTGCAAAAAATAAATTAGGATAACAAGATGCCACAATAGTCTGATCTTCAGTAACAGATAGCTCATGAATGGGAAATTATCCTTTCCTATTTTTTGTATGCAGTATGCAACAAACTCAATATGCCTTCAACAAATAGAATCACAGAGTGCATATATGTTTGCCATTTCAGCATACATAGTGAGTGTTTCCTTGCGCTAAAAAGTATTTTTTGTTATCACCAGTGCTTAAAGAGCTGAATCTCGGGATTGCTCGTCGTAGTTTAGGGATTCCATTTAAATTGTCTTATAAGTCCTTGTAAAAAGAAGGTTCAAAAGAATCATTGAATTCCGCAACTTCTAAAGTATCGTTAATTGCTTGAACTCGACGACTGTAAACTGCATAAAAATGCGCATCTCATTTTTTTACGAAAGGTGTAATATTATAAGGAATCGCTTTTGATACTAGTGTGCATTTTCCGTCGAACTTGCCTTTTCTACTTTTGTACTTTTGTAATAAGTATAATAATAACACATGATTCTTTATACAACATGTATCCACAAGTACTTATAATAAAGTACTATAAAAAAATTTTTTCGTCTACATCTACATTTTTTCCCCTACGTTAATTAATTCCAATAACAAATTACGAAATTTATAAATAATATTTTATTGATAAACTACGTCGCTTTTACGAATGCGAAAAGAAAAAAAAACAAAAAAGTAACGCTACAGCGCTTGTCATTTATTTACTAATCATTTTTCATTAGCAATGTAAAAATGGAGCATTCGTATAACGTTAATTAATTTAATGTATTTAGTATCGATAAAGTTTATACTTGATGATGGTATTATAAATTAAACACGCTTTGTATAGTAAGAATATCTAAAGAATTTAATTGAAATATTGAAAACGACGTGTGAAAACTCTTGGAAAAGTTTGTTTTCATTTGATTCATAGTAACTAGACGAGTCAGAGATATTACAATGTGATGTTTCTTGGAAACAAATCGAGTTCAGGTATGTGAAAACATTTTACCCAATCAGTATACTATATTCATACATCTATCTTAAATGTAGAGTAATGTTTTTTGTTTAGCGTTTACGTATTTTACACACACACACCGTATCGCAACCAATTCCTGATTATTTTATTTCATTTTTTAATAAAAATAATAACAATAAATCATTATCGATGTAAGAGCATTTGGATGACCTTGTAAAGTAATCGATCACGTGAAAAATTTTCATATATTATTCGGAAATATTATGTTTATTATTTACTTTTTTATGTGCGTGTTTAAAGGTACTGTTGATATTGAATATAAAAAAAAAAATTATTTTTGTTACATTGCAATGTACAAAATAAAATTAATAAAGGTTCACAAATTGAATATTTACACACGAGACGCATATTTTTATAAGAATCGTTGAAAAACACGTACGCGCATATAAAAGTGGTAAAAAAAAAAATAAATATTGTTTTGTATACATTTTGGTAGCGAGGAACGTGAGTACGCATCGTTTGCAGTTAATATACAAAACTCGTGGTTTTGAAAAATTGGCGCTTGAACGCGTATAGGCTGCAGTCGGAGTCGAGTGAGAGAGGGCGCTCGATCCAAGTGAAAGCGCGTAGGCGCGCACCCGGCCGCGCGGTGCGCATTCCGTCATCGGCGCTCGCCCAGGCACAACAGACGCGTTCCCCTTCCGTAGGGGGGGAGAAAAACGACGGCTGCACTCGGTCTGTCTATACACTGACTCGCCTCCATTTTTCCCGCGAGAGAGAGAGGATTGTACACACCAAGACGACGACGACGCTTGATCTTATACGCATGAAACGTAAGTTTTGGGTGGGAGTCCCGGCTCGAATTCCTGGCTTACATAAGCCCGCGTTACCACGTATACAACGCGCTCTCGAGTGCTCGGTCGATGCGTCCCCTCTGCAGACGCGCGTGACGTGTTGTCCTCTCCGCATAGCGCGTCGTTTTTTCTCGACTTGCGCTCCTCGGATATCGTTGTTTCTTTTTTTTGTTTTACTCTTGTGTCTTCCTCGCGTTTTTGAATTTTTTTCTCACACTTCGATACACGGGATTTTCACGCATTTTTTTTTTATTGTTGTATCTTCGATCCCCCAGTTTTGTTGTCGACGAATTTTGAGGTATTATTATGGTTTACCGGATTCACTCTTTTATTGTTAATTTATTTTAAGGGTCTTGTGGCTGTTTGCTTTCTGTTTTTTTTTCACAACAGTGTTACGTTTGTTAATTATTATTTGAAGATTTTTATCTATACTGTATTTATTGAATTAAAGCAAAACCATTTTTGTTTTATTATTATTATTATTATTTTTAATATTTAACTTGATAATGACATTTTACTAACTAAAATAGTACTATATACTTTTTAATGCTTTAGTGTTTTTTTTTTATTTACCAAGGTTTGATTTACCAAGGTTTGTTGGACTAGTCTATTTGGTTGTAATTATGTGTACGTTGCGAAAGTGTTATCGGTTTAAATTTATGTCATTGTTAAAATAAAACATTTTTAAACATTTCTTTCAAGTGTTAAAAGTTAATATTTTATTTATTTGTGCTTCTATTTTAATTGATTTAACTACTTAGTGTTCTCTCCATATCAAAAATAAAGAAAATTTTATTACAAATTTGAACCAAATATTTTAAATTAACAAGGTAACGATTGAATAAGTGGTTTATTATAACAGTGTACTAGAAAATTCAGATTATATAATTATAATATTTTAAATTCTAAATTAAAATTCATTTTAGCAATTAATTTCTTCTTACTTTGTTCGCGTACAGTTAAGTCATTCATGTAAAGTGAAAGTAAAGAATTGTTCAAAATTGTGGGTTGTAATTGAGTTTTTTGCATCTCTCTTTTCTTATTTTATGTGTAACACAATGTTTTGAATCAAAAGTAGAAACTACTTTAAGAATAGTTTTGATAATAAGTAACGCTTAAATATTGAAATAAATAATTATATAAGATAAGATATTTTACAGTAGTTTTAATATGCATTATAATTGAAAAACTAACCACCTATAGATTAGTTCATTAATTGAATACTTTAAAGAACAATAGTGTTCACTATAGAGCGTTGCGCCAGATCCTATACTCTTTATAATATCATCCTTTACTTCATTAGCAATAGTAAATTTGCTTGTCATTCATTACTAATAATTATATATATATATACACATATAATTACATATATTGTTGATTGCAATTTTGTATCATATTACTTTATATTAGACATATAATGTAAAAAAAATATATATTTGTATGTACTAAATTTTTACGTAATACAAATTACATTGAAAACTAAATAAATATGAATATTTTTGTACTGTTTAAAATTCTTGATTTCCAGAGTTCTTGAGAAATAAACATCTCCAAAAAACAAAATAAACGGGTGCTTAGATTCTCTATTAATTGACCTAAAATTAGCAAGATTCATGCATGGCACAAGTGTGAAAGAGAGTTACCAATGACTGTTGCTCCGTTTCTATAATGAACTCGTATTTTTTTTTCCCGCGCTTCTAATGTTTAATACTTCCGCATGGTATAGATTTTCGCGTATCATTTTATTTTCATAAGTAGTATATAAACATATCTATTTCAAATATTATTATGTATGTATACATATATATATATGTGCGTGTGTGTGCATGTGTGTATGAGCGTGTATATATTTATTTCGTGTTATTAATTTTGTTATCAGCGTATAATATACCTAATAAACTTTTTTGACCTGCAATCTAATTCGGCGTGACCTTTGCGACTCGCGCATGTTTTTATTTACACGCATGCCGAATTTTCATTTCATTCACGCGTTTTCTTTTCATTCTTAGGTCTCTTGTAGGTTACAATTTCAGTTTGAGCTCCTCCGACTTTATTTTCTCCTGTTACTCGTTCCTAACCTCGATTTTTTTTTCTTCCAGGTATATATCATTCAATTATTTTACAAAATATTAATGTATAAAGTAAATTATTCTAGTTTTTTAAATGATTTCATTTGAATATTTGTTCAACAAAGCATGTTTGCAATAACTGCCTATTGAGTTTAGTACTATAATTGTAGTACTATTTTTGATAAGTCAATGGTACGGTTATATGGTCAAGTTACATTGGGAGATTGTATTTTGGATACAAATTACGTTTGACACGCTTGTTTAAATTTTAAAATCAAATCAAATTGGGTTGAACAAGATCAATTGACACACGTTAATTCTCTTCAATGTACCAACATGTATTAGCATAAACGTTTAAATGGATAAGATTTATCTAATTAAACTGTATTAACCATTGGTATGCAATTGATTTTCAACAAGTGATAATTGTACCAGTGATCTACTTGTGTTTTTGTTTAATATACATGCAAACATTATTGCCCAGCTTGGTCCTTATGCACTTTTGTTTGTTTGTTTCTGATGAACAGGTCTGACAACGTATATTTTATTATCACATTTATTTTCTATTTTATTTTTTTAATATTTCGTTTTGTAAAACAAAACTAAAGAGAACAGCTGACTGGATAATCATGGCCATGTCCGTAGTAATGCATTTGTTTATATTTTTTGTATTTGCCGACCATACGGATGGTTATTGTCAATGGAAACAGTGGGAACTGACTCGATCATCAGTCTACGCCGGTGAATTAGTCAAGGAACGCCTCTTCAACTCGGAATCTCCAATTTTGCATAGAAGAAAGTATCCAGAAAGATAGCAAAATGAACGATCAACAGCAGCAGCAAAAGTCCAACAATGATGATCGTACAAATTTGATCATTAATTACTTACCCCAAAGTATGACAGAGAAAGAACTTTATAGTATGTTTGTGACAATTGGTCCAGTTGAATCATGTCGAGTTATGAAGGACTATAAAGTAAGATATAAAATTTTTTTAAATATTAACCTTTTGTTACTTTTTCTTTTCTTTTTTTTTAATAATATGTTAAAATTTCAATTTTATAGACTGGATACAGTTACGGTTTTGGCTTTGTTAATTATGCAAAAGCTGAAGATGCCCTAACTGCTATCAACACATTAAATGGACTTCAAGTTCAAAACAAAAAATTGAAGGTTTCGTTTGCTCGACCCTCTGGCGAGGAAATCAAAGAGACTAATCTCTATGTCACAAATTTACCGAGGTAAATCATTTAAAATATGTATATATATTGCATTTTAAATCAATTTGAATTTTACCAGAGAAATAGTAAATTTCTAATTTTAATTGCAATAAGTGTATTAGTCATACCATTCATTTTTGCATTTCATATATTGAATGACTAATTACTTCAAGTCATATGTTAGCATTACGAAATTTAAAGATTGGGTTGTTAATGAAAATTATATGCATCGATTTATTTCTAATAATTAATTCATCTTATTTTCAGAAACATCACGGAAAAGCAGGTTGAAGAAATTTTTAGCAAATTTGGTCACATTGTGCAAAAAAATATCTTAAAAGATAAACTCACTGGATTACCGCGAGGTGTCGCTTTTGTAAGGTAAAAGATAATTTTTTATAACTATGACGAAATTTTAACTAGTTAACACGTTAAAATAACTAGCAAGTTCTTGGATGCGCTCGTTAAAATTTCAAATAAATGCTTAATCTTTCACATGTAGCATTAAGTTGGAACGCATTCAATTTGCCGTAGGTAGGTGTTACAAGAATCGAAGAAAATATTATGCAACTACAGTGTCGCGCTATTTCGCTTATATTTACGCATTTGCTCGTTGCCAGAGTGTATTTCTATCTTTTTGCTAGGTGTCTAATTTGACCCGTTTTAAATATAAAATTTATAGCCTACCCCCTCTCTTCGTTTATCTATAAATTTTACATGCCATTAGATAGTTTCAAAGACTATTTTAGGCTTATTTTATAAATAACATTTTATTTATGATTTTATAGTAAATTATTATAATTAATTAATCACCTATATTTTGTGTAAAATAAGGGATTCAGTGTCACTCGAGATAAGACATTAATTAAAATAATTTTGATTTTATTAATTTTTAAATTAAAGCTTATGAACATATTTAATATAGGTAAGAAATTTGAAAAAAAGAAATAGTAACATTATAATTATATCAAATGTAATTTTATACAATTATATTAAAGTTAAATACAAATATAAATAAGCAGGTAGAAATTCTTTACAACTGTTATAAATCATTGTTCTTGTTTATTAAATTTCAGTTGCGCATTTTACTACATTATTTTGTACCTTAATTTAAAGGATTGAATTTAATAATTATATTATGTACGAAGTATTTCTCATTTATTTCAAGTATATTTATCTATTATTTCTTTCAGGTATGACAAACGAGAAGAAGCACAAGATGCAATCAATCAACTTCATGGAACGATACCAGAAGGTGGTTCAGAACCTCTCAGTGTCAAAATTGCTGAGGAACACGGCAAGCAAAAAGCAGCTTACTATGCTGGGTGGCAAGCTGGCTATAATCAGAGTCGTGGTAAGAAACTAAATTTTTTTAATTTTTGTAAACTTAAGCGTTTAATCTTATTTTTAATTTTGTTTGAGTTACAATTTGAATGGTTTCATTGCATATTCCGCTTTATACTACTTGGCAATTTATTCGCACGAAAGCAATTTTACGTCTTTCTATAGTTCAATAATTTTCAAGTTTCTTGGTAGGATAATTAAATTTTAAATTTAATATACCTAAATTGACTTACGTAGTTGGGAGGGGAGTGCAATATTTTAGAACAATCAAAATGAAGTGTACAGGTATTTTTGTCTGTGTAATAAGCGAAGAACATAATTCCGCAGGAGTTAATAAGTAACTATAAATTTTGGATGTTCTAAAATTGGAATTTCCCCTGAACGATCAAAACTAAAAGAATGCCCTTTGAAAAATGTTACTGCTTCGCTTGTTAAAATAAAATTTATTGCCTAAACAATAGCATTGTTTGAAAAGAAAATAAACATAGCTACGCTCGAGGATGAATTCGCCGATCTCAGGTTGAGAGAGCAGACCAAACACTTTATTAAAAAAGGGCCTAGGAAGACTAGTGAGTCATTTCTAAGACGATAAAAATACGCGTATATTATTTTCTTAAAGATTCGACAAAACTTATCTAATAATGACTTTTCTGTTTTTTTTTTGTTTGATTTTTTATTTCTACTGCAGACAATTTTGCCGCCTCATCGACAATGTCGGGATTCCACGACATCTGGCAATGAGAAAATTGCGAACCTAGATGGAAAATTTTTTTCATACCTTTTTTTTTCAAACGTTTCGGGGCATTATTAAACAAATGATAAAGAACACATATGTAAACGCAAATGTTTGTACAGTTCGGAAATTTATTTATTTTCTTTAGCTTTATATAAAAATAATTTATTGTCACTTTTTTTAAAATAATTTTTTCAGTCATTTATATAGTCGTTATAATTCATTGTAATTAGACTTGTGTATTTATATACTGTGTATTAATTGTATTATGGAAAAAGTCAAATGAATTATTGTTTCTATTCGCGTTCGGGTAAATCAATTTTATTATCCACGGTAAAAATTTCATGTTTTTTGTATTCGCTCTCGTTGAGAACAAGTTTCTTTTTTTCCTCCAATTTAGCAAATATTTTTCAGATCAGAATTTATTTATTTTTATTTAAACATAGGTGTATAATTTTTTTTGTGTTTGCTTCTTTATTACTCTTCAACGACAAATAAATGAAAAATATTTGTTAAATTAAGAAAAAAAAAAACTATTTTTCAATGTAGAAAAATTTTTTTCTCGACTATCTATCGCTTCGATGAAATGATACTTATATATGAATTTTTTTCTTGTCTTTATCTGCTGCTCTGTAAAATCGCTATCTATTCTGATATTGTATTGGAGAAATACAATTTCTTCGCGTACTTGCATGTACGTGAATTTCTACGTGCGTTTTCATTGTATGCTACACTTTCCTTACAATCCTTCATCTTTTTTTTCTTTGGCTATGCTTAATTTTTTCCTTTTTTTTATTTCTCTACGCTACTTCTATTTCTTTGTGTTTTATTTATTTCTTTTTATTTATCTTTGTTTAACACGAAGTATTTTTTTTTCTTTATCTTTACATGTGTTACTAAGTTTTTGTAATTTTTTTTTCTTTTTCTTTTTCTTTTTTATTAATTTTCTCGCCATCGTACTTTATATTCAAGTTCACAGGTAATTATTTATAATTATTCATATTGATTTATACTGTGTTTAATATAAAAATAATAGTAACATTAATAATGATAATTATAATGATAATAATTATTAACATCGAGGTTTATAAGTAGATCATCATTAGCGTCAGGTGACTATATACCGTATCATCCAGTTTACTTTAAAAATTTATACATTTTATCTTTATATTCATTGATTTTATACGTATAGGCTTCATATCATCTAACGTTGAAATATAAAATTTGTTAGTTTATTTAATTATTGTGAATAAGTAAGTAAAATAAAATGCACATAATTTTTCTCCTTCGTTTATTTGGCTACGACTGCATAAATGCGACCTATGCTTCGCTGACTGACAAACGCATGGCTGTACATATTTTCGCAGACTATTTCTCGTTCGTTTTTCTTACTGCATCGTGTGGGTTGTTACGAGAAAACAAAACAAGGAGTTTCGATTTATTACTCATTTTTAAAAGTGAATGTTTTACCGACAATGTCGAATGGATTAATTGGCGACATTGTGTTATTTAAAATTTCTATTTTACGTGTTAATAAATTGTATTGTGGCTAGTGTTAAACATAATTGTTACAGTCAATTTTTATTATTTCTTATAAGATTGTTTTGACTTGTTCGGTAAATTAACACGTGTAACATTTGCATTTTTTACGAAAATTAAAAAAGATCACGAAATTTCTTGATTTTGTGTGATCAACATTTCAATGCCGATATAGTTCGGTATATATCTCTTCTTATATATTTGTGTTGTAATGATGATTACGTTTCACTCTTTATTATTTATTTATTCTTTTCATAACAACCAACGAATTAATTTAAATTTTTTGTTTTATAACATTTTATTTAGACGTTTAAGATAGTTCTAACGATATATGCGGATGCAATTAAAATTTTTTTTCGAAATTACTTATTGGCAATGTGAATTGTGCAAATAAGTGGAAAAAAATTTTTAATACAGTATTTATAGAATTCAACCAAAACTAACTCAAAATAACGTACGGGTGACATATGGGTAAACGTAATAATCGCACGCGCATCTACACGCGCATAAAATAGAATTTTACGTACTCGTTGACAAAAAAAATGATACTGTACGCACTTGTTGAAATCGTTGAATTTTCGTAGCTGCATTTCAATATTTTCTTTACTCTCTCCTCGAATTCGAGAATCTTTATGGTCAAGCAAACGTACAAGAGAAGAGAGAAAAGAAAAACGTTAGAGCTATTTTAAACGTCCAATAAAATCAATTATTAAAAAAAACGACGAGTTTAATTGACTTTTTCTTTAATTCTGTTAATGCCTGCCGATCAACGAAGGAGAGTGTTTGTATGCATCCAGAAAAAAATTTTCCAATTATCCTGGTTTTGCTAACCAATAAATAAAACATATATTTCGGTTTTTGTTAATAATAGGATAATTGCAAGAAATATACATATACACACGCATCGAGCGATATAAAAATACATTGTTCTTTTTCTCGTAGACGTGAAAATTTGTGCTCTCGACACAACGAGTTTTTATCTGAAACTTTAATTGGGCGGATTATCGCATTTCGCGTGTAGCGATATATAGTTTGACGATCTTGAATCTTTATCAATTTTCGCTTGTGTCGAACGATGTTTTAATATTCGTTATTTAATATTCTCAGGATTATTTATCACCAATTTAACCAGTGCGGTTTTGTACGAATAAATGGAATATTGTTCGTTTATTATTATAAACCGGTGATTCCCCGGCGTTATACACTGGCACAATATGTAGATTAATTAAAAATAATAATTTCAGGTTCTTAGGTAGAAATTAAAAACTTTAAGTACATCGTATAACATTGAGCAATCATTCGTAATTTCGACATTAATTGTAGTGATTAAGATCTAGAGATTAATAAAATACGGAAGGTTTAAGTAAATTAAGATAATTCAATCTGTGATTCATTAGTAACTTAAATAATATATGAAAATTTATATATCTTGTTGGAGTAGCAGTCAAGTAAAATCAATTAATACATTGTTATTTATCTTTATATAGTATCGTTAACGAGTTAGCGTTATTTAATAAATTATCCAGATATTATATATATATATATATTTACTTACTACACTATTTCACGAACAATAAGGCTTTTATCAATTCAATTAATATTATTAAACAATTTGTTTTAATTGTATATTAGGTAGTAATTATGATAATTCGATATACTTGTGCGATTATACTTTTTATTCGATGTTACGGTCTAACCTGACTGTCGATAATAATTGTATTGCAAATCAAGTATAAATAAAAGTCTTAGTTCACTAAAATATTATTATTGTTACTATTAATATTATATTTTCAATTATTAATTAATTAATTGGGTTTGTTTGTTTGCTTTTGTGACTAATTGAATAATGATATATTTATATTAATTTATATAAGTGCTCTTTTATTTGACGAGTCAAAGGCGAATTGTTATGTGTAATATTATTTAATTTTTTAAGTTTACAAAATTTTTAATCGTTACTTTCAAATTTACTGTAAAATTGAGTGTGCATTATTTATTTTGTTTTACGTATAAATTAGATTATATTTCCCTGAGATGAATCGCCCTCTGGTTATAATTAATTTATTGGTACGTTCGTGTATATACAGTTACGTTGAATTGAAGATTGGATAAAATTTAAAAAAAAATCACAAGCAAAGATTATATTAAAAAAGTGTTTATTATTTTTTTTCTATGATGTTTATAGAGAATTGAGTTTGTGTTGGGCCGTATTTTTCTGTAAATCGTATCTATTGGATCTGAACTTTAGATCGAGCTGCTATCTGATAATAGATTAAAATTTACCAACGGCTATAGAGTAACGATATCTCTCCCTTGGTAGTACGTAAAAAATGTATAAATAAACGAATATTTGGAACTAAATAGATTCAGAGAGGTGAAAATTATTTGTTCGTTAGGAAAAGAAAAAAGTCGTAGAAAAAAGGGAATAGAAGTATAAGCAAATAATTATGTCGTTGAAGAACGTACGTGTGCACGTTTAGGGCGAGTTACAGGTGGTGGTGGCGGTGGCGGCGGCGGCGGAGGCGGAATGATGGGCCGGGGCCGGGGTGGCTACGGCGGCATGCCTCCAGGACTAGGCATGGGTCTAGGGGGTGGGGCGAGCCTAGCGGCGGGTGGACCACCCGGGGCAATGCTAGCGGGTCGGGGTGGATTTGGAGGACCCAGGGGAGGTGGCGCTGGTGCCGGTCATCATGGTTTTGGTGGCGGTCCAGGAGCCGTACGAATGGAAAAACTTCACCCTCATCGTTTCAATCCTTTGGGTATGAGCGGAGCTACGGCGGGAGCTGCCGGTGGTGCGGGTGCGCCTGGTGGCTACGCCCAACCGCATTTCTGGTGACGGGTCGGCAGCCAGTCGACGTTAACCTACGATTCGTAGAGACGTAAGTTATTATTAAGTATTCTTTTCTTTTTACGATTTATCTATTTTATCTCGACAAATGGTAAACATGGACTTTTTTGATACTTTCGTTGCAGAAATTCCGAAAATGTGGCAATGTGTTCCAATCAAAGCGAAGGCGTAAAGAAGTCAACGTGTCACCGTTACACTTCCACGAGGAGGGACAGTTTTGGCATTTTCCTCTTGGCCTCCGTCCGTCCGTCGAGTTATGGAATTTATTATATAAACAATTATCACAAGATTTATTCGAATTATCGTTAAATTTTCTTTTTCTTAAAGTTGTACGTGTCGTTGATGTACTTTTTTTTTCCTTCTAGTTTTTAGCCGTGTACGTTTGGGACTACGTTGTTCCTTTATTTTTAAATTATGAAAATTCGAACGCTCTTTGTTGAAATGATGAATGTTCTAGAAATGAAATAGGCATGTTAATTTTTTTTTATTCACGACATTTCGTTTTAATATGCGCCACGTTGATTTCTTAAATGTCACTAGTGAATTAAATGCGTTGGAAAGTCACTTTTCAAATTTTGCGGCTGTCCGTAATTAGGCGGCTATAAAATTTTAAATTAATTTTAATGTAAGAAATTCTAAAACTTGGCACGAGGAAAATACTGTTAGTGTTATCTAGATGATAATTTTTTTATTTAAACTCTAATTATATAAACATGAGAAATGTATAAGGTTAATCGTGCATACTGAGAAAAATATATAATATCTTTTAAAATGTCACATTCTTTATACCTTCGGGTTTATATAAACGTATTTCATACGCAATCTCTTTTCTCGAGTAATTTTTTCTCAGTATGTTCTTTAGAATAGATGCACTCGCGGTTTCACAAGAGGGAATGATAACAAAAAAATTGTAGCTAAAATTTACCCTTATATGTAGCGGCGCTAAAACGTTTTCTTTTTTTTCCTAGCGTTTTAATGGTTTTCGAGAATACCTGTAAGGACGCGGTTCAACCCTATCCCTTTTTAAATGTCGCGTCGTTGTTTAGGAAACGTAAGACTGACTTTTTACATAAGAGTTAAAGTTAAGTGACATTATATACGCGCACCACTGCCTCGATTATTCGGAGATGAGAACCGCGTAATTGATTGAATTTTGTGAATTAGCGAAATTTAGCAAAAAAATTACCAGGGAGACAGGAAAATGCATTGTTAAATGAGCGATGCAGCCTGAAATGCCTTTATATTAATCCGCGTTGAAACTATTTATTTGATTTGAGCAAATATTTGTTTACAGATCCTCATTCGAAGATAAGTTTTAATACCAATTTTGTATTACTCAATAGTAACGATAATTGCCTGAATATTTTGTTAATTATTATTCATTATAAAATTGATGTAAACGTGCGCGTGTTTCGTACTGTTGAAACAAACATTTAATTAAATCTAATAAATTCGTTTCAACGCACTGGATAGTTATAAATTGAATCATTCGTTTGGTGCTGTTTTTGTAAAATAACACCACGATATTACCGCTCTGCAGTGTATTCGATCTTACAATTGTGCCGTTACAGCTATGTTTTAATTTTAGAAATAAGATAGATTTTTTTATTAAATGACAATTGTATTTTAGTATTAATTAGAAAAACGTTCTAGTGAAGATTATTTCCTCCAAATTCATTCGTTTTTAATTGATTATTCAAATTGCATGCCTGAATTGAATGTAAGCAACAAAATTTTCTATGTAGATACAACTTTCTGATAGTTAATACATGGTTGTAAGACTTTGCACTGAAAATGTTATACAGGCTGCGGTGTATCTCGCAACGTGCAGGTTGTAATAATTTCAATACAGCGGCACATAAAAATTGTTAAAAAATGTAAAAGGCATAGACTCGCTTTGTCTCGAATAATAAGGAAGTGCCCATTCCTTGTTTCAATTCTTAATATTGTTGCGCGAAAACTAAAATATACTTTGTTTTATACACCCTCGTCCAAAAGTTTAGCGAGGCTTAGCTACACGTTGGACATCTGTAATTACGTGGACAAAGATTTCTTTTGTCGAGAAAAATTTAAAGTTCCGAAGTTACGTGGCAGGCAGAGGGCTTCTTTTCATTTTATAACAAAAGTAAATATGTACGTTTTATTTCGTTAGGCGTTTCGACTTGTAATCAGTCGATACGCGTAATGTAAACTTTTAACGTTGACCCGTTGAGAATTGAAGGCATTTAAAAACGCTTGGATGAGTGACATCCAATCTATAATGTATTTTTTAAGATCGCTTGCGCAATACTAAATATTTAGCAACAATTAATTCTTTTTTTTTTTCTTTGTAATGTTTCCTCTTTTTACTCTAAATTGTACAAATTACACGTTTTTACGATTAGTTGCTTGAATTTAGCACGGATTATTATATAAGTTGCAGATAAATATATTAAACAGTATGGAATTATATATTAAATTCATTTTCTCCAAAAATTTGTAAATAAGGTACCATCTAATGCAATAACATAGCGATGCTTTTTCTTAAATTTTAATTGCGGTTTCAATTTCAAATGAAGTTACAGAATAGAATAATTTATATATTTGTAGCTGGATAAATGTACATGTTATACGTAATATTACATCAATATTAAAGATAAATAACATTAACTTCCTTATAAAAGATATAAAGAAACTATTGTACACTATTTGTTTAATATCCATAAAAATGTTAAAGCGAGTAAAATGTTTCTTATTTTTAAAGATTATAATTCATTACCAATTGCGAAATCTATTAAAAATTATTATTATTATTATTATTATTATTATTATAGTTTCCTTTTTAGAGCGTAAAAACAAACAAATACTTATTATCCAAAAGGATCAGCTAATTAATTCAATAATTGTAATAAATGAAATTATGGTATATATAAAAATGAATTTAAATTTATTATTTTTTGGAACATTCTTTTACAAATTTCTTTTCAAAATAGCATTTGTATTTATTCAACGATTCAATGCGGTATATGTTTACATTAAACTTTGATAGATTTAGAAAAAGAACACTTAGATCTGGTTAGACTGTGTTGGTAAAACAGTAAATTTTAACTTCACACTTTAACATTTTTTGCTGTTAATAATTACGAAGAACAACTTTAAATAGGTAATCTCATTAAAACAAATCACATTTCCAGTTATAAACAGTAAATACATAGTGAATGTTGATACTTCCATAAAAGTTTTTTCTATCGTGTTTCATTCAGTTTAACCAAATATATTTGACGTTTTTATCGTAGAGACTTAAAAGCTTGTTAAACACGAATTAACGTTACTTCATAAATTTTATTAAGTAAAGATAAAAAAAATGAAAAAAATAAATAAATAAACGTAGCTTTAAATAAAGGATAATCGATGCATTAACCGATATCTTTCTCTAACGAATTGAAGGTGTCCAACAGTATTTAAGTATAATAATTAATTGTTAAGATTCAATTTTTCTCATAAACGCTCTTTATTGTAGCAAACATTACTAAAAAAAAAATAGAAAATTGGGACAAGGTAACCAAATCATATTGTTGTTAATATTTCGCTAAAGAATGTGAATTACTTACGTGAAATTTTGTCTTATTGGCATTGGTGAAAAAGGAAATGTCAGTTATCGTTGATTATAATAAATTGTAAAACGGAAAGCTCTCACGCAAATATGTTTATTTATTTATACAAATAATTAAAGCCGATTAATTTTTATCTTGGAAAAATGATATCGTTTAAAAGATTTTTATTTAATGCATAATTGTACCAGTAATGCAGGAATCGCATTTAGTATCTTGCATTCCTATGAATGTTTAGAGCCAAAATGTATTCGCACACAATTCCAATATTATTGTATTTTATCGGACGAAAATGATGATGTTGATTGGGTTACCATAGCGAGAAATGAACATCGTTTATGTAAATACCAAATAATATAAGCCTCCAATGTCGTTCGTGTTCTTTAGGTTTCGAAGATATTGATACAAAATATTATTAAATTTGAGTAAATATTTCTTTAAATAGTCTCAAAGAGAAAAAAGTAAATTCGACTAATTTAAGATGTTGATATATATAGCGCACCGAAGTAATTTTATACCTTATTAAAATGAAACAACTAGAAAATTTCAATCGATCGAGATACCTAATAATTTGTAAGGATTTATATCCCTGAAATGTATAGTTAAAAACAATTTTTTTTTGTTCTACCGTAAAAAAATTGAAACAATGTAGTAACAAAGATATTTTCTTATTTTGTTTATGGTTTCTGTGAAAATGATTTTTCTTTTACGTATGAAAAGAAAAAAATAAGTATCGGTAACGTAGATATACTTTGATAAACCAAAAAAGTACACTTAAATGAATCGAATATATAACGAATATATCTATCAGACTATTGAAATCCTATATATACTTGAATACCTACATTAAATTTCTGTTTTCCTCGGAATTAGCCATACTTTATTTCGTCGATAACCCTACTACTTTTTCATTTAACGACAAAATATGACGCGCGTCGTGATGAAATTTACCCTAATGCGGTGATATCTCATTACAATGGCTGTAATATTTTGTGAATATATAACAAACAGTATCGAGAAAAAAAAAAGTGTTACTGCTCAAAAACGAAATATTGTACCGTCGTGGACATTGCCAATTTTGTCGATAAAGATATAAAAGGAAAAATTAAATAAAAGAAATAATAATTGCGTTAGTTGCTTGTGAAGTCTCTATACGATTATAATGATGTAATGAATGTTTGAATGCAGATGTTATATAAATTATGACTTGAAAAATAAAGAAGACATTACTATTGTTACATAAATTAAAATTACATTGATTATAAATATACATGTAGATTTTGAGGATAATACATTTTATACATTATAAGAATGTAAAATTAATTGTGGGTAAATTTTATAAAGTTCAATTGTAAAACTCAATTGTTGGCATGTCATTTATTTTTACTTTTTTTTTCATACAAAATTTTTTACAGCTTATCTATATCCAGTGGTTAGTATGCATTACTACTTGTTTCAGGTCAATACAACAAGAACCCCCTAAAAAGTTTTTGCACCGAAAATGTACGATTTCGCGGTGCAGAAATTTTTTAAAATGCCCTCGTATTGAGCTGAAACTTTGCACAACTTATTTAATTATCTAGTGCAGTTCTGTATTTAGCTTTTGCATACAATTGCGTATTTTTTCAAATAAATGAAAAAAATCATCTTTTTTCTATGTCGGTAACTCATCGGGTAATGGTTACCGACAGAGCAACATAAGGACATTTTAGTATTAATTGAAAATATACAATTTTATGCAAAACCCAAATACTTAAGCACTAGTAATGATATAATATGCCTTTATACGAAGTTTCAAGTAAGTATGTAAAGAGGTACCGCTGTAAAAAAGTTTCCACCGAAACGTGTAAATATAATTAATATTTTGGTGCAAACATGTTTATAGGTGTCCTTTATAGGCGTTGATATGATATTATATCACTACCTAGTGCTTCTGTATTTGGGTTTTGGCGTAACATTGCATAATATGTTCAATAAATATAAAAATGTCCTTATTTTGCTCGGTCGGTAGCCTGATTGTTACCGACAATGTAATTTTTCGTTTCATTAGATAAATACGTAAAATTTTTAAATTTTGACAACGCACTAAGCAATCTAGGTATGTATTACACAAAATTAAATTTTTTATTTTTAGATTAATCAAAAATATACTGTATTGGTGCATATGTATAAGGTATAGAACTGCGATATCCCCTTAACGAAGTGATATACTAAATTTTTAACCTTCCTATATCTGATCAACCGAGAATTTTCTTTGTACTATTTAGATTATTAAACACAGTCAAATTAAAGGAAATCAAGTTTTCCCACGTATAAAATGGTATAAAGATTTATTTAACAATTACTTTGGTTAGTATTTTGGAAAATTGAAGGCGTATTTCATAGAGAATAATTGATACCGCGGTGGACAGCCGTCTGTTATTCACCACAGCCAAGTCAGATTTTCTCTAAAAAATACACCTTCAATTTTTAATATTATTATCCAAAAACATATATAAATAATTGTTTTTATCATTTTACACGTGGAAAACTTAGTTTTCACGGATCTAACTCTAGTAAATTAGCTAAATATTACAAAGAAAATATTTCTCAGACTAGAACTGAAGAACACTCTTAAATATCACATTTAATTGGAAGTAATTAAAAAAAGGCATTTATTTATAAAAATCTTAGACTTTGTCGCTCTTTTTTATAAATAATTTGTCAATTGTCCCAAAATATAAATAATATTTACTAGCTTATATCCTTTACCAAATTTTGTAATTATTTTCTTGGAATATTAGAATCTAAACCCAAAAGAGTAAAGTATATAAAACGTAGAATAGCAATTTTCTTAATTTTTTATAATGTAATGGGGATTAAATTTAAAAAAACGTACACGTCAGGCCCTCAAGTTTGCTTTAAACAATATGTGTGAAATTTTTGAAAATTTTTAGTCAAGAGTTTCAGCATGATGTTTGGGTTGGAAATATTGATATTTTTTCGATTGAAAATCGCTAACACAACATCGCTTACTCAATTATAACTAAAAAAATAATTTTTGTATTAAAAATCGAAACTTCCGGCTCTTCTAAATGTTTAAAGCTCTCTTGGTAAATGTTTTCAGATTTTTAAATTACTTTTTTGAACAAAACTTTTGGATGAAAAGGGTAGATACCTTTAATTTTGGTCCGACATGTTCTTAAATGTAAAAATATTATTCTTTTGATTATCATATTTTACTATCGTTGCTTAAGAGTGTACAGGTAATATTCGATAATTAAAAATTTATTTTAAAATTTTTAATAAGGTACGGATAATTCTTAAAAAGTAATTTATATTTCTACTTAAAATGTAGTACACATATTGGTTATTGAAAACGGAAGAATAATGAAATCTTGAAATTACATTAAATAATGATGTTATTTAAGGGTAGAGTATGGTCTAAAATTAAAAAAAAATCAATTTTTTTTTAATTTTATGTGCTTACATAATTTCAGCATTAAATAATCTTCAGTTAAAGCAATAAGTCATGTATTTTTATCTTTAAAGGTAAATAATTCAAAAACTATTTTTTATACCTTTAAAACATTCCTGCAGGACAATTTTTGTCGTAGCCACCTGAAATTTTGCACACATCTTTAGGTATGTATGAATTATAAAGTTACACAGCCTTTTTTGTTTAAAATTAAATGTGACATTTTTATTACTACTTTTTTAATGAAAAATCTGATATTTTTAGGCAATTATTTACACATAATTAGGTTTATTGAGCCAAAAAGTGCATTTTTCTGTGTAAAGTTGTAGCTCTTATATGTATAAGTTTGAAATTTTTTAACCGGAGTCCTCTGATAACTTTTACCCTGCAAGTTTTTTGAATTTGCAACTGTTTTAGGCCTATTTTGTTAAATATTTTAATATTTTACGTGATTTGGGTATTAGTAATCATCAATCGTCAATAAAGCATATTTTTTATAATATATTTGATAAAGATGACATTTCACTAATATTTTATAAAAATTACAAAAATATTTTTCTAATCATACTCTGCCCTTAATTACCTTGATTGCTATGTCGTATTTTATGTCGATAAAGTAGCTAGGCCTAAAAATTACCGGCTAAGCGGACATTTCATAGTCGATTGATTTTTTGTCTTTGGAAAGTTATGACTAACTAAATATTATTGGGGAAAATAATTTCTGCAAATAGACCTGCTCTATCCGAATCCGTGGTCAGATTTGAAAAAATTTTCACCAAAAATTTAATAGGGTCATGATGTTCGATAAGTACGTGTTTTTCGAAAATTCATTGCAAGTGAGTAGTCAGCATATATGTTTTTGAGGGTGCTGGTTCCCAATTTCATATTGATTTTCATTTTTCAAAATGGCGGACCTATGAATATGCAAAAAAACATTTTCTAGGTAATGGCAGCCATATTGGGTTTACTATTTCGAAAAATGAAAATTTGACATGAAATTTGAAATCAGCACCCTCAAAAATATATATAATGACTACTCACTTGCAATTAATTTTTAAAAGAAAAAAAAATTCAGTGTAATTGTGTTCGTATTAGGTTTGACATTTTGAAAAATGAAAATCTGACATGAAATTTGAAAATAAGTACCCCCAAAAATATATATGATAACTACTCACTTGCGATGAGTTTTCAAAAAAAACTTTTCAATGTAATGGCGGTCATATTTGATTCACCATTTTGAAAAATTTGGTATCAACCATTTATATATGCATTATTATTATCCTACAACTTAAGGATGCAGCATCAGTAGGTTTTGTTAGTTATTTTTTAAGAACAAATTGTTATTTACATCATAAAATTTAGGCAGTTTCAAGCGGCCATATTAAAAGGATGAACGTATTTCAAATATAAATTTTAAAAATTACAGCTATTTCGGGTTGTTGTGTAAATATACTGTTATAAGGTACTTTCCCCCCTAGGCTACGATTTGCTACCAAGTGTAACAGCATGGTTATCTCAATTTTAGTCATATTTACGGAGAAAGTACCTTACAGTAGCCCAAAATAGCTGTAATGTTTAAAATTGATGCTTAAAGTACGCTTATCGTCGAATTCGCTATCTAACAGCAGCGCCACTGAGCTCAAGCGGCTAATGAGTAATGACGATGACTATAGCTCCGACATCTTAATCTTAAATTACTTTTTTACCCTGATCATCTAAAAAGTCTACTTTATTAACCTTTACGAGTGGAGTAAAATTGCATTTTATTCCCCGTAGACCCATTTTATTCATCGTAGACTCATTGTATTCATCGTAAACACGTTTTATTCATCGTAGACCTTCTTTTTTGTTTTGACTTTTGAACACTTAGTTGAGCCTTTTTCTACAAATGCAAAATTATTTTTATTATATTAAATTAAACATACAAAAAAATTTTACAATTTTGAAAAAATTTAGAAATTAAAAAAAATAAATTGTTATTACAAAAAGTGACTTATTAAATGATCAGGGTGAAAAAAATTGTATATACATTTCGGGAGTAACCGGCGATTATTTCCTTGGATGAATTTCTGCAAAAGCTGAAGCGAGAAAGCAGCAACTTTCATCCCGGGAATAAATGCCTATTTTACTCCCTAATTGCATAAACAACTATTACACAAAAGCAGTAAAGATCTTTAAATACTCTTGAAGATATACAAGATGTAATGCTATTTATATTAAAATATTTAGTTTATTTAAAAGAAATTCAAACGTTTGACATTTTAATTCATCGCACAAGTTAAATTAATTGTTAAATACAAGTGTTATCAGAAGGAAGTAAAAGTACTTATTTGAAGTAGATTTGTTCTGATGGTCGAGAAGACAGTTGGATTATTTCGATCACGGTGATGCCCTTCAAGGGGCAGCTGGCAATTTAAATAAAACAAGCATAGATGCCCTATGAGGAGCCGCGCCGTGACCGTCAATTTAAATCTTCGTTCATTCGTTATCCTGTACATGTGTACATGCCTGTAAATAAAAAGTTATTAAATTGACGTAAATCGTTTTGTTACTCAAAATTAAATATTATTATAAGGTACGGTAAATTTGATATACGATTAGATTTAAGGGGATGTGACAACCAAATTGCAGAGACCTACCAAGAAAATTCCAAAAATTTTAAAACCTATAATTGTAAGAAAAATCTGAAATAAATTTCGCAGATAATGTTCAAAATCAATAGAATAGCGTGACAGAGAAATTTTTACGAAATAATTTATTATTAATTAATTATATACGTAATAATAACCATTTTTGGTCGGTAATATATAGGTGTATAAAACAATGATTCACTGCTGTCCAAAAATCTCGCTGATTTCTCAATAGATTTGAAAAAATTCACGGCATATCTTAAAGGAAACACAACATCGTTACAGAATGTTTTTTTTAAATAAATTGAATTCATCGTTTAATAAAAAATATACCATTTTATACTGATTTTTGGGGTTCACATCCCATTAATTATTACTCTTAATGTAACTTCTTCAATATTGATGATCTAATATCATCGATAAACCTAAAATTATTACAAAGTAATAAGCAACATCTTAATTCACATATATCGAACGCAGTACAATCAAAAGGTAAAAACGACATGATTTGAAAAATAGTACATATACATCAATCTCTTTGAGTAATAACAAACACTAAACAATAAACTATTCAAGCTGTTTTCTTCTTTGAAATGTTGAAATGTTTTCTATAAGATTGTTTTTTCTGTTAATGTTGAACGTATTCTTGTGCTTCTGAGATATCGACTATAAAATTCTTATTTGAAATGTGTAAAATTGTTTATTTTATACGTAATACGGAAAGTTCAAGGTTTTGAGCCATAAAGAAATGTTATTTGAGTTATTATTTAAATCCTTGATAATTTTAATCCAATATTGTAGTTTCACAAACCGATAAAAGAACTTTATGAAACACTTGTTTAAATGCACTTTGAATTGTCAGTGTATATATATTTAATATCACAGTTTAGCAAATAAAAATTGTACTTTGAAAAAGATTAACGTCCTAGTGGTTAGTCCAACACTAAAATAACACATGTTATACTTTGCACGACGAGATTGGAAAGCACTTTTAGTTTTCTAGTATTGTCCACCCACAGGATGCTGACCAAAACGGAGAGATTAGTCCAAGGAAATAGGAAGGGGCGGGTCTCTTAAACGCATCTTGATTATACATGTTTGGTTTTAAACACATTGACATCTTTTCGAAAGATAAACGATTTTTCATACGAGATAAAGAAACTTACGTTAATTTTTCTTATATAATACAATTGTTTATCTATACAGAGGTAAGTGAAAATCATTGTTACATTTTTTAATATAATTTTTATCATAATTTTTACAACCATATTTTATTTCTTTTAAGGTTTGTGAACTTTACTCCCGTAATTAATACATAAAAAATATTTAAAGAATAGAGGTAACATCGTTTAGAATATTTTTGCAACTTTATTTGTTTCATCTTAAATCATTAAAATCTAAATCCTGAAGTGTATATGAATATGATGGTAGGATGTGCAAATCTGTAACTTTACACTTTTCAACCGAGTAAAATATGAGAATTGCAATTATTTAGAATTTTGAAAAGTCCAATAACTTTCGAGAATCGTAACTATTAAAAGTATAATACTTTCTCGAATTTTATTCATTTCAAAATTTTAAAGATGTTATCTTAGATGCTCTACCTTCTATTTTTACACTTTAGGATATATCGAGTTTACACTTTTTTATTTTATTCAGATACGAATTATCAATAATTTTTCAGCTCTCGATGATTTTTTCACTCGTCGTTTTTAGTTAAATAACATTATTATAAAATTCGTTTAGTTTCTAAGCTAATCAATGTTTACACACGAGAACACCGCTCTTTCTCCTCGCATTAAACTTTATCTCATTTCCTTATATATCTGTTTCCTCTTTGAATTATCATTTCGTTTATGAATTTTTGCATGTTATACGTCAATCTTGTATATAAATATTAAATTTATTATTTCACACAAGCTCCGTTTTATTATGCACGTTCATTTAAATAATCGAGCCGACAAAATATAACAATTATTATTTTTACAGAAAAATGTACGCGATGTGAACAGACAAATATATTAATATTTGCGTAATAAATTTTCCAATAAAGAATAATAATTTTTATAATAATTTGGGGGTACCCTCTATTTGCTTGGTTCGTCAACCCCAGCATTAGTACACGCATAATTATATATTTATTTGAAAAAATAGGATAAAATAAGGAAAAATTGTCGTCTAAAATGATTATGTGAGAGTTTAAAATTTAAAATATATTACATTTTATTGTTACAAACACAAACACCTGCTTTAAAAGATTAAAAGGTCTAAAATAGTATATTACATACCATGGCCAGTGAAAATAAATTTAATAACTCTATACTTACATACTGATTATTTTAAGAAAAGTATATGAATTTTTGAAGAATTTATTTTTATATATAATTATTAGATCTAATTTTAGAGATGAAATGTTTAGTGCGAATTTCGAATCCGTCGTACAATGTTCTTCACATTCACACGTGCACACACACACACACACACACACACACACGCACAAAGTGAAACACCCATGATCCAAGAAGATCACACTATATAAACAAATTTCGATGTTTCAGAAATTCCTGAATTGTGGCAGAACAGGATAAGTCTCTCAAATATGTGTGTAAGATACTCTGTATGTGTAAGTCCCAGCATATAGATATAGGGTCATCTTTATGTAGTACACCGCATCTGCAACCCTCCCTTGATTCAATAAGACAATACTTACTCTCTATTTTCAGATAATTCGCCCTATACGTACATCTAACAAGGAGAGGTCTGAAATGAAAGAAGCCTGAATTTTAGAATCCCATGGGCATTTTTATACGGTTAATATGAGTTATACGTAATAAAAGGAAAATATTGAAATATAGATGATTATAACTCCTAAACAACTACATAGAGATACTCGAACTAAAGATTAAAAGATTAAAAGAAGTTTAAATCGAATGGATTGGATTTAAAAAAAATTAGCTCAAACCTTTCTATTAGATTGAGATTTATAAAAGAAATAATAAATGTAGCAATGTTTAGCTGCAAAATTAATAACTTCATTTTAACCTAAAATTTGATGTATTTCTTGTTTTAACTATATAACTTTCGATCTAATAGACGGAATTGGGCTTTTTTTTTCTTAAATCCAAACCACTCGTTACGCAAACTTTCTTTTAAACTTTGGTTTGAGTATCTCTATTCAGTCGTTTAGGAGTTATAAGCGATTAAAATGGAATTCTAAAATTCTGGCTTTTTTCATATTCTACACTGAGAAACATTTGCTAGTAAAAATTACTGGTAAAAGGAAGACAGACTTGCACAATTATAAAAATTGCTATTAATAATGGTAAAAATTGCCACCATTTTGGAAAAATTACCATTAATAGTGGCAATATTTACCACTATTAATAGCAATTTTTATAATTGTGCAAGTCTGTACTCCTTTTACCATTAAAATAGTTATTTATACTAGCAAATTTTTCTCAGTGTATATTACAAAACAAGTATTAAAGTTTGGATAAAATCCGTGATCCAAAATCCGTGACCTCACCTTGTAAGTTCCAAACGTACATTCCGGGGTTTTCAAGCAGTCTTATCTAACACGCACATAATAAAAAAATAATTTGAAACCAGTGACATGACCATCCCGCAGTACCAAAATTCCGAAATTTCTTAAACAGCCGGCAGCGATGAAATATTTTAAAATTAATACAAAATCAGAAATTCCCGAAACAACGCCAGTCAGATTGTCAACTTTGCCTCTCAATTTCTCAGTATAACATTATCATTTAGACTAAAATCTCATTATCAGTCGAAATGACATAACGAAATATGAACGTTTAGAATTACCAAGTAACTTTAATAATTTGAAAATTAGTTACGGATATATACGCTAGAAAGAAAAAAAATTCCGAGTAGAATATTAAAATGTTTTTCATATGAAATAATACGAAGGGAAGATACTATATATATATATATACACTAAATTTTCTTTCGCACGGTCTTGAAGCCACGTGGTTCCCATACGGGGAGACCGGTTTCCCGTTGTTTTCTTCACTACGTACATATGTATATATATATATACACTCAGCAGTCTTTCGAATGCATTAAGCTACGGATAAACTGCATTATATCTATGTATATGCATACAAGCTTCATCTCACTTTAAAATTTTCGTCGGTGTTTGTTTTCGCCTTAAAGAAAGACAATTTTGGAGGGTAATGCCCGGTGGTGAATATATGTATATATATATATATATATATATATGTGTGTGTGTGTTAGTTATTGTCGTAGTGAATAATTTATATTGGGTCTACGATATATATATATATATATATATATATAGGACGCACAAGAAGAAATATCGTTTTAATCGAGATTTTAAATATCAATATTTATTTTATGTTGTTTAAACAAATATTTACACACTATATATTTATATGTGTGTATGTGTGTGTGTGTGTGTGTGTGTGTGTGTGTGTGTGTGTGTGTGTGACAATGTATAGGTATATAATATAATATTAGCGATTATTTAATTATTAGGAAGAGGAGTCAATATGTAGTGTTCAAGTGCATTGTATTATAAATATTAATGACGCGTTGGTTCATTAAAAAAATTATAACCGCGTGAGACAGTTTTCAAGAAATCGAAATTATTAAAGGTTAAGAGGAGTATTTATCAATTATTAACCATTGTCACATCTTGCGACTAAAAATATTATTGTTTCTTAATTTGCGATATATATTGCGAAACTATATAGGTTTTATATTACATTTCTTAAATTTATACTTACGTTTTATAAAGTATATAGATTATGTTTAATTTAAAACACACAGTAGTTCAATAAATTATTCATTCCTCGTAATGTTTACAAGTCAGTGATTTTAACTCGCTATCGAGTAAATAGGGATATAATTTCTTCTAATTGATAAAAAAAAATAAAAATTTTGAAAAAAAAAGATTTTCGAATATACTTATACGCGCAAGATGCTATAAATTAATAAGATTATCGAATATAGTAACGTAGAGTGTAAAATGGATCGAAAGGAATTTTCATTTATTTCGACTTGAATATAAATTATAGAGGACACAGCGATGCCCGGATAAAGTACACTATATACGTTTCGTGAAATAATAAATAAAAAAAAGAGATCGAACGTTACCCAATAATCCAAATGCATCTATCGTAAAATTGTAATTAATCATTTGAAATCACTTAAAAATAGAAATTAGCCAAATTCTGTGAGTAATGGTTACTAAAAAAAAATTCTATTTCCCCGCAAATGAAACTGATAGATTGAAGTTACGTTGAAGACTGCAGGCTCTCGGTGCGTTTTTTCAAAACCTCCCTACCCCTCCCTGTTGAATATATTGCCCCACCGAGTTGCATCTGTCCCTCCTTTTTCTCACACGTGTTTTCTATACGCGCCTTTGTCGCGTTCGTGTGAAGTTACGCGCGCGCGCGCTTCAATCTTTGCGGTGCGTCTATATGTACATACACACACACACACACACACAGAGAATATCGTGTGCATGGGTATACGGATTTCAAGCCTTTGGATTATTTGAGGGAAGTATAAGGGTTTTTTTTTATTTGTACGAGATTCAACGGGAATTATGTGTATAGTATATAGTACATGTATGTATATTTTTGTATGGGGGTCGTATGACGATTATATGAAATATGCATTTTGATTGTTGTGCGAGTGTTTGTCACGTATATTTAGTGCACACTTACACCGTGACAGGATAGACACTATACGTTTCGAAGATACGTGGTAATTGCGTGAATCGCGTCAAAATTTTGATATCCCCCGTCGACGTTACGTATGATCTTGAGAGGGATTAAGGTGCCTCTTTTTTTTGTAAGTTATAGTACATATATGCACGGCGGAATATGTATATTGTTACAAATTATCATAAGCTTTGTAAAAGAAATCACACGCTGATGCTGTCAAACTTGTTGAAAAAAATTACTAAATTGGATCGTCGCATCGGTGTGAAAAGGTGACAACTAAGATATTTTACTTTTATAAATGTATATCAACTTAATACCTATATGAACTTATTAAATACATGACAACACTTTATGTAGTTTTCTATTATTATTTTTTAATCTATAAACAATTTTTATTATTTTACTAATATATTTTTATTTTATTTTATTGATATCAAATTTTAAAATATTTTTAGTATACCATTAGCGTTTTAACTTTTACAATTTTTTGTTATATTTTTAGTATAGATCACAGCTGGGCAAGTATACGTCCGCAAGTTGTCGTCGAATACTTTCTATATAAATAAAGATAAAACAAGAAAAGATATATCAATGAAATTAACTGATGTGTAAGTTCAAAAAGTTTTCGACGAACACCGGTATTCGTAAAAAAATATTCCTCGAATACTTTTGGTTAAATAGTTGTAATGTATAGTTATTAGGTGTCCTTTTGAATATGAGAGATGAGAGAACGCGCGATTATTCTAATTTGGATTTTTGGCGCAAGACGGTATACTAGCCGCGGGTCGTGGTTTCGCGATTCTGTACGACTCGAGACTCTCGCTCTCTTGCTCGGCGACCCTCTGTAAATCAGATGGACGGATGCCTGGTTCGAACACTTGACAACCCCAATTGTTGGCAACTTATTGCGAAATTACCGAGATCGAAGACCATCCAATCGATTCTATAGAAATATTATCCTTGCGGACAACGATCCAGGGGACCCATAAATTACAGGAATCTGCACCTTTCAGCCTAAAAATTATATCTAAAATATTGCATTAAAAATTTGATAAAAACATAGGGAAGGGCTTGACGTTTTGATTTTTTAATGAAAAAACATTACTTAAATAATACTTGAGTAAACAATGTTTGGTCGGTAATTATTAGTCCAAAAAAGCATAATCTTTCAACCCAAACATCGTGACTCAAATTATGAATTTAAAAATCTAGAAAAATTTGAGTATATTATTTAAAACATGTCTAAGTGCATGGCGTTCAGGATTTTTTCAAAAATTTATTCATTTGTTTATAAAAAAGGTACAAAATGGCCATTTTTTGGGTCCGATATCCACTTAAACCTATATACCGTTCATACCGAGATGAAACGTAATTAGTCCTAGATATCGTGCGTGTCACTTCTTATATTGATTTCTTAGTAAACTATTTCGAATAACCGGTTATTTATATAATTGTTTAAAATATCTTTAATATTATGAAAATCGTAGGAATAATGAATAATGGACTGCATAATAAAACAATGTTAATCAAAAATCATTATAAATATTGCGAATGATATATGATGCTTGTGTTATCAAAGGGCGCGTAAGCCTTATTAGACAGCTATTTCGGTCATCGTATTTTTCCTTTCATTAACGTTTATTATATACTATTTATTTTTTTGAAATTTATATAAAACATCGCTTTCCCTATTTATTTATTTTTGGTTTACATCTAGTTTTGTGCGAATTAAATCACGTCTAATTAAGAAAAGCCGTGATAAAGAAATTGCATGTCGATTTTTGCTTCTTCCCTTTACATTACATTATCTGTATATATCTACATTTATACTTGGAAAAAAGTTGAGACTGAGCGATGGGCGAATATATAAGAGCGAAAGAAAGACACCCTTTTCCAGCCCGTGAAAAGAACGCGTACAGAGGTAAAAACATAATAGGAGAAGTTACAACGTGACCGTAAGAGGGAGCTTGTATCAAGTGAATACTTTCATCACAGCTGTATCGTCTGGCCTATTTTGTTGTGAATATGAGTTGTTATTACAATTAATTATTTCTTTACGTAATTTTTCTTTTATTTTATACGAAGCCAATATATGTGTTCTATATATTGGCAAGTGCATATAATATTTAATAATTATATCAATTATATGAACTAAAATACATACAGGATTATTCTCTTACCAATGTTAAAGTGAAAGGGATGTTTATAATATAATTATACATTGACTTAATTAAATAATTTTAAAAAATGTTTATAAGATATTAATTATGCTGTATACTTATAGTTATCGAATACGTTTTTTGACATTTAAATAAAACCAAAACGGTGGTGCAAGTATTATTTTATTTAAACAGAATAATAAAAAAAATTTCTGTTTTATTAGATTTGGAGAAATTAATTTCGCACAAATGAATATTGTTATAAGTAATATTGTTTATTTATTGCTGTAAGACATGGTAGGGTAAAAATTATAAATTATGTGTAATTTACACGCCTTTCTGAAAACATGTGAGATTTATTAAATACTTAGTCGATTCCAATTTGATAAAATATCCTATCTATAACCTATTAAAAACTGCGTAATCAAAACCAGTAAATGAGCTGAAAAATATACAAAATAATTTATTAATTATTTAAATAACTTAATACATGTGAAATTTGTGACATTCAAGAAGAAATTTTAAAAGTTTCTTAAATACAGATTTTTAACCATAATATATAGTGATATGCGGGGAAATAGGGTTATTCATGAAATACATTATTTCGAATTTTTTTTATTAAAAATTATTTATTTCAATCTAAGAACAAAGCGATTTTCTTTATTTACAAAAAGTTTAATATAACATGAAATATAATTTGTTTTTATATATTTTAAACTTTGAACTCATTTGTTTGATTAACAATAAATATGCACGTAACAGTAAAGTACTTTGAATTTCCGCATTTAAATTCACATTTAAACCTAATAACATTTCATATTTGGAATTCAAATTATCGGTAAAAAATGTATACATAAATGTATAAAAAAATGTATGAAAAACTAAAAAAAAAGTTTCAATAAAAATATCTTAATAGTTGGTATAAAATTACAGCTATATAAGGTAAATCGTGATACATATACATTTTGTAACATCTACTGTATAACATGTACTGTATATATAAACTTTGTATTAATTAATATAACAAGTATTATGAAAAAATCACTTTTTTCATATTGTATAATCAGAGAAAAATGCGCATTCTGAACCGCATCACAATAAGCGGAAATTTTCAAACCGCTATCACAATTCTCGATAAAATTCATTTTGTTCAATACACCAATCTCACATCTTCTTTGAACGCAAACTGATTTCTTTTATCGAATATTTTGTATCTTAGAGATATAATTATATATGTATATGATCTATCTACATTTTTTTTCTATGTAGATATATTTTTCATGAAAATGTTTAAAAATCTTGTACTTATCACGTGTTTTTATAGTAATGGTATCTTACTTCGCGAATATTTAACATATTGATGTGATTTTGAAAAGTTGAATATTCCCTTAAATTTTTCTAATAATCCTGTTACTTTTATTTATTAACAATTACGATATCTATTTAACTTCGATTATTTTGCAATATTAACAATATGGTTGTTGGTCTATTAAGAACATTGAAAAAATTACTCACTTTTTTCAAACGAATAGATAAGACAACTAATATAGTCTTCATTTTACTCATACCAATGTAAAATAGGTATTCAACATATTTTGTTTTTATTCGATGATCAGTGCAACGTAGCATTATTTGTAACAATATTGTTTAGAATAATATTACGTGAACATAAGTGTCTTTCACTAAAAAATGTTTTTAAACATTTTCCAATCTCTTAATATTCTATCGTAATAGTTTTAGTTTTAAGATACTCGTTAAGAGCTTCTTGCCCCAAATCTTTGCCGAATCCAGACCTTTTAAATCCACCGAATGGCGCGGCAACATCCGTTTTATTGTACGTATTAACAAACACTGTACCAGCTTCAATTTTCTCAGCGAACCTAAGAGCTCTGTTGATGTCTTTAGTCAAAACACCCGATGCGAGTCCATATTCAGTTGCGTTAGCTCTTGCAATTACCTTGTCAAGATTTTTCGAACTGAATTTCGAGACGATCATGATTGGTCCAAATGATTCTTCGGTGGCCAAAAATCCACCGTCTTCAACGTCGGCAAAGATCGTTGGTTCAAAGTAGTAACCAGTACACGCTAAACGTTTTCCACCGTAAACGAGACGGGCACCTTCTTTTACTCCTCTATCCACGAATTCGAGAAGTTTGTCCAGATGAGCTTTGTGATTTTGAGGTCCGTGGGCAGTACCTCGGTTCAATGGATCACCGATGGCAATCTTTTTTGTCTCGGTGACTACTCGTTGAAGGAAGTCTTCGTAAATCCTTTCCTCAACGAAAATTCGACCTGTTGATTGTAAAAAAATTTATTGTTAATATACAATGATTAAGACCGGTTATGAAGGTGTTAGAATTATCAGGATGCATTTTTCTAATTTATGAAAAATTATTTCATAATTTATATTATAAGTAAGCAAATAATTATAGAAATTAATTTTATGTTCTTTTCATTAATGTACAATTTTGTAATAAAATTGACGTAGTTCTATATTTGCACCTGCTGCCCATTAGACTCTACAACTTTACAAACACACTTCATCAATTAGAAGAGTGACATGCTGGGCGGTTGACCAAAATTGGCGATCCAGACTTCTAATGCTCTCTTAGTGAGTAGTAGCGAATTCAGTTATAAAATAATATAAGATGGTTGACAACCTTAAAGTGTTATAAATTTACCGGCAGCGATGCAATTTTCTCCCTTGTTGAAGAAGACGCTGCTCATTGCCAATCTCACAGCCTGCTGCATATCTGCATCCTCGAATATCACCAATGGGCTTTTTCCACCAAGCTCCAAAGATACCTTCTTCAAATTACTCTCTGCAGCAACATTTCATGATCGTTTGACCAATTTCCGTTGATCCCGTGAATCCAAGTTTTCGAATTAAAGGATGTCCCACTATCGCATTTCCCGTTACTGAGCCACTGCCAGGTACGATATTGATAACACCTAGTAGTAAATATGTAAATCAGAATTTGGTTCAATCCTAACAATTACAAGGTATAATAGAAACAAAGTTTACCTGGAGGAATACCAGCTTTTGCAGATAATTCAGCGAATTTCAATGCCGTCAACGGTGAAGTTTGAGCAGGTTTCATGACAACCGTATTACCAGCAGCTAAACATGCTGCCATTTTCCAGGACAACATCATCAGTGGATAATTCCAAGGTGTGACGAGACCGCAAACGCCTATTGGCTCTTTGCGTGTCATCGTAAGATTTCGATTAGGTCGCGCAGTGGGAAATTGGTACGGTGGCGCCTTGAATCTTGTCGCACCAACCAGCAAAGTAACGCCACGTTTCTATAGACATACCTACGTGTGTTTTGAGAGCTAGGGTGTATACCGCACCTGAATCTAAGCTCTCCAGAGTAGCCAGTTCCTCTTTATGTTTCTCCATTAGATCAGCCAACCTTTACAAGATAGTAATTTATACCTCTGGTATATTGTGACTTATTCATAATGTCTACCCGTAAAGTACTCACTTGTACAATAATGCACCTCGTTCCCTGGCACTGATCTTACTCCACTCGCCATCTTCGTAAGCTTTTTTCGCTGCGTTAACTGCTTGGTTAACATCTTCGACCGAAGCGCTTTCCACGTGACATATTACACTTTCATCGTGTGGATTGATGGACGCTATGGGCTTCCCGTGACCATTGATGAATTTACCATCAACGAACAATTGCCGTGGAAAACGTAAATCCATATTATTGGCTCGTAATTCCACCGCGTCGTAAGTTATATTCTGACTGGCGTTGGCACCACGTTTCACGAGAATTGCTGCGGTCGCCAATTCAATGAATACCGGTGCCATAAATACGTCTGTATTTTGCAAATGAATATCAAGACTGTCCTTCAGTTCCTCGACTAATCTCACCACGTCCATACTTCCAGCACCTTTGGGGACACATCCATTTATATTTCTGGGTTATTTTGAACATTTTAACGTAAAACTTACCACAAGCAAAGAAATCGAGTTCGTCGGTAATGTCCATGTTCAAAATTCCCTCCCAAATCTTTCTGATCTTCTCAACATTTGCACGTTCCTCTTCCGTGAAATCGACACTCGTTCCGTTACTCATTGTTTTACCGTATTTATTTGCACTTATCGTTCTCGTTCCGACTTTGAGTACTTCGACGTTCAACCAAACACCATCTTCACCTTGTATCGCCAGACCAGATTCGTGTACGATTCCCGGTCGACCATCCACGTCAACTGAATCACCTTCAGGAGGTGCATTTCCTGCGCAAAAAAGTTCTTTTTTTGTCTTACATCTAGTAACTTTAACATCGACAGATGTAGATCATAAAGTTGTATTCGTATTAATTATTCAATTTTATGTACAACTAATTCCTTCACAAGGAAATTTCATGCATTAATTGCAAAAAGTGCTACGTTAAAATAATTAAAAAAAATATTTCACGGTAGGATGCACAATTTATTTAATGGAATTTTCGACATTGTGCTTCCATTTAGACGAATACGAATAATTTGCTTACCTTCCCACAAACTGCTACCATAGAATTTAGTTTCTTCACCATTAAGAAGTGTCCAAGCACCAGGTGTCGAATCCAATGCTCTGATAAAATTGTGCACATTTTTTGCGGTTTTACCTTGCCAAACGATTTTTTGCAATTCCTTTTTGTTCATCATAGCATCGTAAGTTGCACCTTCTTCAGGTTGAGGTACCATTGGTGCTCGACCTTCCGCAACGAGGTTCACTGCTTCGCCCATGCCTTTGATACCTTCAGGATACATAAAACCATTGTAGACTGAATCCAAAGTATCATTGGGATCGATCGTACAACTGCGTTGAAGAAGAATTGGGCCAGTATCTAAACCATCATCTGCCCAGAATATTGTGAATCCTCCGATTTCGTCGCCTTCGATTAGCGTCCTATTAAATAATATAATGTTCTTGTTCAAAAATAATTTTTTTATTACAATGATAAATCAATTAAAATTTACTATATATTGATAAAAATAAATATTTACGAGAAATTATATTTTCTAAGTATATTAAGAAATGATGATTTGAATATATGAGCAAATGAATGTTTCTTAACAGTTAAATACATTCTCATTTAAACGTTGAGGGTGAAAACATAAAAAATGTATCAGTTTTTAGGAGAAATATTGTTTTGTTTCACCATGCACAAAGGAAAACGTTGTAGTAAAATGACTATGTCATTGGCTAATCAAGGGATATACATTGACTAATCATAAAAATTATTATGTTTTATAGGGAAATTTACTACAAATCTGTCAAATCTTCCCAAAACTTGTAGTAAATTGTTTTAGACAACATAGTCATTTTTATGATTTGTCAACACTTCGCGGTTACACAATGACATAGTTTTTTTTTTTTTTTTTATTTATTCAATTTGAATCTCTGATTTGAGATTATTTTGAAGTACATATGAGAATACAAATAACGTAGATGATTTTTACATAGATTTCGCAAATTTATGTTGTAACATATTCTAGATTAGATTGAGAGTTTACAATTTTCTAAGAACGTACATATGATTTTACATATTTTAGTAGTCGGTTTATACAAAATAACATCAGAACTAGAAGGAAGCGCATAATTATTTTTAATAAGGTTTTTAATAAAAATAGATCTTTCCCTGTCCAGGATGGGACACTGCCATAGAATGTGGTTTAAGTCTTGTATGTCCCATCCGCATTGACATTTCGCGTTCGGCAGAACTTTAATTTTATTTAAAGATGAACCAAGATTGTAGTGGCCTGATCTGCATCTTGTTATGGTTGAAATGATATTTCGTGATAAGTTTTTGTTTTTAAACCATGGTTTTGTAGATATGTCAAAGAAATTTATGAAGTAATTGATTCCTTTATGTTTTCCTTCTTGTAGAATAATATCGTTAGTATTTTTAACCCATTAAGTCCCAAACGCACAAAATTTTAACGTTGACTTTGACCGCGTATCATTTTAAAATACATAAGGGATTTTAAACTCAAGACACATATACTTATGTATTTGAGGTCGCTCTTTCGATTGGTGGTATCGAAAATACCGAAAAATAACGTTTAACCTATTATTTTTCAACAAATATAAAAAAAAATGCACTTTTTTGACTAGGATTTTTTTTTCAAACCTAATTTCAATAATGTTCCGAATGTCTAGGCAACTTCTAATGCAGATAAAAAGTGGTCCCGATACTTGTACTTAAAAAATATGCAGCGAAACATTTCGATATATAGCATTATCCAATTCAAAATGGCGTCCGAACGGCAAATTTTTGTTTCAAATTTCGCAGATTTTTTTCTCGAAAACTATAGATTTTCATAAAAATTTCCTAAGAATAAAAATGTCTTAGATTTAGTCAAAGAATACTCTCAAATTTTTTCAGATTGATCCGGTACGATTTTTGATTTTTCAAAAAGTCAAAAAATCGAAATTTCGAAAAACGTCTTTAAAACATCTAAAAAAATTGAGATCTTTCTTTGACGAATTCTAAAATATAAGTTTTTTCCAAAATTTTTCAAAAGTTTATAGTTTTTGAGATAAAATTCTGTAAAAAATTTTCGTCGTAAACGTCCCTTTGCCTTTATTTATAATATAAAGTTTCCCGATTCTCACCGCGAGGAGGTGGACGATTGAGAGAATCATGTTTTTTTTTATATTTTTTTTGTTTTTTTTTTATTTTTTTTGTTTTTTTTATTATTTTTTTTGTTTTTTTGTTTATTTTTCAATTTTATGCTAAGTATTAGTATGATACTTGTCTAAGCATGGTTGACAGTAATACGAAGAACACGTGTTACAAAATTTTCTTGTTCGTGTCTTGCAGGTTTCAATACTACACTTTCTTTGCAAGAATTTTTTTTCTATTTTATGATTACTTCGTTTTTCGGATTTGCTCAAATAAGTTTTACTCACACTTATAGCAAAATCTTTTGTACTCATTGGAGCTTTCTTATCTTTCGTGCAGATATTATATATGACGGTAGCATTGACGAGAGAAGTTTGTATAATTCTTAAAAAAATTACCCATGTCCATTTTTTAGACCTTATTATAGGTTGTATGTTATTACAACGTTGATCGTGCAAATCAACGCCGCCCATAAATTGATTATAATTTAGAAAAGCTCTGGGAAAATCTAGATCTTTCTTTTGCTTTTCACCTTTTTGGCGACGTTTCACAGCACCTAGTGGTGTTATTCCAGCAGCAGTGGTTAAAAGAGAGACAGGTTTAGAGTCCATTACGGTTATGAAATTCATGCCACTATGTTTATCATGTTGAACGTCATACTTTCCTCGGTCATCTTTTTTGTTAATTGTATTTTTAACAGCAACTCGGTTTTCTCTAACGGTACCCGTAGCGTGTAATCCATATTTGTTCAAATGAACAAGAAGATCGGGGCTCGTAAATAAATTATCGAAATAAATGTGTAATCGATCTCGGTTACGCAGATGTACAGTATTTATGACAACCTGGAGCAAATTTATTACTACGCGACTACCAAGGGCACAATTAGATAATTTCTCATCTTTATTATTAGATTTCCCACAATATATTTCAAAATCGAAGAGGTAGCCACTAGCACTGCAAAGAGCCCAAAATTTTATTCCGAATCTTATTGGTTTTCCCCTTATAAATTGCTTCAAAACCGATCTGCCGAAAAATTTCACCATCATCTCGTCTATCGACAATGCCGTTTCGAAAATTCCAAATCGCATCAAATTTTGTCTAAAAATGTTTACAAATTTTCGTACGCGATAAATTCGATCATTATCATTTTGATCTTGAGGCTCGTGGAATTTAATTTTGGATTTTATATCATAAAATTTGTTACGGCTCATTGCAGACGCCACCTGTTCACTTCTCAAGCATGGATCTAAGGACCAATAATCTTTCTGAGATAGTCTTTTATTATACATAGTAAAAATAATAATACCAATAAATATTTCTAGATCAGTAACTGAGATATCATAATCATTTATTTTAGTGCATTTGACAATGTAAGATTTGAGTTCCAGTGAAAAGTAGTATTCAAATAATTCTGTCGGAGTACTTTTCAATATAGCAGACACATTATTTTTACTAAGGAAAAGCTCATTTGATAAAGTATTATTGTGACTATATTCTCCTTTGATCCACTCATACTTGTGATTATCTTCCAATTTTTTTTGTGAACTGGTGTAACTATCATACACATTATCATAGGATTGAACAGTAACGTTAGAATCGCAATTATCCATTATCTCAGAAGAATCAAATTCAGAATTATCATCATCCTCATAAATATTGGATGCATCTGAATCGGAATGTTCAGAGTCGTCAAAGTCAATAGATGGAATAATGCTTCCGTTTACGAAATGTTCATGCTCATCATACTCGACTGAATTGAAATGTAAGTTATTTGGCCGATGTTGGTCGACAGGTGCTGTATTAGATTTCCTTTTAGACATTATGTTCTCTGTTTTATATAAAACTTATTAGAGATTTTATTCAAATTAAAATGAACAAAAAATTACGCTCAAGTTTATGACAGGAATTTATTTTGATTTGAATAGTGGCAGTACGTTGTGAAATTCTGAAATGTAGCGATTTTTTTTTGGTTCTTGCATAAAGGTAACAATAATACATGTACAACCTACAGCTATGAACTATATTCTAATTCCTTGACAAAGTTCGTAAAATTAATCTCCATTCGATATGTTGAAGTCACTGATATGTAAAGCTTTCATTTCGAATTTTCATTCAAATTTTTTCTCAAAAACTATAAACTTTTGAAAAATTTTGGAAAGAACTTATGTTTTAGAATTCGTCAAAGAAAGATCTCAATTTTTTTCAGATTTTTTAAGGACGTTTTTCGAAATTTCGATTTTTTGACTTTTTGAAAAATCAAAAATCGTACCGGATCAATCTGAAAAAATTTGAGAGTATTCTTTGACTAAATCTAAGACATATTTATTCTTAGGAAATTTTTATGAAAATCTATAGTTTTCGAGAAAAAAATCTGCGAAATTTGAAACAAAAATTTGTCGTTTGGACGCCATTTTGAATTGGATAACGCTATATATCGAAATGTTTCGCTGCATATTTTTTAAGTACAAGTATCGGGACCACTTTTTATTTGCATTAGAAGTTGCCTAGACATTCGGAACATTGTTGAAATTAGGTTTGAAAAAAAAAATCCTAGTCCAAAAAGTGCATTTTTTTTATATTTGTTGAAAAATAATAGGTTAAACGTTATTTTTCGGTATTTTCGATACCACCAATCGAAAGAGCGACCTCAAAAACATAAGTATATGTACCTTCAGTTTAAAATCCCTTATGTATTTTAAAATGATACGCTGTCAAAGTCAACGTTAAAATTTTGTGCGTTTGGGACTTAATGGGTTAATGGACATAGTTTTTTCGGCTTCTTTTAAGTCTGTAAATGGTATTTTTATATTATTTAAGGGGGGTTCTTTTGTACAATTTTTTGCTAAACGATCTGCTTGATCGTTGCCCAGTATACCATTATGAGCAGGTATCCAATAGAACTTTAGTTGATATTTTTTGGAAGTGTTCTTATTAAATTCACAAACATTATCACGTATTTTATATATATAAGGGTTAATTTTGATGTTGAAATTATTTTGATTTTTCAACGCTGTTATCGCACTAAGTGAATCTGAAAATATTATGTAGTTTTGATTAGGACGTTGAAGTGCGTATTCTACTGCATCATTAATTGCGATGCACTCTGCAGTGTAAATTGAGGAATTTAGGTCGATGCTTTTTTGAGAAATTGTATTCATATAGTGGTCGCAAGTTGCAGCCCCGACTGATAAACCATTTAAAGTTTTGCTTCCGTCTGTGTATAAAGCAACAGCTTTTTCTTTAATTAAAAGATCGTTGATTAGAGAATTAATATTATTAATGTTTTTAATCTCTTCACCGAAATGAGTGTTTGCTTCGATATTTTCTAAAAGAGTTGAATATTTATGAGTGAATGGAGAATAATGAGAGTCAGTGCTTATAATGTTTGTTTTTGCGTTCATATTTTCGATACTAGTAATTAATAAGCTTTTTTTTTTACAATTTTTATTTGTTTCTAGGTTGATTTTAAATTTATTTAACGTTTTATTAATAAGTAAGTTTGAGTTTGAAATAATTTTATTTATATAGCATTGACAAAGATATTTAGTTCGTTCTTGTAGTAAAGGTAATTTGGATTCGGCCAATAATATGTTCGTTGGAGTAGAATTTCGGAGTCCAAGAGATAATCTGATTGCAAGGAACTGGATTTTTTCAATAGTTCTGATTTTGTCTTTTTGAGTTGGAAAGAAAATAAAGCAGCCGTAATCGATAATTGAACGGATGAGACTTTTGTATAAAATAAGTAGTGTCTCAGGTGAAGAACCCCATTTTGTACCTCTTGTGAATTTTATTATATTCATAGCGCGAATACATTTTTTCTTTATGATATCGACTTGTGTATTAAAACGAAGTTGGTAATCGAAGGTGATACCTAGAAAGCGAACTGTATTGCTTGATTTTATATTTATATTTTTAATATTTAATTCTGTTTCCCCTGGTTTTATTTTTTTTCTATTAAAGTTTATCAGTACGGTTTTATTAGGTGTAAGTTCGAGACCTAGCGAATAAAGGTTATTTGAGATTGATTCGATAGATTTTTCTAATAATTTTGTGCTAGATTTGACGGATGCTCTGTTGCAGTATACGGCGATATCGTCCGCAAATTGAGAAACCTTTATGTTTTTCGGAAGGTTTTTGCTGATATTCGAGACGTAAATGTTAAATAAAAGAGGGCTTAGCACTCCGCCCTGCGGGACTCCCTTATGAGAAGTTCGTGGTTCATCACCTGTTTCACTTGTATAAATAAAGCGTTTGAATGTTATGAACTTGACAAATTTAATGAGATTTTCTGGACAGCCAATTGTTGACAACAATGACATAGTAATTATTACTATAATGTATAAGAACATTTTCTCGCTTGAGAGTTATAGAGATTGTATTAGTAGTAACACATATATTTGCCGCAAATATATTTTTATTTCTATTAGTGTACTGAATTTCAATAATAAAATAAATATCATTTTGTGTTTATATGATAATAAAAATAATATAATTGACGATAATACTCTTTTAAAATTATTATCGCTCATATGATTAACTGTGATAAGGTATCACCGTTTAATAAATTATGTACCAGGCGAGAAGGAAATTGTACATTATGAAGTACCGAAATGGTATTAATAGCGGTAATAATAGTATAGAATGATCTACTTTTTAAACAGCACTTATATATAAGGTGGTTTGGCATCAAAAAAATTGGATGTGAAATTTTTCTATAGAATATAATTTAAAGTATATGTACAATAAAATAATCATAATATTCTACATAAAATAGTCTGATATTGAAATACCGGTGAATTACCGACCGAGCTAAAAAAGGTAATTATTACATTTATTTCAAAAAATACGCACTTTTATGTAAAACCCGAATACAGAAGTACTAAACCATTAAATAATAAGCAATTCTACAAAGTTCCAGATCAATACAACAAAGACACCTAAAAAAGTTTCTGCACCGAAAAATCACGGAAAATCGTACATTTTCGGTGCAGATTTTTTGGGGAAAATGTACGATTTTTGTATTCAGATTTTGCATGAAATTGCGTATTTTTTAAAATAAATAAATAATTATCTTTTTTGTTCAATCGGTAACCTACCGGGTGATACCCAATAGGAATCTACACTTTTGAACCCAAAAATTATATCAACATAATACTGAATTAAAAATCTGGGAAAACTCACATGGATCGCTTAAAACGTAGGGAAGAGACTGTTCTTTTCATTTTTAAGGAAAAATTAATTTTTGTTAATAACAATTGAGTAAACAATTTTTGATCGGTAATTATTAGTCAAAAAAACGTATAAATTTTTTAAATGTCTTTTAAAATCTGGAAAAATTTGGGTATATAGTTTAAAGTATGCCTGAGAGCATAGTGTTCAGAATTTTTCCAAAAACTTATTTTTTTTTATAATATTTAAACCATGACCATTGTCTGATTCCGATATGTCCTTAAGGGGATGCCACACAGTATAAATTGCCGAATTGATTTTTCAAATTAAATGTTGAGTTTTTCGTTTATCCCGATTATGCAATCATAGGTACATTCTGCACGATTAACAGATTGTGCGTCAACTTGCAGAATCTTATAATTCGATACATTTCCTTATCTAAATGAAAAATTGTAATGTACTAAAATTTGTAACTGTTTACCGACATTGCAGTTTTTACAAACTATTTTTCATTTAATTAAATGAATATGTCGAATTTTAAGATTCTGCGAGTTGACACACAATCTGCAAATTATGTAGAATGTATCTATGCACGCACAATTGGAATAAAAGATAAACTGAAGATTTAATTTGAAAAATCAAATATGTCGGTAATACGGCATCCCCTTAAGACGTAAAATTTAAATAAAATTATATCTATACGCTATACATTAAATATATACTGAAACCTCTTGAAAACCAATAACTTCTCCTTTCTGTTGCTTCAAAATACGTAAAAGTAATAATATTGAATAATATAACATTATGTATAAGAATACCAGCTGATGGCACTTGCACCGCGATGTCTGGGAAGTAACGACGGATGATAACAGATACTCCGATGTCGTGGGTAATTTATAACTTCCATAGGTATAAATTGAGTGCAAAAAGGTAAAACGTTGAGATCGACGTCGATGCTCTTGTAGAGATCGAGGACCTCCGGTAGTGGTACACCTTTGGTTCGCCAGGCTTTGATTTTGAAGACAGGAGTCCCATCGGCATTAGCCGTGATTGCTGTAAAATGTATAAAATCACGTTTTCACATCTCCACAAAATGTACGAAAAATTACGGTTGAAAACTAAAAAAAAATACGATGGAATATTAATTAATCCTTCTTAACAGAAATAATCACACGTTGTAGCAATTTTTACGATATTAATTGTATCTATGAAAGAAACGTGAAATTATAATCTAATTAAATTCTTATCTATACATGCTGACCGATCTAGAAATTCTTTCTATACGCGTATACATATTGCAACTATATCAGTCGCATTAACTTAATGACGTAAATGTACGGCAGTTGCATAAATTCAACTTTATCTGAGACACTTTCCATGGAAAATAGTGATGATGCACTCGTGACGTGAATCACCAAATGTAAAAATATTGTATCCATTAAAACTTTGAAAATTTTCAATTTTATATATACATATCGTTATGCGTATCATAAATGCACTTAAAACAACGAGCCAAAAATCGTTCGCGTGTGCATTGTAAAATAAAATAGTGCAATTAAAATATAATAAAGTTTCGATAACACTAAATATTTATATAATGTAGTGTTTACGATTTCCCCACCTATATAACTAATTACTGGCGAATTACTCGTAATTGTGGCCTGATAATGTATATATCATCGACCTCTGGTGACGATAAGTCAAGAAATGCGGAAGAAAATGTGACGATATTGACTTATCAAGATTATGTAAGCGAAACATTGTTTAATTACGAGATACTGGAGAAATTTTGATGTAAAAATTATTTTCCAATCTTACCCAATGGATCTTCTCGATTATTCTTGTCCGGTATCGTGAACACTCCGGTAATAATATGCCCGTTGCTCTTCAATAATTTGTATACTTCGGCCGCGAAATTACTTTGACCGATAATTGCTATTTTGAGTGGTGCCATTTTTCACTTACTGGAAAACAATCTATTATTTTTCTTTTGTAGACTTATTGATATATATGTACGTTACAGGCGAATAATACAGAATTTTAAAATATATACTAATTTTGTAGCAAATGTTTTAACATGTGCAATGTCATCAGAGTAATGGAAAAGAAAACACATATAAATACATTTGAAATTGCATACATTAACATTTAATGGAATAAAAAAAGTATAGTAATAAAAAAAATTTTTAATTTTATAAGAGTCTCTTTATTGATTACAACTAAATTAATTTAATATTAATAATTAATGGGATATAGATATATTCTAATGTTTGTAGAAAAATTTGATGTAGTCATGCGCATCAAAATTTTATACATTGATTTTTAAACATTTCCATCGACGCCATCAATTTGAATATTGTAAAACTAACGCATACATTTATTTTATCAATTTTTTTTTCATGTTTATATGTATATATATGAAACAGATTATTATTTTTTATATTTTGAGATAGAGTTGTTTAATCAAAGAATACAAAAAAAAATTATGACTAAAGCGAAACCACGTTTACATAAATTTTCTTTCTTTTTTTGTAAAACACTGTGAAATATAATTGTAATTAAAGAATTGAAAATTTTTTTATTTTTTCATATTACGTGTTACATAAACTAAATTTAATTAAGGAAAAGTAAACGTTATAATGTTTATTTATACCCCGTAAATTTTTTTTAATTACAAACGATTGAGATAATATTTTTAAAAATTTGAAAATGCGGATGCGCGATAGCTGCTATTATTATCGAAATGTATATACATCACACAACACCGACAACTTAACAATATTATTATACATTCATTGATCGAGGCTATTTCTTCTAGTAACTCAATAAGAATATATATCATGCTGATACATGCGTAATTATAAACAATCGTTTCGTTTATTTCGTTTTAAAAATATTCGATATTACATGAAAGTTGAAATATATATTGTAATGTATATATATATTCGGACGAATCTGTAAATCATTTCGTATGTGCGTATGTATCGATTTTTATCAATTTGATCATATTTATTAAATCAATTATTGTAATTACGATGGCGCGGTTATTTTTTATTGCGTCAACATTTTCGGTATATTAATAATTCATATTATACCTATATATATATATATGCTTAAAATTATATATATACTTAAAATGTACGTCTACAGTGTTGTTAGATTTTTTTTATCAGCCCTATGTATACAGATAATTTCGTTTATCTCTATACAGGAATTACATCATTTTTGTATAATATTTGTAAATGTGTTTTAACTGGTTAAAAAATAAATAAATGGTAATATTTGCAGTGAAACTAATTAAAAAAATAATAAAATTTTTTGAGTTTACTGTACAGTAACGAGACTGTAACTTTCATTTGAAAGATACATATAGAAAAATGTCATACCTCAGACTGAAATTACACGTTTAACACGAATTGCGCAAGGTGTACACGTCTCGCGTGTATGTACTGCACTCACTTATAAATCTTGGGAAACCCTTTCACAATACTGGCGTGAACATAAGGAGCCATGCACACAGTAATATTCCTTCAAATCGATGTTAAATAATCAAGGGAATGTAATAAATTTTGAATAAACAATTGGTATTTTAACATTGACCGAATATCCCGTGGAAAATTATAGAACAATTGTTAGATTCACCGCGTGAGGTGAATTAAATTTAATTTCGAAAATAAATCTAGTAATATATATAATAATGAGAATAATAATCCCTTACTCAGGTAGAATGTCGACGATAGTACGGGGTAGAAGTTTCAAAGAAAAGCGTAAAAGTCGAACAGACGGCAAGGAAAACACTGTCGAACGTAAGTACGCGTGAAAACCGACCGAAGAGAAAGAGAGAAACCGGCTGACTGAAATTTGATCGTGGGATTCGAAAGGCAGAGATGCGTTTTCCCCGGCGACTTTCCGGAGAACCGGCCTCTCGCGCCGAGTTTACTGCTACCGACACACTCGTTTCGAGTTTATATAACACTTCAATTTCTTGGCTGACGTTTTTCTGTGTGTGTGTGCAGTGTATCAGGGAGGGTGCTACTCGTTGCTTGTAATGTCGTGTCTATGTCGCACATCATGTGAGATTTGCATTGGATAACGTTTTCTTTTTTTTTTGCCTAGAATTTCGCGTGGAAGGGATGTTCTATGTTATAGGAAATGTTTGTTGATGTATACTTAGTATTTATTATTATTATTTCTATTTTATTTTAAGTTGATTTTGCGTTAAGGAAATATTTAATTGTTGTGTTATATGTTTTTCTTAATTTTAAAAAGATATATACACTTACCGATCAAAAGTTTGGGCTTGACTAAAGTCAAAATCGACTATGCTGTGTAAGTTTAATATTTTTGGTCCGAATGACACTACGAAAACTTGTTAGAGATCGTTCGAAAGGTAATTGCAGAGGCTTTCGATTGATCTGTAATTAAAGTCTATTTACGAAAAGAGGATGTCGAAGCTACCGATTTTATCGACATGTAGGAGTGACCGATTCTAATTTTTATCAATAACTATAAATACAAGTTTATGAGTAATTTTGGCACCAGAGCGCCATTCTATACAATAACATAAGTAATTTGTCAAATTCATTGAGTATTTACGAAGAAGAGTGCGAAACTGTAATTCAAAATAATCAGGTTATGTTATTGAATAAAAATTACAGTTTCACACTATTCTTCGTAAATACACAATGAATTACTTGTAGTACATGTAATTACTTGTATAGAATGGGGCTTTGGTCTCGAAATTCCCCAAAACTGGTTTAGTTATTGATAAAATGATCATGTTTTTTATATTTTTTTATAAACAAAAGAATGAGTTTTTGGAAAAATTTTGAATGTCAGGCCGACAAGCATGTTTTTCAACAATATATCTAAATTTTTCAAGATTTTGAAATCGATAATGTGATTACGACGTTTGGGTTGAAAGTATATATGTCTTTTTCACTAATAATTATAAATTCAAATTTGTTTATTCTATTTTATAATTTATTTATAAAAATTAAAAAAATTATTTTCTTCTTAAAACATCGATCCTTTAGGCACTCCTTCATGTTTTGATCTATCCTCGTATGAATTGTAACAGACTTTTAATTCGATATTACAGATATAATTTCCGATATTCAGCTAATAAACAGAAAGTTAAAACCAAAAAATTAAATGTAAGATTTACTTTAAAGCTGTTGGCACCTGAGAAGAACATGTCAAAATTTCGCACGAAGAAAATCGTAGGGTATTTAATGAGATTTCGATTGGTTTTCTTTAAATTTGAACTATAATCATTTTTAAAGAAGCTCTATTATATATTATAGCTCTATTTTAGTGAACCTAAACTTTTGATCAGTATAGAATGTAATTAATATATTAATTTTTACTTTAACTGTGAATTCGAGTTATATTCACGACTATAATATATATAGATATTACATATATACATGTGCGAAGTAGCACAAGTAGTATATCAATCAATAATAGAAACAATAACATAAAGAGGCATTGTTATTGTTCCTATATTCTTATCGAGATTATCATTCAGTTACAATTAATAATCACGTTATCCCAACCATTTGTTTTAACATTGTTAATTATATAAAAGGAAATTCTCAATATTATCATTAACAGACGAGTGTCTGTGTATCGTCTTCGAAACATACTTTGTATATATATACATTATCAATTTCTAAGAAATAAAACTGACTTTTGCTTTTTCAATGAGTAATTATTTAAATTATACATATAATAATTAAGTAAAATTAAGATTTTCATCGTAAAAAGTTTCAATTCGTATTTTCTTAAGAACAGTTGGTAAAGCAGTTTTTTTACGTATTATAGACAAAATATACAATTCTGCGATGTTTCCCGTTAACACGATGAGTACATATACGTAATAAGTGTGGGTATGTATACGATCGAATCTATTCTCTCTATACATTGGCGACACGCGCGGGGATTCACTGGCTCGTGCCGCGCACGAGGCGCGTGTACGGAGCCACCGATTTGGTTCAGTGCATTTTTATCTTTCTCGCTAACATAAGGAGAGGAAAGCGATACCCATACGGAATTTTGGAATTTTATCAAAGTAACGTTTTGACCTTTTTTTAATTTATAAATTTTTTTTTCGTTTAACATATACGTGTATATTTGTTATATAGATATAAAAGTTTGATATGTATGACATACGTTGAGAGAAATTTCGCGTTAAAAATTACAATATAGGTTATATATTACAAATTTACGAAAGTTATAGTAAATTTAACAAGAATTGTAATACATTTTACTATAAACTTTAGTCATATTTTTACTGAAAATTATATAGTTATCATCGTACTGTTTGTCAGTCTGTGATATATTTATACTACAGAAATTATTGTAATTATTTATTTATACACACTTTTTCTCTGAGTACGTACGTTACCTTGTATTTTTTGACAATACATCGTACATGTTAAAGTTTCTTTATTTTTTTAAATTTAATTTTCTTGACGCGTGTTTAAAAATTTTCGGATGAATTTTTTTATTCGGGTGTTTTTTACAATTTAATATTTTTTTAAACCCTCACGAAATTTTACCATCGAAATGTATACAAGGTCGTATAAACTGTTGGGATCTCGCGACATCCCGTTTGTAAAGCGTCTACGCATCTGATGCAATTGAAAAACCGTACGAGTGATGCGTGTTAAGCCAAAGCGTTATCACGGGGTCGAGGTGTCAAGATTGATAAAAAAAACGTTGCAGGCGCGCGCCTCGTGATATACTTATATCCTCGATTTGTAACTCTTCCGGCATCGTCTCCGAAGCTCACGACGATATTTGCGTAATCGGTGATTAACCGATCTCGTGTATATAAATACGTAATATTTTACGTCTTCTTTCTTTCACGAATCGTGATAATCAACATTTTTACGCGTGTCTTTATTTTGACAGATTTTTTTGTATACACACACATACACACAATGCTGCCGTTCGTCCCCAGATTGTTGTTACTCTTCGCGATTGCCGTACCCGTAAGTCGTTTTAATACTGTGAGTCGATAATTGTTTTTGATTTTTTATAATATTGAAATAGTGTTATTTACTTATATAGGTGATCAGAGCGTCTTGCTCGAGTTATATCGGTGCGGTGGTCGAGTATCGGCCAGTTACGGAAGGTAAAGATGGTCGGATCGTTGCGGAAATCAATGCTGCTCGTGTCAATACTATTGTTAAGAAGGCTGCACAATATGTAAGTATTTATACAATCGATTCGATAATAATAAATCTTGTTGTGTAATAATAATAATTGTTTGTTTTTTTAAGGATGTAGATATCGTTGTATTCCCTGAAATAGGAATAACTAGCCTTCCGATAAATCGAACTTGGAGTACTGAGAGAATTAGGGAGCATTACCGATATTTCGCTTCGTCTATACCGGATCCAAAAAGAAATGTTGTACTTTGCGATCAGGGGGATGAATATTCAAAGGTATGTATCCTCACAGAATTTAAAGGGACAAACCTGCGTTAAAATTGAAAAAAGCTGTTCAATATTAACGATTAATCATTTTTTTCATAACAATTGAAAACATTTTTTAATTTTATAAACAAATCGCATTACTATTATTTGTGATACTACTGGAAATAGGGCCATATATCCCTTTTCTATACGATATAGGTACAATATACAATGACAAGTATATGTAAAAAAATCTATTAAAATGTGACATAAATACTTTAAAATACTATCAATGTTATTTGATATATGTATCTTCAGGTTATTAGGATAACATCTACATTTTAACATCTTTAAATAGATTCGTATATAATAGTTATTTATGCACCAAGGGAGTAAAATTGGTCTTTATTCCCGCGGGCGAAGTTTGATACGAAAATAGTGCAAGGGAATAATTATCAATTACTCCCGAGGTGCATACAAGACTTTTCACCCTGACCACAAAATAGAAATTTTTTTCGACAAGAAATTAATTTACATGGAGTAAAATAAATTTAGCGGGCAATAAAGTGTTTTACGTTTTCAGACCGAAAATATAATTATATATATTAGAATATACAAAAATTTAAATTTAATTTAGAAATTTAATTCAGTTAGAAAAGGGTATGTACTTACCATATATTAGTTATGAGAACATCATACAAATTTCAGCCATAATAAATTCGATAAATAATTGACAATAACATTATTACATACAAACAATACACATATTTTAAGTATAGTGTCGTTTAGATGATTTTTAACTCTTAGAACACATAATTTTTGTACGTTAATATTTATCAATTTTTAAGATCTCAAACATTTTAAGATAGTGAAAATCTATATTGTATTCCCGTGAATAACGATTATTCCTAAGAAAATGTGCAATAAACATTACCATAATTTCTAGTAACTTAATCGCAGACTGTTTAAATAAAAAAAATCACTAGAAATTATAATATAATTTATTATAAAATTTTATAGTTTTTACTAGAATTTATTTGATATATCTATCATAAGGTATAGTCATATTTTTTTAAATTGTCAGTCTGTGATTTCATTTCTAAAGACAATGACAATTTATAATACAATAATTTTGCCCATATCTGCACTTAATACACACAAAAAAATATATTAAAATCAAATAAATATTTCTGATAAATAAAATTTTATATCTCTAAATACGTTTTATTTGTTCAAAATAAAGTTTATTTGATTCAAATAAATATTTATTTATTTTAAATTGTTTATTTTCTCAAATATAATGGAAGAAATATTTTTTTTAATTGAATAAATTTTTTTCTGTGTACAATATGTGTTTGAATATACCGTTCACTCAAATTTGTTCGTTTAGCGAATCATAACTTTTTGGTTTGCAGTCCCTTAGAAGCATCTCGTGTACCGCCAAAAATAATAAAATATACGTCGTAGTCAATCACCACGAGAAAGTCGAAGAAGAAAACAATTTGATCCTCTACAATACGAACGTAGTATTCGATCGTAGAGGCCGTTTGATCGCCCGGTACCGAAAGTACAATTTGTTCAGTGAGCCTGGTATCAACATCACTTCTGAACCAGAAATATCAATCTTTAATACAGATTTTGGTGTAACGTTCGGACAAATTATTTGTAACGACATATTATATGGCCGTCCAGCTTTAGAATTGATTGATAATGTGTCAAATCTTGTTTATTCGGCGGAATGGTTCTCCGAATTACCATTCCTTACGTCCGTTCAGACACATTCCGGCTGGGCCTATGCCAACAACGTGAATCTATTGAGTGCCGGGTTCAACGAGCCTGCTATTACTAATGGAGGTTTGTTTTTTTTTTTCATCTTCGTTGGCATTGCTAATAATCGTCGGTTTAGTGCAAAAAGTTGCCAATTTAGAAATAATTTAAAGAAGGTACCGATTCAAATTTTTTTGTTTAAGAAGGTGTCACAGATGTCATAGTCTTTTTCCACTGTTACGAATTGTGGAAACATTTCAATGTCTTTAATTATTGACTATTATTTTTTGGTATCCGTATTTAAAGGAATTCTCGATCGTTTCCTGTAAAGAATTTTCAGTTGGCACGTCTTAAAATTATTTGGCAATTATTTCTGAATTTGCACCTAAACAAAAATTTTAACTGGCATGTTCTTAAAATTATTTCTGAATCGGCACCCTTGTGCACTAACCTGACGTAATGATATATAGACTTGTATGTATAGATGTTTCGATCAATTTTAATTACAATAACATACTCGATAAAGAAGGAAAAAGGAATCTAATGAAATGAATTTTTAATTACATGCGCAGGTAGCGGTATTTATTTAGGAAGACGAGGAGTTGTTAAAGCAACTATACCAAACGATTCTGCTAATGTCCTCGTTATCTCGGAGATACCGAAACTAGTCAATGGATCATGTCAGCCTATCGGAAAATTACGAAATCCCATTGTTTACACATTTTCTCAGGACGAAATTCCCACGAGCTGGGATACCACAGAAAAATTTATTTACAAGGATGATTTTAGTCTTTACACCACTGAAATCGTCGATCTTAATCGATCGATCTACAACAAGACGATATGCAATCGTGGACTCTGCTGTCAATTTGATCTCGATATCACCTTCGATAAGAATATCGCTAAAGTGGATAATGCTCGTTATTACAGGTTAATTAATCTAATTTAAGAGTTTAAATAACTCTTTATTTCGAAAGTTTTCAAAATCATTCAGACATTTTACTAAGATATTTAATTGATTTTTTGCGTTTGAGAAATAAATGTGCTCTTACAAATATCGATTAAATATTACAATATTTATCGTGATTAATTATGCACAAGCTTGTTTATTTTCTTTACTTTTCATTAATTTTATTATAAGTTTATTAATTATGATTAATTATGAATATTATCTATAATAAACTTAATGAATTTCTGTTTGTTGGAGAGTAAATTTTCTTAGTAGCTTTTTTATATACTTCAGGAGATGCGATAGCCACATTACAGGGATCTACTTTTAAAGACTCTAAAATTTTCTACAATTATCGAACTAAAAATCTGGAAAAAATCATATGTGACATTTAAGTAATATAGAAGTAACTAACACAGATTTGTTTAAAATATTTAATATTAAATTAATTAAAAATTAACCTTTAGAGGACAGGATATACTATACGGGCCATACCCATGATCGACCCTTTACATGTGTTAGTTTTGAGATGTGAGACATCACAAAAACTCGATTTCTATAGAAAAGTGAGAGAAAACAGTAAACCCAAATCCCCGTTCTCTAAAGGTTAAAAGTGATCCGATGTTTTTAGACATTAATTTTATTGAAAAAAGAAGCTTTTTTGAACCAGAAAATTCCCGTCCTCTAAAGGTTAATAACCACTTTTCGTCGGTAATGATTAGATGAAAGATTGATCCATGCGACTGCACGAAAATCTTGATCGTTATACGTTAGATTTTTTTTTAAAAAGTCAACCCGATTGTTAATTAAAAAATAAATAATAATTTCAATTTTATCATAATTTTTTCATAGACAAATACAAATATAAATGCACCTATATATACATATATGGGCTATTTCACATCAAGTGGTACGATGAAAATTTTAAATCGCTCCAAAATTTGAGAACAGGCTGGAAATATCTTCAAGAAGATAGAAAAAAAAATTTAAGCGTTAAAAATAATTTGCCTGAGAGTTATTCCACCATGAAAAATGGAAATTTTTCAATTTTTTAGAAATATTTCTATTTTCAAAGCCATTTATCTCAAAATCTATTAATTTTTTTGAAAAAACATTACAAACAACTTGTGTTCAAAATAATCTTTAGAACTTATCTACCTTGGTTACAATTCTTAATTTTAAAATCTCGAAGAGATAGGGCACTCGAAAATATTGAATATCAAAAAAAGGCGACCACGCCACAATCGATTTTGATCTAACACCGCTCAAAATATCACATTTTTGAGAGCTTTCGAATGGCGGCGGTTAGATTATTGGCCAAGACCGCTGTTGTAGGTTATGCCCTAAAATACATGAAAATTAGTGATTTTATGATGTTTATGAGGCATAATTTATAACAGCGGTCTTGGCCAATAATCTAACCGCCGCCATTCGAAAGCTCTCAAAAAATGTGATCTTTTGAGCGGTGTTAGATCAAAATCGATTATGGCGTGGTCGCCTTTTTTTGATATTCAATATTTCCGGGCGTTCTATCTCTTCGAGATTTTAAAATTAAGAATTGTAACCCAGGTAGATAAGTTCTAAAGATTATTTTGAACAAAAGTTGTTTGTAACGTTTTTTCAAAAAAATTAATCGATTTTGAGATAAATGGCTTTGAAAATAGAAATTTTTCTAAAAAATTGAAAAATTTCCATTTTTCATGGTGGAATAACTTTTAGGCAAATTATTTTTAACACCTAAAATTTTTTTTCTATTTTCTTGAAGATATTTCCAGCCTGTTCTCAAATTTTGGAGCGATTTAAAATTTTCATCGTACCACTTGACGTGAAATAGACCATATATAAATATATTTTTATAATTACAGGTATCGTTTAGGTGTCTTCAACGGTGTGAGACTTTTCGCCGGGTACTTAACAGTCGGAATCGAAGTTTGCGGACTGTTCTTTTGTCGCAACGATACATTGGCAAGCTGCGGTGAAAGATACTCAGTGAATACTAAAATAGTGCATCCGACAAAATTCCAATCGATCGTCATTAAAAGATCGTCCAACGATGATCCACAAATATTTCATTGGCCAGCGACGTTGACCGATAATTTACTACCGATCGAAGCTTCGAAAATCAATGAAAACGTTGTCAAAAACTGGTGCGTCGAAAAGCATAACTTTGTCGTTGACGAGTAACGAAGAGAAACTCTTGACTTTTGCAATTTACGGAAGGAATCTAGCGAAAGATGGTACTGAATTGACGAAATTGTGATCTACGATTGAAAATACGAATAAAATTGTAAATGAACTAGTCACGTACGTTGATATACTTATATGATTCGTCTATGAATAAGTGGATGTGAATGCAAACCATGAAAAAAAAAATCACGCATGAATAATGTTTCTCCATATATAATTTAAAGATAAGAAAACGAGTGGTATTATCGTTATAACCAATTATGGAGGAATAATAAAATAAAGATATGTAAAAGTGACATTGTAAATTTTATTTCATTATAATGAAAAAAAATGAATTTTCAGAACGCATCGCCTTATGTTTCTGTACGCATCGCTTCTAAGTCACATACCTAATTAAACTTCAAATCCGGTTTAGAAGCGCATAATACACTATATATATATATCTATATACGCTCGACTTATTTTACAAATAAACTCAAATTCGTTGAAACTGGAAAAACCAGATTTTTAAAGCTAAACGCGTACACGCGCATACGTTCGAATCCTATATATCTTTCAAAATTATCGAGACACTTGCACTTACGAAAATAAAATATATTTAAAAGACAAATTATACCCGTAACTGTAACGCGTTACATTTCAAATTCACCTGCACAACAGCCTTGAAGCAGTACTTATATACATTTTGCGGAATATTTGTTTTATGTCGCGTAGATAAAAATTCATATAGCTATATACATTTGGAGGTCGTGTATTACTTTTTGATCAAACTCTATGTGTATTTACACTTACACAGCTCCTTTGTTTAGTTTTGCCTAGCAATCTCTATATATATATGTATATACGAATGTATATCGGTAAAAAAGTGAAATAAAAAGGTTCGTTTTAGATTTTAATTAATTATTACCCATTTTATTTTATTACCTTTGACGTAATAGATATAAATTGAGACATTTGTGGAAAGGTCGCATTTAAGTGACAGACACACTGTGCACAAGGCATAAAATACAAAGAAACATTCGTATAGATTTCTTTTTTTCAGTTCATAGATGCGGTTGCGTATATATATACCGTGAGCAAATAAAGTCTACGTAATTCGTTCGCTCATTGTTATCGAGACTTTCAGAATAATGGTTGAAGTTGAGATTACGTCCTTGTATCAGTTTGAAATAATGCTCGATGTAAATATATATATATATAAAATGTATTCAAATTTTAAAATACACTACGAAAATAACTTGAATTTTCTTCTTTTTTTGTTTTAACTTAGTTTTTTCGATCGATTTCGGTAATTAAGACGCATGGTTCGCCCGTTTCGTCTCGTAAAAGAGAAAACAGTAATCAATTGTAAAAATATTGATAAATTATACTTTGTTGAAATATCACATTAAATTTATTTGTTTATTCGTAACGTATCACCTCCACTTGTAATGACACACTCGATCGTTAAATAAAATACAAAATTTCAAATTTAATGTACTTTTTTTCTAAAAATTATTTTTAAAATTTATTGTAGACCGCATTTTAGTACAATTTTCTAAATTTCATGCTATTTTACATGTTTGTTGCTTATAAAATAAAAAATATATAATAATTTAGTAATAAATAATAAAATTTTTTAATTTAATTTTGTAAAGTTTAAGCTGTTTTTTTCTTAAAATGTTTAATAATTCTGAATTGAAAAAGCTCATGAACGTAGAAGTGTCGGGGATAGTGAAAATTCGGTTGCTATCGCGGATTAGTGAATATTCCCTAATTACATATACTGATTATTCTCTAAATAGTAAATATATTCACTATATATAAGATCAGTAATCGTTTACTAATCAGTAATGGTGACTAACTTTTTCACTACATACACAGAAGTAAAGTGTAATGAAATTTCATTACTTTTTTTTATATATTTTTATTTTGGTTATAAACAAAATATTTTAATATGAATTTGTTATTAATGCCTATATTATAAAATATTCCTATTTGATAAATTTAAATTGTTGAACTTTAGAAAATTCTGTGAAGTAAATGAAATTATCTATTTTTATACTAAACATAATTTTTATTCGATAATTATCTAATTTGTTAATCAAAAAGCATATTATTTATAACTGAAAATCGTTAAAACTCGGGTAAAAAGTCAAAATTAGCTGATACACAGTGAAAAATTTTAAATTAAAAATGATACAATGTAATAGTGTCTAGTAACTAAATCACGGACTGATGTAAATTACTATAGTTTCCAGTAAAAATATGACTATGGTTTATAGTAAAATTTACTATAATTCTTGTGATTTTGTATTATAAAAATAGTCATTTTTCTCAGTACGTCAATCACTGTGATTTTTTTACCATAAACCATCGTAATTTTGACAAATGATTTTGTAATTATCAATACAAAATTTCTCTAGTCGGTATATAATTATTGAATACCTATACACTTATAATTTACATTTATAAAGAGTAAGTTCTATATATGTATGTATCGATAGCTGTATATACACTCTAAAAATAAATTATTGAATAGTCATTGAGTAATTAATAAAGAATCACTGATTGAAAAAGTATAAGTTTTCTAATATTCAGTGTGAATATTCGCTAATTCACTAAAAACCCTTAATTAATTAATTATTTAGTGAAAAATAGACTCATCATTAAGTAAAAAAAAAAAAATATTAGTGAAATATTTTCAACTAAGGAAATAAGTGGAATTATCACTAGTTTATTTTTAGAGAATATACTTATACACGGAAGAACCGATCTACCGGTCGCTGTACATAGAGAGCCATGTCTGGTCATTCCCCTCTCTCTCTCTCTCTCTCTATAGGCATCGCATCCCTTTAAGATCGTATATACAAGATCGCGAGAGGCACGCGATGATAACCGTGCAACGGTGTATCCTCCTATATATCCCCCCACTTGGATATTGTACGCACACCGAGGTGTCTCACTCGGTAACCTAAGCGGGCTTTATCACCGAACAGACGTCGACAAACTTGTCGCGAGTAAACAATTACTAAACTTGTACACCTTCCGTTCTCCATCTCGTCGTCTCTTATTTTATTTTTATATCTTTTTTTTCTTAATATATAAGTACAAGGTTTCGGTATTACGAGTTCAGTGGTTTATATATATATAGGTAAGATTTTCGAATATTGACGCGGTGATCGTAATCGGTAATTTATGAAGTGTGCAGTGTCGATCTTCGATGGATTGTGCGTCGTGCGATTCCGTTTACACTATTACTTTGTGATTAACCGTTACTTCTAATAATTTATACCTATTTTACGTATATGAAAATGCGCGTGTAAATTTTCGATACGATTACTTTTTTTGTGTTTAACTTACGTTTAGCGGTAAGTACTTAACATTTTAAATACGAACGATGCACGCAATTAATATGCATGGATATATATATATATAGATTTCTATCGTTTATCGTCGAGTATAGTAATTAAAATATTTATTATTACGGTAAAAAGAAAAACACATTTTGTCGACGTGTTACACTTACGCGTATAACGCAAAATGCATTGATCGTTCAACTGCACTTGTCGATCTCGGATTACAAAAACGATAAATAAAATATTAATTTTCGACTGCGATACTTTGTGCGTACGTATATCGTCGGTATATATAGATATATGTATATATTATTCAGTGATCATATCAATTGTCTGTATAATTTAATTGAAGAATTTCGATGTGTTTATTCAATTGAGTTCGTGCGTCGTGACTCGATCGCGACCGTCTACGGAAAGAACGACCCAATGAATAAACCCACGAAAATCATATCTACATATACATCATTCACTTAGGCATTAAACAATTTACATGGTGTGCGTGTGCGTGTGTACTCCGTTGTGTAGATATATCGAGATAGTTTATAGGTATTTAAGTTTTTTCTTTTTTTTCAGGTACTTATATTTATATATAAATATATATAAGTATATGCAATTGAAAAATGATACCTAATCATATTCTGAAAGTTGGTGTTATTTTGTCACTTTCGAAACCATCAATTCACGTAAGTTGTATGTGATTATAATTGATATATAGGTTAAATTTACATTATCATTCATATATATATATATATATATATACTGTTGTCAAAATTCGAATTATATACCAATATACCGTGTCGTACTCAATTTCTGATTGTACGTAAAACTAATAATATAATATACTACCAAATATTATATATGAATTTTGAACTTTGATTTGTTAAGCTTATTTTGAGTTCTATATCCAAATGGTTTTATGGTAATAATTTATTTATTCTTATTGCAAAAAAATTACTATAAATGTTATTGAGGGGAGGAGTGACGGAACCTTGACAAATTTTACTATATTCTATAGCAAAATTTACTTATATAAATTTTATTTTTTTATGTGTTAATAGTTAATTTGAAGTTTGACACAGTCATTTTTATTATAATAATTTTCTTTGCACATATATCTATGTATTTAAAAATACGTTAAAATAATTATCAATACCATGGTTACTAATCAGGAATTGGGTATATAACTCGGTGTTTATATACGCAGTATATACTTTATCCTTAATACACTTTGGCTTAAAAACTAATTATTCGAATATTGTTACATGTGTACGTGTATAGTACATGTACACTCATAATTGTATATTAATTATCGAAATTCTTCTTATAGACGCGTGATTTGAAAAATATTAAAATTTCGAAAATTTTCCTGGTAAATATACTAATGAGTTTCAATGTAGTTAATTCGTGATTCAAAAAAAAAAGATGATTTTAAAAAATATGAGTAATGTCGTGTGTACGTGAAAATAGTAATACCTAATAAATTTTTGGATTTATTTTGTTTACAGGCATCAAACTGCGAATTCGCGAAATTACGTAGGTGCGGTAGTGGAATATCATCCAGTGACCGAAGGAGACGATGGTTTGATGATAGCCGAAGCGAACGCCAACAATTACCGAACAATTATAAAAACTGCATCTGCTTACGTGAGTAACCGAATGCAAATATTATTTTTCGCTCATTATACATACGTTCAACGCGCAATTTAAAAACATAACATTGCTCAAATTTAATGTGTGATAAATAAATAAATATATATTTATAAGAAAGTGTATATATATATATATATATATTATAAAATATACATAGCATAGAAATTAGTTGAAAAATTTAATTAATGTATAAAATTGATCGTATTTACAGAAAACCGACATTATAATATTCCCGGAGTTCGGTTTGACGAGCCTTCCGAGAGATGGTAACCGAGAAATCGAGTTGAACGCTACGGAATATCGCGACTACTATCGCGATACCGCGTCCTACGTACCAAATCCAAACGAGACGGTGATACTTTGCGACAGTGACTCGAAATACGCAAAGGTAAAAAAAATTATTTTATTTTTATCTAAATTAGTGGGAAAATATTGTTAAAGACACTCGGTGCACTTTTCTGCGTAAATTGATTTATGTACGTACAATAAAATCGAGTTAATTACGTTAATTCTTGCGCAATTTCTCACGTGGCTCAAGAGCTCGAGCAGCACCTTCTTTTTTTACCACGAGTTTTTGTTACCTGATCGCGCAGATATTGCACAATGATAACGTGATGTTGAATGAAGAGATAGAAAAGAAACGTTCACTCGTATTATGGACGTAAACTTTGTATTTTTAATTAAAGAGATATTATTAATTAATTTATTTTGTATAATTGCGTATACAGTCGTTATCGAGTACAGAGGTTGAGATAAAACGGAAATCATGAGTGGCATTTATCGACCATGCAGTTTGCTTATCTGAGGAAATAAAAGGTCTTTTCGATTTTCTTTTTAAATATTTAATTAGATACTAAATTAAAGTTCGAACTTTATAATGTGTTAAATTGTATATTTTGATTCCTTGTAGACGATGCTTTAGAATAGTCAAAATTTTCAATCCACTAAAAACTTGTTATAAGTATGTTTTAACTTCTCAGGAGTCGAAGTCATGTGTTTTTTAAAAATAGCGGTGTAGTATGCTTTTTATTTTCCGAATTCCGGAAAAAATCTTGGTTATTTTTCCTCCAAATAGTTTTTGTTTTAAAAACAAATTTGGATTTTTTTAAAATTAATTTTTCAAAAATTTTGATATTATTATTAGGCACGACCGCTACACGGGAGAGCCTTATATTTTCATCATCGCAAAATGTGTGATGCATCAAATATACTAGATAATGGGTTGTAAGAGAAATTTATGTGTATTAGAATTCATTTAAGGCCCTCCCTAAAATGTATGTATGGATGTATGGATGTATGTAATCATGTATCAAAGATAACTCAGTCAATTTTTTACCGATTTAGCAGAGATTTACTAGGTAACTTCGTCATAATATAATTGTCCTATTTTCAGATATATAGCAGTGAAACACTTTAAGTTATGGCATTATTTTCAATTCCTTAGAAACGGTTTTGTAGCATTATCTTGAAATGTATTAATCCTACATAAAAACTTTATACGGACGAAATGTTCGTCTCAAAATAACAAACCTTTTTCCTATTGTACACTTAACGCTCAAAACAATATTTTCGAAGATAAACATAAAAAAACGGTCAAAATAATGAAAAAAGTACAATAAAACAAGTTTTTTCGCAATGAAACGAAATGTATTGTTTTTACTGAAAAACTTTTAATGAACGAAATGTTCGTATTAAAATAACAAACCTTTTATCTATTATATACTTAACGCTCAAAACAATATTTTCGAAGATAAACATAGAAAATCGGTTAAAGTAATAAAAAAAAATACGAAAAAACGTTAAAAAGTTGACTTCTATTGTATAATTATTGTTGATGTAGTATATATCATTTTCTTTTATCAGTATTTGTTGTATGTAAGTCTTTAATATCTTTCTCCGGTTTATCATTTTCGTCATCAGACAAATTGCTACCATCTTGTAAATCTGGTCCAACTATTTCAGAAATATAGTCAAGTGACGGTTTAACTGCAAACTTTTCATTCTTTCTTGAAGTGTCAAATTTTGTACACTATTCTAAAATTAATTATATTTATGTAAAAAATGAAAATAAAATATTGAAATTATTATTATTATTACTAAAAATGATTCCTATCTAACATTTTTGTTTTGAAGGCGTACTTTTTTGAAATTCAGGTACCCAACTAGTATGACTTCATCATTAAAATGCACTACACTTTCATACTCATCTTTAAAATAAATGAATTATTTTACAATTATTTTACAAAAAGTAAAAAATTATTTTCTTTTATGCTATAATAAAAACTTACATTACAATACTTTTGATGTACAAAGGACATTTTAAACAAATGCTTTATACTCTCCTCCTTCTCCAAAAATGTTTAAGCCATACTTTTCTTTCTAAAAAATAATATATGTATGTATAAAATAATATACCTGTTAATAGACAATTACATTGTAATCTATCTTAAGATTTTTTAATAATATAATTCAATATAACAATTTCAAAGTATAAATTTTATTTGTACCGTAAAATACAATTTTTATCTAAAAATTCTGAATATATATCTTATGTAGATAAATGCACTTACCACTTTTATAATTTTTCACTGTTTCCACTTGAAAATCTTTATAAAATTGTGGTCTGAATTTTTGTTCTAAAATATAAATCTTATCTAATAAATAAATTAACTAGATAATAAATAAAAATTATTTACCGTCCAACAATATTTATTATTCTATTATTTTCAAACACTGCCAACATTGGACAAATACTGGACAAGAGCTTCTGCTATTTTATAATGCTCACTTAACTTTATATTAGAATAACTCATATCCTACAGTAAAACTTCATGAAAATCATATAAAAACTATGTGTATACGTAATATATATATATATATACATAACGTATATACATAATTTTATATACACAATAAAATAAATAAACTAACTATTCGTTATATTTATTGAATCCAAATTTTAATTTCAAACTTCTTTTATTTTTTTACAAAAATATTTATTTATAACAATTCTCTTTTTTTATTTATTTTTTAATACAAAAAATCGAAAAAAAATAATAATTATTATAAAAAATTTTATTTATTAAAAAAAACTAATATTTTTATAACAAAATTTGATATAAAAAATATTAAATAGTAAAAAATATTTACCACATACAAAAATAAAATTTTGAAAGAATCTAAACGTCAAACACTGTAAAGCATGTTTCCAATATGTCGAAATTTTTCTAAAATGTTAAATTAAAATTTAATTAAAATTTTTAAATAAAATTAAACAAAAAACTTTGTTCTTAAACTTGAAAAATTTGAACGTTAAATAAACATAACGAATTTATTGTGTCCGCGAATTCTAAAAATATATTGATTTTATATTACTTAAATATATTTGTCTTTTCAAATATTATAATTACTTTTTTCTTAATTTTTCATAATTTATTTAATTAATAAAAAAAAGAAATCATTAACGTTTACATGTTATTAATAACATTGTAATTTAGTATAGAAGTTAATAATTCACTCTTCATGTATATATTTCAATTTACTTTGTTCACTAAGTTTTTCACTTGACAAATTCATCAATTTAAAGATAAAGTACATATAGGTACCATACACTCCTCTAAATATACTACCAAAAGAGGCACCCGATAACATATCTTTGGGACCTAAATTAAATTTATATAATGCTCCAACAACCATTCCATCAGCTGTATAATAAAAAAACAAAGCTTCATACAAATGAATGCCTTCAAAAATTAATAAATTTAAACAATATACATGAATGTTGCTCTATATCGAATAAATAAATTAATTATATTGTTTCATATAAACAAATTTAAATTGTACAATATTTATCACACATGCTTACCTTTACTGTCCAAAATATACGTCCCATTAATATTGTTTTACCAAATATTCTTTAGAAGGAACATTAATGTAAAAAAAATAAACTATATGGTTTTATATAGACATATGTAAATTATGTATATATGTATTTTTTTTAAATCACGTTACCTCTTCTTTCAAAACTGTGTTTCCTATTACTTCTTTCTTGCCAAATATTTTTTTTTTAAATTTTTAAGATATTTGAGGAACAACACTTTTCTCTTCAATACATTGATATTCAGAATATTAGAATAATATCTAAAATTTTACATCTATAAATACATTTTAAATTTATTATTAGAACATATATGTATGTGCAAAATAATAATTCTGCATACTATAATTACAATTCTAATTTTTATTATTATTATTATTTTATATAACAACAAAAACCACCAACGGTGCGAGCGCGAAGCGCGAGCTATATTCGGTCTATAAGTTTCTGTTCTCAGGCGCAGCCTGCGCGGCAGCGCTCAGGAGGGCTCGGCCCTCCTAGTTTTCTTTTGTAAATGTACCAAATGTACTGTATAGAGAATAAAAAATATATCTGCTCGATGTTGGATTGACTAGTTATCTCTATTAGTTTTTTGTTATTTAAAAAATGATTTTTTTTAAAATATTTTATATTTTGGAATTTAATCAGTCAAATGTGCTGCAAAAATTTATTATGAAAGAACCATCTAATGGCCATAAACTGTAAAAGTTTCAAGTAATTATATCGACTAATTTTGTTTTAAAAATTAAAATGTGGAATAATTGGGGTTTTTATGTTGAACGTTTTCGGGATTGAGAAGCATTTAATCCACTTGAAATTTTGGCAAAAAATAGTCTTTTTGGTAGTTTCGATTCCTATTGTTTTTCAGCTCAAATTATCTATAATTACTTAAGTTATTAAGCATTATATATTTTTGTACAAAATGTTTGCTCATGTCTTTAAAGATAATTGACCAAATATGTTGAAAAATAATCATGGAAATAGAACATAATAATAGCATTACGCTATGAAAATTTCAAAATCTTGTGAGAAAAAAATTGTAATCTAAAATGTAATTTATATTAAAATTTTGTTCACTCATAAAGTAGTCTAATGTGGAACTAACCATATTTTTGGAAGAAAATCTTTTTAGAAAATCCAAAGAAAAGCAAAAAAGATAATTTTATATATTTTTTTAATTGATATCATCAAAAGTTTTTATGTGAATTTTATGCGAAAATTTCAATCTGATTGAACGAAATTTTCTTATTATGAACACAAACTGTTGTCAATTCATTGCTAATTATATGTTCAATATAATAACTTTATAGTGTTTTTGGAAGAAAATGTTTTTAAATAATTAAAGAAAAGTAAAAAAAAATAATTTTTATATTTTTAATTGATGTCATCTAAAATTTTCTATGTCGGTTAATGTAAATATTTTTTTAATTTAATTTAGAATTAATAATGCAAATTACTAGCTATATAAGTTTCAATCAGAAAAGAATAATATTTTTCGAATTGTTATAACATTTTGTTTTAAATAATGAAATAATAATATATTTATGTAATATATTACATATATAGGATCGACATGTTTTATAAATAAAAGGTATGATGGTGAAGTCCCATCGAAACGTCGCCTAATAATACATTTCAATGATTAGTTCGAAAAAATCGAAAAAACCTTAATTTCCTCATAAATATAAAACGGAAATGTTTTGAAATTTGAATTATAGATTTTGTATACAATTTGTATAAAATAAATTGTAAAAAATTTGTACACAAATTGTACTTTACTTTTTAACGTGGGTAAAAACACAGTGATTTAAGTGGGATAATTAAAATTAAGAATAAAATTGATATTCAAATAAATAATATTCTATATATCCCATATGCAGTCGTTGAGAAGCGTATCGTGCGCCGCCCGAGAATTCGGGATTTACGTGGTAGCGAATCACCACGAAAAAGTCGATTGTCCAAAATCTATGGGTTGCGACTTCCTGCTGTACAGTACAAACGTGGTGTTCGATCGAAAGGGCCACTTGATCGCTCGTTACCGACGAAGCAAAAGGTTGAACGAGACGGGTCTGAACGTCCTCGAGGAAACCCGAAATATCGACGTTCCAAACAGACTTTGGCGTGACCTTTGGTCAATTCATCAGCTTCGACATACTGCAAGAAGAACCGGCGAATCACTTCGCTAATAATTTGAACGTGACCGACGTCGTTTACACGAGTCGGTGGTTCGACGAGTTGCCGTTCCTTGGATCGGTTCAAGCGCAAGCTGCTTGGGCTTACGGCGCCGACGTGAACTTCCTGGCGGCTGGTTACAGCGATGCCTCGACTAACAGCGGTGGTACGTTTTTTTTTTAACACACGTTAGCTCTATTAAATGGATGTACAATGGATGGATTGACAGAATGTAAAATAGTAATGATTGTATCATTTATACGCAATATCCAGAGAAATTTATCATAAAAACTAATTCATTACCGTTAAAAAAAAAAGTAACCACGAACTTTTTCTACGCGCAATCGATATTCATATACCTACGTTTTTCTTATAAATTTTACCGCAGTTTTCTATAAAATTACGTTTTTAATGTTTACTTCATAGCATATTCGTTTAACCTGTATGTATTTATTGAATAACCCATGCAGCATTGTATAAATTATGAAATATATGAAATATAAATTAGTTTCGGTTTCGATTCCCAGGTGATGAACAAACGATTTATTTCACAAATTCTTCATATACACTTACTTGTCACTGATTACTGCCGTGCAGTATGTACCTGTCCTGAAAAATAATTTTTTAATAAAAATAGCTGAATAAATATTTCCCTTTTATCAATATATAAAATATATTATCGTATATCAGCATATAAGTTTCAAATAAGTAAATAATTCATTTTTTAGATATTTCTTTTTATGTTATTTTTAAATAAGAAAAACGTGTATTTTAAAAGAAATAGACATTTGCAATAATCTAGCAAAGAGAATTTCTACCCTTACAGTTTTAAGTTTCAACAAGAAATTTCTCGGAAATATGTGTAAATAATCAATAATCAACCCTTTTTTCGTAAAGAATTTCTCGGAAAATCGATTGTATTTTAGTCTCATATTTTTCACCGAGACCTGTCTTTTTCTACTTTTTCAAATATTATCAAATTTTATAAATTATAAATTAATTCTTGTTTAGCTCGCTTATGGTAATGTTGGGAGGATTGAAGTTGACTTTATTATCCTGCACTTGAATAATAATTTTTTAATAAAATTTTTTGTCAATCACTTGTACTTTCAATAAACGTGAATTAGTCTAGATTTTTAAATTAATAGCTTTTACATAATATGCTGATTACTATCTGTAAACATATTCAAGCTAAAAATTATACCAATGATTTACTTTTATTTTTTGATGTAAATAAAATTATTTTTTTCTCCAAATATCGCTCAATTCAACCCTGACATATATTCTAATTATAACAAATAACTTTCCAGTAATACTCAAAAGTTGATATTTTGAGGTTGTTTTGATAATTTTAATGTTTCGAGATTAGAAATATTTATTTTATATGTTATAACAAGGATATTTGTAGTAATTATCAATGCAGATATTTTTAAGGTTACTTCACTAATTTTATAATATAGACATTAATTTTGCACTTTTTTAATATTTGAGCTTCCTTTTTAGTACTGTAGGACTACACTTCCAATGATTGATTACTCTCTGAAATTCTTCGTGATAAAAATTAATTCCTTAAATACAAAACTAAGTCAATCGATGTGGTATCAAAATGTAAAAAGTTAAATATCACCTTTTACGAGAAAAAAATTAATGAATTGACAAAAATGTATAGTGACTCAATCTTATAGATTCATTACCAACTCTTATCCAGTGATTTTTTTTCTTTGTTTGGCTCCAAGGAGTTCAGATAAAAATAATATAATAATAAATAGAATATATAAAATAATGTTTATTCTACTTACGGTACGAAATTTCAATGTACCTTTGTGTGTGATTCAGGCAGTGGAATCTACGCGGGTAAAAATGGTCGATTAGCCGTTTACAACCCTGGTAGGACGTTCAACGCAATCGTTGTAGCCGAGATACCAAAAGCTGGACGAAGACCCATACCGGACGAGATCGCGGAAAAGGCCGTAATCCACGTGTTCAAACAAGCCGAGGTACCGACGGTTTCAGGGCCAGGAACCCCTGGAATCCGAGGTCTCTTCCGCGACGATTTGCGCGCCTACACGAGCGTTTTGCTCGATCCTACCCAAGGATCCCACATTACAACGTTGTGTGATCGTGGTTTGTGCTGCGATTTCCACGTGGAGACGACGTTCGATAAGGTGCTCGCGGACAAACCGGGAGTCAAACAATACAGGTTAATTATTATTTCAATTCCACATGAAAAAAAAAAATATTTTTTGTTCGCAGAGGAATTGTTCTTATATACCGCATCATAAGCAATTCCTGATGTGCATCCCAATTGTTGATCATTTTATAACATAATTCATAAGGAAACTAATTGTTTTATGTTAGAATATTTAAATAGTTTAGAATGCATATATATTACGATATAACATGGAATATATAATGTTAAGTTTTATATGCGTGAAGGTACGAACAAAAATTCGTCTTAACTGATCAGAAATTGATTAGGTTACGGTATGACTTAAATGGAAACTCTGGTTATTCTAGAATAATTCTTCTATAATTAAGAGACATATGCGTGATCTTAGGCGCATTGATTTTTTTCAGTTAAATTTCCCAATTTTTTTTTTATCAAAGATAGATTAAGTTCCACTTAATCATAGAAAAATCCATTTATTTATAAAACGATTAATTTTAGAGCAAGCAGATTTTCTGTTCGAGTAATATTTCAGAACAAGATAACATAGGTCTTTTCAATCCTAACGATTTATCTCTCCTCGACTATCGAATGTATAATATATAACACACGTGAATTTGAATGTTACAGACACCGACTGGTCGTTTTCAACGGAGTCCGTAAATTTGGTAACGACACGACAATGGGTTTAGAGATTTGCTCTCTCGTCACCTGCACCAGCGAAGCGATCGAAGATTGCGGTAGCCTATACCCTATCGGTACAAACGTTGGTCTAACTACACGATTCAATTCGTTAATCATCACTAGACGCGCGGATCTCGAACAACGCGTGTTTTACGCTCCAACAACGTTGGCTAACGATTTGGATCCAATGCCTGGTTCCGATTTCGCGTATTTAGCCAGCGGGAGGAAGAATTCGAGTTTGTTGATCATGTACCTCATTAGACCCAGAAGAACTTTACTTACTTTTGGTATCCACGGGAGGAGATACGACAAGGATGGTGATAAAGCGTCGGAACCTGTTTCGGCGAGTGTCAGGATCGAACCTACGGTTTTGATGATCATTGGATTGATCGTAATTCTCCATCGTTGGTAATATTCTACCGTCATTTAATAAATAGAATACGAGAATTTGACGGATTAACGTGAAATAAATCCAGACGATTGACGCAACTGGATTATATCAGAGGATCTTTATTTTTAGTTCGACTATTACATTTTTTATATTTTAAGGTAATTTTTATTGAATGTTAGTAACATGTGACTACGCATTAAGACACGTATTATTGGTTGATTTACTATGGAATTTTTAACTCCGTGAGATCAACGCGTTTTTTTAATTATTTGACGCTGATTGTACTATAATTCAATTCAATTTTTACGCTCTTGACTATTAATAATTTTTGTAAGAATTTAACGAAAAAAATTATTTAGGTATAAATGATGTAATAGTGATCGATCGATATACTCTGATGAGCTGCTAATTTAAGCGAAGAAATATTATGGAAAGCGAAAATAATTTACCAACGACACACGTATCAACCCGAATCACTATAAAAAATGTATGGTAATCCTTACCATTTAAATATACATTTCATTATGAATAAATTTAATTATTAGTAATATACATCTAACGAACGTAACAAAAATATTATCCGCAAACACTTAAAAAATATTCGAATTAACAAAAGTATGAAATTACATGAAAAAATACACAATTTTAGTACAACGTAAAATGTAGAAAATAAAATATGTATCGTTCGTTTAAATTTTACGTATAAATTCTAACATTATACAAATAATATAAAATAAGTATTAGAATAAAGATTATATATAATCGAGATTTTATGTACAATGTATATATAGGTACAATGACTTAATAGTTTCAAAATGTACAGTTTTCTCTGTATGGCAATAAACGTATATATATTTTATGACGTCGACGTTATGTGTGAGTATAAAAGAAAATGAATGATATTACCTATATGTAGACAATAAGATGTTAAATTGATACAGTAAAGTATTTTTTTAATTAAACGAAATATATTATATACGTTATTTATTTAACCCATCTATATTTTTTGATTGATGCAGAACCGTTCCTGTTTACAATTTTTAATTATAAAAATCTATAAATAAACTTCCTTGTTTTATGGTGAAATATAAAAAAATCTCAATTGCATTGCGGACTGCTTCGTAGTCTTACTTTCAAGCATAAAATAAGGCCTTTTTAATAATTTATTTCACGTCACGAATTTTTAAATTATTTTATCTTTTTAAATGATATAAGATGAACAAGAAATTTACAAGTTTTTCAAATCTTGTTCATATTAATCCTGTGAGAAATGATCGCAGAATAAATTTATAAAAACAATTTATCGAATAGAGCGCGGGAGCGTCCTGTGGCAAATATGGATATACGAAGCCACGGTTTACTTTATGTACATCTAAATTGAGTTCATGCTGCATTTTATTTTTAAACCACTTTGGTCTATTTGCATAAGAAAAAGATCTCGATATTCACAAGAATATTTATGTATTTTGTATAAATTAATTTGTGACTTACACTCTAAACCCTAATCTGTAAAAATCGACGTTAGAATGTTTAAATTCGTGATTTTACAGTTTATGAAAAGGTTAAAATCATAAAATTACACATTAGAGTAGGTAAAATACATAATTTACACTTTAAGCAATGGAAATTGTGATATTTACAGATTTGAAATGTGTAAAATATGAAATTTACAGCAGTGAAAAGTGCGAAGATTCGACGACTAAATACAAAACTGTAAATTCAAGATTTTACATTTACCAAAAGAGTAAAATGGTAGAATTACACATCTGAAAAGTGCAAATTGTAAAAATTAAATGTTTCAAAAGCGTAAGATGTAATAGAAGGAAAAAAATAGAATTTAACTCTTTTATAAAGGTTAAAAGTATACTCATCTTACGATTTGGAAAGTAAATATAGAGAATAACGATTTGGAAAACTGTAAAATCTCGTGCATTGATTTAAATCTATAAATATTAGATTTTCAACTTCTTGGAAAGAAGAAAATAATAAAAGTTTATTTATAATAGAAATAGATTTTTTAAATTTTTTGAGGAATATCTATTTTATAGGTTATAATTATATTTTTGAGGTTCGTTTGATAATTTTCATATTAAGAATATGAAATAATTTATTAAATTAATCTGATGAAATTTTGAACAAATTTAAATTGTATATTTATAATAATTATATTTGCAGGCTCATCATATTAACACTTTATAGATGTCTACATTCACCGCATGTCGAACTATAAGTGTTACTTTTGAGCTCACTTGTTAGTACTGTAGTACACCTTTTTTATTTTATTTTTTTATTATTAATTTGGTGCTAATTATTGACGGAGATACAATGTCTTTGCAAAGAAAGCACATATTGAAAATACATTCCCCAGTGGTGCTTGTATCAATCGGCTGGGGCTGGGAATCGAAACCATGAGACCTCCAGATTAGGAGCCTAACGTCCTAACGAATCAACCCGTGAAAAAAAATTTAACTTTATATCAATTTTTTTAAAAATTTAATACATTTTTTAGGTTTATATATAATATAAAGCATTCTTAACTTATAAAAAACGATTATCAATCTTTAGCTAAACTTTATATAAATTTTTAGATAAGTTCAGCTCAGTGTCATTGGATGAACTCATATGAAGTTTAGCTAAACTTACAATTTATATGAAGTTGATATAAAGTTAAATTTTTTTATGCGGGAAGCCATTACCGATGACGACAATCTTGCAAGTATAATTACAAATAAAAATAAATAGTATATATATAATAAACGGTTATGAAAAGAAAAATACGATGACCGAGTTAGCTATATAATAAGGCTTACGCGCCTATACTTGCGTCGGGCGCTATCGCGCCCTTTGATTATGCAAAAGATAAATAATATGTGTGAAAAAATTTCTGAAAAATAATTATTTCATATTACAAACATCAAATTTATTTAAATTTTTTATATATTACGTTATTTAAATGAATAAATTATATATTGTACATTTTCCAGCTCATTTACTGGTTTCGAATTCACAATTTTTAATTATGGTTACCAATTTAAAGATACGATATTTTAATAAATGTCAGCTCATATTTACGATGCAATACACCTATTTTAATATTTACGAATAAAAAGAAATTATTCTAAATTTGTCATTATCTTTGAAAGCTATGAAAAACCAAAAATATTTTCTACGTTACAATTAGAGATATTAAACTTTCTCCAATACTTTTTATTTTCTTCAGGTGGGCAACAGAAACTGGATGGTAAGATATATGAATGATTTCTCGACATATCAAAATTTTACAATGACTCAAATTTTAGATCCAGACTAAAAATATTTTCCAGCGTATGCAAAAACAAATTTTAAGTCAAAATATTAATTTGTACCAGAGTTCTACACGTTCAAAAAACATTTTTTTCCTTTTCTCAATGGTTTACCATTTTGTATCTTAAATAACTCAAAATAAGTTATTTTAAATATTGATTCTAAATCGCCCATGCATGTAATTATTAATATATGTATATATGAATTTATTCGATATTTATTACGACAGCATCATGGATATGACGCAGATTTAACCAGATTATTCTTTATGTAACGATAGCTTTTTAGCGAAATTTGATTTAATATGGGATCGTTATTCAATCCAAAAGTATGTGAAATCAAAGATATTTTAAAAGTGAAAAAATTGTAAAAATGACACAATTTTAGCACTTGAGTGCTTATTTTATATTACACTGAGAAAAAAGTTATAGTAAAAATTACAATGTTGTCTATTAATGCAAGGTAAGACTGACTATCCAAAAATTGATCATAGTGTATAGTAAATTTTACTGAACTTGTAATAAGTATTACTAGAATTGTCATAAAGATTAATAACTTTCTAGTAAAATTTATTATACACTATAGTCAATTTTTTTATTGTGTCAGTCGGTCCCTGCATTACTAGACAATATTGTCATTTTTACTACAACCATTTTTTCAGTGTATTTAACAGTTTTATTCAACAATTTTTGTCCTAGATGAAACTTTTTTTATTCGAATTGTTTTTACACACACTGGAAGATATTTTTAGTCTGTATCTAATATTTGAGTCATTCTAAAGTTTTGACATGTATACTTGACGTGAAATCATTCATGAATATAAATATAATATAATATATTAAAATGTTATTTACGTTGAAATATAATTTATTAGGTATAATAAAATTTATGATAAATATAACAAATTATTAATTTTATATATGCATATAAAAATAATTCTACGTATAAAAATGTATATAAATTATGTATTAACTATATATATGTGTGTGTGTATGTACTTATTAGTAAAACTTAAAAAATATTAATTTACAAAATCCAATTAACAATCGTTTGTTTGATCATCATCAATACGCAGGTATAAGAATAAAGAATATAAATTTAATCATATTTGTCAGAAGTGTTATACTTGTATATATATATATTTATGCATGTACTTACAATGCACGATTAAATGTAAGTGTAAAAATATAAATGTAAGTTAGTCAGTACGGAGCAGTTGATGAGATACACGTATATCATTAAAAAGAAGGAATAAAATTTGGAAGATTTTTCTACACGTATTATAGTCTAGATGGCTCTACCCTATTTGTCTCTTCGTTCGTCACTTCGTCCGTGGAAAACGCAGGATTTTCATAAGCGTGATGCACCACTATCGTAGGCCTACGAGAATTCGGTTGGTTCACCGAATTATTAGCAGTCGCGTAAATGTTGTCCGGTTCCGAATTTTTGGATAAGGATTTCCTTTGTTCAGCCAGGATCGTCGTACGTCGTTTTTGTAAAGCTCGCAACGCTGATATAGACATTCGTTTAGAAATCAAACCTCCTATTGACGAAAGTACTGACGTTAAATACATAATTACGAAAAAAAAACTATATAGCTTAACTTTCCAGTATTATAATTACCACTTTGCGTCGATTCGTCCAAATTCTTTTGCAACGCGCTACTGAACGATCTCGCGTACGATTGCCTGCGATCGTTCCCAGCGATCGTTTGATGAATCGTCATGCGTTTCCTTGGCGGTAAAGTACTATTGTGACTAGAGTCCGTTTTTGAATCGTTGTTCACTTCTCGTTGTAGTTCTCGAATGATTTTCTCCGCTTCCCTTTCGATCGTCGCTTCCTCGGACAATTCCGAAGCCTGTATATAATGAAGATAACTGTATGTAACAAATCGATGTTGAAAAATTAACGTTAATCGGACAAACCTTATCGCAACAATACCAATCCAAGCTGACTTTGGCCATTATGTGAGAAAACGTATCGAAACGATGGAATAACATGGCTATGAATTGTATCAGCAAGATGCTGACGAATCCTATGATAAATACACATCCGATTGGTTCGAGACGTAAATGTTCTTTATCGATATTTACCTGTCAAAATGAATCAGTTGTTTGAAAATTTTTTTTATATTTTCAACTGTATAAACTGCATCTATCTATTTTATATAAAGATACCTCGTTGGTTTCGACGTTGTAGGTGATGTTATATTTCATACCCAGAGGCCACTTGAAATGTAATTTATCCTTATTCAGTTGCATCAAAAAGACAGTAAGGACGAACAAAGCGTTGATCATGAAAAACTTGAAGATGTAATTGTCTCTTAAACCAGTTATTTGCTTAGCTATATCTGCCTGTACACGATTAAACATTTAGTTTTTATTTAAATATCTTCTTCTAAATGAAATACATTTTTTTTTTTGGATATCGAAATGTAGGAATGTATACCTCCCGTTTCTCATCCTTGTCGATAGGATAGAGATAAGTGCTGATAAACTGCTTCCAAAACTTTTCCTCGTCGGATTTGAGAAACTCAACTTCACCTTTACCGAGATCTTGACTGTGCAGCCAATTTGGTGAAATGAGAAAATTGTCACTTCCGTGATCGGAACCTACGTCTACACTACCCACGTCTTCGAGTTCACTATCGGAGCTTCCGTCTTCACTGTTGTCTTTGACACTCTCTTGATTGAAAATTTCACCAGTTTCGCTCGCTGCTACTCGCACGCTCGTAATCTGTTTATTGATGATTGAACTGTCGTTGTTACTGGCTTCCGTACGGTGACTTGAATTTTGATTACGACTCGATCGGGATCCTTCTTCCACCACCCTGAATCATCGGATAAATAATTTTATTTAATAATTTCTTCATGGAAATTCCTTCTCTTTTTTTAATTAATCCAGTAAAATCCAAATTTTATCCTGTCTCGAGCTACTCTTCAGCTTGCAAACACACAGATCAAATTTGAATCTAATTATGACCCATAAATATGTGCTACTAAAAATATTTATGGTACAAGTCTAATAAAATCGCATTTATATTCGAAATTACACGACAGGTACGTTAAAAATAAATTGTAGATGAAATGATCACTTTATAAATTGACTTGAAACTATAGCAAGCTTTGAAGCTTACTATTATTGGGAAATCGAAAAAATAATATAAATGTTTTGAGATTTGCTTCTTCTACCAAATACTAATTCACGTTCACTAAAACAATTTTTACTATCTAGTTCTTAGATTGATATTTCTATTAACAAATTAAAATATCTATGATTATAATTTTCATAGTTATCGTGTACCTTTCCACATCGTTTAATTGCCCTTCGATTCGCGATAAGGATTTTGTTATTTCGACCAATTGTGCATCCTTCTCGTTCGGTCGTTCTTGAGCGCAAAGAATACACTTGAATAACCCACTGATAGGAAAACTCTACTGGTCCTTTTTCATTCTTTGAATTTGTCGCCCCAACTTTGATCGTTTGCTCGGTTTTTGATGTAGTTTGTTGCTCTTCCTATTAAACAATTAATATTTTTAAATTAATTAATAAAATGAATTTAACGTTCGACGATGATGGGTGTATGTGTGCAGTGAAGAAATGATTCATCGGTTTTTCCGAATCAAAATTTGACTTTAAGGCTTTTTTAACTTTTTGTTCGCACTATTGTCGATGGAACCTCCCAGTGTATGAAAAAATAATAGGCGTCCTCGATTTCCAGTATATTTTGCGACGCAGTTTACCTCAAGTCAAGCGTCTAAAGTAGAATCTTCAGATTCTTACTTTAAAGTCCAAGCTGGAGATCGAGGACGAAATGCCTTTAATTTTTTAAAAAGGCCGTACTCTGGGAAATTCCACCGACCATAATGAACAAAGATTAAAATATGGGCTTTTTCTATTTTAAAGTCAAGTTTTGGTTCGAAAAGACCGATAAATTATATTCTATACACTTTATAAATATTGTAGTTACACAAGAGAGACCTACAAAAAATTTAATGTAATTTAAGGAATACTGAAACTTAAATAAATATTGTACGAATAAGATGAAGAAATAAAATGAATAATTAATAAGAAGAAAAAATATTGATCTCCTTCCTTTGGGAAGGTCCGTTAATATATAAATAATTGCACGGTTACGACGTTAGCAATTTTTTATTTTTTTTATCCGTTATATTACGTTAAGTATAAATAGTGTTTTTTCTATTAAAAACCAACCGAAAAATCGGCAATAAAATACTGATCTGAAAAATATTAGTCCACGGAGAACAATAAATTTCCATCTTTCTTAATATTAATAAAATGTAGTGTAAATAATGTGTACCGTAGGTTGAACAGTTTTAGGTGCGTCTCTCGTACCCCAACTGATGTTGTTCATATTAAAAAGTGAGAATACGATGAGTAACAAGTACATCGATGGTACAGTAACGTAGTATATAACACCGTAGAATAAGCAGGTCCATTCGAGTGGGTGTAGCAAACCAGTGATTAACAGTTCACCCGCGACGACGAAGAAAAGAAGTGTACTCGGAGCTAACCAACCGTCTTCCGAAATTTGAAGCATTATACCTACTAATACGACGATCATCACTAATCCGTATATAGCTGTAATTATCCCAGCTATTAGAAGCTGCAAAGTTACAAAAAATAATCGTTATTTTTCAAATTTTTATAGAAATTCATCGATTCACACTCTAAACCCAAAAGTATATAAAATATAAAAATGAAAAGAGTATAATGTACGTTTTGCAAATATATATATATATATATATATATATATATAACAATTGGCGGATAAAATTATTAAAAACTTGATTAATATGATGATCGTAAACTTAAAAATCGTATTGTTTAAGCCGCTGATTACGAATTTAATATTTTATTTTTGAAATTCAAAAGGCGGTTTCAATACGATGGACATAATTTATAAAAAAATATCTACAATCCCTATACATACACAATCTTCAAAATGATAAAAACTATCATGTTTAGTAATTATAAATTTCAAAAATACAATATTAAAATCGTAATCTGTAACTTATATTGTATTCAAGTTTAAAAATAATCTTTATATACTCTTGAAAAACTGAACACTTCAATTAAATTTCAAATCTTTTAGGTTTAGAATGTTTATACGGATTCACTAGTAACTGTCGTGTTTCACTATACTTGAGTATCTTCTTTGCAGAAATAACAAACGAGGCAAAAAATTATGACAGGTATGAGATTGTAACCAAAACTCGGCCAATTTTCAATACGGAACGCAGATACGAAAGCACCGACGAGCATCAGAAAGATTGTCCCTGGACCTAAAATTGTACTTCCTGAAATAATATTTGTAATATAAATTCATGTATCACATATGTACTGTCGCAAAAGAAAATTATAAAACTATAATTAGCAATATATGAATACAAGATAATTATGATATATTGACCAGATCCGTCTGGTACTTAAAGGCTCATATTAAAAAATGTTTCTAACTGTTCTAAAGCGTTTTTATTATATGTAATTAATATAGCGCTAAACACGGAAGAAGATATGAAAAAAGTCCTGGATGCACTTATAACCTTATACATTTTCAATTAGTGGTAAACATTTTTTTATTCGTTTCCGTATAAACAAGTAGGGAAAACTTTTAGCCACTAAGTGGCATAGTTCGAAATCATAAACTTTTAGTTTTTTCTTGTAAAAAAATGAATCGAATACAAATTTTAATTGCATGATGCAATTGCGATAAGCTGTAGATATTCTAGAACCGGAATCTTTTATTTTTTTGTTGTTTCTTCACATTTTTTTTATTAAGAAAAGAAAAATTATATTTTCTCTTCTTTATAATTTAGAAAGATAAATTGATATTTTTATTAGTGTGTTCTGCAAATGCTTGTACAATTTTTTTCTTTTCGTTTTTTTTGGTAGGTTGATCCCCACCTCCCCTTCGTTTATTGTTAGAAAAAAAAATATGGTTTCGAACTTGTCTTAAATAATTCCGAAACCACAAAAATATATATCCCGAGAGTGGTCGATATTTCTGAAAATGTTAATAAACGTACAAATTTTTTTTATAATTAAATTAGATTAAAAGATATATTACGAAAATGAAGAGTCTAAATAACGTTTATCTATAATTACCCATCAAGACCCATTGATAAATGATGTAAAGCCAAGAAATGTCTCGATTAGCTTTCTTCGTTTCCTTAGCTGTTTCGAGCAAATCGAAAATATTGGCTACTGTCGATGGAATCCATCTACGTCGTTGTATGAAAAATTCATTAAACGTTTCTGGAGCGTGTGTATAGGCATCACTCGCAGCTGAATACTCTACCTACATAATACAAAAAGTGTCTCAATTAGTATAACTACCAAAATATTTTATTATTTATATTCATTAAATTAATTAATTATTTTATTAATTTCCTAGCAGAACTATTACACATTATCAATATTAAAATTAATATCATCAACATTTCAAGTTTTCACTGAGTTGTTCGTAAATTGTTCATAAAATCGCCTAAACAAAACGGTATTAAAATTTCATAAAATTTAAATTTAAATTAAATAGTGAAATGATGAACAAGTGATATACTTTGTAACCCATTTGTAAGATGAGAGTGCACAACCATCGATCTTCGCCTTGATCGTACTGAATGAAATGCCGCGCTTCGGTCGGTATAGTGGCGTATTTCCTCATCACGTTGAAATCCATAAGAGCCTTCGCTCTGAACAATGCGAAACATCCTGGGCTGCACAATACGCAACCGATGGTATGTTCCGTTGACTTTTGCAGCCAGTGTCCGATCGCGTATTCGAACTTTTGGAACCAAACAAGTGGACCTTCGAATAATATCGTTGGCACATTAAATTTTAACAAAAGAAAAAGATGGATAGATAAATTATGTTATTTAAAAATGTATTACCTCTTCCTAACGGATGAATCCTACCGCAAGCTGAACCTAAATCTTTATTGATCCTCATCCGATCGATCAGAGTCCTAACCGCGCTCGGTCTAAAATCAATGTCTCCGTCGAGTGTGAGAATGAAAGTATTTTCAGCGATTACTTCTTTCCTCTCTACTTCGATTGGTAACTCCATTAGCCGATAACCCAGTAAATAATACATGTACATCACCTATGGATTCATATGCGTTATGTTTATACGTCTAAAGAAATTGGAATACCGTATTGTAACCCAATTCCTACATTAATTCAGTCCAATTTCTAATCTCATCTATACATATATATATATATAAAAGTTAACAGGGTAAAAGGTTATTGAAATGATTTTACATCGAAAATTATCAATTGTTATTATTCATATAGAAAAGTGATTCATAATTGGATATTCATCAGAAATTGAGTATGATATAGGGTATTATATCGTTCTTACTTGACTCCACCGCTTTCTCGTACGTATTTTATTTTTATCCTTCAAATGGACGTACATTTTGGTCTTTTCTGGCAAAGTCCAAACGAGTCTACCACCGTATGGCGTTGGATATTTTATTGGAGGAGATGGTCGTAAATTTCTCGCTCTGATGCACGCTTCTACCGTTTTCACGAAACTCACGACGTAATCGTTCACTTGAGTTTTATTTTCGTCGTGAGTACATCGACCGTTGCATCCGTGCACACATCGCAACGCGTCGTCGAAGAATATGTGGACTTAAAATTTACAATTTATTTTTTTTTTTATTATATACTACTCGTAATTTTCTTTGTAAGATAATCAAAGTATTTACCTTGTAGCTCGTAGTAATCGGGAGATGTAATGCGGTAGCGATTTTTTAATATCCGCATAATCGATTGATCACGATCGAGTCGAAGAATACTGCTAAGAAAGTCCGTCATTTCTTCGGAAGTTTCGTGCCACATAGTGGCGCACGCATAGATTCTTGTTACTTGATCTTGTTTTCTTATCGATGACAAATCTCTTACTACTTTGACTGGTTCCTCGACGTCGTCAAGCTTCAAATCAAGGTAGTACATTGATATTCGTAAAAATAAGACAAAAACATCCAAAAATTGTATTATATTCATTAGAAAGCACACTATTTTTTTCAGCCTTTTGTTTTAATATCGACACCTCAATACGAAAAGGTGCCAACTCAAAACGACCTTTTAAAATACTTAAAAAATTGTGAAAGTATTCTACTGTTCTACACTATTCTTCTTCAATTTTAAAAATTTAAATTTTTAAACAAGTAAATTTTAATTTTTAACTATTAACACCGTAAACCAAATTTTTTGTAATTTTGTACAAATGAAATGCAATGATACACATACAAAACTAATTGCACTGCAAAATAAATTATTTTTTTCACAAGAAACTCATATTAAAAAAAAGGAAAAAATAACAACCTCCTCCAAATAATCATCGTCCTCGGGTTCCTCCCTCCACCTGCTCAGTGCCATGGATTGATCAACGAGTAACGAATCGCACGACCAAGTAGCGAAAATTTTATCGATCATCGCGAGTCTTTCGTTCCTAGTCGTCCAAATGTGCGCGACGATCCAAGCTTGAGACAGTACCCAAATCATCCAAATCCACGCGTACCACTTGGTCACGTATCGATTGATATTTGGAGCAAAGAAAAACAAGTGATCGGGTATAGAGAAGAATCCTGCATTGTGAAATTGACACTCGTCCCAATCGCGTATCACGCAGAGAACCCAAAGTCCAGTTACGGTAAATGGTACTGCAAGATTCAAAGGTAAAGCGAACCCGAAATCGTGCATCAACGTCCTACACGCGAATTTACCTGTAAATTAAACAAAAAATTGTTGGCGAGTGTTCGGAAAAATATGAAAATAAAATAAATATGAATTATATATAGAATTAATTGAATTGATCTATTTTGATGACAATATGAGATGGAACTAGCACATGTATAACTATTTTATAACATATATTATTAATAAAATCTTAATGGTAATATGTTATGCATTAGATATGTTTTATGGTAGATCTGTATGTGGAAATGCATACATAAATAATTTAAACTTGGTACAAATAATTTAAAACAGAATTATTTTTGAAGATCGTTAAAGCATGACTGGATACGTAGCGCAAAATATATATTTGGAAAAAAACTTGTTTTGTATGAAAATTATAAAAAAAATTAAATCTTACAATTTTCTTTAAAGTTATTGCAAACTACTACTAATTTAAATATTTTATACAATCATTACAGCCGAAATTCCTTAAATTTCTCAGCATTCCCTATATTAAGGGTGAAAGAGCGATGTAATTTTTTATTATAATTTAAATTAATATTTTTAAATTATAATTTTGTTCTATATATTTAAACAATTAAGAATTTATATTAATATTCTATTAATAATGTAAATGTTAAAAGGAGTATGTGAATTTATATATATAATTATATATATAATATATATTATATATATATATAATAGAATTATATATATATATTATATTTATATATATATAATTATATATATAATTAAATAGATCTTATTCTCTTACTCCGTTAAGAAACGTCCTCGTGTAAAGATATGACATAAGAACAATCACTAAACTAATTGTTAACCAAGGATTATCCACATTTATTTCACCTATCAATATCCTGCGATTTTATCAAACGGTGATAAATAGAAAATATTGTTAATTATTCATCGGAGGTTTTTGGCTACGCTAAATAAGAATATAATCACTGTTTTTATCAGTGCCACCAACGCAAAATTCATTTTTTTATAGACTTAGAAGGTATGCGGCAAATTAATATTTTGTAGTTCTAGCCAATGAGGTTTAATAGGATTACAATTTTTTGTATTTCTTGGCTATTGGAACTTATAGAAAATTAATTTTTTGGTTTTAATGGCCTATGGTCATGAGAAATTAATGTTGTGTACTTCTGTTATTTGGAGGTTTGTGAACATTTAATTTTATGTTTTTATGTACTACGGGGTTTATGAAAAATTATGTTCTTGTATTTTGACTTATGGGCAGTTTATGTTCAATTTTTTGTATGTTAGCCGAAGGGAGTTTAATCATTTTTGCGTAAAGAAGTTTAAATCATGGTACCAAAGTAATAAATTTTGTTTCCTAATAGAGATTTGTAACAATTTGTAATAATTCCGTATACTCTGTAAATCGAAAATAGTGCAAAATCACTTTCTTAATAGTGCAAATAGGGGCTCATTATTTTCTATTTTAATAATTTTTTATTAGCATATACTAACATCATAAGTTTCAATCAGAAAGAAATAATATTTTTCAAAATGTTGTAACATTTTGTTTAAATAATTAAATAATAGTATATTGGAGTAATATGTTACATATAGGATCGACATGTTAATTTGAGGAAGCTGTCGATTAATTGGCAGTGATTTTTTTTAAAGTAAAATAATGCTAAATTAATTTTTTTTTTATTAATTTTTTCTTAGAACAATAAGTTTCTTTTAATTCTTTGAATAAAAGCGTCCATGGTTGCTACACTTTGATCCAGTAATTTTTATTTTTCATTGCTGATAGTCCAGATAGTGAGATAGTCCAAAAATTGAATTTTAATGAATTTTCATTAGTGACAAAATGACGAAAAATTATTAATATTAATTGAATCAAATTTTTGGACTATCTAGCAATGAGAAACAATAAATGTATGAAAGTCTAGCAACGACACTTTTGTTTACAAACAAAAGAATTAATAAAAATTTTTGTTATGAAAAAAATTAGGAATTAATTGAATTGATCTATTTTGAGGACAATATGAGATGGAACTAGCACAGTATAACTATTTGATAACATATATTATTAATAAATCTTAATGGTATATGTTAGCATTAGATATGTTTTATGGTAGATCTGTATGTGGACAATGCATACATAAATAATTTAAACTTGGTACCAAATAATTTAAAACAGAATTATTTTGAAGATCGTTAAAGCATGACTGGATACGTAGCGGCACAAATATATATTTGGAAAAAACTTGTTTGTATGGAAAATTATAAAAAAAAAATTAAATCTTACACTTTTCTTTACATGTTATTGCAAACTACTACTAAGTTAAATATTTTGATTACAATCATTACCAGCCGAAATTACCTTAAATTTCTCAGCATTCCCTATATTAAGGGTGAAAGAGCGATGTAATTTTTTATTATAATTTAAACTTAATATTTTTAAATTATAATTTTGTACTATATATTTAAACAATTAAGAATTTATATTAATATTCTATTAATATTGTAAGTGTTAAAAGGAGTATGTGAATTTAATTATGTATATAATTAAATAGATCTTATTCTCGCACTCCGTTAAGAGACGTCCTCGTGTAAAGATATAACATAAGAACATTCATTAAACTAATTGTTAACCAAGGATTATCCACTTTTATTTCACCTATCAATATCCTGCGATTTTATCAAACGGTGATAAATAGAAAATATTGTTAATTATTCATCGGAGGTTTTTGGCTACGCTAAATAAGAATATAATCACTGTTTTTATCAGTGCCACCAACGCAAAATTAATTTTTTTATAGACTTAGAAGGTATGCGGCAAATTAATATTTTGTAGTTCTAGCCAATATTTCTTGGCTATTGGAACTTATAGAAAATTAATTTTTTGGTTTTAATAGCCTATGGTCATGAGAAATTAATGTTGTGTACTTCTGTTATTTGGAGGTTTGTGAACATTTAATTTTATGTTTTTATGTACTACGGGGTTTATGAAAAATTATGTTCTTGTATTTTTGACTTATGGGCAGTTTATGTTCAATTTTTTGTATGTTAGCCGAAGGGAGTTTAATCATTTTTGCGTAAAGAAATTTAAATCATGGTACCAAAGTAATAAATTTTGTTTCCCTAATAGAGATTTGTAACAATTTGTAATAATTCCGTATACTCTGTAAATCGCAAATAGTACAAAATCACTTTCTTAATAGTGCAAATAGGGGCTCATTATTTTTCTATTTTAATAATTTTTTTATTTAGCTATATCTAACATCATAAGTTTCAATCAGAAAGAAATAATATTTTTCAAAATGTTGTAACATTTTGTTTTAAATAATTAAATAATAGTATATTGGAGTAATATGTTACATATAGGATCGACATGTTAATTTGAGGAAGCTGTCGATTAATTGGCAGTGATTTTTTTTAAAGTAAAATAATGCTAAATTAATTTTTTTTTTATTTAATTTTTTCTTAGAACAATAAGTTTCTTTTAATTATTTGAATAAAAGCGTCCATGGTTGCTACACTTTGATCCAGTAATTTTTATTTTTCATTGCTGATAGTCCAGATAGTGAGATAGTCCAAAAATTGAATTTTAATGAATTTTCATTAATGACAAAATGACGAAAAATTATTAATATTAATTGAATCAAATTTTTGGACTATCTAGCAATGAGAAACAATAAATGTATGAAAGTCTAGCAACGACACTTTTGTTTACAAACAAAAGAATTAATAAAAATTTTTGTTATGAAAAAAATTAATTAAAAAAATATAAATAAATATAGGTTAATTTTTCCGACGATATAAGAAGATATCTAAAGCTACATTAGAAAAAAATCGGTATACGATAGACTGTGATTTACTCATCAGCTAATAACTACAAAATTCGAAAAAAATTTTTTGTTCGTTTAAGCCATAATGAATTAAATTACTAAATACATACTTGTTAATTACATATTCGAGTCTTATAAAAAAAATAATTTTTTGAGGGAGTATAAAGAGCAGAATTGAATTAGATACAATACAATTGCCAAAAATGAAAAGAATGACAGTAACATGATAGTTACATTGTAGCTATAAAAATTTTGGATCAGTGCCGAATGATTTCCGAATGAATGAATTTCATATTCGAACTAAGAGTATGCCTACATTAAGCCATTGGAAGGTGTAAATTTAAGAGTTTTACACACGTAACACGGAAATGTTATTTTCAACGTCATGGTTAATTTGATGTAATGTAATGTAATTTTACTTTGGATTATATAAATAAATAAACAAGTTCGTATAATATATTTATATTATTATCGATCGATGTAAAAAAAGGAGTTATACTTACAGCAATTATAAACAAGTATAGTTGCCACTACGTGGATTAAAAGTACTTTGAGGGGTATCCACTTGTCACCTGTCAAATAAGCTTTTGCATCGGTAGGCATAACTACTTCGGATCCGTCGAACGTAGTTTTCTTCAACAATGTTACGGTAAAATTTGACTCGTTCATCCAAAAACCATCGAAAAACATTTCTGGTTCGACGCCTTTCCAATAAAGGATCAATAGAGACCAAAGGATAAAACATACTGTGCGAAGTACCGCGGAGTAACCAATAAATATAGGTCGGTAAATTTGTAAATTATCTCGTGCTTTTGCCAAGTATCTGATGATTTCTGTAAAAAAAAATAAAATTGTTTTATAGACAATATACCCATAGCGAATTTTTAGAGCTAAATTTAACCAAGTGAGCTAATCCTTATAGCTATACCAAAGCAAATTAGAAAACTGTCAAAAATAAAATGTTTCATTTACTTTACTGTATTTTTAACATTCAATTAATTTAATTTCAATTAATAATATTTCATACTAGATTATACATAGATACATAATTGTAAAATGTAATTTTATCAATATACTGATTTTGATGTAATTACTATTTAAATTATCTACTTCTAACATTTTAACTAAAATCATTAATTGCAATATTTTTTTAAAATTAGATTGTATAACGCACTGTTTTTTCATAAAAAATTAAAAAAAAATTCTAATCGAATTAAATTAATGACCGGAAAGAAAGTTTGCGTCTGCAAATCAGATGTATAATTATATCGCGTTAATTAAAAGAATATTTTAATTAGTCATTTATCCCAAAATAAAAATGTATATAAATTTGTCGCATCCCAAAAATAATTGATTAATTATGTTACATCATACATCTAATCTACCGCGCGCATCTAACACAGATATCAATAATACATCGTAATGTATATCGGCATACCGAAAGAGCCGAAAAATTAAATCTTTTCATCAAATCGGCCGGTTGTCAAAATCGTATTGTAAAATATTCTTAGAACGAAACAATGAAAATTTGAGAAAAGGGTCAAGTATATATATATATATATATAGGTGAGTCGACGATATGCAAATGGAACATAAAGGATTTGAATGATTGCACTAGGTATATATGGAAATTAACGTTATTTGGGTATAGCTGCCGTTAAGTCGTCTTTATATATTCCAAACATTTTCCAAAAAGGATGGATTATTGTATGACCCATTGTTCCATTCGGTTTACCTATATATACGTACAATGTACATATCAATGATCGATATTGTACTTCGGGTAAAAGTTGTGTGCGTGTCCTCTTAATGACGCTGTTAAAGAGTTAAAGATTCCATTGTGCCTATCGTGTCGTAAAATTAAGGGGATGTCGGACCCTAAAAAGGGTATGTGTTAATCTAAAATGGGTTATTATTTTCAAAAATCTGACAACGTTAAGCTCTTGTATTTGCTTTAAGCAATACGTATGACTTTTTTTAGATTTTTAAATTGTTAATATCAATAAAATTTTTGTGTTGGAAATAGTGCTTATTAAATTACCGACCAAATCTTGTTTATTTAAAACTAATGAAAATAATTATTTTTTTCAAAAAAGTCGCATCGTTAAACCTTTTAATTATATTTCAAAGTATCTCTATGATTTTTTTTCAGATTTCTCGTTTCATATTTTAAATATAATTTGCGAGTTGAAAAAGGTAGATCCCTGCAATCTGGGTCCAACATGCTCTTAACCTGCATATATGACCTATATATATATATATGCGTGTGTATGTCTATACTATTAATTTATTTGTTTTAAATATTTAATATAATAGTTATATTGAATATTTATTGTATATTCTAATGTTACCGGCATAATGTACATTTTCTGGTTAAATAAATAAATAAATAAAATAAATATAATACTTATAAATAATAATTTATTTAATATTTAATTTTTCCTATAAAAAATCTATTTGCTCTTTTTTTCTTTTGTCAAAACAATTTGATCCTGCGATGACCGAGTAAGATTATTGTAATATTGGTTGAATGTCATTTAGTATTAAATAAACATTACCAAATCTGGTATCTTCGGAAACGTAACTCCCCCACCATCGAATCGAAGATAATACAAGAGCGATGGGCAGGACCCATGGTTGAAAAGTGTTTTCAGTTTGAAATGCTAGATAAGTGAAAGAAATCAATCCACCTATTTGACCTAAAAATGCTACGATATCGCCGATTACGTACAATTTCGAGTCATCTGGACTTTCTTGACGTTTGAATCTTGATAGCAGACCTGTTGGTAATAAATAAATAATCTCTTTTTATTTTTACTATTATCTTTGTGGTACACTGAGAAATAAGTTGTAGTGAAAATGACAATGTTATTCGGTATAATTTTCAGAAATACAGTTGACAAATCACAGGGAGAAATAAGTTTTGTATAGGAACAATAAATTTACTTTATACGCGAAGAGATATTTTTGTATGAAAAATTACAAAATAATTTGTAAAAATTACGGTAGATCCTGGTGAATAAATCTGAGACTGACATACCTACTGACGAAAAGGACTATCGTTTATATTATAAATTTACGAAAGTTATAGCGAATATTACAAGAATTACAGTAAATTTAATTATAAACAATAGTCATATTTTTACTGGAAGCTATAGTAATTTTCATCAGTCTGTGATTTATTTATTATATACGTAATTTTTAATCTAAACTTTTTTTCAGTGTATACACGTTAATTTTTCTAAAACTTGTAGTAAATATTACTATTATATATACATTATAGTCATTTTCTATAATTTGTCAAATCGATTATTCAATGAAATTGTCATTTTTACTGAATTGTCATTATAGACTAATTGTCATTATAGCTGAAGAAAAATTTTGTACAAAAAAATTATTCTATTTCTGGGTAATAGTGGCACGGCTCGTCAGAAAAAAGTATAATAGTAAAATTTGATATAATTATATTAATTTGTATTATAGTAAAATGTGTTATAATTTTTAGTAAAATTTGTTATACAATGTAATAACTGTTTTGATTCGAGCAGTCTGTCTTTTCACGATAAACATTTTTAACAGAGTGTATACTGAGAAGATATTCAGCCAAAAAAAGTATTGTGTTTATTAGTTACTTGAAAAAAATAAATAAATTCAGGATATATCTAATATTTCAAAGTAGTTTCAAAGTAGAAATATATAATTAAAAAATCTAATACCTATAACATTCGGTACGATGCAGACGCAACTGAGCGCAGCTGCGGCTTGCAGAACGTCAAGATCGGGTAATCCAATGAAAAATAGTAACGCCAAACCAAGAGTGTGCACAATCTCGATAACACTGAGGATAGCGATGTTCCTAGCTTTTGGGAATTTAAAATCGTAAAAAAAGCAATTCCACAAAAATCGAACGAACTCGAGGGCTTCCGGAACGACGAAAGCAAAAATTATACACCACATCCAAGGTATCTGTGCCTCCTTCGATAAAACCGCTTCGTATCGATTTTCTTCGCGCGATGATCTACCTGCGCAAATGTATATATAAACATATTATTAAATTGCACTGACCAAAAATTTAGTAAAATTTTAACAATTTTAATTGAAAGATTATATGACCCAAGTGAAAATAATTTATAAATTTTTTATAAAAATTTTTATAAAATACATTTTATAAAATTTTTATAAAAAATATATAGAAGGACTGTTTAATAACTAAATTAAACGTTTCAAATTAGCTGCACCATCCTATGCAGTAACGGATAAAAAAATTTAGATGACACGACCGAGATGGACACCAAAAAAATTAGTATTTCAGCGCGACGAATAATTACTGCTGCCACCGACGATATTGATAAAAAAGTCCACAGTTTCTCCTTCGATTTGGCTGAAAATTTTCATCGTGAATGTTAGACGGGGTCTGACCGATGTCCAAGTCGATGTTAAAGAGTCCGCCGGATGCAACAACTTTTAAAAAAGCAAAAAGGCGTTCAAAATTTTCAGCCAAATCGAAGGAGGAACTGTGGACTTTTTTTATCAATATCGTCGGTGGCAGCAGTAAATCTTCGTCGCGCTGAAATAGTAATTTTTTGGTGTCCATAACCTCTCGGTCGTGTCATCTAAATTTTTTTATCCGTTACTGCAGGATGGTGCAGCTCATTTGAAACGTTTAATTTAGTTTTTAAACAGTCCTTCTATATATTTTTTATAAAAATTTTTAAATTATTTTCACTTGGGGATATATACCGTTTTTGACAGTACAAAATATTTATTAATTTTGAAAAAGTATTTAGTTGGGCTTAAAATTATGCAAACAAGTATTTTATTGAATTCATTATATTTTTTGTTGATTTAATATTAGGTATTGTTAATCTTTACCTGGATAATAATAGCAGTAAGGTACTGATCTTCCGCCGATTTGTGACACCGCGAAAAGTGCTGTGGCTTTAGCGACAAGACTACCGCCTAAAATCGCGACGAACAGGAAAATGTAAAGAAAAACTTTGATGAAACGTAGAAGAATCTCGTACCATCGCTTTTCTACCATCGAACCTGATCTCGGTTGCGGTGTTGTGCATTTGAACGAGTCCCATAATAAAATTTCTTCGTCCGTTCTGTTCAGAATGGAATAATCATGTTTATTTTTACTTTTTATTTTGCAAGGATCTTATTATTTTCGTTACTTAAAAAATAATTTAAGATATTTCAGCGGAATTCTTCTTAAATATAAAAAGAATATCTGATTACTTTAATATATGATTCTTTTAAAATCAAAAAGAATTCGCTTGATTCTAGAATATTGATCTTTAAGAAATTGATATTTTTTCATTTACAAAAAAAAAATTGGCATATAGTTACACAAAAATCTACTTATAATTATAAAAGAATCAAATTGGGGCAAAAGGCATATTTAAGAACATATCCGGTAATGTCAAAAATTTATTTTTCTCAATGGAGTTAAATTAAATAATTAAATAAATTAAATGTATCACAAAAAATAGTTTTACATTTTAGTAGATACACATTAATAGTATTAAATAAAGTATTGCAGAAATAAAAAAGTGTAAAATAATGAATTTTTGCTTTAATAAAAATTCTTCTTATATGCCCAAAAAGAAAAACTGTGTGTTCTAATGTCGCTTTCTATAATTAACGGGATGTAATTCCCAAACCAAACAACCAAAAAATTACTTATTTTTTATTAAACGAGAAATTTAATTTGTCGAAAAAAACGTTGTGCATAACAATTTTGTGTTTTTCCCTTAAAAATAATCTGTCGATTTAAAAAAAATTTTTTTATTGATAAATCACAATATGTGATATGTAAATGATCAAAAATCATTATTTACGTATAATTAGTAAACAACTAATTATTTGTAAAAATTCTCTGTCACGGTATTTTATTTGTTTTGTCTTATATTAATTAGGTTTTTAAACTTTTGGGAATTCCTAAGTAAGCCTCTGCAATTTGATAATCTAATCAAATACAACCAAAGTTTCATTTCGACGAATATTTAAAAATCCCATTTAAAGGAAAAATCCATTTATATCCGCACGTTTCCGACCCTTGGTTTTATTGTATATAATACTTTATTAGATATTTATTATTATTTCTTAAAATTTGCTAGTATAAATTACTATTTTAATGGTAAATGAAGGACAGACTTGCATAATTATAAAAATTGCTATTAATAATGGTAAAAATTGCCATTATTAATGGTAATTTTTCCAAAATGGTGGAAATTTTTACCATTATTAATAGTAATTTTTATAATTGTGCAAGTCTGTCCTCCGTTTACCATTAAAATAGTAATTTTTACTAATAAATATTTCTCAGTGTAGAATACTTTATTACATATCAAATGCATTACATTGACTTTCTGATTAAAGTAAGAAAGATATTATTCATTTCTGTCTACTATAATGCATATAACTACATTTTCAGCGAAAAATTAATTACTTCAAATGCGAAACATATTATTAATGCAAAAAAATGGTTTTTATTATCTTTTTACATCTTTTACGTTTTATCGTTAATTACTTCTCTGTGATCCCCGATCCGGTCAATACAATTACTTGTAAAAACTGCTAATCCGTACTTTGAAAAAGTGTTACTTGATCTTTAGATAAGATTGAAGTTGTATAGCGCTTAGTGTATAGCTTTTTTTATTATTAAATTACAATTTATATATACATGATCCACGATATATTTATGTACATTAATTAGAAACAATTTTTGGCAGTATTACTATATTTTTTCAAATTGGTCCAATTTTGGTGTTTTTTTTTATGTAAATCGTACTGAATTAATTAAAAATTATTTATACGAGTCGGTTAGATAAACTTAACGAAATGATTAATCTAGAAAGTCAGAATAGGTAATTATGTTTATTTAATTTTATTTAACGATTGTAATTAAGTTTATTAGCTTGAAAATTATATCTTATTCTTTGGATTATAGATGGGATTAATGAAAGGATTGATTTTTTTAATGAGAATTAGTCATTTTGTATTTTTATCAATGATAGACAATCTTTTCATATATTTTCTCACCTCGGCTTCGATTTTCTTCGCAATTACATTGATTTTGTGTATTGTTTCTTTAGACATTGAAATTTCAAATACCTTTTGTTTCATGAAATATTTCAAGTATATATAATGTATAAAAGCAATTGATATAATTGTATAAAAATTTCATTTATAATTAAATACACATTTATATATTTAACGTTTGTCTTTATATTTGTTTAATAAAAATTTGATTAAATATTAAAAAAGTGAAAATTATACACAATTATTGGATAGTTTTTATGAAACGATACTTTTTCTTCTCAATTATCGAGATTGAACATGCAGAATTCATCACAACGATGACAGTTGAGTAATATACCACCTTCTATAGACCGAAGGCCAATACAGAAAACTCCGAGAATTTTATTATTAAACATTTTATGATTTCCGATAATTCATATTTCTATCCGTACATATATCAAGTAATTATACTTCTATACATTTGCAATCTTGAAAATCAAATTTTTTATTACTCTCCGTTGTTAGTTCTAAGACGTTCAATGAAATTTTATTAAAGTTTGTACTAATTGATTTAAATTTAGTAAAATATTTAATATTTCTATAGAGGTAAATTGTTTTTTTTAATGATTCAGAGTAGCAAAAATAATATTACAAAACGAAAATATTAAAAATTATAAACGACCTAATTATATTTTTTTACAAAATCTTCATTTGAATAAAGTTTTTTAGTTTACGTACATATGATGCGAACTCAAATTAGACGTATATAATATAAACGATAAATAAAAAAGTGTTTATTCATTTATAATACTTAATTGGTCAATCATTAATTGCTACATGGTCTTACGGTTCGATGAACTTTGTTTTAATGCAAGTACCAGATTAAACTTTTGTAATGAAAAAAAAACATATAGAAATATATGCACACTCGATTGTTGTCACCTAAGATTAATCAACAGCGTTTTGATAAACTTTTTCCACCAACTTTTTCATTAAAAAAAAAATCTATGAAACACAATTCTCAACCTCGCGAAGATCGATCACTGATGTTACATCATTAAAATCCGCGCAAATCACTTATAAATTAACGAGAAATTTTTTCACTTTCACGAAGACTCACCCCTCGTCTTGATTCGTATCCTCGGTAGACAAACTGCCCCCATATCCGTAATCGAAATCTCCATAAAGTGAATATGAAGGCCCATCGTGGCCCTGATGACTCTTGTCCATGCCCGCGCTCTTTCAAGAGTCGCGCGTGTCTACCGATTTACCGTTACAATCTTATCGGTTTTGTCAAAGATCGATAATGATAATCTAATAACGTAAGGTGGGAGAAGATAATAACGATTGGTCGGTGGTCAACATATCGAGGATGCATATATTTACTAAGTTTTTTAGTCTTACTTCTATAGTTTCCTTATGTTCTTATTTTTTTTTATTATCCAAAATTGATATTTAATTTATTTATATAGAATATATACTAATTAGTTGAGATACTTATGTATTATAGAAACTATTATTTTTTTATGTGCGTACATGCACGAATGTATAATATCCTTTTTCATTGTCAATGATTGATAAATACAAGTTTTTTGTAAGTGGAAAGATTTTAAGTAATACATTTTAATTATTAATTGGCTGTATGGAGTTCGAATAAAAATTAAGATAATGAAACAAATGAATGATAATTAACGACAATAATTATAATATAAATATATATGAGACGAAAATACAAGGATTTAAGTAATCACAATGACTTTACAATCTATTTACATCCTGTTTCTATGGATAATTAAAATTAACGTTTCTTTCAATAACAACAAACGTCTATAGTAACAATTCAACAAGTTTTTCGCTTGTTATATTTATTTTCTTTTGTTATTTCTGTATTAGTTTATACATATATATGTATCTAAATATTCCAGATGTAAAAAAAATATTTTGTCAATTCGTTGTTGTCTTCTGTACATTTCTATTATATAAATTTGCTATTAGATACAACTATAATATATAGTTGTTACAATGTTTCTTATCAGTATTAGATGATTGCGAGGAATGCATCAATTACTTATGATAAGAATTATTTTATATGAAGAAGTAAGCGTTGTATTATGTCGTTTAGCGTCACGCTAATAAGTTGCCACTTTTCCTAAGGGTTTCTGTGTCGATTATTCCGAGCGCACAAAGACACACCAGCGCTGCTCCTTGTTCGGCCCACTTTTTACTCTTCTCCCTGAAACGATAAAACGTGAGTATTTATTTTTTTAAACAATTAACAAAACAGATTAATATGAATTGCGTAATAAACAATTTAATATTTGTATTATTTTTTTAGAAAGTCGAGCTGCTTTTATATAATAAAACAATTTTTAGTGAATTTAAGAAAATTGAAAATAAACACATCACAATTTTTTTCCGATCGCGATATTACGAATCGTTGTTAATTAATGTATAAAGAAAAAATATCAACTAACCAAAATGTAGATCCATATTTCTTGCCATCAACAAGAACAACCGATCGAAAAAGTTTATTTTCGTGGACAGTATCGTAAGAAGGCAATTTTACTCGTTTTTCTCTCGTCCAGTTAATTAATTGTGTTTTTGGTAAACTAATATCGGTACTATAATTATTCCGTAAAAACGCGCAGCGCATTGTATGTACATCGGATTCGTCTTCTAATTTTCTTTTAATTCCTTTATCGTTTACACTGAGCTCTTCAGGTTCTACTTCAAATCTTCCATGGTATCCTTTGTCCCTGTACTCTTTATACCTTGCACGGCAGTAATCATCCATATCCCACACTTCACTAAAATTATAAAGGTGTAAGTAACATACAATATTTAATAATTTCTTTTAAAAGAATAAAATTGGTTAACTGTGCGATAAATATTAAAGTAAAACTTACCATATTTGTTCTAATGTTTGTGTATCTAGAAATCGCTTTCCTAATGGTGACTCTTGCAAATCCCTTAAAATATTTTGGACACAGTATTTGGTATTACTTGGTGAATTGTCACAGTCTACAGCTAATTTCAAATACTCTTGTATCAAATCTTGCACAGGTATCATTCCTTCTTTTCGGAATATTGAACAATTCCATTCAGCTGCTCTTGCTATCATAACACTGCTGCAGCCTGTATCTTTTTTAAAGCGAAATATATCGTCTCGTTTTTCTATTTCCTGCAATTGTAACATATATTTTTTTTCATTAATTTTCATAAAATTATAATTAAATCATTCAATGATATGCATATGATATAAAATTATAATTTATTAGATTTTCTAAATCAAATATAATTTTTAATTAAAAAATGCTTGCTTGTATTCTTTGTTTATTGTGATTTATGAAATTTACAAAATGTACCCTTTTCAAAAAATTATAGGTGTTTTGTACTTGTAAATCTTAATTTATAATTTGTACTCTTTACAATATAATAAGTTTTATTATAGTTTCTATAATAAAGAGATGTAATTAATGAAAAAGTACCTTAGAGCCACCATTGGCAATCACAGGAATCGATAAATATTCAGCAATCTTGCATAAAATGTTATTTCTATTAGGATGTTGAGGTCTCTCAGTCGACTGTCCTACCATGAACAGTAATCGCTGCAATTCCTGTTGAAACTAACGTATCACAAAGTTTTAAAGTCTCTTCGATGTTTTCGAAAACACGAATTTTACAAGTAACGGGTATACTAAGACCCTGAACAAGAGTTCTAAGGATTTCGCTTGCTTTTTCTGGCTGCTTTAACAAAGCTGCTCCCATACCACCGAGGATGGAAAAACGTTTAGGACATCCCATATTTATATCAATTCCAGCAACATCATTCTCAACTAGTTTTGCCACTTTTAAGGCCCTATTGGCATCACAGGTACCAAGTTGAAGGACAACACGATCTCGTTCCTTTGGACAAGTTCGAAAGACTATGGTACCATCCGTTTTGTCAATATAATCCACAGTGCCAAGGACATCTGTAAAATTTATAATTGTTTTAATTTATAACCATAAAGTAATTTGATATTTAATTAATTTGTGCAGCAATACACAACATTCAGATTTATCAAAGCACTAAATACAGAATAACTGAATTGAACTAAAATATATCTATTATATTTATCATTTAAGAAACCCTAATTTTTATTCACTATTCAGATAAACTTCTAAACATACGTCAATGTATATTAAGAATTCCTACTTGCTCGCTACTATTATTAATAATATGTTTACCATTTAAAATAACCTAAAACCATTCCAGATACGTTTCAATAAAAAATATTTAAATTCGCATCGATACCAATAAATTAAAAAAAACTGTAAATACCATTTACACGACGTTTCGAACGTAATAATTTCCAATCAATCAGCTCCTCCGTGTAGACGATGTCAGCCCCATATTTCAATGCCAAGAGCCGCATCGGCAACGTGCCGATCCGCACCATCGGGGCGAGGATTACCTTATCCGCGTAGGTCAATCGCGGTCTGGTCGACGACATGTTTACAAAAATATACAAACGCACCCTATACAATTATCCAGGAAGACTTTTTAAATATCGTGGTCCGCAGACCAACCTCGTGAAGTTTAACTTTACATAGGTACTAATAGATGTGTATAGATTATCATTGGTAAGGTAGTACCATGCTTTGTAGCAGACGAACAGCTGATGTTGATCGGTCAGTCAACTGTCTTCGTCTTTGTGTATAGGATGGATTTTTGTGTGAAGATGGCTCTGGTTGTTGCGATTTGGAAATTTTTCCCTGCACATATAGTTTGTTTATAATGAATTTAAATGTTTTCTAGAACATGTAAATCGTTTAGGATTTACGTATATGTAACAAATGACTTCTTTTTTTCAAATTTAGTCAAATACATGCATATATTTCTATCGAATAATTATTAATACATATAGCTTTTACGATCGCGATTGTAAACAATGATTAATATCAAAAACTGTAATCTATACATGTTTCTACAGGTGCATCCCACATTATATATCTGTACAAAAACAAGACCTATACACTAACGTATATATATATGCATACTTGGTTTTTATATATATACGATGTTTTTGTTGAAAACAAAAAGTAGGTTATGTGTGCGTCGCGACATGGCGTCGTGTCGCGCGCGCGAGCTGAACGATCACCCACAGCTGTAGAAACCGCGCGGGGTCAATTAGTCATTCAACATTCTCTAAGCGCGCGTACCATACATATACATATACATATATACATATATATATATATATATCCACTCCTTTCTATCATGTCTATCTCAAAGGAGCGTGGAGGGGAAGATGCGTAGACCTCGCGAAAAATAGAGAGGAGGCGACGAAGGAGGACGGTTTTGGCGATGAGACTACGTCGTTTCATCGTTACTCTAGAACTTGGTGACGCGCGCAAAACATTCGTAATTATTCCCTGATTACGCTTATAAGCTATTTCTTTATTTTACTCGTGTGTATATCGACTGTATATTTTGTATCTATAATACACACACATACTCACTGTCGAGAGTTTGTTTTTTTTTTTCCTACTGCTATACCTATATAGCTGCTGCATAATATTTGGGTTTCGATTACGTAATTGTTTATTTTTGTTCGCTACTTATAGATTGCGATTGTTCAGATTACAATTTACATTGACCTTATGATTAAACAACTCTCTCTCTTTCTCTCTCTCTCTCTCTTTTCAAGTATATGTGTAGATGTGTATATATACCTAATATACCTGTGAATCTTTGATTATTATGAGAAATAACATTTACTTATTGATTGGTTGTAAATATTTAAATGTAATTAGATATAATTATAGTACTGTTAATGTTTATGAAATCCTTATTTAGCGATATTAATTCATTAATTTATATCTCAGATGTTATTACCTTGCTTTTTGCTCATAAATAGTTAAATGCATTGAAATACTGATAAAACTATTCTCTTGTACAACTTTTATTTTCTTATTAATTTCATGGTTCAATTATTTATTTCAATAATGCAGTGAACATAATAGTGATTTGTTTTATATATAATTTATGCTTAAATTACTTTATTCGTTGCAGATTCATCAATTCATCAGGCAAATGCAACAAAGATAATTTTGTATTACAAGTATAAATGTGATAAATGGCTTATGAATTACTTCCAAAATTTTTATCACATTTTGGTGAAAACTGCTGACCAAACTTTTTATGGACTGCAAGAAATTTAGAAGTCTAATATAGAAACTGAGATCTTCCAAAATTTTAACAGAATGGCCAATCCAGGGACTGTTGTCGCACACTTGACAAAATTAATTATTACTATCGCTTGTATGAAATTTTTCAAAGATTCATTTTCTTTAAAAGTAACAGATCAAAGCTGGGCTGTACGAGCGCTTCAAATATTTTTTGTACATTCCATTTTGGGTATATTGAGATTCGGTAAGATATTTTTATATAATTACTCTAACAATCAATTAAATGATAAATGTTGAAATCGTACTTGCTACACATTGTTTATTGTGGTTCTTTATAATTGATCAGTGTCAATAATATATGACAGAGTTTGTTTAGAATTAATAATGCAGTGTGTGCTACAAGATTTAAATAGTTTTTATATTTGATAAAAATGTATTTTAATAAGTATATTTATTAGTACCTTTGCTGTAATTCAATTTGATATGAGATTTATTAAATTTTCGTATTGAATAAAACAAATGTTGTAATAATGTAAATCAATTCTAAAAAATATTTGATAAGAATGTATGATTATTGTAGGTGGAACGAGCACTACTAAGCGATTCCGAAACTTTTACGAAACGTTCACGAGTATCGTAGAAGTCGTGCCTTTTGCTTTCTTCACCACGGAGGTATTACTTAAATATCGAATACGAGAAGAAATACGTTTTCTTCTTCTTGCTCTTGGACTTTCGCCGACAGTAATCGAACTCAGTTCAGCCCGGATCAAGGATCGTTCTAAGCTCTGCAATTTCACCCACGTTATCTTCAGCCTCCAAGCTCTGACTCTCGTATTTATCTGCCTACTCAATGAGAATTACGGAGGCCTAAGTCTTGCGGCCTCGTTTGCGGTTGCTCGGTATGTTTCTGAAGATTTTTGTGACCATTACGAGGTTCCTTATACCGATCTTTCTCAGTATAGTCTGAGCTTCGTTCAGATCTTTGCTCTTGCCACGCTTAAAGAGGTCTAACAGAATCGCCTTACAAGTTTCAAGTTATCAAAATCAATCTTGATAATAGGGTAAGTATTGTCGTTTTTCTGGTGGTTATTCTATTGCAAGTTCTGATAAATTGAGACGTTCGAGATACAGTTAGAATTTTTAAATGACAATTCGAATCTATATATATATATATATCGAGCTTTACTATTTATACGCGAATTTTTCGATATATTTAACTATCTAACGAGTTTATATATGTATATCTAAATGATAATTCGATTGTTAGTAGAGGAAACATTTTTTCACCAAATTTTCGTCAAAATTATTGTCTTGTGTATACTTTTTTGTATAATGAAGATCTATTAATACTAGTTCGCGAAATTTGAGCTATCGAATATTAAGCCAAACGTTATAAATTATTCGTTACATTGAATATAATAATTGTATGCTATAAATTAAAAAATTATAATTCCCATATCAAAACCAGCGTTGAAAATAATTTTCGTATGACCTCGTTAATTTGAGATGTATTAAAACAGAAATTAAATCCTATAAATTTTTAGACAATATAAATTATATTTACAAGCAGTACTAGTTGAACAATTAAATATTAATATTTTATAAAAATATTTATATAAGATTGCTGCGATAGGACCATGTTTTACCTCTATACGGTAAAATAATACTTAAAACGCTCCTCGAACGTCTTATAGTGTGTATAATATACGTATATATAAAAAAAAAAAAACCACCATTAAAGCTGCAATACATTAGTTTATACATAGGATTTCCAAGTTTCGATCGATGTACCAATTCTAATGCTAAAGAATTTCGTAACGCAGAAAAGAATAATTTATCTACATACAAATATATAACTTTACTAACGTATAAAAAAAATCTATAATTCTAAATTTCATATACGTAGATACTTGGTCGACGTAACGTTTGATTTTTTTTTTAATCAAAAGCGTAATTTTACCAAACGAAAGAAAGAAAAATAGAGATATCGCCAATTTTGATCAAAGAACCAAAGAGACTTATGGGTAAAAAAGAAAAGAAAAATAATAGATGCACAATTTAAAAGAAAATGAAAGATAAAAGATAAAAGATAAAGAGAATCATAGGTTTAACTACATAGCGCAGACCTAATTAATGAAAGAAGTTCGATAATCTTCCATTTATATACCGACTTTTCTCTCTACGTTGCCATAGTAAACCGAATAAGGACTGAGAAAAGTATGTAAGGAGAAATGAGAAAGAAAAAGTAGAAACAAAGTAACTTCCTTAAGTCAATTTCATCCGAGAGCTCGGTTGATATTCCAAAATGAAATTAAAATGAAATACCCCCTATATCCTTGATTAGTGACGTGAGAAAAAAAAAAGAACTAGCACGTACCCATAGATCTTTCATATAAGAACCAAAGTCCGATATTACGATTGTAGAAGTTTTTGTATATGCTGTGAGATTTTTTAATCGGCAAAGAGGTTGATTCGTTTCGTATCGTATACAATTTTCAATGCATAAAAGTAAAAAAAAAAAACTAATAAAGAGATTATCTTAAGTTTATACATGTATATATAAAGGAAAGAGAGAGACTTTAAAGAGGCCAGATAAACTTTTTACGACGTGTATACATAGACTAAACTCAATACTGCATTTCCACGTAAATATATACCTTTTTACAAAAGTAATTTTGAGCTCTTTCAACTATATAGAAATTGTATCGACATCTATATATATATACACATAACATTAAAATTTTTCGGAAAGTTTCATTGAAAACTTTAGCTCTTTATTCATTCGCTTTCTATATTGGAAGTTTATAATATAAATGCGATAGATATAATTTACGTCGTTGAAGTATACCGTTTCATTTAATTTCAATGAAATTTTCTGTGTAATTAAAAAGTCTATTATAATTATTATTAACCTATTGGATAATTCACCAATAGGCTAACGCAAGAGAAATAATACGTGTATAACTGTTACAATGTTTGCAGATATTTATTATATTCGTACTTTTGTATTTGTATAAAACTATATAAGACTATTAATGCTGATTGATGTTCTCTATAGAAATTATATAGATCGTATACACATAGAACGGTTTATAGGTATATTCAATGCGTATATTTTCTTTTCTATTGTTACTTAGAACAAAATTAATTTTTTTTTTCTATAGGTAATAAACGAAAAACGTATAATATCGTTACAATGTTTTATGAAAAAAAAAATAAAAATAGAAATATTGATCTATTGGTGAATATACAACTGTGATATAAAAATTTTAAAAGTTACTTAAAATAATATTTCGTTATACGTTAATTATTTACAGAACATATTACGAAAAAAATTTCAGATATACTTATCACTCGTAACGATTTGTATGATTTTATTTAAACGCTTTGTTAATTAATTTATATACATATAATTATTTATTGTAGTTTTTAAAATGTATAGGTAATATCGAAAGATTGATATTATTATCATTTTTAATGGTACAAAAATCTTTGTCGACGAGTCGTAAGTGATTTATTAATATTTTTATGTACGCGATAGAGAAAAAAATAACGGAGAAAAAGTGTAATTGTAAAAATTGCAGAGTTGACAATTATTATAAAAAAGCTGACTGTGTTTTTTTTATGGGTATAACATTAGTATGTATAGATTTATTAATATTTATTTTAATATACATCTGGTCAAGTTTCCTAAAAACAAAAAAAAACAGTAATTTTTACTAGAACCTTTTCCTCCGTGTACGGCATAGATAAAGTAGTACTATACGTTGGTGCATTCTATGGAAATAAATTATTTAAATTTTAATTTACAACCGTGCAAACAAAAGTTGATTCGGTGCGCAAACACCGTTTTCATTTCGCTTAGATAACAAATATTGTTAGAAATAAATGCAAAGTACACAGATATATATATATATATACATATACATATATATCGTAAAAAGTATTGATAAACGATTACGAAGAGCGTTAAGCAAACGGTGCAATAAATATCTCGTATTAGTTAGTTAAACCGAGGATAATTTTTCGTATAATAGCAGCTATATTCCCTTCGACAAAAGATCCGTTTATGTATATATATATATATGTTCAAAAATTTTCCAAACGCGCGTGTATACGTGCAATTGATCAGGAGTTTTATAACGTCGTGCCGTCGTATACCTGGAGAATATTATGGATATACCTAAGAGTAACTCGCATTATCCGATTGGCAAAATGTACCGTAAGATTTTACGAAGGGTGGAGGGTGTCCGTCGCACACACCCCGAGAGAGGACAGGCTCTAATCGTCCGAGCGTTTGAATTTGAATGTATACATCCACGCCTATTCGTTCTCGGAAGGTGTGGGATTTTGTTGCGGATAATGGAAAAATTGTCGTCATCCCTCCTCCCCACCCCTCTCACTTACCGATCGTTAGGTACACACCCTTGAAAATTAGTCCGATCTTCATCAGTTTTCGACGCAGCATCGAACTGGTTGCATCGATTTACAATCCTTGACCGTGGAGATATCACGTTTGGATTCAAAGAGTCATTCCGAGCTCGACAGCCTTGTAGTGAGCAAGTATACGTCCGAAGACGCAGTGTAACGAAGAGAGTTTCGCTTTTGGTTTGACGTAGAAGTAGAAGAGAGAAATGGCAGATTTCAATCACAACAACCACGAGGACTCGTCCCTCCTTCACCTGGCAGTGATCGAAGAAAACATGGACGTGGTGAAGTTTCTACTGAAACACGGAGTGTCGGCGAACAACCGAGCTCCGAACAAGCAGCTATCATTGGAATTTCTGAGTGACGCGGAGCACCAAAAATACGCGGAAGTGTCTCTAGCCAGCGCGATCCAAGATAACACGAGCGTCGCCCTGGACGAGGATCAGCTGGACCCGATGATCACCAAGACCACGACACCCCTTCACTTGGCTGCCAGGAGCGAGAACCGCGAGATCGCGGAATTGCTTATTCACCACGGTGCCGAAGTGAACGTCCGAATGGAAGGAGGGGAGACGCCCTTGATCATCGCTGTCTTGTCCAAGCGACAGAATTTGGTCGATCTTCTGTTGGACCACGGTGCCGACGTGAACGCCGAAACCCTCTGGGGTAAATCGGCGATACACTACGCTGCTCAAACCGGTCAGAAAGTCATACTCGAAACTCTGTTGAAACGGGGTGGTCACGTAAACGCGACAACTTACGAAGGTCTGACCCCGCTGCACATCGCTGCGGAGGCTGGTCAGAAGGAGTCGGTCGCCACGCTTTTGAAACACGGTGCCGACGTTGACATCAAGACGAAAAAAGGGGCGACCGTGTTGCACTACGCTGCCGTCATGGGACACAGTGATATCGTTGAACTCGTTTTGGGACACGGTGCCGATATCAACGTCATTATGAAACACGGTGGTCTCGATTTGTCGCCCTTCGCTTGGATCACCGCTGCCGAGGAGAAGAAAACGTGGGAGCTCGTCGCTAGGTACACCAATAAGATGAGCATCGTCAATTGGTACAACACTTTCGTCATGAAACTTTACAAAAAATCCAAGGACAGGAAGAGCCTCTTTCACGCGGATACCGAGCAACACTGAGGGCTATTCATAAGGATTTCATCGACGGATTTCGGAAGAATGACACCTATTTTTTTTTTTTAACCACTCACAATTACACAGTTCGATACCGAGATCGTTTAGTTTCCATCGACATTTTTGATAATTTAACGTAACGAGTGATTATTCTAATAATGAATCGAATTATCTACTTTTACGGATATTTTTAATGATCGCTCACGTCGTAATTTATTTACATTGAACGACCGGCGCATATGAATATCGTTAACTTTAAGCATTCGTTTTATTTAGCGTGTACGTATTTATTTTTTTTTTTTAAAGCCTCGACTAAAAATTCAATTATAATCGTAAATTAATTCGATTGGATATCAATCACAAAGTCAGTACAGATTTTCTTTTATTTATTTAGAATATAATTTAAGATTATATTGAATTTTTTCCATTTATACTTACGGTCGTTATTCAAAAATGATATTGTTCAATATTACAGAATGCGGGATTAAATTCGATTGGATATATTTTACACTCCTGTCATTGAGAATTAACAATTTATCTTTGAATACGGTACCCGGATTTATTTTTTTTTTAATTGACAACTTAATTTTAATCACGAATTTTGTATAAGCGAATCCAAAATTAACTTGTCAATAATTAAAATAGTTTAATTTTTAATTTAAAAAAATCATAATCTATCGGCGTAATATTAATGTTTTAATTAATATTTTAATTAAAAATAAATCATACTCTATCGATGTAATATTAATATCCTTCTTTCACAGGTTATAATATAAGAAAATGAAAATCAGAATAAATACAAGATGTTTCTACACAATCACAATTAGTTAAGTTAGCGTTCGTTGAAATTATTGTATGTATTTCTTCTTGCATATATTTTGATTTTTCTTTATACATATTATAGCCTATACATAGAAAAAGTATTTTAATAAAAAATAAAACCTTCTCGTAAATATAATGTAATCGTAAATTCATTATTGTAATAATCCATGTATCGATTACGTGCGTTTTAAAAATTTTAATCGCGTAACTATCATTACACAGCTTTTACTACAATGCGCTTTAAATGGAAAAGGAGTGTTTTTTTTTTCGTATGATTGTATACATTTTAGTGGCTCACCGGCATAATTAATATTCGGATCATCACATTTATATATTGTGAAATTAATTATAATATGCGTTTATTATTGTAATTTAATATAATTTTATGTATTAACATTCATGCAAATATCGTCACGATATTTATTTAAAAAAAAATATTACCTGCATAATAATGATAATAGTAATAATGATAATAATAATAATAATAATATTAGATGTATGTATATCTACGTGTGAATCATTTAAGCTTTACGTTTCCTCGTTTATACATTTTTAATGGCAATCGATAATGCGAGTGACAATAGTATATATATATAAATAAATTGCAAGACAATATTTTTGTACTTATCGGATAATGCGATCGTACGAAACGATCTTAACATACGGAAAATACGTGCGTTTACCTTTTTAATTTAATTTTCTCTATTTTATGCAATACGAATAGGCAAATAAAGTTGATAAATATTTTAATAAGACTTTACTTATTATTTTCCATTGCATTCCTCATTTCTATAATTAATGTACTTGCACACACGTTGAAAAAGGTTTGAGTAAAATGATATAAAAATTACTTTTTTTAATGGGTAAATTTAATGCAGATTTACTTTGTAACTGGTAGATTTACCTGTAAAATATATTAATTTTTGTAATTCGTCAAATTAACGACCTGTCGATATTGCTCAGGAATATTATCATTTTTACTAAAACCTTTTTTTTGCATGTTTATTATTATTTAGCCACACATGCGATGTGTATGCGGTATACATAGGGATAAAAGAGTTGCCTAATGCTCAAAATAATATGGATTTTTCTAACTATTTTATATTAATTATTTCTATTATGTACTTTTTTCTCACTGAATATCGTTACAGGGATTTGGTTTTCTCAAAAATGTGTCAATTGAACAATATCCAAACGATCCGAGTGACTTATAAAACATTGAATATGATGTATTATACGTTTTTTTGTTTCTTAATCATTACGAAACATTCATTTTTATATATAGGCAATTGTAATATTAAGAGAAAATAATGATTTGAAAACTATTTTTAATACCTTACCAGAACCATTTCTGAGCTTATATTATATAGACGGACGAAAGATAGTTAAACGAAAAGTACCGTTGTATTATTGATGTAATTATGATATTAAATTTTTTAATACATATATAAGATATTTATATGTCATATATGAATTTGTCATATATTATTTACGCGCACAAAGTATATAAGTAATGTTTAACAATCGACGATTGAAGATTATTTTAATATAGAGTGTAAATTTAAATATATTAACAGTTATACAATTAGGCGATCGGTTACCCTAGTAAAAATCTGATCATAAATGTAACGTTTTTTTAAGCCAAAAATGGCAAAGTCTCATAAAATACCCAATAAATGACAAAATTAAAATTTCATTTAACCTTCAGATGTTGAATTTCTACTAGGATTTAGTGCAATGATTGAACGATTATTAATTTCGTTTTAATTTGAAATTTCGAATCAGTGATTGGCATATTAAAAAATAATTACACATCGAAATTTTAAAATTAAAAATATGAAATAGCCAGGTTGTTTAAAAAAAAAATACACGTGCAACGAAAAAGTGTATTATCTACAGATGGTATAATATATGTAACATTATTGTATTATATTCAATATTTATTACTCTAATATTTAAATAATTCGAGAAAATTTTAATTATATATATATATACGAAAGAAATATCGATTATAAATTTATATACATGTACATTTTAAAAAATGCTTAATTAAAGTAAATTTTTTTATATATTAAATTACAAACTCTGTGCAATATGTTAATAAACGTTTTTGTTATTCGATAAATAACTATACAAATATATTACATATACATACATGTAAACGCCAAAATACTTAACCCAGGGCACGAAGAAAAAAAAAGTTGTTTAAAAAATTGAAAATAAATTAGCCTAAAGATTTTACAGACAATTTTATATATTTTGCAACTAAAAAAGTAAGGAACAATATATTTGTTTAATTGATATGCAATAGCGGCTTAATTTTCCGAGATGTTTGATCAATTATTTTTGCAAATCGAAGAAGAAATGTAGCTTTACTATATATATACATATAACCTTGGTAAATACATGTAGGCCGATTAAACTTAAACATATATATATATATATAAACATATTTTTAAATAACCGATGTTGATATAAAAAAATGAATAACTAAAGCGAAAAGATTTAAGGTATATTTTTCAAAGGACCTAACAATACAAAATATTATTTGATAGATATTATATATGAAGCGTATACAATGATTCTAAACTTGCTTATTTATGCGTTTAAGAGTTGCGATAAGTGTAATATGTATAGATATTTACCATTTTTTTTTTTAATTAAGTTGCGATTGATATAGATGTCAAAATGAAGAAATTATATATGTATATAAATATAGAAAAGATTTTGTATTTAATTTTATGGATAAATAAATGTTTATTTATGCAAGTGATTGTACGTTGTTGTTTCAATAATTTCATATAAATATATACCTAGTATGTATTTTACACCTTGTACACGAATTTTAAAGGGGACAAGACTGGATAGAAGTTTATTAACCCTTAACTAGCACTGATAGGGTAATTAAATACCGAAACATGTTCAAACGCGTCTCACGTTGTCGGTATATTTAATATTACATGTACGAAACATTATCTAATGTAGTTTATAGTGTGTTTTTCAAAGTCAAATATATAGGCTTTGTAGGCATTTATGTAAATCGAGTTCGTAAAAAAGCATTTTCGGAATAACAAGCAAACGGAAAAAGTCAATGTCTTTACTTAAAAAATAACTGTACATAAATCGCATAGTTTTTAATATTTTTATCTCAAAATTTATCAATACAAGCTTGACATGCTATATTTCAAGAAAAAATTACTGTGATGAATTCTGGGTAAAATTAGAAACCTTATATTTTAATATTCAAACCACTTAATTTGTATTTAAATGTACCAAAATATTTTGAAAAAGTTACAATAAATTCAATAAATTTTTTAGTACGCTTCATTCGAACTCAAAATTATTTTGGGGTATTCTTTTACCTACGGTGTGCCAGTTAAGGGCATTAAAAATAATTTATTGTAAATAATTAATATTTTAACGTATAACCGAGTTAAAGTATTTCATAATTTATTTAATCCAATTTTATTGTTATTAAATTTTAACAGCTTGATAAGGAAAACGTCTTTTTTCTTTCAATTAGTTATACATTCTAGTTTTTAATTTTTACAAATGGTTTGTGACGATTAATAATACCATTCGTTCAATAAATTAAGAGATGTTATCAGTGAATGACTATTAAATTGTTAATTATTTGTTTCAAATTAAATGTTAACCCAAGCTTTATTTTTCAGAAGAAGAGGGAAAACAGAAAAGAAAAGTATCATAAACTTGTAATTAAGAACTCATTTACGTTCATCTAGATAAACATACAGAGTACCGAAGATATATACACAGTATTATTGTGCGTACGTAGACATATATACCTGAAATGCAATTGCATACAGGTTGAAAAGTTACGTATTCAACGTTTGACTTTGCGACTTCAATAAAATATTGGTATATTGTACACGCACATTTGATGAACTTTCCGATGAACTAATTTTTATGTATAGCCATTATTTATGAGCGTATATATGAAATGTAAAGTAAAGGTAAATCAGTTTATTTGAATGTAACAGCTCTAAGTATACCTATGCTCTCTACAATGATACTAAATAATAATAATACAAATTTTCAGAAATGTTTAGGTTTGTATTAAAATTTATATAAATTATTTACTTTTAAATATTTAAAACTATTTTTAATATTTTTAATAGAATATTGTTACGTGTTTATTTTTAAAAAATCTATTGTGATAAAAAAAAGAACCAATTAATAAATTCAATCTTTTTATGTAAAAGCGATACATTTCGATTGCATCAGGGTGTCAGTAAGGAAAGCACATGAAGAATGTTCCAACGAGTATTTCAATGTTTCGTTATTTTTTTTTTTTTTTTATTCTTGATTTTGTGCACTCTTTTTCCTGGCACTTCCTACCGTTTATCCCCTGGGGGACTTTAACGGTGTCCACCTACCACCTATGTGTGGGTGCTTTTATCCCTCCCTTAAAAACCCCACCATCTCGCATTCGCCCGGGGTTATACCCGTGGATGAGGCAAACCTGTGAAGCAGGGAAAACCTCATCCGAGATGGCCGGTGTATTCGAAACATTCTTTTTGGGTATCAAAGTCACATTGCGTAGGCCTTGACACCGAAACCGAATGTTTCACACCTCCCGCTCACGTTGTGGAATGTGAAAAACACCTAACCGATCACGAAAGCCAAGCGACCGAGAGCGTCACCCATCCAAGTGTGAACTGCACTCAGTGCTGCTTAACTTCCGTGACCGGCTGAGGTGCGTCTCCGCCACTCCGCCACCGCGTCGGTTTCAATGTTTCGTTATTTTTTAGACATCGTGTATTGCGAAACACGTAGCTTTTTTAATGGATTTTTCATTATTTTGTAATTTTAAGACGAACATTTCGTCGTATACGAAGTTTTTACGTAAGTCACGGTAGAAACGTTATATTTCGATGATCTGCAAAATGCAATAAAACAATTTAAAAAGTCAAATAATTTATTTTTATCCAAATGGATAAAAAATTTGCCGAGTTTATGCTTCAACTCTATTACATACACATACTATGTAGAAAAAGATTTTAATAAAAAATTATTGAGTAATAGAGTTGACAAATTATAAAAATTACTATTTTTCGTAGGTCATTCCCATAAATAAAATTAAATAATAAATAATATTTTCATAAATGTATATTGTTTCTTAAGCCGAAAAAATGGCAAAGTGTCGAAAAAACCAAATAATAGCTCAATCAATGGCAAAATTTGAGTTTTATTTAACCTTCAAATGTTGAATTTCTAATCTTTACATATATATAGGTATAGGTGTAGAAATATTCCAAAATATATAGTAAAATGTTCCTGTAAAAAACAGTAATTTTTAGGTAATGGTTTAAACCACTTTTAGAACACATTTTTCGATAAGGTATCGATTTTTAAGGTATATCACACATCTCGCGATGGTGATAATATACCATGCACTTTTGTGTATCGATCGCGCCAAAAAAGTAAAGTTTGAATACATATATTTATATATATGAGGAAATCTATAAAAATTCTTCCAAATCGCGTTTCCTAAAATCGAAAAAATTTTTTTTGAAGCACACTTTCCGGACCTTACTTTTTTCATATATTGTTACGTATGAAAAGGAGAGAAGCGAGAAATAAAAAGGTGGACTGCGGGATTCGACCCCGGGACCTCAGCGTGCGAATCGCGCGCTCTGACCGTCGAGCTATCGTCCACCCGGACAGAGCATCGACGATACGAGCTACACACTTCCTATCTGTCACTTGACTCCTTCTCATATGCCCAAGTCGCTCGGCGATGTCCGTGACAATATATTGTACAAATAATATGTGAAACAATATTTGAACATGAAATAAAAGGTTTGTGACATACTTTGATTGAAGTTTAAAATCAAAAAATCGTATAATGCTGTTTTTTTAAAAAAGCTTATATTTTTATATAACAGTTATATTGAAACAAATAATATCTTTGAACTAATCTTTTTTTATTATATAATCTATTGAAATAGTTTTCAATGTAATAATATAGTAAATTCATTCTTTGTCATCAGAATTCAATAAATTGTACAAATTAATTACCGAATCCATAATAAAGCCGCAGCATACAAATCTAATGAATAATTTTAAAGTAGGTTGATTGGATTATTGTGATCAACAATAAATAGTATTTTCGAGTAATTGTTGAAATTGAAAAAGATAATTAATAATCAATTCTTCTGCACTGTCATAAATTTCTGTTACAATTCCAATTATATCGGTCTTGCAGTCAAAATAAAACACTTATTCCCCAATATATAAAAAATGTTTTTTTTACTTAAGTAATTATTTAGGTATTGGATTGTTTTTATATATTTGGGAATAAGCTTGTGCTTAATTTTGACTGTAAAACCGAAATAATTAGAATTGTAATTGAAAAAGGATAGTTTGTAAAAATAATTAATATTTTACACTGAAATGGAAAACAATTTTTTTGTCTAAAAACCACGATATTTCATACTTAAGTGTTACCAAATTGATCTGTTCTAGTAAATATACGAAAAAATATATATTTAGGATAATGTAACAAAAATTATAATTATATAATGAATAGTATTAATAAATTGATATTATCTGTAGTGACTAAACATTGTTTTTTAATATTTTATGTATATTTTAATTATTTAAACAACACACGATTAATGAATGAAATAGCTTTGTAACTCACTAAATATTTTATTTACTACTCGTTATTATTGTTTAATGCATTATTTTTAATGAAATAATTTTTGATACGAGCTTATATAATAATAAGCTTTCAAAAATAAAATGCAAAAAGGTTCTAAAAATAATTTTTATTATGATTATATAAGTTGTAAAGCTTTTTTAAAAAAATAGTATTTTACGATTTTTTTATTTTAAACTTCAAACTTAAAAAAGGTATGTCACAAGTCTTTTATTTCATGTTTAAATTTCGTTTCACATATTATATGTAGTATAGATGAAGAAAAATGAGTCCCGAAGGTGTGCCTCAAAAAAAAATTTTTCGATTTTATAGGGAACGTGATTTGGAAGAATTTTTGTGGATTTCATCAAGGATATTGCTGTATTGTGTCCGTATAGGAATTTGTACACAAATATATATTAAATAAAAAATGTATTAAATATTTTTTGGGACGAAGAGAAGAAAGAACGAGATTGTTCAAACAAATGAATAAGATTATATACAAACGGAGTTCGTTGAATGAAAAACGTACGGTAAAGAATATCAGTATATTCAAGTACAGGTATATAAAAGTAAACGCAGGCATACCTCATTTTGAACGTTATATTTGCGAACCGTAAGTTGAAACCGTAAAGCTATAGGTAAACGTCTAATTATTGAGATTTTCGGCAAACCCGGATATTATTATCCCAATTTCCTCGAGTCTAGTTTAAGAGCCATCGTTACTTAGATACATACACACGTATAGCATAAAGGGGTTCTTTGCACACGTATTCGTATACCTGACCGTGTCCACCTTCCCCGAATCCCCACCGAAATTTCGCACCTCCATAAAACGAAAGTCTCCACCCCCGAGGTGTCCTCGCAAATATCACCCTGGAAAAGTTCAGTCGATCTAGATCATTCACCCAGTATAGACGTACGCATAATTATAATATACACAAACACACAAAACTTGCAAGCTGAAAATGCCGAAATTAAACGCATTGCTTCACGCAGCGGTGATCGAGGAGAATGTCAAGTCGATAAAATTTTTATTGAAACATGGAGCAGACGCGAATTCGCGTGTTCAATCGCCGAAGGAAACGTTGCAACGTTTAGGATTCGACTCGAATCCCGAAGTGTTTTACCGGTACCGAGCCTCGTCGTTCGCGTCGTACACGTTGCCGTGCAGCTCGACACCTCGATCGATGATCCACAACAGCAATCATTACCATCGGGTACGTAGTTTCTCGAACGTCAGTGAAAAAATACGCAATCCAACGGCGTTGCACTTGGCCACGTCGATCGGTAACGTCGAAATCGTTCAACTCCTCGTTGGTTACGGGGCCGACGTGAACGCTGAGATGGACGGTGATTACACGCCGTTGATCATCGCGATTATCCAACGTCATCACGAGCTCGTTGAGCTCTTGGTGAATCAAGGCGCGAATGTCAACGCTTCCACGAAAAATGGGAAAACTCCGATACACTTTGCGGTGAAGAGCAAGCAAATCGACACCGTCGAATTTCTCGTGAGGAGCGGCGCGAATATCAATGCCCGCACCGATCACGGTGTCACGCCCCTTCACATCGCCGTCGAGCGTAAGCTACAGGATATCGCGGAATTCCTTTTGGAGCGCGGTAGCGACGTCAACGCTATCACTAAAACTGGCGTCACGCCCCTTCATTGCGCTGCCGTCAAAGGACAACGACAAATCACCGAATTGATTTTACGTTACGGTGGTGACGTTACCGTTATCATGAAGAAGGGCGAAATCGACGTTACTCCGTTGCTTTGGGTCACCGAATTGGAGAGAAAGAAGATCACCGACATTCTGTACAAGTACGTCGACAAGACCACTTCCAATTCAGGATTCTATGGGAGATTCTTCAAGAAAATTTGGAAACAGATTGCCGGAAAGGATTTAACGCGTGCGTCTCTTTCCTACATCAATTTTCATTAGTACATTTATTATCCTTCTTCTTTTTTTAACATTCATTAAAATACACATCGAGTTTTTTCATTTTTATCATCGATCGAATTATCACTTATTTAGAAAACCGTTTAAGCGAATTATTAATATATATAGCTATATAGCATATTGTGTAAAATTATATTAAAATATTCACCAATAACTATTATTATATAATCGAGCGTATATTTTATACTTTATAATAATTTGTATGGGTGAACTTTTTTTTCATCATCGTTTCGATAGATCATTTAAATCATTTTAATTTTAAGTACATGTACACGAATTTAATCTAATTACACTGAAAAATAGAATAGTATAGTTTTACGTGTCTTTACGTTTCGATGTCTGTCAGTGCGAAAGTAAAGATGGACTTGGAGTGCGTTACCATTTAGTAGATAGAAACTTTTAACATAAGTTTTTGGGGAAAAATTTACGCTTTGGATTGGGGTATGCGTATCGCGAAAAATTTCTGTCCATACCAACAATTCGTTTAAATTGTAATAATTTTTCTTTTTTTTTTTATTATTACATACAATAGAGGTATATAAGGTGTATTCATTATGTCACGTTATTTTTGCACAGGTGCTCAAAGTAGCTCTCTTTTTTTTGGCACTGCCACAAAAATTATGTGTTTATTTCTTGGTTGCTCACTCTATACTATTCCGTAATGAATTTAAGCGTATATGCGACACATAAGTTTTTTTTCGAACTTAATTTTAATTTAAAACGCGACTACAGGTAATTCTTATATTTTATTTAGGATAAGATTAAGTTTAAGTAATTATTATTTCATAATTAATATAATGTGTGTACTTTCGACGATATTTTATGAAAATTATAATAATATAATGATGAATATATATAAGTAATCGTAATAAGAAACGCGGCGTAATTTATCTGTAATAATAGTCAAGTGATGAAACGAACTGTGTTATATTAATTTAATAATATCTATTAAGTGTAGTGAACAAATATTTATAAATAAAATATACGTAGTGTATAGTTTTATAAATTAATTTCATTAGCATTATATACCATATATATGACGCAGTTACAGTATACTTGACTGTTTCGTAAATTAATTTGTACTACTTCTATACATTAATTTTTTAAATATACATATATACCATAACATCAATTCGAATTTTAATATACTTTATATTTTCAAATATTACTATTATTAATTTACGCATGCGAATTTGCGTTCGATTATTATTTAAAACTACAGAATTATGTATTAATATTACTATGTCATCAATAAATCGCTTTATTAAAGATTACTCAATCTCAAAATTATTGTTACTTTCAATAAATTATAAGTGACCCGCACTCCCATCCAGTGAACACGATAGTTTATTATTTTTGGTGGTTATGCAATAAGAAAAGAAGGTTAAGTTGCAAAATATGAATAATGTAAATGAAAGTTTTTAACGTATGTTTGAATAATAAATTTAACACAATAAAGTATTATATAAAATAGAAATTATAAAGGAAATTGTAAAGAATTAATGTTCGTCGACACAGTGTTATCGTGTTTGTTACTTACGTTTGCTTCCTGGAACATCTTTTTACTTGACGATTAAAAAGCTTTCTTACGAGACTCCTTTTCGGCGACCGGAAATTTTATGTGCGTCCTGTTGGAATATTGGCAATTAATATCAGATCTTTCTTTAATTTATTGTCGCCCTTCTTATACCACAATTTGTATCGTAAGTATATATACTTCTATATGGTTTTTACAGCGCGTATTTGCTTAATTTTAATTTTCATTAGAGGATAACCCTGAGTCAAAGCCGAAAAAAACTATTTAATATTAACAAATATTAATTCTTTTCATAACAATTAACAGGATTTCTTTATTTTTTAAACAAATTATATTCTTATTAACTATTACTACGTACTCTGATTTTATTCTATAGAGGACTTGCCACAATATACCTTCATCGAACTACTTCATTGAATAGGCTGAAATTTTAATAGTAACTTTTAAATATGATTTCAATCCACCCGAATGGAAGAGAATTTCAATAAAAATCTATTTGTTTAATTAAAAGAATTATTTAGCTGTTTATTTTGACACAATTTTTCAATTATTTAAAATAATTTTGTAAGAATAATTTTTTGATCCAATGTTAACATTAATTAACATTAGTTAATATTAGTTAACATTAATGTTAAGTCTGTTTCATTAAAATTTATTAAAATGATATTTAAAAGTAACTCTTAAAATTTGAGCCTATACGATGAAAAAATTTCGAAAAGTCCATTGTGAAAAAAATAAGAGTAGGGAGTCTCATAATTAATTAAAATAGTTATGTTACATATCAATGGATCAAAAAATTTTAAATAAAATTCATAAAGGTAATACAATTTGTTTAGAAATTTAAGATATATTTATAAATTATGAAAAAATTTATTAATTGTTAGTATTGTTAAGGGGGGACCAAAGTCAAGTTTTATCCTTCCTACTTTACCAGCCTCAAGAGTCACAGAAAATTAGTTATAATTAAAGAGAACAGTCCCCTTCCTTTATTAATAATCTACCTTGAATCAAATTTTGAAATAAAATATCGACTGCTTTTCGCGAAATCCTTTATTAAAATTTACGATAATTTCGTACAATTCGAGATTACATGCTCGTCTAATTAAAATGCACGTCAAAATTGTCAGTAAGGGATTTCTTGAAAACTGTCAATATTTTTTTCAAATTTTAAACACGTAGATTATTAATAATGGAAGGGGAAAGTTCTCCTAGATTTACATAAATTGACTTCCTTTTTTAAATATAACTAATTTTATATGATTTCCGAGGTCGGTAAGGTAGGGAGGATGAAACTTGGCTTTGGCACCCCGTGCAAATATAAACAATAATATGTATAGAATATACTGATTATTTACTTGTAGCGATAGATCCATTCGAAATAGAAGATGAAGAAAAAGAAAAAGCTATACTACGAATAATTCCAATAAATGAAAAAATTTGTCGAGTATTTAGCATGTCCGGTTTGATATACGCGGTATGCGAATCTCATAAAAATCGAAATATTGGCATATTTATTGTATCTACGTTGACAGCATTTGAAATATATCACACTAAAGTTGAAACTATTTCTATTTACCCAAGAAACAAACTTTTTCATTTCTCTTGGATGGTTGCCGGTGGATTTTTCGGGTAAATTAGTATAGAATATACATTGATATATTTTATAAGCAAATATTATTCGAAAGTGTTTTTAAATGTTTATATCGTTTAAACGTTAGATTCTTGAAAGGAAACTACTATTGCCTGACAGCTTATTTACCGTACGGAATCTCATTTTTAGCACTGACTCCAGAAAAGGATTGTGCTTGGTCGATACGACGAATTGTCAACAATTACATGATGATGGCACACACTTTTTTGATGCTCGAAGCTATTTGCGAAGCTCGAAATGTGTCCGTGTCCGGTTAACGATAGATCAGGAATGAAAAATTACGATACACCACATACATATACATATATATATACAGTTGTATTAATTATATTTGTATAGTCTTTAAAAATTATTAATTATAAACAATCGTACAATTTCTTTTTTTTTCCTATTAAAAAACTAATAATCTCTCCACAAACGTAGGCACAACACGTAAAACAATGTCTTTGTAATGCATTCCACCGCATTCGCTCATAATTTAAGTACTTTCACATTATCACACACATAGGCAATAAGAACAAAAACGTTTGGTAAAAACGTTACAAAAATATTTCCTACTTATTATTATCGTATAAAAAAAAATATGTCGATCAAAAACACATATTATAACATACACATATATATCTATGTAAGAACGAATAGTGTTTTACACTTTCACGTACAAATAATATTTCCATGTTCATTTTAGAAATGTAAAGTAATAAGCATTGTTAACAAATTAACGTTCACCACCTGAATCAACAACAATTTAATTTGATGGTACTACTTCTTTTTATTTTAATGTGCAACAAATTTCTTTCAATAATATTAAATATAAATTACAAACTTACGACGTATAATCTCCTCGTTAATCTCAATAACAATTTTATACACGTACATTTTTGTCCTCGTCCTTTCTCAAGTATTCCGTTTGACATTATTAATTTAAATCGACTAATTGTATAATTTAATTAATTTTTAACATTTATAATGTTTATCTTTACGAATCTTATTTCAAACGGTAATTATAAATAAATCGTTCGTTAATTTCATAATAAAGCAGAAAGAAAATTGAAATTTCGTTATCTACGAGTATTAACATCATGCTTGAGTATATATAAAAATAATTTCCGTTTTATTATAAATAAAACAAATATTAATAATATTTGTTAATTTCAAATTTTCTTTCATTGAGTATTCGCAGTGATGTTACATCCTACAAATTCAGTTCTCAATCAACAAATTGACGCGTTGTGTATTGAATACATTACATAAATGCTATCTTAAAAATTCAATAAATTCAGATCGCAGTAAATAAAAAATAAAGTTGATTAACAAACATCTCTCGTAATCTCCATTCGCGATAGAATTACTCTTTGAGTGTAGTAAAATCTTAAAAAAGATAAAAATTACTAAAAAGTGCTCGAATTCGACATAGACAATGCTTGTCACGTTCGCACGATCAATCATCTTTATTCGTACGAGTGGTAAAACTTGTATATCAAAATATCGTACAAGAAAAAAGAATGATAAGATATTTCGATTCTCGTGCGTGTACAAAAGTTCTATACATCCTTCCGTTCTATAATACTATAGAGAAAAGTAAGAAGAACGATCGAATCTATGAAATAGAAAAGAAGAAATAAAATTAATTTCATAGATTAGAATTCGATTCCCGCCAGTTAACTTGACCGGCAAGTGGCTGTAATCTCAAACTGTTTCTTGGACTATCGTCGGCTTCGTAACCAGCATTACTGTGTGCTCCGTGATTTTCAAATACGTCTTTGACGGATATTTGACTACTACGAGTTGGTCGAGGTTGTATGCCTAAAGGATTACCCGCGACTCCATAAATATTATTTGCCCCGAGCGTTTGCATTTGGGATTTCCGGCGTTGCGCTGCCATTATACTATTCCGACGTCCCTCGAATGCTTTGAATGCCTTGGTTGAACGTCTCGTTGACATGTTACGGGGAAGACCTGAAAATTAATAGTGGATCGTCAATTATTGGGTCAATTTTAAGTATCTATCTAGGTGCTTAAATTTATTCGATATTCCGAATAAAACGTTTGATTTTGACTTTTTGTTTGCCTTTATTAAAAGGACCGCGAAGCTAGCGTTCAGGAGGTTGTCAAGCCCTATCAATAATTCAAATTTCCCGCGCTACAAGTTGTCGACTGAAACGTACACTGTTTTTACAGTAATTAATGTTTTGTATTACAATTTTAGCGAAGCCACGAGAACAATGGGAGTAATTGTTTTAAAAATTTTAGTCGTTCTGCTCTGTAATGTACAAAATTTTAAAACAATTATTTTCATTAGTACCGATCACCTTTAAACTTTGAACAACTATAGATTGGATCCTAACAAATGATAGAGTTCTATAATCGATTAAACTTAAATTTTAATATGAAATAATAATTTGTATAAAAACAGTATTTTTCAGTCGACGAGGACTCGAATGGTAATATAACGACCCATATCCCCTTAAAGAGGTGGCATACCCAGTGGATTACCGACGGAGCGAAAAAAAATAATTATTACATTTATCAAAAAAAAATGCAATTGTATGTAAAATCCGAATACATAACTGCACTAAATCATTCAATAATAACTCATTCTACAAAGTTTCAAATCAATGCAACAGAGACACCCTAAAAAATTTCTGCATCGAAAATTTATGATATTCCGTGATTTTTCCGCGGAGAAATTCGGGTTTTGCATAAAATTGCTTATTTTTTAAAATAAATGTAATAACTATCTTATTTTGCTCGGTCGAAAACTCACCGAAAACTTTTATCCTCTCTACCTTAGTAGCCGAATCAAACAAATAATTTAATATAATAGTAATATATGATAATATTTGAAAATGTAAGAAAAGATATATTTACAAACTATTAACCTCGGTACAAAATATTTCTGAGAAACACCCCTTACCAAGAATAGAAGTGATGATTATCGATTTTTTTATATTTTTAGACAAGAAATTTCTGGGAAACTCGATTATTTTTTTATTTCAAATTTTGCAGAAAGGTGAATTGTTTGTAAACAAACGCGCGTTTTTCGTACTTTTTTGCAAATACTATCATGTTTTTAAATATATATTTACAATTATTAGTGAAACTCGTTTGATAAGGTAGGGATGATAAAAGTTGATTATGATACGATGATGTTTTGATTTGTCTATGATTTTATTTAAAGGAGTGGCATACCCAGTGTGTTACCGTCCGAGCAATATTTAATGTATATAATATATAAATATTCCAGGTCAATAAGTTAAGGTAAGTCAAGGTTAAAAGGATGACCTTGTTGCATTGACTTGAAACGTTGTAGAATGATTTATTATTTAATTAACTGGTGCTTCTGTGTTTGGGTTTTGCATAAAACAGCATATTTTTTAAAATAAGTGTAATAATTATCTTTTTTTGCTCGGTCGGTAATCCACCGGGTAAAACAATTTTTTCGTTTTTATTGCCTCAGTCAGTAAAAATTGACTCTGGAGGTTGGATATGGATATTGCAGTTCTGCCCTTTAATTGGAAGAATTTGCAATTTTTGCAGCAGCAAACCCTAGTTAATGATGTAAAGAAGAGCGCTTTGTAAAGATGTAAAAAAAACTCAAAATTTTTAGAGTATAGTGCAAAACAGAAATGTTGGTAACTGTGCTATAGAGGATAGGACTACGATCTCGACTAAGGGGGTTCCATACCCAATTTTTGATGATTAATTAATAAAAAAGTATAACGATATGTAAAAAAATAAGAGAAGAGGCGCCTTCGTTTATTGACAATCTAACTGTATGCTGAATTTTAGATTAAAATATTATTGCGTTTTCGAGAAAAGTCTTACCAAAAATATCAAATATTTTCACCTCGTTGAGGTTAGGTTCACATTTTTGGTAAGACTTTTCTCAAAAACGCAATAGTATTTTAATCTAAAAATCAGCACACAGTTATATTATCAATAAATGAAGGCGCCTCTGCTCTTATTTTTTCACATACTGTTTTATTTACACATTTATTACTAATAATGTCGATTGCCGATAAGGTAGGGAGGATAAATATTGACTATGGCACCCCGTTAATGATGATGGAAACAAAAAATATCTCCGAAACGTTGTGCACTCGCATTATTACACTGACTCGTTACAGCAATCGTTAATTATTCGCAAATGATAACGTTCACGATTGAGAAGTAATATAATTTGAATTTTTTCATCGAGAAGGTTTCAAAGAACAAGAGATAAAATCATTTGGAAGACCGATTATAATGTAGAATATTACCTTGTCCTTCGGCCAAACTGAAGAAACGTTGACGGAAAGCAACGTCGAGAGTATTAATAGCTTGGGTTTTTCTGCGGCTCTTCTCAAGATTCCTAATGGTTTTGCGCCTTCCAGGACCACTTCCACTACCTTCGTCGTAATCACCTTCTATGCCGTCTAACCTTTGAAGATCCCTGACTATGTCAACCGCGTGTTTCGATAGCAACGCATCCTCCGACAAGTCTTTGGACTGTAATTTATTCAACGTGATATTTAATCATTTTACAACGAGACATCTTATTATAATTAAACCACGTTTTTGTATTTACCTTTTTGCAACAGTACAAATCCAAAGTCGTGCTAGCCAGGATGTGCGCAAGTGTTCCGAAACGATGGAACAGCATAGCCGTGAATTGTATGATCAGAATCAGAGCGAAGAAGAAGACGAATACCAGACCAATCGGTTCGAGTTGTAAATATTCCTTCGTAATGTGCACCTACAATTTAAAATGCAAACGGGAACATATTTTAATCCAGCTTTTCGAATATCGTTGTACAAATTTTTCGACAACTATATAGATATATATATTTAGTGCTTTAAACGTAAAATAAGTAATCCAATCGAAATATCCGTCCAAATCCAAATTCGAGTATTAGATCCAAGCATTGATGCTGTTAACTGTTTTATTAAGTGCATTTGTTACACCTTTCTCCAAATAATATTATTTTGTTATTTCGATTGGATTGTACAATACTATATTCTAATTGTACATGTAATATTTAATTATTAGCTCGTGAGTCACTTTTACTCGTCTATCCATCTAATTTATCTATTTTAAATATCAGTTATTCATTATACTTAAATTTATTACGTAAATTTATTGTATTAATCTTCAAAGGACGGGAAATTGTCAGTAAAAATCGATCTTTTAAATTTGTCTGTATATAAAACCTAAAAAATTACCAAACTGCTAAGTAAAATTTACAGTAAATGTAGTAAAATTTACTCTAAATGTAGTAAAATTTGTGGAGTTAGCGTACTAAATTTTACAATTAAGCTTGTAAATTTTATTAACTCTGATTTTTTCCTATACTGTTTACGAAATTCTATAAACAACAGTACAGCACGAGATACCGAAAAGAAGCGATAAATAAAATTTTTATTGGAATCGCGTCGTTCGTTTGTTTACTTTAAAAGGACGATTCGATGAAACACATGCAAGTGACGCGGTGGCGCAATGGTAAGGACTTGGATTCTCAACCCAAACTTCGCAGGTTCGATCCCGATGACATCCAGAATTTTTTTCACTAATTAAATTTCATTTAAATATTTAAAATTTCCATAACACTCGAATAATATACATAAACTCAAAAATAAATAATATGGGAGGAATAAAATTTTTTTTCTGATGTTAAAAAAAAAATTAAAATTACAATTTAGTTTGGTAAATAATTAATGTATAACTTAAAACACGTCTTGGGCCGAACAGGTGGTCCCTAAAGGCACCAGACTCGTCCGCAAAGTGAAGACCAATGCAAATAAGACTAAGATTTTAGATTTAGTTAGTTCATTGTAATTTTTTCCTCAATGCACGAGAAATATACTCAAAAAAATTATTGAAAATGTCTTTAGGAGTAGTTTAGGTTTAGGTATTATATAATATGGTTTGTTCATCAATATCGAGGAAAACCTAAACTACTCCTAAATACACTGCATGGACGACAAAAAATCACTTAATTATTGAAAATGTCATTCCAAGGTTAAATTTCTTTTTTTCTTCTATTGCTTACGAAAAAAATTAGGATGTCCGCAGGAATATTTTTACTAATTGTACCATATTCAGTACATCAAATAACTCCAGAAAATATATAAAGAATTTGGTTTCCCTTGATGGTCCCTTTTGGTACCAGACCCGTCCTCTAAAGGTTAATGCATACTATAAGTAAACGAACAATATAAATAGACGCAATACAAGAAACTCACGAATATCCAGTGCTGTGTTAAAACACATATACATATAATATTTACATAATATATAGACAACGCAAAAGTAGAATTGTCAAAAGCTCGATACAAGGGTGTACAAAGTAAAAAAAATATACGTATATATAAATATATTATATAAATATTTATATAACAATAAAAAATATATAATAATATGGATGCACAAGTTTCCAAAGGATGATATATATCCAAGAACCCATAATGCATCGGTCCGTTATACAACGTAAACATATAAACATTATTCACGAGCGGGTCTAATAAGAGTTAGACACAGAGACACAGGAGATATGAGGGTCCATCACAACATTTTCCATTTTAGCTGCCAAATAAAATCCCATTAGTATGATTCATTTCCTTCCCTATATGTATGTATGTACGTATATATATATATATATATATATATATATATAGATTTATTGGTGCCGTGTGAAACAAATTTAACCTTTCGATACGTATACGGCAATTTCCTTCTTTTTTTGTTTGCTTGACCAGTTGACTATTATAGAGATTATTATGAGGTGATATAGTGTGTGCACGTATGGAATAAACGATCGAAGCTACGAGTTATCGATACCGAAAAATTTTCTAAAAATTTACGTTGGTAAGTGATTATTTATAGATAAATAGTATGTATATTTTTTTTAATTACAAAAGGTATTAAAATTAAGTGAATTTTACATTTAGTTACTTTAGGGGACAAGCCTGGGTTGAAATTTAGAAAAAGTTGTATATTCATAATAATTACGAATTTATTATATACAAGTTAAAAACATTTCCTATTTTTTTTTAACAAATTGTATTATTATTAACTTTTTCAAAAATTTTTAACTTATTTACTTGATACGTAACTATATGTTAATCAATTTATGGTTCTGCGTACTATAACTTTTTAGCATAATGTAAGATACCTCAGGAACCACTTCATCGAATAGACTGAAATTTTAATAGTAACTATAAAACATCATTCTAATCCATTTGAATTAATCAGAATTTAAAAATTATGCAATTAAACAAAATTAATTTGCTACATGACTAAACAAAATTAAGTAAAAAACAGATAAATCAATTTTATAAATAAATATTTTCAGTACTTTTAGTAATTATGCTTCATTCAAGTGGATTAAAATTATATTTAAAAATTACTATTAACATTTCAGCCTATTCGATGAAAAAGTTTCTGAGATATCCTGCGGTCCATTATGTACAAAAAATCATAGTACGGAGAGTCATAAATTGATTATCATATATGTATGTGACAAATAAATTAGTTAAAAAATTTTTGTTAAAAGTTAATAATAACACAATTTATTTTAAAGTTTATGGAATGTTTTTAGCTTGTGATACAACTATTAATAATAATCTGTTTTTTCTAAATCTTAACCCAGGCTTGACTTCTTAACAAAACAAGTATTTAGAGTTTTTACTCCTATTGCGCCTGTAATTTAAATGAGTAAGGTAAAAATCGTAGCTAAGACGTTGTGAATGAGAAGAAGAGAAAAATTTTGATATTTACATAAAATGAGTCAAGACAAAACGATAATAAAACTGCCGCATTCCCCGCGAGCACGACAATTCTATATATAAGTATTTCCTTGTCAAAAGCCAGGCATTTCTTTTTTTTTTGTATTAATCAACCGTTCGTCGAACCTTATTTTTTTTGTTATTAACAAGTAAAAGACACACCACAGAATTTGTGAACCAGAAGAGTGAGTGCAGTTCTAATGAAGTGTCCCGTAATTAATTAGATTTATATAATTATCATTTTAATGTATCGAATTGTAGGATTTTGTAGAAATGTCCATATTACAATTAGCATCGATTTTTTTATCATTTCAATAGATTTTTGAAGAAACATATAAAGTATACACTTTTAAAGTTAAAGTTAGTATAATGAACATAAATGTAATGTATATAAAAGTGGAATCTTTCGAATTCGAATTTTTGATTGAGATGTGATAACCAATTACACGGATACACGCTTAAAAAAAAATTAAAATTTAATGATAGAGAATACGCGTACATAGTTTTCCCAAACAATTAATTTTTAAATAATGTCGATCGGTAATATTAATTATAAATTCGAGATTTTACAGTTGCGAAGAATCTAAATAATTTAAAAATAAATTAATTTAAAAGTAAGAAATTTAATTAGAAAATAAATTACTCAAAATATTAAGTTCATCTTTTCCTTAACGCAACGTGATAGTCAAATTGTAACGATCGACCTTCAAAAACTCAAAAATTGCGACTAAAATATAAAACAGAACTCTTGAAAAAATGTGTAATTAATTTTCCGAAACTAATTAGTTCTAAATTAATTATTTAGAAATAGTAACTTTTTGTCGGTGATGATTGGATATAAAATCGACTAATTGGTTACCCAACAAAAATCTCAATAATTTATAGAGGCCAAAAAATATTGAAAAAATTTGACAGTCGAACTTTGAAGCAAATAAAAAGAAGTTAATTTTTGGGTATCACATCTATACAAAAAGGAAATATTTAGATAAAAATATATAAATAACGGGACACTTCTGGAGACTAGGTTAGTCACTCTTTATAAGAACACCTCGATCTATATAGAATCTAAATTTGTTTTGTTTGTTTCAAGGCTTTCACACTGGGCGAAAGCCAGTACCTCCGATGTCTCTTCAATGTATGTGATGTTGGTCTTGACACCCAAAGGCCAAACGACGTGCAGCTGGTCTTTGTTCAACTGGAGTAAGAATACGATCAGAACGAACAAGGCATTGAACATTAAAAAGGCGAATACACTTTTGTTCCTCAGCTCGATTAGATCCGCTGCAACCCTTGCCTGTTGATCGCGCATTTAAGAAAAAAAAGAAAATATTTTCAAATTAGTATCGTAATCTTAAGCTCCGTTCGTGACACCGTACTCTCCTTCTTTACTGCCAATTTTCTTTATTTCTTATTATTTTTACTTTTACTCAACTCTGTAGGGGATAAAATGTATACACGTATACAGATACGTATAGACTGGCTGGTATGTAAATACGAGGACGAATCACGATACGGAGCGTATTTTTACCTCTTGGGAAATTTCGTCATAGGTGATGTTCGTCCGGATACCGAAGGGCCATTTCACGTGCAATAGGTCTTTGTTAAGTTGGAGGAGAAAGACGATCAGTACGAAGAGGGCGTTGCACATAAAGAACGCAAAGACACTCTGGTCGCGCAGGTCCTTCAAATCTTTGGCGATTCGCGCCTGATGGTTGGTTTCGTTGGGGATACGCAAAAAAGGGCCAAGGGCGAATTTAAACTTTTAGACTCATTTGTTACATAATATATGATTTTTTTTTATCAATGGCGATGTTATGTATGTGTATATAAGCGAATTTCAACAACATTTTCGATTACTCGATTCAATCAAAATCTCTACAATTAATTTAGAAAAAAAAAAAATTAATATTACAAAAAAAATTTTATTTTAATTTGAAATATGCTTAATTTCAATGTATATTGTAACTGTTCGTTAATTATACATTTATCATATGAGATTTAAAATTGTAAGGGAAGGTCAAAGTATTAACGTCACATTCAGGTGAATCTAAATTTTTGGATATACTTGTTTACAATGATTATTAAATTACACAAAAACAGTACGTTTTAGCTTCTTCAATGAGTATAAAAAAAATAATTGCAAAAATAATTGTTGAACTCTGATGGTCTGCGAGCGATGTTTCGTGAGGTAAGTAATGAGGTTGTATATAAAAAAATCTTTCGGAATGAGCTTACCATGAGACATAATTCGATTTTTTTAAAGTTAATTACATTATTCGTTAATAACCAATATATTTCTACATTTAATGAACTATTAAAAAAATAATTTTTAGCACTAACAACGTTATGAATTCCGACAACTACCGTGTACGTATCACAATATTTATTATTATAATTAAAAAAATTAAATTGAAAATTTACCATAAATAAGTTTATCTAATACAAACAATTACCTAATATAAATACACAATTTGAATAACATTAATATAGAAATATGAAGAATATTTTTTAACTATATGTGTAAACTATATGAATTACGCGTTTCTATAGGTTTAAAAAATAATCAAACGTTTTAAATCGATAAAACAGTCGAGGAAAAAATCGAATCGCCCACGGTAACCGGTAAAACCGAAAGAATACCTTCTCAGCCTTGTCCTCGTCGATAGGATAGAGATACTTTTCGAGTAAATCTTTCCAGAACATTTCTTCTTGTATCGAAAGTACCTCGACTTCACCTTTCTTAAGGCCATCGTCATCGAGCCAATAAGGTCTCGATGGGAAACTACCGTCTCGATTGTTATCTGTATTGTGACTGGCGATCGTTTCGGTTTCGCTGTCACGACCATCGTCTTCTTCGGGGTCTTCACCGATCGCTCCAAGGTGGTCAGCGGATCGCGAACCAACCGATGAGGCACGTCTTCGTCCGCCCGAGATGTGACCGTGTGGATCAACAGCTCTGAATATTTCAATTTAATGTTACATAAATTAAGCAATTATAAACTTGTTTTTTTTTCATTGTGTTGTACGAATTTTCCAACATTTACAAAAAAAAAACAATAAAAAAGAAACGGATCTTATTCGTTATTTGATTACCTCAAAAAATGAGGTTTTTTTCCAGCTAATCGATACACGATTATCAATATTTATTTATTAAATAAAAATGTTTTTTAATTATTTTTCCAAACTTTAGTAACACTTAATAGTAACATTAAAATTTTGAAAATTTGTTGCATTATTAAGAATTTTCGCGTAATAATCCATCAATACTTTATAACACTATTAGGTTTTTAATAGGAATTTTTTAAATAAAACTTATATGGGTTATTACATTTATATTATTTTTCATCGATTCCTAAAAAAAGATATATAATTGTTTTTTTTGGGGGGGATGGAGAGGAGGAAGAATAACGAATAAAAGCCAAAAAAAAAACTAACTTTTCTATCGTGTCCAATCGTTTTCCAAGTTGCTCGAGCGACTCGGCAATAGCTACCAGCTGTTGTTTCTCATCGGACGGTTTCCCATGGGTACATAACATGCACTTGAAAAGACCAGCTAGAGAAATTTCAATGGAGCCTTGATCGTCATCGTTGTTTCCAGCGCCGTTTTGCAGAAAACCGAGCAAAGATTTTTGTTTCGCTTTTCTCTTCGCTTCCTCGGCTTCTTTCTTCTCCTGTTCAAGTTCCTAAAGCGCAAAAATAATTATTTCGCAATTGTAAATAGAATATACTTCAAACATTATAATTATTATTTTTATACAATTTAAATAACTATCACTTTAAATAATACATACATATAAAAACAGAAAATAACAATATTCATCGGTCCTTAAATTTAATCTTCTTTTCGTCAAGACTGTACAAGTATACAAATTATAAAATCACAATGTTTCGAATAACAATTTGTATATATCGTTTAAAGGAACATAACGCAGGAATGATTAATCAAACGGAGACCGTCGAAAGACCTTAAAGAATAAACCTACCTTTTTAGTTTTTTTGACTTGAACTTCCCGAGTACCCCAAGATACGACGTTCAAATTGATGATGGAATAAAGGATGAGCAACAGGTACATAGATGGGATGGAGAGAAGATAAATGATACCAGGGACGATACACCAAAACTCTTGAGGATGCAAACAAGCTGCTATGAAGAAGGAACTCGATAGGGATATCAAAAATATTGCTGATGGTGAGCCTATACCGTCCTCGCCTAATTGTAACGCTGTACCAACTATTACCGCCATCATTATCATTGCGTAAGCCGTTGATAGTATTTGCGCGCACAGTAGCTGGAACAATATCAAATTTTATGTATATACATAAGAAATATTTTATGTATCCTTATAATATAACGTTTAATCACTCGTGATTAATATTTACCTGTATATTTGATTTGCACGTGAAGCAAACGATCATAAATAATAGGATAGGAATAATGTTGTAGTAGAAACTAGTCCAGTTGTCAATTTTAAACGCCGCGACGAAGGCACCCACCAACATAAGGAATATCGTACCGGGACCCAATATTGTACCACCTATAATCGTTTTTAAACAATGTTTATTCGTAAAAATGATATAATTTAAAGTGAATTTTTACCGATCGAGTCAATTGAGATAAAAAAATCTATTGTAACTGTGAAAAGGTGGTCAATTATGCAAAATTAAGATAATATTGCTCTTCGTTTCAGTATTATCTATCTAAACTTCATACAAAAATGTATCCATCATGCATTCAAAAATAGACGATTAATTCTATGACGAAAAATTAAGAGTCAAAGGTCCTTCCAATACCATTTTCGAATGCATTAACATTTTTGTATGAAATTTAGTACAGTGATAGATAATATTCAAACGCAAAAGGTAATGATACCTTGGTTTGTTCGTAATTCACCATAATTATTTAATTAAAATTGTTTTTTCGTTCCAATTGACTCGGCCGGTAACAATTCGACTGTTACATCGCGTCTGTAAATTGTTTAAATAATATTTGTTTTTACCCATGAGAAGTATTTGGTAAGATATATAAGGTAACGATATGTTATCGTTAACCTTAATCGTTCTTTTAGCGTCCATCAAAAGATCCATAATATTCGCGATGGTTGATGGTACCCATCTGCGACGTTGATTGTAAAATTCGTTGAAACCTTCTGGAGCGTGAGTGTAAGCATCGCTGGCAGCCGAATATTCAACCTAAAGTAAATAATAAAATTTACCGATTGGCAAAACACAATGATTAAGGGGATGTCGGGACCAAATTACAGGAATCTACACCTTTTGACCCTAAAAGTCTATCTAAAATATTGGATTTAAAATCTGAACAAATTTCATAAATGTAACTTAAAACATAAGAGAGGGTCTGAATCATCGATTTTTTAAGAAAAAATAATTTTATTAATAATAATAGAATAAACATTTATGGTCGATAATTTTGGATCATCGTATTAAATTATCGATTTTAAAATCTGGAAAAATTTAGTATATTGTTGAAAACATGCCCAAGGGTCTAATGGATAGAATTTAAAAAAACTCATTCTTTTGTTTATAAAAAAATATAAAAAATGACTTAGCTCCTTACAATATTTTAGAAAACAAAGAGAGAATCTTACTCGATATCCCCTCTGAAGTAACAAAGTACAAAGCCATCTATCTTCACCCTGATCGTATTGTACGTAATGCCTCGCCTCGTCCGAACGCGTCGTGTACTTCTTCATAACGTTATCGTCCATAAGTGCTTTGCCACGGAAAAGTGAAAAACAACCGGGACTACAAAGTACGCAACCGATCATGTGTTCGGTAGCTTTTTGAAGCCAATGACCAATGGCGTACTCGAACATTTGGTACCAAACCATTGGACCGGAACCCACTGGATGAATACGACCGCAAGCTGCTCCTAAATTTTTATTTTTCTTCATCAGATCGACGAGAAGTTTCACGGCTGCTGGTTGGAAATCGATGTCACCGTCGAGAGTCAACAGGAATGTATTTTCCGCGATTACTTCTTTACGATCGACGCTTATCGGTAACTCCATTAATCGATGTCCGAGCAGATAGTACATGTACATCACCTGGTTATTATTTTTAATTTTACTTTTATCTTAGTTTAGGAGATTCGAACACGGTCGATTGTATCGGATAATATAATTACGTACCTGGCTCCAACGTTTCCTATGACGTATTTTACTCTTGTCTTTCAAATGAGCTATCATTTTCGTTTTTCCAGGTAATGTCCAAGCGAGACGTCCACCGTAAGGCGTTGGATATTTTTTAGGTGCACGAACGTGCATTCGCGTTTGATGGACATCCGAGGCGGCTTCGTCCAGCGTGCCAACCAAAAGCTTAACAAACCTATTAACTTGAGATTCGTTCTCGTCGTGATCAGCTAACTCGAATGCGTCGTCGAAGAATATGTGAGCTACAAATTATTGTACACATTCCTTTAACATTTATATTAATTTAATTTTACTTTATAGATATAAATCATTTTCAATTTTTAATAAATTAATAATTTGTTTTTTTAATGTTAAAGTTCCCCAGACGGAAATGAAAAATTGTAAAAAATTAATAAAAATTTGTAACTTTTAATAATAATATGTAATGCCTAAATATGAGACAATGAGTAATATTTATAAATTATTATTAAATATTATTACTTTTTTCTTTTTTGTGAACTTTATAAGCTTTTTATCCTTAAAAAAAGTAATAACTATTCATTTTTTTATTAATTATTTTTTTTTTACAACTAATTATGTCTTATACTATTCATTATAGATTTTTATTATTTTTTTCTTTTCTGTAAAATCGTAAGTTAGTTTACTCATAAAAAAGTACACTGTACAGGAATTCTAGCAGTGAAAACCGTTTTTCTTACAGTATAACTATTACGGATGAAAAAATTAGAAACAAATAATAATTATTGACAAACATATATTATAAAAATTGATAAAGATTAATAAAAATTAATAACTATTTATACTTGTCTCTAATCTAGGTATTAATAATAGTTATTCATCTTTATACATTTTTTTTTATTTTACCAAACAGTTATTTATTATTGTTTGTCATTTTTATTTTTTTCAATTTTCGCCTGTGTCTTATACCAAATTAAAATAATGTGTCTCATTAAAAATAGATTGTTATTTCATAATTTTCTTTTGTAAAATCAAAATGTATTAAAAGAAAATGATGAGGTGATATATAAATTTACTTTCAAACTCGTAGTAATCGGGATCGACGACTTTGAGGTACTTTTGAGCAACCCTCCTAGCGCACTGATCTTCATCCAGCCTGAGGATACTTTTTAAAAATTCGATCATCTCCTCCTTATTCTCGTGCCACATGGTTGCACACGCGTATATGCGGGTCACGTGATCGCTACTTTTAACCGCGGAAGGAGGTGTACTCGTCCCATCCGTCTGTTCATAGATCGTCTCGTAATCACCGTCGCCTTTCTCTTTCTCGATCTCTGCCAGGTCCTATAAGAATCGAGGTCGCCACGGTGAGAAACAATGCGAGAGCCTTTCGTTTCGTTTTTCCTAGCCTTATACCCCCCCCCCTTTTCGTTTATATCTATATATAATGTTACCATTTTTTTTAGCGAAATGACACTATTTTGTGGGAAACACAATAAAAATTTACTAAAAATTGTTAAAAAAAATTTTTTTTTAACAATTTATATTTTTTAAGATTATTTTAAAACTACGACTTTTTTTTATACATTATATTGTATATTTTTTTGTATATTTTCCGAATAACACATTTCACTATCTTTAGACAGTATCTTAACAAATACTGTCTTTATTCCTTAATGTTACAAATTATTAATAAATTAAGATTAAAGGACACGTATTTCTTAAAAAAGAAATAATTCTTATAACAAAAATACAATAATTGTAATTAATTATATATATTGAAATATGAATTTTCGAGAAATCAGACTTTTCGAAAAATTGATTTTTGTAAACAAAGAATTTCGAAGAATTTTATATATTTCGAAAAATCTTTTTTAAAAGTCATTTTTTCCAGCATTTTTTTCAAAGTATTTGCTTATGAAAAATTTTTACAAATTAAGTTTAGATTATACGAATTATTAAACGAATTTTTATTAATCGCTCAACCAATGTGAATTAAATCCATATTTGTCAAAGTATACAATCTAAACATATACCTATACGTATAATAATCATCTACATAAATCCTAATTTGTAGTGTAATGCATATTTTTAAGTATATACGTATACTACAATTTTAATTGTGAAATATTCTAAAAGAAAGTCATTAGCGTATCGACAGATCACCGCTTATTAACATGCACTTATATATCAGTAAAATGAACGATACTTTATAAACGTTATATCCAATTAGATAACATAATGGGTGAACATTTAAAGAATTTAATTAATTACCGAGAGCCGAGAGTCAACGTCTAGCTCATTATAATGTCTAATAAGGAAAATCTAATCAAACTCCTCGAGCGAATAATAACAACACTGTACATTACCAGTGTTGTCTTTTTACACTTATGCAGTGGGAACATATACGTGTCAACGTGAATTATGATGTACACGTTTGATTTGCAACGATTTATTTATTTAAACGCGGGTAAATGGCTATTGATAATCAATTACTTTACTTCTTATCTACGATAATTAACTATTTTTTTTAATCGTTAAAATTAATATAATCGGATGTGAACGACAGTATTATTTATTTTATGATCTTATATATATATATTTAACGATGATATTTGGATTACCATGTACATTTGAATTTTAAGTAAAATAATTACTTATTTTTTTGTTATTACGATAGAATAAATTCGCTTCCGATAATAAAAAGGGAGAAAGAAGAAAAGGAAAAATAATATATAGATAAAATATTCTTACCTCGACTTTAACTTCCGGCTGGTCGTCTCTTTTCCGGTTAAGACCCATCGATTGATCAACGAGAAGCGCATCGTACATAGGTACAACGAAAAGTTTCTCGGTAGCTGCCAATCTTTCGCACTTTGGTGTCCAAATGTGCAAAGTGAACCACGTTTGAGACAACAACCAGAGCAACCAAACCCAAGCGTATTGCTTCGATACGAAATCGTTAAGGAAATACGGTGGCGGTGATTCGTAAAATAGATAATCAGGGATCGTCCCATGGAAAAAGCAAGGATCTCCGTTTCGAAGTCCACATGCCGCGATCAACAAGGAGATCGACACGGGGATCGTAAGGTTTACCGGGAATGCATAACTGAACCCTTGGATAAGGATTTTGCACGCGAATTTACCTGTAAAATAACATTCGGTTTTATTAATTTCGCAGTTATTGGGTTACATTTGTGTATAAAATATTGTTGAGAAAAGTAAAACTAACCGAAAATGTACATGAAGTAAGCGCCAGTGATGCAAAGCAAGAGAACGTAAACCGGAGTGTGAAAATCAGCGTTGACAATTTCCGACTCTCCATTCGGTAGAATTTCCAGTAGATCGGGTAAAGCACCACCTGGTGCGGATCTTATCGCTTGTACCATTATTTTGTGATCGCCGAACGCCGTTCCGATCATCGTGAACAAGTGTCCAACGTTTTCACCTTTGATGTACAAAATTATCAAGCTGCTTATCACGAACGCAATGATTTTCCAAACGGAGATGAACATGTAGGTGAAGTAGCGCGTTTGTATCAAATCCCTTTTCACGCGTCCGAGCGATTTGATAATGCCTAAGGAATTGAAAATTTGGTCAATCAAGGTGGATAAAAACTGTATTTTTGAAAAGGCTACACTGAGAAAAATTTTTAGTAAAAATTCACAGACTGCCAAAAATGAGAAAAATTACTATACTTTATAGTAAAATTTACAAGAATTATAGTAAAATTTACTATAAAGTATAGTAATTTTTCTCATTTTTGGCAGTCTGTGACTCTTTTACTAGACAGTATTGTAATTTTTACTAAAAATTTTTCTCAGTGTACTATGGAACTTCCACCAACCATGGTGGACGAAAAGTAAGACCTCTTACGTAAAGCATATTGGAAATGGTTCGCATAACTCGTAATAATTTACCTGTTTAATTTAATGATTAAAATAGCTAAATGCTTACCAATGGGACTTTGGATCGAGACGTAATTTTCCCACCATCGACAGGAAACGAGTATGAGAGCGGGTGGCATGAGCCAAAGTGACGGTGTCTTAGTATCGAGAAGTGGCCACACGACGAACCCAGTTGTTTGAGCTGCGAGTGCTGCTAAGTCGACCAAAACTAAAACGAAACGACGCGATTCGTCTTTGTTCTTGTTCCTCGACATTAGTCCTGAAAGGTCGATCGTTCAATTACGTTATAGGTTATTATAATTCCATTTTTAAATTTGGTGAATGTATATATTATTAACCCTTGGCTGCCACACTGGGGGTATACATAATTCCAATAAATATTAAGATTAACTTAAACACTTTTTTTTTAATTATCTTAACATCACTCTTTTTATACTCCCAACTTGGTGCTAAGCTATGTTGAAAATACATTTCCCAGTGGTGCGCTTGTATCAATCGGCACAGACCGGGAAGAAAATTTAAACAACAGAAATTTGAAAAAAAATATTTTTCATACTATATATATCATTTTTTCATTTGTGGACCCATCCATACTTCTAAAACAAATAATTATAAATAATTATTAAAAAAAAAAATTTTAATTATTGGTGTGGTACGATATGGCCTCAATGTGTGGCAGTTGAGTGATTCTAGTGAAGTGTAGCAGCTAAGGGTTAAATAAGAAAAGTGATCGTTAACCTAATAAACCAGGAACGAAGCAAACGCAATTAGTGAGCATAGCCCCTTTGACTACGTCAAGATCTGGGAGTATCGCTAGGAAGAGCATTGACAGTCCAATCACGTGAAACGTCTCCATTACGAAAACAAGGAGGAAATGCGAAGACATTGGCTTTTTCCACGACTTGAATATGCACATACGAATACTTCGAAAAAACGTTCCGATTTCGGGTACCGCGAACGCTATTACGATGCACCATATCCACGCGATTCGCTCCTCTTCTGGTAACGTCACTACGAACTGCCTGTCGCGACCTGGAAATACATATACATAACGTTTATTATTATTTCTATTATTTCAGATTTATATCACGAGTATCAAGACATTTTTACATGGACACTGATGACCATTAGATAATTCCTCAATGTATCACATTATTTATATTTTTTTAAATTTCTTTTATATATAGAATATCGAACTAATATAATTATCATTGTTTAATTGATATATTTAACGAGGGTGTTAAAAATATTAAAAATAGGTTTTTCCGAAAAGTTAATGAAGTATTATCGTCAATACAAAATTTTATTGATTTCTAACCTTTTTTAATTTGTACCAAACGCTTTGTGAGCGAGAGCACCGTTGTATGTAACAATTGGTTAGAAAAGTATTTTGTTTTAAATATGGTTTATATGAATAAAATAATATTTATTACAACTTACTAAACAGTTTTTAGAAAATTTTAGCTTTATAATCACTATAACATTGACTCGTACGCTACGTTCAAAACATGGTTATTATATTAAAAATGAGTATATTGTTATGGTAACGTAAGTATATCCTTTGATTATCGCAATATTTATTATATTGTTTTAGTAATTTGTTGTAATAAATTCTAATAAAAATTACTATAGACAGATGAATATTTGCTATAAAATATAGTAAAAATTAGGACAATCCAAGTGTATCCTTACGCATTACTATAAAAAATATAGTAATTTTTATTATACTATTTTTCCTAGTGTAGATCTTATAAATAATGTTTTAACGCGTTTCATCAATACGGAATTATCTTAATTTTTATTAATTGTACAATACAATTATTATTACACTTACGAGTACACAATTATTAAATACTTAAATTTTAATTTATAAAAAGAAAAATAACTTTTTCACGTGCGTACGAAATGAAAAAAAACCCCTAATAATTTCACTATAATCACCCCGAGTGATGAAATTAAATAACATTCAACCGAGTCATAAATAAACGATAAAAATAATATACGACTTTTTAAATAATCGTAAAAATAAAATCATTTAAATAATACCGTATTCATCTTCCTCACTGATCATTATACACTATAAATGTATCGATTACTCGTTCTTAACCGAAAGAAAAAAAACGGGACGAAAAAGAAAAAAGATAAATAAGCAGTTTAAACCCGCGAAATTTCAAAATGTGTAATTGTGCTAATAGAGCAAACCGAAACTCATTTATAATCCGCGCAATCAAACGGATGCTGTAGCCATTTTCATCGTAAATATATACGAATCTCATTACTATATAGACACATACACCCACGTGCTAAATCGAACAAAAGAAGAGAGTAAAACACGCGCATAAATTATATAAAACGCTTCTCTTTTTTTTCCCTTTCCGATATTATTACTACCTACCTAATAATTTCACGACGACTCTCGAGCTTGTGTGTACGTGTACGTATATACATGTAGCGCAATCGAGAAAATTGCTAGTAATAAAAGAGTCGAATGGGCGCATAAAAAAGGCGCTTTTTCGCGCTTACAATACTATATAGATGCGTGTATATATACACTCAGTGCGACTTATCACGAACGTTTAACGTATTGAAGTTTCACTACTGTAATTAACCACTGACAGTTAATTACAAAATTTTAATCTTTATAATAGTTTATGTCAACGATCGATTAACTTTAGTTTGTACAACGATCGAACTCTATTCTTTAGAGACATCAATTTTTTATAAAAAATTCTTTTTATATAAAATTCTTTTACTGAATTAGCCTAAAATTCGCGTTTAGAATTACTTACCTATTTTTTATATTCGTTGCGTTTATAATTTATATTTACAAACGTTATTATTCATTTATATATATACATACAATTAGTACACAGACATTTATGGATGAGTTATTATTTTTTTTACACATAAAACCAAGGGAGTGAAAAATTGGAATACTTGTCACTCCGTTAGAATTATTTATTTATATTCGATTTTGTGTCAGTAATTACACATTCAGTTTTAAGGGGAGGCTTTATACACTGAAAAAAATGAATGCTTGGTCTGGGAAGAATTCTCAAATATGACTCAAACGTAAATTGTGGTGGCTCTAAAATGATTCTTCTATTATCAAGAGGGTATACGGTTAATCTTAGGATATTGGTCTATTTGAGTTAAATTAACCAATTTATTTTCAATACTTAATTATAGAATAATCCTCTTGATCATGAAAAATAATCATTTCAGAACAATCGGATTTTCCGTTTGAGCTATATATTTAAGAATAATTCCTCTAAAAACATAAGAGTCCCGTTTTTCAGTATATAATATACTTACGTGTATTTAATAAATATTATTCAATATTATGCAAATTAGACTATTGTTTTCTAAAAATGAATAAAATTAATAATAAAAAAAAGGTTACTCGACAATCGAATGAAAAAAAAAGATGAAAATAAATGAATGCGTGCATAGAAATAAAGAGAGAAGGGTATAGGAATGATATCTTACCCAATTGCCTGTTGCAGTAGACGATCGTACGATCGGCCTTGAGCTGCGAAGTCATAAAGAGGATCGTCCCCTTGGCTATTACACCACTCCCGAGTACTATTACAAAGACTAGAAGATAGACGACGGCTTTTGTTATCTGGACAGTGATTTCGAGGCATCGTTGATTCGCCATCGAGCCCGAGTCGATTTTTGGAGGCGGATCCCGGAATACGTCCCATCCTTTCGTCTCGACGACGGTCCTTTGACTAACATTATTTTTATTACTATATTTATGTGTATCGCATTTTTTTTTCATTATTATTCTCATTACACGCACACGGAGATAAAAGTTTTACGTAAATTTTACTAAACTTTCAGTAACAACAGTAACAGACTGCCGGAATTAAAAAAATTACTAAACTTTTTGTCAATTTTTACTTGAGAAGTCTATTTAATTATTTACTAAAATTTCAGTCATTTTTTGCGTTCTGCGAAAGTTTAGTAAATTTTACTGAAATTTTTATCTCCGTCTATATGTCGAAAAATTCCGAAAAAATTACAATCCCACTGAGAAACAAAAAATAATCGATTTTTAGATCTAATCGGAATTCTTCTTAAATATGTCTCGAAAAGATGATTTGGTTGCTCTAACGTGATATGTTCCTTTAGAATCACGACGATTCTACTTCATCTCAGAATAGTGAATATTCTCGAGTCACACTTCCTTCAATTCTAACAAAACGAAATTTCACCTGTTTATATAAAAGTATCGCATTAGAGTAACCAGATTACTTTTTTTTTAAAGCACATAGCACTCTCAGATCGAAAAAAACTATTTTCTTTCATTGCAACAATATGTATATATAAAAATTTATAATAATTATTATAAATTTTTATATATACATATTGTTTTATATACACATACCGTTTATAATAAACATAGGAAATAGTAAACTCGACCTTGAGAACGTTATAAAAAAAGGAAAAAGTTCCATCGAAATGTAGGTATACGTATATATAAGATCATTAACCGAGGAGATAAGCAATCGGGCGATTAGAGAAAGTCAACGGATTGCGATAGTGTATAGTGTATAATACCTGCCGCCGTAGTCCTGGGTGAGAGGTGTACTTTCGTCGTCCGAAAAGTTGTCCGGGCCGCCACCGCCCCCGGGCACTGAGCCATTTTGCTGCTGTAGGTGGCCTTTCGACATTCTCGATTCTCAACAGCTGCAATCACACATACGTCCACACACATTTAATCACATTGTTAACGTATATATATTTTTTATATCTTACTACATTACGCAATATACGTAATATACCTGACGTCTACATATTTGTTTATCTTTACTTTATCGAGTAATTTTGTTAAGCAACCCTTGGTTCTATCCGAGAAAAAGAGAAATAAGAAAAAAAGAAAAGAAAAGACAAGAAAAAATAATATTGTATTGTATGTTTTACTATTTTCTCTTCGTATGTTCAATTAGAATTCGGAACGTAGTATACGCATTTATGTATTTAGTTATTCCAATATTTATTACACTAGTTATTAGTAATATTACATGGTTGAAACTTGAGTTTTCAATGTACATTCTATTTTGTAGATTGATATAGGCACATATAATAATTTTTTCTGTTCGAATAGTTAAATTTCAAATGAATCAAGTTCGTCTCTTGCTCGCTGTAAGAAACATCGTAATTTTTCATAGATCTCCTTTCCTCCGTGATAATAAACAGTTTAATAATAATGAAGACGTTAAAGTGTAATTATATACGCAATATATGTACGCAAAGTACGGGCTCGTTATAAAACGAATTTATTTAAGCGTATTATTTAACGATTGATTTCCTTTCTCTCGTTGCATAATTACGTAATTCCTAATTGCATCTTTCCGAGATAGATATTTTATACACCTGTATAACCCTGTATGTATATACATACAAAAGTATATTTTATTATCCGAGTACAAAATTCATTTTACAAGTATAAAGTTGAAAAAATAATATTGTTACGTTACATACATATATATATATAAATGCGAAGCACTACGATACATGTTGTGAGAAAAAAAAAAGTAAAGGAACCAAGTTATAAGGTAACCCCTCCCGTTAATTATTTGTATATCCGGTGAAAGTAACTCGGAGTTTTAAGTTTCTTGAGGTACATATACATAAAACGTTATATTTTCACCGGTTATATACAAAAATAAATTACGGGTCAAAATGTGCATAGCCGCTAATTTGCGAGATATTACGATGACGCAACGCGACGCGGTAATGAAAATTTTGCACTTAATTACAATTGTTTATTCTAATTATTGTGCAGCCTTTATGCGTTTATCCGTTTTTATTATATAGAGTATATAGTATATACAATGAATAATTGCTTTTAGATATTGTTTTTTTTTATAAAAATTTAATTAGATTTGGATGGTAATCGGTGTGTAATAATGTATAATGTAATTGTTAATGAATTATGACGAAAGTTTGTTAAATAAATTTCAGAGTATTTAACGCGAATATATAACGCAGAAGATAATAAGTTTATTGAGTATTTTTGAAAAATGCAATGTGAAATTAGAATATTATTATATTTTTAAATTATATCTTATTTTTATAGTGAACGATTGAATTACAATCTCGAATTTGAATTTATTTAATCTATTATATTTATTTATTATCAGTTAATAATTTAAAATTATTTATTATAATTTTAGTAATACCGCGGATTATAATGTACTAAATACCAGCATTATTAAAAAATATAGTAATTATTAATAAAAAAAAATTTTCTCCGTGTAGTACATAAATAATGTCAGTTCCAAACAATTATGTATTTAAATATCCATGATCAATCCAACCGATAATAAAGAAGACCATATTGGTTTTTCGATGCGTAAACCTTCGCGGAAAAGTCAAACGCGTGGGAGTTGAGCGCATCGTTCCGGTGGAGCCCATTAGATGCGTTTGTATGTACATATATATATTTGCGTAACTTCGCAAGCTGCAATCTCTTCTTGTAGTTTAATATGTAAATCACGTTGTATTGGCGAAATCGAGAAGCAATTTATGCAAATCAGGGGTCGATTTACTTTCCGAAAGTTATTCCTTTTGCATCCATGTCAAGTATAGATTTTTTTTTTCGTAAAAGAATAAATATTTTGATCGTTTATATACACAAGGATTGGTTTTTCGATTTACATATTTTTTTATACGATATACTGTTTTCATTGATCTACAGGTATCCTATATAATTGCTTAATTAATACAGCGTAATTATATATAAACGATGACTAAAAAGTAAAGTAATTATAATTTTATTATAACTTATAAATGTTTTGAAAAAATATTTCAAAATAAATATGTAATTTTAAAATGTTATATATATTATTATATATACGCATTCGCGTACAGAAATGCGAATTATTTCTTCTCGTATGTGTGTAATTCAAAAATTCTAATCTACACTTGTGCGATATATGTTTTTTTTCCGTATAAAATTGCGTAAGTTCGAGTATAGACGTGAATTCCATACATAATGTTTCATTTTTTTTTAACATAGACCACGATGAACCAACGCGAAAATTGTAGCTTAGATAACGTGTAGATGTATACGCATGTATATATAATACGTTGCAAACATTTAAAACGATTTTTTTAATTTGTACCGAACGCTTATGCGCGAGATATACTTTTTTCCCTCTCTCTCTCTCTCTCAAAACGAATAATTTACGCAATGGCATAATAATTATACATTGTATAAATAAACTTAAAAGTTCGCTATACGAATAATTTGCAATTTTCGAAATTTGTCGTAATGACTTTTTTTTTTTTAATAGCGCATTATTGTTATACAAATAATTTTAATACGTACAAGCACATTATTGTATATAATGGACACAAAAATTCTTGCATACACATAACAATTGTTCTTTAAACTTTTTTACTATTAAATGTATAAAGTCCATATTTATATATATATACTAAATGTCATTTAAATATAATTATTGTTTCGAAACAAAAACAATAATATGTAATAATCCATGTATATATATATATATATATATAGGTACAGGATATATTCACCTTAATATTAAGGATAACGTTCATTCCGAACGTTGCACAATATAATACGAGGTGGGAAAAAGTAAAAATTCTTCCACGTATATATATATGCCCTAAAGAAAGAGAAAAGTAAGGTAAAATTTTCTATACAATTCTAACCATATATATATATATATATATACGTATATAGAGAGTCAGTTGGATTAAAAAAAAAAGGTCTCATGTCTTAAGTAAATACTCGGTTTGTACGCCTATTTCGCAAATTGGAGTAGAAAGATTATTGCGTGAGTGACGGTAATTGCAAAGTCGCCCAAACTTCTGACCGCTTTGAGACTCGATACTACTTTTGTATATAAATACATGCATGCGCGCTCACACACGTGCATATAGATGTATATAAGGTTGTAGTGTCTTAATTAATACTTGGGTATAGGTTAATGATACGCTCCACCAAAAAAAAAAATATGCGCACGCGATTTTTGTTGCGCTCGTTTTTCTTTCTTCTGATGTGTATAGCTTTGTAAACCTCGAAGGATATGTATATACGCGATCAAATTTTTCGAGAATTGTTGGTTGTAAGAGTAAGATGCACTTTTTTTAAATATATTATTCGTATTTATTTTTATTATTTATTTATTTTCAGAGTTACATATGGTAACGTTTGAAATGATCGATACAGAGAATGATATTATTACATAATAAAACCTACTGTAACGCCTCAAATCGTGCAGAAGGAATTAAGATTTTCTGAGCGCAAGCCTGGAACACAAAATTTAACTAAAATTTTGAAGTAAAATATCGGTTAGTTTTTCTATAAGAGTACCTGATCTCGAATCTCCAACCACTTGCTGTTATTACAAAAAAAATAGAAAAAAAATAATGTATGAATGTCATTAATTAATATGAGGATAACACAAAATGCATATCGACTTTGATCATTTTTAAAAGTGTTTATATATGCGTGTTTTGTTTATTCATATAGGCGAAGGATCGTTTAGGCTAAAAGCAACATTGGTGTATATTGTTTGGTGAATTAATAAAACCGAGAAGAATCTTCAATGAAGTGAAAATGTGTATGTTACTATACATCGTAATTTGACACATAATGAAATGAAAATACATCGATTACAAAATCGTATAATATAAACAACGAAACGTCGTACATACTGATATCTTTTTATTAACGATTTATTCATGCACTTTTTTTACAAAATATACTTTTATACATTTTCGATATATTTATAAATTTCCAGTCTATTTTTTACATCGTTACGTAAAAAAAAGTGTGATTACGACCGTCCGTATAATATAAAACCCACAAGGCGAGAAATTTTGTAGTGAAAATCACGTTTCACGTAGAAAATTATTCTTACACTATATATAGTATATACTCTTACAGTAATTTCAATTATGCAAAAATATAGGCTTTCTTTTCATTACTTTTTCTTCGCGGTAGGTAACAACTAATTTTATATATAAAAAAAAATACAAAAATAAGATATTCATTTCAAAATGCCGAAAAATTATATATAAAAATTACTAACCAAAAATATGACGTTTTGATAATTAGGCTTCGCGTAGAAACTCGAGCTGTGCGCGTATACACGTATAAAACGTCACTATAACCACACTTTCCACCTCACCGGGAATACGTAAAAAATCCCAAACACGAGCTTATCCATTTCGCACTTCGATCGACATCACCCGTTTAAAAATGAAAAAAATAAACTAATGAAAATGTAAAGAGTTACGGTATATGTATAGAAGCGCATGCAAAGTTAACATCTGTTCGCGCGTCGCGGGTCTCGACTGAGGGAGTTGAATCTAACTCTCTACGGTCCTTCGAGAAAGAAAAAGTGAAAGACATATAGAGAGAGAGGGTGGGGCGGACGTGGACGCGTTATATACGTGTATATATATATATATATGTATATATACTTGTGTGAGGTATGCGTCGCTATTTGCGATCGGGAAATTTGTTCGAATTCTATACGAACTATGAGATTAATGCACCTCTTTCGCGAGTGATTTGTAGGTTGATTATAGGGTGATAACCTCGTATTGTTACTGCATTTATATTCTTTTCCACAAGAGAGATATAGGGAGAGAGAAAAGAGACGAGATTTTTCATCCGTGTAATGATCGATATATATATATGTGCTCGTTGATTGGTGGTAGAATCTATATGTATTCGTCTCTCGCAGAAAATTACCGATTTTTTCTAATAAATCAACATTTCGTGAAGAATGATTTTTATATATACCGATCTTAAAAATTTCTTGTGAGAAAAAAGTATATTTTTTTTTTATAAATTTGGTGAAATATTTATAGTTTAGACGCGAGACACTTAGAGTATTAGAAATAAGGTAAAAAGAAGAATTTTTACAATAATCTTTGATACATCGTAACGATTGGGAGTAAATTTATAATCTATCGAATGGTAAAAAAAATAAATTAACATTTTTCGCGAATTAAAAAATTAATAAATTTAACGATTCTCTAGTGCGTTCTGTATAACCTCGAATGAAAGAAAAAATAAATGCCACAAATTAAGTTTAAATATCGTTCGCACAGCAGTCACATCGAATAATCATACTTTTCGATTAATTTGAAAAACCAAAGTATAAAAAAAGGTAGTATGTACAGTGGAGCATCCTAAATAACAAGCGCGCAAGGAGAACCGGAGAATCACCGCAAGTGTCTGTAAAAATCCGCGAGAAAATAAAGAGAAAAGAGGCGAAAATCTGCGCGGTAGGACTTGGAAAAAAAAGAAAAGGAAAGAGAAGGTGTCTTTTGTTCAAGATAGATCCGGGGTTCGCCCGGTTCCTGGACTCTACGTGGAAAGTGAAAGGATCGTGTCGCCCGGCGCGCGAACGCGATAACGTAGCAAGGACGTCCAGTGCGCGCGACTGGCCGTGTCGATGGTTATACTGCCGCCGCCCTCTCTCTTACCACTTTTTTTTTTTACTTTTTCTTTCATTTTTTATTATTTTGTTGTTATAGCGGATACATACATGCTGCTGCAGTTTCTTTCTTTATTTTTTTTTAACTCTCGAGGCTTCCTTTAAACCCTAATGATTTTATACTCGAGGTATTTTTAGCTTTTTAAGTTTTTATTTTACTTTTTTTTTCATTTTGGGATGTGGAGGTTCTAAAAATTCGGACCGACGTCCGTGCTATTCCTAGAGTGTCAAAATTGTGGTTATGGTTTCGTAACGTGTGTGTACGTGTAGTTGAATATATGCAGTTGAATTCTAAAAATTTGTATGTGTCAGTAACTATAATGTGTATTAATTATTGTACATATTCTTCGAGTTTAATACACGTTTTAAATATTTATTTTACGTAACTGTAACGTTCCTCGTTAAAAATCGAAAATGCAAATTACAAAAAACAAGTGACTTACAAACCCAATGCGTGTGTATATTATTTCATAACATTTTTTTTTATAACAATCGCGATATAATTATAAAGTCAAATCGACAGTTATGAAATATACAGCAGCAAATTTATGAAAAAAAAAAAAATTGACACCTTAAATTCTGAGTATAGATATAATAACATTCGAGCAAATACATTTAAAAACCATTTCACCTCATCCTCTTGCTAAACACGTCCAAGTTAGGGAGTAATGTACTTTACTCTCTCAACGCGTCATTCTTCTTATTCCGGCAGGTACAATGAACCACACTTGATTTTTAGTCCTAAGCTTTCGGGCGATGACTATACCACTTGTTTTTTCACAAGGTCGAATTTTTCAGCGATTTTTTTTTCTTTTCTTTCGCATTATTGTCGCATTCGTGTATAGGGTCGACACCTGCGGGTAGTTTCGAAATTATAGTGGATCATTTTATGAATATATACGCAGATATATACCTGTGAGTCAAGATGTAAATGACTCATGGGGATTGATTTTTTTTCTACGATGATTGCTCAAAAAGTGTTATGATTAATCCAAGTTTATGGATGTTTTTTTTTCCTCGTGAAAACGATGGGAAACGTTTGAATGTTTGTTAATACACCAATGACGTACTTTGTGTTTCAATTAAATAATAGTGTTACTTTTTTACTTTGGATTTTATTATGCACGTTTGTTATCATTTTTTTTACGTAAAAATAACACATACATAATATTATTATGTGTATACCAAATATTTATTATAATTTTCACTTTAAACAGGTTTCCGGATCGGTCGTTGATATCATTATAAGAGCGCAATATCCCTGCATAAGTACGACAAACACAAATATGGTATGTACACACAAGAAATTATTTTAATTCTTCCTTTTTTTCTACAGTCGATCGCATAATTCCAATTGCAAAATTATATTAAGACTGGTTTTTAGGTATTTAGAAATAATAAAAAAAAAATCCGTGTATATCACTGTATACGTAACTTTTTGTTCAAGTGAAAAATATGTAACCAGTTAGTTCATAAGTGTCGATATGTGTACTTTTAAGGATCTTTAGCTTTTACTCGAGTTTATAATAGTAAAAATTTATAAGATCCTTGGTATACATAGGATAATATAGAGATTGATAGTTTGAAAAACCAAGTTTTCACGTGAGTTTATGTAAGACACGAGTAAAAAGAATGTTTCGTTTCCGAAATCACCTCATTAGCTGTTCTCTTGATGCTTACGGCTATACAAATGGAGCAAGACGAGGCTTCTCTCTTTTCCTTGGTTTCTATATATAGTATACTATATATGCATATCCTATACGAGTTCTTTCCATTTTCTAATTTGAATGAAAATTCGGATTGTCTAATGGCAGATTAATGGTTCTTTTCGGTTTATAGTTTTTTAATATGTATATATGCCTTCGTTAAGGGGACAAGCCTGGGTTAAAATTGAAAAAAAAACAAATTTCATAACTAATTTAAAATATTTCTTATTTTTTTAAACAAATTGTATTATTATTAACTTTTATTTTAAATTTTATGTCCAATTTATATGTAACTAAACTATATTAATTACTTATGAGACTCCGTACTCTCATTTTTTTCCATAATGAACTTACCGTAGGATATCTTCATCGAACCATTTTATCGAACAAGCTGAAATTTTAACAGTAATTTTTAAATATGATTTTAATCCAATTAACCGGAACAAAATTTCAATAAAAGTCTAAATCTTTATTTTAAAAAAATATTTAACCGTTTTTTACACAATTTTCAAATTTTTAAAATAATTTGGTAAGAATAATTTTTTTTATTACAATGATAACACATCATATTAAATCAAATTAATTACTGTTAAAATTTCAGCCTATTCGATGAAGTGGTTCATAAGGCATATCCTGTAGTAAGTCCACAGGACGTTATGATAAATAAAAATAGTAATAACGTTACATACAAATTTGCCAAAAACATTTAAATAAAAGGTAATAATAATAGAATCTGTACCGACACGGTGGCAGAGTGGCGGAAGCGCACCTCGGCCGGTCAGGAAAGTTAAGCAAAACCGAGCGCGGTTACTACTTGGATGAGTGACCGTTCTCCGACTTAGCTTAAATGATCGGTTAGGTGTTTTTTCACATTCCACAACGTGAGCGGGAGGTGTGAGACATTCGGTTTCGGTGTTAAAGTCTACGCAATGTGACATTGCCACCCCAAACAGAATTGTTCTCGAATGCACCGCCCATCTCGGAGGAGGTTTTCCTAATAGGCATTTATCCCACGAGGGTTTGGCCACAGCCCGAGTAGAAATGATTCCAGGCAAAAAGTAGGCCCTGTTCAGGTACCTGACGAATATTAAAAGGCCCTGAACAGGTGCCTGTAAAGGACCTTTAAAAAATGTAATGGGGTGGAGATCAGGGCCTGTTTTATGTAATACTATTTGTGGGTATGTTCAGGTTGATATTAAGGCACTGAATTAGTAGTAAAAACTAAATCTGAATGTATTTGTTATTTTACATTTGTTTTAATTGTTAACCTTAGAGGACGGGGATTTTCTGGTTCAAAAAGCTTCTTTTCAATAAATTAATGTCTAAAAACATCGAATCACTTTAACCTTTACAGGACGGGGATTTGGGTTACTGTTTTCTCTCACTTTTCTATAGAAATCGAGTTATAATTATAAAGTCAAATCGACAGTTATGAAATATACAGCAGCAAATTTATGAAAAAAAAAAAAATTGACACCTTAAATTCTGAGTATAGATATAATAACATTCGAGCAAATACATTTAAAAACCATTTCACCTCATCCTCTTGCTAAACACGTCCAAGTTAGGGAGTAATGTACTTTACTCTCTCAACGCGTCATTCTTCTTATTCCGGCAGGTACAATGAACCACACTTGATTTTTAGTCCTAAGCTTTCGGGCGATGACTATACCACTTGTTTTTTCACAAGGTCGAATTTTTCAGCGATTTTTTTTTCTTTTCTTTCGCATTATTGTCGCATTCGTGTATAGGGTCGACACCTGCGGGTAGTTTCGAAATTATAGTGGATCATTTTATGAATATATACGCAGATATATACCTGTGAGTCAAGATGTAAATGACTCATGGGGATTGATTTTTTTTCTACGATGATTGCTCAAAAAGTGTTATGATTAATCCAAGTTTATGGATGTTTTTTTTTCCTCGTGAAAACGATGGGAAACGTTTGAATGTTTGTTAATACACCAATGACGTACTTTGTGTTTCAATTAAATAATAGTGTTACTTTTTTACTTTGGATTTTATTATGCACGTTTGTTATCATTTTTTTACGTAAAAATAACACATACATAATATTATTATGTGTATACCAAATATTATTATAATTTTCACTTTAAACAGGTTTCCGGATCGGTCGTTGATATCATTATAAGAGCGCAATATCCCTGCATAAGTACGACAAACACAAATATGGTATGTACACACAAGAAATTATTTTAATTCTTCCTTTTTTTCTACAGTCGATCGCATAATTCCAATTGCAAAATTATATTAAGACTGGTTTTTAGGTATTTAGAAATAATAAAAAAAAAATCCGTGTATATCACTGTATACGTAACTTTTTGTTCAAGTGAAAAATATGTAACCAGTTAGTTCATAAGTGTCGATATGTGTACTTTTAAGGATCTTTAGCTTTTACTCGAGTTTATAATAGTAAAAATTTATAAGATCCTTGGTATACATAGGATAATATAGAGATTGATAGTTTGAAAAACCAAGTTTTCACGTGAGTTTATGTAAGACACGAGTAAAAAGAATGTTTCGTTTCCGAAATCACCTCATTAGCTGTTCTCTTGATGCTTACGGCTATACAAATGGAGCAAGACGAGGCTTCTCTCTTTTCCTTGGTTTCTATATATAGTATACTATATATGCATATCCTATACGAGTTCTTTCCATTTTCTAATTTGAATGAAAATTCGGATTGTCTAATGGCAGATTAATGGTTCTTTTCGGTTTATAGTTTTTTAATATGTATATATGCCTTCGTTAAGGGGACAAGCCTGGGTTAAAATTGAAAAAAAAACAAATTTCATAACTAATTTAAAATATTTCTTATTTTTTTTAAACAAATTGTATTATTATTAACTTTTATTTTAAATTTTATGTCCAATTTATATGTAACTAAACTATATTAATTACTTATGAGACTCCGTACTCTCATTTTTTTCCATAATGAACTTACCGTAGGATATCTTCATCGAACCATTTTATCGAACAAGCTGAAATTTTAACAGTAATTTTTAAATATGATTTTAATCCAATTAACCGGAACAAAATTTCAATAAAAGTCTAAATCTTTATTTTAAAAAAATATTTAGTTTTTTACACAATTTTCAAATTTTTAAAATAATTTGGTAAGAATAATTTTTTTTATTACAATGATAACACATCATATTAAATCAAATTAATTACTGTTAAAATTTCAGCCTATTCGATGAAGTGGTTCATAAGGCATATCCTGTAGTAAGTCCACAGGACGTTATGATAAATAAAAATAGTAATAACGTTACATACAAATTTGCCAAAAACATTTAAATAAAAGGTAATAATAATAGAATCTGTACCGACACGGTGGCAGAGTGGCGGAAGCGCACCTCGGCCGGTCAGGAAAGTTAAGCAAAACCGAGCGCGGTTACTACTTGGATGGTGACCGTTCTCCGACTTAGCTTAAATGATCGGTTAGGTGTTTTTTCACATTCCACAACGTGAGCGGGAGGTGTGAGACATTCGGTTTCGGTGTTAAAGTCTACGCAATGTGACATTGCCACCCCAAACAGAATTGTTCTCGAATGCACCGCCCATCTCGGAGGAGGTTTTCCTAATAGGCATTTATCCCACGAGGTTTGGCCACAGCCCGAGTAGAAATGATTTCCAGGCAAAAAGTAGGCCCTGTTCAGGTACCTGACGAATATTAAAAGGCCCTGAACAGGTGCCTGTAAAGGACCTTTAAAAAATGTAATGGGGTGGAGATCAGGGCCTGTTTTATGTAATACTATTTTGTGGGTATGTTCAGGTGATATTAAGGCACTGAATTAGTAGTAAAAACTAAATCTGAATGTATTTGTTATTTTACATTTGTTTTTAATTGTTAACCTTTAGAGGACGGGGATTTTCTGGTTCAAAAAAGCTTCTTTTTTCAATAAAATTAATGTCTAAAAACATCGAATCACTTTTAACCTTTACAGGACGGGGATTTGGGTTTACTGTTTTCTCTCACTTTTCTATAGAAATCGAGTTATGTGTTGTCTTACATCTCAAAACTAACACATGTAAAGGGTCGATCATGGGCATGGCCCGTATAGGTTAATAGGTTAAAAAAAACGTTATCTTACATGTGTAACAGCTTTGTAATCTTAAAAACCACAAAATATACTAATATAAAGTTATAATATAAGGTTAATTAGGCGTGCGTACATGCGTGTGTGTGTGTGTGTGTGTGTGTGTGTGTGCGTGTGTGTGCGTATAGGTTTTGTAAATAGAATAAAATGCATTTTAAGACATTAATATTTATTAAACATAAATATTATAGATAATATAATTAAATATATGGTTTAACTTAATTCCAAATAATTACACAATCTTAATATATATTAATATTAATAACTTTGCCCTTTTTTATACAATACAAAATTAACCTTTTCACATATTTAAAGCAATATAATACTGCATAAACTTTTATATTATTAAAGTATTTTTTTAAACTTTCACTATTTATATATTGTATTTTCCTTTTCAATCGATACCTTCGAACTCTTAGTAAATTAAGCTTCTGAGCATTATCAATTTTTTTATTCATTTTATTTATAAAAAATTCTTGATAAAATTCTAACCTGAAAATTTATATACAATACTATATAATTTGTAGATACATTACTAACCTCACATTCGAACTACCAAAAATGACTTTTACTATAACGTCACATCCGACTAACAAAATTAGGCCCTGACTTAAATTCCATTACATTCGTATCCCGGCCCTTAACAGGCGGCCTTTTCAGGCCCTGTTTTCTAATTCAGGCGGCCTGGCTAGCATTTCTACTCGGGAGGTTTTCCCTCTCTCCACGGGCATAACCTCGGGCGAATGCGAGAAGGTGGGGTAACGGGGGGGAAATTGGAAAGAAAAAACAAAAACAGGAATAAATAAAGGTGTAGCGAATACGTACGTAAAAACCCGAGAAGGGTATACGTGGAACCTACCAAAATTTAAAAAAAAAAAATAATAAAATTTGTTAAAAATTAATTTAAAATCATTATTAATTGTTAGTATTGAATAGCTCTTTTTCAATTTTGACCCAGGCTTGTTCCCTTAACGGCATGTCGGACCCAAGTTACAGCTTTTACTTTGAAAATAATATATATTGTTGATTGGAACTTGGTAGTTTTTTTTTAAATTATTAAGGAAACAGATTAGACCAAAAATGATAGGAAAATTAATTTTTTTATTTTAAAAAAATATTTAGTTTTTTACACAATTTTCAAATTTTTAAAATAATTTGGTAAGAATAATTTTTTTTATTACAATGATAACACATCATATTAAATCAAATTAATTACTGTTAAAATTTCAGCCTATTCGATGAAGTGGTTCATAAGGCATATCCTGTAGTAAGTCCACAGGACGTTATGATAAATAAAAATAGTAATAACGTTACATACAAATTTGCCAAAAACATTTAAATAAAAGGTAATAATAATAGAATCTGTACCGACACGGTGGCAGAGTGGCGGAAGCGCACCTCGGCCGGTCAGGAAAGTTAAGCAAAACCGAGCGCGGTTACTACTTGGATGGTGACCGTTCTCCGACTTAGCTTAAATGATCGGTTAGGTGTTTTTTCACATTCCACAACGTGAGCGGGAGGTGTGAGACATTCGGTTTCGGTGTTAAAGTCTACGCAATGTGACATTGCCACCCCAAACAGAATTGTTCTCGAATGCACCGCCCATCTCGGAGGAGGTTTTCCTAATAGGCATTTATCCCACGAGGTTTGGCCACAGCCCGAGTAGAAATGATTTCCAGGCAAAAAGTAGGCCCTGTTCAGGTACCTGACGAATATTAAAAGGCCCTGAACAGGTGCCTGTAAAGGACCTTTAAAAAATGTAATGGGGTGGAGATCAGGGCCTGTTTTATGTAATACTATTTTGTGGGTATGTTCAGGTGATATTAAGGCACTGAATTAGTAGTAAAAACTAAATCTGAATGTATTTGTTATTTTACATTTGTTTTTAATTGTTAACCTTTAGAGGACGGGGATTTTCTGGTTCAAAAAAGCTTCTTTTTTCAATAAAATTAATGTCTAAAAACATCGAATCACTTTTAACCTTTACAGGACGGGGATTTGGGTTTACTGTTTTCTCTCACTTTTCTATAGAAATCGAGTTATGTGTTGTCTTACATCTCAAAACTAACACATGTAAAGGGTCGATCATGGGCATGGCCCGTATAGGTTAATAGGTTAAAAAAAACGTTATCTTACATGTGTAACAGCTTTGTAATCTTAAAAACCACAAAATATACTAATATAAAGTTATAATATAAGGTTAATTAGGCGTGCGTACATGCGTGTGTGTGTGTGTGTGTGTGTGTGTGTGTGCGTGTGTGTGCGTATAGGTTTTGTAAATAGAATAAAATGCATTTTAAGACATTAATATTTATTAAACATAAATATTATAGATAATATAATTAAATATATGGTTTAACTTAATTCCAAATAATTACACAATCTTAATATATATTAATATTAATAACTTTGCCCTTTTTTATACAATACAAAATTAACCTTTTCACATATTTAAAGCAATATAATACTGCATAAACTTTTATATTATTAAAGTATTTTTTTAAACTTTCACTATTTATATATTGTATTTTCCTTTTCAATCGATACCTTCGAACTCTTAGTAAATTAAGCTTCTGAGCATTATCAATTTTTTTATTCATTTTATTTATAAAAAATTCTTGATAAAATTCTAACCTGAAAATTTATATACAATACTATATAATTTGTAGATACATTACTAACCTCACATTCGAACTACCAAAAATGACTTTTACTATAACGTCACATCCGACTAACAAAATTAGGCCCTGACTTAAATTCCATTACATTCGTATCCCGGCCCTTAACAGGCGGCCTTTTCAGGCCCTGTTTTCTAATTCAGGCGGCCTGGCTAGCATTTCTACTCGGGATTTTCCCTCTCTCCACGGGCATAACTCGGGCGAATGCGAGAAGGTGGGGTAACGGGGGAGGAAATTTGGAAAGAAAAAACAAAAACAGGAATAAATAAAGGTGTAGCGAATACGTACGTAAAAACCCGAGAAGGGTATACGTGGAACCTCACAAAAATTTAAAAAAACAAAAATAAATTTGTTAAAAATTAATTTAAAAATCATTATAATTGTTAGTATTGAATAGCTCTTTTCAATTTGACCCAGGCTTGTTCCCTTAACGGCATGTCGGACCCAAGTTACAGCTTTTACTTTGAAAATAATATTATATTGTTGATTGGAACTTGGTAGTTTTTTTTTAAATTATTAAGGAAACAGATTAGACCAAAATGATAGGAAAATTAATTTTTTTTATTTTAAAAATTAGTTTCAACTGTTGGAATATATATATAAAAATTTAGTGTGAATAATATTATTCTTAACGTTTGCCTAACCAGTATGTGGAATATACATAATCTATATTTGAATCGAAAAGTTATTTAAATTTTAAAGTTAATTGATTTAAAAACTGTTTTTTATTGTTTTAAAAACCTTCCTTGCAAAACAATTTTCATCGCCGCCCCCTACTGTTGTATTGCAGCATTTTCTGATTAAAATCAAATATTTATATTTTTCCTAATCAAAATATAACAGTTTTTAAACAATTATATAAATAAATAGAATAAATTATCTCAAAAATGATATTTTTAAACAAAATATTAGATAAATAAAAAAAATTATTGACGAAAAAAAGTTTAGTATATATGCGTCAATTACTTAAAAAATTGGAATATAATTTAAAAAAAAAAAAAATTTTTGAAGTACTTTTTTCTTATTTTTGTTTTATTTAAACGATAATTATTCTAAAAGAACCACGTGTTCTCCTCCGTAAAATAAATAACACTATAAAATACACAACTAAAAAAAATTAATCCTATAAAAATCTATATCTCGAGCTACTAATTCATTATAGGAGATAAAATGTTCAACGTGAAGAAGAACTATAAAAGCATGCTAGATCCTTTTAACACCGCGGTCTCGTATCTAAAGAATAAAAGAAAAAATGTATATATGTATAGTCGAACCTCATCGACTTGACCCAACATATATATCTATATATAAAGTCATCTTTGATAAAAAAAAATACAAAAATGCAAATAAGAGGAGAAAAGCGCATAGCGCACGTGTATATATATATATAGGAATGCAAAAACGATCGTGAATTTCGTCGCGTCCCTTGACTTCTCCTTTACTTTTGAGGCCGTTGTCCTGGCCTTTGCCGAAGCGCGCGCTGAGGTCATCACCTGCGGATTCCCGCGGATCGTTCACCCTCTCTTACTGTGTGTGTGTGTGTGTGTGTGTGTGTGTGTGCGTACGCGCGTGTACGTGTGTAGAAGCGGTGTGGGCGCTCGTCGTCGTCTTCTTCATCGTCGTTGTCGTCCAAGGGACACTACGGAATTTACGTCCGAGTTTCGCGCGCTGCCCACACTCGACCATTTCATTTTTCTTTAACTTTGATTTTTTACGTCTATTATATCTATATACACACGCGGACATATACATGTTTATATACGAGGCATGATTATATTGTTCATTTTTGCGTATTAGGATATGTAATTGTCTTCTCAAACTTTAACACTCCGTTCATCCGCGTTAAGTAAAATTAATATTTTAACGTCATTTAGTACGCTGTTTTAAAAATATTAATTTAGCATTCTATATATACGTTATATACGCGCAAGCGAAACTAATAAAATTGAAAATCATATAAATTGTAAAGGTAAATTACGAATTATTACAAAAACGTGTGTAATAAAATCTTATTTAACGCGATACGCAAAAAATATAGTTGAAGAAAACGTTCAACATTTCCAATCAACCTATTTGTAATTACGAGTACAACCAAATCGGTCGTGTATATTAATAAAAACAAAAGAGTTTAAGAAAGATATAACATAAATAATTTAGCGTAACAGACAAAACGCAAGTAATTTCCAAACTGGCATGTACTCTCAAAGTTTCCCCCATTAATTTCCTCTCTCGTATAACGTTTCTTTTTTTCTTTTCGAACTAAGTGATTTAGCCTACCCGTGATATTTTTTACGTGTAAAAGCACACACTTGTTAAAAGCCTCTCGTACATACATATATATATATATATATAGATGAGATTTTACGGTCGAGCCTCGCGTAACGTATGGGTTATTACGGTCCGAGTTTTTTTTTTTTTTTCGAAAAATCGACAACCTCAACGTCCGTGTATAACGAAGGTCATACCCTTTAGTGTATAAGGAATAATTGAGATTTAAGGGTTTTCGTCGTATATGCATGGCGCAAAAGGAGGCTTTCGATCGTTTACTTCGATGTTTACGAGATACCTGTATATATGTATATATATATATATATACATACTATAGAATATTTGCGAGGTTTTCTTTTTATGGGATTCCCTATACTCTATACATTTTTGTACTCGGGTTGACTTTAACACTCCGAGTTACTTTCTGCGTTCACAGCTATATATATTGTAAACTCGAGGTTTAAATAACCTTGTCGAACTTGGCTATATTTTTCTATTTTACTTTGTTTTAATCAAAAATTCGAATAGTAAAGTACACGGAGAGAAATATTTAGTAAATATTACAAAGCAGTTTGGTAAAAATTCCTAAACTCCCAAGTAATGTGGTCACAGACCGAAAAAACCAAAAAAATTACCAAACTTTTAAGTAAAATTTACAGTAAATGTAGTAAAATTTACTCTAAATGTAGTAAAATTTGTAGAGTTAACGTACTAAATTTTACAATTAAGCTTGTAAATTTTATTAACTCTGATTTTTTCCTATACTGTTTACGAAATTCTATAAACAACAGTACAGCACGAGATACCGAAAAGAAGCGATAAATAAAATTTTTATTGGAATCGCGTCGTTCGTTTGTTTACTTTAAAAGGACGATTCGATGAAACACATGCAAGTGACGCGGTGGCGCAATGGTAAGGACTTGGATTCTCAACCCAAACTTCGCAGGTTATTCGATCCCGATGACATCCAGAATTTTTTTCACTAATTAAATTTCATTTAAATATTTAAAATATCCATAACACTTGAATAATATACATAAACTCAAAAATAAATAATATGGGAGAAATAAAATTTTTTTTCTGATGTTAAAAAAAAAAATTAAAATTACAATTTAGTCTAGTAAAAATTACGAGATTCGCAGTTTGTTACCACATTACTTGAGAGTTTAGGAATTTTTACCAAACTGCTTTGTAATATTTACTAATTATTTCTCTCCGTGTAACGATATTGATTTGCATGAAAGTTCGTAATTTTTCGACAAAGTAGAAAACTACGTACAGTTATTAGAAATGAGTAATTTTAAATTATTAAAATTTTCATTATCAGTGCGACGACCAGTGTTGCGCTTTACGAATAAAAATTTAATATTCAACATTCGATATAGTAACGAGTAGTATAAGTAAAATATTTTAGATCGTATAAGGCTTTAACGCACAACCTATTATTAATTACATATATAATTAAATGTATTCAATTTGTGTATTATTAATAAAGGTACAGAGCCTGGAGAGGATGACGAAAAATCATCGAAACGTCACCATCTAATTAAGAGTGTGGTTTATTCACCATAAGATCAAATAATATTCTCTGGAAATTATTAGAACCATCAAAATGATATTTTCAAAACATATAGATAAGTATAATGTTTAATTATTTGTTTATAATCTTTACTAATATATTACTAAATAATCGAAGAAATTCATTATCTATAATATATTCTGAAAATATCATTATTCCGGATCTTACATTTGTCGATATAGTTTTTTACTTTGTCGAAATCGCGAACCTTATATCGTTTCGATATTATGAATTTTCATATTTCATATTATTTATTTTATTTTTCGAATTTACGACTAAAATAATATATGTATAGCAAAAAGTTGATAAAATGCAGATGCCCACCCTAAATAATCATAGACCTATATAAGTACACGGAGAAAAAAAGTTATAGTAAAAATTATGCTGTTTAGTAATGTAGAGACAGACTTGGCAAATGGTGATAATTACTATTTTACATAAAAATATTTACTCTAATAATCTATTAATATTTACTATATATATATCCTCGTAAATTTTTCTACAATAAAATGTGACTCCCCTCTCCATTACAAAACAACATCGTTTATGTTTTAGTACAAAATATTTTCTCCGTGTAAATAATTAAAATTGGGAAAAGATACTGTCTCATTGTAAGGATTTACAACGGGAGTGAAATGAAATGTTCCAAAGCGCATAAAGAATCGATCTAACAAACTTTTCGTCCCCCACTATAAGTGTGTGTACACGCGCGCCGAGTGCAACGACAATAGACAATATAATAAACTGGAAAGCATATCGTACAATTAGAAGCTCGTACATATATATTCTCTACATTTTTAAAATCCACAAGATCATAAGTATACAATGCAAGATCAAATCCACGTAATTTAGATATAATATCCATATCTAATATTTTTTTTAACGACACATTGTTTATATTTTCTTTGTACGAACGCGGTATATATATATATACATATATACACACAGAGAAAGAGAGAGACATGGATTTTTCAGTCACTTTCCCTATGTACAATTGTACATTTCACGAACATCTCTATATAATACCTCTGTTAAACTATAATCTAATTTATTGATCTTATTACACTCTCGTAAAGTTTGATAAATAATATGGCTCGAAACACGATATGTTTCATTGCTTCCTCGAGATTTACACTGCACATTTACATGTGCGCGTACGTGCAGTACAAATGAAACGTTACACAATGGGATTAATAAAGTTGCTATATACGCGAAGCGATTGTAAAAAATTAGGAGAGTCAAAATTGAATAGACGTTTACAAAATCGTGAATTTAATGTTGCGTGTTATTGGACAATCCATGGTAATGTATAGGAAGCTAATAAACGCAAATTGATCGGAATTATATATATATATATATATATATATATATATATATATATATATATATATATATATATATATATATATATATATATATATTGTACATATACACCTATATAAAGAACGACAGAAATTCCAATAAAGATTTATAAAAAAAAAAAAACGTTCGAAATATCCCATTGATTGTTAAATATTCTTAAGAAAGAGACTGTCGGAAGAACAAAGGCATTCTCCTTTATATACTTGGCGTTATAATCGGGCTTTAAAATCTTCCAGAAACTCCGTGAAATCCCGTTGTTGGTGTGTGTATATGTATATGTATAAAAACCCTCGATTTTAAAGAAATGGAGACTTAAACGCGTCCTTCGCGATCAGAAAATACCATTTTTTTACACGTGCGATATGTATATATATATGCTTACTTTCTTGTCCACGCGTTAAAGTCACCAGTCTCGTATTCAAATCTCCGTAGGGTTTTAATCGAAATTTTGCTGTTATAATTTATCGCTGCGTATGTTTTTGTATATTAACACGAATTCTTTTTTGTACAAAGAATTTTTTTTCATATTATCTATGGTCGAAATTGAAATAAATAAATGATAAATATAACTGTTTGTAAAAATTAAAAAATCTTATAAAAATGAATAATTATTATATTAACGTCCAGATTTGAGACAAGTATATAAATATTTATTATGTTTTATCAATAGTTTTATAATTATGTTTATTTTATAATTATGTTTATTATTATATATTTATTAATTTCTTCTAATCGTTCTATTCGTAACTGAGTACCTATAACGTAAGAAAAATATATATATATGTACTTATTACAATCTCAAATCATCTCGGTATTATATAATACTAATTTTTATTACTTTTTTTACAATTTTTTTTTATTTCCGCCTATATTTATAGGTATACAACCAACCCCACGAGATGTTTAAACGATTGACGGTGCCGTTCGAAATTCAACGACAACGATCAAAATTTACTTGAATGTATATACTTAATATTCAAATATTAATTAATTCATATTCTACATTTAAAGAGCACATTTATTTATTTCCCAAACGCGTATACATCAATCCGACATTCCAAAAAGAAAAAAAAAATCGTTTTAGAAACGGCTTATAAAAAAGATTAAATAAAATGTCGAAAATCCAAGGTAAAAAAATAAAACTAAAAGTACATCACACAGCGACCTCACGTTATTATTAAAAATCCCAAAAATCTGCATATATATATATATATATATATATATACAGATTTACAAAACTCAAGTTATAATATATATGTAAGGACGTGAATGCGAGAGAAGCGGCCTTGCCGCGTGCATCCGCGATCTCCGAAAGTATACAGAGAGCGCGTGTGTATATCGGCGAAAAGTGAGTACAAGAAAAAGAGAGAGAGAGAGAGAGAAATACATGCAGGAATCGAAGAAGGTGTATCGGTTGCGTTGCACGCGAGCTAAAGCGTTGCGAAAAACGGAAGCAAGATAGTCATCCCCGTGCGTGTAACACTTCCATGTATATATCGCTGAATATATACGTATATATAGGATACAGGATCGTTAACTTTCGTAATTTTAAATACATATAAACAATTGTTAACCCATTCAGACTTGAATTAATTTGGAATATTTTGATATTTTTATTTATAATTTTATCACCACGATTATTTTTAAATATATATAAATTAATTTAATACCATACCTTATTAATTTAAAAATACTTGTAAAATATTGTTTTACTATATACTTTTAATAACATACGTTATAATTATTTTAATTTAAAATTGACTGTCGATTGTTTATACGACTCCACGACGTAAAATGTATATATTACATTTATAACAGCTGATTATTATATTATACGATGAAATATGTAAAAATTGAAATAGTTAAAAAACAATTTATTGTTTGTTATCGGTATACATATAAGCCCCGCGAAATAATACATACAATAATCACAAAGTCGCACACTACTCGTTGAAACAATTAGTGAAACGCTTGTAAGTACCGACGTGCGTATACGTATATTATTTAGAAATAATCTATATTTAACGAGCAATCCAAAGTATTTGAAAATTATACCTCCAATATATATATATATATATATATATATAATATATCATAGGTGCATATTACAGTATATAATAATATAAGTATTTATTATAAAAACAACTAATTGAAGGTGGGCGCCAGCCGCGTTGAACTCGGACGAATCTCGATAACACGCGGGTTATCGGTAAACACTTGGAGCCGTGCTCCACTGCTCGGATTCCGGTTCGCTGTAGGGGAGGGGAAGGGAAGGATGGACGGACGGGATGCTCGCACGCACCTTGCGCGGTACACGGCGGTACCGGCAGCAGAGATATGTATAATTCTCACCAACCTACTAAATCTCCGGAACACCGGGTTGATCGCTAGTCTCCGGAACACCGGGTTGGTACGCTGTTGCTCGCTTATCTCTCTCTCTTTCTAACCACACTCGCTATCGCCTTGCCTTCGAGGCACCGGACACGAAATCGGGCTAATCGGATGAAAATATCCGTTCAGGACGGCGGACCGTAGAGCTCTGACTCTCGGCGTGCTCGAGAGTCCCGTGTTCGTACCGCGCGCCTGCGCAGTACGTACTCGTGCGCGGCACCTCGATCTCGCGTCGTGCGAGCGTGTCGAGTGCCGCAGTGTCAGGCTGTATCGTTACGTCGGCTGTATGGTTTGTGACCTGGTGCAGTGTACCTCTCGGCGATGCTGTAGGACTTCCTCCTGGGTAATTATTACGTCGTTCCGTCTTGCTTATCTCAACTAATTGGTACGGCGTGAGTTTCAGGTACGAAGCTCACCCGCCGCTGCATTGCTGCCCGACGCCGCCTCGATCTCTCCACGACGACGACGTACCAGAACGACCGGTCCCAGGTCTTCAACTACTCCAGGTAATTCCTTCAGTGTTGGGGTCACGCTAGTGTGCGTGTTCAGGTGTTTAGTATTTTACAAGGTCTGCTGTACACGTTGTTTGTGTACAGCAACCTAACCTCTTTGTCCTATACTTTCCTTGTACAGCTGTAGTAATTATATACAGCTGTACATATCTTCCCTTGTCTTGTGTCTTCTTGGCTATGGCAATTTATCCTCTTCCTTGCTCCTTACCCTATTGCTGTGTTTTTGTTCTTATAAACATCTTTTACAGCTGTATCTTGCTTGGCGTTGGAGGTTCTTCGGCTTCCTGCCTGGGTACCATCTCATCGCCCTGACTGCTGCACTGTAGAGCTGAGGAGTGTCCTCTAGGCTCATTCCTCGACAGCCTCCCTTGATCCATCTATGCTGTTGAGTAGACCCGAAGGAGCCCTCCTGATTTCTATGCTCGCTCAGGACTTCCTCGCCAGGATCACCTAGTGCTTCTGCTGCATGTGTGTGATGCGCTTGGGGTGGGGTTATTAGGCTGTGAGGGTAGGTAGGACGTAGTTAATGTGCGGGTAGGTAATTAGGAAATAGTATATGGGTAGGTAGTATAGCTAGGGACTCGTTTAGCTTATCCGGGTAGGTAGGTGTTTGTCAGGGGTTCAGTCGCTCGCTCTTGACATGTGCAAAGCACATTGTCACAACTCCCCCCCACCAAACCGAAATTACGCGGAAGTCGTAATTTCAAAAATGCTAACAGTAATGCTAAGCTAAAAAAAAAAAAATAACAAATGCTGCTAATTATTATTTTGCTTAAAATTTTCTATGCTTATGATGCTAAAGTTGGTGGGGGTAATTACGCTTGCTTACTTAAAAATATGCAAATAGCCGGCGCTATTTGTACGGGGTATAAGTGTATAGTCTCCTTGACTAGCTGCTTGGGGACATCTGTGTATGTATACGCGCTGTATGGTGTATAACTTTTAGCTGCTTTTCCATAATTTAAAATTACTTAATATAACGACGACTGGCCCCAATACAAAAATATACTAATAAATATAGAATATTCGCATTTGTTTGAGAGCTCTATCCCTACTCGCGATACTCTCATACCTCATACTTACATAAATGGCAGTCATACTCATTCTGTTATATTTAATATATAATTAGGAATAATGAAAAATAATAAATCATAAACATGAAAAAAATATAAATAAAAAGAAAATTAATAAGGTGTGGTGAATTATTACCTTCTGCTGCTTGTGAGTTCCTCGTTTTGAACTCTTTCTTTTACCGATTCATTTAATCATTACATATAATTTAAATTATTTGCTCTGCTTTCCTACCACCCTTATTGTTTGGGAAAATTGCAAAAGTGGGTTCATAACACTTAAACTTTGACTTAACAATGTAACGGGGAAAAGGGAAAAAGAAAAAAAAAATCGTTTTAGAAACGGCTTATAAAAAAGATTAAATAAAATGTCGAAAATCCAAGGTAAAAAAATAAAACTAAAAGTACATCACACAGCGACCTCACGTTATTATTAAAAATCCCAAAAATCTGCATATATATATATATATATATATACAGATTTACAAAACTCAAGTTATAATATATATGTAAGGACGTGAATGCGAGAGAAGCGGCCTTGCCGCGTGCATCCGCGATCTCCGAAAGTATACAGAGAGCGCGTGTGTATATCGGCGAAAAGTGAGTACAAGAAAAAGAGAGAGAGAGAGAGAAATACATGCAGGAATCGAAGAAGGTGTATCGGTTGCGTTGCACGCGAGCTAAAGCGTTGCGAAAAACGGAAGCAAGATAGTCATCCCCGTGCGTGTAACACTTCCATGTATATATCGCTGAATATATACGTATATAGGATACAGGATCGTTAACTTTCGTAATTTTAAATACATATAAACAATTGTTAACCCATTCAGACTTGAATTAATTTGGAATATTTTGATATTTTTATTTATAATTTTATCACCACGATTATTTTTAAATATATATAAAATTAATTTAATACCATACCTTATTAATTTAAAAATACTTGTAAAATATTGTTTTACTATATACTTTTAATAACATACGTTATAATTATTTTAATTTAAAATTGACTGTCGATTGTTTATACGACTCCACGACGTAAAATGTATATATTACATTTATAACAGCTGATTATTATATTATACGATGAAATATGTAAAAATTGAAATAGTTAAAAAACAATTTATTGTTTGTTATCGGTATACATATAAGCCCCGCGAAATAATACATACAATAATCACAAAGTCGCACACTACTCGTTGAAACAATTAGTGAAACGCTTGTAAGTACCGACGTGCGTATACGTATATTATTTAGAAATAATCTATATTTAACGAGCAATCCAAAGTATTTGAAAATTATACCTCCAATATATATATATATATATATATATATATATATATATATATACATACAAGTATACGCATCGATCGTTACAGTATGATACCGTCTACCAGCTATTCCTGTCATCCGGGCAACATACATCGCGGATGATACGTTTTTCAAGAATTTCGTAAATAACAAAAAAAAAACATCATCGCTATATTCGTATATACGTAATTTAATAGAAAAACAATGAATACACATAGTTTTTCGATATTATTCGCATGTCTATATATATAAACACGCGTAGAAATATACAATAGATTAAAATGAAAAATGACGCGTGCGCGCTTGGCATTCCAAAGTTGTACATATACATGCAGTATATATAGGTAAACTGAAACAACAGCGTGTAATGTAGAAAATAGAGTGAACGTACGCACTAAAATACATTTGTGTCACAATGAATATAAAATGTGTATAGTACTCCGTATGTACATGAATATATATATATATAAACACAACCTACAACAACGCGCAAGGCCGTATTTTATTATTTCTTTCGCTTTCGCGGGAGTATATGGTGTGTATATATATACACTCAAGTGTATATACACACGCCCTCGCATATATATATGTATATATACCCACCTATATAGTTAGACAATAGGTTTACCGCACACGTGTCTGTATACCTATATATATCCATAAAACGACGTTGTTTCCCTTGATTTTTTAAATCCCGATTTGTGTCTCCGCGCGAACTTCTTATACTTTTTGTAATCCATCGCGGCATGCATTTATAAGGTGTAATCCTTGAACTTGGTGAATTCGTAATATATTTTTCACCCTGATCATCTAAAAAGTCTATTTTATTAACCTTTTCGGGTGGAGTAAAATTGCATTTTATTCCTTCGATCACTTTATTCCCCGTAGATTCACTTTACTACTCGTAGACTGCACATTTTATTCATCGTAGTTCCTCTTTTTTGTTTTGAACACTTAATTTAGCCTTTTTCTACAAATACAAAATTATATTTATTGTATCAAAAAATTTTACAATATTGAACAAAATTTAGAAATTAAGAAAATTAAATTGTCATTGGAAAAAGTGATTTTTCAAATGATCAGGGTGAAAAATTTTATATACACTTCGGGAGTAAAAGGCGATTATTCCCTTGGATGAATTACCAGGAATAAATCCCTAAGTTCGTACATAACTATTAAATATTGTATACGTATATAATAATACATTGTTATTTTAGTTGATACTGAGATGGCTGTGGGTCTAACCTAAGACACCGACATATGATGCCAAACTTTTTCTTACTAATTAAGGATCCCAGAGAGATTTTTTTTTGATATATCGAAAGTAAATAATGCTTAATAATATGTTATAAATTATAAATTTTTAGGTAAATGTTAACTGGTAACAATAATTGTTACCGATATGTAATACGATGATATGGTAAGGTATAGATAGAGTATGTGATATACACGAGAAAAGGAGGGTGCGCAGTTTACAAACGTTCGTTATAAAAACGAGTGTGTTTCTCATCGAGTATTCGAAACATTTATGTGCCTGCTATTTGTCTCTCTCAACGAAATGTACTTAAATTTCTCTTTGACAAATAAAAAAAATATATATTTATACAATCGGATTTTTCGTTGCGTTTAATCGTTCAAGCAAGTCGGATTTATTCGAGAAAACTATAAAAATAATAAAACAAAAATCTACGTTACGTTCGGTTGTATCTCCTATACAAAAAGATATATATATATATAATGAACGCACACATCGAAAACGTTACAAAACGAAAAAAATTTCGTTCGATTAATAACTGAACAAATATGTTTCTACGATACACGTAAGTATTTACACGGCATCCGTACATATCAGAATAGATTGCTTCACGCGAAACTGTTTATCTTGCGGTCCATATAGAACAACAGAAGAAGAAAAAACACCAGCATCGCTGCGCGTACGACGGACAAACTCGCAATCGCATTCTTCGAGCTGAATTCTCTCGTATTTCCACTACAAAGCTACCGAGTATCTATATACATATATACATACAAATCCCGGCCATTATAAATCATCGATAAAGGATTGCGAATTCCTCTTACTTCCGTTCTTTAAAAAAAAAATGGTAAGAAACGCGATGATGCATAAAACGAGGAAACTCCGTGGCATTTCTCTTCATATACGCGTAAATTTTTTCTTTCTTCATTTCGTCGCAAGGACTCCCAGTTTATCAAGAGAGAAAGGGAGACCGATGAAAAAATATGGACAGTCATCGGTTGGAAACGTCGAGATAGTAAGTACATATATATAACGTGGGTGGGTATATATATATATATATATATATATATACCGCGAGTACACTAAGGTGATGTTTTTAACCTTTACGCGCGTATGTTGGAATTGTTATCGAATGATCTTGCTCTATTTGTCATGTTGACGGGGGTGAGGAAAGTGCTCGGGTATGCTCGGATATGGATTTTTCGAGTGAGAGTAATAGGTATTGTTACCGTGATGTAACTCGCTAATGTAATTTCGAAAGATATTATTGCCGTAACGATCTTTCTTTTTTTTTTAAATACACCCGCGCGCACACATACCACACTCACATGCGTAAAGGTATATATACAGTTATGAATTATCGCTTACAAGATATTGAAATGTCTGACAGATTTGTTTCGAATATATACGAGGATATATCAATTTTCAGATTTTTTATTGTGAAATGGTAAATCAAGGTTCTTTTACTTTTCAATGTCCAATTTCTCAAAATTGTTATAATTTATTGCTTTACCTTCGATATATCAGGTATTAGGTGTTGTGCGTTAATTTAGTAAATAATTATTATTTTTCGTGCAGTTCGTCTTTTAAAAATTGCATTTACAAATTCTATCAGAAAATATTGATAGTGCAAAAAACGTTGATTTTTATTAGAGGAAGAACGTGTTGTCATTGCATGAATGAAGCGAGAAAAATAATAGATTTATGATGATCTGTAAGGGGAATTCTTTTTAAATATTCCCTTACGACAAGACTTTTGCGCATTTGTTTACAAATAATTGATCTTTCTGTAAAAATTTAATATACTCATAATTCGATCGCGTTTCCAAGAAATCTTGTATAACAAAAGTATAAAAAAAATCAATAATCAACACTTCTTGGTAAGGGGTGGTTCTCGAAAATATTTTGTACCGAGGTCAATTCGTAAACATGTCTTTTCCTACATTTTCAAATATTATCATATATTATTATTTATTACTATACATTATTTGTTTAGCTCGACTGGTAGGGTAAGGAGGATAAAAGTTAAGTTTGAAACCCTCTTAAAGGTACTATATCCGGTGGGTTACCGATCGAGCAAATCTAGATAATTATTACATTTATTTAAATAATGTGCAATTTTATACTAAAACTAAATACATAACTGCATTAGATTATTCAATAATAAGTCATTCTATAATAAAGTTCCAGGTCGATACGACAAAGACACTCTAAACTAAAACTCCTAAAAATTTCTGCACCGAAAAATTATACGAATATCGCACATTTTGGTGTTTTTGTCGTATTGACCTGAAACTTTGTAGAAGTGACTTATTATTTAACAATCTAATGCAGTTCTGCATTCGAATTTTCCATAAAATTGCATATTTTTTCAAATAAATGTAATAGTAATCTTTATTTGGTCGATCGTTAAGCCATCGGGTATGTCACCTCCTTAAGGCATATTTAAGGAAAATTATGTTTAGATCAAAAATCTATATTTTTCCAATGTGCAAAAAAATCTGCAATGAAAGAATACCAAGATTTCTTGAGTTATAATTTATTTCGAAATACGTATTACAGATAAATTTCACTCTATTTAATCAATAAATAGCCTGAAAATTGATACACGCGATCTTAGTTCAAAAGTTTAATGCAACATTTGGGAGCAGTAAGTAAGTATATAGTTCGAGAGAAACTACTTAAAACCTTCCGGTTTACGACATCAGTAGCGATTTGAGTCGGCGTTGGAACCTACAGAGTTACAAACTTCGTGACGCCGTTGTCGGAGGCTTACACACAGATGAGAAAAAGTAACAGTTGCGGGAGTCAAATTTTGACTTGGACTATACGCCGGTAAAAAGTATATCATTTAATTAAGCATATTTATAACTCTGTCCTTGACTCTTTTTTAAAAAATTATCTCATGTATACTATTTTTCACTTTATAAATATATTAATTTCATATGCTTCAAATTTTTTGACTTCTATATTTTATTCTATTGAGCCATAAGAGTCTATATACCAATGGCGAAGAAAGGAGACGATACGGAGACTAAATATATTCTAAAGCTATACGCGTTTACATTCCAGGAACGATCGTTAAATGTTTAAAAAACTAAACGAATATAATATTTAAAATTTACAATAAAAATAAATTTTAGCCAAATTTGTAGAAATTGACTGAATTTTTCGATTGGCTTGTTTACATACAAATTTATACGTACATACAAGCATACTAATTATTTATAGTATTTCATTTTTCACGATGGTGATAAATTTATGTGTGAAGAATATATGATTCGAAGAAGAGTAAACATATAATATATGTACGTATTTTGTTGACCTCTGAAAATGAACAGGGATCGGTCTTTTCTTGATAGTTTGCTTTTCCTTCTCTATTGGTATTGCATGCAATAAATCCTCGTTTCGAAGCATTTTTACAATATACATAAAGGTAAGATTAAAATTGAATCTTAGTAATTATTATATTAATTTTTTACACTTATATTATATCATTTTATTATTTGTATTAATTAATAATGAAATTATTCCTATATTCATCAGTTATCCAGCCCGATTCATACACTTATAAAAATGTCTTATTTTATCCAATACCTGATGATTTATCTAAATTAAATAAAGGCTGAATTCTTATATTATTCTTATTTTGTATGCGGATTATATGAATATGCACTAGAAGGAGAGAAAGATGTTTATCTCTCGAGCAGTATTTACATCTTAAAAGTGTATAACACTTTTTTGCAGCAAGTCTTATTTGAGTCAACAATTGATCTAGTCATAAACTTGAATTTGCATTCTTAATTCTAAGTTTACTAAATTATATTATATCTGTATGACTTGGAATTATTTAAAATATTTCTTAATGCAGTTATAATTTTTAATTTTTAAATGTTTTAAAATTAATTATTTTACTAAAAGTTAATAAATAATTAATGTTTTGTTATATTTCTTTTTCTATCTCTAGTAATACAATATTTATATTGTAATAATAGTAAAAGGACTTTTTCAAATCACAAAAATTCCTATTAATTATTCTGATCTTGTCATGATTGAACTTATATTCGTTTATGTTTATTGTGTTCGCCCATTTACACTTTTTGTATAAAAATAATAGATTTTAATTTATAACGAAAAAACGACCATTCCTATAGATTTTTAATGATTTTAATCGTTTTTGTATTGTTATCTTCAAAAAAAAACATATCTGATCATGAAGTGTTCAATGGAAAAAAGATCAGCAATTTTCAAATGAATATTTCGCCTATTTCTACTTTTTATATAAAACTGTAACGAAAAAACCTGTTTTATTGTAGATTTTTAATGATTTTCATTGTTTTCATGTACGTAACTTTAAAAATATTGCTCGAATCAAAAAGTGTTACATAGGAAAACGTTTTATAATTTTAAGACGAACATTTTGTCTGAATTCATTATCTACGTAAGAATAGTATTTTTGGAGATAATGTGCATAAACCAATTTTACGAAATTGTATAACGATCCATATCTTCAACAATGTATGATCGATACAGCTGAAAATAGGACCACAGACTTCTATAATTATAACAAATACATCCTGTAAATTTGATTTTATTTTTACGTCAAAATATATACTTTTTTGAGGTATATCACATATTAAGCGATGATGAAAATATAAGGCACTTCCGTGTAACTATAGTGCCTAACAACGTAATATCGAAAAATAAAATCGATTCCAATTAATCATTAATTGAGAAAACGCTTATCCAAACTTGGACGAGTTTACTTACAGTCTCGAAAGAATCTCAGTCTTACTCTCCATATACGTATATATAACGATATATACCTTTATCTCATGATCTACTTTGCATTGGTATTTTAAATATCCGTATATATCTATTAGTTCATTCGTGAGCTAGAACGTACATATAATTCTTGACTTTCTAGACGACGCCGTAGCTGTTTATCACGCCAACTGTACATATACAAACTAATAGATGTGCGTATATGTATGTATATATCCTACTTGCTTCGCGATTTCCGCTTTTCTTATTCATCCATCCCTATCAAAAATAACTCGAAGCGGAGCTATACATGTGAATTTTTTTTCGGACTTTAATTAAATTTTTTAATAAAATCTTCTTATAAAAATTGATACAATTTAATATGTGGAATTAAGCATGTAGAAATTATCATTAATTTTTATCTCCAATCAAAAAAGACTATCATAAAGTATTTTTCCAAAAGTCCAAAAAAAAACACGCTAGAATTCCACTTTGACTTTTTTTATAGTGATTTACACTACTAAAGACATCAGTGTACGTTACTAAAATTATACGGAAAGTTGCCGTTAATATATATACAAAATATATCATCGTCAATTTAAAAGATTATTTAAAATCGTATATTAAGATCAAATTAATTAATTAACACTTTTTTTAATATTAAACTCATATTTAATATATATATCTGCATAGATTTATGTTATTTATGTAATATATTTTCTTTTCCAATTCAAAATTATTTGACCATTATAAAAGGCATGCAATAATAATAGCTAGGTAAACGTTTGCTTTACAATAACTTTGGTCAGAATGATTATGCAAATGTTACATAAATATATATAACTATATTCAATTATTATTACAGCAGCCACAGCTATTACGATTACCAAATTTTTTTATCTAATCGAAACTTCAAATCTGATGATTATAAGAAAAACACAATCTATACCGACAGTTTGTTTTTCTTTCTGTTTAAATTACTTCGAGCGCCAATTTTATAATTCACGCAGCATAATATCGCAAAATATCCCTATAAAAATATAAGCCAAACGCAAATGATCGTCGTTTCTAAAAAAAAATCCATTAATAAGTGTATATAACTCGTAGATATTTACGAGTTTCTTTGTACTCTATAATTTCCCTTTAAACAGTCGATAAACAAAACGATTATATATTAAAGAACAATGATACTTCGACTGCATCCTATTTATACAGTTTTCCATCTTGACTATTTTTCCCAACGATTTTCACTCGTTACATGCTCGAGGATCGTTTTTGCGGAAAAGGAAAAAAAAAATCGAAGAAACGGAAAAGAAATTGCTTAAGGAAAACTTTCACGTTTATGTATCTCTATGTCACGAAACTATGTCGACGGCCGTTCCGATTTCCGTGCGTGGCCCAATTTTAGGAGAGCGGTTTCAAATCTTCGGTATTTAGCGTATATATACGCATAGTATACAACGTAACGATAATTATAACATTTTGATGTTTTATTTACGTGCGTATGGCGAGTTTAACGTTAAACAGGTAGAAAGTGTTGTATAGTGATTTTAATGTTTTTGTTTTAATATAATTTATGCATACACCTAAAACGGATTGAAATATACTTGTTAGGCAGCTATGATGAAAGTTTTAGAAGTCTCACTGTGCGCGTGGAGAGACGACACTTTTCATGTAAGTAAATTCGAAATTTAAATAAAATATTATTTGTAAAAATTATTCGAAGGAACATATAAATGTACTCTTGCAAAATCATAACCGATATATATATATATATATATATATATATATGCATTGCGAAACGTAAATGACAATAGCATTAAAGAAAAAAATATGCCTTCGCGTAACGTAATTAGATTATAAGTACCAAACTAAAAAGTCTAGAATGACCTAAATTTATGGCTTAACTATATACATAATACAACGTACGAGAAATTTAGTGAGTATATATATATATATATATATACACGATGTAAAAAAAACAAAGTTAATTATTAGTTTGGCCTGTATGTATTGCTGGAGGGTGTAACAATCAGTCAGTTTGATGGCTATTAAATTGCTTACTCGAAATACCGTTCTATTGTACCATCGATCACATTATTTTCCACAAATTTTGTGGTTTACACTTTGAAGGTTATTATTTTTAGATATACGTTGAATCATGTCGACACTGCAGTGACTTGAAGAACACGTTGAAAACAAAGGTGAAAATACACAATGAGGAAAATATATTAGTAATAAAAATTACTGGTATGTATTAACACTTTCAGACCCAATCTACATTGTGATGTACACGAATGAAAAATTTATTAAAAATATTATAACGCCAATTATTAAAAATAGTAAAATAATGTTTTATTAGTATTTTTACAGGGGATGTCGGACCCAGAAAAAGGTCATATTATACTTTTTTTTAAAAATAAATGAATAAAGTTTTTAAAAAACGCTGAACGGCAAGCCCTTAGGTATGTTTTAAATAATATACCCAAATTTTTCCAGATTTTTAAATTCATAATTTGATCACGATGTTTGGGTTGAAATATTATGCTTTTTTGGACTAATAATTACCGACCAAACATTGTTTACTCAATTATTATTTAAAAAATGCTTTTTCGTTTAAAAATCAAAACGTCAAGCCCTTCCTCATGTTTTCAGCTGTCCGTATGAATTTTTTCAGATTTTTAATACAATATTTTAGATATAATTTTTGGGTTGAAAGATGCAGATACCTGTAATTTAGGTTCGACATCCCGTTAATTAGATGGTATTATACCAATTCTATACATTTAAAAACAATCGTAGCGATCTAATCCCTAGTAGAAATCCAATCCATTATTCGACCATTTTTCGGCCATTTTTATGATTTATCAACATGTCTTGGTAAAATTCGAATCCATTTTGGCCCATTTTTTAAACGCTTTTTCTACGATTTCCTAGCCAGTTTGTAGCGATTTTGATGAAATGGCTTGGAACTCGCCAAGAAATGCGAGAAAAAGCGTTTCATAAATAGACTGAAATGGATTCGATTTCTACTAGGGATAATAAATAAAAATATGAAATAAATTCTAAATTAATTCAGGTCTGAAAGGATTAATAGTTATGTACTCTGTAAATCGCAAACAGTGCAAAATCACTTTCTTAATAGTGCAAATACGGGCACTTTTTTCAAAATCGAATGTACTCTTTTGCAAAGTGGATGTTCGCTTTTGACAAGCAATCTACTGAAAAAAGTAACAATTCTCTTTTTAAAAGTACGTATAAACTTTTTTTGCTAGTTAAAAATCACTTTTTTGATGTGACCGGACTTTCACTATAGCAAGTGATTATTCACTATTTGCAATTTAGAGAGTATGCACTTAGGGAGTAAAATAGACATTTATTCCCGGGATGAAAGTTAGCTGCTTCCTCGCTTTAGCTTTTGGCAGTAATTCATCCAAGGGAATAATCGCTTATTACCTCCGAAGTGTGCATATAAAATTTTTGACCCTTATCATTTAATAAGTCACTTTTTGCAATAACAATTTATTTTTTTTAATTTCTAAATTTCTTCAATACTGTAAAATTTTTTGATATTTTTAATTGAATATAATAAATATAATTATGCATTTGTAGAAAAAGGCTAAACTATAAGTGTTCAAAACTAAGAAGAGGGTCTACGGTGAATAAAATGTGTCTTCGATAAATAAAATGTGTCTACGATGAATAAAATAGGTCTACGGGGAATAAAATGAGTCTACGGAAAGTAAAGTGAGTATACGGGGGATAAAGTGATTGAAAGCATTAAAATGCAATTTTACTCCACTCATAGAGGTTAATAAAGTAGACTTTTAATAGGATCAGTATGAAAAATATATTATTATTATTATTACTATTATTACACATCGCATGACTTATTTGCATGTATTAATTATTATATAAAAACATTGTAGAAAAAAAAACAATCTGCAGTTTAAAAATTTTAACGCTCACGTTTTACACAATTAACTTAACGATTCATTTACGCATTTTACAACTATACACATTACGTACATATATTCGCCAATATATGCGAATATAAATCAAAGCATCTTTAACGCATAATTCATCGAGTGTGTCGTAAAACGAAAAAAAAGTCGTTCTCGATCTTTCTCCGGCGTACTTTCAAAGTGTACCAGTGAAATCATCTGGCACGTCTACGTATAGGATATTCGCTATAGACCAAATTACACCACGTATACATGTATTTACGCAATATAATTTCTAATCGATATTTTAATATTTTCGACTCCCCCCATATTTTAAGGTCACATCGCTCGCTTTTAAATATATGTGCTACTTGGTCTATTAACCGTCGATCGACTGGACAGTTTAATACTTGAGTAGGAGAATTACGCGAGGTGTGAATTATGCATAGATGTTTTTTCTAATGATTACGTATTATTTTTCTACACAGGTTTACATAAGAGTTATTTTTTTATATTTTTGGGGTAAGTTTTGTTATTTATTGATAAATATTTTTTTTTTTTTTTTGTTTTTTTTTTTATTCTTGATTTGTGCTCTCTTTTTCCTGGCACTTCCTACCGTTTATCCCCCTGGGGACTTTAACGGTGTCCACCTACCACCTATGTGTGGGTGCTTATCCCTCTCTTAAAAACCCCACCACCTCGCATTCGCCCGGGGTTATGCCCGTGGATGAGGGAAACCTGTGAAGCAGGGAAAACCTCACCCGAGATGGCCGGTGTATTCGAAACATTCTTTTTGGGTGTCAAAGTCACATTGCGTAGGCCTTGACACCGAAATTGAATGTTTCACACCTCCCGCTCACGTTGTGAAGTGTGAAAAAACACCTAACCCGCCACGAAGCCAAACCCATCCAAGTGCGAACCGCACTCAGTGCTGCTTAACTTCCGTGACCGGCCGAGGTGCGTCTCCGCCACTCCGCCACCGTGTCGGTTATTTATTGATAAATATTTTTTCACAGTTGGTATATATGTGTATATAAATTTTGGGGCAGTTTTTCTAAGTTATACTTTTAATACATTTTGGCTGTCATCGTTACACGAGAGTGTTTTATATTTTAATCATCGCAATATGCGTGATAAAATTATATCGAAAATATTGAATTAAAAATATGAACAAAAAGGTAATTTCTTAGTAGAAATGTAACATTTTTTAAATTATTTTACGTCGTTCTTTTTATGCTCCAAATTGGGTGTGTGTTAAGAAAGCACTTGTTGAAAATACATTCCCCAGGGTGCACTTATATCAATCGATAGAGACCGGGAAATCGAACCCGTGACACCTCCAGTTATGCATTCACCACTCTACCGACCGAGCCATCGCAAGCTTCAGAAATGTAATATTTGAAGGTTAATTAAAACTCTATTATTGCAATAAATTGGGTATTTGTTCGGTATTTTATGAAATTTATGGTCAGATTTCTACTAGAGTCTATTAATCAGAGGGGCTATACACTCCGAAATATCGAAGCGATTTCCTAAGACTTTCATAGAGATTTCAGACATTTCTAAAAGTCTTTAGAAGTCTTTGAAAGTCTTTGGAATTTTTTGGAAGTCTTTGAAAAGTCTTCACATTTCAAATCGAGATAACAAAATTTTTTTCTTAATGAAATTTCAATGAAATTCCTAAAGATTTCCGTGACTTCTACACTAACTTTTTTTAACTTTTTGGAGTGCGTAGCCCATCGATTAGTCAAAAAAGATTTAAGAGGATGTCGGAGCCTCTGTCGATAGCCGCTCGATCTCAATGTTTCGAATGGCGCTGCAGTCATGTGTCGATTTTGACAATAAACTTACTTCAAACAAAAATTATAAATTTTACAGCTACATAGAGCTGTTGATAAATACTTTCCACCTAGCTATGACTAAAATGGTGATTGTAATATTACTCTTGCCAGCAAACGGTTAAACTATAAGTGTTCAAAACTAAGAAGAGGGTCTACGGTGAATAAAATGTGTCTTCGATAAATAAAATGTGTCTACGATGAATAAAATAGATCTACGGGGAATAAAATGAGTCTACGGAAAGTAAAGTGAGTATACGGGGGATAAAGTGTTGAAAGCATTAAATGCAATTTTACTCCACTCATAGAGGTTAATAAAGTAGACTTTTAATAGGATCAGTATGAAAAATATATTATTATTATTATTAATATTATTACACATCGCATGACTTATTTGCATGTATTAATTATTATATAAAACATTGTAGAAAAAAAACAATCTGCAGTTAAAAATTTTAACGCTCACGTTTTACACAATTAACTTAACGATTCATTTACGCATTTTACAACTATACACATTACGTACATATATTCGCCAATATATGCGAATATAAATCAAAGCATCTTTAACGCATAATTCATCGAGTGTGTCGTAAAACGAAAAAAAAGTCGTTCTCGATCTTTCTCCGGCGTACTTTCAAAGTGTACCAGTGAAATCATCTGGCACGTCTACGTATAGGATATTCGCTATAGACCAAATTACACCACGTATACATGTATTTACGCAATATAATTTCTAATCGATATTTTAATATTTTCGGACTCCCCCCATATTTTAAGGTCACATCGCTCGCTTTTAAATATATTGCTACTTGGTCTATTAACCGTCGATCGACTGGACAGTTTAATACTTGAGTAGGAGAATTACGCGAGGTGTGAATTATGCATAGATGTTTTTTTCTAATGATTACGTATTATTTTCTAACAGGTTTACATAAGAGTTATTTTTTTATATTTTTTGGGGTAAGTTTTGTTATTTATTGATAAATATTTTTTTTTTTTTTTTTTTTTTTTTTTTTTATTCTTGATTTGTGCTCTCTTTTCCTGGCCCTTCCTACCGTTTATCCCCCTGGGACTTTAACGGTGTCCACCTACCACCTATGTGTGGGTGCTTTATCCCTATCTTAAAAACCCCACCACTCGCATTCGCCCGGGGTTATGCCCGTGGATGAGGGAAACCTGTGAAGCAGGGAAAACCTCACCCGAGATGGCCGGTGTATTCGAAACATTCTTTTTGGGTGTCAAAGTCACATTGCGTAGGCCTTGACACCGAAATTGAATGTTTCACACCTCCCGCTCACGTTGTGAAGTGTGAAAAAACACCTAACCGCCACGAAAGCCAAACCCATCCAAGTGCGAACCGCACTCAGTGCTGCTTAACTTCCGTGACCGGCCGAGGTGCGTCTCCGCCACTCCGCCACCGTGTCGGTTATTTATTGATAAATATTTTTTCACAGTTGGTATATATGTGTATATAATTTTGGGGCAGTTTTTCTAAGTTATACTTTTAATACATTTTGGCTGTCATCGTTACACGAGAGTGTTTTATATTTTAATCATCGCAATATGCGTGATAAAAATTATATCGAAATATTGAATTAACAATATGAACAAAAAGGTAATTTCTTAGTAGAAATGTAACATTTTTTAAATTATTTTTACGTCGTTCTTTTTATGCTCCAAATTGGGTGTGTGTTAAGAAAGCACTTGTTGAAACTACATTCCCCAGGGTGCAATTATATCAATCGATAGAGACGGGAAATCGAACCCGTGACACCTCCAGTTATGCATTCACCACTCTACCGACCGAGCCATCGCAAGCTTCATAAATGTAATATTTGAAGGTTAATTAAAACTCTATTATTGCAATAAATTGGGTATTTGTTCGGTATTTTATGAAATTTATGGTCAGATTTCTACTAGAGTCTATTAATCAGAGGGGCTATACACTCCGAAATATCGAAGCGATTTCCTAAGACTTTCATAGAGATTTCAGACATTTCTAAAGTCTTTAGAAGTCTTTGAAAGTCTTTGGAATTTTTTTGGAAGTCTTTGAAAAGTCTTCACATTTCAAATCGAGATAACAAAATTTTTTTCTTAATGAAATTCAATGAAATCCTAAAGATTTCCGTGACTTCTACACTAACTTTTTTTAACTTTTTGGAGTGCGTAGCCCATCGATTAGTCAAAAAAGATTTAAGAGGATGTCGGAGCCTCTGTCGATAGCCGCTCGATCTCAATGTTTCGAATGGCGCTGCAGTCATGTGTCGATTTTGACAATAAAATTACTTCAAACAAAAATTATAAATTTTACAGCTACATAGAGCTGTTGATAAATACTTTCCACTAGCTATGACTCAAATTAAGGTGATTGTAATATTTACTCTTGCCAGCAACGGTTAATTTTTTTAGGAAATAGTGCATACGTTGCGTATAGTAATACGCAGATATAGACTCAACGAATGCCAGACGTATTACACATTTCCTTAAAAATAATCATTTGCTGCCAAGAGTAATATTACAATTACCTTAGTTTTAGTCATAGCTAGAGGGAAAAGTATCTTTCAACAGCTCTATGTAGCTGTAAAATTTATAATTTATGTTTGAAATAAGTTTATCGTGAAATCGACACCTGACTACAGCGCCATTCGAAACATTGAGATCGAGCGCCTATCGACAGAGGCTATAGCTCCGACATCCCCTTAAACTTTCAACTCAAACATCTTAATCAAATTATAGATTTAAAAATCTAGAAAAATTTGAGTATATTATTTAAAACATGCCTAAGGGCTGACGTTCAGGGTTTTAAAAAAAATGTATTCATTTGTTTATGAAAAAAATATGAAAAAAAGACCATTTTCTCAGTTTGACATCTCATAAATACAAATTTACACAACTTAAAACGCATATGTTAGATTCTCTCTAAAAAGTATGTACAAATGTGTCCATGTATATAGTATCATATTAATAAAAATAATTCGGTTAATTTTTAACCGATTCTCCTTAAATTTATGTAATATTTTTCTCATAACTTGACTAGTATATGATCCTATTCACAAAAAGTTTTTTTATTGTTCAATTTATACAATTTATACCAGGGTTGGGTAAGTACTTAGTCGTCAACCACTCATTTTCGAATACTTTTTCATTATTTGAGTTTAAAGCTTGAAAAAACATGTAGACTTGCATAATAACATTGTATATGGTATATATATACCAAATAACGCTAAATAAAAAGTATTCGAAAAAGTATTCGTTCCAATACTTTTTTAGATTACCGAGTATTCGATGAATACTGTTCGAATACTGTTTCGAATACCGAGTAGTTTTTTTAAATATAATTAAATTTTATACAATTGCAGTAACTTTCATTTTTAAAAATGAAAATTGTAATTGTAATTGTAATGATATAATTACTTTTAAAAATATAAACAATTTAAATTCTAAGAGAATTTGATACAAATTAATTTTTTTAGTATTATTGTAACAATCGTGCCTAATGTGTAGAAACTTATACCTTTCGCAATCATTTTTTTTCAAAATATGTACAATATTTATAAAATTGCACGAATATATATAAGTGACTTGATATATATAATATACGTATTAATATATATATACACGTCCAATTACAATAATATTGTAATTATTGATTACATAACTATACAACGAAACAAATCATTTCCTCAAATTGTAAATTATTTAATTAATTCTAAATAAAAATGTCTATATACCAGTTACAGCATATTTATACTCAAATGAAAAAAAAATCGTATATATATAGCCTATTATTAAATCAGTACAGCATATAACGATATACATATATAGATTTTACTACCGCCTATTGCATGGGTGGATATTTCAACTTCGCCATAGATATATATGATACATACATATACATGTATATATAAATCCGAGTATAAGATTCGTTAAAATTGTACACTGCGAAATCAAGGAAATAATATAATAGAGTTCTTTATATATACATATAGATATACACATGTATATATGTACAAATACTAACTGATAATTTAAAGGAAAAATCTATTTCCAAGTTTATTGATATTTGTCAATAATATGCATGGTTTTCGAATACGCATACTGCATTTCAATAATTTTCTTGTATAGTGTTTTCATATGTGTACGTACGCATATATTAAACAGTAATTTTTTAACGAATTAATAATGTTATATGTTACTGAGAGTTACAATAGGATCAGTGTATAGATTTATGTATGACAATCATTTGCTTACATCTTAAAAATGTAATAAACTAACAGTTATTGTTTTTTCTTTAAATTATATATTTATTTATTTATTTTTATTTATTTATTTATTTATTCACCAGAAAATACATTATGTTGCCAAAATCAAGACATAAATAATATGTTTGATCTAACAAAACATCCTACAGAGGTCCAATACATTGTACCTGTACGTAGGTCCGGCATAAAATATCTTAAAAGTCTAACAAAAATATAAATCTTAAAACTATAACAAAATTATGTTTACATTATGTGCTATATAAAAATTTTTAATCTAACATTAACACTGAAATACATTTGATTTTCTATTTAAATAAATCAATATTATTAGATATGAAAATTCTCAATTTATTCTTGATCGACTGTTTGCTTCCTTGAGAATTTTGAGATCATTAGGTAAGACATTATTTATTTTGCAATACATTTATTATACGACGATGTGATCATAAACGGTTTCATTTTAAATGCCACACACAGACACAGACACAGACACAACACACACACACACACACACAGACACACACACACACACACACACACACACAAACACACACCCACACACACGCACGCACACAACACCTATATATATATATAGTGTAAGTAATATAATTATTTCCCTTTGCAATTAATTATTTTTTCTTTATATTGGTTACTAAATAATGTTTCATTTTCGTAGCGTTGCGATTCTCATGTGCATTAAGTTTAATGTGTATGAAAAGCGTACAGTGATCTATATATATATATATATATATAAGGTACATTTCAAAACTAGATTTTTTCTCACGCAATACTTTTTAATAACGCTCGGTCTCGCTGCTAGATGAAATAATATTTATTTATAAAAAGATAGAAAGAACGAATTGTTAACGATCTAGATTTATTCTATTTCACATGAGCGCATGTATGTGCGAGTTGGAATCTCTAATCAAAAGTGTAATTATGAATTGCAGGTCGATTTTAGTCGAGAAAGCAAGAGTCTACATTTGCATTAAATTTATATATATAAATTATTTTTTTATTTTATAATTTGTTTAAGGGATGTGTCAGAGTCAAATTCGACTTTAAGTCAACATTCATATAACTTATCGACCGAGTTCAACGAATAATTTAATTGTAATTTATGAAATATATGATAGTATTTGAGAAAGTGCGAGAAGCCGTTTTCGTTTGTAAACGATTTATTTTTACGCAAAATTTCAGTTGAAAACATATATACAAATTGTAATTTTGATTTAATACGTTGTTTACCAAAAAGTGTTGATTATGTTGCAGGCGTGTATATACCACAAATTCTATAATATTTTATTAATTCGTTTGATAAAGTAGGAAGGATATTAATGGACTTTTGCACACTGTGAAGGGGATGTCGTATTACCGACAGTACAATTTTTCGAATTTTTCGTTTGATTAGATAAATATACGTAAAATTTATTACATATAATGTAGGTACGTTCGTAAAATTGCGATTAAACATAATTTGACCGCCTATAATGAAAAGTCAATAATATCTAAGAGTACAGCATCCCCTTTATATGGAACAAATCAACTCTCTAAATTGCAAATAGTGAATAATCACTTTGCTATAGTGAAAATCCGGTCACATCGAAAAAGTGATTTTTAACTACCAAAAAAAGTTTATACGTACTTTTAAAAAGAGAATTGTTACTTTTTCCAGTAGAAATATACACTTTCTCAGAAAGCAGATGCTTGACAAAAGCGAACATCCACTTTGCAAAAGAGTATATGTTCGCTTTCGAAAAAAAGTGCCCGTATTTGCACTATTAAGAAAGTGATTTTGCACTATTTGCGATTTACAGAGAAGCAATTTCTTTTGACTGAACTTTTCTATATACCTAACTCTGAGACTATTTTGTTAATTAAAATTTATTAAGTGTTTTTTAAGATTTCTTCCTGTTATTGTTGCGCGTATTACAAATATATTTCGCGAGAAGCGATGCCGAATCAGCATACAAAAATGCGAAAATTAATATATACTTCGGAAATATCGATTGCACCTCTTATTATAGTTTGAGACAATTTTCTTTTTCTTAGCGTTGCGATTCTCATGTGCATTAAGTTTAATGTGTATGAAAAGCGTACAGTGATCTATATATATATGTATAAAAGGTACATTTCAAAACTAGATTTTTCTCACGCAATACTTTTTAACTAACGCTCGGTCTCGCTGCTAGATGAAATAATTATTTATTTATAAAAAGATAGAAAGAACGAATTGTTAACGATCTAGATTTATTCTATTTCACATGAGCGCATGTATGTGCGAGTTGGAATCTCTAATCAAAAGTGTAATTATGAATTGCAGGTCGATTTTAGTCGAGAAAGCAAGAGTCTACATTTGCATTAAATTTATATATATAAATTATTTTTTTATTTTATAATTTGTTTAAGGGATGTGTCAGAGTCAAATTCGACTTTAAGTCAACATTCATATAACTTATCGACCGAGTTCAACGAATAATTTAATTGTAATTTATGAAATATATGATAGTATTTGAGAAAGTGCGAGAAGCCGTTTCGTTGTAACGATTTATTTTTACGCAAAATTTCAGTTGAAAACATATACAATTGTAATTGATTTACTACGTTGTTTACCAAAAAGTGTTGATTATGTTGCAAGCGTGTATATACCAACAAATTCTATAATATTTTATATTGTAAATGAATATTTGCTTTAGCTCGTTTGATAAAGTAGGAAGGATATTAATGGACTTTTGCACACTGTGAAGGGGATGTCGTATTACCGACAATACAATTTTTCGAATTTTTCGTTTGATTAGATAAATATACGTAAAATTTATTACATATAATGTAGGTACGTTCGTAAAATTGCGATTAAACATCATTTGACCGCCTATAATGAAAAGTCATTAATCTCTAAGAGTACAGCATCCCCTTTATATGGAACAAATCAACTCTCTAAATTGCAAATAGTGAATAATCACTTTGCTATAGTGAAAGTCCGGTCACTGCGAAAAAGTGATTTTTAACTACCAAAAAAAGTTTATACGTACTTTTAAAAAGAGAATTGTTATTTTTTCCAATAGAATATACACTTTCTTAAAAAACAGATGCTTGACAAAAGCGAATATCCACTTTGCAAAAGAGAATATTCGCTTTTGAAAAAAAGTGCCCGTATTTGCACTATTAAGAAAGTGATTTTGCACTATTTGCGATTTACAGAGAAGCAATTTCTTTTGACTGTACTTTTCTATATACCTAACTCTGAGACTATTTTTTTAATTAAAATTTATTAAGTGTTTTTTAAGATTTCTTCCTGTTATTGTTGCGCGTATTACGAATAATATATCGCGAGAAGCGATGTCGAATTAGCATACAAAAATGCGAAAATTAATATATACTTCGGAAATATCGATTGCACCTCTTATTATAGTTTGAGACAATTTTCTTTTTCTTTTGGAATTTAATACGGTGACAAGTATATCGCAAATGAAGAAACAATCCCAATCATGCGAACGCTGAAACACACATTTATCAACCCTTAGCTGCCACTGTAAGAAAATTCTATTCTAAAGTAGCTATTAACATTATTGAATAAAAAAAATATTTTAATAATAATTACTAATATAATTGCTTCAGAAATGAGGATGGGCCCATCTATGATAAAATGACACATAGTATAGAAAAAATATCATCATATTTCTTTCGATATACAAATGTTCAAATGTAACGTAACACTTATTGGAGTCATATTATGTACCTCCACTGCGTCAGCCAAGGGTTAACCAAAAATTCGCAAACGTAAAAAAATATAAACGAAATTACCACCAAAGAAAATTGAAAAACGGAATATCCACAAAAGAACAAAAAAAAAACTAAAATATATACTTAAACATATACAGAACGAGAGAGTGGGGAAAAGGAATTGCGCGTTAGAAAATCGAATAATCGCGAGAAAGCGCAATGTACAAGTCAGTTTATACGCTAGCGCGCGCGGTGGGCTCTCGGGAAAAAAAGAGTCGCGCATCGGATGCATCGCATAGCCATTATGTGCTAGGTTTTTAGCCGACAAAGAAACGCGCATATTATATACAGCAGCGTTGCGCAAAGTGTAACGCGCGAGATCGCTGAATAAAACATCGTGTGGACGCGTGCAACTACAAGGGGGTATATCATCCTCTTCTTTTGCGCGCGGTCTACACTCTCTCATATTTTTTTCCCTTTCAATATATATATACACACCGAATGCGACTGTTTCTGTGGAATTCGTGGTGTACTTATATAGAAATGCGTATGTATATATATAGGTGTGAAAACTTGGGTTATCGCGGCAAACTTTTTTTTCTTTTCAACAATTGTAATTGGGAAGTTTATTATTCGGATCTATTGTTTATTATTCCGGTGGTTTATAAGTTATTGTTCCTTTTCTTTTTCTAAATATTACTAGGTTTTTTTTCTTTACTTATGCTTTCTTTTTAATAAATTGACAATATATACTCAGTACTTGAAATTGCAAATTGTTTTCGTTTTTATTGTTACACAGTACACTCCGTTCCATTAGAATAAAGCAACAGTCGAGTGGTTTTGTGAAATCCTACAATTTCGAGAAACCGTCTACTGCAAAAACAGTGTTCCATTAAAAATGCGCTCTGATTCTTTAATGATTATCATTTCAGGAGATATACAATCGTTTAGTTTAATGTAATTGCTTTTCGAAAAAAAATCGAACAATTTTGCTGATGTAAATAGTTTAAAGTAACTCGCCGAGATATAAAAAGCTTAATTACCTTTTTAAATAGATTTCTCAAATGTATAACGAAACTTATCCGAAAAAAAGAAATTCAAATTGCAGTTACTAATACGTAGTCGTATAAAAACTGTTTTAGAAATGTACGAAATACATTCAAATACGATTTCGTTTACGTTTCAAATAAATAATAATAATAATCGAATCTAAAATGCAGTTAGGTAATTTATTCGTTTAAAAAAAATAGGTATATATACAATATTAACTTAAGGTTGGTTGGACAAAAAAAACGAGAGGTAAATAAGATACTGTCAATGCAATAAATCAGTGGCTCGGTGATAATTACGCTTCTTTCGTTTTATTAAATCGCGGCGAATCGAGCGAATCTGCTGCTTCCTTGAGGAGAGTGAAAGTTTTTCACGCTCTTATTTTGTATAGCCTCGAGGAACGAAATTAGATGGATGATGATTCGTTTTTAGAATTAAACGATCTGTACGATTATATATCTATATATATATATTTTATTGAAAATTAATGCGAGCTCGTATATTTGTGACGAAAAACGCAACGGTATGTTATAAAACTTGTTAAAAGAAAATATAAGTTTAGATTAAAAAATAGAGTTTATGTTTTATACTGCTGATGTTGTATTTAAAAAAAATATAGAAATCGGTGATAGAGAAAAAAATATTTGAATTTTTCGATAGAGACAAAACGTAAACTCTGCTAAATAAGTTTAAGACTGCAGCTTGATTTTCTTTTTTGCGTCTATTAACGCACCCGGTGGTTAACTGGGGATTACATCAAATTTTATGCTATCCAATTAATGAACAAGATTATTGTAGTTTTTGCAATAAATTCAATTTTTAAAGCGTATATATATATATATATATATATATATATATATATATATATATATATATTTGTAACAAATCAATGTAATATTTGATTAGATTACATTGCTCGTTACATTCTCTCTCTCTCTGTCTAGCCTGTGTATTAATCTTTACAGATGTTACAGGTCGACGTTCGACGATTTTCGGCGATTTTCGCGGACCTTCGTAAGGTAAAAGTAGGGAAAGAGAGAGAGTTTTTCGGTTCGTAAGTGCGAGAGCACTTAGGACTAAACTCAACCGTCGAGAGGACTAATCTCAACTGCGAGAGATTAAAATTCAACCGTGCGATTAATTTCAACTGGTCGTGAGAACCTTGCGATTTGTTTTCTCCATATTTTGATCGCTCCGTGCTTGTGATCCTGGTGCTGTGCTGGTGATCCAGTGAAGTTGCAATAGTTTGTTTGGCGACGACGCAGCCCAGGAAGCTAAAGGGTAGCGACTACGCAGACTTCGCCTGGTGGTTTATTCATCGATCGCGGCTCTCGCACTGTAAGTGCCAGTCTTGTAGTCTCTCTCTCTCTCTTTCTCTCTTTATTCCTCGCGTATACATCGACCTGCGTTTCGCGCGCTGCGACGCGCCTGTATTACTTTTTCTGAATACATTTATTTTAATTATTAATTAAATATTGCATTGTTGCTTATTTAGTGTGTTACTCCTTTTTCTCGCGTTTCGCTAAATAAATATTACCGGCCGCCTCCGCCTATACGGCTTATTATAGTCGTATTATTACTGAGCGGCTGATCGCGTAAATGAGACTATTATTTTAACGGTTCTGAATTGTTATTATTTTATTTATTGTTATTAAAAATAGCAAAACCGTTACAATATATATGGTGAAGTAATATGAAATTAAAGCAAATTTCAAATTAGTATTTTTTGTTTCCCGTTATATAGGTCTATCGACATTATACACACTTCAAATATTGTATGATAATACATGAATCTTAGAATAATGTATTGCAAAGTATACGAGTAGCGTTTTTGGAGATTCTTTCGGTATAGTGATCTAATCATTGATCATTATTTTTTTTAACAAATATAATCTTGGTAATTTTAATTTCGAAATTTGATCGCGTTTATGTTTTTTAGAAAATTTTGATTATCTACCTTCTTTGGATGCTTATTGAATTAAACGTATAAAATATTTTACAATTTTTTATTATCTCTAATAAATATATATATGTAAAATTTTTAGTGATAAAATGTTCGATTATACGTGAATGTAGTAATACATATGGCTTACGAAAATCCAAAATAAAAGGATCTCATTGAAAAACCATTAGTTTATACATGCTGCGTTTGGTCGATTTCGCTTCAAAATACAATCATAACTTTCGCAAAGTATATAGAAAATATTAAATTTAATAATCATTTCCGTTCAACCATGAGCAATGGAAATAAGTAGCTCTTCCAATGCACAGTATGGAAAAGAGACAAGACTACTCGACTATATACGCGGCGGAGAAAAGTTAGAACCAATCAATCTTCGCGAAGAGAAATGTATTATTAAAAATCACAACACTACTTTTCTATGTGTAGAAAAAGTTGTAACAAAAAGTTACTATTTTATTGAGTAATCGAGAGGCAGACTTGACTAATGATAAAAATTACTGAAAATTTATTACGTATTTATTAAATTTTCCAAATATCGTAGCCACAGTAACTGTCATCATTTGTCATGTTTGTCGACTCGATTGTACTCAATAATATTTTTTTTAATTATTTTAACGTCGCTCTTTTTGTGAGCTCCAACTTGGTGATAATCAGTATATCAATAATATTTTACTACGACTTTTTTTCGTCTAGTAATTTAAAGAAGATTGTAAGAATTATAAAAATGAGTATTATACTGTGTATAGAAAAATTTATTAATAGTCATATATTTATATTAAATTTGACTATTTACTTTATAGACTTTTCTCGTATTTTAAAAGTATGTACCACCATTATTAAACGAGATATACTCCTTTAACACGAAATATATTCCTAGCCCACCCAGATCGATTAAGGAGTATACGCATAAATATTGTCTTTTAAATATTATTTTCATGAGTTGCTCAATATTTTTTTGCGTAGATAGCTTAGAAAGGGTATGTTTACTTCAATCAAAATAAAAAGAAAAAAGCCCGAGTTTTAGACTCTAACGTTCTTTTTTTCTGATAGATATAAGCAAAAAACGAAAAATTTCGCCAAAAAAAGCCCTTGACTTTGATTACATTATAACTCAAAAACAAATATACATAAATACTCAAGCTTAAGTTCGAAAGAAAACTGAGATTGAGTAGATTGGATTTAAAAAAAAGCTTAAACATCTTGATTTGGTTGAAAGTTATGGAAAAAAATAAAAATAAGAATATAATTTGGCCTAGAGAAACAGTAAATTTTTTAATTCAAAATAGTCATCAAAATATCGTCAAATTCGTTTTTCTTTTTAAACATTAGACCAAGATACTTGGTCGATCTCATCAGCATTCTTTTGAACTTGGGTTTAAATATTTATCTTTTTATTTTCGAGTTATATGTATAAGATAGAACGTGTTAGAGTTTAAAACTCCGGGTTTCCTCATATTTTTATAGAACGTATCCTAAAGCTTGGTAAACATTCGTCTTCTTATTAGTTTGATTTTTTCCCGATTTTGAAAAAATCATCCATAAAAACGTTACACTGTTCAAATAAAAGTATTTTCGATCTTTCAAACTATCAGGTAGTTTCTATTGCGCTATCGTCTTTTGTTAAGCAGTTACAACAATTTTTGTAAAAAAAACGCCGTTTTTTTCCATTTACTATATATATCTTTAACAATCTTAGGCTCCAGTAAACAAATCTCTGCGTAAATGAATAAACTATACGAATTTATAGTTTGAATTGGAAATAGACCAAAATTTTTATGAGGTAACCATCACTTACACCTAAATTAACAGTATTATTCTAATGCGCATATTACTTTCTCGTATATCAATTTGGTTGAAAAATCTATTTATTGCTCACGTACAATTTTTTACGCTATTAGCATTGTCGCTTTCCCCTCCTCGTTTATTTGATCCTTCCGATCAATTGTGTATACGTCACCGCAATTATATAGATTCGATGCATGTATATAGCTTTATTGTCTCTCGTAGAGAGGGTTGCAATTATATACGCTTAACCGGTCCAATTAACTCTGTACAGCTGAGCAAACGCAAAAACTATCCTTTCGCAATGTGCATGCGGCTTCGAAAGAGTTTGATGGATATACATTATATACTTACAGACATATTTTTCGATCGCTGATCGAACATTTTTAATGTAAATTGTGACTATCGATATTTTCAATTCAGTGAAATTTGAATTTTACTTATATACGGACGAATAATTTGAATTTAATCATCGCAAAGTGAATGGAGATAAGCGTTAAAAAAAATCGTTGATATATCTATACATGGAGAAAAAAAGGCATGGAAGGATATATGTAATATAATAAAGAACCAATTAATATCTTCCATTACCCAATTAGCGAGACAAAAAAAAGAGGTATATAAGTGTGCTAAGGCCAAAATACAATCCCGACGATGTTTCGCAAAACAAATCGTAAATAACCTCGGTGCAATAACCCCTTAAAAGATCCGCGCGCAGCGACGTGAAATACGAAAAGAAAGTGAAAATAATAAAATACTCGTATATTTTTTTTCTCGAAGAGAGATTCAATTAATCGTTAACAATGATCGAGTATAGTATATATACATACAGACACACATAACGGTAAAGACAAAAAATCGATTCCCACGACCGAGTTTACGGAAGTAAATGTGTATATATATCTTGAAAATCTATCTGTTAACGATCATTGTGCGACTCGGTTTTCTAATCGGTGTATATAGAAGGCGAATGCGCTCTTTCTTTCTCTCTCGTCTCTCTCGTCTCTCTTATTTTTTCACTCTCTTTCGAAGGTTACCCTTAATCATAAGAATTTGCGCTGCTTGTGAAATAACCCACCAACGCGCGCGCTCTGCTGTCTTTCGCTTCTTCGTCGTTAATATGTACCCGCGATGGTGTAGTCAATCGAATAGTGTCGTCGTTTCTTCCTCGCGAATCGAAGATGTTTTCTTCATTTTATAGTGTATAACTGTAGTATTTTTATTTCAGTTATTGTTACGACGATATATAAGTGTCACAACGGTTATGAGATATACACTTTTTTCGGCTTGATTGTATAAATGTTTCAATGTAGTTCGATAAGAAAAAAGTGTGATACTTAAAAAATAATTGTTAATATAATAATTGTATAAAATGATTTAATAGTTTTATTTTTCTGTTTTTTTGAAGAATGAAAATTAATTCTTTGTACCTCGAATTTTGTATATTATATATAACTATGCAATTATGACTATATATACAAATTTTTAAGGTCGCAGATTGCGAATTCGCTATCGACTTTTGAAAAATCAAAACTCAATGTAGTCGACATAAATGTCAACGAACTGTAATAATTTATGAAAATCTATACATAGATTCATGATATTGGGATCGTAGATTACGCATTCACTTTTTCGAAATCCAAAATAACGTCAAATTCGTTTTTCTTTTTAAACATTAGACCAAGATACTTGGTCGATCTCATCAGCATTCTTTTGAACTTGGGTTTAAATATTTATCTTTTTATTTTCGAGTTATATGTATAAGATAGAACGTGTTAGAGTTAAAACTCCGGGTTTCCTCATATTTTTATAGAACGTATCCTAAAGCTTGGTAAACATTCGTCTTCTTATTAGTTTGATTTTTTCCCGATTTTGAAAAAATCATCCATAAAAACGTTACACTGTTCAAATAAAAGTATTTTCGATCTTTCAAACTATCAGGTAGTTTCTATTGCGCTATCGTCTTTTGTTAAGCAGTTACAACAACAATTTTTGTAAAAAAAAACGCCGTTTTTTTCCATTACTATATATCTTTAACAATCTTAGCTTCCAGTAAACAAATCTCTGCGTAAATGAATAAACTATACGAATTATAGTTTGAATTGGAAATAGACCAAAATTTTTATGAGGTAACCATCACTTACACCTAAATTAACAGTATTATTCTAATGCGCATATTACTTTCTCGTATATCAATTTGGTTGAAAAATCTATTTATTGCTCACCGTACAATTTTTTACGCTATTAGCATTGTCGCTTTCCCCTCCTCGTTTATTTGATCCTTCCGATCAATTGTGTATACGTCACCGCAATTTATATAGATTCGATGCATGTATATAGCTTATTGTCTCTCGTAGAGAGGGTTGCAATTATATACGCCTTAAACCGGTCCAATTAACTCTGTACAGCTGAGCAAACGCAAAAACTATCCTTTCGCAATGTGCATGCGGCTTCGAAAGAGTTGAGGGATATACATTATATACTTACAGACATATTTTCGATCGCTGATCGAACATTTTTAATGTAAATTGTGACTATCACTATTTTCAATTCAGTGAAATTTGAATTTTACTTATATACGGACGAATAATTTAATTTAATTATCGCAAAGTGAATGGAGATAAGCGTTAAAAAAAAATCGTTGATATATCTACATGGAGAAAAAAAGGCATGGAAGGATATGTAATATAATAAAGAACCAATTAATATCTTCCATTACCCACTTAGCGAGACAAAAAAAAGAGGTATATAAGTGTGCTAAGGCCAAAATACAATCCCGACGATGTTTCGCAAAACAAATCGTAAATAACCTCGGTGCAATAACCCCTTAAAAGATCCGCGCGCAGCGACGTGAAATACGAAAAGAAAGTGAAAATAATAAAATACTCGTATATTTTTTTTCTCGAAGAGAGATTCAATTAATCGTTAACAATGATCGAGTATAGTATATATACATACAGACACACATAACGGTAAAGACAAAAAAATCGATTCCCACGACGAGTTTACGGAAGTAAATGTGTATATATATCTTGAAAATCTATCTGTTAACGATCATTGTGCGACTCGGTTTCTAATCGGTGTATATAGAAGGCGAATGCGAGCGCTCTTTCTCTCTTTCTCGTCTCTCTTATTTTTTCACTCTCTTTCGAAGGTTACCCTTAATCATAAGAATTTGCGCTGCTTGTGAAATAACCCACCAACGCGCGCGCTCTGCTGTCTTTCGCTTCTTCGTCGTTAATATGTACCCGCGATGGTATAGCCAATCGAATAGTGTCGTCGTTTCTTCCTCGCGAATCGAGATGTTTTCTTCATTTTATAGTGTATAACTGTAGTATTTGTATTTCGGTTATTGTTACGACGATATATATATATAAGTGTCCCAGCGGTTATGAGGTATACACTTTTTTCGGCTTGATTGTATAAATGTTTCAATGTAGTTCGATAAGAAAAAAGTGTGATACTTAAATAATAATTGTTAATATAATAATTGTATAAAATAATTTAATATAATTTATCTTTTTCTGTTTTTTGAAGAATGAAAATTAATTCTTTGTACCTCGAATTTTTGTACTAAACCATTTATATATAACTATGCAATTATATGCGACTATACATATATAAAGGTTTTTAAGATTGCAGATTGCGAATTCGCTATCGACTTTTGAAAAATCAAAACTCAATGTAGTCGACATAAATGTCAACGAACTGTAATAATTTATGAAAATCTATACATAGATTCATGATATTGGGATCGTAGATTACGCATTCACTTTTTCGAAATTCAAAATAACGAACTGTAAGGTAAAAAAATTGTGAGTTTTTACATATACTTATTCTGTAGTTTTATGATTTTTGGGCTGCACATGATTACCACAATTAACCAAATATAAAAAAATGTTAAACTTAAAATTTGTCGGAACTATATATTGGCGAAAATGATATAAAAATAATGTAGTAATATTACAACCCAATAAATATAAAAGTACAGAACTTTTTAACAAATTCTAAATTTTTTTTCTTCTAAATTTTCATTTTTAGTTGGTCGTATGAAATCTGTTATTTTAAATTTAAAAAATTAATAATTCTTAAAATACTGTAATAGAAACGATTAATTATGAAACGTTTGGTTATATGTGAACTTATAAAATATGACAAGAAATGATAAAGCTACAATTTTGGAGATAAAAAATGATCTATAGGTGTATATAAAATAAATGTATTTTTATATGTATTGTTACGTATACGTAACATCAACTCGCGGATCTTCGTTTCGAGTGCCGGCGTCCGAACAATTTTTTATTCGGTCCTCTCCTATCACCTTCTCCATATGCAACAATATATCGTCGGCTGAGTGGAAGAACAGTCTATCTCGGAACTTGCTTGGAAAATGCCCTATCTCGCGATCTGCTTGGAAAACGCCCTATCTCGGAACTCGCTTGGAAAACGCCCTATCTCGCGCCTCGGTTGAAAAACGCCGTATCTCAAATGAAATTTTTCGCTTTCAAATTTTGTAGTGGCACCTGCACTGCGCAACTTAAAAATACGGTCTTTCTAATTAAAATAAATTAATTAGTAAAGTGTTTAAAATTCGGAAAAAAATTGTTTAGGCATCATCCACGGAGAGAGGAAAGTATGCATAAAAAAGGTACTGCACTATAGCATAAATAATGTGAATACTTGAGAATCAAAAAAGAAGGGATTGGAATCGAAAATTTTACGTTAGTATTCAAATTTTATGTACTCGCATCGACATAAACATTGTGGCTACCGACGGCCCAACTTTTCGGTGCGTGGTACCTATTTTTCCAATCTAAGATTGGAAATTTAAACGCTGCTAATAGAAGCAAATATTTAACTACCTGATATTGAATTTTCATATACCTGGTACATGTATTTAATACAATAAATAATATATCAATTTATTATGTTAAATTATGTTGATAATGTAATTTTTACTAAAAATGGCTTATTTAAAATTACCAACCATACGGATACTAAAAATTGGCGAAAATGATATAAAAATAATGTAGTAATGTTACAACCCAATAAATATAAAAGTACAGAACTTTTTAACAAATTCTAAATTTTTTTTCTTCTAAATTTTCATTTTTAGTTGGTCGTATGAAATCTGTTATTTTAAATTTAAAAAATTAATAATTCTTAAAATACTGTAATAGAAACGATTAATTATGAAACGTTTGGTTATATGTGAACTTATAAAATATGACAAGAAATGATAAAGCTACAATTTTGGAGATAAAAAATGATCTATAGGTGTATATAAAATAAATGTATTTTTATATGTATTGTTACGTATACGTAACATCAACTCGCGGATCTTCGTTTCGAGTGCCGGCGTCCGAACAATTTTTTATTCGGTCCTCTCCTATCACCTTCTCCATATGCAACAATATATCGTCGGCTGAGTGGAAGAACAGTCTATCTCGGAACTTGCTTGGAAAATGCCCTATCTCGCGATCTGCTTGGAAAACGCCCTATCTCGGAACTTGCTTGGAAAACGCCCTATCTCGGAACTCGCTTGGAAAACGCCCTATCTCGCGCCTCGGTTGAAAAACGCCGTATCTCAAATGAAATTTTTCGCTTTCAAATTTTGTAGTGGCACCTGCACTGCGCAACTTAAAAATACGGTCTTTCTAATTAAAATAAATTAATTAGTAAAGTGTTTAAAATTCGGAAAAAAATTGTTTAGGCATCATCCACGGAGAGAGGAAAGTATGCATAAAAAAGGTACTGCACTATAGCATAAATAATGTGAATACTTGAGAATCAAAAAAGAAGGGATTGGAATCGAAAATTTTACGTTAGTATTCAAATTTTATGTACTCGCATCGACATAAACATTGTGGCTACCGACGGCCCAACTTTTCGGTGCGTGGTACCTATTTTTCCAATCTAAGATTGGAAATTTAAACGCTGCTAATAGAAGCAAATATTTAACTACCTGATATTGAATTTTCATATACCTGGTACATGTATTTAATACAATAAATAATATATCAATTTATTATGTTAAATTATGTTGATAATGTAATTTTTACTAAAAATGGCTTATTTAAAATTACCAACCATACGGGATACTAAAAATTCCTACATTTGCATATAAAGGGTTTTGAAGGTCGCTGATTATAACTTGTTTGACACGAATTTTCAAAAATCCAAAACGGCCGCGAGACTCGCTAAATCTAATTTATAATTTGTTTTGATTTTAAAACCTTTTTTATTAACTTACTTATTTAACATGTCATTATTTGCTTTACTTCAAACATAGTTATTAAAGTCTCGTCTTACATTAACTTTTAAGGTTAACCGACTACTAGTTACATTCATATTATGTAAATTTAATTATTGAGCTACTGTTAATGCACTAAATAATTAAGTTTAATATATATAATACATATTTTTCTCACACTTGAATAAGGAAATAAGATCCTTACTATTCCACTCCGTTAAAATGTTGACAACAAATGCATCCATTATTAGTCCATAATAGCATTCGACATCTAGATACCGTAGATTGGAAAAACAAGTACCACGGATGATACCCAAATTGCTCGTACTATAAGCACGTAATATATTGGTGGCGCCACTTGAAAAATGTGTACCCATCGTCATAAAATAGATGGTAATACGTACACTAAAAAATAAGTTCTAGGCATGGCGAAACAAACGCTAGTACTTATTTTTAATGTTCCACAAAAAATTGGAACCTGTTTTATGGATGATTATCTCTTTTCGGGACTCCTCAGAGAAAGAGAGACTTCTCTGACTTTATCTGTCTATCAGCGGCGATGTATCGAGTACTTATTATATCAGCCGACCTGTGTGCAATTTAAATAATGTTTTAAGTTAATAAAATTAAAAAAAAGTTGAGAGAACGGAGATTTTTAAGCTTAGAATTTTTAAGTTGCGCAGTGGTGCCACTACAAAATTCGAAAGCGAAAAATTTCATTTAAGATAGGGCGTTTTTCAACCGAGGCGCGAGATAGGGCGTTTTCCAAGCGAGTTCCGAGATAGACTGTTCTTCCACTCAGCCGACGATATATTCCCAAATATCAAAAATTCGAAAATGTTTCGTAAATCATGAATCATTAGTAATCGATTTACATTTGCGTTTTATTTATACCGTTTACTTATACCCAAAATTACAAAGTATAATTAAAAAAAACACGTTGTGAAAGTAAACATGTAAATATTCGAGTAAGATACAATATAATTCGAATTATACAATTTGTTATCACTTCATAATAATCCAAGTACTCGAGTTATTCGAGTGTCGACATTTTCTCACGAGTAAAGTGCAATTACGATATACTTTATACCTCTTAAAGAAAAAAAAAAGGAAATGACCGAAATGTTATACAATTGGTATACTTTGTCGGAAGAAAAGACAACGATTCTTTTGGGCGAGACTGATTATTAAATAGAAATTTCTCACTCGAAGAACCTCGAAATCGGTATATATATAGATGTGTGGTTAATCACCGAGGCATCACATCGCGGAAGAAAAAAAAATATAGATCCGGAGTGCTCCCGATGACCTAGCACAAATTTGTAACTTTCTTTTATAATTTTTCAAGGTTCGTTCCGACGATCCACCTACTATTTTCTTTTTTTACGTGTGTTTAAACTCGGACGTTTTTTTTCTATTTTCGATACTTATTGCTCTTACTTTTCGTAAATGTATTTAATACAATAAATAATATATCAAATTATTATGTTAAATTATGTTGATAATGTAATTTTTACTAAAAATGGCTTATTTAAAATTACCAACCATACGGGATACTAAAAATTCCTACATTTGCATATAAAGGGTTTTGAAGGTCGCTGATTATAACTTGTTTGACACGAATTTTCAAAAATCCAAAACGGCCGCGAGACTCGCTAAATCTAATTTATAATTTGTTTTGATTTTAAAACCTTTTTTATTAACTTACTTATTTAACATGTCATTATTTGCGTTACTTCAAACATAGTTATTAATAGTCTCGTCTTACATTAACTTTTAAGGTTAACCGTACTAGTACATTACTATTTAGTAAATTTAATTATTGAGCTACTGTTAATGCACTAAATTAAGTTAATATCTATAATACATATTTTTCTCACACTTGAATAAGGAAATAAGATCCTTACTATTCCACGCCGTAAAATGTTGACAACAAATGCATCCATTATTAGTCCATAATAGCATTCGACATCGAGATACCGTAGTTGGAAAAACAAGTACCACGGAGATACCCAAATTGCTCGTACTATAAGCACGTAATATATTGGTGGCGCCACTTGAAAAATGTGTACCCATCGTCATAAAATAGCATGGTAATACGTACACTTAAAAAATAAGTTCTAGGCATGGCGAAACAAAACGCTAGTACTTATTTTTAATGTTCCACCAAAAATTGGAACTGTTTATGTTGATGATTATCTCTTTTCGGGACTTCCTCAGAGAAAGAGAGACTTCTCTGACTTTATCTGTCTATCAGCGGCGATGTATCGAGTACTTATTATATCAGCCGACCTGTGTGCAATTTAAATAATGTTTTAAGTTAATAAAAATTAAAAAAAAGTTGAGAGAACGGAGATTTTTAAGCTTAGAATTTTAAGTTGCGCAGTGGTGCCACTACAAAATTCGAAAGCGAAAAATTCATTTAAGATAGGGCGTTTTTCAACGAGGCGCGAGATAGGGCGTTTTCCAAGCGAGTTCCGAGATAGACTGTTCTTCCACTCAGCCGACGATATATTCCCAAATATCAAAAATTCGAAAATGTTTCGTAAATCATGAAACATTATAGTAATCGATTTATATTTGCGTTTTATTTATACCGTTTACTTATACCCAAAATTACAAAGTATAATTAAAAAAAAACACGTTGTGAAAGTAAACATGTAAATATTCGAGTAAGATACAATATAATTCGAATTATACAATTTGTTATCACTTTCATAATAATCCAAGTACTCGAGTTATTCGAGTGTCGACATTTTCTCACGAGTAAAGTGCAATTACGATATACTTTATACCTCTTAAAGAAAAAAAAAAGGAAATGACCGAAATGTTATACAATTGGTATACTTTGTCGGAAGAAAAGACAACGATTCTTTTGGGCGAGACTGATTATTAAATAGAAATTTCTCACTCGAAGAACCTCGAAATCTGTATATATATAGATGTGTGGTTAATCACCGAGGCATCACATCGCGGAAGAAAAAAAAAATATAGATCCGGAGTGCTCCCGATGACCTAGCACAAATTTGTAACTTTCTTTTATAATTTTTCAAGGTTCGTTCCGACGATCCACCTACTATTTTCTTTTTTTACGTGTGTTTAAACTCGGACGTTTTTTTTCTATTTTCGATACTTATTGCTCTTACTTTTTATAAATGTATTTTAATGTGTAATTCAATCAAATTCATTGTATAATAAGTTTATAAATAAAAACGTATTATAAAAAATAAAAGGATTTAGTGCCAAATAACAGGAATCTACATCTTTTAACCCAAAAATTAGATTTAAAATATTGAATTAAAAATCTGGATAAAATCATAAGGACAGTTTAAGATATAGGGAAGAGCTTGAAGTTTTGATTTTTTTAAGAAAACACAATTTCTTTGATAATACAAATATTTTAAAAAATTAAATAATTTTCGGTCGGTAATTCTTAATAACCAAGACATACATTTTTAACCTAAACATTTTAATTAAATTATATAAATGTTAAAATTTGGAAAAATGTGGGTACATTATTTAAAACATGTCTAAAGGCCTGACGTTAAGAATTTAAAAAAAAATTCATTCTTTTGTTTATAAAAAAATGTAACTAATTACCATTTCTCGACTCTGACATCCCGTTAAATCATTTATGTTTACTCTCTGGAAATTAATTTTTCTTAAGTTTCTTTTTACTCGACAATTATACATTTCCGCAAAAAAAGTAATTGCATCAGTACATTTAGGATTTATTACGAACTTTTCGTTTGTATATATATCAATGATAGCCAAACGAAATTACATAGGTATATATATAATATACTGAACTGTAACTATATAAACTTAAATATAATTTAACATAAGATAATTAAAGAAAACTTTTATACTACATTTTTTTGCGTTTAAATCAATTGTGTAATCCATAAGGAATTTAGAACTCTAATAATAAAAACCGTATACATTATATATACAATTATTGTAAAGAAAAAAAATTACTTTGTCTAATTGGTCAATTTTAAAACGAATGCTATGGTTATTTAGTTATCAAAATTTTCTACGAACAAAAAAAATTACGTTATTATTAAAATTATATACTCTTCTTTTTTCATGTATATATATATATATATATACGATTTTAATTTATCTAATTTCACAAAATCATATTGTTTCTGTATAAAGATTATCTTTATTTCGAAAGAAAAGTTATTGAATGTATAGAGTTACGTATATAGGTTTATATTTTTTTGAAAAATAACGTATCCGTATATCTTAGACTGAAAATTTACGAATAGTAGATTAACCGGTTTCTCCAAAATTTTTACAGTTAAATGTAGTGGTAGTGCAATTAGTACATATTCCAGCTAGGCTGAAGTGGTTGTTCAAATGGAATATTACGTTTTGTGTGAATAGTTATTTTCAATAATTTACATATAAATAATATGTGTATCATGTTAATTTAAAAAAATTTAATTAAATAAAATAATAATAATTATAATTTATATATATATATATATTTATGATTTTCGTAGATTATAGATAATCATCAACACTTTTCTACGGCGTTTATAAATCTGTATGCACATATATATTGGATCAAGAGAAGAAAATTTTCACGAAATAAATCTCACACAGCTGTTCGACACCCTCGTTTTGCAACATCACAATATATTTTCTGAGATATATTAATTGAGTATATGTATTTACAGATGGTACAATGTAATTAACGCAAAACTTCATTAACCGAAAAATCTCGATTGTTCCTGAGGACAGTAAGTAAAATTAAAAAAAAAAATGTATATTCTTATGTGTATACTTTATTACGTGAATTGGACGCGCGGCGCAACCGATTGGCGCAAGGATCGAGTTTGTGAGTTTCGCGCTTTCACTTCGTGTGGCGCGAATATATATAGCGGCCGCCTATTTCTTCGTTGCCCCGTTGATCGATGCTTGTTATAATATACCTATATAGACGTCCTATCTTATAGCCTCTACCTTCGGAGAAATTTTTATAGTCGATCGTAACTAATTACGGTGTATATATATATATACATATACATGCCTTTCATCCATACAGAGAGAGATAATACTTTGACTTTTGTTGTTGTATTATCTTTTTACCAAAATGAATCGAGAGGTTAATCGTACACCTAATTTAGTTATGATTGCTCTATTATTTATACATACCCCGTTGTCTTTCTTATACCTCGCAACTGTGCGATAAAAATATATCGAAATTTGCAATGTAAAAATACGTTTCGGAGACTGGGGGGATCTATAGAGTGCAAAACCGTAACGTTAATTTGTTGTACTTATACCAAGTATATCGACGATTACGTAAATTAATAATTAGTTAGTATAATATAATATTAATAAAGTTAAGAAGATAATTAACGATATGCGTGTATTTTAATTATCTTGTGCATCGTTATTTTATTGTAATTTAATTAGTAAACGTGATATTACTTTTATATATATGAATTAATGTTATAATTAATATAAATGCGATTATTCTAATTTAATAATTAAATAGTCGAACTGTATCTTTTCTCCCGTATATATAAATTTACACACACACACACACAATTTAATTGTCTAAAATACTATTGTGAAATTATATAAGTACCTTTTTTTTTATTTGCGTATTCTTTTTTTTAATATGCATTTTTATTCGTTAACTCGGTATATATATATACATACTTTCTATACACGCTGAACTTTAGTATTCCATGTAATTTCCCTCTAATTTACCAAAGCGATCGTAAAATTTACCTATTCGTATATACCTATTTATCTCCGCGTATATATAAACGCGATTTTGTTTACCTTAAATTTTTTTTGGTCCACGACGTATCGATCAGTTTCATAACAATTGTAATGGTAATAAACACTCGATGCACTAGAAAGATTTAATAATAATGAAGAATTTAGGAAGATATATGTATACACACAGAGGGAATGTTTCGTTTAAAAATTATAATATAGTGTCTATTAAAAAAGTTATGCAGACTGACAATAAGTAGGAAAATTACTATATAGTTTCAAGTAAAAATATGACTATTATAGTATATAATTAAATTTATACTATAATTCTTGTGATATTTACTATATATATCTTTTATATATTTTAATATTTTATTTTATTTTATTATATTTATTCAACCAGAAAATACATTATGCTGTTGATATCAAGACATATTATATATAGATATATAAACTGTATAGTAATTTTCCTCAGTCTGTGTAGTGATTTATTTATTAGGAACTATTATCATTTTTACAAATGATTTTGGTACTTTTTAATACATCTGTAGGTATGTATATACCGCCTAAACGAACAATTTAAAAGTAAACAAAAATAATTACGTGGGCGAGTTGAGTAATTTTTGTTCGTCACGCTCGAGTGGACCGAGTTTTATTTTTTTCATTCTTATACTTCCGAAGAAATTCACCGATTATCATTTTGTTTAAATGAATAAATAATGCGCTATACGTTCAATTATTTTTATATTACGTCCCCTGGATCTAATATATTCAAATGCCAATAAAACGAAAATGCGGAAACTGTAGTGAAAAATATGTGTATATAAAATACGTGTATACTGCGTTGTTTGTTTACGGAAAATATTATAAATATAAATAATTATTTCTATTCGATGTATCGTATAATTTTAGTGAATCGAAACGAATATTCGGATCATTTAATTTTATGCAAAATATTTATATAACTGAAAACAGTAAAATTATGCATATAGAATTAACGGGTATTATTATAATTAAATCGCCGGAAATTTAGTATACGCGTCCTTGTTTAGCCGATTGAAAAAAAGGCACGATATACAGGTGTATATATATATATATACAAGAGACACACAGAGAGACACGAGGGAATGGGCCTAACGGTGAAATCCAAGAGCTTGATCATTCGTTGTCCTCTTTCACGATGTATATACATATACACCTATCGAAAATTGTGCACCTTCCGATTTTCACCAATTTGCATTCTACACAGCTTATTACACCGATCTATATACTTTACGTCGTTAAAATAAAAAAAAGAAACAAAAAAAAGTCGAGTTTGCTCGTGACATAATATACACCACGTTCCGAGTCTTAAAATCAACCGAAAATATTGTATAATCTTGTATATAAGAAAATTTGTTTTTATAAGTATATATATACATATACATACGGAAAAGAAATTTGTTTGAAAGATAAGGAGCGCGTTTTGTACATGTGCTACATTTCCTTCATTATAATGCGCGCATCATCTCATTTTCTATTTATACTTATATATACGTGTGCGGGTTATACTTTCTTACGATAATGATACCGTTGACTATATGAAAAGTATGCGAACTTTCCTTCGAGGTGCGTGTATTATAAAAAACTGACTTTCGTATTTTACAACGTAAAGTTCAACGTGGGAAAAAAATCGATTTGATCGGTAGATTTCATAGATTTTTATTGTTCTTCGTTCGATTTTAAGGATCAATTATAAATATATTTTATATGAGTTTTGTGCTCGCGGTTTCATATTTTAGACATACTTTTTTTTTATCATTTAGGTACTATATACACTTTCTTTCGCGTTATATGTTAGAAGAAGTGAATAATGTGTAGAGTTTAGTTGCACACTGATTCGTTAAATAATTTAGTCAACTCCTTGCACAAAGTAATACACGAAGAGTTAAAGTACATATAATAGGTAGCGCGTTTAATTAAACTTTTTACAACACAATGTTTATATACATATATCTACATATTAAGAAATGAGTAAACAGTATATATACTAATAACACGCTAATTTGCGATCTCTCAAATTTTTTTTTTTTTACTGAAGCAGATTCAATCTTAATTTAAGATTATTATTCTAAATCTGTCAAAATCAAAATACCTATATCGAATAATTAGATTTTTCTCGAAAACTCAGTATATAGTACACGCGAGGTAAATTTGTTTACAATCGCACATTTCGCATATAAACCGATATATATATATATCAAACGTCAAAAATAATAAAAAAAAAGGTACAAAATCCGATTGCGCAACCACATGGAATTCCGTGTAGAGGATTGAAATGTGTCGCGTCCCTTCGAAAATAAAGTATATAAGGTATAAAGTAAAGATAAAAGGATCGTTAATCGATAAGCATATTGAAAAACTTACCAGCTGGTCGCTGCATATAGAGACGGAGGCCCCTCGCTAACGCATCCTCGGGGATGTGTGTGTCGACGATGATACGAAAGAGCGAGTTGGATTGTACGCGCGAGACCCCGCGACATGTACTCCACGGGGCCCTCGAGTGAAAGCCGAGAAGAGAACGACGACTGATGCCGATGGGACTGTATCCAACTCGTTGCTCTTGGCTCGCGCTCGTGGAAGAGAGAGAGAGAGAGAGAGAGAGAGAGAGATCGCCAATGAAATAAGAAGGAGGTAGAGAGTGAGGCCCCCCCTTCCTTCCTTCTTAACAGAGTAGGCCCGATGTTGACTTTCACCGTACTGAGGAACGGGGCAGATACGGCGCCGCCACCGCGCGGGACTTCGTATATTTATATTCGTGTGTGTAGATATATACATGATACATGATTCATGAATATAAACCCACAATCGCGGTAAGTTCAGTTTTTTTTTTTAAACTTGCAATGTTTTACAATTTTAAGGATTGCTAATATCAGGTATGTATTACCTTTTTTTATACGATACAATTGAAATTATAGTTCTTTTTTACTCGTGAATTTTATGTTTTGGGAATAATTAACGATTGTTTTAAGGACGGACGAGCCTGAGTTAAAATTTTTTTTAAATTTGCTTGTTAATAATAATTAATTATTTATTGTATAACAAGTTCGAAACAATTCCTATTTTTTTAATTCAAATTATTTTAGTTTTAAGCTAATCTATTTTATAACTAATATGTTAGTCAATTTGTGACTCTTCGTACTAATCCACTTGAATGAATCAGAATTTAAAAATTATGCAATTAAACATAATTAATTTGCAATATTACTACAACAAATTAATTAAAAAACAGATAAATCAATTTTTTTTAATGTCGCTCTTTTTATGCTCCCAAACCCGGTGCTAATCAGCGACGGAGGTCATACGATGTCTTGGTGAAGAAAGCACTTGTTGAAAATACATTCGCCAGTGGTGCTTAAGTATATCAATCGGCCGGGGCTGGGAATCGAACCTGGGACCTCCAGATTAGGAGCCCGACGCCCTACCGACCGAGCCATCGCAGGCCTCAAATCAATTTTATAAATAAATATTTTCAGTAATTTTAGTAATTATGCTTCATTCAAGTGGATTAAAATTATATTTAAAAATTACTAATAACATTTCAGCCTATTCGATGAAAAAGTTTCTGAGATATCCTACGGTCCATTATGTACAAAAAATCATAGTACGGAGAGTCATAAATTGATTATCATATGTGTATGTGACAAATAAATTAGTTAAAAAATTTTTGTTAAAAGTTAATAATAACACAATTTGTTTTAAAGTTTAAGGAATGTTTTTAGCTTGTGATACAACTATTAATAATAATCTATTTTTTCTAAATCTTAACCCAGGCTTGACTCCTTAACAAAACAAGCATTTAGAGTTTTTAATCGTATATTATATTGCGCCTGTAATTTAAATGAGTAAAGTAAAAACGTAGCTAAGACGTTGTGAATGAGAAGAAGAGAAAAATGTATTAATTATAATACAAAAAATTTAATTATAATACAATTTGTTTAAAAAAATATGAATAAGTTTTTAACTTGTTATACAATAAATTATTAATTATTAATAATATTCCCAAGCTTGTTTCCTTAAAATTTTTAGTTAAAAAAAAAGATACTTACATAGTACTCAAAAACAGTAAATGTGTGAAATATTTAATTTATAATTTATTTATTTATTTTGAAGTACAACAATTTAAAGGAAAATAATGTAATTTTGATTGCTTTCTGACGTTTGTGAGTATTCTGTCAATTGGTATTGATATTGTTGTTATATTCAATAAATAATTATGATTTCAATATTTTATAGATAAGAACTTATTTGAATTGTTTTTAATAATTATGCATTTGATTTTTTAACCAAAATTATTGATTATTAATAAAACCTAGCACCTGAAGATGGAGACAAAAATGTATCTAAAACATTGTATACTAAGTTATTGCAATGACTCAGCCTAATTATTCCCAAATAGTTAATTATATGTGTTTTAATTGATTATTATAGAGGTAGTATAATTAATAAGCAATGAATACCATTTCTAATTTCTTTTTTTATTATACATTATACAGTACACAGTCAGTTTGTTCATTTTAATATTCATTTAATAGATTTATAAACATCAATTTCATTCGTATTGCATATCACACAGAATCCTCATTTTAAAACAATTAATATTATATTTATTTCATTAATAGTGTAATTTACTTTCTTCATAGTTATAGAAGATTACAGATTTTTCGTTTATTTATGTCACATTTAATGTAGAATGCAAGTAGTTCATTAGTTTAGTTTTCCTAAGAAATTGTGAATTTTATTCATTCGAGTGTAACTATTAATATAGGTTTTATGTACAATTATTCATGTATTATTTATAGTTTGGTATTTTATATGTATATATATATATATATATAGTACCATACTATAAATAATGTGTATGTATATAATTATATATATTTATTGAAGATTCTATTTTTTCAGTTGTTTAAAATCTTCTCTATAAAGAACTTTTTTTTGTTATCAAATGACACCGTTTATACCGAATTTTATATTTTATATGTATATAAATTCATATATGAAAGAGAAATAGATCACTCTTTGTTATTAGTTGTATGACATAAATAAACCTATTTAGTACCTATTTTTTAAATTTTTACTGAAAGATAGAAAGTTAATGTTAGCGAATAATCTTTCATGAAAATTACGAGATCCTTGTGATTTATATCACAATTATAATATCATAAAATAAAAAAAAGTATCTATAATATTACAATATCTTAACAAGATAAAAAATAATACTTTAATTAGTAAGTTAAAAAAGAAACATTCATATTAAAAACTTGCATAAAAAAATTAATTAAAATCCTATATGTTACAATATTTAACATAAATATTAAGTACCAAAGTCTTGTGATATAATTCAGCTGAATCCATATCACTTGTATAAAGTTTTAAGGCGGTGATGGTTCTTTAACACTTGAGCGTAAAAAACTTTAGTCTCACACACACGCACACGAATAAGTTTGTGTCACTGTCAAGTTCAAAATCACTTCAGGAAACATTTCGAAACTCCTGGAGTGTTATCCGATTCTATATTTTACTGACATTTCGATTTTAACTTTATATTTATTGTTATCCTTAACATTTACACATAACCAAACAACATATTTTTTTAATGTATCTTAATTTGCACTTTATAACTGGCACTACGTTTTTAATAATAATAAAAATATTTGATTAATTTACAATTAGTTAATTATTAATTAATAATTTAACTAGGAACATGTTAAAAAAATTGCAATCATAAAATGAAAATGATTATTTTGTATTTTATAATTCAGTCAAATTAAATTGATGTTAAACAGTAAATTTTAGAGAATAACAATATTTATGTAGTTTTATAAATCGAAGGGTCGGTAAAATCGAACTTTGGCACTCACTTAGCTCTGCTATTGCCGATCTTTCGACAAATTCAGAGAATCTCCAGAGTCAATTGAGTGATGATGCTTTTTCGTCGTCATATCGATCATACCACTAAAATCCGGTTTTACACCTGACATTAAAATATCTTCGGTACCTGAAAAATTGCTGCATGTATCCATTGATTCTACGGATTTTTTCTTATCTATAGAATAGTCTTCTAAATTAGGATTGTTTAGACGATTTGTATCTTTCGGAGATGGTGACGAAGATGCTGGTGGCTTAAATGCCGTTGTAATTTCTGGATAATCATTGCTTCTCCTTTCGTTGCTTTCAGACGGATCTGGTATACCTTTCCCTAAAGGACCAAATAAACTGGCTATGTTTCGTACATAAGCAGAGGAAGACGTGGCCTTTGTAAAATCGTTGAGTGAGAACCCTGTTAATTTCGCAAGTTCTGAAGGTGAAAAATTCGCTAATTTTGATAAATCTGGAAATTTCATTGGTTGAGTCAAATCAGCTAATGGATAATCACTTCGTCCTTTCATAGATTCTATTTTTGTAAAATCAGTCGGACTATAATCATATTCATTCTTTGTATTTTTAAGAGAAACAGTTAATTCACCAGCCCGAAAAGTTGGTATACCATCTGGTGTAGTAATAAGGTGAGGAGATTGTTTTGATAATGGACTAGAGTCTTTGATGTGATTATTGCTTTCGTTTGAACTTTCTGTTTGTTGCTGTAATGCATAAGCCTTTTGAACAGCTGAAATCGAATTTTCTGGCTTGAAATTTACAGGTGTAAGAAAAACGTTAGCAGCTGGAGCTACTCCCGTTGCTTGAATTATAGGATCACTAATTAGAGGAAATTTCATGTTGACGAATGGTGAGTCTGAACCATCATCATAACCAGGTGCAATCATTTCTTTAATAAGATCCCAATAAGAACCGTTTGTTCTGTTATTTCGCCCTGGAAGCTTTGATGCCAGTGAATTCTGAAATTACATTAATGTAAATAATTTGAAAATCATTTGATCAAAATATATTTAATTACATACCTTTAATCTTTCTAAATATGTTACATTTCCATTGAACTTAGAAGTAAAATCAATACCCCCTTCAAATTTATAGTATTCAATGCATTTTTTCTAAAAAAAAATTATAACACAAATTAATTAGTAATCTAAATATAATATAATTTTTAATAATGTTATATTTCATAAACTTACAATTTCTTCCAATGCATCTTGAGAAATATACTGTTCCTGTGATAAAGTATAACTAAGAAGCATTGGTCGAGGATATTCATGAGGTCTGTTTTCAGGTGGTGGCATTGACCAAAATACATTGAAATTCGATTCATAACAATTTACATCTGTATTATATGGAGCTAAATAATAAGATATTTATTAATTATTTATTTAGTTAACATATAACACAATTAAATTTTTTTCTTCACTTACAACAAATAAGACCGACACAGGGAGTATATCCATTATCACTAGGCCCTTTCATTTTAATTTGATAATCAAGTTGAGCGTCAACATCTCGTAGAGAAGGTGAAGCATGAGAACGAGGATGCGAATGATACCATCCTACCAAAGTCATTCTTTTCCATTCCATGGCACGAGATATTTCAGCTTCCACTGCTGCAGCTGCTGTTTTATCTTTACCAGCATATCGGCAAGGATAAGCACCAAGAATAGATAAATCTAAAAGATATAATGTAATTATTATGAATCCTGTGTCTTTTAAATTTAATAACTGTAATTCATGATTTAAAATTATCACATACTGTGAGCATTAATATCCCAATGACCTCCTAAGTAGCCGCAAACTTCTTTATCAGTAAGATGGCAATGTAAATCTACTAGAAGAGCTGCAGTTGCAGATATTGTTACAAGGAAAGGTTGAATCTTGCCTAAAGTACTAAACGACGTCAATTCCACCATAGTACTCATATCCCTGAACAATAGTTCAATATTTATACTTAGAATTTTAACAAAATGAATAAAAACATTAAAGGAACTTTTTTATACATACATTGCGTGACTTCTTATGCCTAAATTAGTATGTTTCACTGGTACTCTAACAACTGGTAAAGGATTTTGGATAATTTCCTTTTTGTTATCTTGAATTTCTTCGGTTGAAATACTGTCATGATTATTATCCATTGTATCTTTTTCCATAATATTAAAAAATCTGTAACAATGTGCCAAAAGTACAATACAGAATTAATAAATACAATATTGTTGAATTAGAAACATGTAGAATAAAGTATGTCACAAGAAAAAAAAAGTGTTGGTGTTCTCAATAAACTGTTACGAACCTGCAGAATCAAATAAAACAAAATTCTAACGATTAAATATAAAAATAATACTTATAAATAAAGCTTAGTTGTCTATTTATTTTCATATACAATGAATAATGACAGCGACGACGCTACTACACTATATCTATAAATGCTAATGTACAACTTTTATGCACTGATGTAGTACAATACGAATGGTTAACTATAAACATAAAGTTTATATATCTGTATATAACAGATGATTATATATAGATATATTGGGTATATAAAAGTACTACACCAGTATGATTCGGAAGAAAAATAAAATAATCACCTAACCAGTATTAGACCGTTTCTGTCGGTCACTTATTGTCATGCGGTCGTGATACGTCACAAAAGCACAGTTGTTTTTCAAAAATACATTTATTTGATTTTTAAATATCGATTTTACTTTATAAAACCACGACTATTACTTTAAATACGTACCTATATTGTAGTAAAAGAAAAAGCATTAATTTATTCATATTGTGCAGTTATTTGACGGTGAATTATTGGTTAAATTAATACTGTACTTATAAATAAAACAAAAATAACTTATAGTTTCGATTAATTATTGCATACTCATAATTTATTAAAAAATTATAAATAGAAATTAATGTAAATGATTTTATTGTTATAATTTCTTAATTGCAAAAGTTTACGCAATGCAATATATTTATACATTCAAATGAAAATTGATAAAAAAAACATTATATGACCTACCCTATAACTTGAAACGCGTCATATCCTTCGTCAACAACGTGAAAGGTATCCCACCAATCGTTGAGAGCTTTCACAGTTTTACCGCGAAATGTCATTTCCCTTTCCCGCGAAATATTGGTCTCTTCTGTTCACAAACGGTTGCGACGCTCTTCACTGCTCCCGGTCTATCTCAACTTTTAACTTACTTTTTTTAATTTTCATTTGTACATTTTGTTATTTTATACCACCGTTACCAAAATGAAGGGAAAGATGTTTGTAATCAAACGAAGTGAGTAATATATTTATTTATTTTTACCTACTTATAGGTTAAATATATCATTGCAGTATCCTTTTATAATCTTTGATGAAAATTTGTTTTTTTTTTATACTTTTATATTCTAGTCTTCAAGGCAATAATTAGTTTGATTTTTTTTTTATTTTCGGTTTTACCAATAATTTTTCTTTTATAATCATAATGATACATCTGATTTTAAATAAATAAGTTAACTTTATTATTTTATTTAATTATAATTGTTTCTTTTTTTAAGATGGGCACAAGGAGGAAGTTCATTTTGATAAAATTACATCAAGAATTCAAAAACTATGCTATGGCTTGGATATGGATTATGTCGATCCAGTAAGTTTATTAAAAAGAAAATAATTTTAATTTAATATATTTAATTTTTTTTTAATTTTGTTTTATTCATGATACAAATGATTCATCTGTATACATATATATATATATATATATATATATATATATATATATAATACAATAATACTTTATTTTTTATCTTAGACTTCCATTACATTCCGTGTTATCAATGGTCTTTATTCCGGTGTTAGTACTGTGGAACTTGATAACCTCGCTGCAGAAACTGCTGCAACGATGACAACCAAACACGCGGATTATGCTATATTAGCAGCAAGAATAGCAGTGTCCAATTTACACAAAGAAACCAAGAAAGTATTCAGTGGTATGTATTGTCATTCTACCTTATTTACAGTTGAATTTGAGAAAACAATACAGCGATACCATTGTTAATGTAATATATATGTATATAGATGTGATGTCCGATTTACACTTCATGATTGATCCAATAACCAAAGATGCTAGACCAATGATAAGTGAAGAATACCATAATATAATTCAAAAACACAAAGACAGATTAAATTCTGCAATAATTTACGATAGAGATTTTGGTTATAATTATTTTGGATTTAAAACATTAGAAAGAAGTTATTTGCTGAAAATTAATGGAAAAGTTGTTGAACGCCCACAGCACATGCTTATGAGAGTTGCAGTTGCCATTCACAAAGAAGATCTTGATAAAGTTATAGAAACATATAATTTCATGTCGGAACGTTACTTTACTCATGCATCTCCGACTCTTTTTTCTGCATGTACTTTGCGTCAACAAATGTCAAGGTAATTAAAACTGATCAATAGTAATATACAGTTTTACTAGAAAATACTAATGTTGAACAAATTATATTTACAGCTGCTTCCTCCTTACCATGACTGAAGACAGTATAGAAGGAATATACGATACTCTTAAAAGATGTGCTTTAGTTAGTAAATCTGCCGGTGGAATAGGTTTAAGTGTTCATACAATTAGAGCCAAGGGTACTAGAATTGCTGGCACAAATGGAATATCAAATGGTTTAGTTCCTATGATTAGAGTTTATAATAACACAGCACGTTATGTTGATCAAGGAGGAAATAAGCGTCCAGGAGCATTTGCAATCTATTTAGAACCATGGCATGCTGATATTTTCGAATTTCTTGATCTCAAAAAGAATACAGGTATAACTTACCTACATAAATTATAGATAAATTAAATGAAATTTCATAATTTGCATTCTATTAAATTAATATTAATAAAAATTCAGTGCATTTTCCTTTGCATTTATTTTTAATGTAAAATAATTTTAAAGGTAAAGAAGAACATAGAGCAAGAGAACTATTTTATGCATTATGGATTCCTGATTTATTTATGCAAAGAGTTCTTGAGGATGGAAAATGGAGTTTAATGTGTCCTCATGAATGTCCTGGATTACCTGATGTTTGGGGAACAGAATTTGAAAAACTATACATAAAGTAAAATTTTTATTATTTATTTTTAAAAATATGTATTAATTTAATTTATTAAATTAACTTTTTTTATAAAGGTATGAAGAAGAAAAGCGTTATAAAAAACAGATTAATGCAAGAGATTTATGGACTGCAATTTTAATGGCACAAGTAGAAACAGGAACTCCTTATATGTTATATAAAGATCATTGTAATCGTAAATCAAATCAACAAAATCTTGGTACTATTAGAAGTAGTAATTTATGCACTGAAGTTGTACAGTATTCTTCAACAGATGAAGTAGCAGTTTGTAATTTAGCGTCAATTGCTTTAAATATGTTTGTTGATGCTAGTAAAAAAACATTTGATTTCGTAAAACTAAAGGAAGTTGCAAAGATTGCCACAAGAAATTTGGATAAAATAATTGATCTTAATTATTATCCAATTAAAGAAGCAGAAACATCTAATCTCAGACATAGGCCTATTGGTAAAAATTAATAAAAATTGTAGTTACATTATTTTTGAAAATTTTTATAATTTTATTTATCTAATAGGTATTGGAGTTCAAGGATTAGCAGATGCATTTATATTAATGCGATATCCGTTTGAAAGTGAAGAAGCTCAGAAATTAAATATTCAAATTTTTGAAACTTTATATTATGGAGCTCTAGAAGCTAGTTGTGAATTAGCTGAACAAAAAGGAATGTATTCAACTTATGAAGGTTCTCCAGTTAGCAAAGGCGTAAGTTTATATTCTTATTTTACAATGAAAATATGAAAAGAATCTACTAAAATGTAACTAATTATGTAATTTTTAGATTTTACAATATGACATGTGGAATGTAAAACCAACAAACTTATGGGACTGGGCAGCATTAAAGGCTAAAATTGCAAAGCATGGAGTTCGTAATTCTTTGCTACTTGCACCTATGCCAACAGCTTCAACAGCCCAAATTCTTGGCAACAATGAATCAATAGAGCCTTATACTAGTAACATTTACTCTAGACGTGTACTTTCAGGAGAATTTCAGGTTGTGAATCCTCATTTATTAAAAGATTTAACAGATAGAGATCTTTGGGATGAAGAAATGAAAAATGAAATTATTGCCAACAATGGCTCTATTCAGGTAACTTTTTATTTTTAATCATTTGCTTTATTACAGTATATTTTATAATAATAACAAAATTTATTTTTAGAATGTTGCAAACATTCCAGAGGAATTAAAAAATTTGTATAAAACTGTATGGGAAATTTCTCAAAAGACTATTTTGAAGATGGCTGCAGACCGCGGTGCTTTTATAGATCAATCTCAATCGCTAAATGTACATATGGCGAAACCAACGACTGAAAAACTTACGTCTATGCACTTTTATGGGTGGAATGCTGTAAGTATTAGTTTCTATTGTTCAATATCAAATTTATATATATTTATTAAAATTATAAATATGATTTAGGGTTTGAAAACTGGCATGTATTATTTAAGAACAAAACCAGCCGCAAATGCACTTCAGTTTACTGTTGACAAATCTAAGTTGAAAAATGCGACTCCTGTAAAAGTAGAAACAAATGGAACCGCGAAACACGAGGAAGATGATGAAGATGCCGCGTTAGTTTGTTCGCGAGAAAATGGCGATGCCTGTATGATGTGCAGTGCATGAAGTACTATAATTTAAAAAAATATATATATATATAGTTTTATACAAATTATTTATATTTTACGCATTAATTATAAGATTTAAAAATAGTGAATAAGAAAAATTAACAAAGCTTTTGTAAAGCTTTTTTAAGTATCGAACAATACTAAAAATCAATTTCGTAATTTACAGTGCAGCAATTGATTGTTAGGACTTAAAAAGATAGCCGTACTAAATTGTGTAATTTTTTTTTAAGAAAAGCATTTAATGTTCGTTAGATATAACTTTTTAAATTCAATCGACAGTTTGCAATTTAAATTTAGGTGAACAAAAAGTATTTATTTAAAACTATTTTGAGTTTTAGTAGATATTAAATCAATAAATAATTTTTAACTAACCGAGTTGAAAGAAAATTGACTAAAATTGTGTATGTATATTATCTCTACTCCATTGGTTTTCATAATTGTAAAAATTTTGTTACATTTCTATGCAATATAATCTTACGAATTCATTTTATACGTTAGTTAATTAATTGTACAAAGTTAATACAAAATTGTAATAAAAGTTTTTCTATTAAAACAAATTTTAACATTTTATTATAATCCTATTAACGCATTAAAAATAACAATTATGTTTTAATAAAACATAGATTTATGTTTATTATACAATACAAAGAAAACTTAACTTTAATTACAAAATATAAAATAATTTTTATCAAACAACATATAAACAGTCACAAGCAAATCTTACATAGTTATACTTATATAAAACATTAAACTAACAGTTTACACTGTCAATTTTTTTTGATTTCTTTTAAACTTTGACATTTTATTTTAGATCTAATTCTACATAAAATAATATATTCTTCTAATGATACTTCATTCTTTATTTCACAAAAAGTTATAATTGTTTCTATCTTTTCCAATGCTTCACCATAAGACATAGTTTTTAAGTATGAATAGTTATTGTCATTACTATTGTTATATTCTTCATTTTCTTTAATTTTACGTGAAAATAGTAAATTCGTTTCTTTTAAACTTTCCCACTTTATTTTATCTTTAGTTCTTCTCAAAACTAGATATTCTTCCAAATATATTTCACCTTTAAATTTACAAAAAGCAACAATTATATCCATTATCTTCAATGCTTCTACATAGGTCATATTTTTTATTTTTGAAGTATTTCTATCAATAATACTATTATATTTTTCACTTTCTTCTTTATTTTCAGATGTATACAGTAGGTCTTGTGTATTCAATTTAATTATATTATTTTTATATTTTATGTCATTGGAATTATTATTCCATTCAGGTGAAACTATATCATCAATTATGCTTAGAACATTATTACTATCATCATTGTCTAACTGAACATAAACAGTTTTTATTGAATCTGAAGTTTGCGTTTGATCCTAAAATATTTTATATATTATTAATTATATATATTCTTAATAAATATCATTTATAAATAATACTACATTGAACATACTCTTTCATAATAGTATTTTTTATCCTGAGATTCTTCCTAAAAATAAAATTCAATTATTAATAATATGATGAATGAGTAATATTTTACAGACTAAAGTAACAAAAAAAACTCACATCTTGTATATTTAATGAGTCATCAAGCACAAATAATCTTTTTATGCAATTGTCATTGTATTCTTCACTACAATCAGAATTTTTTCGCTTAAGTTGTAAGTAATACTTTTTTGAACCACTAGAATTTAGATTGTTTTCTTCATTTTCAACACCTTCTTGTATGTCAGTCTCTATTTCCTTTAATACTACTAAAATAAATAATTTTTTTTAACAAATATTTAAAAAAATTTATAGACAATTTTTATTCTTAAATTTTTATAATTACTTGTTCGACTCAAAAAAGATTTAATGTATTCCACATCATAAATTTTGTCATCTTGTATAATTATGTCATTAAATTTAGAATCTGTATCTTCAATATGTAGCAAATTATTTTGTTCGAAAAAATGCTTTGTTGAATCACTATATAGTTCAGTTTGATTTTCAACTAGATCCGTATTAGACAACTTTTCACTAGTTTCATCTTTAGCTTCATTTAACGATTTACTAATTACAACTACTTCATTTTCTACGTGAAAGGATTCTCCATTTACATTTTGATCATTCAATGTCAAACTAGTTTCTATTGGTTGAGGATTATTTATGGTTTCAGTTTTCTCAGGTACTTTTTCAGATTTTTTTGATTTGTGTTTTATTCTTTTAGATTTATCAGTCTACAATAGACGTTAATAAATATGGATTTTATAATAAATAATATTATAAAGATAATATTTAATAAATTATAAGAAATTAAAAGAAAACATACCAATGACTTTCTTGGATTATTTATATCAAATTTCAAATATTCTCTAATAGCTTCAAGTTGTATTTTGCTTGGGTTTCGATGTAAATATATTCCAATTTCTTCCACCAAATTGTTTAGTACATCAAAATGAGACTTGGACGATAGTCCTTTCTCTTTAAGATACTTTTTAATCTGTTTAATACAATTGTCAGTGTATTTAATTGCTTGATTCCATACTTCTGGTTTGTTTTCCGCGTGCAAAACAATCAATTTACAATTTTTTTGCAAATACCTAATTGCAATAATTATTTGATCCTCAGCTTGTCGGTGTACAAATACTTTTTTTATAACACTGCGACAAATCTCTTCATTGGGTATTGCATTAGTTTTAAAATTTTCTAAAATGTCTGGATTCTTTTGTAATATTTCTACAAATCTTCTATATAAATCAAATGTGCGAAAGGAAAAACTTGGTGGTTCCTCAGATTGTTCCGTCATTATTATTAATAATTCACTTGTTAATGCAAATAAATAAATGCAAATATCACAGAAACTTGGACTTGCTCAGAATAAAAAATGATTTGAGGATCCATCAATTGATAAAAGAAACATTTTTATCAGATCTCTATATGCAAGTGCGACATTCAAAGAAAAGCGTTACAATCGTATATATTTACGTAGCGAGTACGTAAATTGCATATGAATGTACCTACAAAATAAAAATTTATTAAGTAATTAAATTTACTTTAATGAAAAATACAAAATTTTATATATAGGTATATATAGGTACTATAACGTACACAGTAATTGTATACGCGGTGAAGCAACGGTAAGTCGACTATACGTGTAAATATAGTGTAAACAACAAATTCAAAACATATATTTTAACTACCGGGCACAATAATGAGACGCCATCTAGCACAAATAATTTTTTTTAATTTACACGCATTAGTTAAATATACGTATACACCTATGCGTTCTTCATACTAACACCCACGTGAAACAATATTTATTAATTTACACGTGGTTGATTGTACAGTTTAATAAAATAGTCTGTACTTAATACTTATATTTTCGTCTCTCAAAAGTAATAAATAAGTACTTGATTTGAGTTCTTACTTATCGCAGAAATTAGAAACGTAAAGTGATAACATTATTATACACATATATTGTTACATACTTCAATCTACTAACAAGAAAATGACCTGAAGTGACGCGAGTCCTGGAATTTTTAACAATATCCCAAATTGTCCCTACATGTAATTTAGTATTTCGAAGAAAGGGCTTTACTTTAATAAAATTACTTACACTAATGTTATCACGTTTAAAATAATTAACTTGTGTCTTAACCCATTAACGGCCAAACGGACAAATATTATTTTTGATTTCCGTAGTCGTTACCGATATTTTTAGACATCGTCTTTTAAGTACCGTTAATTATTTAATTTTAAAAACACGTTATGACTTTTCAAATGATTATTGCTTTTTTTTTTAATTAATTTTTTTTTATAATAAAAAATGCATATATAGATTGTTTACATGTTGATGCATAGTGACATTTTGACTCTGTATTTTTTAGTTTTATTATATTGAAATTGGTTTTAATGAAAATGTATAGAAAAAATAGCGAAAAATGAACAAAATTAACTATTGTCTTCATTCAATATTTCTTTATTGAAACCAATTTTTGTTAACTATATGAGAATTAAAATACATAGTCACAATATCACTATTTTGTGCACCAACGTAAACAATCCGAATGTCTCATTTTTTATTATAAAGGAAGGAACAGCATTATGATGCGCTACGATTTATGCATCAGATAGGTAACAACTACGGAAATCAAAAAGTGACTAAAAATTTTTCAATTTTTTCAGGTTATCCAATTCCATGAAAAAAGCAATATCTAATAATATTGTAAATTCCATATCTGAATGTTTTTAGGCTCTTTCCGAATCTAGAAAAAATTTTATTTGTCATTTCTTCTTAAATCGCGAATTTCATCTCGATAACGGGGTGTAAAATATTATGAAGTGACAAAGTATATATTCCAATCCAATGTGGTTATTATTCTTACTTTTCTTTGTACGGTTCATATATTCCAAATGCATTTTTATGAAAATTACACAAAGACAAAAGTTGTTTTGTGGACGAAGATCTTATTAAAATAACAGGCCCAAAGTTTGGATCTGCCGTGTGATGTTTGAGTCTTATGGGCCCGAGCCTAAATCTACATTTTTATACGAAAGATTCATTTTTTTATGATTGTTTGATAACATATATAATTCCCTTAGAAATCCTAAAAAAAAAAAGTATAAAACGATTTTTGGATAATCATATTTGTTTAAAGTAGTCCCGAAATTGCACGTAAATTTCGAAGCTCATGAAACCCAAATTAACCCAAACTTTTTTATTTAAAATTCATATTGTATTACATATAACTTCTTATAATTCACGGATAACATAATATGCTTAATAACAATTTTGAAAAAATTTCAAATAAATGTCTCAAATATACATTTCTGCGTAATGCGGTTTTAAGGAATTATTTAATATAAAATCGAGAAATCAGAGGGGCCATATAAGACCCAATTTTTGTTTTGTTTTAAGAAAAGGTATTTAAAAGTTAAAATCTCTGCAAATTTCAACTTTATTCTTGAAAATATGAATTTCTACATAAGAACGTAGGTTTGGGATCATAAGAACCGAAAACTATTATTTATAGTAAGATCATTGTGCGCAATTATGTTCATTTTATGTTCATTTTATAGTTATCCTTAGTAATAAAAACGTACGAAAAAAAATGTTTTGCCGTATGAAGAAAAAGTATTAACCGTTATAGTATTGCGATTTTAGAAGCCATATCTTCCTTAGAAAACTGGTATAAAAGGTATCTTATAACATTCATTGATCATAGGCAAGTGTTGATCAGGGCGCGAGCCAATATATTGAATTTCTGGTCCGCAAGGAAATTCGCCTATATTTAAAATTTCAAATCCTCGAAATATATATTATTTTAAACTTTTCTTACACTGCAAATGTACATTTTCGATGTATTTTTCGACGCTGAATCTGTATCGGATATAAAAAAACAATAATCTCAAATACAGTTAAAGAAAATTTTTTTGTGCACCAAATATCGGTTTTCTGATCCTGTAAAGGTTAAAGGCCATACTTTGTAACATCATTTTACGTCATTATCAAAATGAAATTCGCGATTCAAAGAAAAAATACTAGTAAAAATTTCATTTATTCCTAGAAAAAGTTCATGCATTATTCGATAGACTGTAAAAATTGTAAAATTTTGTTACCGCCCGTTAATGAAATAAATTTATAAAAATAAGTGAGCTCAAATCCGTAAATCAATATTTCCTAGTTTCAAACAAATCATTTCGAACGTATTATCCACTTTATATTTTATTGCACTTACATTTTATTAACAGTATTTTTTAAACTAATTTGTGGAGTCATTACAACAGAGACAGCCTAAAAAATTTCTGCACCGAAAATGTACGATTCTCCGTGATTCTTCGGTACAGAAATTTTTTAGAGTGTCTTTGTTGTATTGACCTGGAACTTTGTATAATGACTTATTATTGATTGAATAAGAGCTTCTGTATTCGGGTTTTGCATAAAATTGCGTATTTTTTAAATAAATGTAATCATTAACTTTTCTGGCTCGATAGGTAATCCATCGGGTTATCCACCCCCTTAAGGGGATGTCAGACCCAAATTACAGGGATCTACTTTTAAAAACCCAAAAATATTCTGTAATTACAGAACTAAAAATCTGAAAAAATCACATGTGACGTTTAAGCAACAAAGAAGAAACTAACAGAGCAATTTTTTTTAAATAATTAATTTTCAATTAATTAAATATTAATAATCACATTTCGTCGGTAATGATTTGGTGTGAAATTGATCCTTGCGGCTGCACGAAAATCTCGAGCATTTACTTAGTGATAAAAAATTTTGACCAAAATCATACGTACTATTTAAAGCAAGTAGAAGAGCGTTATACAGAGAGATGTTTTTGCATAAGTCAAACTATTGTTAATAAAAAAAAATAGGAATTCTAATTTTTTAGTTTCACATTTTTTTAAAATTTAAAGAAGGGCATGACATTTTGATTTTTTACAGAAAAAAATAATTTTCTAATAATAATCGAATAAACAGTTTTTAATCTAGAATTTTTTTATCAAGAATACATAAACTTTCAATCCAAATATCCTAATTAAATTATCAATATTAAAATCTGGGAAAATTGGGTATATATTTTTAACGATGCCTAAGAGCTTGACGTTCAAGATTTTTTAAAAGTATCATTCTTTTGTATTTAAAAAAATATAAAAAATGACCATTTTCTGAGTTTGACATATCCTCAAAAATTAATATAATATGTTTATAAATAATAATTAATTAAACGCGATTACAGTAATAGGGACTTTATTTGAATTTTCTTCTCGTATAAGGCCCATTTAATAAAATTATTAGAAATTTATTTACGTTGTTACGTAAGGCATCGCCAACTGAAATAAAAATACAAAATCCATGACTCACACTCCTGGTAATCCCCTTGTGTCTTTATCAGGAAAAAAAAATACTTATTTTTCATAATTCATACATCTCCTTTGCAATTTCTCGTTTTTAAACTTTCATATACACTGAGAGAATATTTGTATTAAAAATAACCAAATAATCATTTGTAAAAATGACAACAGTCTCTAATAAATAAATAAAAATTTTCCTAATTTATCAGTCTGTCTTATTTACTTATTAACCGCAGACTTTTGTACTTTTTAGTCTAAAATTTTTCTCAGTGTAAATCAAGAATAAATTAATGATGTACGCAAAATAATTCATAGCTACTTTACGTACTGTATAAATAAATAATTACATTTCAATAACGATATGGTCGCAGTGTGTAAAAAATTTGGTATGGTCTGTAACTGATATATTTATTTCTCCATTATGTTACAATGAAATTACATATGTTCCTGTTCAATAAGCAAAACTAAAATATTCGACAAACGTATATTAAATGAATATGCTTAACCAAATAATTATATGCTTGAAAACCTTAAAATTATTAATATTATTATAATCGTATAATTCTTATTCGAAATAACTGTAGCACTCTCTTTTTCAATATTATCAATTATAAATAGTTGTAATTATATGTATAAGCACTGTAGATAATAATAATAATAATAATAATAATAAATAAAAATTCGATGCTTTATTTATATATATATATTTTATCACATGGATTTAATAAGTATAGTTTATTTATTTTACTTTATTTTTTTTTTCTGTTTGAGCATATTGTTTTAAAATCGCTAGAAACAACGTCGACTAGCTCATCTACCAAAAAACTCGTCGATATTACCCTAAACATTGGAATGGTGAGTCAAAACGTCCCTCGATTTTCAAGTCGAGTAATATTGTATGTGTCTGCCTGCGAGTCTACGTGTGTGTGTGTAAGTGTATGTCTATGCGTGGTGTGTGTGTGCTGTGCGCGCGCGGGCGCGTGTATACACACACACTTGTTTAAATTATTATGTATACGCAAAAATTTTGGACTAAGTATATTATAATATGTGATTGCAGTGTACAAACATTACAAAGTTTACAGTACTCTAATTACAAAGTTAGCCTGTTCTGTCTCATTGGTTTTTATCTTCTTCTTGTATAATCGTTTTTAAGTCTTTTATTTTTCATTTTGGATGAACTTCAACTTTCTGCTTCTAAGTGTATAATTATGTATATATGTATAGGCGATTATATCCGTTTTTTTTTTCTTTTTCCTTTCCTCTAAAAATGTATTATACCTATACGTATGTGGTTTGCGGTAAATTGTAAATGTTTTTTTTTTTTTTTTTATACAAACAATATGTCAAGCGAAACGAGGTTGTACAAAACTGTTTTCGTTGTTTGCGCAATTATAATTCGACGTGTGTATAAAGGAAGTACATATCAATATTCGATGTAAAAATTATATAAAAGAAAATTGTCATTTTTTGTTTCTTGCCATTGAAATATTTGTCATTACGTTTACGAAAAGTAACGTTATTTTTTTCTTCATTTCGATGTGTGTAAAAAAGAAATGAACCCTTTGAAGTAACGTATGAATTTTAATTGTAATTATTTGTATACTACTTTAACTTTTTAATTAAATGCGAGGGAAAATACACAATTTGTGTGAAAAAAGAAAATTTTCGTTTCTCTTTCGTGGGATCTTCAAAGGGGTTGACGTCTGGGGTAAATTATATTTATATTCTAAACTATAAAAAGTTAATCGTTACAGTCGATATATTACGATAATATACGATATTTACGACAACGTTGTAAAAATCATGGAATTGTTGTCGTATCGTATAATATGAAATAATTGTTTGCGCTTGTTAGGAATTGTTCTTCGAAAACATCGTACGAAAATTAATTTAAAAACTAATTTAATACGGTAAATCGGATCGTTGCGTGATACTTAATTATTTCTTGTTTCGACGTACACTGCAAATTCGCTGATCTCCAATGATTTTATCACTCGATAGTTCCGATACGTGTAAGATGAATCGAGTTTATTTGACTCGGTGAGATAGATAAATTTATTCGTCTTACACGTACGCTACTGCACATGTTTTTCTTTTTCTCGTGTGTACATTTTGAAATGAACAACAATTATCGTTTCGACGATTACACATAATTATTGAATACAGTGAACAGCAAGTTGTCAATGATCTCGATTGCAACTCAGTTTTTTTTTCTCCCTTTCTCTCTCTTTCTCTCTACGGAATACGTAAAATGTATAATTGCTCAACGATATATGCATTTTATATATAATTAACGAGTTTGCGTTGCTTTTCATTTTCATTTTATTATACAACTACACCAAAAATAATTTTTCAACGTAACTTTCAATTATTTGTTAATTAAGCCAATCTTTAGAAATTATTATATTTTTAATATACAAAATTAATTGTTCAAAAAGAAAATAGAAGTTACAGAGAAATATTTACAATTTATCGTTTTAACGTGCAGTTGCCGATAATATACCAAGTCCTTTATTTCTGATAAGCTAATTCATTTTTTTTAATTATTTTTTTTTTAATTTATTTTTATAAAATGTTAAATAACCTTTTCATGGTGGGAAAATCAAATGTTCGTTTTATTTTAAATAGAATCTGTGTTGCTAAAAGGTATTCTCTTGAAAATTTAGTTACAAATATCTATATTATTTCTTTTTACAAAAGTTAACGCGTGGCGACTCTTTTAATCAATTGTTTCAATTGTTCGACGATGAAAATGTGTGTTACTTCGAAATAACTTCCCATTACTTTTTTTTATATCACATTTTGATACACGGTTTATATTAGTAATCGTTAAGTAATTTTAAGTACAATGAACAAGCAAGTGTGAATTTTAACACTATGCAAGAATTTTTGTTTCAAAAATACGTTTTTATTTTTTCTATGAAAAATTTGATGATTGCAGATAATATTGTGTTACACACCAATAATAAACATTAGTAATATTTAAGTGTTTCATTTTCTTCACAAATGAAACACCGTATCATTTTTCTTTCACTTCCTTAAGTATAATGCAATTTATTGTAAAATAGTTTTGAATATAAAAATTAATTTGCGAAATATCTAATTGCCATTTAAATTTTGCATGACATTTTAATAATTTAAAATAAAATGTAAATATACTAAAATTTTAAATTTATTATCAATTATTTAATTACGAGATGCTGTTTTCGTTAATTTTTTTTCCTCCTATTAACAATTGTTCCGATTACCTAAAATTCAAGTAAAATTTCCTTTACCAATTTGTTAAAAGACAATTGATTTTACTCAATCAATTCTTTGATCAGTATCGATAACTAAATATTTTTAAATACGATGATCAAAAAATATTAGTTAAACGTGCTTTTAAAACTATGTAATACATAATTAGTAAAATAGTAACGCAATAGTACGTTATGCAACAAAGGACAAAAATGGACTTGTTTTAAGCAGGAACGATAAATGTACACGCGATCGCTTAATCCATCGTCCGAGTTTAAAAATGTCCTTTCTCCCCATGTTTACACATTTCGCATGTTTTTAGATACGGGTATGAATTGGCCGTTTTGTTTTTCAATGTAAAGTAAGATGTAAATTGAAAATTTCGAGGCGTGCACATATATTTATGTATACATGTTCTTTAAGATATTATATATTTATGTATTGTTCGTTAGGTTTGAAGGTAACGTCTTTACACAAATGCGCTAGAAATTTTTAATTTTCAATCCCATTTACATACATATATAAAATGACTTTTTCATACCATCATTAACCAATGATTTTTTTTTTCTTCAATTTACAATATTGTTGTTTATCAGAATAAACATGAATTTTCCACATTTAATTTTCATCGAAACTATTCATTTTTCAGCTTTTTTTTTATGAATAGTAGCATATGTATATATATATATATATATAACAAGCTTATTCACATACATTGTGTTATTGTGATACGTAAGGTGCAACAAAATGTAATTTTGTCACATACTTCAAATGAATAAAAGTCATACTCGTACAATCTTTTTTAGAGATTATGTATATAACATGTGAACAGTTCAAGCTTATAAAAAAACAATTCTATCTAATTAAGTATACATAAATACAACTCATCGATAAAAATGCTACAATCAATTCACTGCTCCATTCTAGCAAATTCGTATTATAAAACACGTTTTCTTCTCTAAGACTTATTTATTATTATATTCTCTGCATTGAACACCTTCGTACAAAGAATTTCTCTACGTAATACTGCGAATGGACTTTGCATAGTTAATTTTACAGAATTATACAAATTTTAAATTATTTAAAAAGAACGTTTTCAAGTTACAAGGATTATTAACATTCATACATTAGATATTTACCATATTTGGAATGATGTAATAATACTTAAATTATCAATATTGAGAATATTTTTCCTTTAATTGTGTTGGATAGTTAATAAATAATTTTAATATCGTACACAAAAAATGAATTTAATAATATTTTAAAAGTATATTTAGAGTGTTTTGGTATAGTTAATTATTTTATTGGATAAAATATATTTTTGATTTCATTTTTTTTATTGATAAACATGTATTTGTATAATTTTTTTAATATTATTTTCATCGGTATCACACGAAAGTCCATTCTTCATTTGTCCATCTTATATGATATAGCTAAAATATTATTAATACGCAGAGTTAAAAAAAATGAATAAAATAGTTTTGTAACATGACAATTTTAGTTATAATCATGAAAATGTAATAAATAAAGTTTTTTTTTTAAATTATTTCTATAAATACAACTTTTCAATATCAAAATAACAAATTTTGAAATTGAAATGAGACAATTTACAACAAAAAACAAAAAATAAAAGGAATTTTTACAAAAAATATAACAAATATATTCATTTTTTCGTACAAAATGTATCCCTATTAAGTTTGGAATTAGTGCCTAGATATATTATTTATATTTGCTCTAAACTGTCCTTTGCATCTCCATTAGCTGTAATTTTGTGCTTCCTCTGTGGTTGATTGTACATTGTTTGCAGCGGCACGTGTAGTAACTCCATTATTTGAATGAAATTAGGTTCTGAAATTTGTTATAAATAATAAAATGAGATTATCTGTATTACTTCATTAGATGCATGAAATATGATAATCTATTTAACAAATTATGTATGAATATGAAGATTAGTTTTGTTCACATACATGCAATTTGGATAATGACTAGTTTAAAATCATTTCTCATAATTGTGTATAGTTATCTATTAAAAAAGAAAGAATACTTTTATCAAAGTATACATACCATTTTCTGGAGTGATATAGCCGTGTCTGATTAAAAAGTCTATGGAAACTGGAACGGATGTAGTCTTGAAGTGTGATGAAAGAACTCTTTCAAGACACTCTCTAACAGGCAGTAATTCAAAAGTTTCTACTTCTCCATCTTCATTTCTGGGCACAAAATCCACGGGAAGTTCTAAATCAAACACAAATTCAGTATTGGGAAACAGTCCTCTTTCACTTTCAAAGAATAGTGACACACATCCTGCACTCTTCAATTTTGTTAATAAATGATTAGGTATTCCAGCTTCCTCACTTGCTTCCTTTATCGCAGTTTCATTAATGCCAAAACCTACACTTAATCCGCCACTAACACAATTGTCCCAATAACCTGGCCAAGTTTGTTTAGTTGAACTTCTTTTCTGTAACCATATAGATAAACCCTTCACTGGATCCATAACATATCCATTTATGTCAACTCCATATTTTCGGATACCAAACAAAGCTAAAATTAGAAAATTGAAAATAATAAAATTTCTTCCAAGATAAACTTTTTTTATAATAAAAATAATTCTTACATGTTGCAGATCGATCCATTTTGAACAAAGGTGTTGTGTTGAATTGTGATCGCACATCATAGTATTCTTCTCTCCAACCATGTAATGCAATGAATTTCCCACCCCCTCGCCATTCTCTAAGTACTTCTTCAACTTTTGCACTTCTTTCGGTATAATCTCTAAAGGCTGGATTAAGTTGCACATATTCTGGATGTACTTGAAACACCTAATAAAACAAACCCAATTTTATATAAGTTTCTTGTTTTTAGAAACATCTAAAGATATGTTTTACAATGTAACATTTTAAAGTGTTTTCATTTTGCATTAAGTACCTGTGGATGATTTAATAATTCTTTTATCACATCTGGTCTGATAAGTCCAATTTGTTGTCCATCTACAACAAAAGCTCTGCAGTCTCCCGTATGAAAGCCTGAACAAAATAAAAGAATTGATTAGATATTGAATTAACTTTCAAAGGAATTTCAAATGCAGAGAAGCATATAGAAAATAAAATAACTTTAAATATGTATCTGGAGTAGAGCCAAACGTTCATGCATAGCCTGTGTCAAATTACTATTTTTACTTCCTAGATTTAACCTTGATAAAATAAAAATGCCTCTACAAATTTATTGCTCTATTAAATATTCATTTTTCTTATTTTTTTCGACAAATAAACAATGTTTATCAATGTTGACTCACTGCCAGATAATAGTTAATAGCAATTTTTTGCATTTGCACTTGCAGTGAAATGTAGCGTAACTTATAAATACGTAACATCAAAAAAATAATTGTATATTTATTTATTTGTAGTATAATCTATCAACTAGAATTCTCATTACTTAGATGATAAGAGTAATCGATATTTTATAAAAGAATACTACTTTATCATTTATATTAATAAAAATATTTTATAATTGAAACATAATATTTAGAAGTAGACAATATTTATTAAGTAACAAAAAGAAATTTAAACAAAATTGAACTGTTAGTTACGGATGCTAATGATTGTTAAATATTTGCATACAATTAATACGACAATGTCTGTAAAACATTATTGACTTAAACGTAACACTATTTGTTTGTAACATAAGATGGATACTAGCTGCGAAACATAGTAAATGGAATGCGTATACATTATTTTGCAAGTCTATACATAATCAAGAAAGAGAACTTTGAAAGAAGAGTATCGATTCTAATTTGGTTTTCATTATGCAGTTTAAGATAATTTTAGTAATAAAAGGTAAATTTAAATGATTACGACAGTATTTCACAGTGTAACTAAAAAGTAAAAAAATGTTATAATAATCCATTGGTAAGTGTATATAATAATGTCCATGTTTTATTCATAAAGAAAAGTGGGTGTCGTGTAAAGAGAGAGTGAGTGTAAGAAAGTGAGTGAAAGAGAGAGAGAGAGAGAGAGAGAGACCCTTTAACAACATTTCCACGCGCGCATATAACAGCCACCATTGATAAAATAAGTATTCGAGGGAGACGAAGTTAAGAGGCGAAAAGGCAAAATAAGGATTAAGAAACAACGGGTGTAACGTCGAAAAAAAAGTAATAGAAGGGTAAAGGTAAGAGTGTAAGGATACGTCAAGGAAGGTCCGAGTGGTATACGACCAAGTGGAAAAAAGGTCGAAATCAATAACCCAGAGGTAGGTAGGTGTTTTCCTCATCGTAGTCGGTTCGACCGAGGTTCGGATCGATATTTCTCGTGTAGAGAGGAAATAAAGGATCGCTTACCTGTCAAATAGAAGCAATTGAACTTCTTAGCGAGTTTGAGTAGCCGTGACATCGGTTCAGTGTTTTGATTCGCCATGATTATATTCGTGACGTACAGGCCTGCCGAGGGGAAAAAAAAATTCCCGCCCTCCCTACTTACGGCGCGTGTGACGCGGCCTGTCAAGGCTGGACCCCGCGCGCTGATACCGCCGCGCGCACTCTCCTCTCCTCTGCCGATGCCGATGCTGCTGCTGCTGCTGCGCTGCTGCTATATACACGACATACACGAGACACAACCAAGCGCCAACGTACTGTGCATATATATGCACACGCGCGCACACTCTCGAGTGAATTCGATGCACGTGTGGGTTATACTCGCGAGCTTCTGCGCGTTGCTTATTGCTTTCTCCTACTTTGTCTCCCCTTCTATAGGTACTTATGTACGTTACTTACGGCCTTTCTTCTTTATTGTCTTCTCTATATATGTATATATACACGCGGTGTGCCCTTTTTTCCCCACTGCTCCTGCTGTGTGCTCGCTCGAGTATATCTATACATATATATACACACATATATATATTTATATGCATATGTGTATGTATGTATGTACGTAGAGGAACTATACTTATTTGTTCTGCAATTGTGAGAAACTGAGAACGATTAAACGCACGCAACGTCAAAATTCTTGTAAGCGATCGGAAGTGTCTTTATTCTTATTCTTATGTTTTCTTTTTCTTTTTCTTTTTTCGTCGAGAGAGAAAACAAAATACGATCGAATTCGTATTACACGATACATACATGTATGCATGGGTATTAATATTAAATATATATATACTTATATATTATTCTCATTTTTTAAAACACTTAATAAATAGAAAATTCATTTAATATGTTTATTTCATAACGCGTTGTTTAGTGTCATATTTAATAAAATAACTATCAGATATGCACAAGTATATCGCGTGTATTAAGATTCTTTAAGAAAAATAATAAAAAATTGATTAGATATAAAATTGATGTATATATATATATATATTTAATAATCAGTATTAATATAAGCCTATTGCGTTGCTATAGTTTGAGATATAGTTTCTGAAGTGCATTTGAAAAAAAAAGTAGAAAGTTGTAAGAGTACGGCACTCGACTGATTTCACAATACATGCGTACATAATACTTAAAAGTTATAGGAATTTATAATTATATAGAAAGTTTGAATAAAATTCCTAAACTATGTTCGTAAGGTATACCAAATATTATATATATATATATATATACATAAAATACACGTGTAGTTTTATGGAAAAATTAAATTTTACTGTTATTAGATAACATTTTAGAATGACGCTCTCTACATATGTCCGATAAATTTTATAAAAAAGATGTATGAATTATAAAATATTCCCACCTTTTGTCTACTTGATAGTCTGAAATATTGACGACAAGATTATACATCGATTATTTACAAACTACTTGGAATATTGTTCAAAAAATGAAATTGAAAAAAATAATTGTACCTACACGATTTTGAATATGCCCACTTTCATGTTATTTTTATTTTCATTGTATATATATATTTGAAAATAGTTTAGCATTTTGCCTGTACGAGGCGTTCGAGTCCTCTCCTTTGATACACGCAGATCGTCTGCCATTTATGTTTTTTTTAAGAGGTTAGAGTTAAGTTCAACGTGTTTTTGTTTATAAAGAGGTATATATAAAGCTACAAGTTGAACGTAAGAAAATTAATTAATCAGAGGAAATATGTCGAACGAATCGGAATCGGAATATAACTCGTCAGATGAAGAAGTAAGTAATAGTGACATTGTAAATTGTAATTAATCATGTATTATATATTTTAAGATCCTAACCTTATCATTTTCACGTGTTTATTTTGTTGTTTAGCTACGAGAGGCATTTGCAAAAGGTTTATTGAAGCCTGGTTTGAATATTGTACTGGAGAAAAATAAAGAATTGAAGAACAACCCGGTTAGTATATATACATATTTTTAATAACAATACTTTCTTTATTTGTTGTAAAATTAAGTATCTATAGGATAAAATAATTCTACTTATTAGGATATATTTCTATATTTATATATATATTTATTTATTTATAAATATATTTCTATATATTTAGTTCTTATGTTAAATAAGTAGCTTTTTAATAAACATAAATTAATATTTTAGAAAGGTTTAAAAGCTAAACTAGAAGAACTACAACAAAAGCTTCCTTGGATTGAAAAACTTGTATTGATTAATGCTCCAGCACCGTTAGCTCCGGAGTTGGCTCTTCAAATGCGAGAACAAGAAGCCCGTCGTGAAAGACAATTGAAAGGAAATAAAAAATTACAGCAGTTTGCTCCTTCGGAAGATCCAGTATTGAATGATTTCAGAAGGGAAACAATGTTTCATAGACAAGCGCAAAGTGCAGTTGTGGAAGGAATTGCTAGGCTAAAATCATTGAAAGTACCTACAAAACGCCCTGAAGATTATTATGCAGAAATGGCTAAAACTGATTCTCACATGCAGAAAGTTAAAGATAATCTAGTAAAGAAACAGTTAGAAGTTCAGCGATCGGAAAAAGTAAGACAATTAAGAACTCAAAGGAAAATTGCAAAACAAATGCAAGTAGAAGCTACTTTGAAAAAACATGCGGAAAAAAGAAAATTAATGGAGGAAGTCAAGAAGTACCGTAAAGGGATAAGGCAAGATCTTGACTTTTTGGATGACAAAAAGAAACCCACTCCTAAAGCAAAAGATGGTAACTTTATAAATAAAAAAGCTGCAGCCAAAAGGAACATGAAAAATACAAAGTTTGGTTTTGGAGGTAAAAAGCGTGGTTCTAAATTGAACACACGAGAGAGTGCAGCGGACATATCGGAGTACAGGAGACCTGGAAAACTCGGAAGAGGCAAAGGAAAAGGAGATAAAGTGAAATTACGACCAGGAAAAAATAGGAGGATACAAATGAAAGCTAAACGAAAGTGATTTAGCTCAATGTGTTATCATGACTGTGTTGCGAGAATGTTTGTTGAATGAGAAGTATGTACAAAAATTTATGCATTGATAAATTGATATATATATATTTAAAATGATGTAATTTTTTATTTGATTTTCATTACTCTGTTACGTCCAGCTTAGCTAAGTGATTTATTTTAAAATAAATTACAATACATTTTTTCATAATTAATAGATTATTTTTATTACTAAATTAATTAATATTTTTATCGGTCTTCAGATCGGTCAATCAGATTGCCCATATAATTGACTGTAAGACCGATAAAAATATTAATTAATTTAGTTATACTACAGTCGACATAAGTAATATTTTATTATTTTTATTACATTGGTAAATAAATAAAATAGAAGAAAACAGTTGTGACAATTAAAAGTTAACTAAAGTATAATAAAAAAATTTATTACTGCGCCAAAATAGAGAAATTAATGGTTAATTTTCTTCCTGTTAACAAAATGTACACGTGCGTAAGCAAAATTTGAAAAGAATCGGCAAAAAATACGCTCCCGGGTGGGCTCGAACCACCAACCTTTCGGTTAACAGCCGAACGCGCTAGCCAATTGCGCCACGGAAGCGCTGATAATTGGCAATTCTTAATACAGTATAACAGCATGGGCGTTATCAAACGTACAAAATTTGATCAAATTTGCACAGTGCGCATGTACATCAAGACGAAATAAGGTATAATACAATATAATTATCATTATATCGCTACAATTTACGATCTTAATAAATAGAAAGAAAAGTATTAAATAATGAAATTGATTTTGATTTTCTTAAAAATATAGAGAAATTCTTCTTAAAATAACACTAAGCCGCCTGTACGGACTGCAACCCGGCGTACGCTGGTGTACACCAGGTGTAGCACACCGAATAATCGTATATATACTCTTTAAATTGATAAAAGTATATATCGTGTACATTTGATAAAATATATACTTAGACATATTTTTTTTGTAACTAAAATATTCAAAATCCTAAAAAATAAAAACAACTCGGTGGTACGTAAATCCAATATAATTACTACGATCGTGGCAGGTAAAATAAATAAAATTGTAACTCGTAAACGTCGTCGCGTTGTATCAATATATACCAGTAAACTTATACGAATGTATCCCGGTGGGTCGTTAACATGAAAACTTGTTTTAACAAAATTTCACAAATATGTATATACTATATCAATTGAACTTTATACGTCCATCCGAGTAATAAAATTAATATTTACACACGCTGCGTAATCTTACCAGAAGCAAATATATGTATATATATATATGTATATACATATAAAAATAAAGAAACGATTATCTCGAAGGGTATAACATTATATTACCCACCAATTAGGTAGCCGACGTCTCGTAATATAATATGCGTTTATTAATGCAAATTAGACGCGTAAACTATATACTATAGCATTTACTTTTTTTTTCTTTTCGCGATTACGATATATATACCTATACGTCGAATGTAACGTTAGAACACGCATCGGTCAGTTTTAATTTTCGCAACGGGGGGTGGGTGGTAGATTTACATATACTCCTTTTATACAACAATTTTATCGAATTTTAGGATATAGAAGTATATAGAAATATATACATATATACCTGTACACGTGTTACTTTATTCGTTGTAAATTTTGTATACGGATCGGTTTTAAATTCTTATTTATCCTTCTCGTATAATTTGGATAATAAATACGTGCAATTAAAGTGGATATAAATACATTTTTAGAGTTATGCGTATGTGTATATACGTAATTCGTTTTTTTTTTGTTTCTTTTCTCGTATACGTTTACTTCATATAAATACGTATATATCGTTAATAAATGAGTGTACATGCTTACATATACGTGATTTTGATCTTGAAACGTATAAAATTAATGAAGATTTAAAAAATTATGTCGTGGATCGGAGTACGCGATAACGATTCTTGACAAATTTCGGATTATATATACCTTTCTGGATTATGTCCGAATGATATTATTTACAATGAATGTTACATATATGTATGTATGTATACGATTAAGATAAAGAAGAAGACGGTCTTTTTAATACGTTGTTTATGGTTTTATCGGTCTTAAATATTATCAGATATCTTTGAACGAAATATCTATGTTTTGCTTAGTTTTATGAAATTTCATCTTGATCCGTATAATTAATGTTCGCTAATTAACTAACCATATATACATATACGTTCACTAATTAAGTAACTATATATACATTTTCAAGATGCGTAAAATTCTGGAAATTAAAAGACAATATACGTATAAAACTGTTTGTTATTTTAACGCGTAACTTGGAAATAAATTGTTGTGCTTATGTATATATTAGAAATCGGCAAAGTTAAATAAGTAATACTCAATTAAGAATTGTAAAAATCGTTTATTAACGTAAACCAATCGTTTTCGTCAATTTCATAGAAATTTGTCATTATTTTCGATTGTTTGAGGTTTGAAATTGCTACTTATAATGGCTTGGAAATAGGCATATTCACCTAGTTTTTAAAAATGTTTACTTTGTTCCTGAAAAATAGATTCAATTTCCACTAGAATGTAAAAATCTATTTTTAATTACAAAGTTACTTAACGGGGGATGTGAACTCCAAAATACAGAAAAATGATTTATTTTTGTTAACAGGATGTCGCACCCAAGTTACAGGGATCTACACCTTTCAACATAAGAATTATCTTGAAAATATTGAACTAAAAATCTGAACAACAATTCATTTGAGTAGTTTAAAACAAAAGCGAGATCATGGCGTTTTGATGTTTTTAAGAAAACATAAATTTGTTAATAATAATTGAATAAACAACTTTTGGTCGGTAATTATTCATCTAAAAAGACATGAATTTTCAACGCAAATACCAGAATTAATTACAAATTTAAAAATCTGAAAAAATTTGACTATACTATTTAAAATATGGCTAAGGGCATGGCGTTCAGGATTTTTTAAAATATTTATTCTTTTGTTTATAAAAAAAATATTAAATATTACCAAATTCTGGGTTACCAAGAGAGCATAAAAGATAATTATTATCATTTATTTTTAAAAATATGCTATTTTATGCAAAACCTGAATACAGAACTGCACTAGATCATTCAATAACAAACCGCTTTACAAAATTTCAAGTGATATGATAAAGATACTCTATGAAAAATCACGGAAAGTTGTACATTTTCGGTACAGAAATTTTTTATGGTGTCGTTGTATTAGCTTGAAATTTTGTAGAGTGACTGATTATTTAATTATCTAGTATAGTTCTGTATTCAGCTTTTGAATAAAATTGCGTATTTACAAGATAATGTAATAATAATCATTGTGTGCTCGGTCGGTCAGCTACCGCGGGTATTCCAAACTTAACTTTTATCCTGTCTACCCTAACCAACCGAGCTAAACAAATAATACCTATGTGGTAATATTTGAAAATGTAAGAAAAGCCATGTATTGTATTTGTTTACAAATAATTGACTTCGGTGCAATTTCCGAGAAACACCCCTTACCAAGAATAGAAGTGATGATTATTGATTTTTTATACTTTTGGCAAGAGATTTCTTGGAAAATCGATCAAATTACGAGTACCTCAAATTTTGCAGAGGTCAAATGTTTGCAAAAAAAGGCGCGTCTTTTCGTATACTTTTTGAAATATCATCATGTTTTTTAATTTATATTAAAAATGATTTGTTTAACTCGGTCGGTAAGGTAGGAATGATAAAAATTAACTTCGGTACGATGATGTTTTGATTTGTCTATATAATTTACCACATTTCTTTAAATAAAATAATATTTTCGTTTCTATTGACACGGTCGGTAAAAATTGACTTGACATCCCCTTAAGAAGGTGGCATACCCGGCATGTTACCGACTGAGCAAAAAAAGACAATTATTCTATTTATTTAAAAAATACGCAATTTTATGCAAAACCCGAATACAGAAGCACTAAATCATTCAATAATAAGTCATTCTACAAAGTTTCAAGTCAATACAACAAAGACACCCTAAAAAATGTCCGCACCGAAGAATCACAAACAATCGTACATTTTCGGTTCAGAAATTTTTTAGGGTGTCTTTGTTGTATTGACTTGAAACTTTGTATGAATTTTCCAGAAAACAATGCATAAAGTTAAGTATCTATACGTGGGGTTTTCCTTTTAAAACTGACATTTTTTATTAATATCTAACAATTTCCTATGAATTTAAAAAAAACTATTACCTATTTATTCAATGTGGTATGTAAAATAACACAGATAAAACTAAGTATTAGGCGTTCAAAGTTTAAAGTTAAGAAGATGTGATACGCAATATTTACCGACCGAGTTAATAGAGTTGAAAAAATTATTTTGGTTTAATAAATAAAGGAAATGGTGCAAAATAAAGACATCGCATTGCTCTTGCTTTAATTATCATCTATCACTATGTGAAATTTCAAAGAAAAATAGTGTTGCGTTAAAAAATGACATTGGAAGGAAATTTGACTCTTTTTCTGCTTTGAATGTTGCGAATCTGGTAATTTTCCTTCCAATGCCATGCATTTTTTAATGCAATATTATTTTTTTTTAATTTCACACAGTGTTAGATAATAGTCAAAAGAAGGGCAATGATATATCTTTTTTCCACAATTTCCTTTATGTATTTGACCAGAATAATTTTATTATCTCTATTGATTCGGTCGGTAAATATTGAATATACCATCCCCTTAACGTTATTAGTATATCTATATCGAGGTAATTCTGGATTGCAACACCATTATTTACTAAAAAACAGTATATTTTACAGAGTTATGGAACATTTGTAGTAAAAAAACAGCTGATTAAATAACAAAACTAACTTTCGACATGGATTGTACTGTCACAACCCCCTTAACGAAAAAAAACGTTTTGTAACGATGGTATGTTTCCTTTGAAAATATTGTGTGATTTTTTCAAATATTTTTATTAATAAATCAGCGAGATTTTTGGACCGCCATGAACAATTGTTTTATAGCTAGGACAAAATTTGATGTAGACTAAAGTTAATAAATAGGGAAAGTGAGTTTCCATATATTTCATAAAAATAGTATAAAATAAACGGTTATAAAAATGAAAATATGAGGACTAACAAGGAGATCCTCATATGTTTGGAAAACGGATCGTACCCAGCTTGTAAGATATGTTTCCTAATATAAAAATATGTAGAAAGCCGGAGCCACCGTATTTTCAAAAGTTATACGCTATTAAAGCAAAATTATTTACCAAAAAATAGAGACTTCACTTCAAACGCTTGCAACTTCTACCCTATCAAATATTGACATTCAAACAGAAGTTTAATGAAAAGCTAAGATAAAATAGATATAATTTAAAAAAACGACGCTTGAGTTCGTTGAAATGGAGCAAAGCTATAGCCGAATTAAGAATTTAAAAAAATTTAGCTTAAAAAAATCAATAAAATTTGTACTGCCTAATTTTTATTTAAAATTGCTTCATATTAATAATTTGGCTATATAACTTTGCTCCTTTTCAACGGAATTTGAGCGTCTTTTAAATAATATCTATTTTATCTCAGCTTTTGATTACACTTTGTTTGAATGTCAATATTTGATAGGTTAGAAGTTACAAGCGTTTGAAGTGAAGTCTCTATTTTTTGGTAATTTTACTTTAATAGCGTATAACTTTTGAAAATACGATTGTTAGGGTCTGCGGTTCTGGATTTCTACATATTTTTATATTAGAAAATGTATCCTACAAGCTGGGCACGATCCGTTTCCCAAACATATGAAGGTCTCCTTGTAAGTTAGTTGTATTACGCGCCCTTTGATATATTACCGACCAAAAATGGTTATTTACATAGTAATGAATACTTAATTATTTCGTAAAAATCTATCACGATTACATTATATTACATTATATTTGTTTTCAACAGTATCTGTGTAATTTTTAATATTTTTTTTTATAATTAGGTTTTAAAATTAGAATATTTTTTGGTTATTATTGTTAGACACAATTGTTGCAAAGCAGTCTAAAAGTCGTTTAAGCCATTTCCTAAAATGTGTGTATGGATGTGTATATAATCATGTTGCTCTATGTAATCATATATACTCTATGCTAGCTATTGTTGATCGATTTAGTTGAAATTTATAGAGTATTTTTCTAATAATATGGCAAGTATATGATCCTATTTCCATCTCCATCAGTACAAAATTATCCAATTTAGTTCACGTTTTAAAATATTGTAAAGTTGTGTTTTGTATAGATTATATGGAAACCTGTCGTTCCTACTTTACGTTGACGAAATATTCATCGCGAAATCACGAATCTTATACCTTTATGATTAGAGCAATTTTTTTTAAAGATTAGCATAATATAGAGTTGATGAAAATAATGAAAAATCTAGTAAAATATAGTACGTTTTTCGAAATAGATTGAAATGTATCGCTTTTACTTGAAAAATTCAAATTTACTAAATGTGTATTTTACTAAATTGTGTAATTTATTATCAGAATAGTTTTCGTTAAAGGTTAACAGGTAACAAAAAGAGCGTTCGTAATTTATGATTTTCGTTATTCTACTAAAAACGTAATAAAGATAAATTTACATTTAATAGTGAATAATTTAGAATTTAACTAATCAGGAAGTTTAACACAATTTAAATATTTAAAAATATGTATTATTTAGTATTGATGTATAATATTATTGATAATAATACACAGTTTATGTAATTTAAAACAGATAATTCTATTAATAATTAAGATCTCCAATGATTTTTGATACTTTAATGGCTTCAGTTTAAAGTACTCTTAGAACTATGAAAAATACCATACAGTATTTCAATGTACTGTACTGAAATTATTTACAATATTTTATTTAAAATATTACTTTACGTGCATTCGCGAGTTATTACACCAAAATTTTAGTACAAACTAAACAAACTCAATTTGCGTATTAAATGTTGTTACAACAATAATAATAATTTAGAATATATATGTAGCCATTTTAATCAGGCATATGTACATCTATAAATAAATTGTATTACAATTACGGTAAGTGTTTTATACTATATTATTTGACGGTAAACATATATAAAATAGAAAAACGCAAAATATTAATGAAGAACACGAAACGTATTTAAATAACCCTTTAATCAAATATTAGATATGTATACCTATATTGCAAAATTAAGCGCGTTATCCAAGATAATACGATATTCATGTATTTTTACAAATGCCAACGTTAGCCGAAAAATCGTGAGGCATTTGAACAAATATAGTTGGAAATATGGTCTATTATCGTATATCTCGTTGACACGACATTCAAATTTAAATATAGGTAAATAGCAGTGGTATGCCACAATATTAACAATGGAATTATATGAATACTAATTTTGTTTTAATGCGATAAGATGTTAAATTATAAAGCCCTCGTTTTATACCGAACAACTGTCAGTTTTTTTCTAGTCCATTGTCAATAAGCGACAACTGATTTTCGTTAATTTTTACACACTACGTAATATTATCAGTTTTCTTTTTTGTTAATTATGGCAGCCAAACTTTCGTCTTTCTTACTCTTGGTAGTAGCTGTGATATGTTTGACTTACGTTTACGCCGAAGGTACGATTTAACATTACATCATTTAATTTATATATTTGTAGCGATGGAATATATTGAATTTGTATAATTAATTATTATATTCGCGCAACATTTGTAGAGGAGAAAAGGTGTACGCCCGGAAACTCGTACTTTGACGGGTGCAACAGGTGTTTCTGCGCTTTGTACTTGAAGAACAACAGCAATTTCTTGATTTGCTCGAAAAACGTGTGCCCTCACAATTACGAAAAAGTTCCTGCGCCTCAAGATTTTTGGCACGCATCCGCCGACGAGGCATCGAACGAGTAGTATACCTATGGTGAATCACTGACTAATATCTTAATTATCGTCTAGAAATACTTTGTACATACTGACGCGTTAATATATTAAATAATTTGATACTTAAGTAAAATGTGGCTTTTTTTTATTTATATATTATATCCCAATATATTCATCTTGTACTTGTTACGGGTAAGTTTTAGATTTTTATACCAATACGTGAGGTAAGTTGAAACTGTTATAATAAAAAAAAGCTGGTGTAAAGTTTAAACAATTATTTTAGAGAATAATCACATAAAATGTCAAATAAATATAAAAATTGATGTGTGCCACGAGAATCATTTGGAACCGGACACTAATTTTTATACATTTTGCTGCTTAACTTTGGTTAAATTGATTCTGACTTGTTGAAATTTTCCAGAAGAGTTTTTACTTTTATTACAAACATCCCCACAGATTTTAGTCGTTAAGTTGAAAAACAGAAAAAAATTATTTTATATTTTCTTAACCTAACACTATTCTTAAATGCTGATATTTGTTTGTTTGTAGAATTTTTGTCTACAATTTAATATAAAAATTGAGAATCCAAATGACATTTTTCACCACACTGGATAGGAATTTCTCTCGAACGCGAGCGATTCGAGCATGCGTTTTATTTTACAATTCTTTTATCATAATTTAGCAATACAATATTTATATGCCCAAAATATTAAAATTCTTTATAGAAAATTTTTTTAGCAAAATAGTAATAAAAATTCTTTACAATTACTATCGATGATATTTACAAAACTTATTTGATTACATAATGTATAAAGTGTTTTTTTGTCCTTATTTTAATAATAAAAAAAAACTATTGTACTTTATAAAAAATTAAATAAGATATAATTCGTGTTTGTAATTTTATTGAAAAAAATCTGGTGGCGGCGTTAGGTGCTCGTATTCCTCGGGGCAGGCTTTTCTCGTACACAAAACAGTTCTCTCGAATTCGGATGCCTCGGTACACCAGCATCGATTACATCCATTGAAATAAGATTTACCAGGGACGCATCTTACTTGTTCTGTAAGTAAACGAAACAATTTATTTAGTTTTAAGGACGTGGCATACCCGATAAGTTACCGACTGAGCAAAAAAAGATAATTATTCTATTTATTTTAAAAAATACGCAATTGTATGCCAAACCCGAATACAGAAGCACTAGATAATTAAATAATAACTCATTCTACAAAGTTTCAGATCAATACAACAGAAATACTCTAAAAAATTTCTGCACCGAAAATGCACGATTCTCTGTGATTCTCCTGTGCAGAAATTTTGGAAGGTGTCTTTGTCGTATTGACCTGGAACTTCGTAGAATGACTTATTATATAATTATCTAGTGCTTCTGTATTCGCGTTTTACATAAAATTGCGTATTTTTTAAATAAATGTAATCATTAACTTTTTTTGCTCGGTCGGTAACCCACTGGGTATACCACCCCCTTAAGAGGATGCCGGACCTAAATTACAGGGATCTACACTTTTCGACCCAAAAATTGTAACTGAAAACATCTGGAAAAATTCATACGGATAGCTTTAAACACAAGGGAGGCCATGGTTTCATTTTTAAAGACAAAATAATTTTTGTTAATAATAATTGAATAAACAATTTTCGGTCGGTAATTATTAATAAAAAAAGAAAACAAATTTTAATCTCAAACATCCTCGTCAAATTATCAATGTTAAAATTTGGAAAAATTTGGGTATATTGTTTAAAACATGTCTGAGTGCCTGACTTTTTCCAAAAATTCATTCTTTTATTTTTAAAAAACTATAAAATATGACCATTTCCTGAGTCTGATATGCCTTAAAGACACTATATCTTAATGTATGTAATATTCAGTTATTATTTATAAAATTTAACATTTAAAACAATAATTAAGTTGATAAAAATACATTCTAATAAATAAATTAATAAAATAAAATAAACAAACCTGCGTAAGTTAAAGAAGCACAAACGATTATCAATACGAAAAATAATACGTAAGAAAATTTCAAACCCATGATGATGACGATGTAGAAAAGAGAATTCAACTCAAAGTATAAAACGTATATACGTTATCTTTTCAAGTAGACAATTGTGAGACAACTGATCGAGCTAGCAGGAAAGATTCACCACTAAATACAAATTCCCCTTTTCTCTCATTTGCAAAATCAAACAAATAAAGTTTGATAATGGCAATATATGCGATAACGTGTATAATTTACTCAACACTGTTTACCGATGTTCACTAATTAATTAAAAAAATATATATACATACGAAGTAACAAAGATTCTTCTGTTTTTCACATTATATATATATAATATACTTGTACACGAGTAAATGTATCAAACCGTCACGAAATTTCCATGTGCAATTTCTACACATAATTTCAAAAGTGTTAAACGATCGTATACGTTTAATATTATCAATAATTGTTGTACTCGTTCGTACACCGCGGAGACAAAGATTGATTAAATATGACTATACATTTGTAGTGTAAGGAGGAACAAACTGTCAGAATAAAAAAAATTTCTAAACGTACTTAATGATAAAATTTAATATGTATATAGATATTAATTTTTGCTACATGTAGTATTAAATTTTACCTTACAGTACAGCAACTTTCTTATTCTGACAGTTTGTCCAACCTTTGCTAAATAATATAGTAATTTTTCATCAAACGTTTTTCTTCGTGTGTTAAACGTTAAAAATTATCGTATACAATTTTATTTTTATACAATATTACAAAACTTTAATGATATCAATTATATAAATGTACGTGATTTTCCAATATTCTGTAAATGCATTATTCATATACTTACTTTATCACGCTTTTTTAATTTGCAATACACCGCGTTTTTTCTGCCCTATAATAACGATGTATTATAATTAATTTTTAATTACGTAAAATATATAGACAACACGCATTGATGTATAAAATGAAATAGTAAATTGTTAAGTAAAATGTCACATTATTTTTATTCGTATTAGTTAACAGTGAATATATATTAAAAATATTTATTTAATAACAATAAAAACGCGAAATCATTATAAAAATTATTTATATAGTAAAATCTATTTTTCCCAAAAATCATCTGGCGCAGTAAGTGGTGTATAAGGTTTTCCATCAGGTTCGTAGCACATCATTTCGGTACACAACATTACGGGTTCCCACTCTCCTCGTTCATCTTTTTCGTTATCAGCGCAATCGCAAGAATTGCATCCGTCGTTATACGTTTTCCCGGGGACGCATTTCCGCTTTTCTAAAAAACAATAAAAAAATAAAATTATTGTAAAAATATATTTGTATAACCGATATTACACGTTTATTGAATAGAATATTAGTAAAATATATATTACGTTATATATGCATTGAGATAAAAAGTTGTAGTAAAAATGACAATACTGTCTAGTATAATGAAATTTTGAGACTGTCAAGATTAAAAAAGACTATATACACTTATAATAGTAAAATTTAAGTAATTTATGGTAAATATTACAAAAATTGTAGTAATACTTTTTGCCAGACTTAATATATTTTAAATCAACCAGACTTTCTCCCGTACATTTTGCCAGACTTTATAACTATTTTGAAAGTCTGGGATAAATAAGCCATACTTTCTCCCACACATTTAACTAGACTTTATAATTATTTTTAAAAGTCTGGGAGAATTCAACCAGACTTTCTCCCACACATTTTACTAGACTTTATAATCATTTTTAAAAGTCTGGGATAATGCAACCAGAGTTTCCCCAGACTTCCCCCTCGTCGAATCTTCGTCGCATTGCATCTTTCAAACATAAAATTATATTATTTTTAATTAAGAAAAACAATAAATCCTTGACATGTTTTGAGCTATCGAACTCTCAAAACCACCAGATACTTATCTATCACATATAAAAAAAGTCACTAATGTGTTTCATGTATCTCGCGACAACAAACTGGTGAAATGGTTAGGGTACAAAACGATATGAAAACCAACTTCAATTTGATGATTGTGTTTTTATAATTGTAACCTAACCATTTCATCAGTTTGTTGTCGCGAGATACACGAAACATATTAGTGACTTTTTTTATATGTGATAGATAAGTATCTGGTGGTTTTGAGAGTTCGATAGCTCAAAACATGTCGAGGATTTATTGTTTTTCTTAATTAGAAATAATATAAATTTTATGTTTGAATGATGCAATGCGACACAGATTCGACGAGGGGGAAGTCTGGGAAAAGTCTGGTTGCATTATCCCAGACTTTTAAAAATAATTATAAAGTCTAGTAAATGTGTGGGAGTATGGCTTATTTATCCCAGACTTTCAAAATAATTATAAAGTCTGGCAAAATGTACGGGAGAAAGTCTGGTTGATTTAAAATATATTAAGTCTGGCAAAAAGTATGGGATAGTCTCACCAGCTAGACTTTGCCAAGACTTTATAAGCCAGACTTTTCCCAGACGTTCCCCATACTTTTTTTTTTACACGGGAATTAATTGTTTTTAAGTAAAATTTACTATATGCACTGTAGTCATTTTTTTAAATTATTACAGTCTCTAATTTCACTACTTGGCAGTATTGTCATTTTTATACTATAACTTTTTTCTCAGTTTGTATACATCTGACAAAACATCCGATTGAAATAAATATTTAATAAAAAAAACGTACCTGCATTAGCACAAATTATACAGATCATAAATATCACTAATAACTGATTCGATAATTTAAACGACATTGTTAATAGAAAAAGTAATGATAAATTCCAAGAGTCTTATAAATATACAAAAGCTACTACACTGGATGACTGTCCTTAGATATTTGCTATTGCATTCGATGTTATTCTACTCATATTTATTTCTTATCGTTGTAATTCTGTAAAATTTCTCGATAAAGACGACTAAAAATATTACACGAACAGGGGGAAATTGAAATCACTGAAGCTTGTTGATTAAAAATATAAACTTTTTCTTTCTTCTAATTATTTATTTATAGTTTTTCAGATAAATATAATTTTAATTATATCATCGAGGTGTTTTGTTTAACTTGAAAAAAGTATAGTTGCACAGAAAAATATTGTGTAAAAAATTGGTATATTGTTTAATAATAGATTCTGAGAACTGTCAGAATGACAAAAATACTAAAAATAATAAAATGGTATTCATTGTATAGTGAAATTTATTGATGGTTATAACAAAAATTAATATAATTTTTTTTAGTGTACTATACGATATATACGAACTAGGATAGTCTCGTACGTATAAATACGGATTGTATCGTAACTTTTGGATACGTTTTCTTATATTTAAACATCAACAAATTCACCATACGATATTCCTAGTTAATTAGTTAGTTAAGTTATTAAAATCAAATTTGGAAGAAAATCACGGGATTAAATTCATTGGTACGTAGCTTCCTCAAAATTAATGTCCTCTATATAATATATTGTCGTATAGAAGTACGAAATTTAATCAACCCTAACAAAATTATTGAACGTTTTTAAAATTATTTATGTTTCGCACTATTTTAGTTTGGATGATTATTACAAATAAAAAAATGCTCTGAAAACATTATTTGACATTTTAGAATTTGAATAACACTTTTCTCAATAGCTTCAGTAAAGATGCAGACGTCATTATTTCAAACTATGTTGTACCAAAAAATTCAAATTCTTCAGAAAAATCGCATTTTATATTATAATATTATTCTCAAGATCCACTTGATGAAATGTTCTGAAATTTTCGCAATATATAGCCACTATTATGTTCTATCACCATGATATTTTTCAACTAATTCACCGATTAGATTTAAAGATCAAGAGCAATCAAAGTATTTATTCATACATATATAATGCTTAATAACTAATTCTGAGAATTATAAAAGTGACATTTTTAAAATAAAACCTGTATGCAATTGTTATAGTAAAATATTTTTCAATCAAAAAATTAAATTTCCCCTTATATATAATTTTTAGCTTATTTACGATATATTTGTCGAGGTCTCTTATTTTTTCACATACTGTTCTATTTACAAATTTATTATTGATAATCACGATTGCCGATAAGGTAGGGAGGATAAATATTGACTATGGCACCCCGTTAATAACTTCGTTTATTATAAGTTTTTTTAACTGAAAAAATATAGAGATCGTTGTTACACGTAAAGACTACTTTATCACAAAAATGTTAGAAATAAAATACTCAATTTGTTAGGTTTTTATTTATTTTGTCAAAATTTACCGCATATACCTACTATTATTTTGTATCACCATGATTTTTTTCCACTGGTTTGACCGATTAGCCTTAAAGATATAAGAAGTTGAAAAAATCAGTTTTTTTAATAACTCGAAAACTAATAGATATAATTTGAAAAACTCGAATCGAAAGGAAAAATATTTAATTTTCTACAAAGAAAAATTTGGTCAAAAAATGTAATCTGCAACATTCAAAATCTTCAAAAAAATCGCATTTTAATTATAATATTATTCTCACTTGATCCACTTGATGAAATGTTCTGAAATTTTCGCAATATATAGCCACTATTATGTTCTATCACCATGATATTTTTCAACTAATTCACCGATTAGATTTAAAGATACGAGCAATCAAAATATTTATTCATAAATATATAATGCTTAAGGGGGTTCCATACTCAATTTTTGATGATTAATTAATAAAAAAGAGTAGTACAGTATGTGAAAAAATAAGAGAAGAGGCGCCTTCGTTTATTGACAATCTAACTGTGTGCTGAATTTTAGATTTAAATATTATTGCGGTTTCGAGAAAAGTCTTACCAACAAATATCAAATCTTTTCACCTCGTTGAGGTTAGGTTTACATTTTTGGTAAGACTTTTCTCAAAAACGCAATATAATTTTAATCTGAAATTCAGCACACAGTTAGATTATTAATAAACGAAGGCGCCTCTTCTCTTATTTTTTCACATACTGTTCTATTTACAAATTTATTATTGATAATCACGATTGCCGATAAGGTAGGGATGTAAAGACTACTTATCACAAAATGTTAGAAATAAAATACTCAATTTGTTAGGTTTTTATTTATTTTGTCGAAAATTAAATAATATATGTATAGTGGCTTGAAAAATTTACCGCATATACCTACTATTATTTTGTATCACCATGATTTTTTTCCACTGGTTTGACCGATTAGCCTTAAAGATATAAGAAGTTGAAAAAATCAGTTTTTTAATAACTCGAAAACTAATAGATATAATTTGAAAAACTCGAATCGAAAGGAAAAATATTTAATTTTCTACAAAGAAAAATTTGGTCAAAAAATGTAATCTGCAACATTCAAAATCTTCAAAAAAAATTTATGAATGATCGAGTAGTTTGATAATACAAACGTTAGACGTATACGCACACATGCATACAGATATTTTTTAAATACACTTGATTTGAACTCTAGACATTTTGAAACATATTTCTGAGATGTTTTTAACGTCAAAAAAGTTTACTATTACAAAATTTCCTCCACGAGGAAGCGAAAGCAAAAATAAGTTCAGATTGTTTATTAATTCCAAAGTTAAAGCAGAAATAATAAATAATAGATTTTTATCTCATAAACCTAATAAAGTTAAAGATTGTGCAAATTCTGAATGATTTTTTGTTTAACTCTGTAGTTGAATTTATTTAAAATGTCTCTATTTTCTCTGAGCTTTTTTAAAACATGGTTTTGACTGAAAAAAATATATTTTTGATCTAACAAGGAGAGACAATACCCTCTAGAAAACGGATCCTTACCAAACTCTAGGATATGATTTTTACTATAGAAATATGAAGAAACCTGGAGCTACAGACTCTAACGGTCTTTTTTACGATAGATATAAGCAAAAAACGAAAAATCTCGCCAAAAAAGACCCTTAACATTGATAGCTTATAACTTGGAAACTATTAAAAATGTACATTTAAACTAAATTAAAAAAAAGCTGAGATCAAGTAGATTGGATTTAAGAAAAAAGAAACTCTAATATCATGATTTGATCGAAAGTTATGAAAGAAATAAGAATTAGATGAAATTTTGGCCTAAAGAAATTATCAAATTGTAATACTAATATTTTTAATAAAAGTTGGTTTTAAAAAATTTTTAAATTTTTTAAAATATTTCTTTAAAAAAACTGAAAATCTGAAAAAATTTCATTTATGATAATTTAATGATACATCATAAATGACATATTACAAAAAGCACGACGAAATCACGTAGATTTTTTCACAACAGACTGGTTGGCACGAAACGATGATTTTAAAAAAGCCTTTGAAGGGTCAACTCAGAATATGCCTACATTTTCTCGGATTCCCTCAGCGCCCTACTCTATTCGACAAAAATTGAAATTATTATATAAACGAATCCAAACATCATCAAAATAAAAGAAATCATGAATTTTTCTCCAGAAGCAATAATCAAATAAAATTGTTCTAGATATACCCCATACGAATTGTAGTACTCAGGGAAAAATTAAATGCGAATAATTTACCACACCTTTAGTATATCTTACATAAGAAAACATATCTTAAAATTTCAATACAATCCGAGTACCAAAAGTATATAAGACATTACGTAAATCTATTATTAAAAAAATATACAAATATTCCAAGATTACCAAGGAAATATACGTCAAAATTGATTGTCCAAATATCCAAAGGAATTATTAAGATAAATAAAATTAGTCAGAGGCAATATAATAAAGAGAAGGTAATTAACCATATATCACTCCCAGAAGTCGTTGGGCGGTGGTAAAGTCTTCCGCACAGTGCCATCAGCTTCGTAGCAGAGTTTAAGAGTACATGCTACGAGTGGTTGCCAATTTCCATTACTATCCTTACGATTGCTCGCACATACACAATTGTTGCAACCGTCACTGTACGTTTTCCGTAAAATACATCTTCGATTTACGTTTGCTGTAAAACAATAGTGTTCGATATATATTATTGGAATGTCATTTACATATATTTTTGCGAACGAGCAGTCGTCGTTTATATGGAAAACAGTAAATGAAACTTGATCATATAAATATTTGGGATGTGTTAAAATATGCAGATTTTTTGTATAAATGACTTTATAGTGAATTTTAGGGTATTATATAAAACTAAAGGTTTTGCATTTTTATTTTAACTGGGTGTGTGTACACGATATCATTAATTTTTACAAGGTGGTATAATTATAATAATAAATAATCTTACTCAATGTTAGATTTAACAATGAAATTGTTCATTTTACAACAAATTTTATGTATGCATAGTACAATAGTTCAAAATTTAAACATTATATATTGAGTTACCAAAATTTAACAAAAAATTAATTTTTTATAACCCTACTTTAAAATTTATAAATTAATTAACGTATAAAACTAAATTAAATCACGCGTATTAAATTAGCAATACTCTTAAGAAATCTACAAATTACGCCGTCACATATCAACACAAATTTATACATAAATGTCTATGCAGAGCTGTCTAACATAATACAATTTTCTAATAGGGAAACTATGTGGTACGGAAGAAAAGTATTGGTAAATATATTACTATATTATTTTTTAATCAAGAGGCATCCTTTACAAATTATAAAAATGACTGTCCACCTGGTAGAAATTATGGGCATCTTTAGGTTAATTGAAACCATTTTTTGGTCATTAATTACTGATTTATATTATAGCTATATTTTTGGTGAACCGATTAGTTTTTTAGTCAAAAAACGTTTCATTAATGATTTGATTTCTAATGCGTCTTATAACAAAATTTATTACAGATTTATTAATATTTACTACATATATGTAAGGTAAATTTTCCCAGTGTTTGATGTATAAATTTTACAAGTCTTTTCATCAACTCTCACAATTACTCAAAAGCACTAATTTTCATAAATCTTTTCTTCTGCGTATAACCTATAAATTGTATATATATTACCCAATTCTTCATAATGTTTTAATGTAAATAATAATAATTGATAATTTCATATAGAAAAATAAACTAAAAAATTCGTGTATTATTTGAAATTATTACGTTTATATATATATTATCAATTTTTTTTGTATACATATAACTTTAATCAGAAATTGGGTACGATAAATTAAAAATGTACAGTATCTCTTGAAAAACACTTGACACTTAAATCGCAAAATAAAATACTACGACCAAAAAAGTAATGAATATACAAACCCCAGTCAATTTGAGCGTAAACGCAAACAATCAGTAACACAAATATAAGCGTATAAGAGAACTTAAGAGACATTGTTTTTCTCGTGATGCACTCGACAAAATATAAAACTATATCCGTAATATTTAACTTCAGCCGATAAACTACGAAAATAATATCGTTGAGTCTGATCTTTATATAGACGTACATATACATCCGATTACGTAAGGTCGCATCTCTCTCAAAGATTTAATACATTAACTTATTATCTGTATAGGTCGTTAGATTACATTTTCCTCTTGGGAATTCCAATTTATAAAAATAAATGAAAAGAAAAAATCCCAATGGAAACGAGCTGCTGTTCAAAATTGCATTTAACAAAGCTTCAAGACCTTGCCATTACGTCTATTATTTCAAGCTTTTGTTTTCGTATGTTTGTATGTATATATATAGATAACAGAGGCAAATCTCGTAAACACATTAATATTACGCATTGTATACACCAATGGTCTCAGAAAAATAATATAAAAATCGTTTGGATAAAAAATAAGTTTATATATTATTCAATAGTGGTTAGTGATAAACGAACGAGAAAAAAAATTTTTTTTCACATACTTGTAATATTTTGAATTGGATGTAAAATAATTTAGTATATTTATATTTATATTGCCAATCGCAAGTTTAAATGACAGATATGTCTTCCAATTGAATAAACACCTCGTTTTGACTTATTTCGAAGTGTTGATTTACGGTTCGCATTATAGAATTATTTTCCCTTTCGAGATTTACGCGCGCAGTTTTGCAAAATTGACGGAGGTGCGCAGCAGTAACTGCCCCCAGAGAAAAATTTACAGCTACCAGGAGGAATCCGAATGGATATCGAATTTATGAATGTATTGGTGTATATATATATATATATATATATATACATAGAAATATTCAGATTAATTGATTTTACCACGCACATTGTACTTTATACTTTATTATACCATGATAGCGTTTCCTTCGCATCCGATTTATATGGGTATTATTTATCGATCGGTTTCCAATCCTTTATTTTCATCGACCTCAGGTGTGGTGTGTAATTTATCGGCATTGTTATTTTTCAAATGCAACGAGTCAATATTGTCATTTAATAATTCGTATACCTATATATACGGATGTACATACACTATTCGCCAGCTTTATTTCTATTTACTCCCTTAAATACACTCTTTTTTATCAGGTATATTAAAAATATTTATTTTATAGGTTATAGCAAGGATATTTTCAGTCAAAATCAAATATTGATAGTTTCGAGGTTATTTTGATAATTTTGATTTTATGAGGTTAATAATATCTATTTTATAGGTTCTAAAAAGAATGTTCCCACTAATTCTTAAATGTAAAATTTGAGACGATCAGGAAAGAACCCTGGAAGTCATCATTGATTCTAATGAAATAAATTAAAATTAAAAAAATAAATAAAGAGGTGTATGAAAGCTGACAACCCCAATTAAAACTTGTTTTATCAAAATCGGTAGTTCATATTAAAATGATACAAAATAATTTATTAATCTAAATATAATGTAATATATAACATATATAATAAGGGGACCAGCCAGTGTTAACATTGAAAAAAAGCTATTTAATATTAACAATTAGTAATTTGTTTTCCTAACAATTGAAAACATTTCTTAATTTGTTAAACAAATTATATTGTTATTAACTTTTATTTTAAAGTTTGTGGACAATTTTATTTATACCGCAGGATATCTCAGGAGTCACTTCATCGAATACGCTGAATTTTTAACAGTAACTTTTAAATGATTTTTATCCACTTGAGCGGAATTTGGTAATAATAATTTTTTTATTACAATGTTAACAGAGTCTGTTCCATTCAAGTGGATTAAAATCATACTTAAAAGTTACTGTTAAAATTTCAGTCTATTCGATGAAGTGGTTCCTAAATTTTCCTGCGGTAAGTCCATTATGCAAAAAAGTCAGAGTATGGAGTCTCATAATTAATTAATATAGTTATATAACATATAAATTGGCCAAAAACTTTTAAATAAAAGTTAATAATAATAGATTTTGTTTATAAAATTAAGGAATGTTTACAGTTGTTATGAAGTAAATTATTAATTGTTAATATTGTTACGAGCGAAGGGTTAGTGTTTCCGAATTCTAGTGGGTAACCGTTGGCTCACTCGGACGTAACCTAGTGAGTTTAGGTGAAGGTGGATTGGGATGAATGAACTGTAGGACTCGGATGTAATTTGAATGCTAGGTTTATTCGGTACTTTAGGCACGAAAGAGAGATGCTAGGTTACTAGGTACAACGACGAATCCTGTCGATTCTCGATGGGTTGATTGGCGTATTGGATAGTTGGTTGGCTGATTGGCTGATTAACGGTTCAAGATGATCAAATGATTGGATGGACGATTGTTATCGATCGCCGGTCACGCTGGAGCCACTGTGTTAATGGGAGTGGGATTCTGTCCCAAAACTAGGGAGGAATCGTTCCTTCGTTGGTCGTCTGACTGAGAGTGGCAAGAGATCTTCCGTGGGCGAATCGCCCCTTATAGCCTCGTTGTGTGACATCCCCTCTTTCGGTAATTATTGGTGGGAGCTTAATTCCCACGTGTTGCACCTAGTGTCTATGTGAATTGTGTGAATGTGTAGTTATGATTTTTCGCGGGTGCTGACGCTCAGAGTCAGTGTTTCTTCGCGAGAACGCTCGAGAACTGGCGTGAACGGATGTAACAGATCATATTACGCGTCGTGTCTTAACTCCAGAATGCTTTCTTATTCTATTTTATATTTTGCGCAATAAAACTAATTATCTACTAATATAATAATCAATATGTCACCATTCGTAACAATATTGAATAGCTTTTTTTTCAATTTTAACAGCGCTGGCCTCCTTAAGAAATTTGATGTTTCTAATATAAAATAATTAATTAAATTAATCTAATAAAATTTCTAAAAATTTAATTTGTATAATAGTAATACATGCTGGCCCGTCATATTCACAGTTTACAGGTATGAACATCAAGATGTATCCAACTATAAAGAAGTTATTTTAAATTTTTACTTAAAATCGCCCGTGCATATATTTATTACAAAGTATTATATGAATTTTAATCGGTATTTCCGAACTAATTTATGTTGCTCAATATTTTTTCAAATATTGCACAAAACCCTCTTTATTATTTATAAAGGTGTTATATTCAACTCCCTTTGTTGTACTGCAGTAGTACATCTTCAATGACGACGAGCAATGTATTGAATACATCAAAATTGTCAAACTGACGTCAAGAATATTAACAATTGAGAATTACTAAAAAAATCTTTCTCATAACCTATAAAACCAACATTCCTGACCTCAAAACAGAAAAATCATCAAAATTAACAATTGTTGTAATAACCGATAGCTCCGACATCCCTTTAAGAATTCAAATAAACTTTCTTTTATTTTTACAAAAAAGTGCCCTATTTCAATTGATTAAAGTAAAACCATTCGTCTTCTATGTCGAATAAAATCTTTCATATTTACATACCATCAAGTTTCCATGGTTGCAACAAAATCCGTGACCTAGGAGGGTGCAACTTTTTAATTTAGGGTCAACCAATACAACCCTCGTTATTTCGAGGTCCTCGATTCTACCCTAGTGTTTCCAAAGTATTTTGACCTACGGAATCTGGATTTTTTGGGTAGAAAGTCTTAAAAGTGCGCCTATAATTATTTTTAATAATTTTCATAAACAATTTTTGAATGAAGGTTATTTGTGAACAAAAAACTTTTTTCGTATTCTTTAAGTCTTTCTGAACAAAAATGATTCTTATCAATTTTTCGCTAAAGTCGCAAAAAATTCGCAAAGATTAATAAAACGCGAATTTTGACATCTTTGTCGATGTATAACTCAACGTACACTGCATTAATCTTAACGTAATTAGACTTAAATTAAAGATTAAAATATATATTTTACGTTTACTATAAGGCTCAAAATTATTTTTGCAATGATTTAATTACTGTTTAAACACTGGCACCAAATGCTGTTTCAAGTACCTGTCGTGCTTAAAAAGTAATTAAACCATGGCAAAAATAATTTTGAACCTTAGTAAACGTAAAATAAATATTTTTAATTTTTAATTTAAGTCTGATACTTTAAGATTAATGCAGTATCTACATTGAGTAACACATCGTCAAACTTATTAAAATTCGCGTTTTTTTTAACTTTGCGAATTTTTTGCGGCTTTACAACGCATTTTAGCGAAAATATGATAAGAATCTTTTTTTCTATAAAACTTAAACAATATGAAAAAAGCTTTTGCTTTACAAAAAGCCCACGTTTGCAAATTGTTTATGATAATAGTTAATGACAATTAACGGTGTCATTTTTAGACTTTCGACCCAAAAAATATGGATTCAGCAGGTCAAAATATTTCGTAAAAACACTAGGATACAATCGAGGATTTCGAAATAACACGGATTGTATATTGGTGCCCCTAGACTATTTCTTGTAAGATTATTATTAAATTTTATTAAGCTTTATAGTGATTTTATTAGCATCATCTAATGAATATATACTTTTTTGTAAACAATAAAATAAGTAAATAATAAAAGATAATAAAAATTGAATTACATGAAATCTAAATTTTATAGACTATGATTATAGATATTTGCGTTTATTATATAAGATAAAAATAATTAATAATATTTATTATAATAAAGTATGAAGCATATGCATGTACATTCCATTTGGTACCCGAAAAAAGTAAACATTTGAAAAAAAAGCCGATTAAAAGTCGAAAATTAAAAAAATTTCATCTCTTTGTTTATCTTGAATGTATCAAATTTGTCCACCATTTACTTTGGTTAAAAGTTCATTTTTTAGTTAGAAATCATTCCTTTTTCAGATAATTAACTGTTAATAAATAACGAAAAGGTTAAATTTTTGAAAATATGTGGGAAAGCAAACCTCAAGTGAGAAAACAGCGACAAAGCTATTATTATTATATCGCATATCTCGATCTCTTCGTTTGGTGGACGAATACAGGTAATCATTGAAATAAATTTGAAAACTTTTTTAATTTATGTTTGTATTTCAATATATTTTAGTACATATAATAGCTAACCTATTTTACAATTTTTAATACATTTGAGTACATACTATAGCTAACATTTTAACATTTATAACTCAATTTAGCATATATGATAGTTAACGTATTAAACACTTAACATATATGTGTATGACATAGACGATGCGATTTCTTGCACTTCGTCGCTGTAATAGTAAGTCCGATTTTTAAAAAATGGCTGGACGGGTGAAAAAGACGTTAAGACTGTAGTGTAGGTTCCAACGAAACTTATTATTCAGAATATCATTTTACGCGAGAGATTTAGATTACAAAATGAGTGTTTTCTGTTTTCTTTGTAATGAAATTTTTTGTGTATATCAATAATTATTCCACTTTTTTAAATTCTCTCGGATCAGTTAAAATATATTTTCTTTATTCATTCTTCATCCAGTATACCTTTTTTTAAGGATTTTAACAAACCATCCCTACCACCTATGAGTGGGGGTGTATGTATTTACCGCCTCGCATTCGCCCGGGGTTATGCCCGTGAGGAAGGGAAAACCTAGTAGGAAAAAAACCTTCCCCAAGACGGCCGGTGTATTGAACATTCTGTTTTGGGTGTTTAGGTCACAATACGTAGGCTTGAATGTTCCGATTCCATCTAAGAAGTGATTACTGTCAATGCTTCTTAACTATCGTGATCGGCCAAGTTGCATCTTCTCCACTCCGCCAGCGCGTCGGTTGCATATTAGTTGTAATATTTTAAAAACGATTAAATTTTTATACATAATTATTGATAATAATTTTTTTTTAATTTTTTCCCATTTCATTAAGTTTGCACAAACTTAATATGAAAATTGACTTCCTGATATAAATACACTTATCTAATAGTTTATATTAATACTAAATGGTAAATATTCGGAACGTATTGTTCCGTTTTCTACGTTAGTGCTATAATCTTCTTCTTATGTGTATGTTTTTCTTTACTGACTAGAATTTGGTAAAATTAAAGTTTATTTCAGCATGCGTTAATCACAAGTTTATACGCACAGATATAAGTATCAATATTTTGTCAAACTCTTCTTTTTTTGTAAATGATACATCGATCTTGGATTCCAAATTAATATTCGTAAATTTTGTTTTTGTTATACTTGATCATGATTATAATATATTATGTTAAATATATTTATATGCTTACAGGTATATAGAGATTTAAGTACTTTCTACTTTATTATATTTTATGTTAATTTTTTATGCTTTTTTTAATACAATATCTTCTTCTTGAATATTTGGTTTTTTTGTCTTTTGTGTAGTTATGATTCGGAGGATGGAAGTGGTATTGTTGGTTGTTCATTTCCTGGTGCAGAAGTTTCACCTGTGTTTGAGTTACTTGAGCTCGCATTCACACACATTTTATCAACATGCCCGTATTTTTTACATACGAGACACCGAATTATGCGAGTACTAAGGTATATCTTTTGCGTGGCATTGTTATATTTGATTTTTAATGATTCCGGAATTAATTGTTCGTCTTCGCTTTTTACGTATATTCGACGACGAAATGAACGAATATGAGATCGTCCCGGTTTGGTAACACTTGCTTTAATATCATGAAGTTTGGAAACTGGTATAATACTTAGATTTATCAACGTGTCTAAAACTATTGCATCGGGAATTGACGGATGTACATTGGAAATTACCAATTTTTTTATTTTTTTAACAAGTGGTTTGACAACTAAAGTTGAGTCTTTTACTTGCACTCTTTTCTTTACGAGTTCCTCTGCTAATTTTACACTGGATACATAAACGCAAACCCTTCGTCCTGAAATTTTGGAAATAAATTGAATCTCCTGTGGGTCTATTAATTTTTCGAGCCCGTCTATGTAGTCGTCGTTGGAATACCCGTCGATAGATTTAATAACTACTGCATGATGTTTAGTTGGCCGATTACTGCAACTGACTGCATCGGTACAGGATTTTTCTGTAGATTCCTGAATATAATTAGGTGCTGTACTATTTGTTGAAGACATTGTTGCACTTTGGATTGACGTTACAAATTGCTAACGCAGTTGAAACTCTTAAGAATAATTTCCTCACTTCAAACACTTATTTTGGTAAAAGTATATAGATTCTACAGATCAACTGGACTGCTACTACTGAACTAAGCTACTCGACAAACACGTCTACTCGCGACGATGACTAAGTCAAGACTGGTGAAAACATTTTCTTCAGGTTCGACAAGAACCATTTAGGATGTAACTATTGCATGTTTCGGACAGTTGGACAGCATAAGAGAAAGGAAAACCACCATCTAATTCAACCCTGTCACTGTCATCCAGTAAAGATGGTCAGCGGTTTCTCAGACTGAGAGAGAGAGAGAGAGAGGTGCTTTCAATCGATACGAGAGTTAATTATTTAAACAACATAATTGAAATCTCGTCCTCCGTAAATGAGGTATGTCAATACAAATTTAAATTATCTTACATTGTTCAATTGCATCTATACCCATTACCCCCAGCGTTATTCTCTTATATCCCGAAGGTCTTATTCGTTCCTTAATATATATACTGTGAGAAAAAAAATTAGTTGATTCAACAGAATTTTATAGTTAAAATATTAACAACAGAAAATTTAGTTATTTTAACTGTGATGCCATTGAATGAACCGATATTCTGTTAAATTGACAGATTCACTATTAATTAAATTAATAAAATTTATGATGTTAAATCAAGAAAACGTGGATTTTGTTAAAATAATTACATTAAGGAGACAAGCATGGGTCAACGATTGAAAAGAACTATTTAATATTAACAATTAATAATTTTTTTCATAACGATTATAAACATATCTTAATTTTTTAAACAAATTGTATTACTATTATTTTTTATTCAAAATTTTTAGCTAATTTGATTGGCAATATAGCTATTTTAAATCAATTATGAGACTCCGTGCTCTCATTTCTTTCCATAATGAAATTACCGCTGGATAAGCAAACATGATTTAAATCCATTTAAGTGAAAACAATTTCAATCAATAAGAATTAAATGTTTTATATAGCTTATTAATTTTTTAATATAAATTGGTAAACATATTTTTTATTACAATGTGCACTTAGTCTATTTCATTCGAGTGGATTACAATCACATTTAAGTTACTATTAAAATTTAAGGCTATTTCGATGAAGTGGTTTCTGAATTCTCCTGCGATAAGTCCATTATGGAAAAAAATCCAGAGCTCATAATTAATCAAAATAGTTATGTTATGGATAAATTTACCAAAAAAATTTAAATATAAGTTAATAATATATTTTGTTTAAATAATTAAAAAATGTTTTCAACTGTTATAAAAAAATATTGAATTGTTAATATTGAATAATTTTTTTCAATTTTAACCCAGTCTTGTCAGAGTTTTGCAATATAACTCGGTCGGTTAGGTATTTGGGCTCGTGATCGGGAGGTCCCACGTTCAATTCCCGACCTCAGCCGATATGATGTAAGCAGTACTGGGAAAATGTATTTTTCAATAAGTGCTTTTTTTCAAAGACATCGAACGACTTATGTCGCTGATTAAACGCGAAATAGCCTTAATAAAATAAAAGAAAAACCCAGGCTTGTCCTCTTAATTGTTGATTGACCAAAATGTATGTTAATTCAAAATAAGTTTGTTTAATTTAATAACAATTCAATTGAATCAACAGATATACAAATAATATAAGAATTGTAAAGTACTTTACAATTTTGAATTTTGATAATTTAATATCAATTTCTTAATCAGCGAGGCAAAAAATCCCTGTACGCAGAAATTTTCATTCGACTGACTATAAAATATGTGAATAATAGAAGTAAAATTCACGATTTATGATTAACATTGATAAAGATTATTGATAAATAATTTTATACAACTTTGATGCAAAACACCTTCCAGAATCAGATTCAGGAGGCCTAAATAGTCAATGTAGTGTTAAATTAAGTAAAAATCTGTTAGACCTTACGAAGGCGAAAATGAGGATTGAATACCGGAAGATATTTCTGTTAACCAAGAGAATACTTATATACATTTCTTAAAAATCATGAAGTTTGGAAACTGGTATAATACTTAGATTTATCAACGTGTCTAAAACTATTGCATCGGGAATTGACGGATGTACATTGGAAATTACCAATTTTTTTATTTTTTAACAAGTGGTTTGACAACTAAAGTTGAGTCTTTTACTTGCACTCTTTTCTTTACGAGTTCCTCTGCTAATTTTACACTGGATACATAAACGCAAACCCTTCGTCCTGAAATTTTGGAAATAAATTGAATCTCCTGTGGGTCTATTAATTTTTCGAGCCCGTCTATGTAGTCGTCGTTGGAATACCCGTCGATAGATTTAATAACTACTGCATGATGTTTAGTTGGCCGATTACTGCAACTGACTGCATCGGTACAGGATTTTTCTGTAGATTCCTGAATATAATTAGGTGCTGTACTATTTGTTGAAGACATTGTTGCACTTTGGATTGACGTTACAAATTGCTAACGCAGTTGAAACTCTTAAGAATAATTTCCTCACTTCAAACACTTATTTTGGTAAAAGTATATAGATTCTACAGATCAACTGGACTGCTACTACTGAACTAAGCTACTCGACAAACACGTCTACTCGCGACGATGACTAAGTCAAGACTGGTGAAAACATTTTCTTCAGGTTCGACAAGAACCATTTAGGATGTAACTATTGCATGTTTCGGACAGTTGGACAGCATAAGAGAAAGGAAAACCACCATCTAATTCAACCCTGTCACTGTCATCCAGTAAAGATGGTCAGCGGTTTCTCAGACTGAGAGAGAGAGAGAGAGAGGTGCTTTCAATCGATACGAGAGTTAATTATTTAAACAACATAATTGAAATCTCGTCCTCCGGTAAATGAGGTATGTCAAATACAAATTTAAATTATCTTACATTGTTCAATTGGCATCTTTACCCATTACCCCCAGCGTTATTCTCTTATATCCCGAAGGTCTTATTCGTTCCTTAATATATATACTGTGAGAAAAAAAATTAGTTGATTCAACAGAATTTTTATAGTTAAATATTAACAACAGAAAATTTAGTTATTTTAACTGTGATGCCATTGAATGAACCGATATTCTGTTAAATTGACAGATTCACTATTAATTAAATTAATAAAATTTATGATGTTAAATCAAGAAAACGTGATTTTGTTAAAATAATTACATTAAGGAGACAAGCATGGGTCAACGATTGAAAAGAACTATTTAATATTAACAATTAATAATTTTTTTCATAACGATTATAAACATATCTTAATTTTTTAAACAAATTGTATTACTATTATTTTTTATTCAAAATTTTTTAGCTAATTTATTTGCAATATAGCTATTTTAATCAATTATGAGACTCCGTGCTCTCATTTCTTTCCATAATGAAATTACCGCTGGATAAGCAAACATGATTTAAATCCATTTAAGTGAAACAATTTCAATCAATAAGAATTAAATGTTTTTATATAGCTTATTAATTTTTTTATATAAATTGGTAAACATATTTTTTTATTACAATGTGCACTTAGTCTATTTCATTCGAGTGGATTACAATCACATTTAAGTTACTATTAAAATTTAAGGCTATTCGATGAAGTGGTTTCTGAATTCTCCTGCGATAAGTCCATTATGGAAAAAAATCAGAGCTCATAATTAATCAAAATAGTTATGTTATGGATAAATTTACCAAAAAAATTTAAATATAAGTTAATAATATATTTTGTTTAAATAATTAAAAAATGTTTTCAACTGTTATAAAAAAATATTAATTGTTAATATTGAATAATTTTTTTTCAATTTTAACCCAGTCTTGTCAGAGTTTTGCAATATAACTCGGTCGGTTAGGTATTTGGGCTCGTGATCTGGAGGTCCCACGTTCAATTCCCGACCTCAGCCGATATGATGTAAGCAGTACTGGGAAATGTATTTTTCAATAAGTGCTTTTTTTCAAAGACATCGAACGACTTATGTCGCTGATTAAACGCGAAATAGCCTTAAATAAAATAAAAGAAAAACCCAGGCTTGTCCTCTTAATTGTTGATTTGACCAAAATGTATGTTAATTCAAAAATAAGTTTGTTTAATTTAATAACAATTCAATTGAATCAACAGATATACAAAATAAATATAAGAATTGTAAAGTACTTTTACAATTTTGAATTTTGATAATTTAATATCAATTTCTTAATCAGCGAGGCAAAAAATCCCTGTACGCAGAATTTTCATTCGACTGACTATAAAATATGTGAATAATAGAAGTAAAATTCACGATTTATGATTAACATTGATAAAGATTATTGATAAATAATTTTTATACAACTTTGATGCAAAACACCTTCCAGAACCAGATTCAGGAGGCCTAAATAGTCAATGTAGTGTTAAATTAAGTAAAAAATCTGTTAGACCTTACGAAGGCGAAAATGAGGATTGAATACCGGAAGATATTTCTGTTAACCAAGAGAATACTTATATACATTTCTTAAAAATCATGAAAGATCGACTGTGATATAGTCACGTATATGTATATTCCATACGTATTAAGTGTATTCATAATTGTAATTGTAATAAATTAATTTTACTAATTATTTTAATAATTTAAATTATAATTGTCACTGTAGACGAAATAAATTAAATTTTATTAATTGAATTTTCTTATTGCCACAGCATTCCAAGCGTGTTCGAACATAGTATTTCAATGACACGTCGTGTATTTGTAGAGTTATGTACAAAAATATGATGAAGTATCTTGAATTGTTGATCATTTTACTGCTTCAGGTCGGCGATGCATCGTACCTAGCGGTCCTGTGAGCTCGATTCCTGGTCTTTGCCGATTGATACAAGCACCGTTGGGTATTATTTAATTTTCAACTCATGCTTTTTTCACAAAAAATTGTGCGCTGCTTCCGTTACTGAATGGCACCAAGTTGAGATCATAAAAAGAGTAACATTGAAATAAAAAAAAATTCTTACTCTCTCAATTGTACTCTGTAAATCGCAAATAGTGCAACATCACTTTCGTAATAGTGCAAATGCGGGCACTTTTTTCAAAAGCGAACATATACTCTTTTGCAAAGTGGATGTTCGCTTTTGTGAAACATCTGCTTTTTGAGAAAGTGTATATTTCCATTTGGAAAAAGTAACAATTATTTTTTAACAGTACGTATAAACTTTTTTTCCTAGTTAAAAATCACTTTTTCGCAGTGACCGGATTTTCACTATAGCAAAGTCATTATTCACTATTTGCAATTTAGAGAGTACAAGTGATATTGGGTAAATCCAAACAACCTTCTTCACTTAACATGATTTATTTTTAAATTATATAACATTACTATATGACTTGTCAAACAAATATTTTAATTTTTAGTATCATACGTTTATATTTATAATTGTGTTACCCTAGTAGAATTTTAAATATGAAAAATGGGCTTAAAACTAAGAAATGGCCAGTGAAACTGGTCAGGTTCTATCTCGAAATGAAACGCTTTTTCACACCTATCTTGACCATTTCTTAGATGGACATAACCTTCATCAAATATGAAACAACTTTTCGGGTAATCCTGTAAACAAAACTTAAAGCGTGTTGTGAAATTTGATCGGTTTTACCAATTGTAATAGATACAGACAATTGTTTACGCTATATAAATAGTACTTTTAAAGATATTTTAATGTTTATCATTTTTCTCTCAAATTGAGCCAAATCATTTTTAGGAGCTTGTTCATAGTTATTATACCTAGCTAAAATGGCCAATTTTTCTTAGTCTACTTAAAATTCCAAAAGCATTTTTGATGGTCAGAAAAGGTTTATAAATTGGAATGAAAACTATGAAATGGGCAGGAAAGGTTCGAAAAAGCGTTTCATTCTTGTACACGACCTGGCCAAGCATCCTAGTTAGTTTATAGATTGACATGAGAACGCTACTCAGTAAATGGCTACAAAATTTTTGTTGATTCCACCAGGGTAAAAGCTACTATATAAAAGTTAATATGTGCTACATAATATATTAAAAATTATAATAAAGTAAATTCCTATACGTTAATATAACAATACAGTAATTTCTTTTTAATAACAGGATGTCGGACCCAAATTACAGGGATCTACACCTTTCAACATAAGAATTATGTTAGGAATATTGAATTAAAATTCTGAAAAAATTCGTATTGATAGTTTAAAACAAAAGCAAAGGTATGACGTTTTGATTTTTAAAAAAAATTAAATTTGTTAATAATAATTGAATAAACCATTTTCGGCCGGTAATTATTTATCTAAAAGAGCACGAATTTTCAATGCCAAAATCAGAATTAAATTAGAGATTTAAAAATCTGAAAAAATTTGAATATACTGTTCAAAACATACTTGTACGCATGACGTTTAGGATTTTTTCAAAAATGTATTCTTTTGTTTGTAAAAAAATATTATAAATGACCATTTCTGAGTCTAACATCCCCTTAATGCAATTAAACCTCTTACATGAAGTTATTTGTTCATAGACATTTTTATAATATATCATTGTCTCAATGTATATAAATTAATTTCCCGAATTAACATACATTTTCAATAAATGACCACATAATTGAATTTGTGTATAGGTATGAAATAAAGAAACGATGTACAAACAATTTTTTTTTATATGAATTTTAATTGTCATAACCCTGCCAAATACATTAATAATATTAATAATAAACATAATAGTACCAATGATAGCAGTATAATAATAATAATTAAGAATAATAATAATAATAACTGTTTTTGTATTTTTAAATTACTCATACAGGTAAACATACGTGTCGATACAATAACATATCTTTCTAGATGCCCGATACATTTATTATATATACATATATATAATAATAATAATAAAATAATAATAATAATAAAATAATAATAATAATATATAATAATAATAATATATAATAATAATAATAATCGTAGTAATAATCGTAATGTTACCTAAACTATGAAACCTTCGTATCTCCTGTGTACGTTTTGTCGCAATAAAACGCGAAGCAGCTATTTCCTCTCTGTTTTTGTATTTTTAAATTACTCATACAGGTAAACATACGTGTCGATACAATAACATATCTTTCTAGATGCCCGATACATTTATTATATATATACATATATATAATAAATCATTGTCTCAATGTATAAATTAATTTCCCGAATTAACATACATTTTCAATAAATGACCACATAATTGAATTTGTGTATAGGTATGAAATAAAGAAACGATGTACAAACAATTTTTTTTTATATGAATTTTAATTGTCGTAACCCTGCCAAATACATTAATAATATTAATAATAAACATAATAGTACCAATGATAGCAGTAATAATAATAATAATTAATAATAATAATAATAATAATAATAATAATAATAATAATAATAATAATCGTAGTAATAATCGTAATGTTACCTAAACTATGAAACCTTCGTATCTCCTGTGTACGTTTTGTCGCAATAAAACGCGAAGCAGCTATTTCCTCTCTGTTTTTGTATTTTTAAATTACTCATACAGGTAAACATACGTGTCGATACAATAACATATCTTTCTAGATGCCCGATACATTTATTATATATATACATATATATAATAAATATATGTATACGAATTACCGTACTAAACGTTTTTTTCCCCCCTCGTTAAAAAAAAAGCAAACAAAAAAAAGAAACCGCGTTAGCCGTCTTGGACGAGCTTTGTATATATAACTATGTATATAACTATATTTATATATGTATATGTATATATATATATATATATATATATTATATATTAAATATATAAACATATTAGTTTATTTCGTTTTTCGTCAATGTACACAACTCTGCCCTAATCGCAAAGCCAATAAACAATAAATAAATATATTCGAAATCGACGTGCGTTTTTATTCGTTGCTATATATATATATATATATATATATACGTATTGTATACCATATATATATATATATACATGTATGTATCGTACTGTTGTTTTTTTTTTAATTCTCGTTTCGCTCGGCAACGTTACACATTTCAAGAATTCAACGCAAGCTATATATATTTATAATAGGTTTTATTTTCCCTTTTTCGTTTGAACGAAAACACACACATACATATCCTTTTTTTTGTAAATCGCCGCAAAAACGAAGCTTCTTCTTATTTCCAACCTTTCCTACTATATTTTTCAGCGCGTCCAATCGCAATGGATAAAAATTGGAGAATTGAAAGATGAAGAGAGTGAGAGAAGTATATTGTGTAAAGTTGAAATATACCGTATATGTATCTATATGTATATATGTATATATGTATATGATATATAAAAACTGTGTAACTTAAAAGTTATAAGAAGAAAAAAAAAAAATTAAGGTGAAAGTTGTTGCGGAATAATGCCATTTCTGTTTATACAATGTAAGCGATAAGACTTTATTGATATTATTTTCTTTTTTTTTTCTATAATTATAGGTATCGCGACTTTACGTAAATTTACAATAAATTTATCTAAACGCTTAGTAGTTTAACGGCGCGCGGAATAATATATGTATATATATGCGTTTATCATTTCAGTTAGTATTACTGAACGCTTCTTCGATCGTATAATTTTATATGTTACTTTTATACCTTGAGTTTTCATTTAATTATTTTACGATAACCGATGTTATTTGCAGTTTTTTTTTACGCCGAGGCAATTTTTTTAATTCGTATTTATACGAAAAGTTCATTATTGTTGATTTCGATGTTCGGAAGCGTTCGAATAATTAAAAGAAAAAAAGATTCCGCGCGCCTCGCTATACAATATAAATCCGTACGAGATCCGAGAGAATTACTGGCCCCTATTAATTATATTTATATTTGTGAAAATTATATACATATACATTGTTGCACAGGCAATAAAAAAATTTGCCTTTACACAGTTATAGATAAGAAAAAAAAAACAATCTATATCGTTGATTTTTATCCGGAACCTCTCGTATACATATCATATATTATATACGTTTGTTATTCATTGCTACACCACAAAGTAAAACTTATCGATCGATTATTGCTTGTATCCCATCGTCTCTTTATAATCGTTTATTTAATAATTGTTACGTTCGACGAAGATTGCTGAGTTTGGCTCGACACTTTGTTTTTTAATGCACGCATCTGTATATTTATATGTTCGTGTTTCTTACCCTTTAATTTGAATGTATATATATGTCGGGTTGGTGCGCGTGTACAGCAGGCGTAAAATACGTTTTGGCCAAATTTTTACCAACCGGTAAGAAGTATTAATCATTTTGGCACGACGTTCCTGGATCCGAATGTGTGACATTGTTTAACTGACGTTCACCGTTGATCGTTCGTCTTATTTTAACGAAAGGAGAAGTTATACATTTACGCGAGTTTTTGGGTGATTCGAAGCACCAGTTACTTGTACGAGCACCTTAATAGTAAGAATGCGTTTATACGCGAATTCTAAAACGAATTCGTATTGTTATTCCTTTTTTTTTTTGTTATACATATATAAATACCGATTGAGAATTTTTTACCTGACTGTGAATAGATTTTTTTGTTTATTTCGTATCTATATATATTTAGGTAAATAATTGAAAAGTAGTATTGCTGGATTCATTTTTTTTTCTTTATAATACGACGAAACGCGATTGAAGTACCAGTTGTAAATTTTATTTGTATATAATAAGGCACTCGGATGCATTGTTTATATATTTTTCAAATTCATCGTGTTCTTTTGAATTAGACTTTAGTTTAATAGAGATAAGCACGACCATCATCTTCTAAATTTTTTAATACGGGTGTGATTTAATCGATTTAAATAAAATGTAAATTTTATTGTTTTTTATAAAAGAACGATTGTTGAATTTAACGCGTCTTTATACATTTGTAATTATTTTGTTTATAAACATTTATATATTTTAATCGGAATTTGAATGATCAATGCGTTGAAAGCCTGTACGATAAATCGCCCGGTTTACGTGGCACGATATAGCAACGGTATCAGTCATCAAGGGAGATGCATCCACCAAAGCTACAAAACGCACAGTGAGCGTTTTCCTATACAATTTTCGGATTAAATTTCACAATGGTTTTTCTCATGCTCCCATCGCGGTAATGCGCGAAAATTGTCACGGAAAGGTCAATTGATTTAAAATCACCGTCGTTTAACGTTGTTAACTTGGCAATAGATTATTTTAATTTTTATTTCACTTTTTTCTTAGTATTAAAAAATTCAGAAGACACGTGGTACGTTAAATTTTTTCGAGAAACGTCTAAAATTAAAGCGATTGTTTTTATTCCTATTATTTCTGAATTTATTATACTTACGTGCGTATATTAGTTACAGTTATTAATTTTCAAACGACGTCTGAATTTACTTTTTAGTTATAAATAATCCAATAAATTTTATTTTATTTATATATAGTATTTCGGTCGATTTATCTTTTTAAACATGTATACATCATCACAGTGAAAGTAATTTTTTTTTATAATCACGTTCTTTTTTTTTTTACTTATTCAATTTAAATTTAGGATGTTCAATTCGAAATTCAAACAGGAAAGTTGAATAGAGAGATCGCGGCGTTTTCAGTTACAATATTATTTACAAACAATGGTGACCAATCTGGAAAAGTAGGGTACTAATATAGTGCATAAACCAGATGCAATAAAGCACTAAACATGTTAAATATTATGCGGTACATGGTGGGGCGCAGGACCGGAAACTCTCCTAACACTGTACAAAAGCTTCGTTCGCTCTTTAATTGATTATGCTAGCTTTATCTACTTTCCACTCAATAAAAATTTTCAAGAAAAATCGAACAAATTCAGCTTGCAGCCATAAGAATTGCCTTAGGCTATAGAAGAAGTACTCCGATTAATATTTTAATAGCTGAATCGAAACTTCTATTAATTGGAGACCGAGCGAAGCTTTTAGGAAATCGATACCTAGCAAGGGTACTGTCTAATAAAAATAATGTAATGTACAACCAACTCATATATGCGATGCCAATTAATAAAAATAGAAAAGAATGATTTTTCAATGCATAGAGAACACAATGATACATGCTGACTCAATTGAGGTACAGAACAACTGCATTATTTTCGAGCACGAATATGACACAAATTTAACATCTATACCAATCGAAACTAACCTTGGAAAAGAAATATCTAAATCAAAAAATCCTAACTTGACATTTCAAACATTTTTGGACAAGCACAATGCTTGGATATATACGGATGGCAGCAAGATACTGGATAACGACTGTGTTGGAGTAGCATGCGTTGCACCAAAATTAAAACTAGAGATAATAAAAGTATAAACCGTAATGCCTCTGTCTTTACAGCAGAATGCATTGCTCTCAATGAAGCTATGGATATAGCGTTACTAAATGCCGATCGCAATATATTTATTTTCTCGGATTCCTTGAGTGCACTACAGAATTTAGAAAATACAAAAATGAATGCTGCTACCAACCCGTATATACTTCAAATTAAGAATAAATGGATGAAATTAAAAAAAAATAATAGAGAACAAAATCTAAAATTCTTTTGGATACCCGCACATTTGGGGCTAATAGGAAACGAAAAAGCAGATCAAGCTGCCAAAATGGCTACTGAAAAAAAATACCTTAATTTCCATCTAATCCCTTATACTGACTTATATGAACATTTCAAAAAACAAGCTTACTCAAGCACTGATCACTATGTAAAAGAACAAGGAAACAGAAAAGGCAAAGAATATTTTAAAATATATAAAACAGAAACAAAAAAACCTTGGTTTATTAAAAAAATCTGAATCGCAAAACTATAGTTTCTATTAGCTCCGTGCCGATCACTATAATTTAGCGGGATCTCTTTTTCGAGTACACATCATAACTAATCCTCAATGTGAATGTGGGGAAGCATTTCAAGACTTAAACCATATTTTATGGAACTGTCATAATTTCGATTCACAAAGAGCATATTTAATAATAATTTGAAAAGTATAAACAATATCCGCCATACACAATTAATCCTTCCTGGCTATATTAGATACAAGAATCCTACAATAATATGTAAATTTTATTGTTTTTTATAAAAGAACGATTGTTGAATTTAACGCGTCTTTATACATTTGTAATTATTTTGTTTATAAACATTTATATATTTTAATCGGAATTTGAATGATCAATGCGTTGAAAGCCTGTACGATAAATCGCCCGGTTTACGTGGCACGATATAGCAACGGTATCAGTCATCAAGGGAGATGCATCCACCAAAGCTACAAAACGCACAGTGAGCGTTTTCCTATACAATTTTCGGATTAAATTTCACAATGGTTTTTCTCATGCTCCCATCGCGGTAATGCGCGAAAATTGTCACGGAAAGGTCAATTGATTTAAAATCACCGTCGTTTAACGTTGTTAACTTGGCAATAGATTATTTTAATTTTTATTTCACTTTTTTCTTAGTATTAAAAAATTCAGAAGACACGTGGTACGTTAAATTTTTTCGAGAAACGTCTAAAATTAAAGCGATTGTTTTTATTCCTATTATTTCTGAATTTATTATACTTACGTGCGTATATTAGTTACAGTTATTAATTTTCAAACGACGTCTGAATTTACTTTTTAGTTATAAATAATCCAATAAATTTTATTTTATTTATATAGTATTTCGGTCGATTTATCTTTTTAAACATGTATACATCATCACAGTGAAAGTAATTTTTTTTTATAATCACGTTCTTTTTTTTTTACTTATTCAATTTAAATTTTAGGATGTTCAATTCGAAATTCAAACAGGAAAGTTGAATAGAGAGATCGCGGCGTTTTCAGTTACAATATTATTTACAAACAATGGTGACCAATCTGGAAAAGTAGGGTACTAATATAGTGCATAAACCAGATGCAATAAAGCACTAAACATTGTTAAATATTATGCGGTACATGGTGGGGCGCAGGACCGGAAACTCTCCTAACACTGTACAAAAGCTTCGTTCGCTCTTTAATTGATTATGCTAGCTTTATCTACTTTCCACTCAATAAAAATTTTCAAGAAAAATCGAACAAATTCAGCTTGCAGCCATAAGAATTGCCTTAGGCTATAGAAGAAGTACTCCGATTAATATTTTAATAGCTGAATCGAAACTTCTATTAATTGGAGACCGAGCGAAGCTTTTAGGAAATCGATACCTAGCAAGGGTACTGTCTAATAAAAATAATGTAATGTACAACCAACTCATATATGCGATGCCAATTAATAAAAATAGAAAAGAATGATTTTTCAATGCATAGAGAACACAATGATACATGCTGACTCAATTGAGGTACAGAACAACTGCATTATTTTCGAGCACGAATATGACACAAATTTAACATCTATACCAATCGAAACTAACCTTGGAAAAGAAATATCTAAATCAAAAAATCCTAACTTGACATTTCAAACATTTTTGGACAAGCACAATGCTTGGATATATACGGATGGCAGCAAGATACTGGATAACGACTGTGTTGGAGTAGCATGCGTTGCACCAAAATTAAAACTAGAGATAATAAAAGTATAAACCGTAATGCCTCTGTCTTTACAGCAGAATGCATTGCTCTCAATGAAGCTATGGATATAGCGTTACTAAATGCCGATCGCAATATATTTATTTTCTCGGATTCCTTGAGTGCACTACAGAATTTAGAAAATACAAAAATGAATGCTGCTACCAACCCGTATATACTTCAAATTAAGAATAAATGGATGAAATTAAAAAAAAATAATAGAGAACAAAATCTAAAATTCTTTTGGATACCCGCACATTTGGGGCTAATAGGAAACGAAAAAGCAGATCAAGCTGCCAAAATGGCTACTGAAAAAAAATACCTTAATTTCCATCTAATCCCTTATACTGACTTATATGAACATTTCAAAAAACAAGCTTACTCAAGCACTGATCACTATGTAAAAGAACAAGGAAACAGAAAAGGCAAAGAATATTTTAAAATATATAAAACAGAAACAAAAAAACCTTGGTTTATTAAAAAAATCTGAATCGCAAAACTATAGTTTCTATTAATAGATGCCGTGCCGATCACTATAATTTAGCGGGATCTCTTTTCGAGTACACATCATAACTAATCCTCAATGTGAATGTGGGGAAGCATTTCAAGACTTAAACCATATTTTATGGAACTGTCATAATTTCGATTCACAAAGAGCATATTTAATAATAATTTGAAAAGTATAAACAATATCCGCCATACACAATTAATCCTTCCTGGCTATATTAGATACAAGATCCTACAAATAATATGTAAATTTTTGAAACATGCAAATTAATGTATAATAGATATAAATATAATCAATAATGTAAAGTTTATAAACAATATTTAAAAAAAAAAAATGTCAACAAATACTGTAAATATAATGTATGTACAATCAATGTATACTTCTGCTGTATAGGTCCTAACATATATGTAGGCCTAGGTAAGCTTATAATAAAAAAAAAAAAAAAATATAGTGCATCTTTTACATCGTTTTTACATATAACGTAAAAATTACATTTTACGTACTTAATAATTTTAAGAGAATCGTAATCAATTAATCATTAATTACATATACGTGACGATTTTAATTTCAATAAATCCTAATCGTACAACGTAAAGAGTGGCCAAACGTTTCCAAAAATTGGCGCAACATTGTTATGTATATTATTAAGGCACTATTGCAAACTTAAGGCCTAAATGCGCCGAAATTTTTTTTTATCCTTCATACCATTCGTTTAAAGGCACTAAGAATATCTAGTTTCTTACGTTTCTATCAAAAACGTAATTTTACTAAAAAATTTTTTTTTCTTTATTCCGTTTAATAATCTATATTGAGTTACTTTTTTTTACGTAAACCTAAGAGACATCTTTTTATTTCCATATGTTAACTGGCTGTAAGTTTATACTGGCATATATTCTTTTTTTTTATTCAATTACATGTATTAAATATATAGTTGGTCTTCGATATACGCAGAAGATTCATATTCGTATGAAGCATTGCAATTGTTACGAAGATGAAAAGTTTATGTGTATAGGAAATTTAATCTGACATTTCGATTCGAGATAAAAAAAATTACAAATATATTAAATGAATTTAATCGCGAAATTAAAATGTTACTTTAACAATCTTTGTGGTAAAATAAAAATGGTCGTGTATAATAAAAAAATTAAATTCGGATGTAAAAATAAGTGTTCGCGAATCACTTGAATTCGTATTAGAGTCGGTAAAATTAAAATAAAAAAAAATTCATTTAAACGTTAAATACCGAAATACGTTGCAATAAACAAATGAAGGGCGACAATTCGTAAATGATATTTTTGCATTTGACACTGTAGAATATCCTATACGATACTAAAACGAAAAGTCTGGTACTATCGTTATTAATTTTCGTCTCGCTTTAACAACAATCAATAAAAGTGTAACAATCGAGCACCTTCTACTTCAGCATCATCGACATATATGTATACTTTATCTTTTCTCCATTACAGAATGCGAAAAAAAAAAAATAATAATGCGAAATGCTAAACACAATCTCGCCGTGATAATGAAAAAGTTCATATACGATAACGCGATTCACTTGATTAATACTGGCTTCTCGTAATTGTAAAGTTATAATATTATAATATTTATCCTGTTCAATCGGTGTCTTCGTTGTGCTAACTAAAATAATTCATACACACACATATTTATGTATATATTTATTATATATATTATCTAATTCTTAAATATATCGGAAATGCTTTTGATATTAACTCAGGAAATCGTAACTGTTGGTAGTTTATCTTTTCTTTTTCAATCTCAATTATATAGTAGAAGTTGATGTACGAACTAATCCAACTGTCATAAAATACCGAAAAAATATGCCCAATTAATGACGAAATTCGAGTTATGTATTAACTTCAAATGTTTAATTTCTACTAGGGTCACAGTCAATTTTAATTAAAATAAATTTTATCATTGTAAAAAATTCTCTACGTATTATTAATTTAAAATATTGAAACATTTAATTTCCAGTATAAATCGACAAAAAAAGAACAGACAAACGTACCAGATTAGGATTCTAAAAAAAAAAAATAATATAAGATATAATATTCAGCTAGTACAGCGAAGAAATTTCATTAATATGTATATATATACACATATAGAGTCCTGCAATAAAAAATTACAAACGATATTCGCATCATCGACGGGCTGATTGTCCTTCTCCAAACGCGAAATTCTTTTGTGCAGCACACACAAATCACACATCGCAAACGAAATTCACGACACTATGTATAATTTCGTTTCGCAGTTCATCAATCCTCGTATTCATTTATAATTATATACACATCTACATATACATATACACATGCGTGTACACGTACAGAAATACACACACGCACACACACATATGTATATATGTATATATATATGTATATAATTATTCACATTTACATATAGTCGTCTTTTTTAATTTATTAATTCGTACAAACGCTCGCAATTACGATCATTTGGATAGCTTTTTATCAACGTGTTGTTTTGTTTGTTTGTTTTTTTTTTTGTATATTTTATTTAACTGAGCATGCTAAGTCCCAAGCTCCGTCACCGGAGTTTTCCTACTTACAAATTCGCGTTTAACTATTATTTATATATATATATAAATCTTATATATGTTCACGGTGTACTCGTTATACTGTACTTTTAAATATTTATATATTTATATCTTGTTTCTCGTTAACCCATATAAAATCAATGATATTTCACTAAGGAATTAGATAACTTACAATTTATAATCTATATAGGCGCTTACTGGCTCTAAGTTCGTCTTCACAATAATCGCTTCGCCCATATATATATATATATGTGTGTATTATAAGAAATAAAATTGTTTCGTGTGTGTGTGTGTGTGTGTGTGTGTGCGCGCGCGTGTGTATATGTATGTATTATTGTGTTGCTCTAGACTAGTTGAGCTGGCCCTTAAATTGCGACGTTTAAATTAGGAAATTGGAATTTCTCAACAAAGTAAAATTGGCTACAAAAAACAGAATAATAATAATAATAATTAATAATTAATAATTAATAATTAATAATAATAATTAATAATATAATAATATTAATGATAATAATGCTCATCTCTAATAATTCATTCCATCAGTAGCTGAACCTGCAGCGCTTAACTCTCGCCCCCCTCCCTCTCCCCTTCCCCCCTCGGTCGACCATTTCCTACCCACCCCTCGTAAATTCGTTTTTACTTTTCAAACTCGTATACGTATACACGTCGGGTGTGATATATATATATATATATATTCATTTATTTATTTATTTATATTTATATTATAAATCGCGCGAGAAGCTTTTTTTTTAATATTTTTTAGGCCGAAATATTCTAATCACAGCAGCGACGAAAATTTTTTGTGCAATAATCCACACACGTCTACGTATGCATCGCGTTTCTTTTCTTCTTTTTCTTCTTCTTCTTCTTTTTTTCTTGTTTACAGAGATTTTCTGTTGTTGTTGTTGTTGTTATTGTTGTAGAATTAACGTCCGAATAATACACGGATTCTCCGGGACGGAGAAAAAGAGGAGAGAGAGAAAAAAAAAGAATGAAATAAAAAATGGGAGAAAAAAATTCGAATACGCGAATTGAACTAAATGTCCTTGTTACCAGCCTTTGATCGGCTAATACGGACAGGTCGTACATAAGCTTCGGGTGTACCCTTGTGCTTTCAGGTCCCGGTTGTATGTATGTATGTATGTATGCGTATATTCTACGTATATACATGTATATCCATATATTTAGATACATATATATCCGTTCGATCATCGTTATTATTATTATTATTTATTTTCTTTTTTAGTTTCATATGGTTGTACGGTAGCAATGTTGGTGTCGGTGGCGGACGTCGACTCGTCGATCAGTGCCTTTTCATATGAAGTGATAAGTGGATCGCTACGTGAAAATGAGCGTTGGCATAGATGGCACTTGAAAGGTTTCTGGCCGGTGTGCTTGCGGTAGTGCCGCGTAAGCTCGTCCGAGCGGGGCGAACTTCCACGTGCAGCCTTCCCATGTACATTGGTACGGTTTTCTCACCTGTAGAGTAAATAAACGTATTTTATTAATATAATTAACCTTCTTTCGCATTATATTCACACTCGTGGATTTCTAGTTTGGGTTGGATTTACGATTGCTTTAATCACTTTAGATCGATTCAAACTAATTGTTTATATGTTTATTTGTTTGCGATGTGTTAATTTATTATTTATACATTTGATTTAATTATTCGATTTTTTTAAATTGAGTTGTGTCTAACAACTGTGAGTATTATGTTATTTATTTCGTTTGATCTTGTTGCTATATTAAATAATATTTTTTTATTTAATTATAATGCTATTTATTAGCATATAATAGTGATAATAATTAGAATAATTTAGTATAATGATGATAATACTTGTATTTATTCTCTATTATTAATTCACAAAATTAAAAGGAATATTTTCAATTTCTTGAGGGCCAGGTAGGTTTTTTTAATTAAATAAATCGGAAAACCTATCTGGCTCTCAAGAAGTTGAAAAAATTTAGTATCTTGTTAATAACAAGTTATAGATATTATTTGATACTTCTGAATTTTGACAATACACATACTAACACATTAATATTTATTATAATTGTTGTTTCTGAAACATTGTACATTTAGATCATTATAAACTGACTCGTTAAAGCAATTGATAATCCAACCCTAATTTTTAAAATTAAGTATGTAGAATATTTAAATTATTTTTTTTATCAACAGTAAATCACTAATTATTTAACTACACAGAAAAATATAGTATATTTCGATATAAAGCCTGATTGTGCTAACTTTTCATTACCATAAACTGATATTAAAAGTATAATACTTTATATATGTGTATTACTCAAAGTACATTCGTCTATTGTAGGTGCAATAGAAAGCTCACAATTTGATGAATATCTACGATTTCATCGTATTTCCTCTTGTCCCATTGTGGAACAACTATGACTCAATAAGTGATTAGATTATCTCGAAATCTCGATGTCCACAATTTCCAAGTCTCATCAAAGGGGGGATAAACATCTCGAAGCATCCTGCACGTTCCAAAGTATCGATCATGAGATTTTGCATCCGCGTATACGATACGTTGTTCACGATGGGGATAAACTATGCATATCGAATTTATAAAAGAGATACAATTAAATTTATTATGTAAATTATCTATGTTTACTTTTTCATTAATAATTAGGTAACTAACGTTGTCGCAAAAAAAATGCTTTAAAAAAATGAGAGAGTGAAGTGTCGGTATCGAATTTAAATCTCCTACAACGTTTGCAAAGAAAACCGAGTGAAGAATAGAAGAAAAGATGTGAGAGAATCGGTGGAGTGCAAGAGAAAAACGATATCATCTCCGGATCGCTTCACACCCAATTATTGGACCTCTGGTCCTTCTTGTACAGCTTCGTTAAGGTCAGCAGTCTAGAGGGAAAGAGGAGATTGATAGGGAAAGTGAGGTGATCTCCACAAAAAGAGGGTTGCACCTTATCGGTTTCGATGGACAGCTGTCTTAGAGGTTGTCTCGTACGAGCTATTGCGCGACACTCGACGATGTGACATGTCACCGGATATTTTGTTCCGAGTTATTCGTGAAACCTGTTCGAATTTTATATTTTTTTTACCACCAAACAGACATTTTTTTTGTAACGCAATTACATTTTTCAACACTATTTTTGTATACTACACGAAAAAGCAGATCAAGCTGCCAAAATGGCTACTGAAAAAAAATACCTTAATTTCCATCTAATCCCTTATACTGACTTATATGAACATTTCAAAAAACAAGCTTACTCAAGCACTGATCACTATGTAAAAGAACAAGGAAACAGAAAAGGCAAAGAATATTTTAAAATATATAAAACAGAAACAAAAAAACCTTGGTTTATTAAAAAAATCTGAATCGCAAAACTATATTTCTATTAATAATGCCGTGCCGATCACTATAATTTAGCGGGATCTCTTTTCGAGTACACATCAACTAATCCTCAATGTGAATGTGGGGAAGCATTTCAAGACTTAAACCATATTTTATGGAACTGTCATAATTTCGATTCACAAAGAGCATATTTAATAATAATTTGAAAAGTATAACAATATCCGCCATACACAATTAATCCTTCCTGGCTATATTAGATACAAGAATCCTACAAATAATATGTAAATTTTTGAAACATGCAAATTAATGTAAAGATATAAATATAATCAATAATGTAAAGTTTATAAACAATATTTAAAAAAAAAAAATGTCAACAAATACTGTAAATATAATGTATGTACAATCAATGTATACTTCTGCTGTATAGGTCCTAACATATAGTAGGCCTAGGTAAGCTTATAATAAAAAAAAAAAAAAAATATAGTGCATCTTTTACATCGTTTTTACATATAACGTAAAAATTACATTTTACGTACTTAATAATTTTAAGAGAATCGTAATCAATTAATCATTAATTACATATACGTGACGATTTTAATTTCAATAAATCCTAATCGTACAACGTAAAGAGTGGCCAAACGTTTCCAAAAATTGGCGCAACATTGTTATGTATATTATTAAGGCACTATTGCAAACTTAAGGCCTAAATGCGCCGAAATTTTTTTTTATCCTTCATACCATTCGTTTAAAGGCACTAAGAATATCTAGTTTCTTACGTTTCTATCAAAAACGTAATTTTACTAAAAAATTTTTTTTTTCTTTATTCCGTTTAATAATCTATATTGAGTTACTTTTTTTTACGTAAACCTAAGAGACATCTTTTTATTTCCATATGTTAACTGGCTGTAAGTTTTATACTGGCATATATTCTTTTTTTTTATTCAATTACATGTATTAAATATATAGTTGGTCTTCGATATACGCAGAAGATTCATATTCGTATGAAGCATTGCAATTGTTACGAAGATGAAAAGTTTATGTGTATAGGAAATTTAATCTGACATTTCGATTCGAGATAAAAAAATTACAAATATATTAAATGAATTTAATCGCGAAATTAAAATGTTACTGTAACAATCTTTGTGGTAAAATAAAAATGGTCGTGTATAATAAAAAATTAAATTCGGATGTAAAAATAAGTGTTCGCGAATCACTTGAATTCGTATTAGAGTCGGTAAAATTAAAATAAAAAAAATTCATTTAAACGTTAAATACCGAAATACGTTGCAATAAACAAATGAAGGGCGACAATTCGTAAATGATATTTTTGCATTTGACACTGTAGAATATCCTATACGATACTAAAACGAAAAGTCTGGTACTATCGTTATTAATTTTCGTCTCGCTTTAACAACAATCAATAAAAGTGTAACAATCGAGCACCTTCTACTTCAGCATCATCGACATATATGTATACTTTATCTTTTCTCCATTACAGAATGCGAAAAAAAAAAATAATAATGCGAAATGCTAAACACAATCTCGCCGTGATAATGAAAAAGTTCATATACGATAACGCGATTCACTTGATTAATACTGGCTTCTCGTAATTGTAAAGTTATAATATTATAATATTTATCCTGTTCAATCGGTGTCTTCGTTGTGCTAACTAAAATAATTCATACACACACATATTTATGTATATATTTATTATATATATTATCTAATTCTTAAATATATCGGAAATGCTTTTGATATTAACTCAGGAAATCGTAACTGTTGGTAGTTTATCTTTTCTTTTTCAATCTCAATTATATAGTAGAAGTTGATGTACGAACTAATCCAACTGTCAACTGTCATAAAATACCGAAAAATATGCCCAATTAATGACGAAATTCGAGTTATGTATTAACTTCAAATGTTTAATTTCTACTAGGGTCACAGTCAATTTTAATTAAAATAAATTTTATCATTGTAAAAAATTCTCTACGTATTATTAATTTAAAATATTGAAACATTTAATTTCCAGTATAAATCGACATAAAAAAGAACAGACAAACGTACCAGATTAGGATTCTAAAAAAAAAATAAATATAAGATATAATATTCAGCTAGTACAGCGAAGAAATTTCATTAATATGTATATATATACACATATAGAGTCCTGCAATAAAAAATTACAAACGATATTCGCATCATCGACGGGCTGATTGTCCTTCTCCAAACGCGAAATTCTTTTGTGCAGCACACACAAATCACACATCGCAAACGAAATTCACGACACTATGTATAATTTCGTTTCGCAGTTCATCAATCCTCGTATTCATTTATAATTATATACACATCTACATATACATATACACATGCGTGTACACGTACAGAAATACACACACGCACACACACATATGTATATATGTATATATATGTATATAATTATTCACATTTACATATAGTCGTCTTTTTTTAATTTATTAATTCGTACAAACGCTCGCAATTACGATCATTTGGATAGCTTTTTATCAACGTGTTGTTTTGTTTGTTTGTTTTTTTTTTGTATATTTTATTTAACTGAGCATGCTAAGTCCCAAGCTCCGTCACCGGAGTTTTCCTACTTACAAATTCGCGTTTAACTATTATTTATATATATATATATAAATCTTATATATGTTCACGGTGTACTCGTTATACTGTACTTTTAAATATTTATATATTTATATCTTGTTTCTCGTTAACCCATATAAAATCAATGATATTTCACTAAGGAATTAGATAACTTACAATTTATAATCTATATAGGCGCTTACTGGCTCTAAGTTCGTCTTCACAATAATCGCTTCGCCCATATATATATATGTGTGTATTATAAGAAATAAAATTGTTTCGTGTGTGTGTGTGTGTGTGTGTGTGTATGTATGTGTGTGCGCGCGCGTGTGTATATGTATGTATTATTGTGTTGCTCTAGACTAGTTGAGCTGGCCCTTAAATTGCGACGTTTAAATTAGGAAATTGGAATTTCTCAACAAAGTAAATTGGCTACAAAAAACAGAATAATAATAATAATAATTAATAATTAATAATTAATAATTAATAATAATAATTAATAATAATAATAATATTAATGATAATAATGCTCATCTCTAATAATTCATTCCATCAGTAGCTGAACCTGCAGCGCTTAACTCTCGCCCCCCTCCCTCTCCCCTTCCCCCCTCGGTCGACCATTTCCTACCCACCCCTCGTAAATTCGTTTTTACTTTTCAAACTCGTATACGTATACACGTCGGGTGTGATATATATATATATATATATATTCATTTATTTATTTATTTATATTTATATTATAAATCGCGCGAGAAGCTTTTTTTTTTAATATTTTTTAGGCCGAAATATTCTAATCACAGCAGCGACGAAAATTTTTTGTGCAATAATCCACACACGTCTACGTATGCATCGCGTTTCTTTTCTTCTTTTTCTTCTTCTTCTTCTTTTTTTCTTGTTTTACAGAGATTTTCTGTTGTTGTTGTTGTTGTTATTGTTGTAGAATTAACGTCCGAATAATACACGGATTCTCCGGGACGGAGAAAAAGAGGAGAGAGAGAAAAAAAAAGAATGAAATAAAAAATGGGAGAAAAAAATTCGAATACGCGAATTGAACTAAATGTCCTTGTTACCAGCCTTTGATCGGCTAATACGGACAGGTCGTACATAAGCTTCGGGTGTACCCTTGTGCTTTCAGGTCCCGGTTGTATGTATGTATGTATGTATGCGTATATTCTACGTATATACATGTATATCCATATATTTAGATACATATATATCCGTTCGATCATCGTTATTATTATTATTATTTATTTTCTTTTTTTAGTTTCATATGGTTGTACGGTAGCAATGTTGGTGTCGGTGGCGACGTCGACTCGTCGATCAGTGCCTTTTCATATGAAGTGATAAGTGATCGCTACGTGAAAATGAGCGTTGGCATAGATGGCACTTGAAAGGTTTCTGGCCGGTGTGCTTGCGGTAGTGCCGCGTAAGCTCGTCCGAGCGGGCGAACTTCCACGTGCAGCCTTCCCATGTACATTGGTACGGTTTCTCACCTGTAGAGTAAATAAACGTATTTTATTAATATAATTAACCTTCTTTCGCATTATATTTCACACTCGTGGATTTCTAGTTTGGGTTGGATTTACGATTGCTTTAATCACTTTAGATCGATTCAACTAATTGTTTATATGTTTATTTGTTTGCGATGTGTTAATTTATTATTTATACATTTGATTTAATTATTCGATTTTTTTAAATTGAGTTGTGTCTAACAACTGTGAGTATTATGTTATTTATTCGTTTGATCTTGTTGCTATATTAAATAAATATTTTTTTTATTTTAATTATAATGCTATTTATTAGCATATAATAGTGATAATAAATTAGAATAATTTAGTATAATGATGATAATACTTGTATTTTATTCTCTATTATTAATTCACAAAATTAAAAGGAATATTTTTCAATTTCTTGAGGGCCAGGTAGGTTTTTTTTAATTTAAATAAATAGGAAAACCTATCTGGCTCTCAAGAAGTTGAAAAATTTAGTATCTTGTTAATAACAGTTATAGATATTATTTGATACTTCTGAATTTTGACAATACAATACTAACACATTAATATTTATTATAATTGTTGTTTCTGAAACATTGTACATTTAGATCATTATAAACTGACTCGTTAAAGCAATTGATAATCCAACCCTAATTTTTAAAATTAAGTATGTAGAATATTTAAATTATTTTTTTTTATCAACATTATAATCACTAAATTTATTTATACTACACAGAAAAATATAGTATATTTCGATATAAAGCCTGATTGTGCTAACTTTCAATTACCATAAACTGATATTAAAATTATAATACTTTATATATGTGTATTACTCAAAAGTACATTCGTCTATTGTAGGTGCAATGAGGAAAGCTCACAAATTTGATGATATATCTACGATTTCATCGTATTTCCTCTGTCCCTTGTGGAACAACTATGACTCAAATAAGTGATTATATTATCTCGAAATCTCGATGTCCACAATTTCCAAGTCTCATCGTATAAACATCTCGAAGCATCCTGCACGTTCAAAGTATCGATCATGAGATTTTGCATCCGCGTATACGATTACGTTGTTCACGATGGGATAAAACTATGCATATCGAATTTATAAAGAGATACAATTAAATTTTATTATGTAAATTATCTATGTTGACTTTTTCAATTAATAATTAGGTAACTAACGTTTCGCAAAAAAATGCTTTAAAAAAATGAGAGAGTGAAGTGTCGGTATCGAATTTAAATCTCCTACACGTTTGCAAAAGAAAACCGAGTGAAGAATAGAAGAAAAGATGTGAGAGAATCGGTGGAGTGCAAAGAGAAAACGATATCATCTCCGGATCGCTTCACACCCAATTATTGGACTCTGGTCCTTCTTGTACAGCTTCGTTAAGGTCAGCAGTCTAGAGGGAAAGAGAGATTGATAGGGAAAGTGAGGTGATCTCCACAAAAGAGGGTTGCACCTTATCGGGTTCGATGGACAGCTGTCTTAAGGTTGTCTCGTACGAGCTATTGCGCGACACTCGACGATGTGACAATGTCACCGAGATATTTTGTTCCGAGTTATTCGTGAAACCTGTTCGAATTTTATATTTTTTTTACCACCAAACAGACATTTTTTTTGTAACGCAATTACATTTTTCAACACTATTTTTGTATACTACACTGAGAAAAATGAAATCAGAAAAATGACTATATTTTATAGTAATGGTGGGACATACTTCGACTATCGTAATTTTTGCTATATTTTATAGCAATTTTTCCTATGTACATAGTAATTTTTATAAAAATTATAACAAAAATTACTACATAAAATATAGTATAAAATATAGTAATTTTTCTTATTTCATTTTTCTCAGTGTAATTCCATTGTTTTTATCTGGTATTATATACATTTCTTTCTATTTATTATTTCAATTATTTAATCTTGTTCATCATTAATTGTTGTAGTTAATTTGTACATCATTCATCATTAATGTATTGTTTTATTAATAAATACATTTTCTGCGCAGGCTGAAGAGTGTGACGTTTATCTTTTCTTCTTTGACTCGCAAAGATAGATAAATTTCCACCAATCAATATTAGAAAAACCACTCAGTGCTAAAATCGAATTATATGCATATATTTTTGAAACAAAACGTTGGTTATATCGCATTGACTTTTTTAAAAATTTATTCTTATATATATTTAAAATATGCATTTTAATAAATGGTATATCTTTCTTTAATGAAAAAATACGTATGTATAGACTTTAGGTCACAAATAAAAAAAAACCTTTTCTATGTATAGTCAAGTAAATATACATAAGATTCCCTTTCGAAAAAAGAAAAATGTGAAAGTGAAACTGTGGATTTTTAGGTGTACAAGATAGAGCGAACCCAATATCTGGACCTCCCTCGAGCGTGTCACCGGTGATCGGATCTTAGTGGATCGATAAAAGGAGCGCGCCGTCTCCTCGGGAGATCACGCGCGCGTGCGGTAAGAAATAAAAAGGAGGATAGAAGGCCGCCGCGCAAGTACCGATCAATCGAGTATACCGACTGTTGGAGATGTGTCGTTCGTTCCTTCTTTTATCTTATCCAAGTCCTATTATTCTCGCGTAATGAGAGAAGCGCAACTGTACGATCGAAAAAACAGGGCCCGATCTATAGCAGTTCGTCTCTTAAACGACGAGATATGTATAGAATTGTTTTCTTATACATTTTTATTGCCTTGGTATAAAATAGTAACTGCAGTTTCTAATCTTTGAAAAAATATGTATTTTATACATATACACACAAAAGTAAATGACTATGTATAATTGTTTATAATGTTCAATAATTTATTATTTTTTTTCAACCATATATAAATTGTATTTATTTTGAATTCAAATTCTTATGTGTTTTTAAAAAAAGTACAATATTATAATTAATTATAAAATTTTAATTTTAAATCAAACTATGCATAGTACATCTAATCCGCCGAAAAATTTATTTTCCCAAGTAATTAAAAATTATATAGAATAAATGATTTAATTAAAGAAAAATCTCTAAAGATTTATTAGGAGTCTGGAATCTGAAATACGATTGGGTTTTAAGCTCGACTATATAAAAATTTAAGAGGTAGTCGAAGGGTAAAAACTGTATCTAAAGAAAAAAAAGAAAGAAGAAAAAGGAGAAGCTGGACGGTAGATTTAACTTATCTGGAGATGCATCGATCTCATTTCAAGACAATGCGATTACCAACGGGCCGATCGACGGGAAAAGAGGCAGGGACGAATTGAAAGAGCAAACCGATCGATGGGAATCGATCTTGATTTTTTTTACCGGTAACCCAATATATATATGGAGTTTGTTACTCTGGATTCTCGAGGTTCATTAAAAACTATCTCATTCTCGAATAATAGGTTGGATTATTTTCACGTTGATTAATTTTATTGTGCTTTTTAGTCGGGATTAATCGAGTATGTAACACCTTTTTGTAAAACCTATATGAAATATCTTTATATATATATTATGTAAATTCGACGCTAAGAAATAATTATTGTCTGTTTTTTGTTCGTTTTTTCTTCGTAATATACTTTTGCCAAAATTGTTACAAAAATATTGTTTAAAGTTTAAAGGAACTTGTGGGATCGAGTATTCAGGAACACGTCCAATTTTTGATAATGCAGCTATACGTATACAAAAAAATTTAATATACTGAACATATTAATATTTCTAAATAATATACGGATATTTTAATTAATCTATTACTTTATAACATTCATCGAAATATTTTTAATATATATAAAACTATTATTTATTATTATTTATATTAAAACCCTAGAAAATCAAACCATTATTTTAGGTATAAATTAGACATTTTTAAATAAAATCGGTATAGTATAATAATAATATGTCGTAACTATATGAAATACGTATTTTCACGCAGAATCCATTAAAAATGGACAATTTTCTACCAGAAAAAGCGATCATAAATAGGATACTGATTAAGGGAATGCCGTATTACCAACAATACAATTTTTCGAATTTTTCCAAATTTTGCCAACGTAACAAAAATTTACGTATCACATATATAATGTAAGTATACGTTTCGTAAAATATCGATTAAACAAAAATTGACTGGATAAATATTGAAAAGTCGATAATGTCGGTATATACATGTATAAGGTCTAAGACTAATGATACAATAATCTGTGTAAATTAATTAAACAAAAAACACAACAATTTCGTTCTGTCGGCTTGAACATTTTATTAAACAAAAGTGTGCGTTATCAGTGTGTTAGTAATATCCATAAAATATTGAACGTATAAATAAGGAAATATATTTATTGCCAGAAATTATCAGGCGGTGCTACATCGACGTGACCCGGTGGACAATCGTGTTCAGGACAATGAATTTTGGTGTCGGTGGTATCAGCACCTGGCTCGCGTCGTACACAGGCGCACAACGTGCACCCCGTAAAGTAAGCTTGTCCAAAACGACATCTTTTAACGTCTGAAAAATTTTATCGTGTTTTTATATACGGAAAAAGAAAAGAAATATACGTAAGAAATTTTATTTTCAAACCTGCGTCGATCATCAACGTCGTCGACAACAATATCACCAATAGAAACAAACTCGAATATTTCATTGACATGCTTAAAATATGTTTCTTGTTTGTTTTTTTCTTTAACGAAATTCGATGTGTACTATACCGGTGAAAAGTCTAAACCGAACTGAAACCAAGTGATGACCGGATCATGATTGTACTGTGTGCTCGTAGTTTTATAACTCCTGCAATCAAATTTTTTCGGTTGATATTTATTTGTTCCCTTTTTCCAGCCAAGTCATTCGTAAACGTGTGGTTGCTCCAAACCGAAACTGTCAATTTCACGCGCTCAGCTAACCGTCACATTTCAATTTCATTTTTAATTAGTACTCCCTCGACAAATTACGAGGAGCGTATATATATATATATATATACATAGATTAAGAGAATAGAACGTTTCGCGTACATATACGTTGTTAATCTTCGTTCTTTCTTACGCGACGAATGCGCTACTACCTCGATTCGAAAATACTTTTCTTATTTTATCTTCGAACGAATTATTAATTATCGCACTTAATAAGTGCATATTCGCGCATTATAAGGAGAGAAAAAATGTATTGTAAATTAAAAAAGAAAAAAAGGAAAAATGTTGTAAACCGGGTATTAATAATGTAAGATCCGGTTACACCGAATATACGTGCAATTTTGAAAGATTAGTCGTTGTAGAGAAGAGTATCGATACATCAGCCAGTTCATTACGCGATTATTAATGCACTTTGATCCAATTTTTAACGGACGCGCCCTCTGCCGATGGGATGTGTGGTGTGTATATATATATATAGTTAGGCGTAAGAAAGTCCAACTTTGCCCGGCATCACACTGAGCTCATTAGTTTTAACGTGGAGTCTCAGCGGCGCTTCGCGGTTAAATATATTGCCGGCATCATTTCGAAACTTGCTTCATCTTTTTTTTTTTTTTTAGTATTCTCCCTTTATCGCAAGTGACGCGTCTTTAATGTAGAACCGTCTCAGAAGTATATATATATAAGTTGAATGAATTATTGGTTTGAATATTAATAGGACAGGTTAATTTGAAAAATTCATTTGTACGTTATGGGGTCCCCTCCCCCCCCCCCTCCTTATTTTTGTTTTAATGCCGAAATATATTTTACGCGTAATAGGCAGCTCAACGAAGTCAGCGATAAACTTATAAATTTCGCTAAAAAAAAATACAGTTAATTGTGGAATCGTTTGCAGGATTTGTAAATGGAAAGTAAAAAATTGCGGGTGTCTTAGTTTTTTTGCAAAAAATTAAAAACTATTGAAGCAGCGGAAAAGTGGGGGTAGGGTATTTTTGCCGTTAAAAAAGCTTCATATTAATATGAAACTAATACCATTCGTTTGCAAATTAATTGCGGATTACGAATTCAATGTCAATTGTACCTAATTTGAAATAATTATGTAAATAATAATTACTTTTATACATGAGTCAATCGCGCCTTATAAGAGTCGGTCTGCGCATGACAGTTCGTTTCGCGTTCCGATTTTCCGACATATGGTCTAGAGAGTTTGATACTATGATTATGCTTATCTCTCTATAATCTATCTTTCATTGTACTTCCAAATGTTAAATAAAAAAATAAATACTTCATTAACTGCACCATTTTTTGTACTTAATAAAAAATAGATCATTCACTCTTATCTTGTTAAATATATATTAGATTAATCTATTTAACAAGAGTATCGATACAATGACCAATATTTATAAAATTAGTAGCTGCAAGAGTAAGATTTTAAAATGTCAAAAGTGCAATAATTTATTATTTCTGTTTGCAAAAGCAGGCTTAAGTAAATTCAATATTTTAACATAATATAACTAATTTTTATTACTTTTGAGAACTAATAACATAAATTAATAAGATTTTTATTCATGCTATTCTGTTTTTTTTCAATAGTGTAACTAAACTTTGTATTATGCACTTAAAATAAAATTAAAACATTAACACACAGCTTTTTTTAATCTCTGACTCAAGAATGTGAGCGGATACTTCTGCAACTCTGTTCGAATGATAGTATTAAGTACTCACAATTTTAATTTCTTGTTTAATTTCAGTATAATCACATTAACAACACTAAATAAATTATCTAAATCAATATATATTATTCCTTAACATTCAGTTACAGTGATCAATTTGCAACTGCAGTTACTGAACTTTAATTTTTAGGATATTAGATCAAGTCAAACAGGATATCATATGTCAAACGAATTATTAAATGTACATATATTAAACTATATTTTATGATTTTACCGTACTAACAATTTTTCTTAATGATTAAACAAATATTCACTTTAATCAAATTTTTTGATCATTATAAGTAGTGAATTCTTTACAAGGAAATAAATGAAATGTAAATTGTATTTGAGTATATCTAATGAATGTACAAAAAATTTTAAAATATATTTGTAAAATATTAATATAAGAAATATGCATAATAAAACTGTAAAAATGGTAAATGTTGACTGTTAAAATTTATAAATTTTTGTAAAATGAGTACATAATTTTACTAATTTCAGACCAATTTTTACTTTAAATTTAAATGAAATGGTAAATAATTAGATAATTTATTGGTATAAAAAAAAGTCATTATATAATATATCTTTATTATAATATAGCTGAGTATATCTTACTATTTCATTATTAAATAAAATTTAAAAAGAAAGAAAGTTGATAAGAAAATTAGTTTCACATGTCGATATGTACCATGTATGATTTTGAAATGTACACTTTCATTTCATATTATAAAAAAAGTAACACGAAAAAAGTAAAAAAAATATATTTTAAAAAATTTCTTTATTCAGAACAAAATATAAGCTTTTTTTAATGGTATGCACAGAGAACAGATTCCAGTCTTCTTTATCAAAATTTTACCATACTTATGACTAAATCAATTTGCGTAATTGCTGCTGAGTTCAAATACATTTTTGTAACTGAATATACTAGTTTTTAACATCATATTATTATTAGATTGTAACCTACATTTAAGCCTAATTTCTTAAAATTTAAAGATTTTAAGCATAAAACAACTATTTTTAATATGAAAAACTTTTCCTATGAAGCTCCTCTTTTGCCTGCAAACTTAGATTGGCTTTATTTGGAGGAGTTGATAAAAACTTCAGTATAAATTTTTTATATAATGTTTTAATAATTAACTGCATTATAATGATTTACTTAGTTATACAAACAAATATGTATTTTAATTACCAATCTTTATTAATAAAAGAAAATCTGCAAAGAAAAATAAGGCAAAACATTACAAAAACAGTATCCGAGGTCTTTTAAATTGCCCAGGGACCGACGATTCATGTCAAATAATTTGTGAATTGTGATAGAATATATTATTTGTAATTACAAAAAAAACTAAGTTATTCAATATTTTGATTAAACCAATAAAAGTTTATGGTGTACTCTTATATTCTTCTTTATTATAAACTTAAAAACATTTAATTGCAAAACGACAATATCTTCCAGATGTTTAATAATAAAAGTTAGGTTATGCCAGAAAATCGGAACGCGAAACGAACTGTCATGCGCAGACCGACTCCTATAAGGCGCGATTGACTCATATATATCAGTATTTATTATTTGCATAATTATTGCAAATTAGGTACAATTGACATTGAATTCGTAATCCACAATTAATTTGCAAACGAATGGTATTGGTCGCATATTAATATGAAGCTTTTTTAACGGCAAAAATACCCTACCCCCACTTTTCCGCTGCTTCAATAGTTTTTAATTTTTTGCAAAAAAACTAAGGCACCCGCAATTTTTTACTTTCCATTTGCAAATCCTGCAAACGATTCCACAATTAAGTGTATTTTTTTTTAGCGAAATTCATAAGTTTATCGCTGACTTCGTTGAGCTGTAATAGGCTTGTAAAATAAATACGATGCGAATACCTTGTAGAAAAAGTTAAGGGTGATTAATTTTAATTGTCGCAAATTTTAAGCAGACATATAATGTAGTATAGGGATTTAATATAAAAATTTAGTATTTTCGTAATTACCCGAAATTTCTATTTAATCTTACGGGATATATATATGGGTGGTTCTCTGTGACATCGAAGATGAAAAAAATAAATATTGCTATAACTGTGGGAATATGTTTTAGAGGTATCCAGTAGTTCTCCTGAATTTTTTCAGATTTTTTCTGGGCCATTATTTTAAGTTACAGAGAGTCAAAGTTGACATTTTAGCACTTTTTTGCATTATATGCCCATTTTCATGAATTTTTAGCTCCCAGGGGATGCATTTTTCACTAAAAACATAAGTATGACTTTTTTTGTAAAATTTTCCGAACTTTTCATTAAAAATACTTTTAAAGACATAAATGTATGCTGTCACACTTTTGTAAGCCATTTAAACCTTAAATAGTGAAAATCAGCAATTCTGCTCCGGACTCTGGTAACCTAATACTGTCTAAAAGATGTCTTTTTATAGTCAGAAACTGCCTAAAAATTTCCAGAGTGGGTCTAAATCATTAAGATCACTTATGGTCAAAATATCCGGGAAAAGTGCCCGAAATATTAATAGAAATGTATATTTGTTGCCTTATAACGATGAATCTAGTAGCATGATCATTGGATACCTTGGAATGGTAGAAAAGTATCTCCACTTGTTTCAGTATCCATCTAATCCCCTGTAAGCTGCTAAAAATACAAATATTATTATAAAATAATAAAAAATTATTTTTTAAACATCTATAATGCTGGATTTTTAGTTTTACATCCCTTACAAGAATTATAATACTAATCTGAAGGATTACTATAAAAGTATCAACATTATTATTATTATTATTCAGCAATACATTGTTTAGATTTCACAAACTTGTCACTGTCACGTTATCATATTATTCATTATAATTATATATCCGATTTATTTATATATCTTTTGTATTAAATACGTATATTCAGTTATTGTAATAATGATGTTTATATATTTATAGTAATCCACCAGATTAGTATTATAATTCTTGTAAGGGATGTAAAACTAAAAATCCAGCATTATATATGTTTAAAAATTAATTTTTTACATTTGTATAATAATATTTGTATTTTTAGCAGCTTACAGGGGATTAGATGGATACTGAAACAAGTGAAGATACTTTTCCACCACTTCAAGGTAAGTGCATAAATTTTTTTGCAATGATCATGCTACTAGATTCATCGTTATAAGGCAACAAATATACATTTCTATTAATATTTCGGGCACTTTTCCCGGATATTTTGACCATAAGTGATCTTAATGATTTAGACCCACTCTGGAAATTTTTAGGCAGTTTCTGACTATAAAAAGACATCTTTTAGACAGTATTAGGTTACGAGAGTCCGGAGCAGAATTGCTGATTTTCAGTATTTAAGGTTTAAATGGCTTACAAGAGTGTGACAGCATACATTTATGTCTTTAAAAGTATTTTTAATGAAAAGTTCGGAAAATTTTACAAAAAAAGTCATAGTTATGTTTTTAGTCAAAAATGCATCCCATGGGAGCTAAAAATTCATGAAAATGGGCATACAATGCAAAAAAGTGCTAAAATGTCAACTTTGACTCTCTTTAACTTAAAATAATAGCCCAGAAAAAATCTGAAAAAATTCAGGAGAACTACTGGATACCTCTAAAACATATTCCCACAGTTATAGCAATATTTATTTTTTTCATCTTCGATGTCACAGAGAACCACCCATATATATATATGCGTTATTTGTTGAAATGAGTATCTTAATATTCGAAAAGTTATTGTAATAACCTCTATTCCTTTTATAAATTTTAGTATTACTATTAAAATGTACATTGCTGTTTGAAAGTTTGTGATGACTAAAGTAAAAATCGACCCAATGTATCGAGTCCAAATGATGCTACACAAATCTATTAGAGATCGTTCGAAAGGTTGATATAACAAAAAGCCTTTCTTCCGTTATCCATTAACTGAAGTCTCTTTACCGATTTTTAATTCACTTAATTTACATTATGTAAATAACCTTATTAAACAAAAGGTTAAAATGAAAGTTAAAATTAAAGTTACTTTGAAAATTTCTGCACCCGACAATAATAAGTGTATATTAAAATTTCATGCAAAAAAATTAAAGCTTCTTCTCTAAGGGGATGTTGAACCTAAATTACAGGAACCTACACCTTGCATACCAAAAATTATAACTAAAACATTATATGCATACGGATAGGTTTTAACACAAGGGAGGCCCTGATGTATTGATTTTTAAGTACAAATAATTTTTGTTTATTATAATTGAATAAACAATTTTGATGATCAATTATTCACTAAAAAATGCATAAACTTTAATAAACTCAAACATTGTAATTAAATTATGGATTTAAAAATCTGTAAAAATTTGGGTATATTGTTGAAAACATGCCTGAGGGTCTGATGGAAAATATAAAGATATAATAAATAATAAATATATTAAAAATATAAAAAATGACCATTTTTTAAGCCTAACATCTCCTTCAAGAACTTATATATGTATTGGTTTAATATTTAAATGGAATTTTTCATGCAAAGAAACATATACACAAGAATTACAACAAATTGTATTTGTCGGTCGAGCGTTCGTAAAATATTATTAATTCTCGAGCAATGTGAAACTCGCATAACGAACCTCCGTGAATGAGAGTTAAAAATTTCAGCGGAAAGGAAATAATAATTTGCTGGGAGGAGCCGACTAATTACCAAAGCTGCGAGAGAGAAAAGGGGCAAGCCGCGCATAGATGAGGAATAAAGAGCGAGGTCCGATTTACGATCGGTAACTGGGACATTTAGCGTGCGTAAAACGCTCCAGCATTATGGAAACGCCGAGGTTGGAAAAATCTTAGGAGTACATAAAATCCCGTTTAAAGCGCGACGTGAAATCGCAGCGTAGTCGTTCAAGAAGCAGTTAAAATACGGCCACGTGTATGTATATACGCCGCAAGTGCACAAGGTGGGGTAAGTACTTAAAAAATTTTATTTCCGCGCAGCGTGCTGGTGGGTCCCAGACGCTTTTCCTCTCGCGCACGCGCGCTCGATGAATTTTACCTACCCGTAATTTTCCGCAACCTTAACGAGACTCCAGGGGGTAGTTTTCTCTACAATTAGAGAAGATTTCATTCTTCTTATAATTTTCTGTTCATTTTTTTTTTTTTACTTTTTCTTAGTTTTCGATGGTTTAGGATTTTTGTTATACCTGCGCGGATGGTAAATATAGTTTGTTTCTCGGAACGTACTCGAGGTTAAATGTGATTGTTACCAACGATTCGTTTCCTCTCGACGCGCTCGCTGCGATTATTCACATTTACCCAACGATTTTTGGACTCGTTGCTTTGCGGTGTAAAGTGTACTTTTTAATGTACGGTTAATCGAGAATTTATCAAGGTTAACGAGAACGAAAAGTCGAAAAGTGAAAAAGAAAGGAAAGAAAAGAAGGTAAAATGCCATGATCCGGTATAGAGAAGAGGAAGATTCACAGTAGGTAATCGTAGGTATACGATAATATAAGTAGAAGTTGATTAGAGGTTCCGAGGTATAAATCCTTACTCTTCTCTCACCGGTGTATATCGTTCCTCGTCGAGGGGCACGCCCTGGGATAGTTCATCTCTGGGATCGTCTCGACCTTGAACGATTACCACGGCTGATGTATCCTTCTCGAGCATCTTCTTTTCTCCCTTTTTCTTTGTACAACCTCGTGGGAGGAGAGGGTTTTATTTAATCGAATCAGTGAATTTAAATCCATCGAATTGCGTTTCTAGAATTGTAAATCAGTAGTTGCGCCTCTCGTTACTAATACCATACACTTTTCAGACGCAGTATATACATATACATACACACACACACACACACACACACACACACACACACATTTCTAGGATAACTCGTTCGAGTTGATTTATCAGCCGTCTTAAGTTGTATTACACGCTACGTTGGTTTTATATACATCAATGAGATTGGGCTAATAAAGGTTTCATTTCGTTTGGATTACGGTGTGTAAAGTGGAAATAACCTCCGATATACCTCGGATACTCTAGACTTCTTCTAGGATAAATCAAGATAAACATAGGTTTTTCTTCATTTTTACAAGAGATATGATTGATCATTTTCCTAAATTATTTATTCAATGCACTAAAATTTACTCTCTCCTGCATTGTTGACTCTAATTTTTTTTTCATTTTACCCAAGGTCTAAGTGTACGTCCAATTTCAAACAATAATTTAAATTTCCCGCGCTTAAAGTTATTGACTAAGAAGTACTACTATTTTTAAAAAAGTTATAATAATATAAGGTAAAAATACCAGTTGTGACATAGTGCTCTAACGAGTAGGAAAATATAATTATTATTACATTTATTAGAAAATATGCATTTTGTTGCAAATCCCGAATGGAAAACTGCACTGGATAATGAAATAATAAGTCATTCTACAGAGTTCCAAGTCAATTCAACAAGGACACCTTAAAAAATGTTTACACCGAAAATTTCCGTGATTTTTCGGTGGAGAAATTTTTTAGGGTGCCCTTGTATTGACTTGGAACTTTGTAGAATAACTTATTATTTAACTAATAATGCAGTTCTGTATTCAAATTTTGCATAAAATTGCATATGTTTTTAAATAAATGTAATAATCTTTTTTTGCTCGGTCGGTAACTCACCGGGTATACTACCTCCTAATAATTTAAAAATCTTCTTTTCAAACAATTTTTCATCGCCTCACTCATCCTCGATAAATATCTCACCGATAGGTTATCCGACAGTTCATATATATATATTTCCGCATATACGCGAGAACCTTTTCATTGTCAATCGGAAAAACGTTTTCTAAAGGTATATAAGGAGAAATAAACACGTGTCACCAATACCCGTGGACCGTAAATTTTGTTGAAATTTGCTATACCTACATCTCTATATACACACATGTACCTACGATTCTTTAACAAAAAGGTCAATAGGGTCACGAAATTTAATTTTCATCGAAGTATATACGCGACAACCGGTTCCGTTTGTATCTACGTCAACGCACTCGGAGTAATTATTTATTCACTGTGGGCCTATTCAACGGTACGCTTCTATGGGAAATATTTTCTTTATCGTGCATTCAAAAAATATTAAAGGAGTAATCCTTAAATTATGCGAGTGTCAATTACTCGGTATAATGCTCGTATTGATATTCGCAATTTTCTTTTCCCATTTTTTCGCCAGAGGTTCATTATACTTTTGTCTAAGAGTGAGTAATTTAAACGTCTGGATTAACATTTTTCTTTATCTTTTACTTTTTTCTCTTCGTAATATTTCTATACCTCTCGTTGATCCTAAGTTATAGTTGGTTTGATCGAATAATAATAATTATCTTTGTTCGATAAATTTCGTCGGTGCCATTCGAAAGTTTCTCAGGAGGATGATAATTTTGTATATACCGATACGTGGACGTTCCGCGTCTGTTTGCGTGTAAACAAGAAAAATTTAAAATGTATAATGTATATTGCTGGTAAATATATGTGACACTCGTATTTACATTGGGTTACAGTATGTAGAAGAAGAAACAATGAATGTCGTATATAATCGTGTGCGGTATACACACTTGACGTTTGGCTACGCACTCTTTGAATATATATATGTACTGTAGATTTATAGACTAATTTTACGAGACTCTGAGAGAAAAACCAAATAAAATTCACCCTGATGTTCGTGATAAAATCTTGGCTTTTACGCTCGTTTATGTGATTTTTGCCAATGGTAGTGAAAATTGACAATTAGATTGAAATTTCTAGTTTACCGCGTGATTCCTTCCATTACGTAACAATAAGAATGAATTGAGGAAAAATTGACCTTTACGATGTTATCAGACACTGCGAAGTGGTTAAAAGCGGAAGAAACGAAGATATCAGATGAGTTCGAGAAAGACCATCACCACACGATACGATTTATACCTTTGCACAGTCGACTGTTTTCTAATATACTTGTACTTGTAATTATTTCACAAATATCGTCGAATATGCCATAGTCATCTTTTAATATAATTCGTAATAAAGGAATTGTTCAATATTAAAATATTTGGACAACAATATATAGTAATGGATTAAGTTTAAAATCCATATATGTATGTCACGATGCATAATATGGAAAATAGTGTCAAGTTTTATATGCGTTAAGGTATCATCAAGAATTGGTCTTATCTCATCAGAAAATATACCTAATACATATACATTGTGTGTTTCTATATCAAACATATTTATAAACAAAAGATTCCAATAAATAAATAACATACGGCATTAACGGGGTGCCATAGTCAATATTTATCCTCCCTACCTTATCGGCAATCGACATTATTAGTAATAAATGTGTAAATAAAACAGTATAACTTCATTTATTGATAGTATAACTGTGTGCTGAATTTCAGATGAAAATTATATTGCGTTTTTGAGAAAAGTCTTACCAAAAATGTGAACCTAACCTCAACGAGGTGAAAATATTTGATATTTTTGGTAAGACTTTTCTCTAAAACGGAATAGTATTTTAATCTAAAAATCAGCACACAGTTAGATTATCGATAAACAAAGGCGCCTCTTCTCTTATTTTTTCACATACCGTTATACTTTTTTATTAATTAATCATCAATAATTGAGTATGGAATCCCCTTAAGAACGTTTCAATTCTTATCAGTTTCCGTATAGAAAATGACAATACAAAAATGATCTTGAATTTTGAAAATAAAAAAAATTTATTTAGATATACTTTTATTTTTGTTACAGACATAAATTGTTAAAGACATCAATTGTAAGGCACACATTGGAGAACCTGAGGGCAAGATATATACCTTACGTAACAAACAATAAGGTCGCTACGACATAGATGTACAGATATAAATATATAGCATTTTAAATTTCACATGCATTATCAAATTGTAAGAGCAATAATTATTAAATCGGACATAATGTCTCGGTCGAATGTAACAAATTTTAATCAAGTGCCTCGAGCACTAAGTTGTACAATGAGAAAAAAGAATGTTGCATCGTCACGAATTATACAATCGTGAGGGGTCGTATATACATTTAACCTATACAAACCTCGCGCGTCTGATATTATGGACCATCGGCGCTCGCGATTGTCTCGCGTAATTCGAAACTAATTAGTGTACGAGATATTTTCCATTGAACAACACAGTTTATACCCCTTTGTCACGAGTCACGACGATTACATTTTCAGAAATATTGTTTCGGGACACTATTTATGCAAAAATACAAATTAACGAGGAGACGAGTGTCTGCGTCATCTCCGGGATACGGATCTTTGCCAAACTCTACGATGTGCTAACGCTCTCGAAACTAACTGAAAAACAAATAAAGATAAAGTACTCGTTTTCGAGTTCGAAAGAAACCTGAGAAAATTGGATTTAAAAAACGAGAAAGCTCAAATACATTTTGCATTGGTCTAAAGTTATATACAAAAAAGAGAATCGAGAAGAAAATTTATCCTAATAAATCAGTAAATTATTAATTCAAAATTAAATAAAATTAAGAAATAAATTTAAAAAAAATGTGATAATACAAAAAAAATGGTATTACTTAAATATGTTATGTAAATAAAAATAAGTGATCAAAGTTATAATGTATACAAGTTAGGTAATAGAGGTAAAGACCGTACAGTGGAACTTTCTCCATCTGGTCGAACTATATCTGGAGTTGCAACAAATTTGCGTATAATTAAGCCATTACTGTCAAACTCTTAAATGCGCAATATTATGACAGGCGAATTATCTATGCAAGATCTTTGGTAGATTTTTATATTCTTTATGAGAATCACTGCGAGATCACGATATATAGATCCCTCCATAGGATCAAAACAAAAGACTCGGGGTTCTCACGACCACGCCTTATATACCCACCTATCGCGACTCTTATAATAGGCGCTAGTATATAGACGAGATCCTCGCGAATTGCTCCTCTATTACCGGAAATTCCAACGAAATCATAGCGTTCGCGTGCGCTCCACTAATATGGGAGAGAATCTAAAGATCCCGATAAGGTGTACTTAATTTTTGACATGCATCCTTTACATATACCCATACGTATGGGTATACCTATATGTGTATCGATAATAGTTAATATGTTTATTTTAATTATTTTTTCAGCTTTGTCGATGAAATTGTTTATTTATAATTATAAACGTACGTATCATATATAGAAACGAGCGTACAACACAAAGTGTCGAAATACATTTATTAATCTTAATGACCGTACAACATTTATACCTACATATAAAATAAAAGAAAATAAATAAAATCTTACATATAGATGGACAACATCAAATCTAATAATTCTCAAAGTAAATTTATTTTTCACGCTATCGTAGTGATGGAGGTGAGGGACGAATCAAAGTAACACGGGGAATATAAAAAACGAAGTTGCGAGACTAGATTCGGAAAAGGGCGAAGTAAGGACTAAGCTGGATAAGGCTTGCGTTAATTGGAATCCTTGCTTTTTGATTACTTAGCGTGAGAAAATTTACGAGACGTTGATTTAATTACGGAAATGCGTTCTTGAGGTATACGCACAAAAAAACGGAGTTTCCTTTTGTTACGGTAACGATGTACGTAATTATCACGTTATTGTGCTTTTTTTATGTTATTATAACATTGTTAAATGACGTTGTGAGTCTCCTTTATTACGCGTATTTTATCCAAATATATAAATAGAATTTTATACTATCTATTTAGAGACTGCACGCGCTCCACAAAATTAGTTTTTATTACAATCACCAAAATCATAATAATTAAATAATAAATTATAATAAATTCGCGTACGAAAAATTGAAATTAAAATTTCCAACATTCGATACGTAAAGTAAATTGTTAACATACGTTATAAAAGTCAAATAAAATTTACTTAATATACTAAGTTACTTTTTTCTTAATACTTTTTTACTAAATTTTTTTACTAAAATACAAGCTTCATTGATTTGGATCGAATTTGTAAAAATTTTACAATTCGAAGCCGTTGCTTTATTGTCAATAATTTAAATGTTGTGAGACCGACTGTCGCAACGGTTTCATTTAAACTTCAACATTTTAAATTTTCATCTCAAATAGACAGATGGTTTGGAGTAGGGAATATTAATTGACTGGAGATTCGAGTTTTTCGTTAAATGTTTTTAAAGTAAGTGTAAAAGTAAATAAAAGTATGTCCGTTAGGTTGTTATACGAAACACTGTTTTTTATGTAATTTGTTTTACATGATTAACATTATATTTTTACATTTTGAGTTGAAACTTGTGATACACTAATAACTATTTAGTCAAGTTTATTATAAACTTTAAAATGCCATGATTATATACATAAATATAATATATTTAATTTATCGATAACCGTATACTTAATTTAAAAATTTAATCATAAAATTATTTCTCAATTACAGTTAAAAATTGACTAGATTAATGCAGTAATAATCACTAAAGCAAGATGGTAAAATCTACTCAAATATTTTAAGAAAATTTAAGAAATCAAGTAAAATTTACTAAAGTCTCTAGTAATTTTAACTTGAATGTCCAGCAATTTTCACTTGCCTTTTTTCCGTGGTATCTATATATTTATATATACAAAAATAAATAATTCTTCCGTAACAAACTGCGAATAATTCGATTATTTATCATATAAGAATTAAAATTATACGATCTAAACGCGTCTTCACGCGAATAAAACTCGTGGATCTCAGATTTTATCGACCGGTCAACGTAAATCATAGACAATATTTATATACGTACCGTGTTGTATATATAATATATATATATATGTGTGTGTGTGTATGCATAATGCAACTTTGTAAAAAAAAATTCTGGGCATGAATGATTTCCTCGCGCGCAAATCTTTCCTGCGAAAGTTACTTTGAATATGTATTTTCTACATCTATAAATATATTTGCTAGTATATAAGTATCGCGCTTAATCGAGACTCTTGCACTAGGATGTGTGTGTATGTGTGTGTGTATATATATATAATATGTATATGGAATTTCCGAGAATCGCACTGCTTACAGTCTCTATACGTAATGATGTACGGAGTTTTCACTTTGAATGAAAATTTTCAATGTTACACTAAATTATATCGTTTCACACGTTACGAGATAGAAAATGTGTGAGATGGAATATTCTTCCTTTTTTTTTAGTCTAATCATTTAATTTAATTAATTATACCTTTCGTTAATACTATTTGAGAAGCAAGAGATAATGATTAAATGGTGGATTTTAGGATTTAGATATTTAGGAATGAAGATGTTTAATTTATGTGTATATAAAGATTCTTTTGTTTAAATATATTATTTGTCAATCGACTTTGTCGATTTTGTCACTGATGGAGAAACATTTGATGCGACGACTTGTCGATTAATTAACTTTCACGCTAAATTAAGTGCGTTCGGCGAGGTTTGTAAACCAAGCTATTAAACGTCAATCAACCAAGAAAATGTTTGATTTTTTATTTTGAAAGAAATATTCGAATGTAATACTCTGTCAAAACTTAATATTCAATTGAGTAGTGTACCTTTAAAGATACAATATATCCTATTGAAAGTTAGCACAATCATGCTGTTTGTAAATTTATTTTTCTTCATATAGGAACAGATTTTATTTGGAAGATTTAAAATGTAGATAAAGTATTGTTTATTAATAATAATTAATAATTTATTACATAAAAAATTGAAAACATTTCCTATTCTTTTAAACAAAATGTTATTATAAAACAAAAATATTATTAGTAAACTTAATTTAAAAATTTTAAGCTAATTTATTTCTCACATAATTATGATAATCAATTTATGATTCTCCGTACTACTACTAACCACTTTATCGAATAGGCTTAAATTTTAAGAGTATCTATTAAACATCATTATAATCCACTTGAATGGAACAGTCAGCTGTTATATAATATTATATAATAAAAATATTATATTTACAAATTAATTTAAAAAATTAAAAAATTGTGTAAAAAAAACAGGTAAATAATTTATTTAAATAAACATTTAGACTTTTATTCAAATTCTGTTCCATTCAAATGGATAAAAATCATATTCAAAAGTTACGGTTGAAATTTCAGCCTACTCAATTAAGAAATGTTTTCAATTGTTATGAAAAAAATAATCAATTGTTAATATGAAATAGTTATTTTCTAATTTTAACCTAGGCTTACAATATCGTGATAAGTAAATAAGTAAAGTGGTAGATAAAAACAAAACGAACCAGTATGGGTCCTCTTGTGCGCTTTGAGATGCGAACTTTTGGTATAGACCTTGTCGCAACCAGCCACGTCACATCTGTGAACCTTACGTCGTTTGAGCGCGTCCCCGCATTCGCCGTCAACGACACCCAAACTCGTTCCGTTACCACCAACGACAGCTGCATTATTACCTCTACCGCTGAGGCCGATTCCTGGCGTCAATGCCGCTCGTTTGTTGTGGAATACCCTATTTTTAAAAAACGTCGATTAATTCTTACTTTTATCTTATCAATATCATACACATCGACATATATTATCCTATACACAAACATATCTAAATATTATTATTATTATTATTATTATTATTATTATTATTATTATTATTATTATTATCGTTATGTATAGAAAAAGGAAGATCCATATATTGATGTTATTAATAATTTATAGGCCGTCTCGCGTATAATCGTGGAATTTACGTTACAACCGTGTAATTTGAAAAACTGGAGATTTTTTTTGTTGCAACAAGGAAGCATAAAGCGATCAAACATCGAGTTGACATTGATTATGACAATGTGCTCTAGCGCAAGAAACTAGTAAAAGAGATAAAACGATATTGCCGATACACAATTCATATACCGAGAGCGATGTCATCGTTCTTCACGTATGTGCAATCTCATTGAATTTATATTATTTTGCTTTACACGACGATGCGAATTGTTATTTCTTCCTTTGGTTAGGTAAAACTGCAGGTCGTTTGTAAAAGAAAATGTACAACGAATCGTTTATTTATTACCAACTCGTAAAAATTTAAAATGTATGTATATATACGATATAACGAGTAATAGAATTATCAAGTTTTAGTGAATTTCCGGTTAAACTGTTTTACATTGCGCATTTATAAAAAAAAATCTAAAAGAAAAGCACGAATTAAAGATAATGAAGAAAAATAACTGCATTCAATAATTCAAAAATTGAACACAATAAAATTCGTTTAAAGTGTCAGTCTACAAAAATTTTCGTAATCAAATAATTATATACCAAATAATGGAATTTTCAAATAACCAATATAAACATATCGTTGTTTACTTGGTAATGTACGTGTTCGAAACAAATCCAGCATAGAATATACGGAAAAAAATGTTGTACTACCGAAACCGTCCTCCGTGTCCTAAGTTGGTACCGCAAAATTTTCAACGCGTAAAACAACGATGTAAAAAAATAAAATGTATTATACCCAATCCCTGATCAGTATCTCATTATTGATCAGTTTGTTGATATGAATAATAACAATGAATATTTTTTGAAATTGAAAGGAGCTTTTGGAGAACGTTATACAATAATGGATTATCTGTAAGTATTATGTTGATTATTAACTTTTTTTATGGCTACTGTATATAGGTGTGATTACAAATTATACTTGACCGATCAGACATTGGATATATGTTGTGTGTGTGTGTGTATACTTACTTTACATTAGGACATAGTAAAACTAATATACGTTACAAATAATGTAATAATAATAGAGTACAATAGAGATCAAATATACTGAGAAAAGAGATTCTTTAATTAAAAAAATATTTCTTAATTGTTAAGAAATGTGGATTAGAATACGGCGAAATTAAGGCACATATGTTAACTATTAAAAATCCAGTGACTTGAATTTCAAAAAGGATTATATGATTTTGTCTTAATTAAGACGTACTTTATATTAGTACGTAATAAATGAAATATTATTATTAATATCAGGGTTGGGTAAGTAGTCGTCAACCACCCATTTTCGAAAACTTTTTCATTATTTGAGATTAAAGCTTAAAAAAAATATTCGAAAAAGTATTCGTTCCAATACTTTTTTCGAATACCGAGTATTCGATGAAAGTATTCGATCGAATACTTTTTATTTAGCGTTATTTGGTATATGTATATATACCATATACAATATTGTTATGCAAGTCTATATGTTTTTTTAAGGTTTAAACTCAAATAATGAAATAGTATTCGAAAATGGGTGGTTGACGACTACTTACCCAACCCTGATTAATATAATGCAACGTAAAGATAATCTTTTCACGCACCGTTAGAGGGAGTCGACGATTTTTTGAATTTCATAGTACATTTTATGCATTAATGATATAAGTTTGTCTACCTAACTCTCATATATCAGCATAATTAAATACGCATATTTACTAATTTGACTAAACGAATGTATTCGGTATGATATATAATTATATTCCTTCGTTAATAATAATCTTAACTTTATAAATTAGTTTAAAATTTATATATCTATTAAGAATATTAGGTTTTCTTTAATTGCTTTTTTTCTAAGGAATATTTCTTAATAGTTAAGAACTTGACATTTGCCGCAAAGTATAAAGATTTTAAAACAATGGCAAATACACCTTTTCTTTGAAGCAAATAGTTACTTTTCTCAGTGTACTTTGTAACTGATTGATTTAATTTAGCACCGAATAGCTTGGTATACAGGGCCGTTATAAAAATCACCTCCATTTTTGCAAATCGAGGTGGGATCTAACAATCTTCTAGAAGAGCCTGTATATAATTCGACATAGGATTTTTAAAGTAGATACCCTGTGAGTTTTAACCTCGACTTGAAAAACCAAAATTGCGTTGTATCGTCATACACTGAGAAAAAGAAAAACTTGTATGTAAGTTACAATTCAATTGAACGATCGAATTTTTGTGATATTTATACCAAATGAATACGAGTTAATATAGTTTATGAATATATATGAATTTACAAAATTGACGTTGCAAAACGTTGCGCATGCACGATTGCCGTCGCGTAGTGGAAATATCCAATGGTTATCTAGACATAATTTGTATATGATTTACTTTTTCAAATAAATTAAGTGAGTTGTAATATTATACAATTGATTTATATATAACGTACATATGACAATACGAAAATATAAACGAGAGAACTTGACAGCATAGTCGCCTCAAATGAAACCGGTACCAACTATTAGGAAATAGCATATATTTTTGCGTGTATAAATAAATTCACACAAAAACCTAATATACCGTACATCAAACGCGTTATAGTCTTACTATAGTTACATATTTACTTTTCGCGTAAAAAAATCTCGTTGTAAAATCCGAGGTAACAGCTCTGAGGGTTTTAATTACCCGAAAAAAAGGCGGGAGGGGGTAAAGAGGAAAAATCGTTTGAAAGCTTCTTTTCGCGAGAATATATTATAAGCACTGCGCGCAGCTAATTTACGGTATGACGTATAACGCGCACCGACCCACCGTTATTCCTTCCCATGCACATACACACACACACACACACTTTCATAAGGGTAATTATACATTCGTTTTAATAGAAATAGCCAAGCCGTATTAATTACAAGGAACGATAAATTAATTTTATATACACGGGATACGAAGGGAGGAGTGTGCGGCTGTGTGTCGTTTTTTCTTTTTTTTTTTGTGTTCGTATCTTCAAACCGCGCGCATAGCTTTATTAACTCGGAAAGTCGCGGAATAAATTTAAACGCCGCATTATACACCACGCGAGATATATCTGGCAATGTAAACATAGGAAAAATACGAGTGTAAAGAAAAGTTGTGCCTCCTTCTATCTTTGTGCGCACTTGTACGTATATGTACGCGTGTGTATGCGTGTGTGTGTGTGTACATGGGTTTTAAATCATCGAAACGAACCCGAAACCACACGCAATTACCCTTTAACAATTACGACTTGACACTCCATTCTGCGGGGCGAAAAAATAACACACGGTGTTTCGGGCGCGCGCACGCACCGGGGCTTAAATTACGGTTTTGTACATACAGACACCGGCTATCAAGTGAAATCATTATATCGCTCCCTTCCCTTCCCACCCTATTTCGCATTACAAGAGGCACAACATCCCGAAATTTAAGAGGCTACGCTTATATTGCACAGAGGCTTTAATGAACGATGATGATAAGAGCGCACCGCGCGCCCGGTACACCTCTCCTCGCCTCGCCTCTCCTCCTTTTTACCTTCTTTTTTTTTTACATCCAGGGTGTGTAATCGCATGCACATATACGCGCTTCCGTGAACTAAACAGAATCCGTACGTATATACGTCCGAGAGTTAAGGTATATAATAATATCGAGACGTGTTACTTTACGAGCTCGCGAATAACGGAGAAACGACCCGATTTTTTTTTCCTCTCTCTCCCTTTTTTTCCTCTTTTGCTCGTAATATATATATATATATATATATATATATATATATACTTTCCCATGTATATTTTGGACCTTCCAAATTTTCGTTTGGCGATCATCCGGCATGGGTGGGCTCTTCTCATATTTTTTTTTAAACCCCGTGGTTTCCCTACTGATTTACGAGGTTCGTAGTATTATTATACGATAACTGTAAGGGATCCCGCAGTAACATTTGTACTAAATCAGTAATAAACGTTATACGAAATGTATCATGTAATTATTTGTTTTTATATAATTCAATTTATCCTTGGTAATGCCTGTCATCAACTTGAGTATCAAAAGTGTTTCTGTTCGCTCTTCGTATACGGGGAGAAAGAAATAAATACGCCACGAAAAGAATGGTATTTTTTTAAATATGGGAATTTTGTTGGATAATTGTTTTCTATTTTATTAATATTGCTATTTATTTTTTAAGGGGATGTCGAAATTAGAATAAATGGTGGTTTTTTATATTCTTTTTATAATCAAATAAATAAATATATTAAAATACCCTGAACGTCAGATCCTTAGGCATATTTTAAATAATGTACCGAAATTTTTTGATATTTTTAAATCCATAATTTGATTACGATGTTTGGGTTGAAAGTTTAAATCTGTTATGACTAATTATTACCGACCAAAATTGTGTATTCAATTAAGTATTATACACGAAAATGATTTTTCTTAAAAAAATCAAAATGTCATGCCCTTCCTTATGTTTTAAGCTATCCGTATTTTGTTTAGATTTTTAATTCAATATTTTAGATATAATTTTCGATTTGAAAGGTGCAGATTCCTAAATTTAGGTCCGACATCCCGTTTATTGAGAATTTTAAAAAAAATCTCTCTAAATGTCATCACGAATTATTTCAATATTATAATATTAATTGTTGGAAATTTATCGATCTTCCCGATTCAAATGAAAAAAGGATAGGTGAATTAACTCATTTTTACTAAAGTTTTTAATTATTCACCTTTCTATTATAGCATGAATTTAGTTAGTAAGTTGTACATTTGATTAGCGTATTCTATACGGCGATACTGTCGTGATGACTCGTGTGCGAGAAAGTAAAAAATTCGCGAGAAGGCAGAAAGAGTTTGGAAGTCGTGAAGATCAGACGTACAGAGCGTAGAAAAGGTTGCTTTAGCAACGATCAGTTTAAACAATTTCCTGCATTTCTTAGTTATTTAATTTATATTTAATAAAATGGTTATAAAGCATTTAGTTAAAGTTATTTTTGTCATTATTTCCTTTTTTCATTTGACGCAGGAAGATCGATAAATTTCCAACAATCAATATGTAGAAACCACCGAGTGATAACATTAAAACCGACGACATGAATTTTTTAATATTATTTAATACTTACAAAATAATTAAAATTTAATTAACAACGAATTATTAATTATGTTAGTATTATAAAAATGTCGCAGTCGCAGCAATTACTTATATGTTATATAAATACTTTTTTTAATAATTTAGATACAGTTTTAAAAATTCTGAAGATATATTATTTAAATATATTATCATTCATATTTTGGATTCAAAATTTATGAATTTCTTAAATAGATAAATATTAAATTTTAAAATTAAAGGAATATGATTTTAGCATAGATATATAGAGAATATGACGTACGCTTATAGTTTCGTGCATATCATAGACATTTGTAGGTATATTCGAGAGTTTGTCTTTTTCTTTTCTGCAAACAGCACTTTACAAAACTGCACAAGATAAAGTATCCAATACAAAATAAAAAATTGGACCGAAACTTGGATAATTATTAATATAAATATATTAATAACTACAGACGACTACAAATGTAACGAGAATATCTGTGGTTGCATTAATTATAATTAATAAACCATCTAATTATATCAAAATTATGTCACATATATGGAGACTTTAATTTGTTGTAATACGCAATAAAAGTTTTCGAGGTTATGTCTTGTCTTTAAGATTGTCCATATTTAGGTACTTTTCTAAACCCCATAAAGTAGTAGCTGGACACAAATTGAATTGAGGACGCGTGTAATTTAAATATCCAAGTATCGGGTCAATCGACGTCCAAGTACTACCCCGCACAAAAAATTGTGTCCAACTACTACGATTTTGTACGTAACTTTTTTAACATTACTATCTATATACTATTTTAATCACGAATCTATTTGTTTTTGTAAAAATTAGTTACATCGTACAAAAATTTTTGACATTATTCGTTAATAATAATAAAATATAACATCTAAAAGAAAAAGTTCGTAAAATCTGCGCAAGTATTAGGTACTTTACATTAGTCATATTTTATATTATTTTATTCGAAAAATTAATGCCAAAATGTGTGATTAATGACGTATAAGTACCAATTTTTTGTGATAAATAATCTTTCTCCCAATGTACCTAGTATAGTAATTTTATTACACATCCCACGCAGCTGTATAGCGTTTTTTTGAATCTTTATACAAACGCGATTTACAAAATTACATTTTACTCTAATAGTGTACGCGTCTACGTAAGTATACTTAATTTTGAAAAAATACTGATTTTTGCAAATTCCGAGTATTAAGAAATCTTGGTATGTACAACGTACGAGGATTGAATAACAAAAACTATAATGCAATTCCTTATGTACATTAGTCGATTAACTCGAAGAAAATCGAGTGTGAATTGGAAAAAGCGAAAAGATTTCTCGATTGCGAATTCTAAAGAGAGAGAAGATGGTAAGAATAATCAAAAGATCGTATTGAACCTTTTTTCCCAACATTAACAAGATCGAGACATAAATCAGAAGCCGTTAACACGTCCAAGAGCCGCAGAGGATTTGTCGTGTGTAACCTCCTGATTTTTCCTATACAAGTGTGTACATAGATCGCTTGTACGTGTGGCATTCCCTTCTTCGCGTACGTATATAGTTACGAGTCCTCGTTTTCCACCGGCGGTTTACGCCGCCACTAAAAGCGCGAACAACCGTCCAAGGAAAAAGCCCCACCGACAGCCGGAACAGTTTTAATGAGTGAAAAATTGCGAGGAAAATCGGTAATACGCGCGAGCCCCTTAGCGATAAATCAACCTTCTTTATACTCGGTATATATACACCTTCCCTTTTTTTTTCTTATTCTCCCTCTCTCTCTTTTTTCAACTTTGTATTTATGGTGATTTCGGGTTTTTCCTATGCGTATCTCGCAAGAACCAGAAATCTATACGTGTCTGACGGATCATTCGGAGACGAATCGTTTAACTCGGAATGTGTATACATCGATTCGTTGAAATATTTACGGCTATAGTCATTTGTACACCGAGAAAAAAGCTTTTGTAAAAATGACAACGCTGCCTGATAATTAAATTACAGATTGTAATTAAAAAATTACTATATTGTATATACATTATAAACATTGATAAAACTCCATTAATATTTACTACAGTTTGTGTAATATTTACCATAAAAGTTGCCTAAATTTTACTATAAGTATATCATTTTTATATAATTTTTTTGCATTTTCACAGTCTGTCTTTTCATCACTAGACACTATTGTCAGTTTTACTACAAACTCTTGTCTCAGTGTATACATAAATTTAATACAATTTTGAGATTGGATTTTACTAGCTATTTTTATCAATGATGTTAATATAAGATTTGAATTTATATACTTGATAATCTAGACACAATTTTGTTCGTTATACTTTAAATAATTACCACAAGTACTACCCCGCACAAAAAATTGTGTCCAACTACTACGATTTTGTACGTAACTTTTTTAACATTACTATCTATATACTATTTTAATCACGAATCTATTTGTTTTTGTAAAAATTAGTTACATCGTACAAAATTTTTGACATTATTCGTTAATAATAATAAATATAACATCTAAAAGAAAAAGTTCGTAAAATCTGCGCAAGTATTAGGTACTTTACATTAGTCATATTTTATATTATTTTATTCGAAAAATTAATGCCAAAATGTGTGATTAATGACGTATAAGTACCAATTTTTTGTGATAAATAATCTTTCTCCCAATGTACCTAGTATAGTAATTTTATTACACATCCCACGCAGCTGTATAGCGTTTTTTTGAATCTTTATACAAACGCGATTTACAAAATTACATTTTACTCTAATAGTGTATGCGTCTACGTAAGTATACTTAATTTTGAAAAAATACTGATTTTTGCAAATTCCGAGTATTAAGAAATCTTGGTATGTACAACGTACGAGGATTGAATAACAAAAACTATAATGCAATTCCTTATGTACATTAGTCGATTAACTCGAAGAAAATCGAGTGTGAATTGGAAAAAGCGAAAAGATTTCTCGATTGCGAATTCTAAAGAGAGAGAAGATGGTAAGAATAATCAAAAGATCGTATTGAACCTTTTTTCCCAACATTAACAAGATCGAGACATAAATCAGAAGCCGTTAACACGTGCAAGAGCCGCAGAGGATTTGTCGTGTGTAACCTCCTGATTTTTCCTATACAAGTGTGTACATAGATCGTTTGTACGTGTGGCATTCCCTTCTTCGCGTACGTATAGTTACGAGTCCTCGTTTTCCACGCGCGGTTTACGCCGCCACTAAAAGCGCGAACAACCGTCCAAGGAAAAAGCCCCACCGACAGCCGGAACAGTTTTAATGAGTGAAAAATTGCGAGGAAAATCGGTAATACGCGCGAGCCCCTTAGCGATAAATCAACCTTCTTTATACTCGGTATATATACACCTTCCCTTTTTTTTTCTTATTCTCCCTCTCTCTCTTTTTTCAACTTTGTATTTATGGTGATTTCGGGTTTTTCCTATGCGTATCTCGCAAGAACCAGAAATCTATACGTGTCTGACGGATCATTCGGAGACGAATCGTTTAACTCGGAATGTGTATACATCGATTCGTTGAAATATTTACGGCTATAGTCATTTGTACACCGAGAAAAAAGCTTTTGTAAAAATGACAACGCTGCCTGATAATTAAATTACAGATTGTAATTAAAAAATTACTATATTGTATATACATTATAAACATTGAATAAAACTCCATTAATATTTTACTACAGTTTTTGTAATATTTACCATAAAAGTTGCCTAAATTTTACTATAAGTATATCATTTTTATATAATTTTTTTGCATTTTCACAGTCTGTCTTTTCATCACTAGACACTATTGTCATTTTTACTACAACTCTTGTCTCAGTGTAGTACATTAAATTTAATACAATTTTGAGATTGGATTTTACTAGCTATTTTTTATCAATGATGTTAATAATAAGATTTGAATTTATATACTTGATAATCTAGACACAATTTTGTTCGTTATACTTTTAAATAATTACAATTTACATTTTTGTTTCTACTATATATGTATAAGGTAACAGTAATAATTATAGAACAATTTTAGAGGGGTATATTTATATTTTTAATAAAATTTGAAAAAATTTTAAAATGTTAGAAAATATATGAAATATTTTTGTCATAAAAGGGTGATCCATTATTCACTACTGTCGTATGAAACATTATTAATGCGCTATTTTATAAATACGTACTGATAAATTGCAGAATTTCAAATTTTATCGAGATAAAATACTGCTTCTAACAAATTTTCACATCCATAAAATATTATTAATACATTAATTTATAATAAAATAAGCAGAAACCACAAACTGATATTTTTGTTTATATATAAACTTCTTAAATTATTAATATATAATTCTTAATTATAATAGATAATTGCTTTTAGTGATTATAACTTTTTAACAATTGTATTATTTTTTGCACTGCTTCTATAAGCACAGGTATTATAATTTTACTTAAATGTCACTATTTACATACTGTTCCATCAATAGGGTATTGTTTCACAATTAATACCTTTATATTGCAATTATAAAATATAATTATAAATATAAATTTTAATTTCGAGCCATTTGACTACTTGTATCGGATTATCGAAAGACAATTTCATTAATTTTCCCTGCATAAAATATACATGATTACCCGTGAATAAAATATGGTTAAGAAGAAATGACTAAAATTAAATAAAAAATATAATACTGTAGAAATTGGTAAATAATTCTCCCTTTCAAATGAAAGATAACATAAAATTAATATTCTTCCTTACTGTTAAAAAGATCCAGCGAAAACTCCATAACTAAAGAACAAGGAGATCATCGATAGATAGGTAAACCCCAAGAACTATATATATATGCCTCTATCATTCTATATGTACATATATTTATATAATTCCCTCCCGCATTTGTCGTAAAGTGAAATCAACGGGGGGTCAAACAGTGACACGCGCGGTCTCCTCCTTCTACACGCGCGAAATTTATGCTGCATAGAAGTGCGCGAATCATAGACACACAGATATACGTGTTCCCTATTTCGTGCCTATTGTTTTCCATTTGTCTATTTTTATTTATTTATATTTTGTTATATACCAAACGCTTTCCTCGATGTGGTTTACGATTTCACGAGATTTACCTGGATGATCCCCTGGGTTACATGTATCATATAAAGGCACGTTTTCTATGTTCAGAAGATTCAGGTGATAAAAGTATACCTTTTTGGATCATTTTTTTTATTATTAAAGGTTACGTTCGTCGTCAATGCCCTATACTAAAAAAACCCTAGAAACTTACCTCAACCGGAATTATTCTCAAATGTGCTTTAAGAAGAAGTGTCGTGTTAATAATGATTCTTTTGTAATTAAGCTAATCTTAGTTTGCACTATACACAGGGATTTTAATTTAATAAGAAGATTTATAATTTCAAACATAGTCATGTAAATTATAGAACAAATTATGTAACAATCCAGCACATTTATTCTTGAAGCATATATTTCAGAATAATTTCGCTTGAGGTACGTTTCTAGTTTCTTTTAATGTAGGATATTGACGAACCGTAAAAACGAGCAAAGAGGATTCAGGTAATAATATATAGGTGTGTATTTGATTTGTTATAGACGTAAAATAAAATACTTACAAAGAAGCTTCTTTGATCTTTTGAAGCGCGAGAAGAGCAGCGGAGGACGATACGAACAAAGGATCGGGTGGCTCGATTGAACAAACTGACACTTCTGGCCTTTGTCTTTCTCGATCCCTTTCCCGTTGTCTGTCGCCTCGTCCTCTCGTCATCGCCACCCTTTCGCAATCGACTCGCGTTCTTTCTCGTTCATGTTGTTCGCGCTCTCGGACTATATCCGCCAAAGGCAGGGTTGGTGATACTGAAATTACAATACATTACCTTGATTATACCGATCATTACGTATTACTATTTGATAATACAATTATAAATTACAATGAAAGTACAGCGATAAAAATATGAATCAACGGAGTGTAGGAAAAACCAGAATGCCAACGACCCTTGAAATCTATAAACTTTCGTATCTTCATATTTTTCCAAACATAATAACGTTATTTATTATCTATCCGCGTTTTAGCATTATTTATTAGGTTAAACTATTGAAAAATTTGAAATTAATTATATTGTAGGTGTATGCGGAATAGTAAATGTATGTCAATATTCGAACACATAGTATTGGAAAGTGTAAACAATTCAAACGGTTACCGAACATTTTTTATCTCAACGTAAGTTCAGTACGAGATAACCCACGGGATGACCCACGGTATACACTTCACACGCGACGATAACAACGTCTACTAGTATATAACAACATTTTCTGATCAGTCTCTCAGTTGTACACATTTCACGTATTTCGATAGTTCGTATAATTAAACGTGATCGCTCACAATATGATTGTTCACAAATGGGCAATTCTATTTTTTTATCTCATTCTCAAAATCACCAAGAGTTTTTCAATGGACGTTTGTCCGTTTATAAAATGTAAGTTTTTTTTTAAATAATTCATTTGATTTTGGTACTATTGTTTATTTCATAAGGTTTCGGGGTTGATATTAACATTTTGCTTTTTCGCTAAATGTATAGACGAGTCCAACGTTGACAACAGGCCAAATCTCTTCATAGTTACGTCAGTCGTTCCCGAATTGTGTCAAATTCAAGATTACGAAAAATCAGCAGTATCGTTGCGAGTTTCTTCGATTAAATGGGGAAAAGTGAAAAGTGCTCCACTGGATTTGAAAATAATTCAAGGTCTCGTTTACGATGTGCACGAGAGGACGCTCTACTATCTATCGAGCAATTTGATATTGAAACAAGGGATCAAATTGAATAAGCTCAATCTCAATGATAAAACTAGGAACGCGATATTCGATCTGACCGAATCGCCGAACTTGTTCGATATGAATTTGCAAAATTCGGAAATAATCGATCTCGCTTACGATTGGGTAACGAAAAACGTCTACATGAATTTTAGACAATCGATTGACGTTATCAACCTCAACAATCCCCAAAACATAAAGAAGATAGTCTCGGATAGATCCCAAATCTTGACCCTAGCGGTGGATCCAAATAAAGGTTATCTCTTCTTCGTCGATGCTTCGATCAATTACGACAATGGGCCTCCTTACGTATCGAACGCAATTTACAGAGTGAATTTGGACGGTTCGAATTTAATTCAAATAGGAGAAACGGTAGAAGGTGATCATGCTTTCATCAACCAGTTGGTTATCGATTACGACACCGATAGATTGTATTGGAGTATCGCCCACAAGGAATTGATTCAACACTCGAAATTCGACGGTACAGACGTGAAAAATATCACCGGTCGTCGTATTTATTATGGGCTGGTAAGCGATGCAACGCGCGCAATGGCTATAGATAAGGATTACGTGTATTATCGTCCAGCGAATTCAACGTCAATTCGTAGATTCAAGAAGAGTGATTCGGTAGAAGATGTCAAGTTTGAATTGGTTAATACTATTACTGTGCCAATCGCGGAAATTGTGCTCTACGACAGTGAGATGCAAAAAGTGAGGGATGATCATCCTTGTAAAGTTGCGAATGGCGGATGCGAAAGGCTTTGTTTCGCTGTACCAAAGGAGAATGACCAATTGATTAAAATTTGTGATTAGTGGAAACTAATATACGAACGGGACTTCGTCGGTCGAACATTCTGTTAAGTAATAACCAACATTTATTTAAACCATACGTCTGTATAACAACAAATAAATATGTAAATACAGTTGAATATCTATTGTTACACTTTTATATTCGTAAACTATAATCCAATCAATAAATTATTGGTTACACGTATAAACATTTTAATATTTTTGTATTACATAAAAGTGTGTGTAAATCTTAAAGTCACCACTTTTTTTTTAATAAGCAAAAAGTAAATTTAGATTTTTTATTCCATACGGATTTGTATTTTAAAGTCACTTATGACCTCTAATTATCTGCCCATTGTAGAAAAATTACAACTCTTGGATCTCTAACCAAGGGTATTTTTCTCTTCATTGAAATTTCGAAATGTTTTTTAAGATTTTTTCTCGGAAACTATTCAATGTTTTAGAATGCTTCACTAATAAACATTTTGAATACACATACAAAATGCGAGAAATACTGTGCCTTGTAAATATCGACTTAAGGAGCTGCCATATTCAACTGTTACCGATTAAGACAAAATGATTCTATAGATAAATATTTCGTCTCTCTAGCACAGATCATGGACGGATCCATAGTTCAAAGCCATAGTTACTAAAGCCACAGTTTTAGACCCTAACACTCCTTTTTACCAAATTTATGCCCTACCAAATCAAATTTAAAAATATACTGCATTTTCACTTTGATTGCTTATAACTTGTCAACCATTAAATATTTACATATACATATTAGAATTTGGTTTTATACGATATGTTTTCCAAAATAAAAATATGAAAAAATCCAGAGCCAGTTTTTACAAAAGTTATAAGCTGTTAAAGCAAAATTTACAAAAAAAGAGACTTCATTTTTTATGCTTATAATTCCTAAGCTGTCAAATATTGACATACTAAAATTTAATCAAAAGCTGAGATAAAATAGATATAATTTGACAAAAAGTACGCTCAAATCCGTTAGATTAAAGCAACGTTATAACCGAATTAATAATTTGAAGAAATGCAGCTTAAAAAATCAATAAAATTTGTAGTGTTCAATTTTTGTTAAAATTTCTTCTAATTCTTCATTCGGCTACAACTTTGTTCCATTCTAATGGATTTGAGCGTACTTTTTGAAAATTCCATCTATTTTACCTCAGCTTTTCATTAAACTTTGGTTTGAGTATTAATATTTGATAGTTTCGAAGTTCAAAGCATTTAAAGTGAAGCTTTTTTTGTAAATTTTGCTTTAACATGTGAATAACTTTTGAAAATACGATTGTTAGGGTCTGCGGCTCCGGCTTTCTACATATTTTTATATTGGAAAACATATTCTACAATCTGGATTTGATCCGTTTCCCAAACATACGAGGGTCTCCTTGTTAGATCAAATAAATATGATTTAAAATAAAGAAAAGCTAATATCCATCCATTTGGCAAAAAGTTATAAAAAAAATAACAACTAACAAAATTTTAGCCTAAAAACAGTAAGCAATTTTATTTATTCAATTTTAGGCGTCTATATGCAATTTTAATTATGAAATAATTTGTTTATAATGTAATAAGAAATTGTTTTTAAAGTATGATTAAAGATATTAAATTAAATTGTTTTTAAAGATATTGATACATTAAAAAAACTGATATTTCTGTACGAAACGTAACTCAATAAATAACAGATGACACTGAAGCGAAAGGCAATGATGACTTTTTTGCTGTATAATATACCATATTTATTTGATTAAAATAGTTTTTCCGTTTCCTTCGACTCGGTCAATAACAATGTAACTATTAGTTTCCTTTAAATCTTATATTTGAGATAAAACAATTAAATTCATTGTCACAATTAAGCAGATCAATAAAAAAGTTAAAAGATACTTATTGATTACAATTAGTATTTTTTCTACCAAAATAAATAAATCACCCGGAATAAATAGAAATTACAAGTTATAATGATATATACATAATCCGAGGGTGAGCAGAGTCATAATTATCTCCAACCCTTTGAGAAAATTTATACTGCAAGTGAATACATGCACACACACACATACACAGAGAGAGAGAGAGAGAGAGAGAGAGAGAGAGAGAGAGAGAGAAACGGACGTATATGTATAAGTATATAAGAAAATGCAGGAGGGATAAAGATAAAGTGAAACAGCAATACGAGATTAAGAGAGAGAGACTGGGGGGAAGAGAGGCTGAAAATAGGCGCTCTTCTCTAGTAGACGACAACTCTCAGGCAAAGAAGCCCATAGGGTTGCACTCTCAAAATTATGCGCCCGCGAAAAGTATTTATGGCACCCGTATATATACGAGCACAATAAAGCCGCACGTGTATACAGTTTCGCAAGTTTCGGTTTACGCGTGACGCTATAAACTCGTGGAATGCACGAGAGATGCATCGAGCCTGACTTCTTACTTAGGGTTGATTTCTTATTCAGATCCGAGCTCGAAACCCCGGCCTCTCTCCCTCTCTCTATACACACGCATACATTGTACTTTAAATATTATTCTCTTTTCGTATTTAATAAAGAGTTCGGGCGGCGCATTCGTTTTCATCGAGATTTATTGTCTATACGCATACATATATACACAAATCCTTGGATTTATCAATAAGAATTGCAAAGGGTATATACGTATATTTTTTTTGAAAACTATAAGAACGTTAAACTTGGAAATAATAAATGTTTAAAAGAAGGAAAGTATAGGGGAGTAAAGACGCGATTGAAAAGGAGCGTGAAAACGGTCCCTATTACCTGTAACGAGGTAACAAACCCTACCGTCCGGAGCTCCTGCATGCAGGCTGAGTTGATAGACCGCGTGAAATCCGATAGTATATACACCAGCGCGTACACATTCTCGCGGAAATCCGCGAATCGTAAAACGCTTCGCCATTATAACTATCCTCGTGGATAATTTTCTAGACCCAAAGGAATTATATCCTTCACGAGTATATATATATATCTTTACACGAAATTAGCTCGATGCTCTAAACTTCCAGGTCTTGACAGCGAACGCGCGCATGAAACGTTTCCAAGATTTATTTTATGATGGATCAGTTTGCGTAACGACTATTTATCCTTAATTTCATTAAAATAGAAAAGTGTGTAAGTACGGCTAATGGCCATATTTTTTTCTTACCTTTTTAGATGTACACTTGGAAATTATGGAAAGATGTTTTCGACTATATATATATATTTTTTTTTGCTTTTTTGCGAGAAATTACTGAATTTACGAGGGTACTTTGTTCTACATTTTTTGTTAATTTTGTGGAGATGTAACTTACGCGATTTGAAGTGTAATTGACTTGGATTAGGATTTAATGTTCCAACAGTAAATTAGTAGGTCAGTGCATAATGGGTGATTATTAAATTAGCGATTGATAATTATTCTCATGCTTATATATACTTATAACGATCGATATACATTAATTAAAATGGTCGTGCGTTTAAGTTAACGAGCGATAATTTTAATTATATTCGTCAAATGTATATTAAAAATGAATTTAAGATACAAAATTGAACACGTATATATATGAGCTTAAAAATCTAAGCAAGTCCTGTATATATAAATATGTCAACGGAGCGATGTGAAAAATTTTGTTAAAATTAATAATTAGAGAATCCCGTGCAGGTAATCAATTGATAAAACTTCAACTTGGATACCCGTGAATCGAGGGATATGTAATAACGGGTTGATCGATGAAGTTAAACGCGCACCTTTAATCTACCGATTTATGGGTGGCTCGTACTTACTGTCCAATAATTGAAGGATAAATTTGCCGATCGCAGACGCGTGCGCGTTTTAAATTTTGTACGTACATACCACACATACGTATAAATATATCTATATGGAATTATACTAGTGATCGAGTATTTCAAACTCAATTAGCCACGTACGCCGAATGTAAAAGACGTATACAACCGTCGTAAAGATGGAATGGAAATTAGCGGAAGTACGGTAAGAAAAGAGAGCTCACAGATTTCAAGTGTATAATATCGAAAATTTATTTTTAATAATTATATACGGAGAAAAAAGGTTCTAGTAAAATTGACAATGTTATTGAGTAATAGAGAGAGAAACTTGATAGATTATATAAAATTTATTATTTCTTATAGATTCAATTCACTGCAGATTTGTTAATATTTACTATATATGAATACGTGTGATAAATTTTTCTAAATAGTAGCAATTTTCATTAAAACCTTTTTCTCTGTGTAGTGTAATACGAAATTCGTTTATTAAATAATCTGCAAAATAAATTATGTAATGACTAGTCGTATCATACAGATTTTTAAATTGTTAATATTTATAATTTGATTGACAATTACTTTAAGTAAATCAGTTAAGAGAATATTGGATGGATTATATCGGTTTTTTGTAATTTTAGAATTAGTGTTACTATTTACATTTACTGTATTATTTATCATTCATGTCAACTATAGATATATTTTTGGCCTTACGAAGAAACGTTGTTTTTAACTTTTCTTCTCAATTTCGTAATTTATAAAAAATAAAAAATCTTTACACTGAGCGTTTATACGACACAAACAATCGGCTAACCATATCAGATATGGTAAAGAGGATCAAATTTTACAAGACGCATCGAGTTTTGCTTTCAAGACTACAGAGAAATTAATACTTTATGTTTGGAGGTTACGTCCACTCCAATAAATCCGCAAGAAATGCGCAAAAAAAAAAACGTTTCATTGGAGGTCAATACCTAACCATTATCGCTGCCTCTTTATTATTTTCCAAGCCATTTCTTATATTCTGAACTCTACTAGGAATGTTAGACTCAATAAATGGTCATTTTTTTATATCTTTTTTTTACAAATACAAGAATAATCTTTTTTAATTATTAACGTCAGGATCCTAGCCACGTTTTAAACACTTCTCCAAATTTTTCGAGATTTTGAAATCGATAGTTTGATTACGGTGTTTGTATTGAAAGTTTATGTATATTTTTCGATAAATAATCACCAACTACAAATTGTTTACGTAATTATTATTTAAAAAAAAAAATTTTCTAAAAGTGAAAACAACAGGTCCTTTCTTATATTTTGAGCTATCCGTATGAATTTCGTTCAGATTTTTAATTCGATATTTTAGTTATAAATGAAAGGTGTAGATCTCGGTATTTTGGGTATGACATTCCCTTAACGATTACTTTAACGAATCAGTGTAATAACCTTAGTGCACAACGTTTCTAACGTTCTTCGCAGCTATGTATTTTAGGGCTTCTTTAAATGATTCAACATAATAAAGAAAACTGATTTATTTATATTAAATAGATCGAGCTAAATTAAAATTTACGGTTGTATATTGAGCGAAATTTTTTTATTAAAGCAATTAATTTAGTTGCTAATCCAACAAATCGTAGGTTACATTTATTGCATATATTGTATAGCAACTATTAACTTGTTAATTCAATTGCAAAATAATGCTATTAGAAAAAAGATCGTAAAAACAGGAAAATTATGGTTTAATTTAGCAAATATTTTAACTGAATTATTTTAGCAACTTGCTTACTGCTGTTTCGAAAGAATATTTTTTCCGTAATAGAAATTTCCGTACGTGTAATACACATGAAAGAATGAATAAATGAAAATGTGTCAGGTTCGCAAGCTCAAGGGGAAAAAAAATCTAATCACATATATTTATTTATATATTTATCTATCGCGTGTGTACGCGCACGTGTCACTCGAAAGAATTTCCGGATTAAACCATCTCGCTCATAAATTAAAAGCTTTTCCACGCTTGCGGTCGACACTCGTGGGTTTTAACTCACCTGTTGCGCACAATCCTGAGCTTCTTCCCCTCTCTTTCTTTATCTATCTTCTCTTTTCCTACCTTATTTTTTCCTATTCACGCATCTGTCTCGACGCTTTATATCAAGCCCGCATCTGCGACGCACGCGAATTCTTTATTGGGTTATCACGAGGCCATAATCTACTCTCGGTACGATGTAACTTAAGGAGCCTTTTTCATCCTTCCTTATATACATTATCTGCACATATATATATATGTATATATGTATATATGTATAGATGCATCATACGGGCACTATACGCTTATACAATAATTTTAGGTAAGCATAAATATATGTAGGTAAATTGGTAGTTACTATATACGTGGTTGTTAAAGGAATAATCATTTTTTCTTAGGATTTTTATTGGATTTTTACAAATATGTTTGGAGTTTCTTGTATTTTCTAAACTAGTGCGAAGACCAGCACGGAAGAGCACTGAAAATATTTTTGAAATATTAAAGAATGCAATGTAAAGTTATAAACAATTCATTATTTGTATTTATTATATTATATTATACCAGTAAAATTAATTTTATCAAGTTACGTTACTTTAAGTTGCATATATAGATATACTATATAGATTTCTTTTCTGAGACAACGAAATGTGCTAGTCTTACACTGAGAAAAAATGTTGTAGTAAAAATTACAATGTTATTTATTAATGTAGGTACAGACTGACGCAATTCAAAAATTGACCATAGTGTATAGTCAATTTTACTGAAGTTGTAGTAAATATTACCAGAATTGTAGTAAAAATTAATAGCTTTCTAGTAAATTTTATTATACATTATGATCAATTTTTGGATCGTATCATTCTGTCCCTGCATTACTAAACAACATTCTAATTATTACTACAACTTTTTTTCAGTGTATAAAAACAAAACCGAATATAATAAATTAAACGCAATAAAGATTATAATAAAAACCTTTAAAACTCTTAGATATTATTAAACCTATAACGAAAATTATTTATCAACCTAAAAAAATTCCTCAAATACAACATTCAATACTCACAGTTCGGTCATAAAATAAAATGAATCAGTATTTAAAAATCTGATCGATATAGATTCCTTAAATCGCCTCGCACCTATTTCTTATTCGCTAAAGTGTCCGTTAATATCCTCTGTTACCGTGACATCAGTATATATGTATATCCGAGTGAAAAATAAAATATATAAATAACAAATTAGAATCTCGCATGATTTACGGTACGTATCAATTCCACTGGTGATCATTTTCTAACTTTGGATTTTACGAGCTAGTTCACTCTTCATCTCGGCAAGATCTTGGGTATTGCCACCCGCGTAGTTCGACGACATTTCCGGTTTTCGTATGGATATAATGAGCGGACTCTCGAGCGAAGTGCCACGCGGATTTATGCAGCGCAGAGGGGAAACCCCTCGATCTTTTTTTTTCTTCTTTTTCCACGAGTGCGCATCACACGAGGAAAATGTATGGGCGCGACGAAGCTCGCGAGATTTTCTTTACGGGTTTTTACGAGCTTTGTTTTATAGGTGGGACGAAGGGAGAAAGAGGGGGATAATCGTCTCGGTTTATGAAAAGTGTTGCAATTAAACATTTTTCCCTCTCTTCAATTTGATTATCTAATATCTCCATGAGAGTTTGGTTAAACGTTTTTCTAGTTTTGATAATTAATTACGTTTCGTCTTTCCTTTTTTTTTTGGTGTGAGGAAAGGGGGGGGGGAATGTATATTGTACTCGGTTGATTTCTTACTCCGTGGGTTATAATCGGTTGTAAACTCAAGAATTATACTCGTAAACTTTGCGGTAATAATATAGTCGGGTGTAGCAATTATGAAAATGGGTGATAATACGCCGTTATTGCGATTTACTGTTTGATTTTGATAATCCTTCTATGTATCTTTCTGGTATTGTAGAATATACAATTTGCATTAGTACGTCGAAATAATTGATAATTATTCCAAGTATTGGTAACGATCTATATATACATTGAAATTTATGTAGAATTTATTAAGTATTTTAAGTCCTTGTAAAAGCACGAGTCTTTTACCGACTGAGTAATATTTGTTTTTATAAAGTTTGTTACAACGGTTATCTATGATGAAATTAATTCTTAAAAAATTTTTTTATAAATTAGTATAGATTAGCTCAAGATTTTGATCGTTGAAATTATTAAAAATTTTCAGAATAAATAATTTTGACTTAAAAAACAAGATTACCAGTTTATGTTGGAAATATATTATATCAAACCGTTTATTTCTATGTAATTGAACTTTTGAGTAGGTAATAAGGTAAATTACTTATTTACCGACGCGAGCAACCGTCGCGCTCTCTTCGATATACTCATATTCATTCTGTATCGAGACACGCTCCGATGTACCTCGCTGTATATATAAAATACATATCTCTTGTTTAGACTGTGTGTATGAAAGGTTATTTCTTCTGCCCATCTTCATACCTTTTCCAATAGTTTACGCTGTTATAGTAAAATGATACTATTATTGTAATTGCGTATATTATAAAATAAACAATAATAAAGGTTAAAAAAGTTTATAAGATTATCTTTAAATCTAGAATGTATTATAATTACCTACACTTTAAAAATGAAAAATTAAATCTTGTATACTTATAAGTTTATTTACTTTAAACCTTATTTCTAATAATTTATTTTGATGAAAGAACATAAATTCAAATTTTAAAGCGACCGAGGGAACTTTATCAAGCAAAGTATATGTTGCTAGTAAATTATTAATTTATATAAAACCAATATTTTTTAGTCATATTCAATTTTTGTTGAACAATAAAATAATAAAACAGTGCGTGAAAAAGAAATTAGAGAAGTGGCACCTTTGCAAACCTAATATATTATTGTGTTTTTGAGAAATTCGTCACCATCAACTGTCAAGTCTGCTGAGATTAGGTTGACATTTTTGGTCCCAAGACTTTTCTCAAAAACGCAAAAATATTATAATTTTAAATTCCGGCAGGTATAGATTATTGACAAACGAAAGCGGCCTCTTCACTTACTTTTTGCACATACCTGTTTTATTTACAGATTTATAGACATTTATAGTGTTTGTCGGTAAGTTAGGGAGGATAAAAGTGTACTTTGGTACCCCGTTAATAAATCATAGTATAATAAAAGATATGAAAAAAATACAAAAAACTGCGTAGGTAACACTCGTTTAGCATAAAATGAAAGTTACATTTCACCAAGGCGAATATATCCGACGAACCGCTGCTGATATTTCCACAAGCTTCCCAAAAGATGAGTTAAGTATCTTAATCTGGAGTTTAACGTCGATAATTGATCAAAATACCGATCGGTATATTCTCATAACCTTCGACTCGACGACTTACAATAAGCATGTACGTATATATGTATATATATCCACCCGCGATAACGGAATCCGCACCACCACACAGTATACTCGTAAAATCCACGCGAGAGAGAATCGGGAAGGGTTTCGCGTGGGCGTTGCTCATAAAACTTGAGTCTTGCGGGGGCAGCAAAAGAGAAATAGAGAAGTATATATACACATCACACACACACACATATATATATACTCGGAAATTCAAATCGCGGTGGGCGGGCATCGTGAAAATTGCTCAATCGTTCGAGTGGACCAGTCGGAAGTATAATTTATCGGCGATTTCGCGCGTATTGATCCGGTGATTAATTAAACCCCGATACAAAGTAGCGCGGGTATAGACTATTGTTTGATTTTTCATCGGGAATACGGGAAACTCGGGACTGTTACGGCCAGCACAATGGACCTCGTGCGCCACAATTTTATATCCAATTTTATTAATTACGAGCTGCGTTTAATGAGTTGATTGTTGCGTTTAAGAAATTGGATGTACAACGTGCGGATCGACAATTAACTTGACCGAGTGACTTTTTCTTCTTGATCTACCGATTAAAAATATATTGGAGCGTGATCTTCCGCATTTTTATTTCCTCAATTCAATTGTGCACTGCAACCATTTTATGTACATAAAGAAAATTTTTTTTTACGACCAAAACGTCATTTTTATTGTGTTGGCAAACTACTAATAATTATGTTCCTCGCTCGGCATATGTTATTTTTTTTTATTTCTAGCTAAAACGTAATTATTGTTATAAAAAATTTTATCGAACTTATCATAATCATTTTATATTGATTACCTTTAAGTGAAAATAAAGATTAACAAGAAATTGATTAATTTACAGGAGGATCAATATCTGTACATTATATTAGTATATCTCGACGTTTTTCCATCATCGAAACTTTACAATGTAATATAAATTATTATTAATCACCACGTTTATACGATTTAAAATTATTATTTTTGAGCGGACAATTGACGTATCGTCGAAAAGAATCTTCATTCCCCATTGATATATCGAGATATAAAGAGTCCGTCACGCTAATAAATTACAAACATTTTCTGTATATATCAATGGGTACATATATATATAAGAAAGACTTAATTTATTACAATGTCGGTTAATGTATTACACACGCAGTTGGTAAACCTAACTTTTATGTGAATCAGATACACACGCACACACACACACACACACACACACATATATACGGAAAGGTAGCTTTATTGCGACAATAATATCTATACACATACACGTACACACAAGATACATGTATGCAACGTATAGTCTTTAGAATTATATATATACAGCGTATATTTTCATCTAATTGACAAATTTACGAGAATTTGTAATTTAAGATTATACGGTGTATATATTATTCACGGAGTTGGAATTTTACAATGCGACGAACTGCTCAAAATTGGTAATCTATTATACACCGGGGCAATAGGCCGAGAATTTAATTTATGTTGATGACGCAAATTTAAAGGGAATAAAATTATCTCTTTGTCAAGCTCCTCTCTCCGCGAGTCGCATCGTTTCGTGTATAATTAAACGTTGCAGCTCGTGCCTTGTAATTGACACGGAAAGATAATTGCGGGTATGACGAAAGTGAAGAATGAAAACTCCTGGCCTTTTCTATAGAAATAGTCAGTGTTCATGTATATATAGACCGAAATTTTTTTTATTCTACCCGGTGCTTTCTCGTTTATTTTCTCTTTATACTGTTTACGTATATATATATACACGTTTATTTCTTCGTCTTCCGTTCGTGAGAAATTTAGTGATTAATTACCCAGTTTGTTTACTTAATCCTCTCGGTTACTTATGCAGTAAACGCAATACCCATTGGGTAATGTTTTTTTATACAGTGGCATATGATTAAATTAGCCTGAATATAAAATAGGAATAATTGATATATATTCCCTGGTAAGAATGGTATCAAATAGCCATTTACTCGGTATGTAAAATGGTTAATTTCTTGTAGGAGGTGAAACGCTTTTTTTCACATTATCGTCCATTTAATGGAGTGCTCGGAACCTTCAAAGATTTAAATTAAATCTATCGGTGGTCTATCTATCTATTTAAGTTGTGATTGGTCAAATTCGATCGGTTTTTTAATTGCAGATATGATTAGGCAATTGTTTACTTTCTACGAATTACCGTGCAAAATATATATCGAGATTCACGAATTTTTCTTAAAATCGAACCGAATCTATCTTACAAGCCTTTTCATGGGCTAGAACGAGCCAGGCAACCTATTTCAAACCAAAATGCCGAGGAACCTATTTTTCTAGCTAGGAAATAGACTGATCTTGATAAAATAATTTTGTAAAAAGCGTTTCATCGCCGGAATAAAAATGTTCACATTTTAAGGCCATTTTTTTCGAAACAAGCTTATTACTACTAAGAAAATGGAGACAATTCCTACCGAAGGTGTCGTTCGGACAAATTTTAAACGAACGGATTGAAACGGAATAATATATATACGATCCGTAATGTTGGAAGAGACAATGGAGAGGCGAGCGGCAGGGAATACTAAAAATATTCGTATGATACCATAAAACCAAGATGTAACAAACTGAAAGGTCAGAATATCGAGACTGCCGATTACGTTTCCTACACGCGGACGGACCTAACACTGTATATAGTACGGGCTGTAAAATTAATTCATCCGCGGAGAGCGAGGATGGAACAAAGATCTCCGCGATCATTTGCATTCAGACGCATAATTTTCATGCGCGTGAGAAAAGGTACACACACACACACACACACACACACACATATATATACTAATGGCTCGTAGGGGGACTGTAAAACAGTGACCAGTTTGCGTGGGGACGAGGTTTAGATTAAATCTTTCTATATACTCGCCTTCGTTTTGCATTCAGCAACCATACGTATTATACGTTATGCACGATGTCATAATTTTGCAATCGGAGTCGCTCTCGGTCGAGGTGATTCGATCTCTCGCTCCATTTAACTTTTCTTGAATTAAAGCCATTTTTATATTGTATTTCATATTTTTATCTTGGTTTATATATTCGTGGTATACAATTATAAGTGTTACGTAAGATATACAGACTCTCTGCAGGATATGTGATAATAATGTATAAGAAATATTAAATAATGGTTGTAACTAAATGTTAATATATATCTCTATAGAATTTAACTGCACTCAAATATAAATACAGTGAAGTTTATAAAATATTTAATTAAATATACTTTATTATAAAAACTAATATATGTCTATTAAAAACATAAATATTTGATTGTATAAGAAAGGTAACGTATTTGAAACTACTAAATATTTATTAGAAACAAATATTTTGTATGTAGGTATATATACAATAAAATATTTTGTCCAATTCATTATTTTCTTTCGTGTACATATAGTGTCAGGAGAAAAAAAAACGTAATGTTACTAGATGTTCTCCACTGAGAAATAAGTTGTAGTAAAAATGACGACACTGTCTACTAATGAAATTACGGAGTGTCAAAAATCAAAATACAATAAATTACTATACGGTATAGTAACTTTTACACTAAAAGGTTGGATTCAAAATAAGAAGCTCAAATATCTTGATTTGGTCGAAAGATATGGAAAGAAAAAAAATAAAATAGTATATTACACATCTAGGGAGGTAAAGTATTGGTGAGCCTATAGTACACGTAAATTGCCCCCCGAGCCGAAGGCGAGGGTGGCAAACGTGTGCTATTGGGTCGCCATTTTACCTCCCGTGGTGTGTATACTATTTTTTTCAACAACGAGGCCGAAATTCCAACTTCGCGATTCGGGCGCCGGGAGCGAAAGTGACAGTTTCGGCCCGTTGTTGAAAAAAAACTATTTAGCTTGAAAAATCAGTTAATTATTTAATCCGAAATTCTTGTCAAAATATCGTAATTTTTTGACGAAATTTTTTGATATTTACTTATATCTATCGTAAAAAAGAGCGTTATAGTCTAAAAATCTGGATTTCTTTATATTTTTATAGTAGTAAATATATCCTAGAGTTTGATCAAGATCCCCGTTCCCCGGAGATGTGACACTCTCTTTGTGAGTACAAAAATTCACTTAAATAACTATATTAGTGTTATTTCCTCTTACGTATCAATTCATTAAGTGCCTAGTAATCATTTATAACCCTTCCAATAACTATCTACTATTAGTATTAGTTTCTCGTGCTTGTTTTGCGTGTGCGAAACATGAGATTTTTTAACCGTGTGCGAAACATGACCGCCAATTGTTTTGCGAACTTCAGGTCGACGTTTGAATGGTAGGTCTTAAGGTTATCTGGACAGAGATTTTCCGAATCAACAAAGTATCGATAATATTAACTAAAATTTTAAATTATTGAAAAGAAATGAGCTCAGAAAGTGATTCGGAAGAAGCTTATGACGATTCAGTACCGACAAATATGGCAAATCAAGCAAATAATATTTTTAATAATTAAAGTTTTTTACACAGATATATCGTATATAGTTGCATATAATATCTTATATACATATTCTTTTTATTATACATAGTTCTACATTTACTTTTTTTTCGTTTACTCGTCTAATTGTCACCCACGCTACGCTCGGGGTGACAAATCGACTCGTCTCGCTCCGCTCGGTTAATAACCTGGAAACTTATTAACGTGTTTCGCTCACGGAGTGTTAAAAAAAAGTATACTTGTATTCTAACAAACTCTATGTAATGATTACTACAAATGTTAAATAAAACATTGCTTTATTTACACCATTTACAAATTATTTTTTATAAATTTAAAAAATTTCACTTTTATTATAGAAATATTTGATGAAACTACAGTGTTTAAAAACCATCTTAATTGGATTAAATCAATAACTTCACGACGGAAACTATAGTTGCAATTGCCGAGGTAAAATAAAATTTGTACTATATCTACCAAAGATTTTAACTCAAATCTAAATGCTTCCCGAATTCTTAAATGATACAGGCAACTCGTATGTAGGATCTCTTAAATCAAAAAAGTGTACAACCCGAATAAAAATGTAAAAAAAAAAACAACGAAATCTCGTCAATAATTGCATAACGAAGACGCCGGCGATCAAAGGGTAATTATATGCACCGTTACGATGTTATCGGGCTAATTTTTACGAGGTAACCTCCTTCCGATACGATTATACCAAAAGAACATAATTCAGCATAATAATTGGCCGTGCGAAAAAGACAAAGCCCATAGGCCATTAAGCACACTCACACATACACGTATACATATACATATACGTGCATACATGTTCTTTAAAGCTTGCGCTCTCACTTACATGTACATACACATATATATATATACGTACCCCCTTTTTCGCTCGAGCATTTACATATAAGTATGCGGTATATATAGCCGCGTGAAAACCGCTTTAGTGTATATGATTGGGCTTTGAGCGCGTTCAGTAATTGATTTTGAGTAGCGGCGATCTTCGCTCCCTTCGTTCGTTCGTTCTTTCTTTCTTTTTCCTTTTTTAACTTGACCATAATTTACGAGATTACGCTGCATTTTGCGTTATGTTTCCCGACAGATGGCCAACTTGCGCTTCTTTCTTTTCTTTTCTTTTCCGTTTAATGTATGCAGCCACTGGAATTGGGAGTTTAATAATAGCGACCCTCGATGGGGTTCTCGACGCGTCACGATCTTGATACGTTTCGTCACAATATTTTTACCTATACCTCGGTGGATTATATCGTTCATTTTTACAATTGACAACCGTTTAATTTCCTTAATTCTCGTTACTTTTAACCAGGAGATTATATTTGGTATTGTTTGCGTATATTTAACAGTATTGATCGAACCAACTGAGACCAAACAATTATTTTCTTTAAATAAAAATGTGATAAACCATCACAAGATTACACCCTTCGTTTCATTATTATCTATCACCGAATAAAATTTGTGAAAGACGAATATGTATACGTTCAAAAATGGACGTTGGAAGGAGATTTGAATTTTAAATCTGTGACAGAAAATTATGAAAGCCAAAGTCTTTCCGCAGCCATTTTTTAATGCATTGATATTTTTAAATGAAATTTAGTACAGTAATATATAAATACTCAAATACAGAGCAGAGATATTTCAGTTTGTTTATAATGTACCATATTTATTTAAATAAAATTGTTTTTTTCGTCTCAATTGACTCGGTCGGTAAAAAGTGACTTTAAAGTATCCTCTATAATGGGGTGGCATATCCTATAGGTTACAAACCGAGCAGTGAAAAATATAATTATTACGTTTATTTACCAAATACCAAAAAGCACTAGATAATTAAATAATAAATCATTAAACAAGGCATAGACACCTTAAAAAATTTCTGAACCGAAAATGTACGATTATCCCTGATTATTCGGTACAGAAATGTAAGGGTGTCTTTGTCGTATATAGTAATTGACTTGAAAATCTGTAGAATGACTTATTATTTAATTATCTAGTGCAGTTAATAAAATAGATAAATGTAATAATAAGATTTATCTGCTTGGTAAAGTAGGAGAAAACGCGCGTTTGTTTACAAACAATTGACCTCTCTGAAAAATTTAAAATTAAAAAATAATCGGGTTTTCGAGAAATCTTTTGCTAATAGTATAAAAAAAATCAATAATCATCAATTCTATTCTTGGTAACGGGTGTTTTTCGGAAATCCGATTGTATTATTAATTTCAAATTTTGCAGAGAGGTTCAATGTTTGTAAACAAAAGTCTTCTCGTACTTTTGTCAAATAATATTATATATATATATATATATATATATATATATATATATGGGGTATTCCACGTGAAGTGGTCCGATCAAAATTTTAAAATGCACCAAATTTTGGGTACACTTTGCAAATGTTTTTCAGAATACAGAAAAAAATTTTTAGGTACTGGAATCTATTTGCTCAAAAGTTATTCTAACCTCAAAAAGTGAATTTTTCCATATTTTTTTCAACACCAGCTGGGTTTACCGCTATACAACTCAAAATCTATCAACTTTTACTATAGAACATTATATGTAACATTCGTTGCTAATTATATCTAGAATTTATTCTTCTGGGTTAGAATTTCTAATCTCAAGGTTAATGACAAATAAACTACATGTCAATATTCAACTTGAAAAAAATGCAATTGCGCCACCTTTGATTTTTTCATCCAAAAGTCTAAAAGAAAGCTTGGAGCAATACCTTTCAAATGGTCTGTAGCATTTTTATGGCCTCCAATTCTGTAAAAAGTTATGACAATTTAAAGAAACACGAAATTTTTTTAAAAATTTAAATGGGAATTACCATGTTAATTTTTGTGAATTTTTGTCTTTCTTTAAGGGGACAAGCCTGGGTTAAAACCTGAAAAAGAAGCAATTGTTTTAATGGTATAAAAAAAAATTTCAATTTACATATAGGATTGTGTAAACAAGTATACTTAGAATATATACTATGTTAAGTTAATTTGCCTGGGTTAAAGCTGTATTCGAAGCCACTTTCCAGGTTACGCTGGCCATGTCAGCGTAGAACCCATTTTTTCATCCAAAGCCACTTGCCGCAGGCTTACTTTCTTGTTGCTCCACCTTTTTAACCCAGGTTGAAAGAACATCACCTCAGTTATTATTTAATCCACTTGAATGGACAACTTTTCTGAAACAAAGAAAGAAAAAAATTTTTTACTGAATTTTAGTAATTTTTTTCATTTTATTGATTTTTTTGACCAAAAATAGTATCTAACTCACCTGGAAACAATTTTTAACTCAGTCTGCTCCATTCAAGTGGTTTTAAATGTAGATATTAAGGTTTCCTCAAAATTGCATCCAAATTGAATGATAGGATCTAAAGATATCCTGCGGCAAGTGGCTTTGGATGAAAAAATGGGTTCTTCGCTGTCATGGCCAGCGTAACCTGGAAAATGGCTTCGAATACAGCTTTAACCCAGGTAAATTAACTTAACATAGTATATATTCTAAGTATACTTGTTTACACAATCCTAAATGTAAATTGAAAAATTTTTTATATGATTAAAACAATTGCTTCTTTTTCAGGTTTTAACCCAGGCTTGTCCCCTTAAATTGTCATAACTTTTTACAGAATTGGAGGCCATAAAAATGCTACAGACCATTTGAAAGGTATTGCTCCAAGCTTTTTTTTAGACTTTTGGATAAAAAAATCAATTGTGGCGCACTTACACTATTTTTAAGTTGAATATTGACATGTAGTTTATGTAACATTGACCTTGAGATTAGAAATTCTAACCCAGAAGAATAAATTCTAGATATAATTAGCAACGAATGTTACATGTAATGTTCTATAGTAAAAGTTGATAGATTTTGAGTTATATAGCGGTAAACCCAGCTGGTGTTGAAAAAAATATGGAAAAATTCACTTTTTGAGGTTAGAATAACTTTTGAGCAAATAGATTCCAGTACCTAAAAATTTTTTTCTGTATTCTGAAAAACATTTGCAAAGTGTACCCAAAATTTGGTGCATTTTAAAATTTTGATCGGACCACTTCACGTGGAATACCCCATATATATATATATAAATGATACGTTTAACACGGTCGATAAGCTGTAGGGAGGATAAAAGTTGACTTTGGCACCCCTTAATGCACTAAACAAAACAACAAACGAAAATACATTTAATTAAAAAATCTTTTAAAAAATTCCACATCTTTTCGCGATAGTAATCAAAATCAACCATTACACACAATTATGCAATACACATTGCCTTACGACTCTTACAAATACGGTCCTTTACAACATGTTAAATTCGTTTGCGTATACCCCATAGGTAAGTCGTTTGCAACTTATACATTCAATTAGCATGTATATATATATATATACACAAACATATGCATTTCCACGAATCTGTATAAGTTCGAAGCAACAATCGAGTGTGTAATAGACGCAGTCTATGTAGCCCAAGTGATTCATATATACCGTAGGATCCGTTTTACGCGCAACATTACCCAATCTGAACAATTAAACCTTTGCGTTCATATCGGACCATTAATCGGTGCAATATAGTTATTCGCTGACACAGTTTCTACCATCCTACGCGAATGTGTGTAACAGATCAAATCGGACTGCCAACTATACCAGAACGAAATTTATAAGGTGATTAGGATTTTGTCGAATAATGCAAACTTATTATACATTGCGAATGTGATTACTGTTTTATTATATATACAGTTCCTTACGTGATCGTGTATATATGTATATATATTGTACGCGCGATATGTCACTGGGATTTCGTAAAGTGAGTGTGACAATTTGTTTTTTGAAGCTTGCGGGTGAGAAATCGATGGGTGCGCGAGATTTTAACGAGTGTTTAATTGTGTACTGTGTATTGCACGAGTAGTCCACGATAATCAAATTAGTTGAAAAAATTATTTTATGGCTTGTCTTTTCGATTATATTATTATTATTATATATTGCGTACATCAATGTGTTGTGCATAAAATACCTAATGAAAAGTATACTATTATTTTTTTATTATAAATTTCAAAGTAAAAATTGACGCTAGTGTACTATAAGTCTATTTAAATAATGGTTTTTATTTTCTTTGTTTAATATTTTGATACACATATTGTCCTTGTCAGGAGCAGACATTTTTATAGTGAACCTTACTTTTAATTTTCTGGAAACATCTCTTTATTAAATAATTAGAGATTTGTAGAGTTTAATTATACAGGTCGATCGAAAATTTTTTAATTACCTATCAAATAATCTCCACGATCACTTTAGTAGGATCGTTTTGCAAAGTTGGGTTGATTTTAACTTTAGTAAATTCAAACTTTTGAAAAGCGTTTTCAGGGTTATTCATAGAGTGAAATTGAAAAAACTTTTATAATTCTAAAACATAGAGTGGAAAACGATAAATGTTATATTTGTATAAAAAGACAAGAGGAAAGTGTGTAAACGCGATTTACGCAAGATATATCGAGACTCGTTATACCAAATGAATACGATGTATATTCAATTTATTACTATTTTATTACGAATTTACTTGCTCGCGCTTTCGAACGGGACGCCCCCGATATTACATTCATATCGGACGGAGTAACGTACAACTGCTACAGAAACAATGATTTTTGCGGTCACGATTCCAAGATACGCATATGGATAGGGAATCTATAAAGTATATCGTTTTTTTAAACAATTTCAATTGTATTATACGTGAATAATGGTTTAGTTACTTTTATACCTTTATTTCGTATATTTGAGTAATAATATGATTGATCGTTTAGATCACTTCATTATTGCGAGATTTTACGAGGAGCGATCGATCAATTTATTGGTTTATAAAGATTTTTTTACACGCAATTATTAAGCGTAACTATTCTTAAAGAAAGTAGATTCTTTTCCGGATATTCGAATCGTAGATTTTCGAGTATCCGTTAAAGAAAAACTACACAGAGTCAAACGTTCCTAAATTTAAATAGTTAAATAGTCATGTTTTTCAATTCGCCACACTGTAATTTCTTTACCAGAAACTATTTTACCATTTTTACAAAATATTTTTAATACTACATTTCTCTCAGTGTAATTATTTGGATTTACCGCGAATATACAAGTGAACAGCGGAATAATATAAGAGAAGAATGTCAGGGCAATTTTTCACGGAATAATGAAGGCTAGTTAAGCGGCGGGTTAGTCGATTAAACCGAGGGCTACTCAATTAATTAGTCCATATTGCACACCTCGTTAGTCCAAGCAAACGGAATAAATCGGTTGCTATATAGCTTTCTTCTGTATACACATATATACACAAACACGCGCGTAACGGGTAGTTGCGACACTAACTCAGCCTACTCTCGTCATTTTGTCTCTATTCTATTTTAATTTTATTGATTGCCGATGTAAATCATTTCATCAAATCTATAAGATAAGATAAATATTTGTATGTAAAATGTATTCTTATATATAATTATAGTTTTAAAGTAGATTTTACGGAAAAAAACAGAAATTTAATGATTTTTCACATACTTGTTCATAAAATTTATCTTTAAAAAAATATGTACAAACAAACATTTTATAAATATCATTAATTTTCAGATTTTTTAGTGTAAAATCTACTTAAAAACTATAATTATAATATATAAGTTTTATGTGAAAATCTTACATTTGATGAAATGGATCACAGCGCCAATCAATAAGATTAAAATTATTTTAAATAAGTAACTAAGAAAATTAATAATTATTATTCTAAACGAGTATCGTATTTGTTCCAATGAAATATCATACATTCGTTAAATGGAATTTTTTGTAGACACACACAACTTATTTACATAATTTACTCAAACGTTATGCGTAAATAACAATAAGAATACAAAAATTATCCACGCTAAAGTCAAATTTTCCTATAGATTCTCTAAATTTTACCTTTTAGCCAGCACGCAGGTCGTGACCCCTTCGTGCGTGTATATCAATAAAACAGGAACATTTTAATCGCATTAAGGAAAAAGTTTAGCTATATAAAAACCGATATTAAAAATACAATACGTAAAATTCCATCGAAGCATCTTAAATGCTGATTTTGTTAAAGTAAATTCTTTAACGATTTTTCCACTGTTGCTCCTCTGTTTTTTTTTTGGTTCGTAACGTGGGAAAAAACTTGGTGTATAAGGATCGAAAGACAATAAAGGCCAAAAGGATGCAATAATTGCTCATCACTCGCGATAACAAGGACTTGACCATTATTATCCTCCGTATAGACAAGTTTTAACCAAGATATTTCTCTTATTCCGCGTCTTATATATATATATATGTATATACAAGTTTGCGCTTACCGCGGTAGTTCCGCTCATTAGGTGCGCGTTGGATTTTATTGGGTTTCACGGTTGCGCGAGCGTACGACTCGGTGAGATATACATCGGCAAGTTTGGCGGTGTATGCACGTTTATTGCGTCTGGTTTGGCATTTTTATGAATGACTTTAATTAGCTTTGAATTTGTTGCGACTCCCATGTATATATACGTATATACATACATACACACACACTCGTTTATTTTCCCTCTCGATCGGTTGGTATATATACATTAAAGCTCGACGTTCCCGCGTGCACGCTTTTCTTTGCGGTTTTATTTGAATTTCACTCTGGATCGACCTGATTTCCGTCCGACCGACTGTCTTCGTCTTCGTCTTTCGAGTTTTACCGTACAGTATAGTACGTTCAATAATAAAAAGTGCAATTTTAATCAAAACCTCGGTGTACATACCATTACGAATGAATCTGATTAATATTAAATTATATACAGATATACGTATATGTATATACCGATACATATCTCGGTGTACGTTCAATCAATATACGGCATTATAAAATCGAATCGAAGAAAATTTAATTTTGAAGAAACGTTATATCCGTTTGTTCAAACTCTCGTTATTATACCACATTTTCCGAGACAATGCACCATGAACCACGTCCCTGGAGAGAGAGGGAGAGACGGTGTGTAACCTCTCTCGAAAATCCCGCGCGTACGCATATCGCGCGTAATGCACTGTACGATCTCTCTCTCTCTCTCTCTCTCTCTTTCTATATAGTTGCGTACAGACACATCCGACTGATTATTGTCGCCACGTAGGTACATCTGATTAGCTTTCCCCCGAAGGATTTTCGCGCGCGGTCCGTCGATGCGGAAACGATGTATTCTTATATAAATTATAGTTTTAAAGTAGATTTTACGAAAAAAACAGAAATTTAACGATTTTTCACATACTTGTTCATAAAATTTATCTTTAAAAAAATATGTACAAACAAACATTTTATAAATCATTAATTTTCAGATTTTTAGTGTAAAATCTACTTAAAAACTATAATTATAATATATAAGTTTTATGTGAAATCTTACATTTGATGAAATGGATCACAGCGCAATCAATAAGATTAAAATTATTTTAAATAAGTAACTAAGAAAATTAATAATTATTTATTCTAAACGAGTATCGTATTTGTTCCAATGAAATATCATACATTCGTTAAATGGAATTTTTTGTAGACACACACAACTTATTTACATAATTTACTCAAACGTTATGCGTAAATAACAATAAGAATACAAAAATTATCCACGCTAAAGTCAAATTTTCCTATAGATTCTTAAATTTTACCTTTTAGCCAGCACGCAGGTCGTGACCCCTTCGTGCGTGTATATCAATAAAACAGGAACATTTTAATCGCATTAAGGAAAAAGTTTAGCTATATAAAAACCGATATTAAAAATACAATACGTAAAATTCCATCGAAGCATCTTAAATGCTGATTTTGTTAAAGTAAATTCTTTAACGATTTTTCCACTGTTGCTCCTCTGTTTTTTTTTTGGTTCGTAACGTGGGAAAAAACTTGGTGTATAAGGATCGAAAGACAATAAAGGCCAAAAGGATGCAATAATTGCTCATCACTCGCGATAACAAGGACTTGACCATTATTATCCTCCGTATAGACAAGTTTTAACCAAGATATTTCTCTTATTCCGCGTCTTATATATATATATGTATATACAAGTTTGCGCTTACCGCGGTAGTTCCGCTCATTAGGTGCGCGTTGGATTTTATTGGGTTTCACGGTTGCGCGAGCGTACGACTCGGTGAGATATACATCGGCAAGTTTGGCGGTGTATGCACGTTTATTGCGTCTGGTTTGGCATTTTTATGAATGACTTTAATTAGCTTTGAATTTGTTGCGACTCCCATGTATATATACGTATATACATACATACACACACACACTCGTTTATTTTCCCTCTCGATCGGTTGGTATATACATTAAAGCTCGACGTTCCCGCGTGCACGCTTTTCTTTGCGGTTTTATTTGAATTTCACTCTGGATCGACCTGATTTCCGTCCGACCGACTGTCTTCGTCTTCGTCTTTCGAGTTTTACCGTACAGTATAGTACGTTCAATAATAAAAAGTGCAATTTTAATCAAAACCTCGGTGTACATACCATTACGAATGAATCTGATTAATATTAAATTATATACAGATATACGTATATGTATATACCGATACATATCTCGGTGTACGTTCAATCAATATACGGCATTATAAAATCGAATCGAAGAAAATTTAATTTTGAAGAAACGTTATATCCGTTTGTTCAAACTCTCGTTATTATACCACATTTTCCGAGACAATGCACCATGAACCACGTCCCTGGAGAGAGAGAGAGAGAGACGGTGTGTAACCTCTCTCGAAAATCCCGCGCGTACGCATATCGCGCGTAATGCACTGTACGATCTCTCTCTCTCTCTCTCTCTCTCTTTCTATATAGTTGCGTACAGACATATCCGACTGATTTATTGTCGCCACGTAGGTACATCTGATTAGCTTTCCCCCGAAGGATTTTCGCGCGCGGTCCCGTCGATGCGGAAACGAGCGGCTCCTTCTTTATTGAATTCGAATGAGCTTGCGCTCGTATCCTCTGTCTTTATCGGTCGCGTCTTCGTGAACTAAAAGTAAATGTGGAACCTTACCGATTCCGTCCTGGTGCACTATGCGATTTGATAAAATGATTTGTAGCTCTATACGCGATTTTCTTCGATTCGCGCTTGTGGGAAACTTTACTTTTTTTTCAAGCGATTGTCAGATTCCACGTCTTATATATATATGTATATAAGTTTGCGCTTACCGCGGTAGTTCCGCTCATTAGGTGCGCGTTGGATTTTATTGGGTTTCACGGTTGCGCGAGCGTACGACTCGGTGAGATATACATCGGCAAGTTTGGCGGTGTATGCACGTTTATTGCGTCTGTTTTGGCATTTTTATGAATGACTTAATTAGCTTTGAATTTGTTGCGACTCCATGTATATATACGTATATACATACATACACACACACTCGTTTATTTTCCCTCTCGATCGGTTGGTATATATACATTAAAGCTCGACGTTCCCGCGTGCACGCTTTTCTTTGCGGTTTTATTTGAATTTCACTCTGGATCGACCTGATTTCCGTCCGACCGACTGTCTTCGTCTTCGTCTTTCGAGTTTTACCGTACAGTATAGTACGTTCAATAATAAAAAGTGCAATTTAATCAAAACCTCGGTGTACATACCATTACGAATGAATCTGATTAATATTAAATTATATACAGATATACGTATATGTATATACCGATACATATCTCGGTGTACGTTCAATCAATATACGGCATTATAAATCGAATCGAAGAAAATTTAATTTTGAAGAAACGTTATATCCGTTTGTTCAAACTCTCGTTATTATACCACATTTTCCGAGACAATGCACCATGAACCACGTCCCTGGAGAGAGAGGGAGAGACGGTGTGTAACCTCTCTCGAAAATCCCGCGCGTACGCATATCGCGCGTAATGCACTGTACGATCTCTCTCTCTCTCTCTCTCTCTCTTTCTATATAGTTGCGTACAGACACATCCGACTGATTTATTGTCGCCACGTAGGTACATCTGATTAGCTTTCCCCCGAAGGATTTTCGCGCGCGGTCCCGTCGATGCGGAAACGAGCGGCTCCTTCTTTATTGAATTCGAATGAGCTTGCGCTCGTATCCTCTGTCTTTATCGGTCGCGTCTTCGTGAACTAAAAGTAAATGTGGAACCTTACCGATTCCGTCCTGGTGCACTATGCGATTTGATAAAAATGATTTGTAGCTCTATACGCGATTTTCTTCGATTCGCGCTTGTGGGAAACTTTACTTTTTTTTCAAGCGATTGTCAGATTCCACGTTTATACTTATATATATATAAATTTCTTTAACGTAGTTGGGTCATTTGTTCACCAAAGGAATTCTTTTTGGATTTCGAATTGTAATCTTATTTCTGATATGATTAAGAATAGGTATGGAGTATTATTATTCTACAGTGATATATCTATAAGAATGGTTTTATTATGTTGTTAGCTATAAAAATTAATTAAAAAATCGATATTAATATTAATATATATTAATATATTCTTTGCTAAGGGAAGAATTTGTTTGATATTAGTTATTTTAAATAAAAATTATAGTCGATATCTCCAAAGCACATCATTTAGTTATTTCAAATGAATTCCATTTGTTATAGCGTGGAATGGCCACTTTGAATATAAATCGGTGAAAAATATTGACAGTGTTTTCCTTATGCCGAAATGTTTTTTTCGAGTTTTTTTCCAATTGCTCTCGCCTATTCATTGAAATGAAGGTAGCTGTTCCATCGTATTTGTAAATTTATATAAGGTATTTAAAAAAAACATTTAAAATGTTTTTAGCAAATTTGAAATTAGAAGAATATATATAGTTATCTTTGGAAATATATGGTTTTCAAGTCAAAACAATAAGAAATGTACGTTAATAATTAAGTATAAGTGATCCAAAGTAATAAAAAATTCAGAGTTTAGAGTACCATATTATGATATAACACTTGAAAACTGAATTAAAGTAAATATCGATGTGTTATGTTTATTTTACTAAATCGAAAATCAAATTCATAAAAAAATGTTCCATTACCAATTAGACTATTTTTCATATCTATTTTCTAGCAATGTTACCATATAGTAGATATACGTAGATTTCTAGTTTGAATTTTTATCAAAATTTTAATGCTAGTGGGCATACTGAAAATTTGACCAAAAATGACTAAAATATCGATACTATTGAACAGTATTTTTGAAACGTATCTTTACGCGAACAAAATTGCGTGTATATCAAAATTTTTTTTTATTTCAATTCACATCATATCCTTAATGTTTCTTTAAAATGATTCTTCTATACCCCTTTTTTAATCTCATAATTCTTATAGCTTCTTTCTTTTGAAAATTTACAAGCGCAATTATTATTTATTTTTTACTTTTCTTACGTTCACCCAATACTATTTTGCTATGCAAGTTGGATCAAATTTATTTTGTATATTTTTCAGTACCCTGGTTGCCTTAATAAAAAATAAATTCTCCCGAAAAATCGATTGTTATCGATAAATATTTCCGAACTAGATGTATATATATACACACACACACAAGGGTGAAAAAAGAAAAGTTGTAGGTGCGTATAGTTATCAGTGGGCATATAGATAGATGCACGAGGAGTTGCGCGCGTTAGGTCTTGGGGGCTCGACCCCGACCTTGAACCCCGGAAAAGGCGCCGCAGGTGCGCGATTCTCTTCTCTCGCACACGAAGCTATGCGTCCCTTCCGTGGCATACATTATCCACCACGCGGAATAAGAGAGACTATAAGGATGAAGGATCTCGCTTACACGCGCCTAACTCAAGAGAGATGCCGGATGCGCCGCTACAAACGGCTATATTCTTTGTTTATTGTGGGTAAAGTATTTAATGGGTCCTCCTCGATTATAACTATACGACCGTACATACGTATGTTCATATGTATATCTATACACCCCTACGTTTTGCGAAAATCATTTTCTACCTAATTTACGATTCGTTAATTTCGTGCGATTGCGATATACTAATTTATCCTACGTACCAAATAGATATTTGGTCAGCTGCTCTAGCGACGACATACCTGCAACATAAAATGATAGACTAATTAATTGAAACGTTGTAGACAGATACAATTTTCTTACGATTAAGACCCTTAATCGATTTTTTCTTAAATAACATTTTTTATTTAATATATAGGCTATACATATGTATGGACAAAAAATAAAATAGTCAAAAAAGTGAAAACGTTCCTCCCTAAATGTAAATAGTTAAACCAAGTAAGAAGATTCGTTGAAATTTGTTTTTAACGAGGTTACAAATAACATATTACCTATTAAATATACAACATATATTACATTTCAGGAATATTTCAATTGATTTATATATATATATATAAAACTCAGATAAACATTTTAGTTATAATTTTGAACTTCCTCAGGTATATCTCTATAATTTATTAATAAATATTAGCGATATGTTAGCGTTTCGGATATAAGTTAACGCTTTGAATTAGTTGACTTGGTCCTATAATTTTTCATCGAAATTCTTGAGATGAAAATTTGCTGTCTACACTATATACTTCTGTAGGATTGTACTCTTTTAAAACGGTATGTTGGAATCAGAAAATGGACATGTTTTTTATAAACAAAAGAATGAGTTTTTGAGAAGATCATTAATGTCAGGCCCATAGGAATGTTTTAGACACATTATACCCAAATTTTTCCAGATATTAAAATCGATCATTTAATACGATCCTTGAGTTGAAAAATTGCGCCTTTTTTACTAACAATTATCGACGGTAAAAATGTTTATTCAATTATTATTTAAAAAATATTTCCTTTAAAAGATCAAAACGTCAAGTTTTTCCTTGTGTTTTAAACTATCCATACGTAAATTTATTCAGATTTTTAATTCAATATATTTTCGATTAAATTTTTGGATTGAAAGGTGTGTAGATGTTCGTATATTAAATATTCCTTCTATAGACATATTAAAATGCACTTGGATAAAGTTGCAACACTTTAGGAAAATTTTGCATCCTCCAGCCCTCAGGAGATATATTTACGGAACTTAAGAACCTATATATACACATATATTCAAGTGCGTGCGTCTCAATGTACTCATAAATATATCTCGAAGCTCGAAGCTATATGCTCTTCTAAACGGTAAATCTTGAAGCGGACCTCTGGTTACACGCGTCGCAAGTTTATACGTGATCCACGATGATGGGGCATTAAGTTGTTATAAAAGTTTATTCGTTTGCGCTAAGTATAGACATTTTGTTCCAACGATCGAAATCTATGCAGTTTCGAGTAAACGCTGACGCTTCGCGGAAATATATAGATCGTCTTGTTCTAAAAAATTTTGTAGATTATTCTGAAAATTTTAACGATGCATCCTACAAAAAAAAACGATCGTCCTATAAAATAAAAGTATTTCGATGAATATTTCGTGTGTACAAAAACCACTATTATTATTGTTAATCACTTTCATACAATAGAAGTATAAATAAAAAAAATTATACGCTCGTAAAATTAAATCGGCAGTTTCATTTTGCAATAAAAAAAAGAAAAGACATTCTATAGATCTATATGATCAAATAATCTTATTACCTCGTTCGCACATAATATCGGCGGACTCACCTTGTGGAACACACGCGTTCTCGCAAAATGGGCAAAACGACCGCGGTATAGCGATCTATCTCGAGTTTATACACGTTTTTTCTCTCTCTCTCTCTCTTCGTTTACTTCGATCCCTCTGACGTTGTCGCGGTCAAGAGGGTTATATTCTCAAGCGGTTATTTTTCTGCAGTCTCTTGAAAAACAGGTAAAACTGCTCCCGCGGGAGAAGCGCGTGAGAGAAAACGCGCGCGGCGTCCATTAGCCCGTAAAAGGATCGTTCCTCGACGAATTAATTAATTGAATTAATTGAATTAATTAAATTAATAATCGCTTAATTAATTACAGTGTTGCGGTGAGAGGCGTTGACGTATACGTTTATATAAAACTTGACAGGTTTTGCAATACGTTTATATATATACATACATATATAAAATGAGAACGTAACGATTATACACTCGTTGCGTATGTCAACGACCGACTCGTTTTTTTTTGGATTAGAAGAACGCTTGTTGTCAACAATTTTACCTATTTTTTGGCTTATACCGTTAAACTTGTCATTATTTTCCATATTATATCGTAATATAAGCATTTTAAACTTAATCCATTACTATACTATGTACTGTTGTCAAATTTTATTTTATTTTATTTTAATATTGAACAATTAATTTCCTTATGAACTATATTAAAAAATGATCAACAATTGGGTACTCTATGAAGCATTGTTTTCTTGTGCGGTTTATAAAGTCATAACATAACGTTCTTTTCGTTAACTCAATTTTTAAGTAATTGTTACGCGCGCTACGAAAAATAAGTACAGCTGTTACGCTAAATTAGCAATTTGTGCGTAATACATAAATCAATTTTTGATTTAATCCAAGAGAAAGTGCACGTATACCGTTATATTCTCGAGCGTAAAAAACATTCGATTAAATTGTATTTTCAGATAATACACCAAAAGGATCTGGTGGTAGAAATCGGTGACGCCTATAGTGTTGAAGTTTAACAGCGGCTGATTATCAATGTACCTGTAAGTTTTGTTATGTTCGCTGCGAATATTAAAATCGAAGGTATCGAAGGGGCGGTGCAATCACGCAAATAAGTGTATTATTTACGACGATCATTCGCAATCGCAATTTCTCTTATTCTTTATTTTCTTATGGCCGGACTCGCCCATTCTTTATCTCGTTGTAAATAAAAAAAAGCATCGCGAAAAGAGGTGGGAAGGAGGGTTCTCCTTATTAAATTTGTATTTTATTAACGAACCCCATGGTGTACACGTTGTATGTAACCTCATTCGATCTATACCGATTTGCATAAACGATTTGAATTGTTAATTTAGATTTTTAACAGACCGGTTGGATTTTAACGCAATTAATTTAACTATACGCTAATACAAATGAGATTCTTATAAGCCTATATTTGATACTACGAAATTTAAATAATTAACTATATACGCGTTCATTAAAATTAATAAATTAATCTTCCGTCTTTTTTTCCTAGATAGTTCATTTAGATACGTCTCTATAAGTATAGTACTACGTATAACATTTAAATGTTTTATTGACAAAAAAATTTTTTGATTATAGTAAAGTAATCGTCATAGCAGAAAATTATTCAAATAAGAATAAAGCGTCGATTTATTGATTTCTGATTGGTAAAAAAAAATATCTCCGACGATGCTTGTCGTAATTCCGTAAGAATCATATATGTGTATATGTACGTTATATATATATATACCAATGTATAGTTGGTTATATAAATCAACGAGAGCGTTTATCGTCGAGATGAAGAAATAAAAAACAGTGATTATCAAATTGTTCCATCGAGATCGGAGGGGATCATACATCGAGGGTGCTTACGCTATATACCGGAAATTCAATACACTAAGTTCATTTTGCTAAAGGATACAATAGTCATTCTCGATGTGTGTATATATATCTATATACACACTGAAGAAAAAACGAAACGTGGCTCGTATATATGTATATATGTACACACTATTAGAACCAAGAGAGAGAGAGAGAGATAAACACCGTCGGGGGCCTTGGCTTTATATATACAAATATCTGTTTGGGATAATTGACATTTATTCAAATACCCTTTCATCTTTCGATGACGGTTTCTTTTACTTTTTTTTATACATCCATATGTACAACAATGGTACTATTATCTAAATCCTTGAAAAAAAAGTTTGATTGGTGAGGGATCATTTTGTCCCACGATTGGTATGTCGAATTTCTACTTTACCGTTTCTCGATCTACATTTTTTGTTTGTTTATTAGTACTATTTAATACGTCTACGGTATGTAACTTTTTAACCGTTAATAACCGTATAATTCTATATTTTAAAGTATAAAGAATTTAAAAAATTCATTAAAACATTTACTTGTAAATAAGTATTGTTCGAGCCAATTTAGTTGTATTATTTGTTGTATAGTTCTAATTTATTTATACACATTTGCATCATGAAGAAAAAACGATGTTGAACAAAATAAATAAAATGTTTGTATTTTACTTTTAAAAGTATTCTCTTGTTAATTAAATGTGTATATAAACGATCATTATGCTTAATTGTTACGATTATTTAAATTAATATTAATAATAAATAATATAATATCGTATTTGAAAGATAAAAATCCATAAACTATTTTAAAAAATTAGTTTCCCGTATTTCTTTTTGTAAAGCGTAAAACTATACGTTTTAATAAATTGTTAATTACGTTATAATTAAATATTAATTATCATGGGATGTTTTACTCTTCTGAATTTATATAGCAGTTGTAAAAGCAGTAAACCATTAGGGGGGGGGAGGGACTTTCGAATCGTTAAAAAATTAACAATTGAATATCGCTCTTCCTCGTCATATAACAAAAGCTTATGTTTGAATTAAATAAACGATATGTATATGAAGAGCCACTCAGAAAGCTCATCCTCCCATAGCCTTTCGCACGGAGCGCAAAAGGTGAACGATCATCGATGACGAGTCAATTCGATCAAGTCGAAAAGACTTCGTCGTCCTCACGCTCAGGAAGGAGAGCTACGTCTCCTCATCGTGGTTGCATCGACTCCTACTTTGGGTAGAGAGCCTGTGAAGATATACTACAGAAATGATCCTGTGAAGTATGATCTTAATTTTTCTCGGCGATCAAGCCTTTATATATCACCGACAGATCGTTCCCTTTCTTGCGAGTATACGAAAATATGCTTCCCGCCATCTGACGGCTGAGCCGGTCGAACTATCTTATTCCGTTGTTCAACAAGTGGGGGGGATAACGAATACATATACACTTTGTCAAATGATATGTGTGCGGCGATCGCGATGAGAGCGGGGCCACGTGCTCGCGATATGTTACGTATATAATGTCTGATCTATTTATATCACATCGAGTGAAAAATTTCTTCGTCGCGGAATTAGTTTAATTCGGTCTATTCTAGTTTACGGTACTTGTTTATTTAACGCGCTTATCGCGTTACTCCGTGTACATCGGATTTTACGTTTATAAATGACAATGTGCAATATCATTAACTATAGTTAAATGTAATTTCTAATTAAATGTGCAATAATTCACTTGTATATACGTCTTTTAATTATTTATAATTCTCTTAATTTTTTTTGTTTAACTCGACTCAACAATATAAATATAATTATTGTATATAATAGATGTTGTATAGAACTATAGATTACGTTTAAATAAATATACATTTCGTTTAAAATTATACATTTTTCGCTTAAACCTATATATATTTTACAACTAATTTTAAAAACAGCAGTTTCTTAAGTGCTCCATAATTGATAAATTCAAGACTACAACCATAATAATTTAATTGAAATTTTAAAGTAATTTGATAATTAATAATTAATGTTTAACGAATGATTATTAATTTTAACAATTAATTAATTTTTACATACCTATATTTCGATTTAATATCATATTTGTCACTAATTAATACAGATGTACGGTAATGGAGCGTTCGAATTTCCCAGTCGTCCTTGGGGCATCGATTTGTAAAACTGCCATATATATATATTTAAGTGTAAGAAATCTCTTGATATATATAAGAAACCGATGCTCTTCTCCAAGGATTTTATAGACATTCACCGACGCCTTCTTTTACAAAACTCTTGCACGCCGATGAAAATCGTTCAACTATATACTTATAAATCTTTCATTTTCACAACGAGACAGTTTCCCATCCGTTATCTTTTATTTTCTCATACGTATCCCTCCAACTTTTGAAAACTTTGGGTATTACTTTTTTTTCACCCGCTATATACCTCTGGTTTTGCATATCAACTAAGCATTGTTAAGTCTTCGATAGAAATGAGAAAATCGATCAGGATCAGATGTAAGTATAAACAGAAATTGATGTATCGATGGTAGATAAAAAATTATTGAAACTTGACGTGTTTACGTATATATCTATTGCGTATCGATTGCAATTTGTATTATTTTGAGGTTGCGTTGCAATCGCATTTGAATGTGTATACGGATTTGTACGAATTGCGTTGAACTCGATAAAGTTTGTTTTATTTCGATAATATTTTATGGCGTATTTTCAATAACGGATAATAGTACAATTCCGTAATTTTTTAATTAATTAATTTTATTTATTATTTTACACAGTGTGTAACCTATTTATACGTTAACACATTAACGTCCAAAGGGACATAAATTATTTTCGATTTTCGTAGTTGTTATTTGATGCATATATCAATCCAAACGAAAAATGAACATTCTTCATATATTTTCATTGAAACCAATTTTTTTTAACTATATAAACATACAGAATCATAATATCACTATTTTGTGCACCAACGTTCACAATCCGAATGACTTATATGCATTTTTTATTATAAGAAAAAAAAAATTATTAAAAAAAAACAATCAGTTCTTTACCTCTTTTTACATTCGAAAAATCATAATTCCCTTTTTTTTAAATTAAATAGGTACATTTTCCGGACGGCATTTGAAAGAGCGTGTCTAAAACTATACAAAAAAAAATCAGTATTATACGCTACGATTTATGCATCAAATAACGAGTATAAGTATACGAAAATCGAAAATAATTTATGTCCGTTGGGCGTTAATGGGTTGAGATATTATAAAATGAAAATATTCTAAAAAAAGGCAATATATTTTGATATTAATTTGTGTGCATATGATGTACACTTTATCATATATTTGCATATAGGTACGTGCCGTAACATATATACTCAATATCTGATGACAGGGAAATTATATTTTATTCAGAATACAAGATTTTTTTATACTTGATCTATTACTTTATAAGGTTACATCCAAATACTTTTTATTTATCTATAAAATTATTAATTATTATTTTTATTAAAAAATGATCAAATATACTGACCAGCAATTGTGTGTATGATACGGTATATGGATAAAACTTATGCATCTTTAATACGTATATGAAGATTGAAGTAATAAATGAATTAATCCAGTTTTATAAAATTTTCTAACTTTAAATACATTTTTATAATAAAATAAATATAAAACTTTGTCAAAAAAAATATTAATTTTTACGTATATAAGATGTAAGATTACGCACGACTTTTTACATACCATCCTCGAAATCTTGTCCCATTCGTTACCATAAATATATAAATTGATTATATAATAAAGTATATATAGTATAATTACGATAAATAAAACACCGCCGGGAACGACCATTAGTAAAACGGTATTAATACGGTAATAAATATAATATCGTTAATGATAATAACTTTCCGAAATATATATAATTAATTAAAGTAAATAGTTGCAATCGACGCGGCGAGGTTTGAAAAATATAATCAAAGGAAACGTAAAATGTAAAATAAAAGGAATAAAGGATGTTATCATATATAAACGTCTGATCCGCATCGAGTATACACATGTTATTTAGTAAGAATTATGTTATCAAGAGTGGCGTGCAGAATATTACGCAATTAAATTAGTAAACAAATGGCTCCTTGGTAAAGAGCCGCGGTGGCTTAACACAACGAGTTCGCTTAAAGGCATTGGACCAATGGTTTCAACGGACAGTTTAATAAGTAGCTCCTCGTTATGAGAAATTGCAGAACGCTCTTTGTATACGGTTGAACGCGCATCATGCATATATTTAAGACTATATACAAGAGAACTCTGAGCTTCTCGTTCAACAATTTCTCGAAATATATATATAGATACAAAATATTCGGATCAACGATATATATATATATATATATATACCTTTATTTTACTTTAAATTTTGTTTTGGTTCACCATTCGTCTACGAGAATGTGAATATTGTCGATATACAGGATTATCAATCGCGAATTATGAAAGTAACGCGCGCATGCAAATAATCATCGTATGGAAAAGTAAGATTTTACGTTAAAAGAGCGATCGCTTCGAAAAAATATATAAAGAAGCAATCGAATAACAATCTAGACAATTCTCACGGATTGATCTAGTTTAAATTGTGTGCAACGCGTGCATACATTTGAGGAGACGGGGATTTGTGTGTATATATAAAATACCTTACGAAATATACCAGTCGATATGTGTTTCAGATGCAAATGACCCGATCACTCTCTTTGTCAAGTCAAAGCGGGGATATACTCTTAATTTTTTACTCTCTTTATATTTTTATACACTCGTTGATCATCTCATTTTTTTTCTATTTTACTTATTTTCTCGTGTATTTATATACGATTATTACAGTATTTTGTATACTGCGATCGTTTACGTATATGTACGTTTTTTACTTTATATACGTTTCGGTCGGTTTTTCACAACTATATCGTTGTAGTTTGTCATTCGCAAAATTGACGTTATCGCTGATGATCTTTTTCTACTCTATTCGTGAGAATGTAATCGAATTAATTATTTGTAATTTATTATGTAACTGTGCAATTTAAACTATTATATTTTTAAGAAAGCTATTTTTTTCGAAACTTTTTCAAAATTATTTTTAACCCTTTCAGCCCCAATGTAGATTGTAATGTACATAGATAAAAAAATTTTAATTAAAAAAATTGTAAAGGTAAATTTTTAAAAGTATATAATGAAAAATATTTTAATGTAGTATTATTTTTTGGATTAGTAAGATGAATTTAAAACAATCGTGGCGATAAAATTATGAATAAAAACATCAAATTTTAAATTGAAGGTCTTAAAAGGTTAAAATATGCATGAAAAAGGCAGGTGCTCTTAAAAGAAGATAGGTTAAAATTAATATTCGAGTACATTTTTATTATTTCGTAACTATTAACTACATGTAACTGATATTTTATAAAAATGATTATCCACGTTAATATCTCTTTGAAAATTTTTTATTCGAAAATTAAATGATATACCTTAACCCAATTCTCATATATCCTTCTTCCCTTATTTCCCATTTTTTCCCTCCTCTTTTCTTTCATCGATACAGTGTCTGGTATTTTAAAAAGTCTTTGACGTCGTCGCGTTCAGCACGCCTGAGCAATGACATTTTGACGTGCACGGCTAAGATAATCGCGCGGTGTATATATATACATAGTTCGCGCAATTGTCAGATCTCTGTGTAAGCCGAAATGAAAGCACGATGTGTCAAGGAATTTAGGATTTTTTTGTACCGTGACGAAATTGTAAGCGAATTTGGTGTACTTATTTTTTTTTATTTTCCTATCTGTTTTAACAGAACGATCTTTACAGATTATTTTATTTCAATTCAATTGTGATCATAATGATGAAATTTGATAATCTGACCGAGTGATCGGGTTTAAGTGTATCGATTTTTATCAATTGTATACCGCTAAAAATATTGCGGTGAGTTAATTGCAATCGTGATTGTAAATAAAATTTTTTTTTTAAATTACTATAAAATTTTGTATTCTCTCGTTCGATTAATTTAACGTTAAACATTTAAATAAAATAAGTCGATTTAATTTAATGTAATTCAGGTATATATATGTATCGATTAAACGTAGAGACCACGTGTTAATGGCACCTTTGCAAGTCCGGTGGAGGGATCGACCTTGTATAATTCAATCTCAACTCGCGTACGTACTAATTGTATAAAGAGTCGGGCATATATGTGCCAGTGGCAGTCCATCGTTGTTATGCAAATCAATGTTAATTAAAATCAAGCATACCGAACGTCCTCTCTGGTATTTCACTTTCGAATGTCTTGCACGGCCAGTAAATAAGCTTTTGTTTATCGATTTTAGGTCAACTTTGAAATGTTAATCCTTTCGGATAGTTCAAATTGTATGGTAACGTCGATTCGATTGTAACGCAGTTCGAAAATATTTAAATTATATATTTTAATGTTAATTTTTCAGGTATCATTAGTTATCGAAGTAAGGGGAGGTTAAAGCAAAAATCACATATTTTTCTTTATTTATAACTATTGTAAAATCGATTAAAGTAAAAAATGAATAGTAGAGCGCCGTAGAGCTCGATTCAATCAACATTTTCCGTTTAAGATCAAGTCGATCAAGTAAATATTTTTTCCAAAAAAAAACTTTGAAATACCAAGGCTACGCGATCGAACCTAACCTCGAAATGACTGTAGCTTAGAAATTATTAAATTACTTTACATTATTACAATAATTAATTAAATAAATCGAAGAGCACCATAGCTATCAATATTATTTATCGATTTGTCCAAAGCAAATGCTAATTAGTTTTGCCATTTTTATAAAAACTTTGAAATATGAAGACGGTCGGATAGCTAGAAAGGGGGTGGGGCTTTAGTCTTCCCCTAAGAGGATGTCAGAAGGAAGTAATAATTAAAATATCCCGCGCTTAAACTTAACGACGAAGAAACACGGTTTTACATCAATTATAATGTTTTTATTAAAAATTAAGGTAAACTCTGAGATCATTGTTCTATAATTATATATAAATTACAATTGCACAAAGTTGCAGAGCGATTCGTGGAGTAGTTAGTGTGATTAATTGTTTAGCTATGCGTAGAGGGCAGTTTAATTTTTATTTTTTTCTTTCAAATATAAATATAAATAAATTTTATCAAACATACATTTTGATAGAGTATGGGGTAACATTTTAGTTAAATACACGAAAGACTTAAAATTTTTAGAATGATAAAGATATTCTATAAATCGAATTTGTTAAAAAAAAATTAATTATAAAAAGAAATTATTCTCCAGCTATCGGCGTGAAACTTTGCACAATTATAATCATACGTACTTACAAAAAACAATGTTCTCTTGACTTTCCTTAAATCTTAATATAATTTACTAATGTTTGCAAAAAAAAAAAGATTTCTCAGTCAGTAAAATCGTGTGGGATAGTAACATTTAAGAGTTTGACATTCTCTGAAAACATTTGATAAAAAATGTAAATAGCACTGAGGAGACCAATCGTGATCGGTCAATGACCAACCTATCCTCGTCCCCCGCACAACTTGTACATATATATACATATGTGTATGTATTATATATAAATCAAAGATCCTAATCGAAGTTGAATAATCTCCGCAAGGATTTACATTATAATGCGACTGACATCGCGGGAGTAAAATTAAAGAAAAGAAAAAGAAAAAAGAACTCTCCTGCGACATTGAATGTCCGTATCTTGGGAAAAACCGTATAGAGAAGATATATAATAAACCATTCACCGAGTAAATCCACACGCGCACACACACACACGTGTATTATATATATATGCGAAATCTGTATTCGGTCAAAAGAATAACATTCATCGGCCGGGCGCCATACCTGTACGTAGGTGTATAGACACACACTCACACACATAGAGAGAGAGAGAGAGAGAGATGGACGCACAAGTATAGGTAAATCTTATAATGGAGTAGTTCGTGGTTTGCGATTTATCGCGACTATTTCCATGTCGTCGGGGCGGGTGCACCACAGCGACAAGGTCTACCTTTTGCCGGCGGCTCTTCTGAACACGCGGTTTTAACCTCACGGGGCTTCTCTATTTTCTCCTCGAACCTGACAGCGGGGTATATATATATATACGTATACACACACACCAAGAGATGCCGCGAGCTTTGAATGCGCTTGGAAATTTTAATACGACGTCGTATGTGCGCACGCGCGCGCGTTTACGTAATTTTCTTCCTCCGCGTCAGCAGTTTTCCTCCAAGGGTTTGGTCCGGCCACATCGACGTTCCCGTAAATTTACATCGATATTTAACGAGAACAATTGAATTATGCGTGTATCGAGGAAGGAGGAATATTGTGTGAACAAAATCTATAGATCATTTGTTGATCGAGCATCGAGTAAGGAACCTCTCGAAATCGAGGTGAATTCTTCTCTCGATCCGGTCGTTATGGAGAACCCTTAACAAATATATGACAGTAACGTGTAACGTATTCCCTGATAAATAAACATCGACGTATATAATGTTTGAGACAATTTTTCGCGTATCGAAAAAAAGAAGTAGATCCAAAGGAGAGTAGTTTGCGTTATGTATGAAGGCGTTTAAAGAGATTTCCCGAAGCGGACAAAGGACATGGAGGAGAGAGAGAGAGAGAGAGAGAGAGAGAGAGAGAGAGAGAGAGAGAGAGAACGAATGAAAATGAAACTAGACTGTAGGACATCCATCTCGCAGGCGTTTCGGCTCTGGGGGAATATTCGCGACTCGCTGAGTTTTCTCTGAATAATGCACTTTGTACCTGCTACAGGACGATTGTCTAGGTGTCATCATGACTGCCACTTTTTTCAACTCCGGAGTTCACTCTCGGTTGAAAAATATAATTTATACGTTGAATTTATGAAGTGCTTTCCGAGTTACTTCGAGTTTTACGACGGGTTAATAAAATAAAACGGGCGAATATATATAATTCGAACTTTATAAGCGATTTACTTTACTTTCCTACGAGTTCGCTTTATTTTATTACCTATGTATATAGACGATTTTCAATAAATTGTCATTAATAATTATATATATAGAATCGATTATAATAAATTAAAAGAAAAAAGAAAACAACGTAAATACATTATTATATGTATATAAACTTTGACTTTTAAAGAATGTCCGTATAATATGCAACTTTTAACAAATTACAGATTATCATTTGACGAAATCACATGTACTTTCAAAACACAGTTTCTTTCAATGTACATTATGCATATATAGCGATATATACCTTTTCGTATATCACTCGAAGAAAAGGGACTCCCGTAGCAACGCATCGTATCGAATTGCCTCGAGAAACGATTTTCCTTTTCTTTCTGTATTTTGAGACCGACCGCCTTCGTGAATTAATTTACTTGGAGTACTCGAGCTTTCGAAAGGTTTTCCTTGATAAAAAGATGGTAGTTTGTAGTTTGTATTCCGGTTACGGGATTTCGAACGAGAAAAAGCGGTGTATTCGAATCAGCGAACGCTCGGTTTATTCATTAACATTTTAAAAAGGGAAATTTAAAATTTTTTATTTTTGTATTATTTTACTCCTCACAATCGTTACATTTAAGAGATTTTTTAGTTCGTTAATTTTGTTAAAACTAATTCTAAACATTGTGATTGGTTACGAAGATATCTCATGTTATTTATAAGAATATAATCGTATATAAGTGTATAGTTATTTAAAAGCGATTAGGGTCAAACTATAGTCGGCTACGCACAAAAAACATTTGCTCTCTATTGATATTTCATTGAAATTGCGGACTCGACAAATAAAATTTATATGTGTATAATATGCGTGAATGTGTGAAATTATATATGTTTGTTAAAATGCGAGTGTGTGGAAGTGTATACGGGTAAAAATGTGTGGGTGCTTGCGTTCGTGCGAGCGCTCAAGAATTTGCATATATGCGTGACTATGTATGTGTGCGTGTGTATTATGTACGCTAGTTACAAAAAAGCTATGCACGCACTAAATGGTTCAATAATGTAGTTCAACAACGGTGTTCTCAACTTGACTTTTTGTCGTTTCCTATACGATTTACTTTTTGGGAAAGCAGTTGCCCAAAAAGATATTCACTTTATTCTCTAATCCGTTAATGACTAAGATGACGAATTTATTTCATCGACTTTGTCACATTGAAAAAGTAATAAAACTTTCGCATTTTCTCAGAAGATATTTTTCTGACGATCATGCAAAGAAAGCTGCAAAAATCTTATATACTCACAAAAGCAGAATATTACCGTAAGGGGATGTCGTACCTTCATTTAAAATACACACTTACCGATATATTAACTGATTTTTCTAATTTATCATTCAATTTGCATATTTGTTCAATTGTACGAGTAAGTTACATTTTATGATGTGCAAGAATTGTGCATGTACTAATAAAATTAAGAAAGAATTGAAACTAAAAACTATATTTGAAAAATTAATTACAGAAATCTGTAATCTGTACGGACTCCCCCTAAGGAAGTGGTATACCCGAAATATTACCGACTGAGAAAAAAAAGATAATTATTTTATACAAAAAACCGAATACACAACTGCACTATAGGTAATTAAAAAATAATTCATGCTACAAAGTCTCAGGTCACTATCGAAGTTAATTCATCAAGGACACTTTAAAAAATTTCTGCACCGAAAAATAGTATATTTTTGGTGTAAAAATTTTGTAAGGTGTCTTTGTTGAATTGACCTCGAACTCTATAGAATTACCTATTTTTTTATTATCCAGTGCAGTTTTGTATATTCGGGTTTTTTTAAATAAATTTAATATTTTTTTTTTTGTTACATTGGTAACCCCTTGAGAGGAGTTCGTACAGATTGCAAATGTCTGTATGATTTTGACTTGATTTTTCAAATTTTTAATTCCTTTTTTAATTTTGTTTAGCATGTGCACAATTATTGTATATTATAGAATGCATCCTAACTCATACGTTAGAAAAAAATATGCAAACTGAAAGATAAATTTGAAAAAACCGTTAAAGTCGGTAAGCATGTATATCAAATGAAGGTACGGCATTCCCTTAACGTAAGATTTTATTTTTGTGAGAAAAATATGATGACCAATTTTAGATGTAGCCACAAGTGCGGAAAATAGATTTTTCGCGTTAGGAAGATATGTACTATTATTATAAGTCAATGTCATTTTCTTTATTCCACATATTTATTTTTCTCAGTGCATACCTAGTAGCAGATATCCACGTTAAAAGAGTAACTATATAAATAATTCTAAATATGCAGTAACTAATTCATCACATAGAGAATCTATCCTACGTTACCACTTAAATGTTCCGAGTGCCACGCGACGTAAATATCATATACATGTATATAGAAGTTTGCAGGCTGAACGTGAACGCTGCTATTACGTGGATCGACGGAACCGTTTGCTCTTCCCTAAGGATTAATGTTACGCTATTAATTTTCTGCAAGCGTATATATACATATATCGATGCAGAAGGAAAAATTGTGCGAAAGGATTGATTGAAATTTGCCTAGACGTGGCTGCAGTTATGAAGGGATTTGTGGATTAGGTGAGTTGGTATTGACTTCGAGATTCAATAATACATTTTCTATGTTTCAATCGCATATTTATCAAATTTTTACGATGGAAAGTCAATAAATTTAAAATTAACTATTTTTTATATACTTTTAATTATTTTATACAAAAAAAAGAAAAATTAATAATTGGTCTAATTTCAAATTAATTGAATCACTTATTGCTAAACGTCAAATTAAAAAAAAATAGAGTCGTATTAATTATAGAAATGTACTACACATCTTAAATTGAACACAAAATTTCTGAAAAAATTGACAAAAAGTACTATATTAAAAATATACACCTTTCCCCATTGTATCGTTAATACCGTATTTGATAGAAAACGAACATTTCTAAATGTATAGATAGGTTGAGTGGATTATGATTAATACATCCGAATATCCGTGGCAATACACAACAGAAATGTTAAATCGTTTAAAAAAAAATTGTAAACGCAATATAAATTCCCTTCCGACAGATCGAGAGGCTACGCGTTCTCCAATAAACGATCGGGATTGATGCAATCCGTACACACATGAATTAATAGTCGAACATCAATAACGCCAAACAATATATTTCAAATCTGTTACGACGTTTACCGAAGTGTAAAAAACGACGATAATACATATAAAAAGACATTTATATATCTATATATATACGTTACAAGAATTTAATCGTGTACAAAAATATATCGATAGGTCCATCGAGTATAGTTTTATATATATATAGGCGTTTGCTCGATTGTGTCCTCATATATTTCCGAAAGAAAACTTCCCATGGGAATAACTTATAATCAATTTGTCGTTTCACCTGCAAGGGAACGCGTAATTTCGTACCGATGGTAGTTACGTTCGATTCCATTGGTTGATGGTTTTTACCATCATTAGTACATGTATATACGCAACACACTATGTATATATACGTGGTCGTATACACACAGCTTGGTAATTCAAATAATATAGTACGATCAATTTGTATTTATCATTTCTATATTGGCAAAACTTTTTCTTCTTTTATTTAGTATTACTATGCATTAGGTGTTCCGTTAGATCAATCATGATTATATGGAGAAAAAAAAAATGACGATTACACGCGTTTCCTTGGAGTAACTATGAATAATTTCGGTATATCTTGATGTATCGGGGAATTTTTAATAGACGGTATATAACGTGCCGAGTAAATAAATGTTGAGACCGTTCGATTCGATTTGAAATATCATCGTAAATAGTTTTGTTTGAGTTCGGTTTAAACAAATGTCAATCTGATCGTCATCGTAACTACGCGAAATTTATTATGCTAACTTTTTTTGTTTAAGATTAAACTAGCTGATTCGTCGTTCGCAAAATTTGTAAACGTATGAATAATGCGTCTTATCGAGCGCGCATCTGTCTCGAAACAACGAATCTACACATTTTTATGTATTATGAATAAAAGACATAGATTGAATAGAAACATAAAAACTGAATTGTTTTTAAATATATATTTAATACCTTATAGTGAGATAATTATGTACACAACATATATATGCAACATTCTATGTCAAATCAGCAGATGAAAATTTAAAAATTATTGATATTCTGCTAAACTACTCCATTTTCAACTTAGAATATGTAAAGAAGTTTTTAGATGCTTCTTAGATATGACAAAAATTAATAATTACCAAATAACACATTATGACCAATTTTCATAACTACAACTCAAAATATATGCATCATACAAAAAAAATAATAGATACCTTTAAGATTGAAAATTACATCAAGATTTCAATGAAATTTTAATTATAACCATTAATTTAATATTATTGCACTTTTACTGACTTTAAGACATTATAAAAAATCATATATTTTGATTTTTGACATTGTTCGACAAAAGTGGCATAATTAATAGAATAAAATATATACACTTTTTCCTGTAAAGTTAGCTGCAAAAATAAAAAAGTTCAACATGGCTGTCAGTTGCCGATGAACATGAACTTTTCCAATTCAAGATAATTAATTTCAAAAATATTGGTAGATTCTACTTTTCGTGTTCAACAAAAGATATCTATCATTTTTCTCCTGAGATTAATAGTTTCAGAGAAAAAAATTCATATAGAAATATGATACGAATACCACTATACTTTTTTTATACCAATACCTTCGTGAATTGGTTAATAAAATATAATTTGTTTAAAAAAAAATGTTTACAATCATTATGAAAAAAATTTGTTTATTTTTAACCCATACTTGCCCCATAACACTACGGTTAATTAAAATTTGAATACACGAAATATAACGTCTTATAATTTCTGAAAGCAAAGACACAGTTAAGTAAAATTTAGGGCATATACATGTATATACGTTCTAAGATATAGAAGTTGGAATCCGCGGCATCTTTCTAGTTCTCTCTCTTGTGCCTCTCTGCGAGCACCGAGTTCACTTGGATAATAAAATAGATAGGATCTCGAGTTTATGCATCGTACAGCTCGCCTGTGCGGGAGTATCATTTTTCGCGGTGTTCAAAGACTGATTCGCATTTTATCGGCTACGCTTTCGTTACGGAAAATGAAAACGTATATAGCTATCTCTATACAGGTGGATATATATACGTACACTTTTTGTATTATCAAATAAAATCAGATTTTTTATTTTATTACTGGAAGATATTATTTCATCCAGGGAATGTAAGGTATATCTGAAAATTAAGAAATAAATAATTATAATATATATTATATATTATTTGAATAATTTATAAAAATTATATTTTATACTCCCGAATAGATATTTGGAAATTTCGTTATGTTATGATTAAAAAATAATGGAAGATTTTCAATAAATTTATCTTTAGAATCCATAAGCAAAGCATGAGACTAACATCGGGAGTTGAAGGGAAAATTTATTTTTCGTTTTAAAACTAATTTTTTAATTAGTCATAACAAGAAATAAGTATTACAGACTGTTTTCAATTCGATATGATGTTATTATGATATATGTTTATATCTTATAATTTGCATGTACTCTTTTTTTCTCTGTTTTCGTAACGGACAGGAAAATATTTATTAAATTTGTTAAATTTTTCTCTGATAATCTAAGTTAGTAAATAAACAACGAAGATGAAATAACTTTATACTCTTACATCAGCTTTTACTGTTTACTCTCTTTAAACTATAAAAATGTAATTATATTAGACAATTTAACAGAATTTTTCAATCGTTTATTAGAATATTATTATTTATAGTTAAGAAATATCTTGTTAAGGTTACTCGTATATATATTTATATTTATCATTATGAAGAAGATTAAAGCACATTTCAATTATAAGAAACTTTCATTCAGCGTTAAGTATCAAAAAAATCTGTATATAGCAATATAGAATATAGTTATATTTACATTAACGACAATACCCATAATGTGAATAGGAAATAAAGCGGATGATAAGACAATATTATTTTAATCTTCGTCGCGCGCTCACTTAAAAAAATATTATAGTGTGTCGCGTCTTATCATCTAAATAATTTTTTATTGCATAATTAATACAATTTTTCATTTAAATATTAAACTGTGAAAATTGACACTAAAATGTGAGAAAATGGATATAACTACATTTTTGAAAATTGTGAAATATAAGAATTGCACCTTTGCGATGTATAAGATATATTTAAAGAGTATAAAATGATTAATACGCTCTAATACAAGATTTAAGAATTAATGTAATAATTTAGTAAAATACAAAGCCTGCAAAAATCCATGCTTTCACGGTTTGAGGTTGAAAAAAGTCTTGCATAATTTCTACACGTTTCACATATAGGCCTAAATATAATTTTTAAAATTTATTATTTTTTTCGAAAAAGTACTGTGTGAAAATCAATTTTTATCCTCCGTGTCAATTGAAATGATAGAATTATTTTAATTGAATAAATATGATTAATTATAGACATAAACCAAGACATCATCGTACCAAACTCAACTTTTATTCTCCCTAGCTGATCGACCGAGTAAAACAAATAATTATCCATCGTTCCTTGTTCTTCAGAGATTAACTATGTAGTACTACTTCCTTGACCGTAGATGTCGCCACGTTCAGAGCACGCAAAGCAAAAATCGCCCTTTTGCCCGTCTATACTCTTTACCCCTTCTCCTTCAGACACGCTTTCGACTCATTACTTCTTTTGGCGCCGTAGAGGTAAGATTGTCGGCAATCGTAGTGTAATTTGAAATGAGCGCGATTAAAGAAAAGTCTACAAAAAGAATTAAATCTCGTGAGGAGATTAATGAGATCGAAAGAGAGATGGCACAATTATCAAAAAGACTTCGGATTATTCAAGAAGAGGATCAAAAGGCCATGGAGGCTGATGATTCAGGTTAGAAATAAATAAATAATTGTTAACCGGCCAAATCCTTGTAGAAATAAGGATCAAGTGCTGAGTATACATTTGCACAGGCCAGATGTTAACTTTATTACAAATAAATAATGTAAGAAACGATAACTCTCAACTAAAAAATTTTAGCCGGCCGAATTTACGAAGAATCGTAGATCAAGTGCTGAGCCTTCTTGTGTACAAATACACATATAAATTAATTAAGAAATTCTAGCCAGCCGAATTTACGAAGAATCGTAGATCAAGTGCTGAGCTTTCTTGTGTACAAATACACATTTAAATTTACATATATTTATAGCAAAATGTTATAAAATAAAATGTTGCAAATGGTAACTTTTAATTAAGAATTTCTAGCCGGCCGAATTTACGAAGAATCGTAGATCAAGCGCTGAGCTCTTTTGTATACAAATACACACATACATGATTATATACTCATTGAAAGAATCAAAACACGTTGACACATGAAACCGTGTCATTATCAAGGTCGATCTGTTGTCGATAAATATTATATTAAAATATAAAGCTAATACCGAGAAATTCGTATTAATAATAATTACAATAATTATATATAAAAAATTAAATGTTTTTCCCTCAAAATTTGTTTGTTTTTTATAGATTCTTCGATTGATTCGATAGAAAAAACAAACGATAAAGAAAACATCGAGTATGAAAAAACGGACGTTGATCAGATAAGTACTGTGGATAAATCGAATGACATAAATGCACTAAATTTCGATGAATTGACTAATTTTATGGGAAATCACCCCGATTCTATTAAGCCGGGAGATGCTGCTTTATTACAAGAAGTTGCGGATAGAATAAAGGTTTGGATTAAGGAGGGAATACAAAAGGACGAAAGATTGGAAATTTTAAAATTAGTGCCTACAAAGTCTAAAGATTGCAACATGAGCGCACCCGTGCTGAATGAAGAAATTAAATCTAATATAAGAGCAGAGTTAGTTAAAAAAGATAAATATTTTTATAATTATCAACAGCTGATTGGATCTAGTCTCTCGCTAACAGCATCTGCTTTAAGCATGGTTTTAAATGATCAAAATGATCCTATTGATCGGGACGAGTTATTACAATGTCTCTCTGATGCAGTAAAGCTAAATGCTGATCTTTTTCATTCCATGATGATTACTAGGAAAATTTTTATTACTCCGTCGTTCGATCCTAAGGTAAAAGTGGCTCTGGATAAGATAGAACCGACTGAATTCCTATTCGGAGATAACATTAAAGAGGTTATAAATAATGTCAAAACTGTCGAGAGCGTTGGTAAAACGTTAAAATCTTCTTCATCAAGTCAAGTTTTAAAATCTAATAATTCTTTAAACTGGAAACGTTCGTCGGGGAAAGAGGCAAACCAGACGAACCGAAAGCAAGGATATTATTACGCCTCGAGGACAGCAAGACAAAATTACGGAAGGTCAGGTCCACAGAAAAATTATGCACAGAAAAACTATGCACAAACGCAACCAATGAAATTCAAGAAAAGGCAGTAGAAGAGGTAATGAAAGCCGGTCGACTAAAATTATATATAAATAAATGGCGTAATATAACCAATGTAAAATTTGTTCTAGAAACAATTCAAGGTTATTCTATACCTCTTAAAAGTAAAATTTATCAAAATAAGCCACCTTATGTAATTAAATGTTCTAAAATTGAATTAGAACAATTAGATAGGTGTATAAATAAATTAATTAATATTCAAGCTATTGAAAAAGTAGATAGTTCAAAAGATCAATTTTTATCTTCATATTTTTTAGTGCCCAAACCAGATGGAAGTTATAGATTCATTTTAAATCTAAAAAATTTTAACGAATTTGTAATATCGGAACATTTTAAACTTGAAGACATTCGTACAGCAGTAAATATTTTAGAAGATGGAGATTTTATGTGTAATATAGATTTAAAAGATGCATATTTTACAATTCCTATTTCTTATGGGGATAGAAAATTTTTACGTTTTGTGTATAAGAATCAAATTTTTCAATTCACTTGTCTTCCTTTTGGTTTGAGCACTAGTCCTTACGTTTACTCAAAAATTATGAAAGTTGTAGTTGGTTTTTTAAGAAAAAAAGGAATCAGTTTAGTAAATTATTTAGACGATTTTTTAATTCTTGGCAAAACACAGGCTGATTGTTTAGATAAAGTAAATTTTACAATTCAAACTTTAACAAGTCTGGGTTTTATAATAAATATGAAAAAATCAGTTTTAGTACCAACTAAATTTTGCAAATTCCTTGGTTTCATGATTAATTCAGAATTAATGGTTTTAGAACTTACAAATAATAAGAAAAATAAAATAAAACAAAATATAGATAAAATTATATCTAAAAAATCTTGTACTTACGGAGAATTAATGAGTCTTATAGGCACTTTAGTAGCTGCATGTCCCGCGATTAAATATGGATGGCTTTATTATAAAGAGTTAGAAAGACTAAAATATTTGGAGGGCCCAGTAGGTAGAACAAATGAAAATAAAATTGTAGAATTATCTGAATTAGCAATGAATGATTTAAAATGGTGGCAACAAAATATTTTAATCTCGACAAACAATATACGTAAATTTAAATTCGACAAAGAAATATTTTCAGATGCATCGTTGTCAGGTTGGGGAGCAACATGCAAAAATATAAAAACAGCAGGTTTTTGGAATTCGTTGGAAAGGTCGTACCACATTAATGTCTTAGAATTACTTGCAGCTTTTTTCGCTTTAAAGTCAATTGCCAAAGATGACAGGGACTGCCAAATTCTCTTGAGAATTGATAATACGGTAGCAATTTCCTACATCAATAAGATGGGAGGCATAAAATTTAAACATTTAAATGAAATTACAAAATTGATTTGGGAATGGTGCATACAAAGGAATATTTGGATTTTTGCAGAATACGTGGCATCAAAAGAAAACCCAGCTGATAAAGAGTCAAGACTCTCAAATATTGATACTGAGTGGGAAATTGCTAATTTTGCTTTTAAAAATATCGTCAAAGCTTTTGGTAATCCCGAGATTGACTTGTTTGCAACTAGAATAAATAAAAAATGTAATTATTTTTGCTCGTGGCAAAGAGATCCGGAGGCATATGCAATTAATGCATTTACATTATCTTGGTCAAACTTTTTCTGGTACGCCTTTCCACCATTCTCCTTAATACCAAAAATTTTAAAGAAAATTAGAGAGGATGAAACGATTGGGATCATGGTAGTGCCTGATTGGAGCTCTCAATCATGGTACCCTAAGTTTCAGGAAATGCTTATTGGTAAACCGTTAATATTCAAACCATCAAAATTATTACTAAAATCTCCTTGCAGAAAATTGACGCATCCGTTGAGCAATCAGATCTACTTGATTGCAGGACTCTTGTCAGGAAAGCCTACAAGGATAGGAACTTAGAAGATTCTACAATAACAATAATTCTAGCTTCATTATCAGAAGGTACTTACAAGCAGTATAATAGTGCGCTTAAAAAGTGGCAAATTTATTGTAAAAGAAACAAATTAAATGTCTTTAGTATAGATATTAATAATGTTTTGAAATTTTTAACGGAACAATTTGAAATAGGTGCTAAATATGGAACATTAAATTCAATGCGATCAGCTCTGTCATTATTGTGTAATAATGAACTCTCGGATAATGCGGAATTAAACCGTTTTTTTAAGGGCATTTTTAAACTAAAGCCAACTTCAGCTAAATATTCCAGTACCTGGGATCTTGATATAGTCTTAAGAGAGTTAGAAAATTGGTATCCGTTAGAATCTTTATCTCAAGAGAGATTAACTTTGAAATTAGTTATGTTGTTGGCATTAAGTACGGGATTTAGAGTTCAAAATTTAGCATTATTGAAACTAGATGGTATAATTATAAAAGAGACTGGTATTGAATTAAGGATATATGATTTAATAAAAACTTCGAGACACGGCGTTTCACAGCCCAATGTTATGTTACCTTATTTAAATGATAGACCTAAGGTTTGCGTTGTTAGAACTTTAAATTTTTATATTAATGCGACTAAAGATTATAGAGGTAATATTGTAAACTTATTATTAACGATTAAGAAACCATTTAAGAATGTGTCTACTCAAACCATCAGTAGGTGGTTAAGAACTGTTTTAAAAATCTGTAAGATTGATGAACATTATTCAGGACATTCAACAAGACATGCTTCGACATCCAAAGCATATACAAAGGGTCTTGATATAAATGTTATAAAAAAAGCCGCAGGATGGTCGAAAAATTCTGAAATTTTCGCAAAATTTTATAATCGTAAAATAATTAATGTAGATGAGAATTTTGCTGAAATTGTACTTTCAAATACATAAAATTTATAATAAAAATAAATAGTTTATTACTAAAAATAAAGAAATAAATAAATAAAAATTAACTACGTCTCTAAACTTCTACATAGTTAATCTCTGAAGAACAAGGAACGATGGATAATTGAAGATTAAACGAACTTATAAGTGAAGTTCGATCAAAATTATCCGAGTTCCTTGTTCGAAGAGATTAAAATCCCTCCCAAAAATTTTATTTCCCATCCCCTTATAAAAAAAAAAAAAAAAAAAAAAAATAGCTTCACTCTAAACTTAATGAGTCGAAAGCGTGTCTGAAGGAGAAGGGGTAAAGAGTATAGACGGGCAAAAGGGCGATTTTTGCTTTGCGTGCTCTGAACGTGGCGACATCTACGGTCAAGGAAGTAGTACTACATAGTTAATCTCTTCGAACAAGGAACTCGGATAATTTTGATCGAACTTCACTTATAAGTTCGTTTAATCTTCAATTTTATTAAATATAATAATTAAAAATTAAAAATATGACAGTATTTGAAAAAGTAGGAAAGGACACGCCTTATTTGTTTACAAAGAACTGACCCCCTGTGCAAAATTTAAGACTAAAATGCATTTGGGCTTCCGAGAAATCTCTTGCCAAAAGTATAAAAAATCAATTAATCAACACTTCTTGGTAAGAGATATTTCTCGGAAATTGCATCGAGGTCAGTTGTTTGTAAACAACGACATGTATTCTCCCACACTTTTTCAAATATTATCATATATTATTTTTTATTAAATTATTTGTTTAGCGCAGCTGGTAACCCTACCAGAAAGGATGAAAGTTAAGTTTTGGAATCCCCTTGAGAAGGTAGTATACCCGGTAGGTTACCGACCGAGCAAAATAAGAAAATTATTACACTATATAAATAAACATGCAATTTTATGGAAAACCCGAATATAAAACTGCACTGGATAATGAAATAATAAGCAATTCTACAAAGTTCAAGGTCAATATGACAAGGATATCATAAAAAAAGTATACATCGAAAACGAAAGATTTTTTGTGATTTTTCGGTGTAGAAATTTTTTACAAACAATTGACCTCGGTGCAATTTCCGAGAAACATCTCTTACCAAGAAGTGTTGATTATTGATTTTTTATACTTTTGGCAAGAAATTTCTCGGAAGCCCGATTGCATATTAGTCTTAAATTTTGCAGATGTAATAATTATCTTTCTTTAACGCACCAGGTATGCCACCCCCTTTATTTTAAAATAACTGCCTGAAATTGTACACCTTATAAAAGATGTTGTAATACACGCATTTTACACATTCTACAGCATCAAAATTTTTACAGTTTAAGATTTAGAGTGTGTATCATATTTAATTTTATACCGATCTATGTATAGCTGTTGCTTTACATTATCTTTGAACATCATAGATTTTTAAAATATTAGGCTATATGCATAATTTATAAGAAAATCTAAAATGAACAAAATATCAAGTTGCACATTTTTTTATTTATAATTTTCTTACAAGATAAAGGAAAGTGATTTTTGTAAAACGAGGAGAAAATTGACTTTATACTCAACTATAGCAATTACTCATCCAAACTGTATAGATGTTGGAATGGTTGAGAAAAGGCGATAACCGCGAGATCTCTTGACACCTGCGCTATACAGAATTCTGGCATTACGAGCTCGCCCACGCTCGATCAATTAAGCGTTAGCGCCTCGAGATCGAAACGCCGATGGTGCAGGTATCAATCACAAAAATTGCTGTGCATTGTTCTCCAAACGAAAGAAAGAAAGAAAAAAAATCTGCATCCATCCGCGCCTTCAGTTGAAATAGATGCACGAGAGTTACACCAATATCGTGACCAACGAATAAAGACGTCGTTTCCTCGCTTAAAATTCGATCGTTTCTTTTTTGCGGTTATTTTACTTATCGGCTCGACATTTCCGTCGTTGAATATTTAACGCGATTGATTGCGCAAGCTAACTTGCGCAATTAGCCGCGAAAAACCGGTTGGCATGTATATTCGCCAGGTGAACCGAGAAGGGGGGGATGTAATAATGGTCCTTGCTCTCCCCGATATTTTGTACACTTTTTCTTTTTGGATTTCCGAAATTTTCAGTACATCCATCCGTTCGTATAATTAGTTTTGCAATTTTAATAGCGGACCCGCAAGGACATCGAGCTTTTTAAACCGAAAGAGGACGGATAATTTTTGGCTCGTAAATATCAAAATAATTTTGGAATTTTTGGAAATTAATTTTGTAAACCGGTATATCATGATTTACTATGCACAACGATGGCTTTTTGTATGGACAATTTTTTGTACGCTCAAAATAACTGTGACTTTTTTTTCTTAATATTTTGAATATAACCCTTGTGTTGAAAACGAACAGTTTAATAAATTGTACGTCATTATGCGGTTAAAATGAAATTTGTTAAATTTCAATTTAATTAATCAATAATGTTTGTAAAATTATATAAATTATTTTAAACTCACCATTACCTTCCCAAACATATTGACAAATTTCCTTACCTGCAACAAAAAGATTAAGTATATCCATGACTATTGTTCTGCAATTATATACATATATATTTATTAATTCAATAATGTTAAATTGCCTTTGATAAATTTGAACATTTTATTACCAAGAATTATTTATGAGTCACCGGAGTACCGTAATCGTAGAGGATTACCAGGAGTAAAGAATTTGTGAATAAGAATGCATGAAGACATATAATTATATGACATTTAGAAACGTATAGGTTTGTTCATAGATAGAATTTAATAAAATGTTCGATTAAATAGAAATAAAAGAAAAAATATATTTAAGGGGATGTCGCACCCAAATTGCAGGGTTCTACACCTTTCAATCCACCAATTATATCTAAAAATTGAATTAAAAATTCGATCAAAGGATTGATTTTGTAAGAAACAATAATTTTTGTTTATAATAATTAAATAAACAATTTTGGGTCGGTAATTATTAGTGAAAAAGGGATAAATTTTCAACCCAAACCGCGTAATTAAAATATCGATTTAAAAATCTGGAGAAATTTGAATATAATATTTAAAACACGCCTGAGGGCCTGATAGACAGGATTTTTTAAAAAAATTAATTCTTTTGTTTATAAAAAAAAAGTAAAAATTACCATTTTTGAGTTCAACATCCCTTTAAATTTCTTTTTAAATAATTTTTTTATTCTTAATTGTTTTTTGTTCAATCGATGGACGCATTCTAATTTTGTCAGACGTTCGAAATAAAATAAAATATGTGTAACAAATGTGTGTATACTCTCTATAAAGTTGTAGAGTTAGAGGATCACTGAATGTTACCGCGAAACTGACCCACTACATTTGTTTAGTGGAAATTATATTTAAGTTCAGTAATTTTTCACTCATTAAAAAAAAATTGAGGTTACATTAGAGGCAGTAAACCGATTCTTTAAGTTTCGTTATTTAACTTCCTCAGAATGAAATTTTAATATGATGCCGATTTACTAAGATTTGTTTGCAAAGGTGGAATTTTTAACTCGAAAAAAATTTTCGATCGATTAAATTCTGACACAATATACCGAGTCATTCAGTTTTAGTCTTTAAGCGAGTCACTCGAACAAATTTGGCAAACAGTAATTTTCTTTAATGTATAGAATTTAAGTTCGTTTGCAGAATTAATTTCAATGTATAAATATAATTTTGTTATTCTAAAAACAAAGGGCAGTATTTTAAGACGTATACAAAATATACCGAAAAATCTATCAACATTGAATAATACCGTATAACGTCATTACGGTAATTCTGAAACCGATTACGTGCACGTACAAGCAGAAACGAACCTTCTTCAATTGTTCGGACATTATTTAATGTAAAAAATGTCACAAACACGTTGGGAATGATTATCTATACAATTTCACCGACTCATTAAATGAATTCGTCAAAAAAATGAGATACGGATGACGCAACAATCGAAATGAAAAAAAAAAACGCAATTGGCGCGTAAAGTAAAATAAAAAGGAAGAGACGGGTGTGCAGTGTATACGCAAATACGAAATCAAGAGTTATTAAGAGTAAGATCCATCAGGGACGAGGAAGCTCCGATCGAAGAGTAAAAAAAAAATGCGCTTGTTAACAAGATAATTTTAATAAAGCGATATACGTATACGGTGTAACGTATGTATATATATATACCTTTTCCGCTTGCCCGCGAGTTCGTGAGTGCATAAATACACGAGTGCGCAGATACATATATATACGTGAAATCGGTTCAAAGACGATAATCGGGGGCGACATCGAGAGGCCGGCGCGGTTCTTCTTCCTCCACGCCTCGTTAGCGGCACTGCGCGCGTGACCAACGAGGTGTTTCCTTTTCTTCGATAACGAATCTCCGTGTGTTCGGTTGCTTGTTTTTCCGGCGATTGCATCGCTATGTAAATTTATTGTTCCGACGTGCGGCCACGACTTTGCCTTCGCGTTTATATACGCGCGCACACCCCCATATATATATATATATATATACGTATATACATATGTCCACCCGAACTATTGTAACCTTTCGCGCGATTTTCCTTTACAGTACCCCGAAAGAGAATGCACTTCAAAATTACAGGTTCTTCTATTTTCTTTTTCTTTCTAATAAGAAATTAATCTCGGATATGTAATTTTATATTAATACTTATACATGCTGTTTTAGGATTACGTTGTTTAACGATAAATCTATCGCATTTATATACACGCATATATACGCGTAAATTCGTTTAGTCGACGTGTGAGAATATGTCTTGGGGAAGCGTATATTTATCTTTTATACTATACGTTTTGATAAATATAAGAGAGCTGCTAGTCAGTCACTAACTAAACAGAGAAGAGACAAGTCGCAATTTATAGTTTACCATTTCATACACAAATATACGGAATTTCTTTTCGTCCGTACCTTTTTTTCCCTTATAACGATACGAGTTTTATCGGCAATTATTGTGGTTCGAGGTGTAAGTCTACCTTTACGAATAGTAGTTTTAGTTTTTTCTCCATTACAGAAAGAGACATTATGTGTTAAAAGTTACAAAATATTTTGTAAAAATGGCAGTATCGTTCCTAGTAAAGAAATCGCAGAGAGTGAGAAACTGAAGATAGTTATATAAATTAGAATTACATAAATTATAGTAAATATTACAAGAATTGTATAGCAAATTTTATTATAAACTAGTAATATATATTTTTACCGGAAAATTGATCAATCTGTCATTTATTTACTGAACACTATATTGTCATTTTTAATCTTAATTTTTTCTCTGCAATACAAGTTGTATGTTTATTATTTCTTATCAAAATAAGTATAGTTGACAAGCAAATATTTACGTACATAGTCGCTAAACGAAGAAAATTTTATTAAAAAATTCGATACGTTATTGAGGAAAAAGGCAACGGATTTCACAAATCATAAAAATTACTATGTTGTATATGTAGAAATATTTTATAGGGAAGAATTAACATACGTACATATAACAAAAAACAAAACCTATAGTAAATTTTGCTATATATACAACGTAGTAAGTTTTATAATTTGTGAAGACTGTCACTTTTTTACTTAACAACGTTATTTATTATATAGTTTTTATTTGTTATTTACAATTCTAAATAATAATAATAATAAATTATAATAACACTTTCCTTCGTATATACATCGTGCTTACTAAGAAGATATATATACAAGTACCATGACCGACACGGTGGCGGAGTGGCGGAGACGCACCTCGGCCGGTCACGGAAGTTAAGCAGCACTGAGTGCGGTTCGCACTTGGATGGGTTTGGCTTTCGTGGCGGGTTAGGTGTTTTTTCACACTTCACAACGTGAGCGGGAGGTGTGAAACATTCGGTTTCGGTGTCAAGGCCTACGCAATGTGACTTTGACACCCAAAAAGAATGTTTCGAATACACCGGCCATCTCGGGTGAGGTTTTCCCTGCTTCACAGGTTTCCCTCATCCACGGGCATAACCCCGGGCGAATGCGAGATGGTGGGGTTTTTAAGGGAGGAATAAAGCACCCACACATAGGTGGTAGGTGGACACCGTTAAAGTCCCCCAGGGGATAAACGGTAGGAAGTGCCAGGAAAAAGAGAGCACAAATCAAGAATAGAAAATATATACAAGTACCATTATGGATGACACATATTTTAAAATCTGTCTATTACAATAATAAAATATGTTTAATGTAAAAAGTGTAATAAACGCGGTAAAATAAAAAATATAAGATATCATATTCGATAGGGTTTTTCATAAATTTTTTGAAATATTAAGAATATATATTGTAGATAAAAGCAAATAAATAAATAGCACAAAATAAAAAAAAAATCGAATTACAAACATAAATTATGTAATAAAAATTAACATCGTCAATTTTGCATAATTCGTACACATTAATTTTTAAGTAATCGAAGGTGTATATATATATATATTTATATTCGCGTCAACTAATATCAAAATTCGCTAATATTATCATTTTAATGTGTAGAATACACATACTCCCTACCTACGAATAAGAAAAACCATGTAAGTTTTGAAATATTTTTAAACCATTTCAAAACATCTGTATCAATTTAAAGTCAAGCGTGTGATAACCCCAGACATAATCTATTTAAAATGTGTACTGATTCACAAGCGTTCACTTAGCGAGTCGTCTACTGAACAGTGTGCACCCAATAACTTTACAACGTATCATCGCGCGCAGACACAACGAAATGAAATATAAGGAATGGATCGAAAGTGCTATTTTGTTTATAGTTTTTGTTGCAATTAACGATGTCGCCGCTTATAGGATGTATTCGCATGGATGTTCGTTGCAATGTAAGTTTGTTCACTCGTATTATTTACTTTTATTACTTTTTACAATTACATTTTTTTCTTTTAAATATATACAAAAGCGATTATCGCGTTAATCGATGATGCCTATTTTTTAAACAAGTGCGAGGTTTAACGTTTTTTTTAAATGAAGAACGTTCGTTTATTCGATATAAATAATTAATTCTTCTTTTTTTTTTGGGAAAAAACGTGGTTTCACGAACTCTAATCTTTCACGAATATTTTACATTAACAGTGAATGTAATACTTACCGAACAACCGTTCAACAATCATATCTCGGAATACATTTTATTTATGTAACATCAAACTTTATGCGTGTCGACGCAAAAAATTATTGATATATTTGTATCGGAGTAAACATTATCTCAAACTGGAAAAGCTTAAAATATATAATAATTATTAATACACAATAAACTTGAATCGTATTATATTTATAACTATACGAATGGCCTACTATTACAATATGTAAACTGTTAAAATAATATCGCCGCTCGCTCATTTTTTTTTAATGTAGAAACAAAAATATTTAACATGAGATTGCCTAAGGAAGTCATTTTCACTGGTTTTTAATTTCAATTAGAAAAATAATTATGTATACAATGACACAGTTTTACTTTAAATTTTTTGTTAATAATTGCTAATAACTTGTTGTTCTTATGACTATAAATAATATAAAAAATGTTAATTTAAATTATTTTAAACAAATTTTTTTACACATTAGTTATTCTTTCGCAGTGCAATAATTTTGACTGGTTTGGTGTAATATACATGACATTGTTTTCCATATTATGCATCGTAATATATGGATTTTAAACTTAATCCATTACTACATATTGTTGTCAAAATATTTTAATATTGAACGATATTAGTTTCCTTATGAATTACATTAACAAAATGATGAACAATTGGTGGTCCTAATTTGAGTATTTCTAGTGTTAAGCTTGCAGTAAACTAATGTTAGATATTAATAGAACTAAATGTCGACAGATGCAAAGCAAACGGAAGACAAACCAAAGCTGCTTATGTTAACGAACAGTCTGCCTGGAGTCTGCCGAATCCAACAAGAGGACAACTCAACGGACAATTACCACGCGGATCGAAAATACGCGGAAGAAATTAGGCCGGAGGCGGTGGTCGGAGGGTTGAATTACGACGCGCGTAACGGTACGATCTTCTACTGGGCGAAAATCGCGAACGTCGATCATTCGAGATTGTACAAAGTTCGGTTGAACGACAGCCATTGGGAGCGAGTGTTAAATCAGGACGACGATTTCCGCGACACGAGCTACGATTGGATATCGAAGAACCTCTACGTGATCATGGGTCTTCGAAGTTTGATGGTGGCGGTGAACGTGGAGCACCCGTGGAACCCAACGGTCATATTGTACGACCGTCCACAAATGACCAGTTTGGCCGTCCACCCGAACAAAGGTTATCTTTTCTTTGTCGAGACGACGTACTGGTACGGCGTTCAGAACAAGATATTCCGAGCTCACTTGGACGGTAGCAACGTCGTACAGTTCAACCGTAGCAAGACGGACATGCGATTCTACGTGGCCAGCATCGTCGTGGACTTCCACAGCGACAGGTTGTACTGGAGTGTCCCGGGGGTCAACAAAATTCAACACTCGAACCTCGACGGACAAGACGTCAGAACGATAAGTGGTGTGCGCGTCTATTCTGGCCAGCTGGACTTGCCATCGCGTACTCTCGCGGTTGATAAGCATTACGTGTACTATCGAACCTCCGAGTCGAACGCGATCAAGCGTCTCGAAAAAGCTAGCCAGACCGAAGACGTTGATTACGAGCTGGTGAACAACGAGGCCGCTCCCATCACCGAGATCATCAGCTTCACCTACAAATCCCAAAAAGTGAGGAAGGATCATCCGTGCAAGGAGGACCGCGGTGGGTGCGAAAAGTACTGCTTCGCGGTACCGGAAAATGACTCGTTGAAGAGGGTTTGCAAGTGTAGCTTTAACGACGATTTATCCAACGACGGTTACTCCTGTCTCAGAAGGAGGCAAACCGTAGGACGTTAACCCTCCTAAGATCCGACTTTCTTTTCGTACATCGTGCGTTTGTTGATCTTGGCAATTTGACGAACAGCAACAACAACTTTTACGCGCATCGTTTATATCGCAAAGTATGAATTGACCAAAGACCCGTTAAATCTGGAGGACCTTTTTCTCTTATCTAGTTACTACGTAAACACAACAATGCAAAATTTTTAGGTTATACGAATAATTGAACTCTGACTTAATATATATATATATGTATATGTGTAGATTAAAAAAAAATTTTAAGATAGTATACAACGTTTGTAAGTGTATAGTGTAATGTGTAAGCCACGAAGTCGTTTCATGATAAAAACTCGTAAGTTTTATGTATTAGTGACATGTCGATAACAAATTCATGTAGAATGTAAATAAAAATAGTAATATATATGTGTATAGATACACACACCAACTGCAACCTCTGTAACTGATAATTCTTTGACATTGACCTAATTTAAATACATACGCTTTGTTTATTTGTCGTATTTTTGTTTGGTCATCTGTTAAGTAAACACCGTGAAAAAATAACTCGTTGATTTTTTAAAGTATAAGGAAATAAAATAGTGGGGATAAAATAAGACGGTAGGGCGAGGTGACGCGACAGGTGTTCTGTCGCATCGTGAGTGATCGATGAACGTTTTGACTGATTATCGATTGTTACGGTGAGAGTACTCGGTAACTTTTACGTAGGAGGTTAATTTATTAAAAATTATTCTATTTTCTTCAATGTGGTTAGAATTTTGTAATAACACATTATATACACCTGTGAGATACATCAGCTGCTCAAAAAATTCAATCGAAGAAGTTTTAATATTTGTAACGAAAAATTTTTATCACAATTCACGATAATTTTTAGGTTATTTATCTAACGTCCCAGATCTAAGTTGCATTTTTTGCGATAACGATACGTATAGATACATTTTTTTTTAAACAAGTTTAATATAAAATGAAAATAAATGAAATATCAACATTTTTTTACTTTACCTTTAAGGAGATGTTGGATTTTTATACTTTGTACACATATTGATTTTTCAAATATATTTAATATTCGTGGCGGGGTTACACCTCCTTTGAAGTACCAAGATTTGTTCGTCTGCTTAAACAATGTCGATACCACGGAAATTAGAAAAATCAAATGGAAAAATCCGTAACGTGTAGTCGGCTTTCCCGCGAATAGTTATGTAAAAGACTATAAGCAAAAAAATAATTTACTTATACACGAAAAATATGATTAACCTTAATGCAACAATGAATTTAAAAAGAAGAAGCAAGAAATCTGAGTACAATAAAAGACCGCGTATATTGTCAGAGAGTAAGTAAAAGGAGAGATCGTAAGGAGATGAATCTGCGTGAAAAGTGAGGTAAAATCGCGCCCACAGTAAAAGTGACCACTAGGAAATCGTTCCCACGGGCGAACGAAACGTAGAAAAAGCACGTATACTCTTATATACAATCGTCTTCTCTCTCGCTCTCGCGTGCAGTTATAAATAAATGCATGACGCACTAAGTACATCGCGAGCCGCGCGCACTAGACAATGAAACGCGCGGCGAAATGTCCGGGTTATCTTTGGGTGTGCCGGACATTGCGAAGTTGACGGGGGCGTCGACACCCACAATATACCACTGTGTGCATGTACGTAAGTACGCTTGTGTGTGTGTGTGTGCGTGGAGGACTGTGTACACTCTTTCTTCGTTACTATATATACTCAGGACAACAATGAAACTCTCTGGTATATATAATGCGAAAGAGAGATCATCGGATCTCCGCCCAGTGATATCTTTTCCCGTTGATGCACCCGCGACTTACATTCGATTTATTTTTATTCCTGGTATGCCACAAGGTGCGCCATTGTGTTTATGGGTTGCTCCTGGCCGTTTTTTCTTTTTTATTTATCATTATTTTTTTAACAGAAAGAGAAAGAGAGAGAGAGAAATGAGATTTCAGTTGCGGAATGATTGGTACCTTCTGCGTACACTGGATTCCTCGATTGGGAGTGTGCTTGGGAACTCTTTATACTGGAACAAACTTTCCAACGCTTTGGCTTTGTTCTTATCAATTGTTTTATGCGAAATTATTTGATTATTTATGCGTGTGGGTGTTTACGCTTCTCATTCACTTGTACACATACCTTTTGATAATTATTCGGTATATACAGCGAATGTCGATTCATTTTATTTTTTATATATATACATATATATACGATATACAATTGTTCTGTAACAAATTCTTTAATATGTTTTCGTGCGGGATGTGTTCTTGCTCGTTTCACATTCGTTACAATTAAATTAAACGAAGATATTAAGTGACTTTATTGTAAAGATACAATTTTTTTCCCTAAATTACAACGGTATGTAACGAAAGTTGGTTCAACGATATACTTTCATCTTCACGTTTCATTTGAAGAATATGCAAAGTTCATTTCGTGAGTAGCGTAAGATAATTTTAATCGCTATACCGAACGATTTTAATTTAACAATAAAACAAATGTATATAATATTATATAAATAAATAATAATGCTTTCAGGCATTAAACTAATTGTGTAATCTATATGTGTATATATATGTATCGAATTTTGAATGACTCGGTCCAAGTTGCTCGAATCAAGGAAGACGAAAATACAAAGAGAAAAACCAATACGATACAAAGAGAGCGAAGAGTATAAAAAAAACGAAAAAACGCGGACAATAAAAAAAAACGGGCTTTTTCACGGTTGAATAAGCGACGCATTGCGCGTCTACTCGTAACGCGAACGAATAAGGATTAAAAAGAAGCAAACCGACAGGGAAAAAAAGAGGGTCTGTTGTATACGATGCACCGAGGCGACGTGCAAAATAAACCGCACCGTCATCCAAACAAGAAAAAAAAAGAGGCGGGCCTTTTATCAAAATCTTTAAACGGTTTATCGTGTCACTGCATAGGTTCTATGTGTATACAAAGGGCGTTCGCAACAACTGTCGTTTCGAATGTTAAATAAAAGTGGAAAATTTGTAATATAAAAATGAAAATAAGAAGAAAGTCAGGTGCGCAGGAATTTTATATAATTCAAAGATTTTTGTCGCAAGATTCGGTTCAAGATTTTTGTAACAGTATATAACCGAAGTACTCGTGGGCGTTACGCGACTCGCCGATAATTTCACCGTTAATGCCGTATTAAGGCGTGAGCGCGATATTTATCCTGAACGCATACATATATGCCTGTGATTTAACGCACCTCGTCGCTCCACGAATTTGGTGCACTGCACAAACGCGAGGATTTATCGGTTGCGGAGGTAGCCTTTTAATAATGAATTCCTCTGTTATCCTCTGTGCACTCTTCTTTATGTAAATTGAAATTTATTAATTCCTTTGGACAGTAATTGTTTTCTTTTTTTTTAACTTTCGTACACAAATATTTCATATTTTAAAAGTTTGTATTGTTTAATGAGGATTATTGTACACGTACGTATAGAGTTGCTTTACTACGTTTTTAAAAAATACGAGGTTACGCTTGCGTATTCGGTGAAAATTTTCGAATACATTTTATCTTAATAACGAGTGTGTGTATTACGTTACTTTATATTCAAAAATATGATTTCGTATAAAACTTAGAAAAACCATTATCCTGACGTTAAAAATTCATTGAAAAAAATATTTTCCGCGTGTATATCTTACGTACACCATTCAATTCTCGTGAATCAATAAAACTTTGAATCTCAAAATTCGAAAGTAAGTTTTATTTAATGAAAAATGAATTACTAAGTGCACCGAGAAAAAAAATATCGAATCAATTTTTCATGGTTACATATTTTTATACTTTTTTTATGGATCGTAAATCATCTTTCGAAGATAAATATATGTACAAACGCGTTCAAAGCTCGGAGGGAAATCGCAACAAAATTTCGCTCGGTATTGTGAAACACACGACGCGCGTATATACCGTTACAAATTTATAAATTATTTAAATCCCGTAAGCATCGTATTTTATTCGAAGAATAAGAAGAATAAGAAAAGAAAAAAATAAAATCAATTTGCACTTTTGGGCGACGTAAATCTTAAGCCGCATCCGAAAATAGACAATCGTGTCATTAACAGGCATGATTGTGTTTCTTGCATATAAAAGATGCCAGATGTACACCCGACTCTGGTGATTTACTCCGATTACCACAATGTCTATTCGGATAAAACGTGGCTTGGTATACGCACATATATATAGACACACACACGTAGTGATATGTATAAAGTAGAAATTACGAAATCGAGGGACCAATTCGCATGTACGTACGTCCGGATTTTCCAGAATCGATGAATCAGAGAGAAGTTGCGCTCGCAGTCGCCATGTAGGTGTAAATTCGTTGCTCGACTTTTTCCTTTTTACCCCTCACCGTTTTCGATTGAACAGATACGCGAGTTAAATGTTTAATTGGACGATGTGCGAGTAGATTTACACCCACGATTTTCTTATAATTGTTTGGTCCTAGGGTAGCGGAATCAAGAGACCCGGTTTACAAGCCCGAGACGACGATGGAAATAACTTGTTTAGACGCGGTGTACTTATATACACACACTTCACTTGCAATTCACGATGTATGTGTGTGTGTTGTGTTAAGAACTTCAGGGGCCTCGAGTAAAAAAAACGTAATGCAAAAATTAATTAATTTTATTTTGTTTTAAGGATAACGTGAAAACTAAACGAATTCTATTTTGGTTATTTCGTTTCGTTTTGTCAACTATATTTTTCGTGAATAACGGTTTTATTACCACATAAGTAAATAGATACATACAAAATAATGAGACTATAACAAAATTTTGTTTATCTTTGGATCTGTTTAAACAAACTACACTTACGTATTTACGTTTGTGTTTCATAAAAAACTAATTAAAATTTTTTGATATTAAACGTTAGAAAATAGCGTTATTATAATAAAAATCAAACTAATTGGAGCAGATGCAATGAAAAACAATTTTAATTATTAAAATTAATAAGACTTTGTGTAAAGAGGCAATTATTTACAATGTTCATTGGTATAGAATAATATATAATCAATAAACAATATAATAAAACAAAAAAACATATAATAAAATTAACCAAAAATATCAATTATTATTGAGTTTTAGTTTAATAAACAATACGTTTTTAACCTTTTTTGCGTTCTATTTTACTGATTATAAAAAGTTGTAAATGAAATTCTGTTAATTTTTAGAAAACTAAATTAAATTGTAACAAAATATTTATTGTGAAGAATACATTTAAACGAAACGAAATATTTGTTTATAGCTGAGCTCTCTGGTAATTAACAATATGTTTGTATTTCATACGCGGAGAAAAAGGAAGTGACAATGTTGTTGGGTAATCGAGAGATTGTATAGGTTTATCATATTATAAAAATTAATATTTTTTGCAAGAAAATGTACCAGATATACCATATAGTAAATATTAATAAATCTGCAGTATATATTCTCTTATTCTATGAAACATAGTAAGTTTTACAACTTTTCAAATCTGCATTCTCTCGATTACCCAATAACATTCTTATTTTTACTAAAACCTTTCCCTCCATGTAGGTTATACTACAAGATACTTTTTAAAGAATATCTACATATAATCATTTTTACATTCAAATATTTATAATAAAGTTCAGATATTATTAAAATTTTAGAAAGGTTACTTTTCAGATAAAATATCTTAGAATTCAGTTCACTGTTTGGGGATAATTTGAAGATCCATAGATTTTGATAACATTGACCTGCATTAGTAAATTATGTCTTTTTTAGCTTTTTGAGATAATAAGGATATATTTTGTTTCGGCAATGTCGATTTAAGACCGTTTTAATTTTAAGTATATTTATAATAAATTTATTATTTCAAATACTTTTAAAGCGATATATATATATTTCATTTGGTACTGGTTACATTTATTTAAGACATAATAAAATTACTTTAAAAAAATAGAAAAATAAATATAATTTACTATGTCCCAAATGAAATGCGTTTCGATATTATCGAAATTTTACCGATTTTAAAATGATCTGCAAACAGTACACCGATTTTTGAGACATTTTATCCAAAAACATACACTTTTAAGACATATCTTTTCAAAATCTTAGAAAGGTCTGAACGTTCTTTTATGGATAAATTCGATAAATCGTTCTCGATTTAACTTATCTATAGAATGTGCTACAATTTAATTTTTTGTTCACAAATATCACACAATACACTAAAAAATTCGGGTAAAACTAACATTCCATATATAGCAATAAAATATATAACACGTGGAAAAGTGAAATAATTTAAAGTAGACACGTTGAAATGCAATCGGTCAATCTCTTAATTTCTTATAATGTCATCGAAATTATCTCGAAAAAGGCAAGATTTTTCTCAAGTTTATCTATATATATAGGTATACCGAACGTTAACGCCGGAGAACGACCGCGGTATATATATAGTTATACTCCTTCAAAACGTGCGCGCGTATTTCACCTCGCGATCTTACGTAACTTTCGTTTATGTTTAAGAGCCGACGTCCAAAGGTGCTCTCGCGTACGTGTACACTGATTTACTTGGCAGCTAACATTTTTTTCCCTTTCCTCTCTCTCTCTCTCTCTCTCTCTTTCTCTCTCTTTCTCTATATACATATATACCTCTAGAAAACTAGATGGGCATCAGGTCCATTGAAAATTTACGCTTAGATGTATATACACGTGTTAAAAGCGCTTTCGAGTACACACATACACACACACATATATATGTGTTGTATCTCGTTACTTTTTTCGAGGTTGACGCTTTTATTTATTTACGTCCTTTATACATATTGCAGATAGTATACGTATTTTTTTATCGTACTTTAGATTAATCGTCTCAACTTTTCTTTTTGTAACAATACGAGGTGATCGTTCTTCTTTTTATCGTATCGATAAGTGCTATATTTGTTTTATTTATTATGATAATGACGGGTGTAATAAATTCATCATTTTATATAATATTATCCTCGTTTGCATTTTAAGTTCGATACAATTAATCTATATACATATACACTGAGAAAAATTTTCAGTAAAATTACAATACTGTCTATAAAAGAGTCACAGACTGCCAAATGAGAAAATTACTATACTTTATGTAAATTAAGAATTATTACCTTTTACTTGAAAGTAGAGTATTTTTCTCATTGTTGCATATGTGATCTTTTAATAGACAGTATGTAATTTGTACGAAATATTTGTATTTCATGACAAATTTTTTGTCTAACCTTAAAATGCTGAATTTCTACTAGAGATATGATTACTTACACTGAAAAAACTTTTTTTTTAAATATTAACTAAATCATTTAGTTGGATTATAAACCACTAAATATTTATTTAATACGAAATAAAATTAAATTGAATGAAATAAATATTTAGTTGAAATGATACTTTTGATTTACTAGAATATCTATATAGTTGATTAAAATACAATTTGTTTGAAACAACTAAATATATTCTTACTATACTTAATTCACTTTATATTTTGGGTGAGGTCCGATTTGTCGAATGTTCGTTAAAAATGTGTGCAATATTTCGAATTTTAAAAATTAGAATAACTTTTTTGTTATTTCAAACCGAAAAAATAGAATGATCATTATTTCGAAAGTAATAATAAAATCGTCAGATATTTGGTATTAGGTGCAACATTTCGAATTCCAAATAGTAGATCAATAATTTTCTACATTATTGTCTATCATTAAGGTGTTTACAGACAAATATTATAAAAGTTATTTGTCTACACTATAAAGTTCGAATTGTTGTAACAAATATGTAAAAACTGAAGAGTGCATTACTTTCGAAATAATAACCATTCTATTTCTCTTGGTTCTAAATAATAAAAATACATTTCTAATTTTTGAATTTCGAAACAATGCACACAATTTGAATGAGCATTCGACAAATCGGACCCACCCTATATTTTAATTTAGTTCAGTTAGAGCGATTATAATTATACATGGTTTTAAATTAAAAATAATGTTATTATTTACTTTATGAATACATATGAATACATGTGAAAAATATCGCAATTGCGCAACTGAAATATCTACCTGAAATTTTGGTTTATACTTATATCATCGTGATTAATTAGATTTTAAGAAAAATTTTCTACGCGTATTCACGTAGGCCATTCGATCGTTCAATCGACTCGTGTATTCTAAATTAAACAAGCTCGATTGTATTATAATGCAAGAAGCAGGAGCAGCCACGTCGGCTGAGTCGGCCACCACCCACCATTTTTCATTGATAATATAAACCTCCCTAAAAATAAGAGAGTAACAATCGTATATACATAATTTCGTATTCCGCAAGGCTCAACAATACGAAATCCCCAATTACTTTTTCACTGCGCGCAACCTACATTTCCTTATATATACACTGAGAAAAAAATGTAGTTAAAACAAGAAAATGCTTAGTTGAATCAACTAAATGATTGCATATATTAAATATTTTGTTGGATCAATCAAAAGACAATTGACTTAAGAAAATATTTTTTTCAGACAACCATACATGTACTTGAATAAATCAAATTCGTCACGTTTATTATAAGCAGCCACCCATGTATTTGATTCAACGAAACGTATGTTGATCGAACAAAACCATTTAGTTGATTCAACCAAACTGAGCAACTTGAATATACTGTTAACACTCAACTAAATATTTAATAAACTCAATTCAATATTTATTAAATCTAATTAAATATTTCATTGATCCAACGAAACCAATGTATCACGCCAACAAAACAATTTTCAGTAAAATATTTGGTATTTTTAAGAAAATAGTTACTCAAATCAAGAACATTCCATGATTAGATCAACTAAAACATTATTGATTTAAACATATATAAATTCAATGAAATATTTATCTCATTTAAGAAAATATTAATTCAACTTAAACAAACACGCGTTTGTTTCAACAAAATAGATTGTCCAACTCAGAAAAATTAATTTACTTCGTTCCGAATCTACACCAACCAAATATTTAATAATATAGATCAAATATTTAGTCAACCGAAGAAAATCTTTCGTTTGCCAAAGTAAAGCAAAGCGTAGAAACAACACAGGTATTTCCAACCAAATATTAACGAAATTTAATAAAGTATTTGGTCCAACTTAGGAAATTATTTTGGTTGGATTGACAAGTTAGTGGTTCGTATAAATTATATTTACTGATGACACATTTATTTGCCTCTACACAATCTTTATTTGTTTCAATAAAAGCGCTTCCTTACCGAAGTCTTTCAATTTTTGTTCATGGAAGTCACTGCGAACAAATACATATGTTATTGAAACAAGAACATAATTATTCCACTGAAACAAATCGCACGTTACATTTAAATAAGCGCGTATTAATTCAATAAACTAACTTGGTTAACTTAAGAAATTTCAATTACTTGATTACGAAACTGTATCAATCAAATATTTAGTCGATTGAAGAAAATATTTCGTTTACCTAACCAAATGAATGCGTCGACAAAATACAGGTATTTTCAACCAAATATTAACTAAATTTAATAAAGTATTTGGTCGAATTAGAAAATAATTTACTTGGATTACAGTGAGAAAAAAATGTAGTTAAAACAAGAAAATGCTTAGTTGGATCAACTGAATGATTGTATATTTAAATATTTTGTTGGACCAATCAAAAGAAAATTGTTATAAGATAATATTTATTTCAGACAACCATACACGTACTTGAATAAATCAATTCGTCACGTTTATTATAAGCAGCCACCCATGCATTTGATTCAACGAAACGAATGTTGTGCGAACAAAACCATTTAGTTGATTCAACCAAACTGCGCAACTTGAATATACTGCTAACACTCAACTAAATATTTAATAAACTCAATTCAATATTTATTAAATCTAATTAAATATTTCATTGATCCAACGAAACCAATGTATCACGCCAACAAAACAATTTTCAGTAAAATATTGGTATTTTTAAGAAAATAGTTACTCAAATCAAGAACATTCCATGATTAGATCAACTAAAACATTATTGATTAAACATATATAAATTCAATGAAATATTTATCTCATTTAAGAAAATATTAATTCAACTTAAACAAACACGCGTTGTTTCAACAAAATAGATTGTCCAACTCAGAAAAATTAATTTACTTCGTTCCGAATCTACACCAACCAAATATTTAATAATATAGATCAAATATTTAGTCAACCGAAGAAAATCTTTCGTTTGCCAAAGTAAAGCAAAGCGTAGAAACAACACAGGTATTTCCAACCAAATATTAACGAAATTTAATAAAGTATTTGGTCCAACTTAGGAAATTATTTTGGTTGGATTGACAAGTTAAGTGGTTCGTATAAATTATATTTACTGACGGCACATTTATTTGCCTCTACACAATCTTTATTTGTTTCACTAAAAGCGCTTCCTTACCGAAGTCTTTCAATATTTTTTTATTTTATATTTCAATATATGTGTGAATTCCGAGCCTTATGTGGAATAGAAAATAGAATAATTGTTTAGTAGAATAGAAAGTAGATAATTATTATTATTATTATTATTATTATTATTATTATTATTTTTATGTATACACACATCACACACACACACACATATACTAATAAATTAATATAATTATAATTGTAAATTAATAATTAAATTCGAATTAAACAGTTATCATTAGAATAATTAATTCTATAACCGTATGCCCCCACCAAGGGCGCAAATCTTAAATGTAAGTTCCGACATTTAAAGAGCGTATAGATACGTAGCCGTGAGCGTTAAGGCGCGCGTATGCATACTATTACCCAACGAGGCTCGGGTTCAAAACTCGAATTATTCATTTTTTTTTATTTTATTTTATATATAATTAGTGAGACATTTTAATTAAATAGTGACACTGATCAATAATTATTTTGTTAATTAATGATATAATATGTTTACATAAATAATTATCAAATTGAGTAAATAATTATGTACATTAATTAATAACACAACAATTATTAAGGATAGTGTTGTTTAAGTAAAAAATTAAAATTTTTTTTAACACGTAGTGTATATTAAATGCATCTAAATGTATCCGCGGGTACCTTATCGCTCGTATAGTTATTTTACACACCATCCTATTGCTACAGTATTGCCACTTGTATATGTGTTATGCCCCCTGGGGAACCTTATTATATTTAAAAATATATTCTCATATACGTTTATTACAAGCAGCCACCCATGTATTTGATTCAACGAAACGAATGTTGATCGAACAAAACCATTTAGTTGATTCAACCAAACTGAGCAACTTGAATATACTGTTAACACTCAACTAAATATTTAATAAACTCAATTCAATATTTATTAAATCTAATTAAATATTTCATTGATCCAACGAAACCAATGTATCGCGCCAACAAAACAATTTTCAGTGAAATATTTGGTATTTTTAAGAAACTATTTACTCAAATCAAGAACATTCCTTGATTAGATCAACTAAAACATTATTGATTAAAACATATATAAATTCAATGAAAAATTTATCTCATTTAAGAAAATATTAATTCTACTTAAACAAACACACGGTTGTTTCAACAAAATAGATTGTCCAACTCAGAAAAATTAATTTACTTCGTTCCGAATCTACACCAACCAAATATTTAATAATATAGATCAATATTTAGTCAACCGAAGAAAATCTTCGTTTGCCAAAGTAAAGCAAAGCGTAGAAACAACACAGGTATTTCCAACCAAATATTAACGAAATTTAGTAAAGTATTTGGTCCAACTTAGGAAATTATTTTGGTTGGATTGACAAGTTAAGTGGTTCGTATAAATTATATTACTGATGACACATTTATTTGCCTCTACACAATCTTTATTTGTTTCAATAAAAGCGCTTCCTTACTGAAGTCTTTCAATTTTGTTCATGGAAGTCACTGCCAACAAATACATATGTTATTGAAACATAACATAATTATTCCACTGAAACAAATCGCACGTATTAATCGTACATTTAAATAAGCACGTATTAATTCAACAAACTAACTTGGTTAACTTAAGAAATATCAATTACTTGATTACGAAACTGTATCAATCAAATATTTAGTCGATTGAAGAAAATATTTCGTTTACCTAACTAAATGAAAGCGTCGACAAAATACAGGTATTTTCAACCAAATATTAACTAAATTTAATAAAGTATTTAGTTCGAATTAAAAAATAATTTAGTTGGATTACCGTGAGAAAAAAATGTTGTTAAACAAGAAAATGCTTAGTTAAATCAACTAAATGATTGCATATTTTAAATATTTTGTTGGACCAATCAAAAGAAAATTGTTTTAAGAAATATTTATTTCAGACAACCATACATGTACTTGAATAAATCAAATTCGTCACGTTTATTACAAGCAGCCACCCATGTATTTGATTCAACGAAACGTATGTTGATCGAACAAAACCATTAGTTGATTCAACCAAACTGAGCAACTTGAATGTACTGCTAACACTCAACTAAATATTTAATAAACTCAATTCAATGTGAAAAATAATTATTAGTCAAATTATTTTTCACATGTATTTGAATAATTCGAGCAAGCGCATTGTAACTGAGCAAAAAATATTCAGTTCATTTAAACGAAGTAATTAACTTGGATACTTCGCTAACGTTCAACTAAATATTTAATAAAATTTAGAAAATTAATAGAATATTACATAAAATCAAGAACATTACTCAATTCGACCATCTATAATATTATTTGAAATAAATATGTAAATTTAATGAAATATTTATTTTACTAAAGAAAATATTAATTACACTTAAACAGCCATACGCATCTGTTTCAACAAAATATTTTGGTAAATTCAACAACATTCGTTACAAATCTACATTAACTAAATATTAGATAATTTTGATTAGGTATCTAGTCAATCAAAGAAAAATATTTCGTTGATTTAAATGAATAAATTTGTCGATACCACAAAGCTATTTTGAACCAAATATTTACTGAATTAAAAAACATTTTTCGTCAACTTAAACAAATAATTTAGTTGGATTAAGGAAATAAGTTGATGATTTAAAGCATATTAATTGACCAAACATTTTTGTGACACAAGAAAATATTTAGTTGTTTCACTGATACCGTTTTTCCTTAATGAATTATAACTTTATGAAATATTTTTTTCCATCAATAATATAATTTGTAGTTATAAATAAATTTATGTTTAATAGCATATTAATTCAAGAATACATAGTCCTTACAAAAAGTTTTTCGACTAGTTTAATAAATATATTTAATTCAAATTTCGCGCTACTTCAACTTCTGCTTCTGCCGCTAGGTGGATCCACTTTTTTGATTAACTCGCAAATGACCAAATTTTATTTGATTCGTATATAAGAAAGTTTTAGTAATATTAATTTATCGAAACCGTTTGTAAAATTATGTATGTGTATGCGTTGCGTGATGCGTTATAATATAAATGTAATAAGCGAAGAAATAAAGTGTGCGCCGATTATCAAGAAAATGTATTAATAAACTGTTAAGTGCCCAGACTGAAATGAGTGAACAGTATATATGCAGGTTTAAAATTATGAAATATGCAGTTGGTTTGAGTAAGTACTAAATCCAGTAAGATAATAAATTCAATTAAACATGCAATTGTATAGCGCAAATATAATTTTATGCATTTAACATAATATTTAATTGCTTCCACAAAATATTTTGTTGGTATAAACCAGCTTTTGTTGGAAGAAGAAATCGTGGTATTGATTCAATTAAATTAAACGTTGGTTCAAGCAATCTTTTCTTCGTTCAATAAAATATGTGTTTCAAATTATATAGCGAAAAAGAAATGAATGAAATATTGAATTAGTGTAACTAAATATTTGGTTGTGTCTAACAAATATTTCATCGGTTTAAGAAAGTGTTGGTTGGAAGAAGAAAATTGAGGTACTGACTCAATTCAATATAACGTTGGTTCCAGCAATCTTTCTTCGTTCAATGAAATATTTGTTTGAAATTATATTGCGAAAAAGAAATGAATGAAATATTCAATTAGTCTAACTAAATATTTGGTTGTGTCTAATAAATATTTCATCGGTTTAAGAAAGGTGTGGTTGAAAGAAGAAATTGAGGTACTGGCTCAATTTAATATAACGTTGGTTCAAGCGATCTTTTCTTCGTTCAATGAAATATTTGTTTCAAATTATATTGCGAAAAAGAAATGAATGAAATATTCAATTAGTCTAACTAAATATTTGGTTGTGTCTAATAAATATTTCATCGGTTTAAGAAAGTGTTGGTTGAAAGAAGAAATTGAGGTACTGACTCAATTTAATATAACGTGGTTCAAGCAATCTTTTCTTCGTTCAATGAATATTGTTTCAAATTATATTGCGAAAAAAGAAATGAATGAAATATTCAATTAGTCTAACTAATATTTGGTTGTGTCTAATAATATTTCATCGGTTTAAGAAAGTGTGGTTGAAAGAAGAAATTGAGGTACTGACTCAATTTAATATAACGTTGGTTCAAGCCATCTTTTCTTCGTTCAATGAAATATTTGTTTCAAATTATATTGCGAAAAAGAAATGAATGAAATATTCAATTAGTCTAACTAAATATTTGGTTGTGTCTAATAAATATTTCATCGGTTTAAGAAAGTGTTGGTAGGAAGAAGAAATTGTAGTTTTCATTCAACTAATTATTTGGTTGTATTAATTTCCTGCTTAATCAGAGTTACAAATCTTATGCTTCGTTTTACCAAATATTTATTTGAAGTAATTAAATATCTGTTTCGTTAAAAAAAATTATTTGTTTCTTCCAATGAAAGATTTTGTTCGCCGCCGGGAACTAAGCGCTTTCGTTGATCCAACCAAAACTTGATTAATCAACGTAATATTTTTCTCAGTGTATACCGATGTAACGTAAAAATATGCCCCTATGCGTGTATACGTGTATATATATATACAACGATTGCGCTCGCTATCGCGCGCCAGTCTCGCCGTTGACGCAAACACTTTCCTCTCTCTTTCTCTATTTTTCACATTTTTTTTTCTGCTTTTCTTGGTTTATTAGTTTGTAGCTTATAAATATACACACACACACGCGCGCGCGCGAGATGAGTGGGAAAAAAGTCAATCTATCACCGCGTTTTTCATATATGTACGTTCAACATGGAAATTATATTTCCTTTTTTGCGTTCGTCTTCAACGACGGTGGCGCATTAACATATCGAGATTTCGCTATGGGTGTATCTTTACGAGGATATACGTTGAATTAAGACGTTGTGCAGTGTAGAGGTGTCGCGTTATTTTAAGGATCAGCATAGAGATCGGGAGATTGATTTTTTTTTTTTAATGTTGGAGTTTATTGCGTTACGCGTATGTATATACGCGTGTAAACCGGTTGAATGGAATCGTAAAGATCGAGGGTACGGCTTTGCATCATCAACCGGACCGACCACCAGAAAATGAAAAAAAAAACGTCGCGTTGCGCTAATAACTAATACGGTTGATGCTTCGATTTTTCTCATCTCTCATTTCAAATGTTCATACGCGATATCTCTTTGTATACGACACTTTCTCTCTCTGTTCGTTAAACACAGCGAACGTTAATGTGTAAAACGCGTGTAATTATAAGGAGGTACCAAAGTCAAGTTTTATTCTCCCTACCTTACCAGCCTCAAAAGTCATAAAAAATGAGTTACAATTAAGAAAGAACGATCATTTACGCAAATTAATCCACCTCAGTTCAAAATTTGAACCAATAATGTCTATTGGTTTTCGAGTACTCCCTTACCAAAATTTATGATAATTTCGTGCAATTTCAGGTTATATATATACGCATGACTAATTAAAAGGCACGTCAAGATTTTTTGATAAGAGTAGTTTACTCGCAAACTACTCAATATTTTAAGGAAGGGGTCAGTTCTCCTAGATTTACGTAAATTAACTTTCTTTTTTAATTATAATTAATTTTATGTAATTTTCCAGGTCGGTAAGGTAGGGAGGATAAAACTTGGCTTTGGCACCCCGTTAATAATAACGATATAACGATAAAATCGAAATTATATAGAAACAAATCTTTATTTGATTCAACGTCACGTATATATATATATCTACACCAGTCGCATCGTATATACCTTGAGTCACAATTTTTTCTTTTCCACAAATATCTGTGATGTGAGAGGGAGAGAAAAAAAAATGAGCGAGATAATTAAAATATAACCCAGTTATCGGTATATACATATAAAGCGCCAGATGATCCGCGTGCAAAATCATTACCAACTCGTACAAAGAAGAGATATGGAACGATGACGCAAACGAAATTAATCAACCGAATAAAAGAATATTTTACACATTCATATGTATATATAGATCTGTGGGCATATATATATATATATGTGTGTGTGTATGTATAGTCGGGGGCCCTCCTCGTGGCATGGAAAATAAAACATATAATCCTAATCGCGAATCGTCTGGGGTGCAAGTAATAAACAATACCGATAAGACGCCTCTCCACGCCCGCGGAATTCCCGCGATATTAAATACACACATGTATATATATATATACATATACATATATACACATTTATAAATATACACATATATACGTATATACACACATCACATATTATATCCGTTCAAGAATTATCTCTTAATTAACGAAACGCCAAGGCTTGTATATACGCGTAATTTTCATTCCTCTTGCGTGCGTAGATGGTTTAATAAATATATATACATATACGAAATGCGTGTAATCGTATAGTTTCGCGGCGCGGGTTATAAACTTGGTTGGAAAAATTGCTCGATCATAAGTTTTTAACTTTTTCTTTTTTTTTTTTTGTTTCTACTTTATACGTCTCGTATGTGTGCGCAGTGTATATACGGGGGTGGGGATGTGTTTCAGTTATAGAGGGGAAAAAAAAAGTTTAACTGTGTGTTTATGGTTCGGTGGATTCTGATCGGTTAATCAGAGACGAAACGTAAAGATCGTTAGGGTTGATTGTCGATGTTTGCGCCTAGGTGGATTAATGTTTCTAAGTAACACGTTCGAAAATTACGATTTTCAAATACGGTGATACGGGTACGAAGGAGTTGAAGCCATTAGAATTTTCTTTCGATTATCTGGTTTATGTATACGTTTTCATTTAACTCGACGATATTTCTTATACATTTTATATTGACAAGGCGGAATATGATCTTTCAATATCTCAATGCTACCCCGAGCGTACAGGGTATATATGTATACATCATATACGCGGAGAGAAAATTTTTAGTAAATTTTACTATATTTTTCATTAACACGGTAACAGACTGACAAAATGCAATAAAGATACTGAACTTTCAGTAAAAATTAATAGATTTCTAGTGAAAATTAGTAGTTTCATTAAAAATTGCTAGAAAGTTCAGTAAAATTTAGTAAAAAGATTAGTAATTTTTTAGATTTCGGCAGTCTGTTACCACGTTAATCAAAGTTTAGTAAAATTTACTTAAACTTTACTCTCCGTGTATATAACGTAATTATTGATATTTTCATACGTTTACTATCCGTATGTATAACCTTTCAAATTTGGTTATTATCAATTAGTTGCCGCGCGTAAAAAAAACAATATACTAATATAATTATAACAATTTATTTCTTACAGCTAGGTGGAAGAGAGAAAAGAATAAATCTCAACCGAATTCGCGGGAGTAGAGGAATCGTTTCCGCGCACCTGCGCATTCGAACGATTTATCAGAAGATTCAACGATGCATCCCCCCCCCCCTCTTCCTTCTCCCCCAGTCGCTTGGTATAATTATTGCGTGAGTGCGCGTACGGCGCTTAGTCAAGTTCATCCGTGAAGTGCACGCGAGACCGATCGACCGGGGTCATTTTCTGGGGTCATCGCTTAGGCACGCATCTGTAGGCAACGTGCGTGAACCACCGTGAGATCCCTCTTGCAATTATCGGTGCACTATTTTACCTTCGATTCTTGTTTTGGTTATTACCTTTTTTTTTTAAATTATTTTTATAACACACTAATTTTGGATGCATTCAATATACAAAATTTTTTTTAATTGATTTGAACAATTAAAAGTATTACATTGTGGACAAGGTGATCACTCTCCACGTCGTCAATTTTGGAAAAAATTTTAAAAACGATCGGAGGCGAAGGAAAAAAATCTTAAAAAGACAAATAAACTTAAACGTTGCCATAAAATCTGTTTTAAAGACTTTTTTCCTTTACCTACGGCTGATCGTTCTTGAAATTTGTTTCCAAAATTAAAAGTGTCACTGTCATTTTTTGATAGCTATACGTACATAGGTTTTTTAAATTGAATACACAGAAAACCGATTTTTACGCGTCGTATTGCAACATTTCGTTAGCGAAAATTGCTAATCTCTTGAGGCCTATTAATCTGAGAATATTCTCCTTGTACTAAAATGTTTTTATTGAAATATAAAATTTTATTGAAAAATAATATTTTAATTTTAATTTTTAAATCAACCATGAAAGGTTAAACACAAGCATTATTGCTATTTTTTCGGAGTGTCCGGATTTTCGCTATTGCAAAGTGATTATTCACTATTTGCAATTTAGAGAGAATGTTACACTCTAAACCCTAAAGTTGAAAATCTGGAAGTAGAAAGATTAAAAGCTACATTTTAAACAGTACAAATTAAATTGCGCATTTTCAACTTTAATAAGGATTAAAATGCATGTTTTAATCTTTATGATGCGTAACAGTCGTTAATATTTTTAAAAGATTAATTTTATGATTTTTAATACTGGCCAAAGATTAAAAAGTACTTTTTCAACTTTAGGGGGTTCCATACTCAATTTTTGATGATTAATTAACAAAAAATTAGAACAGTATGTGAAAAAATAAGAGAAAAGGCGCCTTCGTTTATTGACAAAACTGTGTGCTGATTTTTAGATTAACATACTATTGCGTTTTTGAGAAAAGTCTTACCAAAAATATCAAATCTTTTCACCTCGTTGAGGTTAGGTTCACATTTTTGGTAAGACTTTTCTCAAAAACGCAATATAATTTTAATCTGAAACTCAGCACAGAGTTTGATTATTAATAAACGAAGGCGCCTCTTCTCTTATTTTTCACATACTGTTTTATTTACAAATTTATTACTAATAATCACGTATGCCGATAAGGTAGGGAGGATAAATATTGACTATGGCACCCCGTTAATAAAAATAGAAAAACTTTTTCGAAATTCTAAAAGATGAATTTCAAAAGTCAAAAGGTTAAAATTACAAAATTATAAATCTTTAGGATAATTAGAGAGGTTTTTCACTTCTATAAAGTTGAAAACGTGCATTTTAATCTTCAGTTAAAGATTGAAAACCCAAAATTAATCTTTTTAAAAATTCTAACGGCTTTTCACACGTCAAAAAGATTAAAATGTACATTTTAATGTTTTCTAAAGTTGAAATTATGCAATTAAATGATGTAAAGTTTAAAATGTATTAATTAATCTGTTTCAGGATTAAAATTTACCTTTTAATCGTTTGATACAGTTTAAAACGTACATTTTATTCTTTTTATTTCCAGATTTTCAACTTTAGGATTTAGAGTGTATGTGGTTTTTAAGGTTGGTAAAATAGGGAGGATAAAACTTGACCTTGGTACCCCGTTAAAATTATGATAAAATATAGACGAAGAAGAATCACTTGAATCTTGTGTATTTTAATTTAGATAGTATATTTTTTGTGTATTCATACATCATATAGTTGCAACTGTACGAAAATATCGGACTGTACACGAGAACAAACTATTTCGTTACTGAAATAGTTGTAGTGTCGTACTGAAGAGTCTAAACTCAAGATCGAATATGAAACGACTATAATTTTTGTAAAAGGCCGCACTCTGGGAAATTCCACCGACCATATAGTGGACAAAGATTAAAATATGTGTCTTCTTTATTCTAAAGCCAAGTTTTGACATATCGCCGAACGATAAATTCATTTTTGTTTTTAAAATTACGATTTTTAATTGTGAAAAATGACTATGACATTGAGGAAAGGAACAACAGCTTCAAAAAAATCATCATAATTATTACATTGCATGGAAAAATTTACTATAAATTTGGTGAATAATTAAGACGAAAATAATAAATTCTAATATTATACAAGATAATAATTTTTTTATGATTTTTAATACTGGCCAAAGATTAAAAAGTACTTTTTCAACTTTAGGGGGTTCCATACTCAATTTTTGATGATTAATTAACAAAAAATTAGAACAGTATGTGAAAAAATAAGAGAAAAGGCGCCTTCGTTTATTGACAAAACTGTGTGCTGATTTTAGATTAACATACTATTGCGTTTTTGAGAAAAGTCTTACCAAAATATCAAATCTTTTCACCTCGTTGAGGTTAGGTTCACATTTTTGGTAAGACTTTTCTCAAAAACGCAATATAATTTTAATCTGAAACTCAGCACAGAGTTTGATTATTAATAAACGAAGGCGCCTCTTCTCTTATTTTTCACATACTGTTTTATTTACAAATTATTACTAATAATCACGTATGCCGATAAGGTAGGGAGGATAATATTGACTATGGCACCCCGTTAATAAAATAGAAAAACTTTTTCGAAATTCTAAAAAGATGAATTTCAAAAGTCAAAAGGTTAAAATTACAAAATTATAAATCTTTAGGATAATTAGAGAGGTTTTTCACTTCTATAAAGTTGAAAACGTGCATTTTATCTTCAGTTAAAGATTGAAAACCCAAAATTAATCTTTTTAAAAATTCTAACGGCTTTTCACACGTCAAAAAGATTAAAATGTACATTTTAATGTTTTCTAAAGTTGAAATTATGCAATTAAATGATGTAAAGTTTAAAATGTATTAATTAATCTGTTTCAGGATTAAAATTTACCTTTTAATCGTTTGATACAGTTTAAAACGTACATTTTATTCTTTTTATTTCCAGATTTTCAACTTTAGGATTTAGAGTGTATGTGGTTTTTAAGGTTGGTAAATAGGGAGGATAAAACTTGACCTTGGTACCCCGTTAAAATTATGATAAAATATAGACGAAGAAGAATCACTTGAATCTTGTGTATTTTAATTTAGATAGTATATTTTTTGTGTATTCATACATCATATAGTTGCAACTGTACGAAAATATCGGACTGTACACAGAGAACAAACTATTTCGTTACTGAAATAGTTGTAGTGTCGTACTGAAGAGTCTAAACTCAAGATCGAATATGAAACGACTATAATTTTTGTAAAAGGCCGCACTCTGGGAAATTCCACCGACCATATAGTGGACAAAGATTAAAATATGTGTCTTCTTTATTCTAAAGCCAAGTTTTGACATATCGCCGAACGATAAATTCATTTTTGTTTTTAAAATTACGATTTTTAATTGTGAAAAATGACTATGACATTGAGGAAAGGAACAACAGCTTCAAAAAAATCATCATAATTATTACATTGCATGGAAAAATTTACTATAAATTTGGTGAATAATTAAGACGAAAATAATAAATTCTAATATTATACAAGATAATAATTTTTTTATGATTTGTCAAAGCTGTCGGCCCTTTCCTCAACAAAACAGTCGTTTCTATATTTTTCTTGTTTATACATACATAAATAAATGATGGATATACGATAGGACGGTAAAGTCGTTATTGAAAATGTAAAGTTTGATTACGTCCGAGTCTCGTCCAGAAAGGCAGAGAGCTCTTTCATCGTAACGTATAACTGGAAATAGGTATAGAGTGTATGTATATACCTACATATGTATATGGTAAGTGCAGCACATACACACACACACACACACAGGTACAGAAAATAAAGTTCTCCGTTTAAATAAAAAGGTAGGACACGAGTTTTAGCAATCCTTCATCATCGTCCAGTTACAAACACCCAATTAGAAAATTGAAAATATCGGGTAACGCGATACATATCCCCCAATATAACTCAGCGGGTTAGCCTAGCGCGAGCCGCCGCTCGCTCATTCATCACACCCGTATCAAATTTTTCCTCCTGTCCGTTTCGCTTCTTCCTGCCCGAGAACATAATGCATCACTCTAACCTGCCTTCTCCTCCTCCCACCCTCCCCCCCCCCTCCCTCCACCAACCCTCTCGCTCTATCAGAACCAAGATTCAACGACGTGCTCTCCAAAGTCCCGCGCGCGTCTTATTACGCGATCCCTCCGCGCGACTAAGCTTGAAACGTACTTCTTCAACCGCCACACGTGCGCACCTCATATATACTACATACGTGTGCATATCGGGCCACGATTTAACATTTTTATACCGAGCCGCTTCGAACTCCATTATACCATCTGCATAAACGCCAGCGGTAAACCTAACTACACAGCGCTATATACATATATATACACCTAATATAATCATCGTACTAATGTGCAGCCTTTTTTTCTTTTTTCAGGAAGGAAGTGGATGGATGCTTCATGGTGGTCAATTAAGTTTCTTTTTCTTTATCGTTTGGCGTATAGTGGAATTTCTTTTTTTTCGATAAAATTCGATAAAATATAGACGTACTGAATATCGATTTAGTGAATTTGAAATTTTTGAAACGCGAGATTCATTTGGCAAATCGAATAACTATGATTGCGCGATTAATCCAGCGAGTCGGAAATCATTCATCACCATTGATCGATCCAATACTTGAGATTTTCATAACTCGAACAGTCCATGTAATAAATTAAGAAAAATCATAAATAAACTTAAATTAACTCTAAAAATAAAAAAGTGAATAACGACTGACTAATTAGTAAAAAATCACTGATTTAAAAAGCAATAAATAGTTCACTAATATTTAGTACAATCACTAATTCAAATAGTTAATCCTAATGACCCTATATTATATTTATTTATTGCATAAATCCACTAAACGTAATCAGTGAAAAATCAATAATACAAATTATGAATCACTGACTTTTCACTAGTAAATATTTAGTAAACAGAAATAATTGACTAATATATTAGTATATATTTATTTAACATATTAGTTAAATTAATTAAATTAAATATTTTCACTAATTAATTAGTTATCGTGTTACTAATACATTAATGGAAGAAACATAATTCCATTAATTAATTAACGAAAAATCTACTATAATTGTTTAGTGAAATATTTTTAACTAAATTAACAAATATTATTGGAATTTTCACTAATATATTTTTAAAGGGTACAATGTACAAATCAATCGGTAGATTTATCAATGTTTCTAAAAAAATATAGATACTGCAGCCTTATGAAATTTTGGTAAATAAACTACAATGTAATAATTGTTGAAAATTTATCGATCTTTCCGAGTCAAATGAGAAAAGGTAAGGTGAAAAAAAAAACTTTAACACATATTCTTTCCTTTTTGTAACGTTTCGGTGGTCAATGCCACCCTCTTCAGACTAAAATAAACTACAATGTTTCTCGCGCATATTGTGTATACACTTGTGAAAATTAAAACTCGAGCAATAGAAAATGTGTAACAAGTATATCGCAAATAAAAACAAAACAAAATTATTAGAGATATTATATTATAACAGTGAAACTCAGCGTAATTAGTTACGCGTTTACGTGCAAACCTATCAAAATATTTACAAATGTGTTATAAAATATATTTATATATACATATACACATATATAACAGCAACTTTCACTTACATAAACCTTGGAAGGATAAATTAAACCACTCGTACCTATAAGAAATTCGAAATATTTAATATCGTTACCATGGTTAAATTCTCTCTTTGTTTTTTAACAAAAAGTCAACGTTAATTCTTATAAATATACAAATTTTTTTCACCTACAGGCTTAATGGTTGTTAAAATGGACGTCGAAAGTAATTACGTGTACGACGCATCATACGTATATACTTTTTTATTTAAATATGGCATCTCACGATGCTTAGCTAATTGAGGTTCATTTTGCGAATTAGTCTTAAAGGCGCGCAAATAACATGTATTCGAAAGAAGGTAGAATTAATTCCGCGCGCGTGCGTGTGTGTGTACGAGTGTGTCCTAGGAAGTGGATATACGTTTAATTATTCCGCGGATGGTAAGTTAACGAGTAAAAGTTATCTCCATTCCGATAATAAATCGAACATTTTTGTTAGGTATATATTGAGAATCAATTTAGCCATCGTCATCGTGGTTAATTTAACGTTGTAACAGTTGGATGTTGTGTGCGGTGGAGCTCGTTTGAATGATGAAGATGGAGGTTATAATACAAATTGTAAGTGTGCGTTTCATTTCGAGTACGCGAGGTTAATTATCAACAGTAGTTACGCTAATCTTTTACCTGGTATAATCGTCTGCACTTAATGCAATTGTAGTGCGCGCGCGGAGAAAGATTTTAAACGAAGGTATTTATCGAACGGGTTAATTGCTCATTAAAGTAAAAGGTATAATAATGATCTACAGCGATTTTGATTTTTCTTTTTTTTTTTTTTTTCGTAAGGTTTTCGCTCGTTGAATATTCATCGTCTTGCGCGTTAATGGTTCCGCAAGTGTTATACGAAAATATTGTTGAATTTTAAATGACAATATTTATTTATACATATATTACGCGTATATGATACAGTTTGCAAGGAGAGCGCCGGGACGTTCACCCAGAAACAATTCAATTATCTATATGTACCTCGATCAAGATCTATAATCAAAATTCCGTAAACCGATAAAAATTGAAGAGCTCGGTAATCATCGAGTCTCGTTTCGAACGAACCTATCAATTTATAACGTACACACACTCGACATATGTATATATACATATATATATTTCCAAAAAAAAAACAGAAAAAAAAAAATGGACGGCTCTTTATCACCCACTCGCACGCGCGAATTTGAAAAATAATAAGGAGGTACCGAGAGCGAACGATGTCGCGGCACGCGATTTTTGCAATGTTATTAAGACCCGTGCCGTTGCGCAAAATCAACGAGTTCGTATCTGTATATATGTGCTCGTGATCTTTCATTATAACCGCAGTGAGAGAGTTTCGTTTTACGCAAACGCCGTTGGTGGCTGGATTAATTTCGGGAATTTTGTAATTTGTACGTTATACACACGTACACTCACACATACATACGTATACATCTTTCGTATACACTTGCGGATTTTAATTTGATAACGTTGTCTCGAGGTTCTTCGAATTAATTACCGATTTCGTTAAATTTCGATTATTTTTCGCCTACCTGGAAATCGCTCGTTTCTAAATAAGATATTTTAAAATTGTTGTTTTGGTAAATTTTGGACGTGCAAGAAGAAAGAAGACGCGAGTAAATATATTAAGGATCTAGAAGCTAATTAAAGAGAACGCGGTATACGGCGCGCACAAGAGAAGAAACACGATCTTGGCGGCATTTTGTACCGGAACTCGATATGCACTCGAGTAACGAAAGACCGTTCGCGTGCACTGTGAATCGTTTCTTAAACTTTCTTGTACCCACCTGCGCATCGATTCCGCGATCTGGTTGACCGTAAATCGTCAAAAATTTTCGAGTTATTGTTATTTTCTTCGCGACTGCAGCATGGGTAAATGTTTCGACGATTTTACAACTATATTTGTTCATATATGTGTGCTTGCACTCGATCCGATTTTGTGGGGAGAGACTATTAGGAAGGTACCAAAATCTACTTTTATTCTACCGAGCGTATCGACAGAGTTCAACAAATAATTATTTTTAATTTCAAATTTTGCACGGTCAATTGTTTGAAAAGAACTCCTACATTAACTAGCAGAAAAAGATAATTATTACATTTATTTTAAAAAATATGGAATTTTATGTGAAAACCGAATACACAACTGCACAATTAAATAAACGCAGGCATTCTTCAAAGTTCCAGGCCAATTGAACAAGGACTCCTTAAAAAATTTCAGCACCGTAAACACGATTTTCCGTGATTTATAAGAGCAAAAATTGTTTAAGATGTCTATGTTGAATTGACCTGGAACTTTGTAGAATGCCCATGCGTTTATTTAATTGTGCAGTTGTGTGTTCGAGTTTTGCATAAAATTCCATATAGTTAAAAATAAATAATAATTATATTTTTTTGCTCGATCGGTAACCCACCGGGTATATCACCCCTTGAAATTTTAAACGTTGTTATTCTATGTATGCTTTATGTGAAATTAACGATACAAGAATTCAAATGACAATTATCGATTTATTTACTTAAAAATATAATGTAACGAGTACACGGAAAACTATAAAATATGTATCACATAGTAATAAAAACTACGAAATTGATAAGCGAATGAAAAGATATTAATTTATTTACAGAAAAATAAAGAAAAAATAAACTAAATATATATCTGATGGGCTTTATAGAACCAATCGCTTCGACAAGCTGAAATGGATTGAACATACGACGAACTTTCTCCGATTCGGTGACCGAAGACTCTGGCCGCTGTAAAACGCGAGGTAAAACGTCACACCATTGTGGATTTAGAACGCCCTTAAACTAAAATCATTACAAAAAAAATTCAGTATGGTTCGAAAGAACGCATACAATATAAATACGTAACAAACACTAACAATTACAAACATAACACACATGGTGCACATCTCGCATCATCTGAGTTTTCACTTTTTTGCACAGGTTGGTATCTATCTCCTCTTCAAAATTACGCTGAAAATTAATGACATTGAACATTTTAATAAACTTTATACACTATTTTTGTAATACCCAATATTTATAAAGCTTTTTATAAATTGACTATATAAAAGGTTTATAAAACCTTCATAAAATTTTATAAAAACATCACTACGATCTCATACCCGCAATTCTATATGAAACAAGCGTCCTCTATTCAACATTAAAATTTTTGTATTACCGCTAATTACGGAATGATAAATCTAAGCTAAATACAATTTCCCATTAATCTGACGACCGATGAAAAATTAGAAATCCAAAATGAAACTAAACACCAAACTTTCATCGGACATATACAAAACGGTACCCTACAAATATTCAAAAAGATAATGTATAATTACACGCTCAATACGATTTTTTCATCGATTACCCATTCAGCGTGCATATAGAATTTATTGAATTCCATATACGTATATACGTGCCATCAATTATTACTCGCCAATTAAAAGTAAAAAAAAATATGAACCTCTCGGAGGAAATGTATAAAATTGAAACGCACTCAAATTTTTGAAAAATGAGTAATTACAGTCGAAGTCAAGATAAGAGAAAAATAGGAATTTTGAATTGCATTAAGGTAATTATCATCATTATCATATCTATTCATTGTTCCACTTTTGTTGTCGGGTCTTTGATATATACCTGTTATATTTGAGTAACGGTATCTTAATTACACCGCACGATTTTTCACTTTCGATCACTGTTATTTTTTTCTTCGTGCGTATACCGACGTTGTGCGTGTGTGTGTGTGTGTGTGTGTGTGTGTGTGTGTGAAAACCGAAGGGCAACCGGATTTACAAACGGAATTAATTGATAAATCAACGTCCGAGATGATTCGGCAAAAAAGATATAGGTGCCGCCACGCCTATGCAATACAGTGACCGTAATCACGGGTGTATTGTTGTCTACGGTAAGCTTTTGACGAGTTCAAGCGTCTTGTCATATACGCGAGAGTCCATAAGCGAAGGGTGACGATATTGTTATATCATTATTCTTGAAGCCTCGTGGGTACTGTGTCACATTATACTTTTTAATTCTAGGAAAATATATCTCCTATACCTGCGTTATGCCTCAGTTTATTTATGATTACTCTATTATTCTATTGTCAGTCGGATTTTGTTGTGGAATTTTTATACAGCCATCGAGGAATTCGACATTTTTTTGTTTGATACGCTTTCACGAGTTTGCGATTTTATTTTGTAATGAGTGCGTAGTTAAGATTGTAAAATTTTCGTGTAAAATTCAAATATCTCGCACTAGATATTTATAACAAATTATTTTTATTAATATTTATCCGACTAGAAAGATCAATTTCAGAATTGACTATAGGAGAGTGTCTCATCTTTGGGTAATGGATCTTGACCAAATTTTAGAATATGTTTTGTAATTTACAAAAATTAGAAGAAGTCCAGATTTTTAGACTTTAATGTTTATCGCAATTATAGATATTTAAAGTAAATTTTACTAAGCTCGAATCAGTTAATTTGCTTCGAAGGTATGGAGAGAATAAGAAATTAAAGCAAATTTCAACCAAAATTTTGTAGTACAAATTTATTCATTTTTTTGGTTAAAATGGATTTAATTTCTTATTCTCTCCATAACTTTGAGGTAAATTAACCGATTTCAGTTTTTTTTTTAAATCGTATCTACTTAAGTTTCCCTTTCTTCCTGATATTCGTTTGAGTATCAATCTCTACTCGTTTTCAAGTTATAAGCAATTAAAGTGGACGTAATTTTTTTAAAAAAATTTGCTTTAATAGCCCATAACTCTAATAAATTTGTGCGTAGGGTCTGAAAATATGAATTTCTGCATATTTTTGTATTAGAAAACGAATTCTATAAAAGTTTGGTTCAGATTCGTTACCCGAATTGATACAAGGCTACTGCCATATTGGCCCCGGCCGATTGATACAAGCACCACTGGCGAATCTATTATTCAACAAGTGCTTTCTTAACAAAAAACATCGTATGACCTCCGTCGCTGATTACCACCAGATGAGAGCATAAAAAGAGCGACGTTAAAAAAAAAGAAAAGAAAAGAAAATCTGAGAGGCAACACAGTTTTCAAGAAAATTCCGAGGTAACGCTTTTTTACGTAGAGGCGACGATAACAATTAATCCCCTAATTAATGAACATAATTCATTCAAATTGAAAGAGTAGTAGATTATGTACATACTTTTACATTTAAAAATTGATAAATTTAAAAAATGCGGGAAGTTTAAATTTCGGGTTAGCATTGACATATCCCTTTAACGCACGTTCCGTTTATCCATTAAACATTAACAACATCATAAATTTTCGAGTGGATTTAATCATCAATATATTTACGCATGACTGTATACCCAGCGAGTAGTACGTATTATTTAATAAAATACTCAACGCACCACGCGATTAACGAACAATTTTATCACCCGTACAATTTAATAGCACTAATTACGTATATATGGAAAAGGCATTATACATCCATCCCTTCCGACTAATAGTAAGGAGCGACCGACAACGACGACGACACGTACCCAAGAATGAAAAAAAAAGGTTGAGTAAAATGCATCAGCTTAAATCACGTTGATATCATAAATTTAACAAGGTCGTGAAAATATTTCGCTAGAGTTGTAAGTGCATAGGACGGTATACGTATCGCGTAGTCACTCGATACCACGAGTACATGTACATATACACTGCACTGTACTTACAATTAGTCAGTGATGTATATAAACGCGTTGCCTCGAGCTCATCTCATTTCTCTCTGTCTACCCTTGTTCTCGCACTTGTTCTTACCTACAACCTTTTTTTTTTCTTTCTTTCCTTTTTCCATCATCCTATTTGCTATGGCGCGTCCTGCTGTTTACCGTATTGCGCTACCGCGTATGAAATACTAAGCTCCTGGGAATTTCATTTTTCTCACGTACACTTATCATATGCGTGTGTCTGCGCGCGCGCGCGTGTGTGTGTGTGTGTGCATGTACGTATATATAGGTAAAGGATTAGCTGGATATACCTATATGTATACGATCATTTTGTTTGTGGGATATAATTGTTATTTTATAAACTAGACGAGTCTCTTTATACCTCTTAATATCCTAAACGGGATAATTATTTCAATTAAGGTAACGTACACTGAATAGAAAATTTATGGGGTCAAGACTGGGTTAAAATTTACAAAATATAGATTATTATTAATAATTAATAATTTATTATATAATAAGTTCAAAAATTTTCCTATTCTTTTAAATAATTTATATTATTATTATTAACTTTTATTATTTTTTTTATTATATCTGATTTATTTGTTGTTATTTAACTCAGGAACTTTTTCATCGAATAGGATGAAATTTTAACAATAGCTATTAGACATCATTCTAATCCACTTAAATGAATCAGAATTACTAAAAGCACTGAAAATATTTATTTAAAAAATTATTTATCTGTTTTTCACATAATTTTTCAATTATTTATAATGAATTTGGCAAATTAATTTATTTAATTGTATCATTTTTAAATTCTGTTCTGTGTATTTGAATAAAAGTTAGTAATAGTATAATTCGTTTAAAAATTTAAGAAATGTTTATAATCATTATGAAAAAAATTATTAATTGTTAATATCGAATAGTTCTTTTTCAATTTTAATCCAGGCCTGTTCCCTTAAGGTATTAATCATTGTGATTGAAAACTGTGTATCGTGCCAATGCTTCTTTGGGTTCTTTTTACTTTTATGTTGGAAATTTCACCACAACTTGGATACAATTTTTTGTCTGTAATCTTTCAAATATCGCCTTCTCAGTGATAGATGGTGCCAACTCAGATGTTCGTTGAAAAAAATGCAAACGCAAAATGGTCTTTTTAAATATACTTAAATACTGTCAGAGCATCTTACTCTTAAATTTTTTTTAATCTCAAAAAATTTAATATTTAAACTTTTTTTTAACTTTTAATGTACCATGTTTTATTTTTCAAAATGGTTATTGAGTGCTTTACCTACACTTAATGAACGACTAAGAACATTTGATATTCGTCTTACCCTATATAAAATAGTACACTGGTGGAAGAAAACTTGAAAAATGTTAATTTTTGTATTTCGCATTAATAATATCCAAAATAATATTACAATATGTGCGTTTAGGGCTCTCTCCATATTTCCCGAATTATGAAAAAAATAATGCACGCGATACGTAAATCTTCGTTCGTGCCTATAATTGTTCAGTGTGGGAAATAATTATGTAAAGAAAAAAAAAGAATTAATTAATACGCGGTGAAAAACGAGCATTTATCCGGGACGTTTAATTTTCACAAGCCGGGAATCTACATAGGTAATTGGCTGTTAGATAAGGGCTCTTTATTATGATAATCCATATGGAAGCGTGTGGCGTTTTCATTAAGATTATCGTGTATAGGTGACGAAGCGATTGAGCATTGTTAATTAAATTAATATTAAAGCTTGTATATACCCGTTAATTATTCTTCTTGTCACCTAAATTTTAAATTAAACGACACTTTTTGGACTTCCTTTTTAATCATACGCTTTAAACAATACAAACAAATTTTATACCAGAGGAATCGTATAGGTTAAAGTTAACTTTAGTTTTAATGATTATTGACGTGAAATTAATAACGAGAGGAAATAATATTTATAAAATATAGGCTGGATATATGTAAGTTACCAATTAAAGTAACTATTGATAATTACAAGAAGTAGTAGAGGAAGCTATACTTAGTTTTCAAGTATGAAAATTCAATTGAGAAAAAATAAATGCAAGTACATACGCTAATTGAACGAGACGATCACCTTTCAAATTATAATATTCTCGAGCTTATCTTCCTGTCTAATTAATTATTTGAGATTCGTATAGTTACAATTTTCTTAAACGTATCGTAATTAGTAAAAACGAGTTTTACCGCTTGTCAGGCTTTCTGGACTTTTGCAAAATTGCGAGGAAAATAAGAAACGGCCATATATATACACATTATTTTCATCTAGAAATCAAATTAGCTACTGCTAATATCGCTATATATATACATACATATAAATTTACAGCGTAACGCGACTTTTTATTACCAATTTCGTAATAAATACGAACTTATATATTATATTTACATCCAAGAGATTTCGCGATAATGTAAAAGTGTACTAAATCTCGTTAAAAGTCTCTTCCTCGAGCAACAATGTTATACCAACGGCGTTACGAATCCACCGTAACGAAAAGTAAAATCCATTTTTAATTGCGTATACACGAGAAGAGAGAAAATTGCTCCATTAGATATATAATCAGCCCGTGTAATCTCCGTTGGAGGGAAGAGAAAAAAAAAATCTCCATCAAAATTAGACTAATCAATCTATAGATTGCGCAATGAGCCAAGGTACTTTCGAAATCGTCGAAAAGCGGCTTTCCCCGCGTGCGCGGACCTAATACACTATTCCGGTCTCGAGAAATCAATTAACGTATAATGATCGGCGCGCGCTCACTCGCGCCAAAGAGGCGGTATATAGGTATATAGACGCGCCGAGCGAGGAGAGGCATCGATTTACCGATTCACCAAGGCGTTAATTGAAAGCGCAAAGACGTATAGAACGAAAGTGCAAATATTTTCCGTACGATCGGATCTTTCGTTCGCTGTCACTAATTAACGCGCCAGCGCGCACTCGAGGAGGACAATCGATTCGAGAAGGAGTGTGTATGTATACTTAACTCAATGATCGAGGATCGTTTGAATTGTTTCGATTTGTTCATTGTTAGGATTAACTTGATTCTCATCCTTTTATCTATATAATCATATACGCTTTCTTTTCTTTTCGTTATATTCGTATAATTATTTTGCTTTTTTGTGTATTTTCGCGCGCGCGTGTGTGTGCTGGATTATGAATAGCCTGTCGAAGATTTTACTTACCGATCTTGCGCCTTTACGTCGCGGGTTTAAATTATAGTCAGTTGAACGTTTACGTACCTGAAAACATAAAGTATGCAGTTGTCAGAAAAAGAAGTTTAATCGTTATATGAAATCATTAATATAAATATGGTAAAAAGTACTATACCATCACGCGAATAAATGTAAAATGAAATGTATAAAGTAGCAATAGAATTTTATCGACTTATAGGAGTCATCGATTTTAATTTTTATCAATAGCTTAACCAGTTTTTGGGGAATTTTGAAACCAGAGCGCCATTCTATACAATAATATAAGTAATCTGTCAATTTTGGTGCAAATTCATTGAGTATTTACGAAGAATAGTCCGAAACTGTAATTGACAATAATCAGGTTATGTTGCATAAAAATTACAGCTTCGCACTATTCTTCGTAAATACTTAATGAATTTGCACGAAAATTTAACAGATTACTTATATTATTGTACAGAATGGCGCTCTGGTCCGAAAATTACTCATAAACTTTTATTTATATAGTTATCGATAAAAATTAGAATCGATCACTCCTACATGTCGATAAAATCGGTAGCTTCGATGTCCTCTTAATTATGGATTTAAAAAATACCATATTGATCGAATAATAAAATTTGCTGACTTATTGATGTTAAAAGATATTATATATAAATTTTACTGTATCAAATAGCAAAAATGATTGATCTGCTGAGGTGTCACAGTTTTCCTATATATACAATACAGTAATTTTTAATGCAGATTATTTTAATATTTATTATACTATTTTTCTCCGTGTAGGGATGTCGGATTGGTATTCCAAAATGCAAAAATTGCTGTGCTTCCGAGATACATCGACTAAATTTACTCCTGGAACAAGGTGACCCATCACACACTCGGATTGAAAGAGTGCTAAAAAATATTCTTATATAAAATAAATATTTTGAGGATATATTTGACACTGGAAAATTTTTACAAATTCCAAACAAATATTTTTTACGGTTCCTCAGTAAAATATTTGATTGAATTTACTGCGTTAATTTCGGTATACAAATTAAGATAAAAAAATGAATCCGTAATACACGCGTCATTTGTTTCGTTCTGTGTAGTTTGTATACACTAGTTTAATCGAACGTATACCGCCGACACTATCATTTATCCTTGTAAGAGGTAACAGGAGCGATAGATCAACGAAAGATCAACCTAATAGTATGGACTTGTTATTTGATTTATCAAGGGACTTCATCTCGATGTGGACACAAGTTTATAATTGCAACGATCGGGTATTAAGAAAAAGGCCTTGTTAATTACCTGGCCAAGGTTGCGAAAATCTATCCAGAGCGTTAAGAAAATTATTTCTGTGAGAACGAATTTTCCACCAGATAATTGGGGGGAATATATATATATACATACATAAAACGTTAGAGCGGTTTGTCCGATTTTCGTTGGATTATTTCGTAATTTTATCTAGACTGCCGCAACAATTTGAATGCCTACGATTTAATTTTATTGTCTAATTAGCGGGAAAATGCATGATTATATTTTTTGCGCGTGCCTGTATGTCTGTGTGTGCGGGATATTTCGAGGGTATAGTTGCCGTTTCCAGATTAATTAAATAATCGGCGTGTCAAGTTTTGTTAAGCGTTATAACCGCACAATGTGTGCGCGTGCCTGTGTTACGTATAGCTTTTTATTGCGTAATGCAGTTCTCGACGTGGCTATTTTATATGTTATATTATATATTATATTCCATTGTTGAAATGTTTGCCGGCGTGTGCAACGTTTTTTTTTATATAGAATTATTTTTCGTAAACGTATGAAAGTTTCATAGACAAACCGGTTGAATCGAAAAGAAATTTTTCGACTTGCACCTAGATTTTACAAAAGGGACAATTAACAAAAAAGTCAGGAACAAAATTATTTCGATGACATTTCGATGGGCATCCTCTATTTTTTCATCAGTCAATATTTTTTATAAGCCCGGATCAAGACTGTTTTTTTTTTAACAAATTTTCTTCTATCATCGAACGGATTAAAATATTTTAAAATATTCGAATAGACATACGACCGATTGGCATGCGTTAAACATTGCTTTGCCTAGGAAACATCGAGTCCATTAAAAAATATTTTTTATTATTAAAAACACATCATATCTCTACAAAATGTAAACAATTTATAGTTTATCCTCTCTTTCGTTCATCAAACATCTTCATATATATAAATCCTTTCGTATAAAATCCAATATAATTGACGAAAAAGTGATTAACGCTAATCTCCCAAATTACACACGATCGTGAAATCTGTTCAATCAGCAAAGATAGTCAATTCAAGTATATTAAACTCTGCTTTGAGCATGTATATATAATATATATATATTTATGAAAAAAGTTAAACTCGATCAATTAACATCTGGCGGTATATGTAAGTAAAATAATATTAAACGTGTATGTATAACGTATATATATGTATATACATAATACAGGTGGAAACACGCGCCACGGGAGAGCAAGCGATTATCATGCGATAATTCGACGAAAACGTATAGTTGAGCGTTAACGCAGCCGTATGGCGGCTCTCTGTGTTTACAAAAGAACCGGCGCAACTAATTTTGCGCAACGATCCACGTTTATTAGCGTCTATACAAACGATCTGCATATATAGATATATAGGCAGACAAGTACAGTTGAATCGTTGGAAGCCACTTTGTGAAATTTTTCGTGTACCGGGTGGTTATAACTTGATTGCACGATTGATCGATACGTTTATACATTATATATACATATAATAGTATATATACGCGTAAACGATTAATTTGTACATCGAGCTCAGAATTTCTTAACTAAACGGCAGGATTATTATGATGTATTTAAATCTACTCGATCCTTGGTACTACATATGTATATATATATATTTATACGAAAGTTAATTAATTACGTTTAATCGATCTATTGTTGGGATTCGTACGGGTTTAACGTTTCGTTAAATTACTAAGTGAGAGTAGATAATAGTGATCGCGTGGGTATTAATATTCAATATTGCACATTATTATTATTAATATCACTTAGTAATTTAACTTTTTCTTTTTTTTTACAATTGCGAAATCACTATAGTACACATACGCGCTGTACAAATTAACCGAATAATTTAGCAATTACACGTGTGTAATTATTACGTTTAAATGACCACACGCGAACTCCGAGACCGTAAAATGTATACACGTGTGTGTGGGTAGGTGCACGGTAAGGAAAAGAGAAAAAAGGGATAACGTTATATAGTTTCGATGGGAATACACCACGACACCACCTCCGTGTTACTCGGTATAGTTGGTTAACACGTTTACGAGTATTAATATAATAATCAAGAAAAGGTTTCGGATTAACAAGTCGTTTAAAATAATCTCACAGGTCTAATAGACGCAAGTGCGCGCATTTGACTTTTACCGGGAAAAAGAGGATATACTCGATCGTGTACATTTAAGAAAGTACCGCGAACAGGATCGCTTAACACCTCTTCGAGAGCGTATATGTGTATATATACCGTATCCACGTGAGTACACGGGTGCTATATATCCCGTAATTCGCATAAATTAATTACGACGCGGATATATGTTTAACGACCTGTTTTACGAGCCCGCGTTCCTTCTCAACTATTTATACGGCCACCTTGTCTAATAACTCTGCGTCCTTGAATATATATGTCTATACATATATATCTTTTTTGTTTTTTAATTTACATTTGTTTGTCGATAGTTCGCCTTGATTATTCCTGTACGAGACGAGAAACAAAAAGGTTTTGAGGAACGAACGTTATATAAATATAAATGGATCTATTAAAGCGTCGGTGCGCGATCGAGAGAGAAAGAGAGAGAGAGAGAGAGAAAAATAAGGTTTCTTTCGGAAGGATATCCAGCAAAGTGGTTACATCTATGTCCCTGTTGGTCGGTCCCTTACCGGGCGGTATCAAGATGATCCTCGTGGCGGTTCGCGCAAAACGCGTATATACACGTATATACATAGACGCGGCTTTCAAACTCCAAGAGGCGGAGGGTTTGTTATCAGCGAAGGTACATCTTATTTTACGCGGTCTTCGCAACCACCGACATTTCTATGCGGCAGCTATGACGTCGGCGCGTCCCTGACTCCTGGTAGACGCAAATTGACCGCGGTTACCCTATATAGCCTCGAGTGAACCAGGGGTATATCTCTCAGCTACCACCTCGTGGGAACCAAAGCCAACTCTATCGAAATCCCATATCTTCCGATGAATTAAACAAAAAAAACTATGCTTTTTCTTTTTTACATGCGTGGAGGTCCTCTCGCTGTTTTTTATACTTGAGTGCAATCGCGCATATATATGTGTGTATATATCCTGGCGTTTAATGTGACTAGGATTAACTTTTTCTCGATTCCTCGTAGGATTATATCGACGGAGAGGGGACGTATCGTTGGATGACTACTGCAGCGTTATTCGAGGATGATCTTGATAGGGAGGGAAGCTCATTCAACGGTATACGCAGTTTTTTAAATATTTTCAATTTTTCATGGATTGTGCCAACTGCATATACGTATATACACGTTTGGTGTGTAGTCACAACGATGCGAATCATATTTTAGTCGTACGTCTTTGGTTGTTCTACTGCTCGAAGTTGGTAATTTACAATACATATTGTATTGGAAAGGAAAAATATCAATCGTTCCTTTGTTTACATGGAGGCTATCATCATATGTTTGGAAAACGGATTGTGTCCAGCAAGATGCTTTCTATAAATATAAAAATATGAAGAAAGTCAGAACCGAAGAACCTAACAATCGTTTTTTTGGAAGTTATACACATGTTAATAGTAGCAAAATTTACAAAAAAAAGAAGCTTTCGCTTTAAACAATCAGGTATTCACATTCAAAACAAAGTTTTATCTACTAAAGCTAAGATATAAAATTTGTTACAACGGAGCAGTTTTACAGTAAATTAATAATTTGGAAAAATTTAGCTATAAAAATTCATAAAATTTTATAGTACTTACAAATTCAGTGCGGCGTGAACCATATGTATGTGTCATGATTAAGAAATATATTTTATACTTTATTACTGTAAAATTAAAAATCGAACGAATTTTGTCTACTATAAACATTATTTGCATTCTTCAGGAATTTCTGAATACATAAAAATAATGAGTTTTAATTAAATATTAACTTTTAATTTTGTAAAAAATTGAAAAAATTGGCTTATACATTTGCCGTACCTTACCTGTATTAATTTTCGTTAAAATTTCTTATAAATACGTAAATATAATATATAAAAGATAAAAGATAAAACAATATAGAACGTCAGTGTGGTATAGGTATAAAATAAAATGAAAATCAAGGTTCATTAGCATAATACACCGGGAGCGCAAGAGGTTGGGTGCAGGCACGCGCGTTTCAAAGGGCTAGTGGTCGCGGCGGCGGCGGCGACGGCGCGAGGGCGAAGAGATGACAGATTCGAGGGGGAGATTTTCGCAGGCGTGCGCGCGACACTGTCTATACATATATATATATACATATATAGGTGATATATATACAGGGTAACTATACGCTTTGCCGCGGCTCCTCTTTGCTGGTGCGTTGACGGTACAATGAGCAAACGCACCTGCCGCGCCGAGCAAATGCGCCGCTTGTAATTGGACGACTTTGCCCCTTCCTCTATTTCCCCCCTCGATCTCTTTTCCCTTTCAACTTGTACCACTCGCGTATACACTCCGGTTTTTATTCCTCTTCCTTTCGAGAGAGTATTCAAATACGAAGATCCTTTTCCTTTTTCTTTCTCTTACATGCACTGCGCACATATATAGGATACGCATTTTCTATTTCTGCTTCTCTTCTCAATTTGATCTTTTTTTTCAATTTACATTTTACATTTTGAGGTACCGTCGAAATAATTGCTAAAAAGATACTCGTCGCGCGTCGATCCAACGATAGAAATACATGCTGTATAAATGCTTGATGATTACTGACGCACGATAAAGAATATATAATTCGATATACATATACACAATACACAATTAATAAAAAATTCATCCCTCAAATTTGTATCTGTATATGCATGTGCATTTACCTCTACTATATAGAAGAGTATATGTACATATACCTATAGAAAAAAAAGAACGATCGGATAGTTATATTGGTATATAGAATGAATAAAGCACAAAGTCCACAGCGTGGGAATAAGCCGTGTAATAAGTAGAGTTGCGCGCTTCCCTAGAACGGGATTTCGCATACGTTTCTTTCCCTCGCACCGATAGGATAAAGGAATGTTCACTCCCCCCTTCCCCTCCTCCCCCCCTGCATATACGTATATACATGCACGCACACACACAGAGGTATATAGTGGACGTTTGCGCGGGGTCCGATCGACGGGCGATATGCGCGCACGAGTCGTCGCACGCTTCTTCCATTATCGCCGGCCAGTAAATTTTCGATGTACGCCTCCGCATCTATATTGTGTGTATGTGCACCCTATATGTGTGTAAGCGCCGATTAACGCCGCGTCCTAAATAAGAGCGGTCTTTATGCGCCTTTACGACCGCATTGCGCTCGGGTACATTATTTCACTCAGGACTTCCTGATACCAAGGGTGCAGTCAAGAGTCTATAACCACTCTTAAAATCTACATGACTCTACTGAACCGCCACGTATTTTCTTATATACTTTTTTACTTTTGTTTACATCGCGTGTATTCTTTTATACAAGCTTTGTACCGACGAAATATTACTTTATGCGAATATATTGATTATTGGTAAATTAATATATTTTTAATATTTGGATTCGAGACTGGTGTAAATTACGATTTGACGTATTCTACTCGATTTCACGTTGTATGTAATAATAGTGTATGTAGTATATTATTAATTAATATAATTTTGATAAAAATAATAACTAATATACATTGTACTTTATAAATTGATAAATTATAATCAATTCCGCATCAAGGGAAAAAGATTTAGGTAAATTTGACTAAACTTTCAGTAACAGACTGCGAAAACACAAAAGATTATACTCAACTTTTAGTTTATATTTCTACAAAGTTCAGTAATAAACTGACAAAATGTCTATTTCCGGGTTACTGAAAGTTTAGTAAAATTTCCTGAAACTTTTCCCTCCGTGCACGTTTTGATTCCGTTGCACTTGAAATGAAAAGCTAAATGTCGATAATTCCACAATTAGCAATACACTTTATAATATCGAGCAATCATATATATATATATATATATATATATATATATTGACACGAGAAGAAAAAAAAAATTATTTTACGACAATTTCAGAACATACATGTACAATCCAAAAAGCAACTACGACGATACTCCGAGACCTACCGCATCGAATTTCCTCTCTTACCGTCAGTGCCAAAAAAAAGGAAATGAGAAAAATTAGCATACATGCGCGAACGACCTTGGAAATAAAAAATAAAGAAATTCTTAATCCAAGTAGCTTATAATAAACCCAGAGTTCTATAATGCCATGCGAGATGCAAGTCGCGTGTGAATAGCCGCGGCAAAGGGGACACCGCGTATTTTTGCCTGAAAGGGACTCTCCGTTTATGCGTACTTTACGATTATTGGTGAGGGCGTTGCCGCACTCGAGAAGATTCTCCACCGCGAAGTTTGACCAAGTACATACCTCTGCGTTTTAATCGAAAGCTATTTACTTTTTCACCTGTACTTACTTTTGTTTCAACGGGTACAAAGGTATTTCGAGTTCGCGTAAATATATATATTACACTTTTCACTTTTAATATATTACGTTATTAATAAAATACACTGAGAACAATATATTTTTTATCTAAACTGAATTCTACTTGAATATATGCCTTAAAAAGAAAATTTGCTATAATGTAATTCTTCCATAATCGAGCGGCGGTATATCTTTTTGTAAAAAATGAGATAGTTATACAACTTAAGAAGATCCATATTATAAAATCAATCAGCTAGATTCTTCTTGATTATGAAGAAATCTCATTGAACCAAACGGATTTTCTTTTTATAAATAGAACAAACGTTAAGTTTATCAATTTTCGAGTGAGAGCCAAAAGAGAAAAAGGAATAAGCTTAGAAAAAGGTGGGGAGAGAAAAGAAAAATAAGTAAAGTAAAAACAAGGGTCCGAGGGAGCATTTTACACAGGCAGAGCTCTCCGAGGGCTCTAAGCGTAATTGCATCTTTAAACGCGAGCGAACCGCGCGAGGCCGTTCGTTTAAGCTGCTTTTGATTTACGGGCGGAACTTGGTACACTTGCAGGTCCCGCGTGCGACGCGCGAAAGAAGACTTGTAGATCTCGCGTTTCAGGACGCATTCAAAAGGCCGGGCGATGACTTTCACGCGCTCGTAAGTGCGAGCTTCGAATTTCCCGCGGCACCTTTTTCTTTTCGTTCTCTTTACTCTATCCTCCCTCTCTCTCCCTCTCTCTCTCTTTCAAACAGTTGATGTACACGCTCCGTTCGTTGATTTATTTTCATTGTTTAATTTCGCGAGGAATTTATAACCCGCGAGTTTTGTTGGGCTTTAAGCACTCAATGCTATTTCTAGACTTTTTATGGTTATACGCGTTCACTTTTTTGTCCAAACTTGCGCACGGTCGAGTGTTTTCTATTAAGTTTCACGCGGATGGTACAAGTGATTCCTTTAGATTAGTATTTCGTTAAAATGTGCAGTTAATAATAATTTACAAAAAGAAATATAGGAGACACCACGCCATTTTTTTTCTTACAAACGACCGTTTGGAAAAAAGCAAATTAAATATCGTTGATAAAAACATACACTGAAAAAACTGAACTTTAATCGAATTTGTTGTCGCATGTATTACGGGAGTTAGAAATTCACATTTAACGGATATTCCCTGGGCACACTACTTTCTAAATGTCATGTAGTGGAAATTCACTACTTCGTAGTAGCTATATTCACCATTCAAACTTTTGAAAATTCGGTGACTATGAAGTAGCGATTATTAATTCCCATTTTTGAAGTAGTGAAAAATTCAAATTTCGAATTAGTGGATATAAGTATTCATTGTTGAAAATAATTCGATTTTCGTAAGAGTCATTTGATGTTTAAATCGTTGTAGCCTATTATATTATATAATGATGATGTTTTTTTATATAACTTTATGATACAGTGTTTAAAATGTCGCAGGAAAATTGATCTATCTAATTTTAAAAAAGTTATAATTTTTCGAATGTATAATAATGCAAAAATTTATTACTCCCTTTTTCTAACTAATTTTTTTTTGTACGCAAATATTTTTGTTTACATATACGAATTGCGTTTCTCAGAAATCATGTATTTTCTAGAATTTACTTGAAAATACACAGGCTTTAAAATAACTGTATTTTTCTCCTGAAAATCATCAAAGAAATACTTTAATATTATAAAATAGATAAAATTAATATAAATCTAATAATAACAATAGTATAAAAAAATAATAATATACATTGTACTTTATAAATTGATAAATTATAATCAATTCCGCATCAAGGGAAAAGATTTAGGTAAATTTGACTAAACTTTCAGTAACAGACTGCGAAAACACAAAAGATTACTCAACTTTTAGTTTATATTTCTACAAAGTTCAGTAATAAACTGACAAAATGTCTATTTCCGGGTTACTGAAAGTTTAGTAAAATTTCCTGAAACTTTTCCCTCCGTGCACGTTTTGATTCCGTTGCACTTGAAATTAAAAGCTAAATGTCGATAATTCCACAATTAGCAATACACTTTATAATATCGAGCAATCATATATATATATATATATTGACACGAGAAGAAAAAAAAATTATTTTACGACAATTTCAGAACATACATGTACAATCCAAAAGCAACTACGACGATACTCCGAGACCTACCGCATCGAATTTCCTCTCTTACCGTCAGTGCCAAAAAAAAGGAAATGAGAAAAATTAGCATACATGCGCGAACGACCTTGGAAATAAAAAATAAAGAAATTCTTAATCCAAGTAGCTTATAATAAACCCAGAGTTCTATAATGCCATGCGAGATGCAAGTCGCGTGTGAATAGCCGCGGCAAAGGGGACACCGCGTATTTTTGCCTGAAAGGGACTCTCCGTTTATGCGTACTTTACGATTATTGGTGAGGGCGTTGCCGCACTCGAGAAGATTCTCCACCGCGAAGTTTGACCAAGTACATACCTCTGCGTTTTAATCGAAAGCTATTTACTTTTTCACCTGTACTTACTTTTGTTTCAACGGGTACAAAGGTATTTCGAGTTCGCGTAAAATACACTTTGCCGTATGACAGTTCGCCGTTGGACACTTCGCCGTCGGACAAATCGCCGTGTACTTTTCGCCGTGTGGGACATTTCGCCGTATGGAATTTTGCCGTATGTGACATTTTGCCGTAAGGAACTTCTCGCCGTAAGTAGGAAAAAATACTTATGAAAAACGAATGATAACTAATCAATTAATCACAAGTACTTAGGCGATTAACTTTGAGTGTAAACAAAATCATATATTGAAATTGAAAAATTGTTTGTTATTATAGTCTAGTTATAATTACAAATAATTTACCGATACTGTATGTGTGTAACAACAAAAGTGTAATGGGGGCTGCGCCCCCCAAACCCCCTGCTCAACCAATAACCCTATAACCCTATAACCCAATCGCGTACGGCAAAATGTCTCATACGGCGAAATGTTATACGGCAAGATGTCTCATACGGCGAAATATTATACGGCAAAAGGTCTCATACGGCCGAAATGTTTACGGCGAAGGGTCCGACGGCGAAGTGTCATACGGCAAAATGTCCGGTTACGATATATTACACTTTTCACTTTAATATATTACGTTATTAATAAATACACTGAGAACAATATTTTTTTTATCTAACTGAATTCTACTTGAATATATGCCTTAAAAAGAAAATTTGCTATAATGTAATTCTTCCATAATCGAGCGGCGGTATATCTTTTTGTAAAAAATGAGATAGTTATACAACTTAAGAAGATCCATATTATAAAATCAATCAGCTAGATTCTTCTTGATATGAAGAAATCTCATTGAACCAAACGGATTTTCTTTTTATAAATAGAACAAACGTTAAGTTTATCAATTTTCGAGTGAGAGCCAAAAGAGAAAAAGGAATAAGCTTTAGAAAAAGGTGGGGAGAGAAAAGAAAATAAGTAAAGTAAAAACAAGGTCCGAGGGAGCATTTTACACAGGCAGAGCTCTCCGAGGGCTCTAAGCGTAATTGCATCTTTAAACGCGAGCGAACCGCGCCGAGGCCGTTCGTTTAAGCTGCTTTTGATTTACGGGCGGAACTTGGTACACTTGCAGGTCCCGCGTGCGACGCGCGAAAGAAGACTTGTAGATCTCGCGTTTCAGGACGCATTCAAAAGGCCGGGCGATGACTTTCACGCGCTCGTAAGTGCGAGCTTCGAATTTCCCGCGGCACCTTTTTCTTTTCGTTCTCTTTACTCTATCCTCCCTCTCTCTCCCTCTCTCTCTCTTTCAAACAGTTGATGTACACGCTCCGTTCGTTGATTTATTTTCATTGTTTAATTTCGCGAGGAATTTATAACCCGCGAGTTTTGTTGGGCTTTAAGCACTCAATGCTATTTCTAGACTTTTTATGGTTATACGCGTTCACTTTTTTGTCCAAACTTGCGCACGGTCGAGTGTTTTCTATTAAGTTTCACGCGGATGGTACAAGTGATTCCTTTAGATTAGTATTTCGTTAAAATGTGCAGTTAATAATAATTTACAATAAGAAATATAGGAGACACCACACCATTTTTTTTTCTTTCAAACGACCGTTTGGAAAAAAGCAAATATCTATCGTGATAAAAACATACACTGAAAAAAAACATATTTTGTTCTAAGCTGAATAGTAGACAAACTGAACTTTAATCGAATTTGTTGTCGCATGTATTACGGGAGTTAGAAATTCACATTTAACGGATATTCCCTGGGCACACTACTTTCTAAATGTCATGTAGTGGAAATTCACTACTTCGTAGTAGCTATATTCACCATTCAAACTTTTGAAAATTCGGTGACTATGAAGTAGCGATTATTAATTCCCATTTTTGAAGTAGTGAAAAATTCAAATTTCGAATTAGTGGATATAAGTATTCATTGTTGAAATAATTCGATTTTCGTAAGAGTCATTTGATGTTTAAATCGTTGTAGCCTATTATATATTATATAATGATGATGTTTTTTTTATATAACTTTATGATACAGTGTTTAAAATGTCGCAGGAAAATTGATCTATCTAATTTTAAAAAAGTTATAATTTTTCGAATGTATAATAATGCAAAAATTTTATTACTCCCTTTTTCTAACTAATTTTTTTTTGTACGCAAATATTTTTGTTTACATATACGAATTGCGTTTCTCAGAAATCATGTATTGTTTCTAGAATTTACTTGAAAATACACAGGCTTTAAAATAACTGTATTTTTCTCCTGAAAATCATCAAAGAAATACTTTAATATTATAAAATAGATAAAATTAATAATAAATCTAATAATAACAATAGTATAAAAAAATAATAATATATATAATAATTTATAATAATAATAATAAATCATTTTTTAAAAGTTATATTTATGTTATTTGTTTTTAAGGGGGTGGCATACCCGGTATGTTACCGACAGAGCAAAGAAAATAGTTATTACATTTATTTAAACGATATGCAGTTTTATGGAACTCCCGAATACAAGTCAACTGCACTAGGTAATTAAATAATATGTAATTCTAAAGAGTATCAAGCCAATACGACAAAGACTTCCTAAAAAATTTCTGCACTGAAAAAATACGTTTATCCTAAAAATTTTTTAGGATGTCTTTGTTGTATTGACCTGGAAATTCGTAGAATTACTTTTTATTTAATTATCTAGTGCTTCTGTAGTTGAATTTTTTTGCTCAGTCGGTAACCCGCACTGGGTATGCCACTACCTTAAGTTAGTCTCTCTGTATTTTTTGGACAAAACTTTATTCTTTAATTATAGCACTTTTTTAACGTAAGGCAATAGTTTAACAATACAAGTGATTATTTACTATTTAAATAGTGAAAAATTATGCGATTTTGTGAAATATAGAAATTCTCGCTATTTGGACAGTGAAAATAATTTCACTAGATAAACTAGTAAAATTTTGATTATTTGACATTTAGAGAGTACAATAAATTAGTAAAAAATTTAAACTTTATAGTACAATTCATTATCTTTTACTAGGTGATGAGAACTTTTTTTCGGTTTTATCGATCGTATCTTAAATTCAAATCGATTCTCAACATATTCAACAAACACTCTCTAAATTGCAAATAGTGAATAATCATTTTGCTATAGCGAAAATCCGGTCATTGCGAAAAAGTGATTTTTAACTTGCAACAAAAGTTTGTACGTACTTTTAAAAAGAGAATTGTTACTTTTTCCAATGGAAATATACACTTTCTCAAAAAACAGACGTTTGGCAAAAGCGAACACCCACTTTGCAAAAGAGTATCTTCGCTTTCGAAAAAGTGTCCGTATTTGCACTATTAAGAAAGCGATTTTACACTATTTGCGATTTACAGAGCAGTTAACGGACGGGAAAAAAAGCCCGCAGAAGCTTTGGTGAGCCGCATTCAATTTCATAACATGTTATACGTATTATTATATATATATATATTAAAATCTGTTTCCTTTCGTTAATTAATTTATTTTTCAATTTTTGTCGGTTTACGCGAATTTTATTAATCTATCGAAAAAACAAGTTGGGGACTTTTTTAACGACTTACCAGGAGGGGTTCCACCTTCCGGGAAACAGATTTTGTTGCAACTTTGAGAGCTGTTTTCTGGTACCCAAATATAAAAGAATTCATATGAAATTCAATCTCATAGGCTGTTTGACGAAAGTTATACGCAGTTAACAAAAAATTGTGAAAAAAATATGTTTAAACTTAATCGCCAATAACTCGGAAAGAAATATACGCAGATACTCAAACTTAAATCCATTAAATAGTTGAGATCAAGTAGATATAGTTTAAAAAAAAAAGAAGCTTAAATATCTCAATTTGGACAAAAGTTATGGAAAAAATAAGAACTAATGGATTTAAGTTTGAATATCTACGTAAATTTCTTTCCGAGTTATTGGCGATTAAGTTTAAACATATTTTTTTCACAATTTTTTGTTAACTGCGTATAACTTTCGTCAAACAGCCTATGAGATTGAATTTCATATGAATTCTTTCATATTTGGGTACCAGAAAACAGCTCCCAAAGTTGCAACATAATCTGTTTCCCGGAAGGTGGAACCCCTCCTTGTTAGTTATAGATACTTTTATTTTGTATTTTTTAAATTTCGTTAATTGTGACAAGGGTAAAGCTATTAGTAGCAATTGTAAAAGTACACTCGGGTACTAAAATGTGACAACGTTGTACAAGCAAAATAAATGATTTATCGATATAATATAAATAATATAAGTTGAAGGAGGGGAAAAAAGAAACGAAACCTCGCAATGTCGGTGTCTATACGGAAGCCTTAATTATGGACCGCGTTCGAGTTATGCAAATATAATTAATTTGAATTACGCGCTCACGAGATTATATTTATACACACACATACACACATATGTATATGTATATATATCGAGAATATATGCTTTTCTCTTTTATAAACGTTGCTATGCGCGGGACGTTTGAATAGGTCCGCGCATTTTCCCCGAGAATATCAAAGCGCGCAAGAATGAAGCGGGCAAAAAACCTTTGGCTGCGTGAGATCTTTTAGTTCATTTGTGTGTATATATACATAGGTATATGCAGTTTCGTTATGCGGATATTTCTTATTTGCACTGGCGGTTTTTCACTATACGATAATGCGCTGTCGGGTTTATACTGTTTAATTATACTTATACACACACACACACATATATATATACGTCTTTCTTTCACAAAGTTCATATTTTTTTCTTTGAGCTTGATAATTATCCCGCGATTTACATAGCGCTTGCTATGCGTGATTTATTGCAATTATAAATATGTATATATATGGTTTATCGAATTGAACTTATCCACCGTATACGAAAATTTTAACAATTTCTGCGGACGTGCAATAGTTTGATTTTGGGTATGCGTAATCTTTGAAAACGTCAAATTATTCAGTGTTTTTGTTTTCATTATATAGTTATTATTATAATATATATTTTCTTCTGATAAATTTATTTGGTATTTATGAATTGTCACTGTACTGTTATAAAATATTAAAATATTTATTACACGCGTACCCATTTTTATTCTCGAATGCTATACATATACTGCGTTACGATAAAAAAATATAATATGCGTGATTATGAAGGAACCAGTTTGTAGATTTCGATAGCATCGAGGCAATTACCCGTCGGTTGACGAAGTAAAGGAATATATACATACATACACTGAACGAGGAAGAAAGACGAGAGGAATTGGAGAGGGAAAAATATTTAGCGCAATTGTAATTCTCGTAACCGTTAAACCTTAGTTCGCGCGTCACGAAGGCTTAGGATATACACGTATACACGGATGAGTCGTACGGTAAAAAAAAAAGGGTTCAGGTTCACCCACGACCAGTGAATGTCACGGATGAGACAAACAAGAAAGCTCAGGATCCTATTAATTAAGCTAACAATGCATCATGAAGAACATGAAAGGAAGTTAGAAAGAAATTTAACTTGTCACTATGTGAGTGTACGTGTGTCTGTGTGATATAGGTATACAATACGTAAAAAATAATAAGATTATTCGAATGCTTTAACTTTTTCCTTTATTAAATGGAAATAGAGTCTCGAAGTTTAAATTGCTTTCTAAAAAGTTGTTTCTTTTCGATAATGCGACTTATGCAAAGTGGTATTTGTTACTTTTTGTCAACTTTTTTAATTACAATTTTAAGTGAATACAGCGAATGACGCATAAATCGTGCATGTACTTTTAGACGACTACGTGTGTATATTTATATTTTGTAAGGTACATGTCTTGTTTTAAAATCTTATGGAAAAAAAAACAAATATATTTGTAAACCTGGAAGAACCATCGTAAATAATATAACGGGGTACCAAAGTCAATTTTCATCCTTAATTTTAATTTCCATCTTTTAAACGAAGAATTAAATTAAAATTTGTAAAATATGTTCGTATGCGAAAAAGTAGAAAACGCACATTTGTTTGTAAACGATTTATCTCTGCACTAAATTTTTAGAGAAATCCCTTGTCAAAAATATGAGTGGGTGTATATAACGTAATTAATATTTTGTGGTAACGGATTTTTGGAAAACGCAATTGCATTTTACTCTGAAATATTGAAGGAACGTATGTTTGTGTTTTTTCAAATGTCATAATTTTATTAACGTTTATTCTGATGGCCTGACTCATATTTGAGTCACCTGGGACTTGAAAACTTCCCTTCGAAATATTAGATATTTATATAAATAAATTTTACCATTTATAGAAACATTCATTTTCAAGGTAAATATGCTGGCAGTCTAAAGGTAAATAAGGTTAATAATTGAATTATTTGTTTAGCTCGGTTGATTATGTAGAAAGGATTAAATTTGACTTTGGTATACCCCTCAACGTTTATTACACATTAAAAATACGCGTCGTTAGATTGTACAATTTTTACTTAAACAATCCCACACTTGTTCGCAATCTTATAACATTTAAAAACACGGTAAAATACAATAAAACGATCGAAAAAACGTGGAATAAACATAAAGTACTGTTATTTAAAAATCTGAAATCTCAACTCGTAAAGTTAATTATTAATCTATCAAAGGGAGAAAAGATCTCGCCTATAATCCGACGTACAAGTCGAGGTAGACTCGCGCGTAATCCCAGCAATATTTCGATTCACAACGTCCTTGGTGGGTGGTCCAATGGCGCTATCGGGACAAGCTCAAGTCCGCGCGAGTGCGCGCGCGCAAGACCGATGATAAATAGAGCGATTATAGCTGAGAAATAGTGTACGCGAAACCCACGCGCCTTTTCCTACCTATCTTACATGTATATACGTATATACGTTTAGACGTATATATATAGACACTGTGAGCCATGTTAATGCCGATTGAGCTACTACCTATATGTGAGAAATTATTAGTTACGATCTCTCGCCTATTGTTTAAGACATACGGATATATAAAATTACAATCTCTTTCTTCGAGTAATTAAAAAAATCGATGGACTGAAAAATTATTAAGTATACGACTTAGCGTAAATTAATGGCAACAACAAAATGTGTACAAAATATATATAAACATATGTATATGTATAATGAAATTTTATACACATTTTGTTGTTGCCATTAATTTACGCTAAGTTGTATACTTCATAATTTTTCAGTACATTGATTTTTTTAATTATTCAAAGAATTAGATTGTAATTTTATTGAGTGATCAAGAGACAGAGTTGTCAAATTATATAAATAGTACTATCTTTTATAGTAAACTAGAATTAAACACGCGCGCTCCGCGTGCTTTTTCGTTTTTTAAGAATCATTATTTGAAATATTACGCTTTCTCATTTGCCAAATTACAGGGATCTACTTTTAAAGACTAAAATTATCTACAATTATCGAACTAAAAATCTGGAAAAATTCATACGTGACTTTCGAGTAATAAAATAAATTGACAGAGAAACTTTTTTGAAATAATTGATTTTTTTTTATATTTTAACGTCGCTCTTTGTATGCTCCCAATTCGGTGATAATCAGCGACGGAGGTCATACGATAATTGATTTTAAATTAATTAAAAATGAATAACCTCTTTTTGTCGGTAATGATTAGGTGAAAATTTGATCTGTGCGGCTGTACGAAAATCTCGATCATTCGTGTGATAAATAATTTTGGAAAAAATCATACGTACTATTCAAAGCAAGTAGAAGAACGTTACATAGAGATTTTTTGGAAAAAGATAACCCCTTGTTAAATAAAAAATAAATAAGGATTCCAATTTTTTTAGTCTCACATCTCCTTAATACAATAATTTTTAATAATATATTTATTCATGATTAATTATACTCCGATTTTATCAAGAAAATTCAAACAATCACATAACCGTTTCACTTGGCTTCACAACATCCGGCAATCACTTTTTTATATAAGGATATCATCGAATTAATATAAATATATTAATAAATCTTGTAGTATTACATTTTACTTATAAATAGATAATATTAATTTTTATTAACTTTTTATTCCATCTACATCGATTTAGGTAAATCGATAAATATTTGATTAATATAGCCATTAATAGTTTTAAGTTACTATATGTATAAGAATATTCGTCTGTATAAGTTATCAACATTATAATATTTAAAATCAACAATGGACATTCCTTTTATTATACTTCTGCATCTGAGTCGCACGGAGAGATAAAAAAATAATGCAATTAATCACCGAAAAAGTCATTAAACAATTTTGCATCGGACAAAGCGGTGTGCCCATGTAAAAGTAAAAACAAACGACGATAAGTCGATGACAAACCGGTCGGGTTGATCTCGATCAACTCTCGAAATTGAATTAACGCAACCGGGCGCGCGCCACTTCTCGACGATGATTCATGTGCGCATTTCGTGTGTGATCGCGATTTCTTTTTTAAATTCCATAACCAGGAGTTGCTCGAATCTTCTTGGAACAATTTCAACGACGTAACACATTTTTAAAGGGATACGCCTGGGTTGAAATTGAAAAATACTATTCAATATTAACAATAAATATTTTTTTTTCATAGCAACTGAAAACATTTCTTTATTTTTTAAACAAATTATATTATTATTTACTTTTATTTCAAATTTCATCGAATAGGCTGAAATAAAGTTGAAAAAAATGATTTAGCTCTTTTTTAAACAATGTTTGAATTTTTAAAATAATTTGGTAAGAATTATTTTTTTTATAACAATTTTAACACAGTCTGTTCTACTCAAGTGGATTAAAAGGATACCCTAAAAAATTTCCGCACCGAAAAATCATGGAAAATCGTACATTTTTGGTGCAGAAATTTTTTTTGGTGTTGTTGTAAGAACTAATTGAAACTTTGTAGAATGTCATGTTATTTACTTATCTAGCGTAGTCCTGTATTCAGGTTTTGTTTTGCATGATCCAATCCACCAGGTATACCACCTTCTTCAGTATATTTCTCGTCTATCAGAAAAATTTTTTGACTAATAATCTTTAATTTGTCCGTTTTCTTCTACATCTTCGTGTTTACTTTTTTTTAATAAACTTCTACTTTTTTCAATCGAAAACCAATAGGTCGAGGATATATTTAATTAAAAAAATTAATATAATATTAATATCCGATTATTTAATTCGTCAATATTACCTTTGAAACTATCTTTTACCTTTAGCTATATATTATTACACTTTCCAAAGTGAAAACCCGAACATATCTCTAACTATCTATCACTCAAAGGTATATCTCGTATATACATAATGAGTATGATCAAATACAACCGATTTACATTACACATATATGTTCAAGGGGTCAAACGTCAATCTAACCTCGTCACGCAAGTTACCTCTCATAGTAAAGTTTATACTCCTCACGCTTTAACTAAAACAAGTAGTATATATATGTATATATCGACACCAATTTTAATTTTTGATAACATATACGTTTCATGAATTTATGGAACTTGGAAAAACTTACAGGAATTTTATGTGTGTAATGTATCTGGACAATGTGTGTGCAATGTACCCTTGGTTACACATTACAATTATGGAAATAATGTCAGGCTAATCGGTCGTTAAGTTTATTGCGCGCGAGAGCACCCGGTACACTGCACATACGTGTACCTGCGCGAAATACGAAAATTGCAAATTGGTAAAATGGGACTTGTTATTACGCTTTCTGTATATTCCGAAGATGCCCCTTGTAAATATGAATATACGAGCCCTTTCAACGACTCGTTGGAGATGGAAAAAACCAACTTGCGCGCGAATCCTCGAATTAAAAATGTTACGTTAATTGCGATTAAACAAGTATTTTTCTGGATTTGTTGTTCGTTTTCTTTTAATTTTTGTAAATACAAAGTGCAAGCCTATTTTTTTGTGCTTTAAGGGTATAGAACATAGTCTAAAGTGATAAAAAAAATAGATTTGATTTTGTTCCAAAAACTTTTTCGGCAAATGTTACGTATAGAATGTAGAAAATTAATTTTTAGTGTAAAAATAAAATTATTTTTAGCTTTCGTTGAAAGAAAAGTTATTTATTAAGAACACGTTGTATTCAGAAAATAGGCATGTTTTATATTTTTTTATAAATAAAAGAATGAATCTTTGAAAAAATCTTCAAAGTCAGGACCTAGGCATGTTTTCAACGATATACATAAATGTTTCCAGATTTTTGCCTTTTTTCGACTAGTAATTACCAATTCAAAATTGTTTATTCAATCGTAATTAAAATATTAATATTTCTTAACAAAATCAAAACGTCAGGCCCTAGTTTTATGTTTTAAGCAAACCGAATAAATTTTATTCAAATTTTTTATTCAATATTTTAGATGCAAGTTTTGGGTTGAAACTTTAAAATTAATTGTTTTAAAAACTGTATTTTGTTGTTTCATAAAATTTCTTGTAGGACAATTTTCATTACAATCTCTATAAAATAATACAATTTCCGTTTAAAATTAAATATACTCTATATGTAATAAAAAAAATTGCTTATATAAATTAAATATATTATCTAAGAAGTGTTATTTTCACACGTATACACCTTACTCACCGAGTGAAGTTAAAAGATACATTTAAGATTTCTGAGCCAATAAAATTCGAACTTTTATTCCACTAGGAGATTTTTGTATTAATTACAGTATATTAGACCTATTATATTGACTATATTTCAATATTTCACCTTTTTTATGGTCAGAAAATTATCAAAAGAGAATAATATATATATTAGTGCCACGGACATCGACGCGCGACTTAACCCTTTAAAAAGGTATACCACTTTAAAAAGTTTGATACATCTGCACATTTAGTATGGGATGATCTATTTCGTTTTGCGTTGAACGATATATTGTTACATTACTATACATACTTGTTTCTAAAACCTTTACACTCATACATTTGAACGAAATATTGTAGAAATTGATATTTAGCGCACATTTAAGTTGAATTTCATATACGTAACGAACCATATAAACTGTGAAAGATATATCTGAATGTATTAATTTCAACAAAAGATCAACATTGATTTATTTGATTTTATAATTGAGCTTTCCAACTTTCTTCATCATCCATATATATATATAAGAGTGTTAAATATATTAACTTATCGCATAATTTCACCTTTTCGATACAAATATAACGCTGTGCTTGTTTTTAAATGACACATAATAAACATATATGTGTATATAATCTAAAAATGGCATAATAATCGATAGAGCATCAAAATTCTTTCTACTCCAAAATTGATAAACCTAGTAGGTATAAAATATTACGAATATTACATAACCGTTTAGAAAATTGTACGACTAATAAAATATAATATATTAATGCCAAATGTCTCGAAACCATAATAACATTTAAATACATTGTAAAAAGCAATAAAAATTATAAGTAATAACCTGTAATTCTTGTATTCTTCTTGTATTTGATTGTAACAGTAAAAAAATGATGTGAAGAATTCGCGTGGAGTTTCTCACACAACTTTATAAGTATATGCAATAACTGTTTACACATATACATGTGTATGTATATGTACAATTTTAAGTAGGAAAATGAATGTTTAAATGAAATTAATTATTAAAGTGTTAGAATTGTCATTAAATTGATCATTCGCGTTAGATACCCATAAAGAAGCACACTCAGTCGAGTATACGGTTATGGGTTTATTACGAATCTTCCTTTAACCTCATAATTTTAGGCGTTCTACAATTCAAATGTTATTACATTTTTTTAAATCAAATACTTTGTAACCTAATACGTTTTCATCGTACAAGTGTAAAGAGAGAGAAGATGTATATATAGATTTCCGTGTGTGTGTACAGTTGATCTACAAGGAATCAATTAGTTGAAAATAGACAATAAATAGTTGGAGTATAGAGGGTGAAAAATGCGGATATATACATGAAATTATAGGAGTTATCGGCGATAACCGGTGAGTAGAGAACGCGCGCATACTGCACGTTTATAATACTCGGGGAGGAGGACTGTGCAACATTCGAATATATTAGCGGGTCACGCTACGTTAAGTTAAGAGCTTGCTGCTCCTGATTTATGTTCGCACTTTAAATAGGTGAGTCGCACGCGCTTATTTTACCGGAGCGTTACCGCAATATCTATATATATATCTATATTCATATATATTCACGTGTTTTTTAGCGCTGTCAGGTGTGGATGACGCGTCTTAGTGATTTGGTCGATCGATCGAATTCCAATGGTTTTTAGTGAAAAATATCTCGTTGGTGATCAAATTGATATGTCGTACGGGGGTGTGACACCGAAATTGCAGATACCTACCTGTGGATAATCTCAAAAATTTTAAAACCTAATTGTGAGAAAAATACGAAAAAAATCATAGATATTGTTTGAAACATATGTAATAGCGAGACAGAGAGCTTTTTACGAAATAATTAATTATTAATGAATTATACGTAAATAACCATTTTTGGTCGATAATATATTTCTATAGTTATAAAAAAATGACTCACGACTGCATAATAATCTCGCTGATTTATCAATAAAAAATTTTGGAAAAATTCACATTTTATCTTCGAAGGAAACACAACACCGTTAAAGAGTTTTTTCCGATAAATTAGATACTCCGTTTAATAAAAAATAAATCATTTTTCTATTTTTTGGGTATCATCCCGTTAACGAATTATATCAGGATTACAAAACGAATAATTTAAGTTTCATTGTCTAATAATTATAATATTGATATTGCACTTTTTCTTTGCGTTAATATTAACAAAAATAACAAATAATTTTCTTATATCCTACTTACTATTTCAGCAACAGAACTAAATTAATTAAAAAATTGTTTTTAATTGAATGAAGAAGATCGCACGGGGATTCCATCGGTATGTATGTGTATAAATTTCTATTATCGATGATGATAAATGACGGACTCGCCCAACGATCACTGGTAAACGGAATAAAGTTAATAATTTATGAACCTATTAATTCAAGCCTATATACGGTGAAATCAACGTGTGTTATACACACTCTGAAATCCTCTTTAATGCCCTCTTTTAACACGCACGAGCGCACCTCATCTTTTCTTCTCCGCGAGAATTTTTTCAAACCCAGAAAGGGATGGATATTAAAATGGAATTGTTTATCCTTTTTCCTCAATCACATATTACAACGCACGTTTATAAAAAGATCCATTCAACCTAAGTTGATTTGCATTGTTAATAAATTAATAGGTATTTTTTTTCTCAACCGAAAGTCGTGTATATATACATCTTGTCGTAGTTAACGTTACTTATATCGCTATCGTGTGTGATCACGTGGAATTTATAGTAAACGAAATCGATGTAAATATTTCAACGGGATATAATTACAAGCTTAGAAGAGACGTCTTATTGTCGTGATATTTCTATAAAGGAGCTACTATATCAATTCCATTTAATTTAGCGCATTTAAGATTTCACCTCAACTAATCTTATATTATACGTATCTATGTTCAGATTAAATCGCGTACACCTCTGGCTTTCATACTTGTATTGGTTATTGCTGTTTTAAATTTAACTTTGAGTTATGGAAAATTAAAACGCACGTTTACTCAGTACATATATATATATATATATTAAACTCGTGATTGAACAATTTAATATTCTCGCGTATACACTTTCATTTAGATTTTTCTTCTAGCTTATTTTTTATTTATGTATATAGTATATATAAATAAACGCACACACACGGGCAAATCGATACGAATGAATACATCTCGGTAAAAGGAATATTGAACCCGAGTGAACGACTGTCGACTATTCGGAATAAAAGGAGGGAAAAACAATGCAAGGTAAAGGAAAGAAAATATTTCAATTTAATCGTCAAAAGGACACAATGGTGATCAAAGCCTATCGAAACAATCGAGCTCACCGATTCAATTAGACAGTGCTGCAGAAATACGTTTTGCTCATTGCCGTCCTCGCACACGTACGCACACGTACGTATAGAGAAATGCATATACACACACGGAGACGCTTGCATAGACGTAAGCCCAGGGTAATTAAGCCGCACGTGCGCATAATGTACGCGCTTAAGCAGTATATAGACGCCGATATCGCAACCTGCGGGGCTGCCTGGGATCGGCTTGGCTCGATTATTATTATGTGGGATAATAGCGTTCCGATGGCTCGTTGGACAATCGCATTGTAAATTGCGATATTCTCGCCGTCGCGTCAGCCACCTGTTTTCGTAATTACCAACTGGGACAACAGCCACTACCATCACATATACGTATATATATATATATATATATATACAGGTATATATCCCAACCGAGCTAAGACGGATTCCTTATTTCATCCTGTTTTATATCGGTGCTGTGAGAACGAAAATTGTAATTGATATTTATGGACGTGTGGCGCTGAGGCGAGAGGCGGTCCGGATTGTTGTTCGATTTTGACGAACCCAAGGTGACGGAATCACACGTACCGAAAATTTAGTTTGGGTTTAATAAGGATTATACGTATACTTACACATAGAGTAACGATATCGTTCTCTATTTAATTTGTTTTTGAAAGTTTAGCGAGCTATAAGTATAAATTTGTAAAGTAAATTATAATTTATACGTTTTCACATAAGCTTGGTGTGAGAAGGTGCCAATTCGGAAATAATTTTAAGAAGGTGTTGATTCAAACTTTTTTTTTTAAGAAAGTACCAAAAAATAACAGTCTTGAATATATGTATAATAATTAAAGACATTAAAGTGATGTCACTATTTTTAACATTAAAAAAGATTATTTATTATTTTTTGGCACCTTTTTCAAATTATTCCTGGATCGACACCCTATTGCACCAAGCCGACCTGTATAACACCTATACAGTATAAATTTGCGTTATGATCAATTTAAACGAAATATTTTTGACTGTCTGTCACATTTATTACGAACGAGCGATGTGAAGCATTACGCGATAGATAGAGAACGAACGAAAGAAAAGTATGTAAAGCCGCGCATATATATAAGTTCGAGTTTAATAACTCGTATAATACGGGCGGTAAAAGGTCTCGATGCGCGCGCGCGTACACCCTCGACACCGATCTCCACTATAAACACCGGTATCAAACATTCGCGAGGACCATAAATCCCATCGGAAAAGATCCACCGAGAGCGCACCCACGTACGTCGCGCGCATTAGCCTATACAGCGGGGGGGGGGGGGGGCGAGGATGTACATACATACCTATACGTACGTGTGTGTGTGTATGTACCCCAAGGCTTGGAAAAACCGTGGGCGAATTTTTTCCGCGGTGTATACCCAACTAAATGGAAGAACGGTGTCGTACATATACGCCCATACCACGGTAGAGAGAAGAGAGGATCTCTCTTCTGGAGTTCCTGGCTTCCGCCGAGGAGTAGGTAGACGGGGGTGGGGAATCCCTCGGACTTTGTTATCTACTTTCGACCGCGGCTGGCTCTTACATCCGAACGCGTTTCGCGTGTCAGATCCTGCCTGTACCTGACAATCGGGAAATTAATGAATTTCGTCCTTGCCCGGGCACTCGTTTTCTCCTCCTCCTCTTCTCTCTTTCCCTCCGAGGGAGTTGGCCGACGTACCAGCTTTTTCTTTATACCGAGGCGTGGCTCCTTCTCGCCTGGGTATTGTCTACCGATTCCAGACCTTTCTTACTACTCTCTCTCTCTCTCTCCCTCTAATGTATAATCCAGTATATTATTTATTGCTTTCGATCATTCGAAGAATATGTTGAACAGGTTCAACCTTGATTCTCTCTGGTGAATACGAAAATTTTCTATATTATATGCGGGTACGCATAATATTTCTAATTGTTTCGCTAAGAACCATTTAAATTTGAATAAAGTAATATTTTATTGTCGTATAATTTTTCATTTAAATTGGCTCGACCGTGTTGCGTCATATATAGTACCAGCTGCCCCTGTCGGATTTTCAAATATTCCTATTGTTAGATTTTACTGTTAAAATTATATTAAATTGCTCAAGATTACTCATTCATCAATTCGTCAAATATTAGATTTTTGTAATACACGTGGAAATGTCAGAAAACACTAATTAAAACGTACCATTGTTGCCTCTTTCCTCCCTGTTATTCGTTTGATGGTCAACCCATAGATTGTTTTTAACTTTAAAAGAATCATAATGTAATCAAATTTGGAACTACTTTTGTATTCAAAGTTATTTTTTTTATAACAAAAAGTGATAATTGTTCGTGTCACTTAGTATTAAAAATTCCATTATTCTCAATTTTGTTTCTTGACATTTAACTCGATAATATTGAAAATACTTCTCCTACGTTCTCTGCTATTTTCAGCCACATTCTTTATCTTAAATAACTGAATTTATAATTTTAAATAATGTATACTTATTCAAAAAAAAAATTACTGATATAATTGTCGTGTTAATTTATATTTTGTTATAAATTAGTAAGGGTCAGGTAAATATGTATATAAGACAAGATATAAATTTGTAATTAAATGGTAAACATATATTTATTACTAAAACGCATTACTACAATTATTTACTTAAACGCTATATTTTACAAAATTTGGTATAGACGACAAGTACAAAATTTTCGCTTATAATATACTTATAATACTAATAATAATATGTTTTAATATACTATAATACAATTTAAACTAAAATTTCAACTACAATGACAATTTATTTCATCGGTTTCGCCAGCAACAATTCCATTCGGTACACTATGGTCGTTGTCCACGTGATGCTCCTCGGATTTATCCAACTTCATAAAGGTCGCACTCCAGCTCGTAGTACTGCCTTTGGAAGATACGGTAGAATTATCAATTTCCACATTCGAATCGCTGTGTTTATCAATATTCGACACGTTTTCCTCTTCATTGCAAAATCTCAGATATAACATTTTAGCTCTCCGGAATTCTCTGAGGTACAATCTCTTGAATTTCATATGTACCGCTTTCAATTCCATCTTGATAGATTTGTCGGTTTCGTTGTCCACTTTCCTTTTGCATAAACAGACTTTGCGTCTGAGGCTGTCCAGATTTTCGTTCCACCATGGTAAACTTGCTCTGCCGGTAGGTTTCGATTCGAGGCACATTTCATCCACTTGCTCGGGATAGAAAATTTGGTTGAACTCCCCGTAATCGTTTTTCTCACACTCGTCGTTGACTTCTTCAAGGAATCTACTGGAGAAATCGATGCCGGGAGTTATGTTCAACTCGATACCGATAGTCCTGTTGTTACAAGATGTCCAGTCGTCCATAGCTTGCCACGCAGCTATCTTATCGATAATGCTGGAAGTAGCGAGAGTCAAATCGGTGTATCCGGATCTGGCGGATGATAGTCCAAATGGATCCTTGGACAATCGCATTGTAAATTGCGATATTCTCGCCGTCGCGTCAGCCACCTGTTTTCGTAATTACCAACTGGGACAACAGCCACTACCATCACATATACGTATATATATATATATATATATACAGGTATATATCCCAACCGAGCTAAGACGGATTCCTTATTTCATCCTGTTTTATATCGGTGCTGTGAGAACGAAAATTGTAATTGATATTTATGGACGTGTGGCGCTGAGGCGAGAGGCGGTCCGGATTGTTGTTCGATTTTGACGAACCCAAGGTGACGGAATCACACGTACCGAAAATTTAGTTTGGGTTTAATAAGGATTATACGTATACTTACACATAGAGTAACGATATCGTCTCTCTTATTTTGTTTTTGAAAGTTTAGCGAGCTATAAGTATAAATTGTAAAGTAAATTATAATTTATACGTTTTCACATAAGCTTGGTGTGAGAAGGTGCCAATTCGGAAATAATTTTAAGAAGGTGTTGATTCAAACTTTTTTTTTTTAAGAAAGTACCAAAAATAACAGTCCTTGAATATATGTATAATAATTAAGACATAAAGTGATGTCACTATTTTTAACATTAAAAAAGATTATTTATTATTTTTTGGCACCTTTTTCAAATTATTCCTGGATCGACACCCTATTGCACCAAGCCGACCTGTATAACACCTATACAGTATAAATTTGCGTTATGATCAATTTAACGAAATATTTTTGACTGTCTGTCACATTTATTACGAACGAGCGATGTGAAGCATTACGCGCTAGATAGGAACGAACGAAAGAAAAGTATGTAAAGCCGCGCATATATATAAGTTCGAGTTTAATAACTCGTATAATACGGGCGGTAAAAGGTCTCGATGCGCGCGCGCGTACACCCTCGACACCGATCTCCACTATAAAACGCGGTATCAAACATTCGCGAGGACCATAAATCCCATCGGAAAAGATCCACCGAGAGCGCACCCACGTACGTCGCGGGCATTAGCCTATACAGCGGGGGGGAGGGGGGGCGAGGATGTACATACATACCTATACGTACGTGTGTGTGTATGTACCCCAAGGCTTGGAAAAACCGTGGGCGAATTTTTTCCGCGGTGTATACCCAACTAAATGGAAGAACGGTGTCGTACATATACGCCCATACCACGGTAGAGAGAAGAGAGGATCTCTCTTCTGGAGTTCCTGGCTTCCGCCGAGGAGTAGGTAGACGGGGGTGGGGAATCCCTCGGACTTTGTTATCTACTTTCGACCGCGGCTGGCTCTTACATCCGAACGCGTTTCGCGTGTCAGATCCTGCCTGTACCTGACAATCGGGAAATTAATGAATTTCGTCCTTGCCCGGGCACTCGTTTTCTCCTCCTCCTCTTCTCTCTTTCCCTCCGAGGGAGTTGGCCGACGTACCAGCTTTTTCTTTATACCGAGGCGTGGCTCCTTCTCGCCTGGGTATTGTCTACCGATTCCAGACCTTTCTTACTACTCTCTCTCTCTCTCTCCCTCTAATGTATAATCCAGTATATTATTTATTGCTTTCGATCATTCGAAGAATATGTTGAACAGGTTCAACCTTGATTCTCTCTGGTAATACGAAATTTTCTATATTATATGCGGGTACGCATAATATTTCTAATTGTTTCGTAAGAACCATTTAAATTTGAATAAAGTAATATTTTATTGTCGTATAATTTTTCATTTAAATTGGCTCGACCGTGTTGCGTCATATATAGTACCAGCTGCCCCTGTCGGATTTTCAAATATTCCTATTGTTAGATTTTACTGTTAAAATTATATTAAATTGCTCAAGATTACTCATTCATCAATTCGTCAAATATTAGATTTTTGTAATACACGTGGAAATGTCAGAAAACACTAATTAAAACGTACCATTGTTGCCTCTTTCCTCCCTGTTATTCGTTTGATGGTCAACCCATAGATTGTTTTTAACTTTAAAAGAATCATAATGTAATCAAATTTGGAACTACTTTTGTATTCAAAGTTATTTTTTTTATAACAAAAAGTGATAATTGTTCGTGTCACTTAGTATTAAAAATTCCATTATTCTCAATTTTGTTTCTTGACATTTAACTCGATAATATTGAAAATACTTCTCCTACGTTCTCTGCTATTTTTCAGCCACATTCTTTATCTTAAATAACTGAATTTATAATTTTAAATAATGTATACTTATTCAAAAAAAAAATTACTGATATAATTGTCGTGTTAATTTATATTTTGTTATAAATTAGTAAGGGTCAGGTAAATATGTATATAAGACAAGATATAAATTTGTAATTAAATGGTAAACATATATTTATTACTAAAACGCATTACTACAATTATTTACTTAAACGCTATATTTTACAAAATTTGGTATAGACGACAAGTACAAAATTTTCGCTTATAATATACTTATAATACTAATAATAATATGTTTTAATATACTATAATACAATTTAAACTAAAATTTCAACTACAATGACAATTTATTTCATCGGTTTCGCCAGCAACAATTCCATTCGGTACACTATGGTCGTTGTCCACGTGATGCTCCTCGGATTTATCCAACTTCATAAAGGTCGCACTCCAGCTCGTAGTACTGCCTTTGGAAGATACGGTAGAATTATCAATTTCCACATTCGAATCGCTGTGTTTATCAATATTCGACACGTTTTCCTCTTCATTGCAAAATCTCAGATATAACATTTTAGCTCTCCGGAATTCTCTGAGGTACAATCTCTTGAATTTCATATGTACCGCTTTCAATTCCATCTTGATAGATTTGTCGGTTTCGTTGTCCACTTTCCTTTTGCATAAACAGACTTTGCGTCTGAGGCTGTCCAGATTTTCGTTCCACCATGGTAAACTTGCTCTGCCGGTAGGTTTCGATTCGAGGCACATTTCATCCACTTGCTCGGGATAGAAAATTTGGTTGAACTCCCCGTAATCGTTTTTTTCACACTCGTCGTTGACTTCTTCAAGGAATCTACTGGAGAAATCGATGCCGGGAGTTATGTTCAACTCGATACCGATAGTCCTGTTGTTACAAGATGTCCAGTCGTCCATAGCTTGCCACGCAGCTATCTTATCGATAATGCTGGAAGTAGCGAGAGTCAAATCGGTGTATCCGGATCTGGCGGATGATAGTCCAAATGGATCCTTGGAATTGACCACGCAGAGGCTGTGGTATATAATGAAATCCTCGACTACTTCGCCACGATCGTCGGTCTTCTCCGTGTTGCTCCACCAAATTGATTGTGAATTCGTCTCGATGAAAAATATCACTTGTCTGTCAGCCAGTATTACCAAAAGCTTTTGAAACAACATCAGGCTTGCATTTATATTCACAGTGTCCGGGAAGCACAAGCTCACCAGAAATATATCACCGACGGGAGTATCGACGGCCACGACGACACACCGATCGCAACACAATTGCGGTATTCTAGCTACCGTGAACTGCTCGTTGATAACAGCTATCGCGGTCAACGAAACTTCATTTACGTCGCAGCCGGTTACTACGTAGCTTGCCGGATACAGTCCTTTGAATCCACCATTTGGATTGAATGGATAATGAAGTACGACGATGTCGATGTCTTCTTTCGCAGCGACGGACATTACTTCTTGAGTAACGTCCAAGGAACTGCCGATGTTTTGTTGTAAAATTCGAATTGAGGCCATAGCTGAGAGTGACTGTCTGAACGGGTGGACGACCGATTGCAGAATGATCCGTCCTTACGTCGAGGTAGTTACGTTAACTACTGTCAACGCCTCCAAGACGTAAAGTTCAAATGTTACCGCTCTCTGATTGGTTCGAGGCTAATGTCGATTCGTAGAATCTTATTGTCGCACGGTAATGCGGTGGTGCAACCCTTGAAATACAGACGATGACTAAAAATACTATATCTATTTTCGATTACTTGTACGTATTTAGGTATGTAAAATATTTTATTTTATTTTTATTTTATTTTAAGTACATAAACGGGATATTAAATTTTAGATAAAAAGTTGAGAATTTATACCTACTTTGGTTCACTAGGTAGTGTAAAATAATAAAGAATAAATAATAATTATTGTATAAATCTGTTCAACGATAATTTCATTCTTTTACATTTATATATACTTACAGTATCCGTAGCGGAAGATAAACAAAGCATAGCCTACAAGTACATATTTATAATGTTAATATATTAAAAATGGTTTTTCTTTCAATTATGTTTAATAAATAAAAAATTAATACTAAAAAACGATAAAAATATTAAATAAATAAAGTTATTTAAACTATCTATTATTATTTATACAACTTTTACCAATAACAACGAATTCTTAATTAAATAGAGTAATTTAAATTTGAGTATAAAATGTTTATTTAATTCTTGTTGTCCATGGAGTTTAATTACGAAGGATTTTTTGTCGATTGAACGAATAACCAATTTAAACTTTCTATACACAATTTTATCCGTTTCGAAAACGATAAGAAACTATGCGAATGCGTATGCAAAATCGACCATTAAATGGGGAATGGAGACGCGTGAGTGGTACATAATAGCCGAGTTTTGCGACCTCGGGGGAGGGCGAATCGCGAGGTGGCCAGCGGTTTGTTTCCGATTAAGCGTAAACGTACTTGGAATTCAATACCAATGCGTATACGTGCTCTTTTTTTGTCGTGTATTTGCCGATTCTTCGGTTGCAAAGTGCGAGATAACATCGGTAACTTTTACAAGTTTTTACTTTTACCGATTTCACCCTGTACACGCTGTATGTCAAGTTTATTATTCGATGCTCATTGTGATTTGATGTTTCGATTGTCGTAGCCTTCTTTTTTTTAATTAAAATAGTTGCTTTCTTTTTTTAATTATCGTAAATAAAAATGAGTTTTAAATAAAATTTATAATAAGACTGAAAGTCAAATTGTTTTTTTCAATACCATCCATAATTAGTATTAAATGACAAATTTCATTAAAGAGTGTTCATATGTTCATATATTACAGAGAAAAATATACATGTTGACAAAAATTAAAATTAATAAATATTTTATTTTATTTCACCACAACGTATTATGAAGTTGTAGTAATAACTGTAACTACAGGTCACTTTTCATTGTATACCTAGACAATTTATTATAATAATGGATAATGAATTATTAACTGGGAATGCGTATTTCTATTTAAACATACTATAGACATTTTGTATGAAAATTTTAGATCTTACTCAGCTCAAAATAATTTATTTAACATGGCAAATTAATTATTCGACTATTATTTTTAAAAGTATGTATATATGAGTGTAATAATTAATTTTATCTTCATTTAAAGGGTCAAGCGTGGGTTTAAAATTGAAAGAAATTTATTCAATATTAACAATTAATCATTTTTTTTCATAAAAATTGAACATATTTCTTAATTTTTTAAACAATTATTTATTATTACTTTTATTTATAATTTTTTGACCAACTTTATCGCGTCACATAACTATTTTCATTAATTATAGAACTCTATACTTTAATTTTTTTTCCGTAATGAAGATACCGCAAGATATCTCAGAAACCACTCTCATCAAACAGCTGAATTGCAAAAAAAATCTAAATGTTTATATTAAAAATTTATTTCCTTAAATTTTTAAAATATATTGGTAACTATAATGTTTTATTACAATGTTCACACTGTATAGTCCATTCAAATGGATAAAAATCATATTTAAAGTTACTGTTAAAATTTCAACCTGTTCGATTAAACGGTTTTCTGTGATATCTTTTAGTAAATCCTTAAATGAAAAAAAAAAACACAGTAGAAAGTGTCGTAATTAACTAAAATATTTATATTGCAAATAAATTGATAAACATATTTAAAATAAAAGTTAATAATAATATAAATTTAAAAAAAAAACTTAAATACTGTTTTGAAAAAAATGGATTAATTGTTAATATTGAATGGTTTTTTTTTCTAATTTAACCCAAAAGCTTGTCCCTTAATATGACAAAAACGACGGCTTAAAATATTTATCGTAGAACAAAAAAATAATTACCGACTGGTTGATTCGTCGTAATTTTACGAATAAAAAAATATGCGAATCTTAATCGCCGCATGAAACTTAATGTACATGTATAAAAGTGTTCATTATACCCCCGTCCATATATATATACGTCAACTTTATGAAATATTGCTCTTAAAGAAGATGCAATTAAAGTATCCGAATAAGATCATTTGCCTTTCGTACACGTCTTTCTTCTACCAAACTCGGTTAATTTCCTCTTCTTAGTATTCCCCACTTCTCACCGCCCCCTCCCCTCCCCCACCGCCGCAATAAATTTCCCCGGTTTCTGAAGGAAAATGACGAACGACCGGAGCCGACGGACTTTTTCGTGTATACAATTTCCGTAAATTTTGGCGAATTAATTGTCCACCGACGTAATGTAACACGTTATTACATGTAAATACTTTGGTATACACGTACGTGAATGACCAAAAGAAACGCCGATGAAACATTCGGTATATAGGAGCACACTGTGATTTCGTTTGCGAATTCTCCCCGTATAGTTAATCAAAATAATGCAAAACTGTCGGAAGCACCAATTGAGACGTTTGAGAGTCATGTAATAACCGGTGCGCGCGAAAGTTATACTTAAACGTAAGGATTAATGTTATTACGAATGGGATAATCTTTTGGTGCTTGAGTAGAATTTTTTTTCCTTTCCGAAAAGGGAGCTCGATTATCGCGTTGTTGGCCATTTCATATTTCCATCGTTTGGTGTATATATATATATAAATTTAAACTAAAAAACGATAAAAATAGAAATAAATAAAGTTATTTAAACTATCTATTATTATTTATAAACTTTTACCAATAAAACGAATTCTAATTTAAATAGAGTAATTAAATTTGAGTATAAAATGTTTATTTAATTCTTGTTGTCCATGGATGTTTAATTACGAAGGATTTTTTTGTCGATGAACGAATAACCAATTTAAACTTTCTATACACAATTTTTATCCGTTTCGAAACGATAAGAAACTATGCGAATGCGTATGCAAAATCGACCATTAAATGGGGAATGGAGACGCGTGAGTGGTACATAATAGCCGAGTTTTGCGACCTCGGGGGAGGGCGAATCGCGAGGTGGCCAGCGGTTTGTTTCCGATTAAGCGTAAACGTACTTGGAATTCAATACCAATGCGTTACGTGCTCTTTTTTTGTCGTGTATTTGCCGATTCTTCGGTTGCAAAGTGCGAGATAACATCGGTAACTTTTACAAGTTTTTACTTTTACCGATTTCACCCTGTACACGCTGTATGTCAAGTTTATTATTCGATGCTCATTGTGATTTGATGTTTCGATTGTCGTAGCCTTCTTTTTTTTAATTAAAATAGTTGCTTTCTTTTTTTAATTATCGTAAATAAAATGAGTTTTAAATAAAATTTATAATAAGACTGAAAGTCAAATTGTTTTTTTCAATACCATCCATAATTAGTATTAAATGACAAATTTCATTAAAGAGTGTTCATATGTTCATATATTACAGAGAAAAATATACATGTTGACAAAAATTAAAATTAATAAATATTTTTATTTTATTTCACCACAACGTATTATGAAGTTGTAGTAATAACTGTAACTACAGGTCACTTTTCATTGTATACCTAGACAATTTATTATAATAATGGATAATGAATTATTAACTGGGAATGCGTATTTCTATTTAAACATACTATAGACATTTTGTATGAAAATTTTAGATCTTACTCAGCTCAAAATAATTTATTTAACATGGCAAATTAATTATTCGACTATTATTTTTAAAAGTATGTATATATGAGTGTAATAATTAATTTTATCTTCATTTTAAAGGGTCAAGCGTGGGTTAAAATTGAAAGAAATTTATTCAATATTAACAATTAATCATTTTTTTTCATAAAAATTGAACATATTTCTTAATTTTTTAAACAAATTATATTATTATTAACTTTTATTTATAATTTTTTGACCAACTTATATCGTCACATAACTATTTTCATTAATTATGAGACTCTATACTTTAATTTTTTTTCCGTAATGAAGATACCGCAAGATATCTCAGAAACCACTTCATCAAACAGGCTGAATTGCAAAAAAAATCTAAATGTTTATTTAAAAAATTTATTTCCTTAAAATTTTTAAAATATATTGGTAACTATAATTGTTTTATTACAATGTTCACACTGTATATTCCATTCAAATGGATAAAAATCATATTTAAAAGTTACTGTTAAAATTTCAACCTGTTCGATTAAACGGTTTCTGTGATATCTTGTAGTAAATCCATTAAATGAAAAAAAAAACACAGTAGAAAGTGTCGTAATTAACTAAAATATTTATATTGCAAATAAATTGATAAACATATTTAAAATAAAAGTTAATAATAATATAAATTTAAAAAAAACTTAAATACTGTTTTGAAAAAAATGATTAATTGTTAATATTGAATGGTTTTTTTTCTAATTTAACCCAAAAGCTTGTCCCCTTAAAATGACAAAACGACGCTTAAAATATTTATCGTAGAACAAAAAATAATTACCGACTGGTTGATTCGTCGTAATTTTACGAATAAAAAAAATATGCGAATCTTTAATCGCCGCATGAAACTTAATGTACATGTATAAAAGTGTTCATTATACCCCCGTCCATATATATATACGTCAACTTTATGAAATATTGCTCTTAAAGAAGATGCAATTAAAGTATCCGAATAAGATCATTTGCCTTTCGTACACGTCTTTCTTCTACCAAACTCGGTTAATTTCCTCTTCTTAGTAATTCCCCACTTCTCACCCGCCCCCCCCTCCCCTCCCCCACAGCCGCAATAAATTTCCCCGGTTTCTGAAGGAAAATGACGAACGACCGGAGCCGACGGACTTTTTCGTGTATACAATTTCCGTAAATTTTGGCGAATTAATTGTCCACCGACGTAATGTAACACGTTATTACATGTAAATACTTTGGTATACACGTACGTGAATGACCAAAAGAAACGCCGATGAAACATTCGGTATATAGGAGCACACTGTGATTTCGTTTGCGAATTCTCCCCGTATATGTTAATCAAAATAATGCAAAACTGTCGGAAGCACCAAATTGAGACGTTTGAGAGTCATGTAATAACCGGTGCGCGCGAAAAGTTATACTTAAACGTAAGGATTAATGTTATTACGAATGGGATAAATCTTTTTGGTGCTTGAGTAGAATTTTTTTTCCTTTCCGAAAAGGGAGCTCGATTATCGCGTTGTTGGCCATTTCATATTTCCATCGTTTGGTGTATATATATATATATATATATATAATTGCGGAAAAAAAGTTTATTTCTACGCGATTGCTTCAATTATTGCCGAAAAGACTTTCGAGCAGCGGATGGACATTAAGCGTTTATGTATACTCGTAAATGTACATGTGTATAAAGAGATATGGGTTTATATAAACGTTATATTTATATATATTTACTTTTTAAACGCATTCGTAATGTTTAATAGTATATACAATTAAAAAACAATTTAAATTTTTGCTTTGTTTGTATTTAATTGTTTTTAGAGGATATATACACCCGCAACGCGGAGGTTTAAGGAATCGTATATATGTTAGAGTAGAAATGTGTCAAGTGTTTCGGAATGCAAGCGATGTAAGGAGAAGTCATTGCTTTTAAAAGCAACAGTGAAAAGTATCTCTACCTCCACGCGATTCTTTTACTTCCTCCCCCGCGAGCTACTTGGTTGCGGCAAGCGCAACAAGTCGGCGGTTCTTTCTGCAAGTGCGCGCGGTGTCTATATATATGTATATATATATATATATATACCTTTCTCGTTTATTTCACATTTAAACCGAGGAACTGCGAGACACAAGATTTTTCTCTTTTTCCTTGCCTCATACAAATCTGTCAAGCTTATCGTTTTTTTTTTCTACTTTCACCAATTTTCAGTCGTATTCGTGTATGTGATAGAATATTATATACGCATTCCTTATACAATGACTGGCACGTTTAAAAAATTACGATTAAATAAGAATATATATATATGATTATAAACAATCGTAGAACCTTTTTTCACGTGTCGTGTTATAAAAGAGAATATAAGCTTCAAAATAATTTAACAAAGTATGTTCTTTATTTATATACTATTCGTCACTATAAACATTGTATACAAATGTCTCATAATATCTCTGATATGTCGGTCTGTAATTAAAATCAATAGTAAATAGCAATAATTGAAATAAAAAAAAAATTATTTGGTATTAAATATTATATTATTAAATTAATTTTAACGTACGTGCAGGTTGCACCGAATAGAATGCAGGCCTCTTTTCTTCCATAAACTTCAACGTGTTAGCTTTTGTATATGTATCGTCGATGTACATATCCTCTTTTTTACTAAACTGTAATTTAATTTGTTATCTCGGCGATTGGTAAAAAATTGAGTGAATAATTATACGAATGATTATTAAATAACGACGGAGAGAATTCCGAAAAAGAAGGATTAAGAAAAGAACGTCGATCACGACGTGCAAATTTTATGTATATATATATATATATATACCTTTCTCGTTTATTTCACATTTAAACCGAGGAACTGCGAGACACAAGATTTTTCTCTTTTTCCTTGCCTCATACAAATCTGTCAAGCTTATCGTTTTTTTTTTCTACTTTCACCAATTTTCAGTCGTATTCGTGTATGTGATAGAATATTATATACGCATTCCTTATACAATGACTGGCACGTTTAAAAAATTACGATTAAATAAGAATATATATATATTATAAACAATCGTAGAACCTTTTTTCACGTGTCGTGTTATAAAAGAATATAAGCTTCAAAATAATTTAACAAAGTATGTTCTTTATTTATATACTATTCGTCACTATAAACATTGTATACAAATGTCTCATAATATCTCTGATATGTCGGTCTGTAATTAAAATCAATAGTAAATAGCAATAATTGAAATAAAAAAAAAATTATTTGGTATTAAATATTATATTATTAAATTAATTTTAACGTACGTGCAGGTTGCACCGAATAGAATGCAGGCCTCTTTTCTTCCATAAACTTCAACGTGTTAGCTTTTGTATATGTATCGTCGATGTACATATCCTCTTTTTTACTAAACTGTAATTTAATTTGTTATCTCGGCGATTGGTAAAAAATTGAGTGAATAATTATACGAATGATTATTAAATAACGACGGAGAGAATTCCGAAAAAGAAGGATTAAGAAAAGAACGTCGATCACGACGTGCAAATTTTATGTATATATAAGCTCTTCGTAGGCAACATCGACACCCTCTTATCTTATTAGCTGCAATACATTCCAAGCTTCTCTTTTAGAGAGATACACGTACGATTCTTTCCGTATTTACTGGTATTTCCATGCGGTCTCTGGACGGTCGGTGACCTCTGTCGGTCTCGTTTTCACCGATTTTCTCACGGGTCAATATATATCTATGTATATATAGTGACTTTGTGTACATCGACACTGATTTACAGAAGATGGATAGACTACTGCCAGACCAGGAGACGATTATTTAGAGGGGCATGAGGATTTTCTCTGTTATTTGTTGAATCAAAGTGAATTTTTCGTTGAACGTCATTTGAGTTTCGAACGAAATACAAAATTAATTATTAATGATAAATACAATTATTACGTTTTTACAGGTATTATTACACCGATAGCGAAAAAATGCTATAGAAAAATTGCCATAGCTATATTATTAATAATTTCATTTATATTTAAGTGTATACAAATTTTGTTATCCTTCTTATACCTACAAGAAATTACAAATTCACACTTTAGGGTATCAATTAGCAATAGCCAAGCGACCACTAGATGTCGCATGACAAGAACTCCTATGTCCTTTGATCGGACGCTAAGAAGCCACTATCTAATTAATTATAATAAGGATATATATAGTACTGTTAATATCCATTACAATTTACAAAGCGCTTTTAATTGAAAGTAAGTAATGCTTCATTTGACGAAATTCTTGCTTAACATAACGCAAGTTTTAATTTCTTCGAATGATGCAATATTTATTTTCAATTAAACACTGCTCATACACATTTATTAACAATAATTTTCATTATCATTATTAATTTATTTTTCATACACTAAGTATTACAGGAAAATACACGTAGATAAAGTATTGTATTAAAAATTATCACTATCTTTAGTTATACAATGACGGAATGACTGAATACAAATAATTATAAATTGTAAATTTTACTAATTTTTCTACTAATTTTCTGGACTTTAACTGTCTGCGATTTCATTACTAGAGTACTCTATAGTAGTTTTAAACAATGTCATAAATAATAAAATATCATAATATGATACAAAATGTAGTACATTTTTCTTCGCTATATACATTTATTTTGTAGGAATAAAGATAATTATTCCTTTAGACACTATTACCTTTGTAATTTATAGTTATTTATTAATTTATGTAATTCATAGTTGCTATACTTTGACACTGTATTTTTTGTTTTTCATTGCTAGATACTCCGAAAATATGTTTTGAAATTAGATATTATTTTTAGAAAAATCGAAAATAATTTTTGTCTGTTTGGGCCTTAACGGGTTAATAACAATTCGTAATATTATAAAAATAAGTGTTAAAGAAACAAGAAATAAATTATGAACGAAAAAAAAAATTTTGATAACGGTTATAATAGGTCGTAGTTGTGAAATGAATCGTGTACGCGTGCATGAAAATAGTTTAGTAAATATGTAAATGGGCAAGGGCGGTGTAAGCACGTGTGTAAACGGTGACGCGATTTTTAATTAACTTGGCATGCTGCCACCTGTCCCAAACGATCGATTCCTCTTTGCATACATAGGTGCGTTTCTTTATTTATAGCAATGAATCGGCAGTGTTCTATGCTAGATATTTTACGGCACCGTTTAATATTCTGGATTAACATTACAAGACAGAAATTAACGAAAACAAGAAATATTAAAATAGTAAGTAGACAAGGAAAACATCGTATAATAAAATAATTTGCAGGTAAATTTACGTAATTTGGGTGGTGCAATTGTACAGTTTCGGGTAAGAAATTTGCTTAGTCTCCGTAAGATTATAAATTTACGATCTACATGTGTACACTTTTAAACGGAATTTATGACTTTAATGGAGTGGGATGATTGAGCAGTTAATAATAATAAGATACAAATATATGCGGTATTAAATAACGTAAGACAATGGGAGGGTACGTCAAAATGTCTTAATGATATACCCGTAATGTACCAAAGGAATAATTAATTCGACGAAAAGCTTATTCGCTTGACGACTTTATAATCCATCCGCACATATAACGATATGATATACATCACGAGCGAAGGTTAATACCTTCCTTATATACGTCAAAGAGATTTCTAACGTCGAGTATCCCCGATTCCGAGAATCGACAACCCTCTTTGTCACACCCTTCCCATTGTCTTACCGTCTTAGAGATAATATAATCGATATAAATTTGAAAGCGGCGTAATGCGCGGCAGAACGCTCGAAACGCGCGCGGTTCGTAGAAACGAGTCGGTGTAAAGATCCTCCCAATATATAACCTCGTTATTAAGAGCATAATTACCATCGGGATTTTACGTCGCGCAATCAATGAAACGTTACCCGCGGTGTAATTTACGCGTCAAAGGTGTGTCGCGCGAGCGCGAGCGGTGAAATTTTCAAAGCTTTTAATTTATCGCCGAGACTTTCCCCTCGGATGATGAGGTTTTCTTTTGTTTCGCCGACTGTGTACGTGCGCTCCTTAAAACGCGTAGGTGCCAGTGTACGCCCTCGTTTTCTGTCCGTCTACTGCGCGAATATATGTGCAAGCCACACGGTAGCTTCTTCCGTAACTTAACTTTGACGCAAAGAAGAATTGTCATTGTGTATAACAGTTTTATGTAGCCGACGCGACGGACCGCTCATTTGTATCGATTTAATTGCCGCCGCCGCCGCCGCCGCGCGGTGTGTTATTGCATTTTAATATCACAACTTTGATTTCGCGTGGGTCGTTCACTTTGGTATAAGGAAATTCTTGTATGCCGTATAGAAATTGAGCGTTTTGAGGTTATAGTTGACACCATTTTTTGGTTATAATAATTAGTGGTGCTTATCCGGTCATTCATGAACAAACGACTAAATTTCGGTAAAGGGGATAAGCCTGGGTTATAATTGACAAATACCGCTCAATATTAACGATCATCAGTTTTTTCATAACAATTGAAAACATTTCTTAATTTTTTAAACAAATTATATTATTTTTGGCCAGTATTTGTAACGTAACTATTTTCTCTGTACTCTGATTTTATGATAAATGATATGGATATACGTACCTCAGGAACCACTTTATTGAATAGACTAAATTTTTAAATATTATTTTAATCTACTTGAATGTAACCGACTGTGTTATACAAAATTATGATAAAAATGATTCTTACCAAATTATTTTTAAAGTTCAAAAATTGTGTAAAAAACTTATAAATAATTATTTAAAATAAATATATAGACTTTTATTGAAATTATGTTCCATTCAAGTGGATTAAAATCATATTTAAAAGTTACAATTAAAAATTCAGCCTATTCGATGAAATTTGAAATAAAAGTTAATAACAATATAATTTGTTTAAAAACTTAATAAATGTTTTCAATTGTTATGAAAAACAATATTAATTGTTAATATTGAATAAATTTCTTTCTATTTTAACCCAGGTTTGTCTCCTTATCGAACATTTCATAAATTCTTTGATTTGTACTAATAATATTATTTGATATTTTATCTGAATTTCATTATAGATGTGATGGAAATCTACTTAATTGAATAAATTTATCTGCACATAGAATTCTATTTGTTTTGAACTAGGTCAAACTCCGAGAGTCGTTAGTAGTTTTATTCAGATTTTAAAATAATAACTTAAATAAAATATTTGTGTTAACTTATATTTTAGAAATAAAAATGACTGAAAAAATGTTTTTTTATTTTTTTAATGGAATTATTATTCAATTCTCAAAATATACCTTTGGATTAATTTTATCGTTCAATCTTAATTAATAAATAATTAATAACATTCAAACTTTCAAAATTTAATGCGTTTTTCGAGTTGCAAAGTGTATACATTAAATTAAATAAGAGTATACAGAAATAATTCTATATTTGAGAGTAAAATAAAATTAAATGTTTTAAAAGTATTAAAATGAAAATAAAAAAGTACGATAACAAAATACTCAATGTAACTCTAAAGTAAGTCGTAAGATCTTGTAATAATTTTTTATAATTACGTGGCTCGTACTCTACATAAAAATTTGACTAAGAAGTTTAATTAAATTATCGAATGACAAATTGTGCTCCATTCCGTTATAACATCGAGATACGCGTTTTTGTCATTGATAAAAAAAGATGCAACTCGTAAGTAAATCATTAATAATGTTGGTATACGTAAACTTGTCAAAAGGAATAATCGACGAAACACGCGAGAACAAAAAAACAAAACGATGTAGAACCATAAAGTTCGTTTGGTAAACATTGTTTTTTTTCCTCCCTTGATCAAATTCTATGTAACTTTCACAATCGAACGATCGCAGTCCGAAAGTACATATACGCCACATCGTTTTTGGCGTTTGGAAAAACCGTTATACGCGAATCCGGAAAAAAGTGCATTACCGCGACGACGATTAACGTCCCATTGGAATTTCCAATCACGATGTCATTTTTTCCATTGACGATGGTCGATTACGCCGATTGATTCAGCTACGTGCCCGCAATGCCGAGACACCTTCATTTTTTTTCTACCTTCTTCTTCGACGTCTTACATACGTGCACCCATGCAAATTAACGTTTTCGCACGAAAGCGCAATATTATTTCCCATTCCGTAATTTTCGATTCGCGCACATCGATATATACGTGTGCACATTTAATAATTTAATAGCAATATATCGGCACAGTTGTATAACCCGCTGTATAACATACATGGAGAACAATTTTTCTAGTAAAAATGTGATTTAGTAACGGAGAGACAACTCGAAAAATGATGACAAATTACTATTTTGTTATAGGAACAATTTACGAGACATAGTAAATATTAATAGATATGTACAGTAACATTTTCCTATAACAAAATAATAATTTTTATCATTTGTCAGCATTGTAATTTCTGCTAGAACATTTATTCTCCGTATACTTAACGAAAGATACGCGAGGAAAGTAAGAACGTGAGAAACAAATCTATAAATGATTATTACAATTATTCCAAAGAAACGTACAGCGCCGAGGGAATGTAATTATCTGAAAAATTAAAAAAAAAGAAGTACAGTACATGGCTTCGCGTGTATATAGACAACAATGGAAGAGAGTTTAGTTAAATTAATGATACGCTAAGATAATCAGAGAGAGTCAGTTTGGCGCATATGTACACGCGCTCGCATTTCCTCGGTAAACGCCCGAACGTAAAAGGTGAGCTCACTGTATCTTCGCGAGTAGCACAAGTACACGGGTATCCCATTTCCGAGCTGTTATAGGCGACGGCACTCTTGTAACACGCCCGATAACGCAATCTGCGCTTCCTACGTTTGTTCGCGCTCATAGCCTCCCGATCTTTCCTTTTTTCTTTTCTCTCATTTTTCGATCGGTTGCGATCCTTTGTCGGAATCCGCGTTTCAATTTTATGACCGCGCAATGATTGCACGCGTTTCTTAAATTTATGCTTTTTTTGTTTCAAATATTACACTGAAATAATGCGTCTTCTCAGTGGAACACTTTTTAAAAATTAAAATCGCAGCTGTTTTACCAATATTAAAATTTTAATTATTTATTTAATAAGTAAGAGTGGTCCCCGCTTACTGTAGTTACTAGGAACCTAAAGATTTTTTTTTTGTTTCGATACAACAGTTTTTTTAAATGCTGCCCTAGTAAGAATTGTATAAAAAAATGGGATGTATAGCCATTTACTCGGTATGTAAAATGGCTAATTTCTTGTAGGAGGTGAAACGCTTTTTTTCACATTATCGTCCACTTAATGGAGTGTCCGCAACCTTTAAATATTTTGAGTAAATCTATCGGTGAACTTTAAGTTGTGATTGGTTAAATTCGATTGGTTTCCTAATTGCAGATACAATTTGACAATTGTTTACTTTCTATAACGAATCACCGTTCAAAATAGATATTGAGATTCACGAATCTATCTTACAAGCCTTTTCTTGGGCTAGAACGAGCCAGGCAACTTATTTCGGACCAAAATGCCGAGGAACCTATCTTTCTGGCTAGGAAATAGACTAATCTTGGTAAAATAATTTTGTAAAAAGCGTTTCATCACACAGATAAAAATATTCACATTTTAAGCCTATTTTTTTCGAAACAAGTTAAGTAAATGGAAATGATTCCTACCAGGGTGAGCGCGTTTGAGGTTTCCGTATTGCATGCATTTTCAAAAAATACGTCCGCTTAGTATTTTATAATATTCTCCTTTAAAAAACGTTTTATCGAACCAAAAGAAAATATTGTTAGGTTCCTATAGTAACTACAATAAGAAGAAATTACACGCCTTATTTTTTACGATAAAACCTTATTTTTTTTATAAAAAATTAATTTAACAATGTTGGTAAAAATATGACTGTTTGACGTTTTCTTCAACGGAAAACCTGCTTGCTCTAAAATCATTGTTTTATAATTAAATGGAATCTACTGTTGAAAAAGGCCAATATCTTAAGATCAAGCATATTCCTCTTCATTACGGAAGAATTATTTTAGAACAACTAAATTTGCCGTTCAAGTCACATTTAAGGAAGTGGCATACCCAGTAACTTATCGACCGAACAAAAAAAGATTAATTATTGCATTTATTTAAAATAATAAACAATTTTATGTAAATCCGAAATACAGAACTGCACTAGATAGTTAAATATTAAGTAATTCTACAAAGTTCCAAGTTAATACCACAAGGACACCCTAAAAAATTTCTGCACCGAAAAATCAGGAATAATCGTAAATTTTCGATGCAGTAATTTTTTAGGGTGTCCTTGTTGTATTCCCCTGGAACTTTGTAGAATTTTGTGTGAACAAACGGTATAATTATATTTGTGAGTTTTGGAACTCGTGAAATGGAACGTATCGTGTGATTTTACAGTCGATTAGTATATAGGAGTTAAAAAAGTTGATTACATAATAATTTGATAAAATTATGATAATATACCGATATCTGTGGAAGGCGTGTACGCGCGCGAACATAAATCCCGATGACCACGGCTCGAGCGCATCGGACGCGACTCGTCGAACGCCCATGGGCTCTCTTTGATCACGCGGTTCTCGTTGCAGGTGTGTCAAGGAGATAGATACCCACCCGTAAATCAATCACTCTATCAACCTCCTCGTTTTTTCCTCTCTTTTATTCCACGATCGGGAGATTTCGCTTTTGTCCTTGGTTGCTCATTATTAGCTATATACGATTACTTTTTTCCTTTCATCGAAACATTTTCCTCTTTACATTCTAATTATTTAATAACCTACAGATATATCGCGTTGAAATGTTCATTAGTAAGTTATCAGACAATTGGAAAAAAGTAGAAAAATGAAGAAAGAAAATAATTAAGTTAATGAAAAATCGAGTTATCACAATGATTGCGGCACTTGTATAAGTATCGTTTACGTCCGATACACTGGTACCTCAACGCCTGAGTAAGAGGAAGAAGAAGAGGAGGAGGATAAAAGAGGATAAAAGAGGATAAAAGAGAAGGAGAAGTCTCGATATCGCGGTTGGTGTGCTCCCCCACGCTGTCCCAAGGATTTACGGCTAATCGTGGTTTTATCGAAAACGCGGTGTGTGCCGCGGTATCGTCTTTGGTGGGAAAAACGAGCCACCACGTTCGGCTGCCACATGCTTTGAAATTCCGCGTATACCGGCGCAACTATACGAATCTCACGGGTTACACTCTTTATTTCCACTTGGCTTAACTCTTCTTTACCCTTTTTCTTTCTCGTTTTCTTGCCATCGTTTGCGGATGTTGCTGCTGCTGGTGCTGCTGGTGCTCCTGCCGCGGTTGCAGATCGACGGTATAAGCGCTATTATTTAGATAGCAGAGGTGCTGAATGGGGATGCTCCGCCGAATGTTAAATACCAAGATTTTTATTGCAACTCGGACGAGAGTTACCGGTGATTCTTAATTTCTGACCGCTGATAACGAGGAACATCTCGCGATCTCTTGTACACATTTGCGTGCGCTAACACTACTGGGACAGGTAGTTTGCGTCGTGAATTCATTATGATATATATATATATACCTGCTGTATTTCGCATCCAATTACGCATATCGACGTTACAAACTGTTCGATCGTTAAGAGTGAAAATATACCGTCAAATATTTACGACACTATCACCCGTCACCCAACAATCGCGAAGCAAAATGTTACTTTTTGGAAAACATTGAGTACCTCACAAATATGTATAGATGCACCCTGAAAAATTCAGAAAAGTTCATTCATGAAAATAAGGGAAATTTTATTGGCGTATAATAACGATCCCCCCGCACGGGTCCGCGTCTATACCTTATCATTATACAAATCTCGTAAACGGTATAGATGATTGCACCACGCAACCTCACGCCACGAGAACCGAAAGAGAGAAAAATGTACGAACGTGCAGAACCTCGTCAAAAAAACGATCGAGTGGTATATCGTCAGAGAGAGATCCGCGTGTAATTCGCCAAGGTATGTATATATAACCCGTATATACAACCCGTTAACCAGGAAAAGGTTAACAGGGCGTTTAATTGCAACTCGCACTATGACCTTTTCTCTCGACGGATGCAGGAAGAATCGTAAAACCAGGTTTTTAACCCGTATGGCGTATAAGTAGCTGGACATTTTCGACCAGCCAATTAAATTCACTTTCCGTTCGTATGTGTGTATAGATACAATTGCTAATTTCTCGATTCTGTTGAGAGCGCGGGTGGAAGAGGAGGGAAACAGTGTTGGACATTCGCGTACTTTACGTTACGATGGTTTTTAAGATTCCTCTATATACCATGAACGTGTTGATGGGCGGGAAGGAGGAGATAATTACAGTTTGCTTAGACGTTGCTTTTACATTTACTTTATTCAAATACGTATGTATATACGTATATATACCTATATATAGCTTCGTATATTCGAGGTGCAGGTTTCGTGCGAGCTTAGTTTTAATGAGAGGGAAACATACGTTGTAATTTTCGTTAAAGAGGGTTAGTACCATTCTCACTTTTGTATCGGAGCACGATAAGCGTATATATACATATTTAGATTTTTTTTGTTTTTTTTTTATACTAATTCCTAGAGGTTTACAGCTACTTGTCCGTGTACGCGGAGAATCGAAAATTAATTCGATAATCGTGTTAAAGGTATGTCGAACCCAAAATATAGTTTTATTAGTACTATAAAATGCGACGTAAATCGACGTTAATTACAATTGTGCAACGTTTTAGAGCGAGTCGTGGAAAAGTTAGCGAGACTAATAGTTTTTCCAATTTTGCAAATATCTGTGGAAGCCAGTTAACATTTGTTAAAACGATTGATTTTAATTGTAATCTACATCATCGTTACAAAGCGCAATGTTCTCGTGATATTCTTAATCCTAAAAATTAAATATAAATCACTAATTTATGTAATATTTTTCAGATCTGACAATAAGGTTCATATCTGCTTATCTAATACGAAACCAAACATCAACAAGAATATAACCAAAACCATCGACCTAGCAAGTAAATTAAAATAAGCAGGTATCCTAAACAAATTCAGTAAAGAAGATGTGGTGGACAACTTGATCAATGTTAAATTAAATAAAGGTTGGAACAAAATATGAAGATAGATACAACAGAAGAAAACTGATACTTATAAAAACTAATGTATTGGATGTGAATCCAGCCACAAAATTTGATCGTCAAAATCAAATATAATGTTTACACGAATCCGTACAGGACACAGAAAAGTAACTAACCACTATTTATTATCAAAAAACAAATAAATGGAAATATTTGAGAAAAATGTAATTTGCGGATCAATATAGAGCACATAATTATACACTGTCCAGCATACCAAAATGAGCGCGAGTAATCTTGCTTTAAGAGGACGTCAAAGCTAGCAATTTTACTGACATATAGGAGTCAAAGTTTTTAATTATTATCAATAACTAAATCAGATTTTGGGGAATTTTGTGACCAGAGCATCATTCTATACAGTACTACAAGTAACTTGTCAAATTTTTGTGTAAATTCATTGAGAATTTACGAAGAATAGTGCGAAACTGTAATTCACAACAATTAGGTTACGTCGCATAAAAGTTATACAGTTGCACACTATTCTCCGTGGATATTAAATAAATTTACACTAAATTTTGACAGATTACTTATGTTAGTACATAGAATGGGGCACTTGTCCCCAAATTTCTCATAAGCTTTTTCATTTATATATAAAAATTAAAAACGGTAACTCCTAGCTTCGACGTCCTCTTAAAAGTAGAGTAAAGTTGAAAAAATATAAAAAAATTTTTTTTGTTTTTCATCTTTATGATCTAAAACTTTTATGGCACATTTGTTCTGCATAACCTTGGTTAAAATGATTATATCTTAAAAGTTTCCAGAAAAATTTATATTTTTTATTACAAATGTGTCACAAATGTTTTTGATCATAGTTTTTAGACTCTGCCCTTAAATAATAAAATATATAATATATCATGATAGTGAATGATTTTATAGACAGTGCACCTATTTTACCATCTATTCCATTGGGCTAAGAGAACTGCTCGTCGAGAATGCATCTATTTACGTATATATTGTTTAAAATACATGCAAATAAATTTATATAATGTATATAATAATGTAAATCTGAAACGATGTAAACAAAAAATTGCACGTACTCTTCAATACCCGAGAGGGGGAGGGGGTCGGGCCTTAAATAAATAAATAAAAAAAATATTCTTCAGTTGGTAAATAACTCTGACGGTATCATAACGAGTCTTACGAAAAAGAAAGTGTGTGCGTGTGCACAATTTGAAAAATTGAATAAAAATATTTTCAAGGTAAGTATCTCGCGCGCCGATAACAATTAAATAACCCGAAAATCGGCGTATAATAACATTTGCGCCAACTGTCTTGTAAATCGTATAAAAAGGTACGTATAGGTGGGTCGCGTAAAAAGGTAGGTATATATCTATATATATATAACTTAAACGGTGCACTTATAATAATCCGGTGTTGAAAAAAAACTTCCGGCGAACGTGCGCCGCGGTTAACAATTTTCGACGAATCGGGCATACTCGACGTTTTTGCGTCTGCTCCGATACGACTCGTATACCGAAAATCGCGTGTCCTCACGTCCCGAGGAGAGTATCCTCGTGTAATGGTAGACTCGACCAAGAAAAGTTTTATAGTGTGCGCAAAGAAATTAACCGGTGCATTGCCCGGGAACTGGATTTTTGCCACATCGATCATTATCGAGTCTTACATTTTATTTTAACCTCTTTTTAATAATTCGTTAATTCACTTGATCGTTATTATTCGCAAGGTACGTTTAATCCTCGATATAATCATTTATTAATATACTTTATACAAGAATTTTTCGTAACTTTCTAAACTTTTATTTATTTATTTATTTGAACGATTTTTTTTTAATTTTTTTATTTTATATTCACATATATATTAATTAATACTTGGTAGTAGATATATTTGACTGTCTTTAATGTTTTGAGGTGACAAATATAGTTATTTTATATAATAATTAGCCTTTTTGTACCGATTTTAAATAAATCGCTGACTGATACAATTATGTAAGTGTAAAATTATCACAATTTATTAAAGAAAAAATCCAGTTTATGAAAAAAATGAATGTAATTGCAACAAGGTAAGAGTAGGGAACGTTGTAAAATGTACTCTGTCTCATTGAAGCTCAACAAGTTTATGATCTCCTTCTGTTCGATAAAGTTACGTGGGAAGATTTCGTTTTGTTGCGGTTCCATGTTATATGAAAAAAACAACGTAAGAAAATACCCAAAATTTAAAAACATATTTTTTCCCTTATTTTATCATTGCCATTTATATAGCCTGGTAAGAAATTTATCCATTTTTAATCGTTCAAGTTAATTCATTGGTTACAATTAGCCTTATTCTACCCATTTTTTTCATAACTGTCTAATTTATATTTAAAATATCGTTTTAATTTCTCTTAGGGATAGTTAAATATATTTCGCACGTGCGTTTAGCGAATCATAAAAATTTAAATACGACTATATACGTGTAACCCAGTGTGGAAAGAAATTTTTTGAATCTTGAATTTTTACATTTTTATTATTGTTAAAGTGTGGTAGGTAATGAAGTTTTACGAGGTATAATTTGATGGGTGGTTACCTTTAATTCTCGGGGCGCGGTAATTTTTATGACAAATTTATCATATTTATGGTTTCCGAAAAAAATGGCTTTCTTATTACGAAGAAAATTGGTAAACCGAGAGTATGAATAATGTAATCAAGCTAAATTTTTTTTTTACGTAATTTAACGAGCCATCATTATTTCAAGAAAAAATTGACTTACATTTATAATTAGAATTATATAGGGGAAAAAATTTAATATAACGTGTAACTGCATTTACAATGCACATATACGTTATTTTCGAATATATTTGTATATATATGCGATGACAAGTGGTTAACAATTAATTGCGCTTGCGTATAAAAAATTTAACGACCATCGAATCGCATATAAATTAATAAAGATTGCATATCGAGTGAATTATCTTAAAATATATATTTAATATTACAATCCGAGGTTGATGAGAATTCGGACAATACAATTTAGCGCATAGTGGAAAACGAGGAAAGTGCAAAACATATAGATGTCAAAAAAGGAGAATGAAAATCGCGAGCGTGGAAAAAAAAGGTGATAAAAGAGTTAACGTGAAAATAATGTATAAGTTACTATTGGTGGTCGCGCGTGCCGAGGTATATACATATATATATATATATATATATATATATATATATATATATATATATACACAGTCAAAAATAGACCTCACGCATTTTATATATTATAATGCGTGAAGGTTCTCAGAGAAGTTTTCCTTTAGCGCCATTCATCATCCCGGTTGCATTCGAGTCCATAAATAGAAGACTATGTAAATATTCCTCTCTTTCTCGGTCTCTCGGTGGAGCGCTTCCTCATGCAAGAGATCGAAACGCGTGGTTGTAACTCACTCCGAATCCACACACGCGTGCCTCCAAGTTCCACTTTTCATCGGGTCCGGTTAATTGTTTCTCTCTCCTTTCCCCTTTTATACACGTACTTTTTTTTCTTCTTACTTCTCTCACCAGCTGGTTTACGATTATAGTTTCGAAGTAAGACCGGGAAAGGACAATGCTGAGTTTCCACGAAGGACAGTCGTATATAATGAATGGGACGAAAAACGCATGCGGTAGCTGCAAAACGTTTCTCCCTCTTTTTCTCTCTCTCTCTCTCTCTCTCTTTCTCTCATCATCTCTCGTGGTCGTGAAATAAGTGAAAAGTCTCGCGTGGAAAACGTATGTTTTCATTTCGACGACCGATAAATCATCGGTTTTTGATAAAGCCTCCGGGACATTAAAGTGAGTTGTAAATGTCAAAGGTGGCTTGTAAATCGTAAGCTACTTATTTTCTTGTAATTTTGAACCAAGTGCTTTCGCGGTAATTCGTTTCTGTGGTCAATTGGACGACCACGGCGAGAGGAGAGAGGAGAGGAGAGAACTCGGCATTTCTGTACGCGTCCTCCTTTTTTTTATGGTAATGTTATACGCGACGATCGTGCCTCGTTTTACCACAATATCGAATTACGCTACTTTGATTTTCAGGGCAAGTGTATATAAATATATACTAATGTATCGGGATGTATATGTTAATTAGGTCATATATTTCAATTTAATATTTTCTTATTACTTTTTTTTACTGTATCACTGTGTATGCGCGGCAATCGATCAATATATTGATACATTTACATACGCATTATGAACAAATATTACACTAATTTAATTAACGTTTTACTTGATACTTCGATTTAATTATATATCTTTATAAGATTAATTTACACGCGGTCTCAATTACACTGCGGACGTTAATTTAAATGAAACAATCGCGTACACCGTATATTCAATATTACAGTTAATAAGAGTTCGTAAATGATTTTTAATCGACGCGCGTTCACGACGACGAAAGAAAGAAAAAAAAAGGTTGAAAAAGAAAAAAAAAATTGTATCATCAATTCAAATTAACCGAAAGCATTAACGTCGAAACGCGCGGAGTCATCAAGCCGAAAGCTTCATCAGTCCGTCGTATATATGTATTTACATCTACATATACACGTACAAACTTTTTAATTCTCGATTCGCGTGCAAAAATATCGTGAGTGTGTGTATACGTATTACGAACGACGGAGGAAGATTTTGAGTGACTCGAAAAAAGGTGACGCGACTCCTCCCACGAAGATTGAGTAGGATCGATAACTTTTCGTACGGTCGAAGGTAATGGTGGTCGTAATATACACACCGCGTGTACGCGATCCTTCCCTGCGGTATATATATATAGATCTTTGGTCGAAGGGCTCGAGAGTTTTTCGCGCACGAGTGCACATCTCTCTCTCTCCCAAGTCGTCTCAATTAACTTTGAATTTCGTAGGTATGTAACGGCTAATTCGAAAATTATGTAGATGGAATCCCGTGTAATAAAAACGACGTTACGTATCCTCTCTTCAGGATTTGTACGTATGCGTATACACGTGTAAGGTTTACTTTTTTACTTCTCGTGGTCAAACCGTTTGTTTCGCGGTGATCTTTGTATACAAAGTTAGAATTTTCTTTTTCATTAAAGTTTTGTAAAACGAACTGTAAACGAAGTATATGAACACACTGAGAAAAAGAAAGTCTTGTATTTAAGTTTTAGTGAAATTTGTATTAAAAGAATACGATTTAATAAAATAGTTAATGAACGCGAATGTGAAAAATTGTCGTGAAACGCCAAATGACGAAATACGAGTATATCTTAGCGACGTGAAAATAATGAACAGTTATCTTATATATCGTGTATAGAAATAAGTTGTATAAATTCATTTTAACAAATAAATTTATGGAGTTTAAGTATTATACAAATGATTTATATATCATATTCGGTCACCTCAAATGAACCCGGTATTAACTACATTAATAACAAGCCCTTAACTAAATTAGGAAAATTCAATTCGCCCAAAATCATGTGACAAGAATGAACCCAAAAAGGTGACGACATAATCATTTGTTACAAGTCATATTTTTTTCAGTGTGATACAAAAATATTTCAGAACGGCAGAAACGTAGGACTCCAAATTTTTATTGCAAGAATTCGGTTCGAGCGAAATTTTAACCTATAATATTAAAATGATTCTTTGCATTATGTACCAACGTACTGAAATATTTAGAAACAAATGACGGTACGTCGATACACCGTCGTCATTGTTTATATTCCCACAAGAACGAAAAAATCAGCTTTAAAATAGGTAATAGCTAAATAATTCGTATGATCAAAATTAAAAAAAAGAATGCGTTAATTTAAGATAAGCATTAAAATTACGGTACCTTTTTAGCGATAAAACAAATTGTGCAGGTGTCACTGTAAGAATACATTCTAGGTAGAAACAAAAAAAAGACAAGAACTTATATATATTTAACGTTCTATAAAAAATTAAAACCAATTTTATACATTCGATTTCTTATCTCCGTGGTTTTATTTAAACAAATGTATATTTATGTTAAAAAATTTGGCTTTAACAAACGAGTTTTCATCGTGTATTTTTCGCAGAAGGAACACTTTAACGATCTGGGTCAATTTAATTTATCCTCGTTTGTTACTTGATTCTTTGTTTATACAAACGTAGATTTTGTCAGAAGAAACGCGATTGTATCCACATCCTAATTTATTCAAGCGTGTAATAGCGGGCAAGTTAAAAACAAGAAGAAAAACATATGACACATAGAGACGAGATAGAAAAATGAAAGATCCGCGCTAATACCAACGATTACAACGATTTTCATGATATAATTGTGTGGTAAATGCGAAAATTACGGTAATAATACACCTTACGTGCGTTATCGCGTTCATTACGCGATCAACGGCGCATTAAATTGGATTACGGTCATTACTGCGTTATTTAATTCAAAGTGCCTCTATAAGTGTGATCGAGGAAGTGCGTAACATTGTGATGCGCGGCACTCTTTGGATGTCGGAATAATTTTGGATTTTTCTTTTTTACTTTTATTATTATTTTTTTTTTTTACATTTCTTTTGTACCAAAGTAACACTGGTTGGCGCGCGGCTGTCCGTGCGTGAGATTAATTTGAAACACAATTTGTGTGTAATTGAAAGTACATTTTGATGCTCTATAAATCATATTTATGATGTATTATCGCTCCTTTGCGCTGCGCGTTAATAAAAATACTCGATGCAACAGGTGGTACGATTTTAGTTTTCGTCGAAATGAAAATTAGATTCGTTTAGATTCGTTTAATTAGTTACGTTATTTCAATATACAAAGAGTTGGTGTTTTACCATTGAAATTTTATTGCATTTAAATAACAATTTCGGTATTAAAGAAGTACATTATATACATTTGTATCACGTTTTAAATTTATCCACTTTTACAGAAAATAATAGTTAGCAACTTTTACATTATAAATTTCCGCGTAGAAGAAAGTTTTATGTGAAAATCATGGCAAAATATATTTATTTGCAAAATCTTGGCAAATTCGTGGCTAATGCGCAGAGTCCACGATTTTGCTAGGTTTCTACCATAAAAATCATTAAAATTTTTTTTAAATTTGTTAATTTTTATTGTAAAATTATGGCCATTAATTTATTTAAAATTATAAAAAAATAGTATCTCTCCAGAGATTCGAACCTTCTACTCCGAAGTGTTTGGCTCTACCAAGTACTATTTTCTCAAATATTTTATTGTTTATGTCAGTGTGTAAAATTCAGGTTATGAAATCAATTGAAATTTGTTACATCTATTTTTTATACTTAACCCGATCATGTAACACATTGACACATAAACAATACAAAAGCTCGGTAAAAATCTTTATAATTTTAAATAAATTAAATACATTAGCCACGACTTTTTTCACGATTCTGTCCAGATTTTGCCTGACTGGAAAATTTCCACATGAAATTTTTTCTATGCAGGAATCGTCAATTCTACATATGAATGATGCATAAACCTCATTGATGAATACAAACGATGCCACGTGTTATATAAATGTCATATATTTGTACCAAAAAAAGAGTATCGAGTCTGCTTACGAATAATCCAGCACAAGAAAAAGTAGAAGTGCATCACGATTAGATTATATACAGGCATTTAATACACATCGATCACACACCAGTTATATACGCGTTTGAGAAAGTGCACCTTACTTTATTCTTACGTGAGCTCATCGGAAGGATTTTTTTCTTCTTTATATCTCTAGTCTTTCCCATAGTTTTCGATCTATAAACGCGCGAAGAAGGAAATTTTGCTTTGCGGTATACACACACATATCCTATATACACCTTGTTGACTCTAAGGTAAACCGGAATTCTCCAAGCCACGACCATTTGCGATGTCTTCGTTTTTTTTTCTGCGTCGTCGAAATGTATATGGTTAGTTTTTAATTTGGCAGGTTTTTTTCGTACATCCGGCTGATGAGTTCGAATCGGTGGCCTACTTCGTTATTCTTTTTATTTCAACGGTATATACATAAATCTTTATTGTTGATTAACGTGCATTTGTAATTTGTATACTCCGTTTCGATGATTTTTAAGAGGGAAGAACGCTCTTGATTAATATCATTAACGTGTACAACGATTATTTTTTAATGAATGCGTGTACACAAAAATCTATTGATGCGTAATATGTATATGCGTGTGTGTGTGTGTAACCATATTTAAGGAAAGTATGTATGCGAGAGTTAAGAAGAAAAAATGATTGAGATTGATGTCTCTTTGCTCACGTACAACCTGCCGATATCAATTTTCCGCGTGGTTGGAACAATCATCTTTATATATATATATATGCACGGTCGATTGCACGCTCGAGGCTTTAAAGGGCATCCTGTGTGGTCGATTAAGATCTCGCCCCCGAAAAGATGTTCGTATATATATCCGCGATGTCTCGCTCGAAAATCTGGCAAAAAATTGAAAGATACGGTAAACGCGCAACGTCGATCGGGATGCACTTCTCGATGTGGTCGGCATGTGTGTGTAATAATTAATATAAATTTTTATATTCGCGAGCCGTTTAAAAAAAGTATATATATATTTATATACACGTCGTTATTCACAAAAGAAAAATCGGATGCGTCTGATTGATTGTAAGGCGTTACATAAAATTTAACGATACACGATAAAGTTGACGTGTCAACGAAAATAAAATAATGCAAAATAAGAGTATTTTCGAACGTCGAGTTAGATTGCAAAGATAGGCGGTACATCTTGATCGTTCAAGGGGTTCAGAGGTGGGGGGGGGGGGATACACGCCATCGGGTTGAAGTAATGGAGATGAATTTCGGATGCTTAATATTCGTCCCGAATCCCTTTGGGAATAACATACGCGGAAAGTCAAGAGGCAGGAAATGACCGAGTGGTATCCTCGAAGCGGGTTCGCGTATATGTATGCGGAATATAATGGTAACGGCCTCGAGCGCGTATATCTGAAAATGTTTCGATGGATAATTGAAAATTAAAAAAAATATCTTATCCCAAGATTTCGATAAAAGGCTTGGTACGGTTGTAAAATTTTATGGGACATGTTTAACGAGATACAGAGACCGAAAGAGCTTCAGCGATAAATTATAATTTTAAATTTGTTTAAATTTCATTTTACGCGTTTCACTCCGTTTGCTGAGTTATTCGTGATTAAAAAGTTATTAAATTACGACAAGTTTACATATTGTTTGCATATTACGATTAATATACGTTGTAAGCGCAGTAGTAGAGTAGTAATCACATTGACATTTTATACAAAACAGAACGTTAACGGGATGTCGGACCCAAGTTACAGGGATCTACACCTTTCAACATAAGAATTATGTTAAATATATTGAATTAAAAATCTGAACAACAATTCATTTGAGTAGTTTAAAACAAAACCGAGGGCAAGACGTTTCGATTATTTAAAAAAATTTAATTTGTTAATAATAATTGAATAAACAATTTTCGATCGGTAATTATTGGTCAAAAAAGACATGAATTTTCAACGCAAGAATTATAATTAAATTACAGATTTAAAAATCTGAAAAAGTTTGAGTATACTGTTTAAAACATACCTAAGAGCATGGTGATCAGAATTTTTTAAAAAATTTGTTTTTTTGTTTATAAAAAAATATTAAAAATGACCATTTTCTGAGTCCGACACACCCTTAAGCAAAGAATATGTATTAATCTTACTCTTGATAAATAATAAAGCAAAATTAATTTTTTTATGAGAATGAATTTTAGGTAATACATATTTTGAAAGAAAAATCTGGTGACTATTTTTGTTGTTATTTTAACTACGCGCTTAATATTATTTTGATAATCCAAACCAATGTAAGTAACAGTATTAATTTATAAATACACAAGAAAAATTTGTTGTTTCAAACGTATTTTATTCATTTACGAAAGAAAAATATTTTCTTTTGTTTACTTAAGAACACTTGAAGTTTCTTAATTTTGTACTGAATTTTATTTTAACTTTTCAGGAGAGTGTCACATCTCCGGGAAACGAATTTTTACCAAATTCTAGAATATATTTACTACCATCAAAATATGAAGAAAGCCAAAGTTTTAGACTGTAACGCTCGTTTTTACGATAGATATAAGCAAATAACGAAAAATTTCGCCAAAAAAGCCCTTGACTTTGATCACTCATAACTCAAAAATAAATAAAGACAGATACTCAAACCTAAGTTCAGAAGAAAGTTGAGATTAAGTAGATTTTGGATTTAAAAAAAATAAAAGATTAAATATTTTGATTTGGCTGAAAGTTATGGAAAAAATAAAAATAAGAAGACAATTAGGCCTAAAAAATTAGCAAATATTTTAATTCAAAATACGTTTACATACATTTAATACGTTTTTCTTTCATAACTTTCGATGAAATCAAGATATTAGAGCTTCTTTTTTCTTAAACCGAATCTATCTTAATCTCAGCTTTATTCTGAACTTACGTTTGAGTATTTACATTTATTTACTTCTGAATTATATGTGATCAAAGTCAAGGTCTTTTTTGGCGAGAATTTTTGTTATTTGGTTATATCTATCGTAAAAAGGGTATTGGACACTAAACTCCGTGTTTCTTAATATTTTTATAGTAGAAATCATATCCTATAGTTTGGTAAGGATCCATTTTCCAAAGGGAGTGGCCTCTCCTTCTTAGGAATAATTATAAAAATAATTTTATCTTAATATTCATTTTCATATCTGTTGATTCAATTAAATGGTTATTAAATTAAACAAACTCATTATTGAGTTAATATAAATAATGGTTATAAATCAACAATTTATTAATGTAATTATTTTAACAAAAACACGTTTTCTTGTTGCAACATCGTAATTTATGTTAATTTAATAGTGAATCTGTCGTTTAACAAAATATGGGTTCATTCAAGAGCATCACCGTTGAAATAACTGAATTTTCATTTGTTCACATTCAACTACAAAAATTTTGTTGTATCGATTAATATATTTTCTCAGTATACAAAATTGTGAACATAATAGCTCGAAAATGAAAGTTTATTAAAAATAAATGTATAAACGAAAGCGATAAGAAGGGCAAGTAAGATAATAAAAATCAGAGTAAAAGTATTTATACACGACGTATATGTATACAGAAAAGGATAAGAAGAGCACATCAGAGAAAGGGAGAAAGGTATGCATCTATAGTCTTACACTCGGCTAATTGCCGGTCACGTGAATTAGTATCGGCAATAAAGTTACTCCTGTAACAGGGTTCGCGCAACTGCGCAGCTTGCGTATACATAAACTCAGGATACCGTATATATAAAGCGAGTCTCTACCGGCTGTAAAGATTCATTAGTCAACGAATCACCGAGATTATAGACTATTCTTTACCCTTTCTTCAAACTATATGCACACGATTTACTTTTTCCTTCCGTAATTTATTTTTACATTTAGAGAGTTCACCATAGATAAATAAAGTATCAAATATTATTTAATTCAAACGATAATTATTAAATAATTATTTTACGAGGACTTTTTTTTAAACTACAATTTTTATTAATATATTTATTTTTGTATCACGATGATTGTCGTACGAATTTAAACAACACTTTTTTCCACGCTTGTATATAGTTCAATCAATCAAATTTGAGTTTCGTACTTTAACGCATGCGCACACTCAAAGAACCGTTTTACTTGGCTTTGCAATAAAGATGGTACAATTTTAACGTAACTGTGTAATTAATAATTAAGGGGATAGCGGACCCGATTTGCAGGTATCTGCGCCTTTTAATTAAAAAATGATATCTAAAATATTGAACTAAAAATCTGAACTAAGTTCATACGGATAGTTTAAAAACATAAGAGGGAGATTGACGTTTTGATTTAAAAAAAAAAATAATTTTTTTTATAAAGAGTAAACTATGATCAGTAGTTATTTATCGAAAAAATACGTAATTTTACAACGCAAACATCGTAATCAAACAATGAATTTAAAAATGTGGAAAAATTTGATTCTATTGTTTAAAATATGCCTGATAAGGGCTGACGTACAGGGTTTTTAAAAAAACTATTTATTTGTTTATAAAAAAAAAGTAAAAAATTACCATTTTTTGAGTCTGACATCTCCTAATAATAGTATTTTTAACTCGAAACATTGGTTAAATTAATTTAAAAGCTGCGCGCATAGAAAAGTGAGAGAGTGTATAAAAGGTCGCGAGTGGTTTCTTTTTGTGTATACTACTCGAGTCCTTGGACGATCAGCGTGTTGTTGTACCGCGAGTAATCTTTCGCACAAGAAGCTCGAGAATATATATATATGCTCTTCCTCATTTACTTTTCGCACCTCGGAAGAAAGGTTATATTGTAGACGCACGTCAGGTCTTTTCATTGATTTACACCTGTCGCTCCGGAAGAAGTGCGCCTTGTCTTTCAAATGAGTACAAGTCCTTGCGATTGCGTCCTTTGCGCATTGTTGAGTTACACGAGTTACGACTCTTCTTTTTCTTTCACTTCTTGCTAGATTCTCAACTGTTCGAACAACATCGACGTTCGTATAATTAAACATGGTGGAAAACAAAATTATTGCTCGTTCTACAGCATTAATTGATTTTTATACTTGTACAGATCTCGTTTCTATATGCTTTTTTATTACTCGTTTTTTTTTTGTAATGTTGTAACATTTATTTGTAGGGGATGACACGTGGTTAATTGTTACCGACCGAGTAAAAGACTATATAAGATGAAAAGACTATTTTACATAAATATGGTAAAGTAAGGAGAAACGGAGACAGCGACGTCCTTTGTTTCAGTATTACCTATCACATGCACCCAATTTCCTCAGATCAATGAAATAACAATTGAATCTAAAGTTTAAAAATTGAGAAATGATCGAGCAAAAATGTTAAAAAATGAAAAGTTTCCAATTTGCACGTAATCGCATCAATTTTTACACATTAAGGTTTAGAATGTACACTTTAGGTGAATGCCGATATATATTCGAATTATAAAGATGAAACTTAATTTCCTTGAAAATTCGAATAATACGAAATATCACTTGTATCGTATATGTCGTGTTTATACACGAAAAATGTCGTCTACCGTAATTTAGATATAAATCGTTTTCTAAACTCACGTGTATCGGTCGTAGAGGAACATTCACCAAATCCGTATATATTCTAATTGTCTACCGAAAAAGGTGTATAATAAAATATAATAAAACATGCAAATTCCAGAGATTCTTTTGTGAAAGAGTACACGTGTAACAAAACTAAATATATATGTATATGTATATATACATCGGAGAGCGCACCGAATGATTAAACCGTGATGAAATTGGGAGTATGCACATATACGATCGAGAGACCGCACGAATAAGTTTCGACAAAACCGATCACGTTGTGCATATCGAGCCTCGGTGATACTTATCGCAAATCCGTGCTCGCACACCCACAACAAACCACAGTGTATACGTGTGTACGTGTATATATATACAACTACGGGAGAAACGAGGGGACCATGGAAAACTGGCACGCGCGTTGTGTTTTTGTCGATTGATCCTCGAGAGAGAAAGAGCGAAAGTATATATATACATACTCACACATAGTGCACGTGCAATAATTATGTAAGCGCACCCTTTGCATACATATACGTGTATTATATTAGGTATTTGGGTAACTAAGTTATTTGTTGCTGTTGTTGTTGTTCTTGTTGTTCTTGCTGATGAAATTGAAATATATACCAACTTTATAGGCTTATATAGCATTCCTTTCAATTCGTGTTTTACCGTGTATCGTGCTTTTATAGACCGATATGTGTATATATGTATATTTAAGTAATTTTCCGTGGTATATGTGTATTAGATAGTTAAATAGAAAATTTTGCGATTAGAGAATACGAAATAATTGATTTTTCAAATAACCTGTGTGCAAATTGATCTTATATTTGAACACACTATGCGTATTATAGTAGAATTGCAGATCCATTAGACAAAATTGAATGCGTATATACGTGCTCTGATAGAAATGGAAAACGTTCAACAGTCATGTCCTATATAGGTATACTTAATTGGCAAAAAGTATTAACTTGTTAGTGGAATTACCCAATTATTACTAGGTGATAAAACTGTTTATTTCGCATTTTTTCAACATTCCTTACTGGTAGATAAAAGTTTCAGTAAATTTTACTAAACTTTCACAAACACGGTAACGGACTGCCTAAACGCACAAAATTACTCAACTTTAAGTAATATAATTTAGTAAAAAATAGCAGACAAATTGACTAAAAGTTCACTAATCTTTTGGGTTTCGGCATTCTGTTACCGCGACAGTAAAAATTTGTTAAATTTACAGATAATTTAGTAAAATTTACTAAAACTTTTATCTCCGTGTAGATTATTTTACCGATTTCAAATATTCGAGCGATATACTTAATATCGATTTGTAGATCAATTACAACGCGGATTATTCTAATTATTAGAATTAAGTAGCTCTTAATAATTAGTATACCATCTGCAATATTTTTGGATTACGTTCATAGAACAAAGGAACTTATTACAATTTAGACCGCAGTTTGACTTGTTCAATAATGAACGTAGATAACAGATCTCAATATAATCAGCCTATATGTATATTTGAAGTCATTAACACTCGAATCAAGATATTTGAGCTTCTTTTTTTAAATCCAATATACTCCATTTCAGCTTTCTTCGGAACTTGGGTTTGAGTATTTATTTGTTTCCGTGTTATAAGCAATCAAAGATAATGGTTTTTTCAGCGAGATTTTTTGTTAATTGGTTATATCTATCATAAAAAAGAGAGTTAGAGTCTGAATCTCCGAGTTTCTTCATATTTTTATAGTAGAAAAAATATCCTAGAGTTTTGTTAAGATCCGTTTCCCGGAGATGTGACACTCTTCTCGTTAGTATTTCTCTCTTGCGTATTTCGTATGCGCACAAAAAAAAATTCTATTTTACTGACATACCTACAGGTTGGACTGCATGGGGCACTTATGTAGATGACTTACCTGAAACAAAAAGAAAAAAAATTATGTTAATAAATAATTTTATAATATCATTGCATATTAAAAATAATTGAGTAAATTTTGTATGATCCAACAAACATAACATAATCCCAGTTTAATTGAAACTCGGTACCGTCTCCTACTCTCTCTCTTTCTCTCTCCCTCTGTCTTGAGAGCGAAAAGTAGAAGTTACAAAAAATGCAACCGACAGACGAAGGGCATCCAAGGGGCCCTTGGAAGAGATCAGAATCGGTTGAGAGCGAACGCCTGCGGGAATCGAGATGTAGATTCTCAGGGTCGTCTTTCGCGCGATCTTCCGCGAGCTCGCGGGCCCGAGTGTGCATATCCTTGTCGCCTGCAGTTCGTCTTCGTCAGCTGCCTCGTGCAGGGACAACGAGGCCTCGGGCGAAAGACGGACGTCTCCGACCTCGTGTGATTTTCTCGTCATTAAGCTTCGCCACCGGCAATTTCAACTCGATTGCTTCATTGTTTCCTCACTTCATTTCATTTTGTTGTACCTTTTTCTTTTTCTATCGTCCTTTCTTTTCCCCTCCCCCTATCTTTCGTTTTCTTTATTTTTATACTTAATTTATTGTTTATTGTGTAAATTGTTCACCACTTTGAATGCATTGTATGGGTAACCCGTAACCATTGTTTTTCGTAATTTTTGTATTCTTTTGTCGAATTAATCAATTACACCGATCCAACTACATTTACATTTTCCAAAGAATTCACATTAGCAGTCGTATGGGAAATATCACACGTGGACTGCTATTAATCTAATAGAAAATAAATTAAATGCGCGCTTCCCCTTTTTTTATTTATATAATTTACAAGTCGTCACGTACCAAAGATGCTTCAATTCATTCGATTAATCGTATTTTATTCAACAAGGTGAACCATCCAAAACACCGGCATGTCGTTAAAATCAAGAAAAAATTTTTCCCTAATTAATTCGGTATTAAGTAATATTGATTTTTCAGCTGATTGTTACAAACCTAATCGCACATTTCTACGTTACCATAATTTACAAACAATTTGACAAATATTATACGATTAGTATCGCACCAGTGATAAATTTAGAACGTCGACCGTGGTAGGCGAATACTAAAAATTGTAATAAAAAATTATAGTAAAATTTTGTAACATTATAGCGGCACGTTCGATCGACGCGTCGAACGAATCAGTTAGCTCTCGATATAATTTCGGCGCGCTCGCGCTTCAAGGAAATAATTAGGCACTTTCACCAAAGGAGTTAAATAACGAGGAGCTCGGCGTGCTTGCACTGGTTTTATCGGAATTTACGTTCCACAACGCGTGCACGTGGTCCCATTTTATACACATCGAAACCGTGGCGCAATATTATATCTTAATGGATGAAAAATAATGGAATACTGATTAGATATATCCATCTTCTATTAGATCCTCTTTCTTTTTGGGTTTGAATTTCAATTTGATTTCACCGCGTACAGTCGCGATACAAAGTAATGTTTGAATTGTATAGCAAATTGTATAAAAAAAATAAGGTAACTATCTCAGTGAAATTAAAAACCATGTATATATATATATATATATAGGATCAATAATAGAAAATTTGTTGCACGTCGCGGTATAATTTTTGCTTCAATTTTTTATCGTCAAGAAAATACCTAATACAAAATGTCTGCTCGTTTCTGTGAAATATAAATTAAAAAAATTCTGATATATCGAAGCGATGGTGATTGATGATGATTAGCCAGCGATTGGCGAAGATAAGGTCTATGTATGTGCTTATATATACACCGCGCTTTGCAACAGCTGCGCTGCGCGGCTCCTTCGACCATATATTGCCTAGATACATATATAAATATGTGTTTAAGAAAAGTGCGCGCCCTAAATAAGGCAAAAATTCATAGGGAGTGAAAAACTAGAGAAAAAGAAGTCTCGATATTTCGTTTATAAGGTGTTGGCGTTTATTCACACACTATACACTTATATATGTCTGCCATAGTATTCATGTTATATATACACGACATACAAGAATATAAACTATCAAATATTTTTCAATTTTTACTACCTTTCAGAAAAATAAAATTTATTTTGAAAGGATTTTGTCGATTGATTTAACGAGTCAATATAAGTAATTAATTGTACAACGTCTCAGAGACAGTTTGTCTTATTCTTCAGGTGCCTAAGTATATTACAATACCATCAATTTGGATTTATCATTTTAATTATAATTCGTTATATTTTCAATAGTTACGAGATACAAAAAATTCTAACTCTCGTATAACTATTGGAAATATGACGAATTATAGAATTAAAATGACTAATCCAAAATTATGATACTGTAATATATTTAAGCACCTGAAGACAAAGACAATTTCTCTCCGAAACGTTGTGCGATTAATTACTTATATTGACCCGTTAAATCAATCGACAAAATTCTTTTAAAATTACAATATCACAGCTAGTGTAAAAATGGAGAAAATAAAATTTATATTTTTAAGGCAGTTTTATAAATTTTAGTAAAATTGATAGTGAAATATAGTAGCTTCCGTTATATTCTTAAAAAAGTAAACATTTTTGAAAATTATTTTATAGTAATTAACAAACAATTTGAGAGAAAATAAAAGTTAAATATGATGATTTTTACGTTAGCTATATAGTCATGCTGATCGAAAGAAACTTATAATTTTTTAATTGTATTATATAAACATAGAAGATACAAAAACTAAAAAAAGGCTTAAAAAGATAACCGCTGTTCTTTCATGCAAGCATGAACAAAAAATATATCAAGTCAGTTTTTCCGCAAAAGCTATTTACATTGTATAAGTATAAACAAGAATTTTTATTGATTTTCGAAGTCCCTACCGGGCGCGTTGTAAACGTGGCACCGAATATATACACTTTACAAATTTATTTCAACTTACCAAACAGTTCAAGAAAATTATAGATACATACAATTACTTGATTAAACGAGTAACCCACAATTAAATAACATTTTCTTATTTATTTTAAATGTTTATTTATTTTTAACATTGATGTTAAAAACAATGATTAAAATAACAAATATTGAAATAAAATAAAAATTCCAGTTGTAAAGAAATGCAAGGTTATAACAAATCGGTGTACAGGATTTGCAAAAGGAACCAGCAGTGCATCTAATCGTCCGATAAAAAGAAGAATAAGATGAAGTAGAAGAAGAAGAAGAAGAAGAAGGGAAGAAAACAAACGAACGTAATCCCAAAACGAAGAAGGTACATACATATACCAGAGGAGAAAGGCAAGTCGATGAAAAACGAGGGACAGAGAGAATCCCGCTTGCGCGTCAAATAAAAAGAGAAGTACGCGCGCGAGATAAAACGAGATAGAGAAGCGAATTGCTACACGGAGAGAAATATCTCATAAAAATTGTAAGTAATTTCAGGGGAAATTTTACCATGAAGTCTTGTAAACGTGGGACGTCTTGACGTTTCAGTAATTTTTACCAGGAACTTCCTGGTAAAAATTACCTAACCGAAAAAATTAAAGCGAAACATAATCTACATCAATAGCGTTAAGAGTTATAACATTTACTTCAAATTAATAAACAAGTATAGATATAATAAATATTTATATTGTTTCATTACGTACATATATATTAATAACAAATACTTTGAGGCAATAAAAAATTTTAATTAATCAAATTTATAATGAATAGATTTATTAAAAATTATAGATTTATTTTAAAATAGTAAATGGGTGTAGAAATAATTCACATTGATGAAGTATTATTTATTGAATATATATATTTATATACTGCTTCAAAATTGATTTGCCATCCGCACTTTGCATCAACAAATTGTAAATATCCTGAACATAAACAATGCAGCATTGAAATGGTACAAATTATAGGTTAGAAATGTATCGCTGTAGAAATATTCGACACTTACATTTTAATGACCGATCGGCCAAGCTCTCCTTTCCTATAAAATTAAAGTTTTACGTATTAATGTTGCAGCTCTTTGTAAAACGTATTTTCTCACCATATTGATTTGTGTATAATTTATTTATATCAATGTAACTTTTGAATAGAAAGTTTAACTGAAGTGTACATTCTTCAATTTTCTCATGAATATAAAATACTTACATATCTGTAAAAAGTTGTTAGAAATATGCAGCAAGGTTTTACACAGAACTGGATTTCGTTGAATATAACCGCATCGAATAGACACTGTATACGTACACCGGCCGGCGATCGGTTCGGCGTATACATTTAACCTCTGCATTCTAAGTCACATGCGCGCGCGTTATCTTGAGAGGGAGAAACTTAGAAGAGTCGGTACGAACAAATTTTTTCTTACGGTCCAAGCGCTACTTTTGCCTATACTAAGATATCGGGGGAAAAATTACAAGAAGTTCATGGTAAAAATTGCAATGAATGCAGAACGTCCCACGTTTACAAGACTTCATGGTAAAATTTCCCCTGAAATTACTTACAATTTTTATGAGATATTTCTCTCCGTGTACCAGTGTTGAGTTAAGTTTCTCTCTCTCTCTGCTTCTTTCTCTTTCTCGGTATATCTATACTTATATATATAAAGCGTTGAGATGATCCACCGTAGCGATATTGACTGGTTAACTATATCGCGTCCGATTGGCGTACCCTATATAGGAATCAAACTATTTTTCAATAATTGTTCAATTTTTATTTCCCTTCGTGGAATTTACGATTCATTTTACGTTTTGCAAATTTCTTTTTCTCGATTTATATATATATATATATACACGTACATATCTTTGAATCGGGTATGAATTATGGATGGGTTGGGGAGTGTTTACGATGATAGTTGGCTTTGTTCGTTCAATCTAAGATTGTACTTAAGTCTATTGATAAAATGTACAGGTATAGTTCTTATTTTCGTTTCTGAATTCGAATCATGAGATTTATCTCCATTGCTCGATAATATTTTACGAAAATTTTCTTCGATACTGAACGACGCGAACGAAGTACGTATTTACATTTTTAAAGTGTGTATATATGACGCATTCCACGTCAAAGGGTCCGATCAAAATTTTAAAATGCACTAAATTTTAGGTACAAACTGGAAATGTTTTTCAGAATACAGAAAAAAATTTTTAGGTACTGGCATCTATTTGCTCAAAAGTTATTCTAACCTCAAAAAGTGAAGTTTCCCAAGTTTTTTTTCAACACCAACTGGGTTTACCGCTATTTAACTCAAAATCTATCAACTTTTACTATAAAACATTATATATAACATTCGTTGCTGATTATGTCTATAATTTCTCCTTATGGGTTAGAATTTCTAATCTCAAGGTCAATATTCCATAAATTATATGTCAATATTAAACTTGAAAATATTGTGATTACGCTTCAACTTATTCTTTTATGTAAAAATTAAAAAAAACTTAAAGTAATACCTTTCTAATAGACTGTATAGCTTATAATTGGCCTGTAAACCTGTCAAAAGTTATGTCAATTGTAAAAAAAACACAAAAAGATTTCAAATATTAACATGGAAATTTCCATTTATTTTACAAAAGTTTACAAAATTCCTAAAAAAATTTTTGTAATTGTTTAAATTATCTTGAAAGTTTATAGATTTTGAGTTAAGCAGATGTATATAGACCAACTTGAAAAAACTCACTTTTTGAGGTTAGAATAACTTTTAAATGAATAGATTCCAATACCTAAAAATTTCATTCTGTTTTCTAAAAAAACATTTTCAGTGTGTATTAAAATTTAGTGCATTTTAAAATTTTCATCGGACTACTTAACGTGGATTGCTGCATATATAAATTGTTTTGAGTGTAACAAGCAAAACTTAAAATATAAAAGTAAGTCCAAAAAGTAGAGTGTGGTAAATTAACCGAATAATTCATACGTATAGACAACGGAACATCTTCGGAGAAGAAGAAGCAATGATCGTTCAAAACGTATCCTGAATTTGATACATCGTCGATCATTTCCTTCCCTCTTGGTATACTCATAAATAACGTCACGCCTCAAAATAAATACTCTCGGCTTGTATATATATATATATATATATACACACCCCGAAAAGTCAAACGCGGGAGATATATATATACGTACGTAATTCGCGAATGTACCGGTAGTATCGAGAGAAAGTATATATTCACACACACTCAAACTGCATCGAAGGAACCAAGATACGCCCTTCCTCGTTTTTCCTTTTTTTTCATTTTGACTTTTTTTCCAAGACGCGCCTGGATAATCGCCGGCGACGCGGTGTTATTACGCGACGCGCCGCAGGATTTATATCACAGGGCGCAATCGGACCACCTTGCCATTTTCGAAGCGCGGTATGAAAAAAATTTCAAAATCGATTAAAATTTTACTTAAACGGGGGAGTTGTTACGCGGTCTCAAGGAAATATTTTTTTTTAGTAATTCTATAGATATTTCGATATATTACGATGGATGTTCAAAGAGAGTATATACGTATATATATATGTACCAAGTGACAAGTCCATATTTACGTTTCGTTCACTATAATCTTTATAAAGCTTGTACTTTTCACCTATTCCGCGCAGTTAATCAAATATAACACAAATTAATTATGATAATTGCGTACCTAATTTAATACTCTACTAATTAACGTTTTTATATTTTATGCGTATTGAATGCCGTAAAATTTATCTCAAGGTGCAAAAATTCTTGGACACTTAATGATACTACGGTAAGCGTTAAGTATTCGATATCTTGATGTCGAATTTCGTTATGCAACATGATCGTAAAATTAAAAAGAAAAACTGGTTTTTAAAAAGAAATTATAAGTTTTAAACTACTCTTTAAGATTCTCTTATCTTACTTTGATTCTTCCTTACGCTGCATATCATTCTCCTCTTTTTTTTTCCTCTCTGCAATGTTCTTTTTCTCCGTGCGTTTTACACCGTAGCTCGTCGTATCGGTTAAAAATTATCGCTCGCAATTTTTGTTGCAGAAAAATAAATTACAAATTTTCGAACATTTAATACGCTACCTTATATATTTCGCTTAATTATTTTTAATAAATAAATGATTATACGTTTATTTCTCGTTCTTATTTTCTCCTATTTGTTCGAATTTTTATGTTAATGGCTTTATACATTTACGTGTAAAATTGATAATTGATGTTATATGTGTATATATATATATATATATATATATATATAAGTATTAATTACATGATATACGTGTTACCATTTTTCTATAATTTTTAATCGTTATTTTATTAAGGTCTTACTGCCGTAATTCTGACGCAAGCATACGCGCAGGCTAGTTTTTTCTTTCGATAAATGTTGAATTAAAATTTATTATTTACGCAATATATTCAGCCTTGTATTATTTATTATGATTTTGAGTTTATCGTGTAACAAGTATCGTTTGAATTTACTGACGCGCGTATTTAAAAAGGTGGTATACCCGGTAGGTTACCGATTGAGCAAAATAAGGACATTTTTGTATTTATCGAACATATTATGCTATTTTATATAAAATTGCGTATTTTTTAAATAAATGTAATATTTATCATTGTTTGCTCGGTCGGTAATATCTCGGGTACGCGACCCTTTTAAAGAGATGTCGAAGTCAATTTTTACCGACCGTGGTAATAGAAACGATAAAATTGTGTTATTTAAAGAAATGTGGTAAATTATATATAGACAAATCAAGGCATCATCGTATCGTAATCAACTTTTATCATCCCTACCTTATCGACCGAGTTGAACAAATCATTTTAAATATATAAATTAAATAACATTGTAGTATTTGATGCAGTACGAGAAAACCCGCCTTTGTTTGCAAACAATTGACCTTTCTGCAAAATTTGAAATAAAAAACTAATCGGGTTTCCGAGAAATCTCTTGTCTAAAAATATAAAAAAAATCAATATTCATCATTTCTGTTCTTGGTAAAGGGTATTTCTCGGAAATTGCACCGAGATATATTTTCATATATAATTATTAAATTATTTGTTTAGCTCAGGTGGTAAGGTAGAGAGGATAACCCAGTGGGTTACCGAGCAACAAAAGGATACTTTTGTATTTATTGAATATATTATGCAATTTTATGAAAAACCCGAATGCCAAAAAGCATTAGATAATTAAATAATAAGTAATTCTACAAAATTCGAGGTAAATACAATAATAACATAATAAAGAAACAGAAAGATTGAAAGATTTCTAAAAGTAAAGAAATACGCGGAATTACAGGAGAGAAGGGAGTGGGAACAAAGCTCAATATTGACTGATAGAATAAGTGACAGGAACATGTTATATCTTGTCTTTTAATCGGACAAGATATAGTTATTTATACATGTGTTTCTATGTACCTATAATATATCATCACCTTAAATAAAATAATATTTTTTCCCGTTACATCATATTATCCGTTTTACTGTGTACAATGATTCGAACTTTTTGTAAACCTGAATAAAAACAAACGATCCCTGGTAGAAAATAGCGCAGATTCTGACCAGAATTTCTGGTCAACACATGTTAAATTGGTGTATATCTAGAAATTCTGTAAATTTTCTGAAAAGGATTTCTAACAATATCTTATTTTCAAACATTTTTACCAGAAATTCTGACCAGAAAAAGGCTCAATTTTCTACCAGGGATTTTTTGTATAAAAAAATATTAGCAAAACAATATCCCTAATGCGATTAAGGTAAATACTAATTGTGCACCTCTACCTATATATACCTATATATGTATATATATATAAAATATATATCCTGTTATTCTACATATATCAACGGTAAATCAACACGCGTATATATCTCAATTTAATCCTTGGGCTTACATAGCGTGCGTCAGGAATCGATCGAGTTATTAAAACATTATCGTGATGAATTACAAGTAATTGCATTATAATATCGGGTTCGATGCCGCGGGCGTTATAGACGCGTTTTTCCCTTTGTCCACCGGTATATATAGGTATATATGTATATACGTATATATACGGCGATTAACGTTTTCATTCCTAGCCGCTGCTGCAGTTGTCGATTATAATCGAACTCTATATATATACACATACATACACGCACACCACGTTCATATATGTGTAAGAGCTATCGATGAGAGCTTTCGATCTATTTAAAAATATCGTTTAATTGAAATCGTATCGTACGAGATGATCGCGTGGTAATAACGGATTAATACGCTGTATACGTATATGTACATGTAGTATACATAATAGGTATATGCTCTGTAGACATTTTTTTTATAATTAAGAAAATTTATTACGATATGTATCGTCGTGTCTAGATAGATAAAATCGTCAATACTTTAACGCGTACATCATTGTATCGTATATCTTAGATATACTTATATGCCATACAATATATATTTTCACTAATTTTCTTTAATTTTTCCTGTCAAATATACATTTTCATCGACATAGCAAATCAGTCGTTAACAGTACGGGTTTTTCTTCATACGATTATTGCACGGGTGAAAAAAGAAGCATTTGGACGTGTAGAATAATGTGCATAATGCTGTGTGTGTGTGTGTGTGTGTGTGTGTGTGCGTGTGAATTGCGAAAATAAATAAAGCAACATTTTATATTTGAATTTACAATCTTTAAATACTTGATACTTTGGCTGTTTTTAAACCTGAAGGATTTACGATATGGTTGTATATCGGTGATTATGTATATACATATATGTATATGTTTGGATGATTCAAATGTATACCTGGTTGTGTGCGGTTTACGAAGCTTTCCGAATTATGAGGCCACAAATCGTCGTGTTATTCAAAGAAGAAATTTGCAAATATTATACTGCGGTGTGTGTGTGTGTGTGGGTATGTGTATATATATATATATATATATACATGATATCTTTTGGTATGATTTGTGTATATATCTCATCTTTTAATTTTACATTTGTATAAATTAGATATTTTTTTGTAAAATGTATCATCCAGTTTGTATCGGCTAATCGAATTTTATTGTTACATCGAGTTTGTGTTAAAAATTACACGATAGAATTACAAACAATAGTAACAAAATTTAAAAATTAAATTGACCGTGAATTTCGTATCATTGTTATATACACGAAGAAAAAGACGGTGGTGTAAAAAGTTCATAAAGTTAATAAATTTTAAATTTTTGGAATGAATCTAATTATTCGGCATGCAATGTACTAACAAGAAGACCTTCATATGTTTGGGAAACGGATCGTGCCCAGTTCTTGTAGGATATGTTTTCTAATATAAAAATATGTAGAAAGCCAGAGCCGCAGACCCTAACAATCGTATTTTCAAAAGTTATACGCTGTTAAAGCAAAATTTCCAAAAAATAGAGACTTCACTTTAAACGCTTATAACTTCTGACCTATCAAATATTGACATTCAAACCAAAGTATCATGAAAAGCTGAGATAAAATAGATATAATTTAAAAAAAAAGATGCTCAAATCCGTTAAAAAGGAGCAGAGTTATAGCCGAATTAATAACTTGAAGAAATTTTTTGAAACTTTTTCTTAAAATGTATCTATTTTATCTCAGCTTTTCAGTAAACTTTGGTTTGAATATTAATATTTGATAGGTCAGAAGTTATAAGCGTTTAAAGTGAAGTCTCTTTTTTTTGGTAATTTTGCTTTAACAGCGTATAACTTTTGAAAAAACGATTGTTAGAGTCTGCGGCTCTGGCTTTTTTCATATTTTTATATTAGAAAACATATACTACAAGCTGGGCATGATCCGTTTCCCAAACATATGAGGGTCTCCTTGTAAGTAATGCATATAGAAGTACATATAATTGCCGAAATAATTAAAATATGTAAGATCGAAAAAATATATATGTTAAATCCCGGTATACTCGGTCACTATAAGTCGTGGACCGTGGTGGAGCCATTACTCGGACATAAGATATTGCGTGTTATTTTGCGTGTCCGAGTACTGCGTTATGGGAATGCGAGTGGCAGGTAATGTCGGACAGATATTTTATTATTATCGTATTACTAAAAATTGAATGTTCAAATGAACATATATTTAGTATAATTATATATTCTCTGTCATAAACAACGCAAATACATCGATACCCCCCTAGTAGAATTTTAAATATGAAAAATGGGCTTAAAACTAAGAAATGGCCAGTGAAACTGGTCAGGTTCTATCTCAAAATGAAACGGTTTTTCACACCTTTCTTGAACCATTTCTTAGATGGACATAACCTTCATCAAATATGAAACAACTTTTCGGGTAATCCTGTAAAGAAAACTTAAAGCGTGTTGTGAAATTTGATCGGTTTTACCATTTGTAATAGATACAGACGATTGTTTACGCTATATAAATAGTGCTTTTATAGATATTTTAACGTTTATCATTTTTGTCTCAAATTGAGCCAAATCATTTTTAGGAGCTTGTTCATGGCTATTATACCTAGCTAAAATGGCCCATTTTTCTTAGTCTACTTAAAATTCCAAAAGCATTTTTGATGGTCAGAAAAGGTTTATAAATTGGAATGAAAACTATGAAATGGGCAAAAAAGGTTCGAAAAAGCGTTTCATTCCTGTACACGACCTGACCAAGCGTCCTAGTTAGTTTGTAGATTGACATGAGAACGCTACTCAGTAAATGGCTACAAAATTTTTGTTCATTCCACCAGGGCCTAGTCGGATTCAAATTTTAATATTGGGTATTTACGCCTATCCAAGTATTGGGTCCTTTACCTTAGCACAAAAGACAAAAGTAGGGTTGTCAAATCCTAAACTCGAAGTCATTCTACCGTTCTATACGGGTAATCGAGTTTTCTCTGTGTGGTCTTTTTCGAAATCGATCATCGTTGGACCCTATAATTTTGTACATATTCCTCAAAGACATTTTTTTCCTTCGGTTTTTTTATATAAATTTTGTTTTTTCGTAGGTTTGTGGTTTTTGAAGTGCTACTGTTTAACTAAAAATGCTACTATATAGTATTGATGGTCGACTGATAAAAAATGATTATAGTTTAGATTCTGAACAATAACGTTTACATTATTTTTATATTATTTCATATTATTTTTTCAGGAAAGATGGTAGTCTTTTTGATCTAATATATAGCGTATAATGTGTAACATAATAATCTTAAATAAAGATTAAAATATCATCTTAAATAAAAAAAATTGATTTTGATAAACCTATTACATTTTTTACTTTGACTACTTATTGATTAATATATATACTAATTTATCGTATGTTTATTTTTAATTTATTTATTTTAAGCGGATCAGAACAAATGCGGCATCTGTTAAATATTAACATGCAACTAAAGTTTAATAAAAAACTGAGATATAATAGACAAAATTAAAAAAATACGCTTATGTAATTTAAATAGTATTTAAATTAATAGTAGTAAATTAATAATAAGTATTTAATTTAATAGTAGTAATAATAGACGTAATTTAAAAAAACCCGTTAGAATAGAGCAAAGTTATAGCCGAACGAAGAATTAAAAGAAATTTTAACGAAAATTGGACACAATTTTATTGATTTTTTAAGCTAAATTTCTTCAAACTGTTAATTCGGCTGTAACTTTGCTTCATTCTAATGGATTTGAACGTATTTGTTTAAATTATATCCATTTTATCTCAGTATTTTATTAAACTTTGGTTTGAATTGTAGCGAGAAATGAAAAGGTGGACTGCTCACCGTGCGAATCGCGCGCTCTAACCATCCACTCTGAACTACCCTCCACTCGACGGAGCATCGACGATACGACCTACACTTCTTATCTGTCATTCAATTCCTTTTCATATGCTTAAGTCACGCGGCGATGTCCGTGACAATTGTTAGGTTCTGCGGCTCTGGGTTTCTTAATATTTTCATATTAGAAAAAATATCCTACAAGCTTGGCATGATCCATTTCCCAAACATGTGATGCTCTCTTTGTTAGTGATATAAATTACTTACTAACGTAAAAATTGAAAAAAGTTTATCTTGCGAGACGCTTAATTTATTGATTTATTATAAAATCTTTTAAAAATAATAATAATTTTTATGTCGCTAACATGAATTATATTATTATTAAACAATAATTAATTGATTATCTTTGCAAAATACATTTTACCTGAAAGAACAAATTGTTTAAATAAAAGAAAAAAAAATTAATTAATTTGATTTTGTAAATTAACAATGGAGGGTTAAATACAAGTATTATCACCATTGAAAAAAAAATATGATATAAAAAATATTCTGCGTGAACGGGAAATAATAACGTTAAATCTCTATACAACTGAAAGAAATTAATCATCAATGGTAATTCTGTTCAACTCCAAAGTTTCTTAAACAACGCTAACTCTAAGTACAATCGGTGGTAATAACAAAGGTTGGAGAACTCTAAACACACACACACACGCACACACACACACACACACACACATATATATACAATCGATCGATCTCTATACAAAATAATGAAAATTGCATATTTACATACATACCACGGGTGTCGTATATACTCTTACGCGACGAGCGTGTAAAAGCAGAGAAAGAGAAAGAGAAAGAGAGGCGGTCGTAAGGTAAAGTTCAGTACTTATAAACCAAGCGTTATGTACACACCTTAGGAAGAGACGACGAAGAGGAAGAAGAAAGCGAAGGGAAAAAAAGGGAGTGCACGCAGCAAGCAGCAACCGGTCAGAACGAACGAGCTTTTCTCCCCTTGGTTCGCGATAAATCACTTTATTCAAATCAACGGTTTTATATGCGTTTCGCGCGATATCGACTTGTACCAGCTCACTCGTAACGATCGGCTCTATGCGCTGCGTGTGTGCACAAGCGACAAGACACGCGGGAGCTTCGTCTCTGCAGCGAAGCCACTAGCCAGTAGTTACTACTTAACAGTCGAGGATACTTTAACCGTTCTCTATATATATACGCCTCTGTATACTTATTCTTCTATTTATTATTGTCAAACCATATTGTGGATCCTTTATGGTTTACGATTCTTCAAAATTAATTACCACCTTCCGTAGTGCCCATAGGTGTATTACGGCATTTTTCCGTATTTGAACACTATTATCTTTTGAAATTATAATTAATACGAGAATGTAGATGTATACGTATAACCATTATATATCTACGTGAAAAGAGTCCATTTGTTTAACGAATTACTTAGACACGTACCACGTGTGTATCTATACATATAGTTACAAGTAATTTAAGAAAATCTTCTTAAAATTTAGTATTTATCGCGGTAGTAAGAGTTTTTAATGCCTAGTTCAAACTTACTATTCGAAAGCAGCCCGCATATCATTTGGAATTTTTTTTTTAAATTTTCATCACCCGAACGAGTCGCGACATCACGCGATGATACTACTACTCGCACACCTGCACTTCATTCTAACATAAATCACACGAGAGAAATGCATATAAACACCAGGCTATGAATTCCTTTTCCATTAAACCTACTGTAGAAATTCGATTTGATCCAACCGAAGTGGATTAATACCTTGTTTACTTAGAACTTTAATAGCGTTAGGCACTTCGGATCATTTCAGTTATACGAATATACTGTTATTGATGTGCATTATTAAATATATACGCATCTTCTTCTTGGTGGAATTGTTATTATTATTCTTTTAATGAATTATACACTTGTATATTTTGATAATGTGCGCCGTAGTGTATGTAATTGGAAAATTTAGTTAGGAAATATATATAGATAAGAAGACCCTTTAAAGGACTATAAACATTGGATCAAATTTACAAAGGCAAGCATCTTACATTTGACGATTCAATGTGGCAAAAAGAAGGTACAATAACGATTATATTCTTAGAATATACTGCATTGTCCATCAAAATTTGTAAATCTCTTTTTCTTTGCGAGTCCAAATTTAAATAACTGAATCTCAAAAATGGTTTAGCTGATTAAGGAATTTTAAAGTTTCATTTGCAATTATTGGAATTATTAAATATTACTAAAATATATAAACATGATATTTATTATTTATAATTAATGATTTTCATTTTCATTTATCAATATATGATTCTTCGATTAGTAATGTTTAAATACCCATAACTTTTCAATGAAAGCAAATACAAAAAAAAATTTCGCCAAAAATACTCTTAAATTTGATGACTTATAACTCAAGAACGAGTAAAGATGTACATTCAAACGAAAAGAAGAAGCTCAAATATCTCAATTTGGTTGAAGGTTATGAAAGAAATAAGAATTAGACAAAATTTTAACGAAAATGTATGTACATCTTTACTTGTTTCCGAGTTATAAGCAATCAAAGTTAAGTGTATTGCTGACGGAATTTTTCATTTACTGCTTATATTTATCGTAAAAAGAACGTTAGAGTCTAAATCTCCGAGTTTCTTCATATTTTTATAGTAGAAAAACATATCCTAGAATTTTGTAAAGATCCGTTTCCCGGAGATGTGACACTCTCCTCGTTAGTATTTCTCTGTTGTGTATTTCTTATATGCACAGAAAAAAAATTCTATTTTACTGACATACCTATAGGTTGGACTGTATGGGGCATTTATGTAGATGTCTTACCTGAAACAAAAAGAAAAAAGATTATGTTAATAAATAATTATATAGTACCATTGCATATTAAAAAATGATTGAGTAAATTGTATATGATGCAAGTGTGACACTCTCCTGGTAAGACAAACTTGTAGGAAAAAACATATATTTCAGATTTTTGAAATTTTATGAACTTCCGGAAAAGTTACACTTGACTGATAAAATATTACAATTTGTATAAAAAATGAGTACATTTGATCCAGAATGAAAAATTGATTAACATTTTAAAAAATATACTAAGATAGGTCAAAAGATAGTTTTTTTTAGAAAGGCTTAAAATACTGCCCAGAATTTCATAATCGGCTAAACGTTTTTGAGATACGCGTGTTCAAAGTTATACTCGCGAAGAAAAAATATTTTCTCAATTTTTAATTTTTAATTTTAAACTGTATACTGCAAGGATTGAAAGGCCTGATTTTTTTTAAATTTTCGGAGACATTTTTGGAATTGATATAAAAAAACTGCCAAATTTGCCAAACTGTATAATATCGTTTTCTTTGCACAATTTTGAGAACATATTGTTGTACATTTTTTTTTCGAAAAACAAAATAAGTGTTCAGACACTTAGAAATCCATCGATAAACTAGTGCTAGCGTTTCATTCATAGGTGACAAAGCTAAGTATTTCAAATTTATAGTGCTGGAAATACAAATATTTTTTATGTCTGACATGTTTAAATTATTTATATTAACAATGGCTATGACAGTCAATTAATGATTTGAGAATATTAAGTAGCCGATAATTTCGTTTTTACTTCACATTTTCTGAATCAGACAGGCACATCCACCATGTGACTACATTTTATTAGAAATTTTAGCTTCTCCTATACTACTAGCGATATCTTTTCTTTATCATAAAAACTTATGAAAATCCACGTACATCAAACCACAAAAAAGTTATCGTAAACAAATTAATAATTGAAGATGCCTTTTACAGTCATCGTGTGCGATATATTTCGAGTTAATCGTTTCGCAATTATAAGGCCCGAAGAGAAAAATGTGCCGCGTTTTTAATTCGATAATTATTGAGCCTTCAGGTATGGAGAAAAATGTCGTTCCCCCATCAAAAATATTTTGAAGATTTGTTTTGTTTGATATATTTTTGAAATTGCCTGAATCATAGCAATTATGTTTCGGCATCTATAATTAATATTCACATAAATTTCTGTTTATTTTGTTGTTTTGCGATAACTTTATTATATAACCTACGAGTGAAATTATTGTTTAACAGTTATAAAAATATAGTTGCGATAGACTTTTTCAAATTGAAAAAAGAAATATATAAAGAATCTTAATAATATGATTTATATTAATATTTGTTTATTTGTATAGTTTTATCACGATATCATTTGCGAGCCATTGAGCTTCCTTAAAAAAATGCAGTTATACCCAACAAACGGTAAATGTCGGGTGTAAAAAATGTCACCTGTGCACAAAGCCTGCTGCTTAAAAATGATTTAAAAAAAAAAGATTCTTTCTCGTACGGCCTGTTAATCAATTTGGTCTCAGACTTCTTAATCGTGCTCCGGGACACACGAAACGTGTATTATTTATATTCCAGTTGTTCCGCGAAATACCACGTTGTATTCTACCGTTTCTCTGTTCCTTTCATATCGACACTGCACGACGCCCGTTCCCTTTATTCATTGTGGAGAGATAGCAAAAAAAAAAAATTTAAGAGACACCGAAGAAAAAAGAAACAGGAATTTGCGCGTGGGATGTTCGGATCACACCGTGGAGGACCGATTTGCAACAAAGATCGCCGCACGATGTTACAAAAGCATGCGTAACCTATATCAATTTTAAACTGCTGGAATTGAGTAATTTTAAGGCAAAAAAATGGTTAAAAAACAAAAACTATACACTGAGAGAAAAAATTAGTTGATTTAACAGAATTTTTTTAGTTGAATGTGAACAACTGAAAATTCAGTTATTTTAACATAGTTGGAAATGTAGGATTCCAAGATTTTCCAAGGGAAAAATAAAGATTACCTAGTTTAGTGGAAGAAATAGATAAAGTGGGGATAACGAAAGAAGAATGGGAAGTTAAAAAAATATTGAAAAACATATTGAAGGGCGAGTCGCCTACATACCTATATGCAATACAATAAGGAATATGAAAAATGAGTATCTACATCGATCAGAGATAACCAAGTTAGAATGAAATTCAGTTAAAAATTAGAGAACATCAAATGTTCTTAAGAGAAAAAAAATTTTCTTTCATAAATAAATAAAATACGTTTGAAACAACAAATTTATCGATTTGTCGAAATAATAGTGAGCGTGCAGCTAATGTAACAGAAAAATCAGTTGAAAATATTCAACAGCAAAAATTAATTGAATCAACAAAATTTTTCTTTCAGTGTAGATCTAATCGAAATGAAAAAAAAATAGTCGTAAGCATCTCGGATAGCGGACAGCGTAAAAGGAAATATGAAACGAAAGGTGCAGTGGAGGTCGTACGATCGTTCATGTAAAATTTATTTATGAAAATATCGGTCTTGACAATCGAGGGTTCGGCACGTTACGCCGTAATGACGATCATATGTATAAGAGAGGTGTGTTCTCACCAAGAACGTCTAGGATACATATTGTATGGATCGTTGATCCACTTATAAACTTGAGGGAGGCGTCACGCGACAACGTTTTCTACCGAATCGGGAGTGCCCATTGCTTAGAAATTAATGTCGCGATTAGACTATTACACCAAACAGTCGCGATACGTTTTCTCTTTGACATTATAAAATACTCACATTTCGATCTACACTGAGATAAAAAACTTGTAGTAAAAATGACAAATACTGCCTATAAGTATTGAAATTGTAGGCCGTCAAAATAAATACAAATGACTATACTGAATAGTAAAATTTACTAAAATTCTTTTAATTTTGAATACAATGTTTTTGTAATACTTAGCATAAGTTGCCCAAATTTTACTATCCATGGTATAGTCATTTTTGAATTTTGACAATCTCTAATTTCATTACTAGCCAGTATTGTCATTTTTACTACAACTTTTTTCTCAGTATACAAATATTAGTTACATCTATACACGTGTTACGAAATCTAGATTCGCCAAATACGATGAATTATTGACGCGTGCGTATAATATATATGTATATACGTATCGTCCTTTTACTCTCCTTAAAAAAACCAAATAAATACGCAATTAGAGCGAATGCACGTGGTAGGTGTAGGTGTTCCATCTTGGATCTCGGATCTTTTGTGTATTTATTAAGGTGACGCAACAACTATTAACGTACACGTACCGTAAGGATTAATCATCCAATAGGTATCAATTTCACAGGGAACTAAATACCACCTACTAAATACCACCGAGAGCCGAGAGGTGCTCCATTCATGAAGGTGATAATGCGACAGATCTGGAGCATCGGATCCGGCGACACGCGGCACCTCCTGTCTCACACACATGGACGTTATATCTCTATATATATCATACACACATACATGTATGTATTAGTATGTGCTAAGTTGACCAGACACCTTTGCGACCGGTCTCAATCGCGTGCTCGCTCTATACATTGTGGATCGCAACCCACGCGTATATATATGCGACGCGTAATGATTCACGGTACAGCTACCTCAGATTCGTTGGATGTATATGCGCCACGGGAGGTTATAACACTGTTCTTAGACCTGATAACGCGGTTAAGTTTTGTCATCGTGCACGCTAATTGGATATATACGTACCAACGTTACCCTTATTTCTCAATTCGCTTCCTTTCGTAGCGAATAGTTTGGGTTTTCTCTTGTCGTTCGACGGTGTTGCGTATAGGGGGTGTCGGCTGTAACGCAACGCCGCGCCAATAATCGTTAAACCCGGTATACCGAATAAACACGGTAAAAAATGTGAGTGATCGAAGGACGGAGAGCAAAAAAATGGTGTATAAATAAAGAACGGAGCAGTGGAGAGAGTATAGAAGGTATAAAACGAAAGAAGAATCGTTTAAAGTCGACCGCCTTATCAGCCCGCGACGTCCAATCTTTCTCATGGGGCCACTGTATGCGGCGCGATATCTCGCGCGATCGGGTGATCCTCTCGCTCACCGCCACGTACACTTTAATTAGACGAAGATAAGCGCGCGGGTGCCTCGCTATACCTTCTTTCCGTCTGTTCTTTCTTTTCTTCTTCTTCTTCTTCTCCTTCTTCTTCTCGTTGCTGGTCATCTTTTTCTTTTTCTTTCACTGTTCTTTTTTCCTTTTCCTTCTCGACCGAGTAACAGAGAAAGAGAGAGAGAGAGAGAGAATGAGATCACGGGTGACGGACGTCGCGTCGCCATGGGATTAATGAGCCGGGACAACTTCCTGAGATTCCCGAGTGACTTTGCACCGAGGTAGAGAGAGACACTGGCTGGTTTACGATCGTCGATATGGAGGTACCGCGGACACCTCAGCTCCTTTTTTTTTACAATTAATTGCGACAAGTTTATAACGAAATTGCGGGCAGACCTCGGGGTTTATGGGGACAGGGGAGTACTTATATCACCGCAAGATCAAGTGTTGACGGATTTTTGGTGACGACTCATCAAAAGTTGACCGAACCGCTGGGGTATATATTGCATCGCCGGGAGCTACCGCTTTTTTTATATATATATTTACGAACAAACTCGCGTTCTAAATATTTGTTGCCGTTATTAATTAATTGTTCATTTAAAGGCGATGTCTCGTCCGAAATATAGAAATATATATATATATATCCTCTCCAACCCGTATAATTTGAAAATATTCCGTTAGGAATACGAAAAGTACGCACAATAAGTTTAGAATATATCGGAGGGTTCGACGGAATAAACTTTTAAAGGAAACATTTTTTAGTATAAAATTACAAAAATTATTTGTATAATTTGTACTCATAAAATGTATAACTAAAAAGTAAACGGAAAATAATTTAAAAATCTAAAAAATTCACATTCTTTGCTGAAGAGGACTAGCCAGTGTTAAAATTAAAAAAAAGGCTATTCACTATTAACAATTAATAATGTTTTTTCATAACAATTGAATACATTTCTTAATTTTTTAAACAAATTATATTGTTACTAACCTATATATTAAATTTTTTTTATGTATTACATATTTATATTAATTAATTATGAGATTCTATAGCTCTCTGATTTTTTTCTATAATGGACTTACCGCAGAATATCTCAGGAATCACTTTATCGAATAGGCTGAAATTATAACGGTAACTTCTAAATATGATTTAAATCCACTTGAATGAAACAGCGTGTAACATTTAAATAAAAAATTATTATTATCAAACTAATTTAAAAAATTGAAAAATTATATAAAAAAACAGCTAAATAATGTTTTATATAAACATTTACACTTTTATTAAAATTCTGTTTCGCTTAAGTGGATTGAAATCATATTTAAAAGTGACTGTTAAAATTTCAGCCTATTCCATAAAGTAATTCCTGAGATATCCTGCGGTAAGTCTATTATGAAAAACAAATGAAAATACGGAGTCTCATAATTAATTAAAATAGTTATGTTACAAATAAATTGGCCAAAAAATTAAAAATAAAAGTTAGTAGTAATATAATATGTTTAAAAGATTAACAAAAGTTTTCAATTGAAAAAAATTATCAATTGTTAATATTGAAAAGCTTTATTCAATTTTTACACTGGCTGGTCTCCTTAAATAATATATGCCTATTTTTAAGGTTAGACGTATCTCCATAAAGTAAAATGAAACAATGTAGGATTAATTAATACTTTCAATCGTCATTTTGACTTATCGGTCAATCAAATTTTCGCCCTAAAGAACAGCCACGTAAAATTAACAAAAAAAGTATAATCAATTCCATAACGTAGAAATTCGGTTTATCCGTATATACATCGAAAATTCAATTGCCTTCGAGTCGAATAAGAGATACATTATCGAGTGAATATCATTCAATCAAGAGAAAAATCGAAAATGAATGCGCAATCTACGAAATGTGTGTGCAATAACTCAAAGAGTTATATAGATAAAAAGCCGTTTTCCGCGCATCGATCAATTTAATTCGATTGACGAATCGTAGCCATAAGTATCTCGGTATATATCGATCGGTTAGGAAAGAAGGAGGACCGTGGCATCACGTTCTCGCCGATCTCCTCGATGTAATATTCCAGGAAAACTCGGTGAAGTCACCCCCGTATAGTGAAAATATGGTATAAAACGCGCCATTACAACCCGTCTAAATAATAGAAATCCTACATCCCATCGTGGTGAGTAACAAACGGCCGCGCGATATAAATTTTACTGCGGCGACTATCATAACCCACACACAAACCAACACACACACACGTACACACACACACATGTGTGCATCGATCGTTTGTGCATACGCGAATTCTAACCCTCTCTCTCTCTCTCTCTCTCTCTCTCGTTGGTTCGAAACGATAGACTTAATTTATGGCCCCCAGGGCAGTGCATAATTCATTACGTTATCTCCTCCATTGTCAGCTCGCGCGTATTTCGCAGTTTCCTTCGACACGGACTCGCCGAAGGAGAGCCTACACGCGCACCAACATTCGCGTATACACACAGATACACACGCGCGCGCACGTGTACGTGTGTGTGTACGTGAGATCGATCGCGGCGATCGGTACGAGAAAGAGGGAAACAAAACCGATCGGTTCTACTATCGTTGCCGCAAAATCGTATAAGACCGTACGTATTTCTGGTGCGGATTGCGCGCTTTCGTGTGTTTTCTCTGTGCGTTTGTGTATACAGCTTGACGATACGTGTATCGTGTACTTCGGCGAATTATTTTGTAAAATGAACATATAGGCAAAGCTTTTTTAAAAATATTTTAGTTTCTCAAGGTTTTTTTTATTTGATATAGGGGAATGGAGCATGATATGTGTAGCGTATGCGTACATTATTAATGAAAAGATGTGTATCATTTTAGGTTGGTAAGTTGATAGGTATGGTAAACCTTCTATTCTATCCTGAAGCCTTTCGAATTTATAAGTTTATTGTTAATTTTAATTTTTGATTTCCGATCTCTGCCGATTTTTAACTGGTTGCTCTCTTCACTAGGACATCGTGTGTTGCCTCCGTCGCTGATTACCACCGAGTTACGAGCATAAAAAGATGCGATGGTAAAATAATAAAGAAAAGAAAAAAGTTTGACTATAACCATTACAGTAGACAAAAAATAAAATCAACCCTTTTTACTTTAGAGTCGAGTTTTGATTCGGGAATACCGATAATTATATATCATACACAAGTAAAGAAAAAAATTTTACTCAGTCGATTAAATAATAATAATTTTTATGCAATAGAATCGTCATCGCATTTTTCTCGTTTGCGTTATACAGTTTCGTATAACAAATAATTATAATCGTAGTTTTTTAACGTTGAGATAACTTATTGTACACGTTGCGACAAAAATACGGATATTTCATATACTGACTGTTAACGAACTTTGACTACATAATTAAACCATAAGCGCATCGATAAATTTTATTAAACGTCTAAGCAGATGCCCGTACATATACGTATAGAAACACCGTTTATTCGAATTACCAACAAGAAATAGAAAGTTCAAATAACCTAATAAATTAATTTCGTACTAAAATGTCGGAAACATAAACTGAGCGCACGCTAGTCAAGTTATACTGATACATACACTTATAACTCTCGATAGATACGCACCGAAAATTAATAAACCCACCGTGTAACTTAGTTTATTACTAATGAAAATAGACAAGACGCGCGTAGAGAGAAAGATGAACCGAGCTGTTCGCTAAGCGTGCACATCGTACAACGTAGGCGGAATCAACCGGAAGAGTCATCGGAAAACGGGAAGATCAAACGACTATGGTTCTGCCCACTCGCCGCGTTCCATCGATCGCGACAATTAATCTATTTGTATATATACGCAAAATCCTTACGCAATCGGATTTCTACGTAAAAATATAATTTTCATTCAAGTTGAATTTTTCTCAAATGTGTGTCTCGACAAAAAAATCTGTTTGCTCCAATATGATTCTTCAATAATCAAGCGAATCGTTGTTCTTATCGTAAAAAACATGAGATAGTACAATTCAAAAAGATCAATATTTTAAAATCAATGAAATTCCTATTAATTATAAAGAATTGCATTAGAGCAACAGTCAATCAAAATTCAAATAAAAACTCTTTTTTTCAGTGTATAATTTCATTTTTTTTGTAACAAACGTTTAATATTTATTTCTATCCTCAGATTTATCAGGCTTTAGATGCATACACACACGTATATACGCGAAGATATAGGATTACATAGGTAAAAAAGTGACTAAGAAATCGCAGGAACTTTTAGGGTATATACATACAACGAAAACTAATCGATTTCTCCGAGAGTTGGTGCGCGAAGTCTTATATGGAAAATCGAGTGCACGGTTGTGGCGCAACCGACGCCCCACCAATGGGCATAATTAGCATTGTGCGTTTTATCAGGGGCCCTGCAGTCGATCTTGTGCGCCCCTTCATCGATTACCGCGAATCACTGTTTTCGCGTATCTTTTGAAACGCGGTGGGTGCGAAACTCAAGATCGAGGGCTTTTGCAGGACAATCACCGCTATAAATATAACTCTCGACTGGTTGCGTAATTCGATACGAAGAGTATCGAGAACTCTGCGGGAATCGACGAAGGATTACGAGATTTCTTCGGATGTGCATTTAATATTCCAGAATGTTGGTATATGTATATTCTATTAAAATCGGTATCGTCACTATATCTATTTGTTATATCGATTATCCTTACGTTTAGTCACTTTATTTCGTTCCTTCATTTAAGAAATTACTGTACTCTCGTGATTTTCTCGCAAATATTACGACCTACGACACGAGTTTAACACAAGGATTTTCCTTACACCTAGAATTATCTAAACACTATTTTTCTTTAACAACTTTATCAGCTTTAGGTGTCACTTATTGTACTGATAGGCATTAATTTATTACAAATTTAATTATTGAGGAACCTTTAATAATATTTATATTTACTCATAATTGCACACAGATTGAAACACAACCAGTTGTGTTGTTTGCTCTCTAAAAATGAAATAGTGTATTTTGACTAATTGAATTAGTAACAATTAATTACTTTGCGATAGTGACTGACTTATCACTATATTTTTAGTGATTATTCACTAATTCACATTTAGAAAGTGCCCGTCGAAAATATAGAAGAACCAATCGATCCTCATTATCGATATTTTAGATTGCGGCGTTTTTGATGAAAGGAAAATTGTTTTCGCGTGTGTAAAACCGAATGATTAGAGAGAGAGAGAGGGAGAGAAGCGAGTAAATTGATAATGTACCGTCGGTGCCAAATGTTAATAAAACAAAGTGAGCTTATTATCGGATTTTATCTCGTAGAATATCTGGAGCTACCAGTCGTAAAACTATACGAAACACAAATCGTAACGAATTGTAAGGTAAAAACGAGATTGTCGTAACCTAGCCGATCAATTACCGAACGCAACCGTACAAAAAGTCAAAATGACAACATCATCATCATCATCATCATCATCATCATAATCGGAACTCTATATAAGAATCGACATCGGATAGTTGCAACCTACCGATTCAATTGAACAATTGGTGTAAGTTTTTTTGTGTGTTGTGCACATCGATATTAAGAGAGACACGGAGGTCTCGTGATCCCTGCAGCGCGTTAAATTAATAAAGCGAATGTTTCGCTAGATCGACGAGTTATCGGCTATCGAGCACGTCTCTATACCCCGTACGTCAGATAGTATCGTGCAACTGCCGCGCACCATTACCTCGTACACGTGTGTGTGTGTGCGCGAACGAAACTTAACCCATGATCGAGCGTGGGTACAAAACGATCGGGTGTAGATCGGTGAAAAAACGAAAAAGTAAATCTGTGTGTGTGTGAGTGTGTCTTTTAAGAGGACATCGTGTCGATATTGTGAAACGTTCCCTTGTTGCCTTTAGTTTAGATGCTAACGGTTTACCTAGTCGATTCGGTATCAATTCAATCCCTATGTTTCTCCGTACACAAGATTTTTCATCGACATATATATCTCTTGTCGCGTGTATTATTTTATCAAACGTTGATTATTCTTTCATTATATTTTATTTAACTATATATACTTGGGTTTTACGTGTTTGTATCTATATATACATACCTTCTTCGAAACGGTCTTTACCCGTGTATGATGCACTGTTCAGATAAGTCGACTAGTCTTAATTACAAACGTTTCTAATCGATTGAATTATCGTTATTCGAATTTTTTATTATAATTATTTAATGTTTATAATGTTTCTTAATTTTTCGTAGGGATTTGTAATGAAATTTTTTGATGATTCAAAATAATGTGGACGCGTCGAACAACTATGGTAACATACTATTTTTTTTAATTAAGTAGATTTAATCTTTATTTAAAATTATTATAATCTTTTTACTATATTGTAAATTGGAAAGATTATTTATTATTTTCTAAATTAAATATTCATTTTAAATATAAACAATGGAATAGGTTGAAAATAAGTTATGAATATTGCTATTCTATTTTATAAAATAATAAACGAAACAAACTCACGCTTAATTTTGTAAAATGAAAAATGTGAACGACACGCGAACGATTGACCCATATATGAAACTTGCTCAAAAATTTGGTACATCCTACACTGAGAAAAAGAGAGGAATATTTGAGACAATGACGTTTTTTAACTGTTAAGATCTGAAGACTTAAATATGAGCGAAATGAATATTTCTTCCTATTAAGTAATATTTTAATCAGTTCTTAACACCTAAATTTCATTCGTTATCTATTTATTTATAAACTTAACTATCAACCTAAAATCTTAATAGTAAAGTACTATATAAGCGTTAATATCGAAGAAATAATATTCTTATTAATTATAAATAAAAGTCAATATCTAAAAAACAATGGAACGATTTGTAGATCTTGTATTGATTTGTAGAACGTAGATCTTGGTCGAAGGTAAAATCTACCGATTATCGTTATGAAGTCGATGAGTATAAAAGAGACGGCGGAGTATATAGTTTAGATAGGTTTTCGAGGCGTACGGACGTAAAGACCATTCATACGTAAGGGATGCCTCGAGGCGGGAAGTCGAGATCGGCGGCGTTCGCTACTGAGGTAGCCGCAAACTCGACGCCTAGCCGCGGAGTGCGCGGCGTCGATTATACCGGTTACCTTCGTTCCGCTCGATATCGGGAGCCCGAGAGATAGATGAGAGGTAGTACCTGTACCGGCTACCGGAATTACACGGCTTACGGTTTACGCGTCGCGCAACTCGCTCCTCTCCCTCTCTCTTCTCATGTTCCCTTTTATATATATATATATATAAACTTATCTCTCTATACTCCATTAATTTGGTGATTGTAAAACAAAAACCTCTTTTTTTCTTTTATTTTTTATTTTAATTCGGTGCACGCAATGTTCCTTTTAACGCAGTTCTACTGAAGTTCGATCGGGTATTTGCGGTTCGACGAAAAGCAATCGAAATATTCGCTCTTCCGAAATCGGAGAGGAAGAGAAGAAAGAAAAAAGAAGCGGGTTTGCGGGATGATTTAATCGGGATAAGGATGTATATATACATATACCTTCTAAATCGATACAAGAGGTAAAATGATAAGTTGGGTATATAGGTACAGCTAGGAATACAAATTTCCGACATCAGTTGGAAAGGATCAACACGATTGTCAAAGAAGCCCAAGTTCCTCTCATCCTCGAAAGATCGAGGTAAAGAAAGTCCAACGCATAAATCGCAATTAATGATCGACGATAAAACGCGCGCGCGCGCGCGCGAGAGCGTCTTCCCAACCTTGATAGTCTCGAAAAAGAAAAAGGTTGGCTCGGCCGTTATCAGCCCGATCTCCATAAGCGTTATCCTTGCAATAAAACTACCGTTTCGTATGCGATTTCAGCGTTCACAATAGTCACGCGCGTCTTCAGCTTTCGCTCATCCCGCGTCAACCGACTCAAGGAGATTCGCGAGCCGATAAGAGCTCCTCTTGGTATACCCGCGGGGTTCAGATCTCTCTCCCTCGATATGACTATATCTAACTGTGTGTGTGTGTGTGTGTGCATGCACGTGTGTTTTTATCGTACGTGTGGGTATATATGCGTGAGAGCAGATAGTCGGTGTCGATCGGCGAGTTTACACTTGCAACCTTTACCGATTGCCTCTCTCTCGCTCTCTCTCTCTCTCTCTTATAACCAAATGCTCCATCTATGAATATATATGTACATCTGTCTAAGTGTTGCTGGTTAACAGTCTGAGAAAGAGGAAGAAGAAGAGAGAGAGAGAGAGAGAGAGAGACTGATGGATAGTTTCGATAGACGTGTGACACATACCACGTGTTGTGCCGAGACGTCTATCGTTTTATTGATGATTCGCTCTCTAGAGAGTTTGATAGCGATTTAGGTCTCAATGTTTCTACGTTCTTGATCCTCGTCATTTTTTTTTTTATTTATTTATCGCATATTACTTTTTACTTTTTTCCCATACTTTATTTATCAGGTCATATGTTATGGGTATTTAAATGGTATACCTGATTATCGTTAAACCTACGTAAGGAATTAACGTGAATAATTATAATAAAAATAACTGATTGTGCGATTCGGTTCATTTTATTTTCCCTACGAGAACTGCGACAATATTTTAACAAGAATGTAAATATATAGTGACTACCAGCATATATAAACGAATAAGGAATATTTCAAATTCTAAAAAGTTGTACATAAATATATATGTAAACAAGAGTTGAGCAAGTATTCCACGAATACTTTTCATCGAATAGCATTCGACAGAAAAGATTTGTTGAATACATTTTTTATTTATTTTTTTTATCGATCAATTAAAAATAAAAGAGTTTAATAAAATCAAAATTTTGTATACTTTTAGTCAAATATAAGTATTCGATGAAAAGTATTCGTCGAATACCTTTTCAACGAATAATTTTTAAATCGCTGTAAGGGACTTGAACGTCATTTAATTTCAGAAATATCACATTTTCTCTCCATTTTTATTTCATATTTAAAAAGTATTCGACGACAAGTTGCGGAAAAATAATTGCCCATAGCTCTGATATAAACTAGTATTAGAAAATAATATTTGAATTATATTAATTTTTATGTACTACATTACGTATTCAAAAAATAATATCTCCATTATTCGATTGAAAATAAAATAAAAAAACTAACTCAACGATTTCGTAGAAATATTACAAATGTAATAAAATAAAAATCTACGATGCCACCATCAATCATTAAAACACTTGTATTCATCGAATCGTAAAGTTGTGCATTCAAATATTTCCGTTTGATTAGCATATATACGTCAATTTTTGTTCTCCAACAACCCTTGGGTTCAAGATCTGTACCTCTCCGTTCGATTAGCTCATCCTCTTCCATTCTATTCTCCCTTTCGTTGGATATACGTGTGCCCGATGGGTTCCCATAGACAGCGCGGGGCTGCTCTCCCACGCGCCTCGGTGACTAACTTAGTGAGGAGGGGGAGAGAGGAACTCGGCGCGCGATGTTCGACTCGCGGCAATTACCGTAATACACCAGGCAAACACCGTCCGATGTTTTTCTTCGTCTTACCTCCTCCTCTTCTTCTTCTTCTTCTTCTTCTTCTTCTTCTTCTTCTTTTCCTTTTCTTTTCTATTCCATAGAATTTTCTCTTCGCCTTCCTCGTAGAATCTTAGCTTTCCTACTTAAGGTGAGGGTCGAAGGTCGGGGATGCTTTTCACCTGGTGTTTATATACCCTTTTAAAAGCTCCAGCTGTTACACGACATTTTTTCACACTTTTGCAGGGAATGTCGTTTATTTCCGTCTATTGGTAGTTTATGGATTTCTTAATTGTCTGAAGGATGTTATCCCTGGAGCATATTGTAATTTCGATAAATATTTTTTATTTGATAAAATATTTACTTTTCAACATTTTTCACTTGAAAAAATATATATGTATATGAAAATTGCGTGAAAATGTTATTTCCTAGAATACAATTAACCATTTAATACGTCTCTTCGGATACGTAGGATTAGTTACAATGTAAATTTGAAACGATATGTATATACGCGAGAGAGAACGTGTAGTTAGTAATTAAATTTCACACTTGAGCAATTTCACGAATTCTCGGAGAGAAAATGGAAAAGGGAAAGAGAAAAAAAAATCCTTTTGACGAAAGTAAAGAGCCATGTGTCAGTTGGGAGCGAAGATTTTTAATACCCGAACCTTGGCGTGTGTGTGTATATATGTATCTATGCATGGTAGACTCTTCTCGGTATTTCCGCGGCCAGAAGAGGAAGGAGACAACCGAAGACAGCGCGAGCGCATCGTCGTCGACGCTAGAATTACAGGGGACTCGCAATTTCCCCTCTCCTCCTTTTTTTATTCCCGTCTTTCCTTGAAATGCAAGAATGCCGGCGTAAAATGTAGTCTTGCCGGATGACGCGCGACCATAACGTATGCAAACTACCGGAGATTTTTCGGATTTTTTGCAGGAGTGCCAGCTTTTTTTCCCCCTTCCCCCCCCCCCTTCCCCCTTTACTTCTCTAGGAGGCGAACCCGAGACTTTTTTTTATTTTCTGACTTTGCGTGGCAACGCTTCTCTTTCTCTCACCGAGATTATCACGAAATTATGACTACCCGGACGATGGAGTTTTGAAACCTGGTGTTTATATTTACTTCCCGCGAATTACCGCTATTTTCGACGTTGGATATTGGGAAAAAAAATTTTTCATTTTTCTAGTTCGGATGTTCGGATATATACGTTGCAGACACGCGCACTTTTACAATAATCAAATCGTTGCGATTAGAGCGGAGTGAAAATTGTATAAGAAAAAATATAGTCAAATTGAGACCGTTACTATATAGCTATATACTTAATGACTCGGTTGGGTTGCCACTCCATAAATAACGAATTAACAATAAAGTCCAGTGAATATAAATTGTTAAATTTTAACAACGATTCGGGGAATGAGGTTGAATAAAGGGTGACAAACCGGAGAGCGAGAACTAGTGGGTATAACATAGAGACAAGACACCAAATAATCTGGTGAAGAAGAGGAGGATAAAAATAAAGGAGGGAACTAATCGTAGAACTAGAAGATTTTGAATAAAAAGAGAAGATCGTTGTCGACGATATGAAATCTGTGTAGTTGTGGACTCGTTATACGAGTGCGAAAAAAAAAAATACCGGAGCGCGGATAGAGTCGGCGCGATAACCGCGCGCAACTCCCGATACAGCGCCGATACGGACGGATACACGTTGCAACGCGACTGAATTCGGAGTGGTATATATACGGCGTGTTCCGCGAGCGCGGAATCCTTATACCAGATACCGATAATTCATTAGCTTGCGATCTCGCGAGAGAGGGAGAGAGAGAGAGAGACCGACTGCTTTATGCCTCACCTCCGCGATCTTGTCGGCTATGTTTAAGGGCCCTCTCGCACTTCACACTTTGATAGGAGCCACTCGAGTTCATAAATCCCGCGAGCTTGCGGTCCTTATATACTTGTACTCTCTAGGTATACTCGTGCACTGTGAGGTAAATATTCTATCGAATATTAGGATGTTCTTTGGCAATTGATCATCCACAAAATGTCTGAAGAAATGAAAATTAGTACTGCAGATACAGTGAATTTTACTAATAAATGTAACGAAAATTGAAGTGATTCTATTTTTTTATTTCGCCTCACATGTTGTTATTCGACGAAGCTCACTTGGGGTTTTAGTATTATTTTCGATAAGTACTGAGGTAAAATTTAATTTCAATTTAAAAAATTGATAATTATTATAAAATTTATATAAATACTGATTTTATCTAATAAATTCAGCACCCGAAAAGGTCTGCAAACCTAGCCGACGAAACGTTGTGCATTTAAATAAATCTATTGAATTTATTTATTATTAACCCTCAACTATCGACTATTCACTTATTTATATGTTTGTATTAAATTTTGCTAAATTATATATAAACTAATTTTCGAAGTACAGCAATTTTCGGATATTTTTGTACTATCGCATCGCGTTTGTATTATCTTGTTGCAAAACTTTCTAATATATCCAATAGTAACTAAAAGAATCTCTCTGAAAAAATAATCCGAATAAGATTCAATAAAAAACAATTTTTGCCACGGTTTTAAATTGGGAATTCTTGCCTATTCAAGTCATTAACCAATTGCGCCATGGAAGCCTTCAATTTAATAATTCTGCATATTTCGTCAACTTACAAGGACGGGTCCCAGCCTTTGGGTCACGGAATTTGCTGAAACTTTGGTAACTGTTTTTCTTGGTATACAAATATGAAAGAAAACATGTGAAATTCAATTTCATATAGGTGTTTGACCATAATCTACGCATAATTCAGCACCCGAAAAGGTCTGCAAACCTAGCCGACGAAACGTTGTGCATTTAAATAAATCTATTGAATTTATTTATTATTAACCCTCAACTATCGACTATTCACTTATTTATATGTTTGTATTAAATTTTGCTAAATTATATATAAACTAATTTTCGAAGTACAGCAATTTTCGGATATTTTTGTACTATCGCGTTTGTATTATCTTGTTGCAAAACTTTCTAATATATCCAATAGTAACTAAAAGAATCTGAAAAAATAATCCGAATAAGATTCAATAAAAAAACAATTTTTGCCACGGTTTTAAATTGGGAATTCTTGCCTATTCAAGTCATTAACCAATTGCGCCATGGAAGCCTTCAATTTAATAATTTCTGCATATTTCGTCAACTTACAAGGACGGGTCCCAGCCTTTGGGTCACGGAATTTGCTGAAACTTTGGTAACTGTTTTCTGGTATACAAATATGAAAGAAAACATGTGAAATTCAATTTCATATAGGCTGTTTGACCATAATTCTACGCATTTAATGAGAAATTGTGAAAAAAGTATGCTTAAATTTAATTGATGACTACTCAAAAACAATTAAAGATAGCCACTTAAACTCATATCTGACATACAGTTGATCAAGTATAGATACGATATGAAAAAAGAGAAGCTGAAATATTTCAATTTGGTTAAAAGTTATGGAAAAAATAAAAATAAGACGAAATTTTAACAAAAATGCAGAATTTCTTTCATAACTTTTGACCAAACTGAAATATTTTAGCTTCTTTTTTTCATATCGTATATCTACTTAATCTTAACTTTTTGACAGATCTGAGTTTGAGTGCGTCTATATTTATCAAACTAAATCATACTTTTTTCACAATTTTTTATTAAATGCGAAGAACTTTGGTCAAACAGCCTGTGAGATTGAATCTCACATGAATTCTTTCATATTTGTGTACCGGAAAACAGTTCCCAAAGTTGCAGCAAAATCCGTGACCCGGAGGCTAGAACCCCTCCTTGTTAGTGCGAAGGGATGTCAATTCGGAAATATTTTTAAGATGGTGCCGATTCAGAAATAATTCTAAGACAGTGTTGATTTAGAAATTAGTTTAAAAAGATGCCGATTAAAAATTCTTTTTTTTATTATATTTTATTATTTTTTTGTCACCCTTCTTAAATAGAATTTTCAATCGACGCCTAAAAATAATTTTCAGTTGGCACTTTCTTACAATTAAAATTATAACAGAGTCTGCATCTTCTTAAAATTATTTCTGAATCGACACCCTTTTGCACTAAGCCGTCGATTTAATATCGGATACAATATTTATCTTCGTGTAAATAATTACATTCTTTATTGCGTACTATATGGAAACAAAATATCCATCGCCTAAAATATGTACAATGTACTGCTACAAACGTTAAGTTAAAAAAAATCGTATCTCATTTTCGTATTACGGATTATATCTATAGGATAAAAATATATAAAGCGCATATACAACAAAATAAGAATTCCCGTATATTCGAAAAAAGTGAACTGAAACGTTTAAGGAGATGCATACATAAACTTGACACTCGGAACCTACCGCAGTGAGTGCAAGGCTGCTTCTCGCGCATTATCTACGACATATATACGTTTCTATAACTCGTTTTTCCGACTGTGCAGTTATAAGCTCCGAAAGGCTCGGTGAAAGATGAAGAGGTAAAGAAAAGGGATTGCGGAAACGAGTCGACACGAGTCAAGCCACGAGAAGAAGAGTTGAAATAATCCTTCGGGACCTGTAATTCATACTCGCTCGTACATCAGCTGCGATCCCCAGTTGTACACGTATATATTCACGAAATATCGCGAACAGTTCCCTAGTAGAAAATGAAAACATTTTAATAGCATTTCTTGGCCATCTCAACTTACTAAAACCCAAAAATTGGGCATTTTTAAAAGCCATTTTGATAACTAAAATGTAACGTTTTTTCTAACCATTAAAATGGCGAAATCAAGTTAATAAAAGTATGGCATTTTTTGACCATAAATTGCAAACCTTTTTAAATAAAATAGCTTTTATAATATTTTTACTACAATATGGCGAATACAAGCAATTCATTAGGCCATGAGATGGGGATTGAATGGAATAGAAAAATTCGCGAACATTTCAGCATCTTTAAGCCAAATAATTAGCATTTTAGTACATCAATTTTATTATATACATATTCATATACACACACACTCACACACACACTAATATTGGCACTACTAAATAATGAATATATTATACTTTATTTCTGTTGCACTTATAAAAATATAATATTATTGCACTTCTAAAACTTGACTAACTAACAAATATTTTCAATCTTCTGATGTAGGACACATAATTTCCAATCGAATAAGCAGATTCTCGTAAGGTTGATCAGGTTATCTTCTACCAAATTATTTTACCTCCGAGTTAGAAAACAGCTACGAACCCACAATAACATAACACTTGCGTTAAAGAACACGTCCTTATTTCTCTCGCAACAATGAATTCTACCACGAAAATATGCTTCACATGCACAAGTTAGAAAATATTGGACGCGTGATCAAAACAAAATCTTGGAGATGTATGGATACACCACGTGTTACTTTAAGGTTAAAGTTCCATTCCTCTATATAATGCTAATTTTTTGGGCATTTCAATTACAGAATAGTTGGCATTTATTTGTCAATATATTTGACCATGCAATACTTTAGATGATGTAGAAATAAGTATCTTTTTTTAATTTAGCATAAAATAACCAATAATTCGGCATTGTTTGTAATCCTAAATATTACCATTAATAATGGCCATAAGTTATTGTCTTCAGCATATTTTATGTTCAATTTTCTACTAGGGTTCCTTCTCATCCGACCTTCGTTTCATCCTTCGAATTGTTCAAAACTATTCATTAATCATTTCATTTAACAACGAGCAATCAGAAAATTAAATTTAAACCGCATAATCGATATGTAATTGAAAAGTAACAATAATAATCCAGTTGATTTATACGGTCGATTTTTGAGAATTCGTGTCGCAATGTATATAAATACGATCGTTTTGTGCGGCGGTGCAGATCCTAATTATCCTCGAAGAAACTGTTCCATTAGGTGTATTAAACAAATAACAGGAGCACGCCGATCACGATATTATTAATAGGGTAATCGGGCATCATTTGCCAGGACAATACTAACTGTCCATTGCACGACGAGCTCCAGCAGCGATCGATAAATGATCCTTTTTAAATGTGACAAGACCAACGTTACCTTGAACCTCTTTTTGCCCACCCAAACATGTAAATAATATCTATAATATATCCCTATACCTATACTTATATATATATATATATATATATATATATATATTCAATAATATCAATCAATTTATTCACTCATTTTTTAATGCGTCTAATTAATTATTCTTCTTATTTTTATGTCAATTTAATTTAATATACCATTACTATATTGTACCCAATTGTTGATCATCACGCGGTTCTTGATTAATGTTATATGTAAATTTACTAAATTTAGGGTACATAGCCTGATGCGGATAAACCTAAAAGGAAAAAAACAAAAATTGATTAATACATTGAAAACAAAGTTTTAATAGAAATTACTATACTGTCATAATGAAATTACAGAGTGTCAAAATGCAATAAATTACTATACTGTATAGTAAACATTTACTGGACTTATGGTAAATATTATAAAAAGTTTTAGTACAAGACTTTTGGTAAATTTTACTATACATATGGTATAGTCATTTTCTGAATTTTGACGCTCTGTAATTTTATTACTAGACAGTATTACAATTTTTACTAAAAATTTTGTCTCAGTGTAAATCAACAATGTAAAATTTTACCCGAATAATAATAAATTGAAAATTTAAAATATAATACATATTCTCCGTGTAATCTTCGAAAACAAAATAATGAACACGTGCTATATTAAAAGTAAAGTAGTGATCAGAAATTGGTCTTAAGTGATGAAGAATTTTGTATAAGAATTGGGTATAATTACTTATTTTATCGCTATTCATCTGGGCTATTTATTACAAAAAAAATTGTTAAAACATTTATTTTATTCTCGTATTGCACTTACGATACATATATCTATACAGGAGTGATACAGATTTTTAAGTTAAACCCGTTTTTTAATTGTTCAATTATATGCTGAATGCTAATTCTCCGTTCTTACCACTTGTACAACCCATTCTTTAAAACCGTACTTTTTTTTGTCACGATGTAATCTTACAGGTCGACTCGCATTAACGAAACACGAATCGATCTCTATAAAAAAAAGCGAAACCAAAATAGAGATAATACTAAAAAAAATGGATAACGACACGATGCTTATACGATACGTAAAAAGCAAATGAACCTCGTTCCGATAAAATGACGTTATTGCTCGTGGAACGTTGTACACATTAGCAAACTATAATATTCGATATATGTACATACGGAAGGTACGCGATTTATGCCTCGAAGAAAAAGTGTATACTACACGTAATTTGGATGCAACGTTCGTTTTTTTTAAATCGTCGGAAAATTTTTGTGTGTGTATATACATATATATATATATCGAGGCAACGGACGATTTATGATCCTATTGAACCGCGAGTCAAGTATATATACATAATAGCTATCTCAAGTAAATAGAAAAATTTTCAAGGAAGATCTCGCGTGAAGGTGGAAGAAAAGAAGATTCTAATCGATTCGCGTGATGCCATTTATAGAATTTGTATGGTTATATATATATATATATATCGATTCGATCGATACACTTTGTTGTTTCTTCACGTGCACTGTTTTTTCATTTCTTACCCCTCGCGCGAAATTTCGAGTAAAGCGCGGTGTAACGATAATGATAATAATAATGATAATAATAATAATAATAATAATAATAGTAAAAGTATAGGAAAATAGGAATATTTTAGCTTTTACGGTCGGAATATTAAAATGGTTTGGAGTTTTGAAAGATTATTAATACCGTTCAAAAGAATTAAGGTATATACTCAGTTTTTCTAAATGAGAAGCCGGTGTGCAGAACCTATACGTACTCGGGATCATTAAGCCTCCTAAGCGCGTGACATTTAAAATTCCTCGGCGCGCGAAAAACGCGATTTCACCGTGCACTGCACATATACATACACGTGTACAACACGCATACTTGGACGATATCCATCCCATTATTAAAAAGCCTTATACTCGTGAATTGTCAGGGTTTTAGAGAGGAAAATTACATAGCTGCCTGTTTATACCGCGTCAGGAGCGAGGATCGTACATATATACGTGCACTACAGAATCAATGATCCTGTGTGTCGATCCGTATATATCATCGAATTATTTGATAATTACCCGACGTAGCTCGATCACCCGTACGTGTGTACGTATACATATATGTGCAGAAAGACAACGTGTGAGAGAGAGAGAGAGAGAGAGAGTCGTAAATGGTTGACGTAGTGCGCGCGCTCGCTCGCGATTCGCTGATTTATGGGAGTTTCCCACGTGTTTAATGTCGGGTTTTGAAGCGATCGTTCGTGACGGTGTTTCAAGACCCCGGTACAATGAGCACGGGAGTGCCGAAAATTATCTCGTTTTCTTTCCTTCGCTTGGTTATGATATTTAAATTTCGGATTATCCACAGCCGTCGTTTACCACTGCTGTTTGAACAGTCTAATTACGATATTGTTCAGTATATCGATTACTCAACTTTGAGTGATGCAGCTTTTGCATACCTCTCTTATATTTTCGTGTCAAGTCAATTTCTTTTACCGGAGAAGTCAGTAGGAGTAAAATGTCAATCGAAATTAAATTATCGATTCGTTCGAAAATAGCATACTATAGAAGGAAAAGATTTTAAAATTTTGGACGATTATGTAGCTATTATTTATGTTATATTTACAACTTAGCAATTGTCTATGTTTCATTTTTATAATCATCATATTTGTTAATTTAGAATCCTTTTTTCTTTCACCAACAACATCCACTGGATGATCGCTAACGATTCGACAGCTGTTATGCGATCCCGTCGGTATTAAAGTACAAATATCCTCGATTATGATTTAAAAAAAATTACAATTGACACGGATACATTTGTATTTGAAAAATAAATATTCACTCGATTTCTTTCAATCTTCGTAAATTACAACGTGTGCGCGCGCGCGCAGTATTTAAAAAAAATGAGGGAGTAGACCCTGAAATCTGAATATGTACGCATAGGCATGGTCTGGGATTTTCGTGAAGAAAAGAGAAGGGATAACCGCGAGCGCGTTGCATACGTGTACGTATATATTCCCGATGGAGCAACGAGCGCAGGCATAATTAATCATCCTCAAAAGTGATTAGAAAGCTACGGGCTCGCGCGCCATTTCTTCCGCTTTTACGACTGCACACACGCGCGTGCATAATGAGAAAAAAAAGCTGTACCAACGAGTCTCGAAGTAATGGGTTTATATATATATACCTATAATATACCTATCCTTCTCTTTCTTTCACTTTTCGAAATAAATATTTCATACGTGTGTGTGTGTGTGTGTGTGTGTGTGTGCAAGCGTGCACTTATACGTGTGTGTATTATATATATATATATGTAAGGTAAAGGAATCGCACGCAAAATCGAGGAGAAGTTATACCTGCAAGAAAAATGTTAATTTTCCGTTAGATCGGTGTATATACCTATATGGATAACCAAGCCGAACTAAACTTACAATCTAATTTGTATATATACCGCGCGTACGTACACATACAACTGAGTAGTATTATAATGTGTAATTCGTAGTACCTTTGTTTATATTTGTTATTTGATACCCTGCAGTCGAAAGTTTCTCTTTTCGGTTGTATATACGCGTTGTATATTAATTAATCTTGAAATAATTGGAATAATTACGCAAAATGTTTGGGCACAAGAAAGAAGGTATATATATATATATATGTATATATACGATGCGAGTCGATGACGTGGTTGTACCGCACATTTATGGGAAAATGCAGTTTACGGCGAAAATAAATGGACCTTTTCAAAAAGCAATTAGTATCATTTCCTAGTATATATGTGTCTGATATAATTACCCTTAATTATCGGCAAAGTCAGGTTATTGATATATATACAACACCGTCCACTCAAATATATATATATATATATATATACATAAAAGTAATCTGTGTTATTAATATTTCATTATTATACACACGGCGTTACGCAGATTATCACAATTATATATGTATGATGCGCATAACTATACTCCAATTGCAAAAAGGGAAGTCCGTACCAATTACAGATTTCTGTAATTGATTTTTCAAAATTAGTTTTCAATTTCAATTGTTGCACATTATAGACATATAGATAATCCTTAATTCATACAATTCAACAGATATATGCAAATTCAATGATAAATTTGAAAAATCAATATAATGTCGATAAGTGCGTACCTATTTTAAATGAAGGTGCGATATCGGTGGGTTACCGATCGAACAAAAAAAGCTAATTATTATATTTATTTTTAAAAATATGCTATTTTATGCAAAACAAAACCTGAATACAGAACTGCACTATGGTTAATTAAATAATAAATTATTTTACAGAGTATCAAGCCAATATGACAAAGATACCCCTAAAAAATTCTACGAAAAACGTACATTTTTGGTACAGAAATTATTATTATTTTTATTATTTAATCATTTCGTGCTTCTGTATTCGAATTTCGTGTAAAATTATATATTTTTTTAATTAAATGTGTAATAGTTATATTTTTTTGCTGGGTCGGTAACACCAGGTATGCCACCCCTTAAAGGGATTCCAAACTTTTATCCTCCCTACTCTACCGGCCAAGCTAAACAAATAATTTAATAATAAGTAATAATTTAATTACAAATAATTGACCTCGGTCCATAATATGAGACTTAAATATAATAAAGGAGTTTTCCGAGAAACACCCCTTACCGAGAATAGAAGTGTTTGATTATTGATTTTTTTTAAACTTTTGGTATACGAGATTTCTTAGAAACCCGATCGAATTATGAGTATCTCAAATTTTGCTGTACAGATCAGTTGTTTGTAAACAAAAAAAGCGTATTTTCTCGTATTTTTTTAAATAATATCGATTTTTAAATTTATATGTTAAATTATGTTTTGAACTTTGGTTGGTAAGGTAGGGATGATTTAAGTTGACTTTCAGGCGATGGTTTCTTTGGGTTTTCCACAATTTACCATATTTTTATTTAACTAAAATTATTTTATCGTTTCTATTGACGCGGTGGATAAAAATGGACTGACATCTCTTTAAAGAAATTTATATAGACTATTTTGTTAGAAATCACAAATTTTTAGGCAATAATTAGATAATTTTGATTAAGTGAACAAACTTCACTTCAGTGTAGGGAATTAGTTAAATCTCGGCTAAAAAGATATAGGCTAGCTATTTAATTAATATATATTAGGTAATTTTGCAATGAAAATTATATTAGTTATTTGTTTAAGGAAATTAATAATATTATTTACGATATATTGAATTTTGAAGTATACCGATAAAATTTTATCAAATAACTATACTTTAATAGATAACAAATATAATGATAATTACAATATAGAATTTTATCTACGAGCCAATTTTTATGTATTTTTACGTTTATACTAACATACTTTAATATTTTTAACTATGAAGGATGAGAAACAAATATTACTATCATAATTTTGAACTAATTTCTGATAAAATGTAGCTAATAAATAATCACTTTTTAGTTATCTGTCTGAAAAGATTAGTGATTCTCTAGCAGGGTGTTGCAACAAAAATGAACCCGTTTGTAAAATTTGAAAGCGAATCATTGAAATTGTAGTTGATTACAACTCGTCAAAAATCACTACACAAACATTCTGAAATATGTAAATGTAGACATTTCTTAAAATAACGTCACGCAATGACGATTAGACCCAAGCGCATACATAATATATATGCTCGATAAAACTAGCAGCACTACATACCGGCAGTATATCATTCGTTGAAATAAAGGTTAAAAGGTAGAATAAATAGTAACAAAGTGATAAGGAATAAATATTTTGAAGGTACATGGAAATCGAGAACGTCATCGGCACTATATACGAAACCTAAAACGGAAGGGGAGAGTGAGCGTTTGGGTGCATCTGTTTTCTGCTCGCGAGATCAGGTTGGTTGGGACCTACCGTTACCCGGTTAACGAGCCGAGGCGCGGAGAACTAGCCGACGTCCCATCGCGCATGCACGAAATGTAAACGTGGGAACCGGAATCACCTCGAAAACCTTTTATCCTCGATGTCAGCTATTTTTTTCTTCCTCTTTTTTTTGGGGGGGGGGGGGGGGGAGGAAGGAAAACTTGATTTTCGGTATATAGATGCATGCGCAACGTTACTTCACTTTATATATATATATGTATATATAATTTGCGAGTGAAATGATTTCGTTTTGAGTTAAATATTCTTGTCAATATTTAACTGGATTTAAATACAAAGCTGTGGATTGATTGGTAATCGGCAGTGAGACGATTTTAGTATTTTCGTTACTTTTCGTACGACGCATATTTATATATACTGGTTGGGTTCGTGACGTTAATACAAATAATTGCGAAGCGATAAGAAAAAAGGATTACCCTATTCAGTTTAACTATCGGTTCCTCCTTGACGCGCGTATATCTAGCGAGGACATCCAAGATCGACCGCTCGTTTTCTCCACGTTTCTTCTTTCGTATAAGATTCGTTTTTTATTTCTCGTTCTCGGTCGACAAAGTTTCACCCTTGAAAATACGCGCGAGTTTGCGCGTCTACCTCCTTATGTATTATTCAACAGTTTCCTCTGGACGTTCGTCGCGCGGATTTAGATGAGATCGGCGAAAGATTCGCGAACGATGCAACCGTACACTTCGATGGGTGTATATGCGTGGCCTTTTCTACGACTATCGTGAATAAACGCGAATCCGCGTGACAGTTTCGTGATTCCCAGATTTGTTAAATCAATTCTCTGGCTTCTCGGTCGTTGAATTATTTTCAGAACTAAGATTAAGCGTCGATATAAGATCGGTAGGCGGTCTAGATCATTATTCACGCAGCAGTAAGAAATATCTAAATATAACCCCGTTATAATTTTTGTACATAATTTTACATTATACTTAAAAAATTTTACGTGTAATAATATATGTATATAGCTTTGCACTGACAAGAACGTATTCTTCTCATTAGCGGATTGTCGCCTCAAATAAGGCTCAAAAGGAAATCCACTTGATGTTAGACGATTCTTCTATTACCAAGAAGATTCCATTTAAAATTAAGATCTCGCTATTCTAAATAGTAATCGAATTTTATGGATTATAGAAGGATCGTCTAACACCAAGTGGATATTTCCTTATGAGTCCTATTTGAGGCGACCAATCCACTAATCACAAGAATACATTTTTCTGAGTGTAAAATGAAGAATTTGATTCATATTTTGGAACTATTTCGTTTACGCTGTTGATAAACTTTGAAAAGTTACACAGTCAGTTTCAATACATAACTTTAATATAATAAAACCTTAGAATAACCAAACAGAAAAAAAATTTAATAGAAATTTGTGGATATAGTTAAATAAAATTTAGCAAATATTAATATTTATACCCTAGTAAAGATTCAAGTCTAAGAACTAGAAATTAATAATTGGTAGTAAGTACCTTGTGATGAAACGCGTTTTCTCCCATTTTATTAGCACTTAATACAATAACCATAACCTCAAGTATTCGAATAATATGTTCATCTTTTCGGGAACAGAAAACTTCAAAATTCCGGTAGTTTTAGAGGGGTTTTTAAAGTTCCGATGTGATTTACAACTAATTTTTGTTATATTTCCAGTATTTACGAAAATAAATGTGATTTTATTATATTTTTCACTTGTTCATTTTTAATAAACATTTAATAGCACATAACTAGATTTAACTTTAATCTATATTTACAAGCTCAAATATGGGAGAAAAAGCATTTCATTGATAGGAGAGAAATGGACACATTTGTTGCCTATTTTTTGCTCATTCTATTCAAATAATCTATTTAATAATTAACACTATACATTGTCACGGGCGTCTCCGCGCGTCGTAGGTATATGAGAAGGATAGAGTGAGCGATAAGGTGTCTCGACTAATGTAAGCGTTGCATTGCAGCGCGGACGTTAGCTCGATGGTCAGAGTACGAGATTCGTAATCCAAGGTCCGTGTCAATTCGTAATCCAAGGTCCGTGTCTTCGAATCCCGTCGTCCGACTTTTTACGCTCCTCGACTTTTTAATCCGTAACAACATGTTCAATATTGAGTAGATAGATTAATTAATTAATAAAACCCTTTGCAGTGTGGCGATCTCTATGTGGAATTCTTTTTATCGGCTTTTTTTATTTGTAAAAATTGAGTTTTCACTCTTTTTTTCTTAAAATTCGAAATATTGCACACATTTTGAATGAATATTCGACAAATCGGACCCCACCCGCTTAGGCTACGATTACATACTACTAATACTTGAAATTTACATATTGTTAAATTGTTATAAATAAACAATCAGTACAAAAAGGTAATTTTCAAGTAAAAATCATTTTTTAATTTGTTTGTTAACCAGTTTTTTCGCAAATTGATATGCGTGGTTTTTTGAATCTCTAAAACGAATATGAGTTTAGAAAATCGAAATTTTCATTCCCAAGATGGTGGATTCAATATAGCGAATCAAAATTTTAAAATGACACGTATTTTTGCCCAAAACATTTTGGTTACCTCACGAGTCTTTGTGATCACCGAGTGTAAATATGTTATCATATGTTCAATTTAAAAAATTCAAAATGGTGGAATAAGAATAGCAAAAATAGCGAAAATGGCGAATAAAAAAAACTTGTAAAACAGCATACTTTTTCTAAATTATTTAAATTTTCCGAATACAAATTCAAATACAACAACCTCACAAACAACAAATAAAATTGTTTCTAAAATTTTTGATCCGCCATGTTGAGTCTGCCATCTTGTAAATTTCCCCAGTACCTCCGAGTAACAATTTTCAAAACTAAAATATCCAATAGAAAAAATGTGTGCTCAAAGGGATAAGCGTAATAAATAATGATACGAGTCAAAGAAACTTAAGAGCAATAATATGAAGGGCAGTCCGTACACATAGCTTCACAAATCCTCCACCCGAATTTTGGGAGCAGAAGTGGCGCTGCCGTCAGATAAGCTGAGTTCATATTCGACAATAATTATGGACATTTAAAGAAAATACAGTTTTTACCACACAAATCAGAGTTGAGCGCTGCAGCTATTGATGTAATGATTAATTACACATTGCTTACCTGATCGAAAAGTCAGTATTTCAACGAAAAGTGACAAGTACGAAGTGACTTCGGTATGTGTTCTCAGAATTGATTCGTACTTCTCACTATTCGTCGAAAACACTGACTTTTTGATCAGCTAAGCAATATGTAATTAATCATTACATCAATAGGTATGGCGCTCACTCTGATTTTGTGTGGTAAAAACTCTATTTTCTTTAAATGTCCATAATTATTGACGAATATGAACTCAGCCTAACTGCCGGCAGCGCCACTTCTGCTAGTAAATTTTCGGGTGGCAGGTTTATGAAGCAATTAGTGCGGACTCCCCTTAAGACGAGGCCGTAGCCCTATGCTTTATACACAGTAACCGACATTTCTGTTTTCCACTATTCTCTGAGAATTTGATTTTTTTCATATCATCTTTGCAGAGCGCCATTCTACAGATCATGTCTATGGCGCTCAGCTAAGAAATTTTTGAAAAAAATAATAATTCTCAGAATCTAGTACAGAACAGCGACATTGACATCCGATCTCCCCTTAAGCATTTTTTTCAATTTAATAATAAATGCGAACATCAATACCGAACTAAATAGCATATGTTAAGGGCGCCAAAGTTTCGCTTGCTTCTCAAACTCGCCTGCACAGCGCTATGTCGTATCACTTGATTTTCATACACTTAAAATATAATCGAATTTAAGTCATACAGAACTTTCTAAAAGCATATATATTTTAAATATTTCAAAACGATCAATAGAAGATAAAACTAACGTTATTATTATCAAATTTGTAAAACGCTAATGATATTTAAATAATTAAAAGATAAGTTAAACGAAATAACTGGAATTACCAAGATCTTGAAAGAATATTCGACAAATCGGACCCCACCCGCTTAGGCTACGATTACATACTACTAATACTTGAAATTTACATATTGTTAAATTGTTATAAATAAACAAACAGTATAAAAATGTGATTTTTCAAGAAAAAATCATTTTTTAATTTGTTTGTTAACCAGTTTTTTCGCAAATTGATATGCGTGGTTTTTTGAATCTCTAAAACGAATATGAGCTTAGAAAATTGAAATTTTCATTGCCAAGATGGTGAATTCGATATAGCGAATCAAAAATTTCAAAATGACACATATTTTTGCCCAAAAATGGTGATCTCACGATTTTCAATTAAAAAAATTCAAAATGGTGGAATAAGAATTGAAAAAACAGTGTGTATTTATGTCTAGTAGAATTTTGAAAATCGCTCAGTGCTAATTAGTTATCCGATTTTTAATGTGTGCTTTTGAAAATGTCGAATAAAGAACTTGCAAAATAGCATATTCTTTTTCTAAATTATTTAAATTTTCCGAACACAAATTCAAATACAACAACCTCACAAACAACAAATAAAATTGTTTCTAAAATTTTTGACCCGCCATGTTGAGTCTGCCATCTTGAAAATTTCCCCAGTACCTCCGAGTAACAATTTTCAAACCAAAAAATATCCAATAGAATAAATGTGTGCTCAAAGGGTTAAGCGTAATAAATAATGATACGATTCAAAGAAACTTAAGAAGCTGAGTTCATATTCGACAATAATTATGGACATTTAAAGAAAATACAGTTTTTACCACACAAAATCAGAGTTGAGCGCTGCAGCTATTGATGTAATGATTAATTACATATTGCTTACCTGATCGAAAACTCAGTATTTCAACGAAAAGTGACAAGTACGAAGTGACTTCGGTATGTGTTCTCAGAATTGATTCGTACTTCTCACTATTCGTCGAAAACACTGACTTTTTGATCAGCTAAGCAATATGTAATTAATCATTACATCAATAGGTATGGCGCTCAACTCTGATTTTGTGTGGTAAAAACTCTATTTTCTTTAAATGTCCATAATTATTGACGAATATGAACTCAGCCTAACTGCCGGCAGCGCCACTTCTGCTAGTAAATTTTCGGGTGGCAGGTTTATGAAGCAATTAGTGCGGACTCCCCTTAAGACGAGGCCGTAGCCCTATGCTTTATACACAGTAACCGACATTTCTGTTTTCCACTATTCTCTGAGAACATTTCTTTCAATTTAATAATAAATGCGAACATCAATACCGAACTAAATAGCATATGTTAAGGGCGCCAAAGTTTCGCTTGCTTCTCAAACTCGCCTGCACAGCGCTATGTCGTATCACTTGATTTTCATACACTTAAAATATAATCGAATTTAAGTCATACAGAACTTTCTAAAAGCATATATATTTTAAATATTTCAAAACGATCAATAGAAGATAAAACTAACGTTATTATTATCAAATTTGTAAAACGCTAATGATATTTAAATAATTAAAAGATAAGTTAAACGAAATAACTGGAATTACCAAGATCTTGAAAGAAAGTTCAAGGTAATAACAGGTATATACAGTCCCGTCGTAATTTGCAAGATGAAAAGTAACTATTTTAATTCGACCTCTACATCATCTGCGTATGGAATTCCCTGGAATTTCGCTTACTTATAAGATAAGAGATGAAATCCTTCTCTCGATTGACGAATTTCCTCTTTTCCTTTTTTTTCGTTATAATGTTCTTTATCGCGTGCAATTTAAACATCAAATTTTATTAGACATACGTTGATTTCGTATAGATTAAAATTTAATTGGTTATTATAGAAACGGCTATACGGTCAACAAAAAGTAACTCTTATTAATTACAATTGAGTTGATTAAATATATATATACCGTGTATTATATATGCATATACACACACACACACACACACGGCATATAAAGCGATGCATGGAAAATTTGTATATCATTTCGTAGAAATTGGATTAGTAGGTAATTCAGCCCATTTCATTCCTGATGAAAGTGTGCATCTTCACAATTTCCAGCCTAATGTTCAACCTGTGCAGCGTGGGAAGCTCTGAATCGTATATTCAAAATGTAGGAGAAACGAGGTAGCTCGAGTATAAACTCATTTCCGCGGATGTACATGCCCAACAAATTGCGTCCACCTTCGTAAAGGGATAAAGTCTCGACCTTTCTCTGACGATCGCGTCAACGCAATTCAATTTTTTTTTCTTTTTACTTATTACTAATTATTATACACTAAGATAAAAAAAGCATACAAAAATACACTGTTAAAATTTAAAATGGTACTATATACTGTACACGGAGAAAAAATGTTGTAGTAAAAACGACAATGTTGTTTAGCAATGGTGAGACAGAATTGATAAAATGATATAAAAATTACTTTTTTTGTAGAAAAATTTCATCACATATTTAATATTTTCTATATATCTTGCATAATGTTCTTATAACAAAATAGTAATTTATTATCATTTTTTAAGTCGTCTCTCCATTACTACACAACATTGTTGTTTTTTCCTCGAAAATTTTTTTTCTTCGTGCATAGTAACATTTACGGAACTTATGGATAAATATTCCAAAAATTGTAGTAAAAATAAATAGACTTTTAGTAAATTTTACTATACATATATGGCATAGTCATTATTTCAATTTGTCTGTAAAATCGCGGGGTAGATCATAATTATCCATATATTTTTCTGTATCGTCCTCCCCATAAATCTGTCGAAATCGCGGTATCCTTGATGTGTAAAAATGTTGTCTAATCTCCGGTACAATCAAAATACTGCGCTGCGCGAGCAAATATCGTAAAAAGATTTTTTTTTCTTCGTAAGGCAATCGCAAGTTTAACTCCGACAAATCACACGTACATATGTTTTATTATTCGGAAAAAGTTAAAGGAAGCAACGACGAAGAGATGCACAGAGATAGAGGGAGAGAGCGAGCTACAAATCATTTCGAACGCGCGAATACGTCCGTGATTAATAATCGAATCAACGACTCAATTATGATTCGAGTAATAGAGAAACGAAGAAAAGGGGAGAAGAAAATGTAAGTTCGAGTAATGTACGGCGTGTCTCGAAATAGACGCGTCTTTTAACCCTAAACCAAATGAGGCTGTTGGATGTGTATACTTTTGCTAATTATCATCAGCGATATACGGGTTTACGGTAAATAGTTGCGCGCGCGAATGTTGGAAAATAAATGTGATTATTTGAATTTTGGATCGAGACTGATGTTGCTCGATGATGGAACGTTGCGATTCAATAGTTGATATAACAGCTCAGGGTTGTATATATATAAATAAAGTAAATTGTCTAAATATAACGAAGAAAAAAATGTTTGAACGATTAAATCTTTCACGCATATCGTTTGTTGTTCCTTTTTTTTTATTAATGTAATTAAATCTCTTACGAGAAGTTATTTTCTATCAAACGATATATACAACGCATAGGTTTTGAATCGCGATATGCATAGAAGCAACTTAATAAATATATATTCTTCGATTATGACAATTTTTACTTCACTTTGTATAATAATTTTTGTTATAAATTCTAATAAAAATGGCTGTATACATTCCTAATAGAAATGCAAAATATTTAATAGTTATTAGAGACCGTAACTTTTTCGTTTACGCTACTAAATAGGTATTTTTCTTAGTCAGTTTGAAGTATTCAACGAAACGCTTTTTAATACTGTAATCGCTCAGTTTTTTAGGTTAGTATATGTTAAAACACATTTTTTCCCTCTTTCCAGCTAAGATTCAATTTTACAAGCTTTTAAATAGACGAATACGCAGGACCTAAATTTATATTTTGAATTGAGATGTATACTGATGACGAGGTAAAATCAACATCTAACTTAATTATGTCGATAATAAAAACAAATGACAAACTGTTTAAGTATTTTGGATTGAGTTAATTAAAATATAATTCCACGTTGATTTCTATAATTTAAGCAGTAACCACTTGTTACCTATATTGGTATACTAAAACTCTATACCTTTTTTGTAGCCACTAACTATAGAATCACATCTAATTTACACGTTTTCATTTCTACCAGTGATAAGTTAAGTTAGTTTTGCCATAGTTTACATATTTAACACAGCTAAGTGAAATTTGGCTATAAAATGTATAGTAATGTTTAATATACTATTTTTCTGACTGTACAGTTACAGTTTATCGCATCGTCGTCAATGTCCACAATACCATATTATAGACGAGATTATCCGCAGGTCATTTAGACGCAGTGTGTAATTTAGAACGAACGGTTACATAAATAGTTGAGAAATCAATAGAACACGCGTTTGAAGAATATTTGTAAAATGTACCTCTCGAGAGCTGTAGGAAGGGTGAACCGACGGTTTATATACGGGCCGAGAGTTACGAGAAAAGCTTGTATATACACATCGAGCCAGATTGGCTTTACCCAGACTCGGACCAGACGCTAATATTTTCCGAGTCATTAAACGTTATACCTCGCAAGAGGCACCTGCTATCGGTACCTCATCGACAGCTTTATAAAGCCTTTCGAGATTCGATTTGCAACTTTCTCGATATCCGGAGCCGCGATCTTATTCGCGCGTGCGCGCTCTCCGCGGGGCTGAGAAAGAAGAGGCGGACGGAGAGGAAAATAAAAAAAAGACAAACCTGAGAAGGGAATTTATGCTGCAGTCGACGAGTTTGCGGTCTCCCGTGGACGTACGATGGCTTCTACGAGGCAATTTAATTTCTTCTCCTTCCCCTTTCCCCACACATCCCTCTCTCTCTCTCCCTCTCTCTCTCGCGAACTTTTTTACTTCCTTTCTCGCGTATGTCCCTTTTCTTTATCGCCTTAGACTTCTAGAGTATTTAATCGCTGCGTAAATTAAACTTGTCACCTAGGAAATGAGGAGTTTGCGTTAGTTGTTCCTTCGTATATATATCCAATTTTTCTACGATCCTTCGCTATTTGTCATTTTCTCATACTTACAGTCACGTTTTATTGGTAGTTTTCTCAGTCGAAAAATCCCCGTTTTTTTCTTTTCGTTTATTTCTTTCTTTTGCATTAAGAATTATTTATCTCGTCGAACAAAAATGTTGAATATTAAATCTAAATTTCATACACGTGGATGTATAAAAATGCGGAAGTATATACGTTTCGAAAAGACGTATCTATCTGATTTTAAACGAGTAGGATTTTTATTAACGTTGACTAACGAACCGTGAAATTCTAACGACGCGGCTCACGAATGGTTACCCGTTAATTTTAATCTTTGAGTTGCGTTTAAGAAGAGTGGCTGTACAAGAGAGAGAGAGAGAGAGAGAGAGAGAGAGGGCCTCTTTCCGCGTGTCAAAGCTGGACGACGCGTTGTCATAAAGCACGACGGTACGTGTGCACCTCTCGACGCGATGCTCCGACATTAATTAACCGGGCACACGTCAACGCGAGCCATTGGCTTATACAGTGGATGACTTCAATTAACCACCGAACGCTAATTTAATGCTCGAGGCGACGGGACCGATTGAGAGGGACGAGCTTTACGTTAAACGACCGGTAGCACGCGATATTGTTTAAGAACTACTCTTGTCAACAAAAATCGATCCCACTCTCTCTCTCTCTCTCTCTCTCTTTCTTTTTTCTTAGTATCGCCACGAAAAAATATTCTTTAATAATTTTTCGAAATGTAAATTTATTTTCGTATAATTTATACTGAGTTATGTTGTAAATAGTGAAACTACTACAAAAATATATCGTTTATTAAAAGTTATTATTATTTATTAGTAATAAGTAACGATATTTATTTAGACTAACATAATTTTTGTTCTTTTTTTTAATAATTATTAAAATCTACATAGTAATATTTATCGTAATTGTATTAAAAAATATAATAATTTACGTTACCGCTCGAACGTTTAAATAAGTCTGCACCTGACAAGAATATAAGTGTACATTAAAATTACATATAACGAAAATTAAAATTTTTTTTAAGGTGCTTTCGATTGGTTTTGTATCGAGCATAATTTTTAAGGAAGTTTTCAAAGTTTTTATGCAAAGTAACATTCATACATTTTTAATTTAGTGAACCCAAATTTTTGAAAGCTAAAATATATACATATATCATTACGCTAGCATGTAATATGGTAATATTAAATATACTCCCTGATTAAAATATTAATCTCAAAACGAGATAGTAAAATTGACTAGTAAATGACTTGTGATCAAACGAACATTGGCCTACTTATTGCATCTAATATGGAATTGCCATAACCTCAAAACATTCAAATAATATACGTCCATCGGCTTTCTTCGAGCGGTAAATATAAAAAAATCTTATGATATCCGTTGGCTTTTTAACGCATTCAAGTTATTAACAACCGATTTCCGTCATACTTGCAGTATTCAAGAACATATAAACGCGATTTTGTCATATATTTTTTAAACTATAGTTATCGAGATTTTCGATATACTTTTGAAAGTACGAAAATAATTCAACAAATGGATATGAAGTGAAAGACAAAGCTTTTCAAAATTTATCGTTTATTTTTCTCCCATTGCATGAAACCAACCTATTTATACTACGTATTGGATTGGAATACGATTTTTTTATCTTTCTTAGGAATTTAAATACAAAAACGTTGCATATATTTCTTCTACATTTAAAAATACATTTTATCGACGGTAGAAATCTTATTATTCATTGTCCAAAATTTATCGTAAATCGACGTGTTGTATCATAAATTACGTTAAAATTTCTACCAGCTATAGGGATCTTCAATAATTTTGACTTGGAGAGCTGTAAGTTTATTATTATTTTTTTGATAGATAAACATATAATAATATTAAAACGATATAAGAGGGCATTAAATTCACAAACATCTATAGATAAAGAAATTTGGAAAAGTGTGGTTAAATAGCATAATCTAACTGACCTAAAATTCAGTATGTGTGCATGCACATACGTCGATATATTAAATTTCTCTCGGTTGAATTCTCGAATATACAAGCGTATATACGCTTACTTCGCAAACAAAGCGCATTACTTAAATTGACGGCGTTTTCGTGGGTAATTTCGCAATCGCCGTTATATACGATACACATGTATGCATCGCAAACGTTATCTATATTCTATGCACCACCTCAATCAAATCATTCCTCAATTTATAACGCACACACTGAATTTTCTCCCTTATGTACCAATGGTCTCTCTACATCGGCAAACGAGAAAAACTAATTTCAATTTTGAAAAATTAGTTTACTATCGTACGGACGTCAATTGCTCATTTCGTTCGATGGTGATATATATATATATATGTATGTATATATACATATATGTAAATAAGGTTTCAATTTCTTCAATTTTGATCGTTAGACTAACCTAATAATATAAGATTAGTAACGAATATCTCGGTAGCTATATAATGCTCCCTCGGTTGATTTAAAATTTACTTTCTTTCGTCAAAATAATTTATTAGAAATAATAAGATTCAATGTAAATAATATTATACAAGTTCATAAGATTGCTGTTTTCATTTTTTAAGTGTAGGTTATTGTCGTGTATTATATAGTAATTATGCACTGAGAAAAAGTATAGAGTAAAAATGATAATATGGTGTCTAGTAAATAAACGACAAACTGACAAATTAGAAATAATTATTATAATTTCCAGTAAATATTATATGACTATAGTTTATAATTAAATTTATTATAATTCTTGTAATATTTACTATAATTTTTGTAAATTCATAATATAAACTACAGTCATTTTTCTCATTAGGTCACTTTGTGATTTATTTACTAGATAAACTATATATTGTCTTTTTTAATACAAAATGCCTCTCCGTGGCATCTTATACATTTATTTATAGTTAATATTGTCCGTTTTATATTATACACAATTAAAATAATATCATTTTACTAACTATGTAAACTTTTGTAATGTCGTTTTTTAATTAGCTAAAATTACTTATGCTAAAAGAGTTTTAAAAATTAAAATACAAAAAAGTAAAAATCTAGCTACTCCGTATATGGTAAAAGAAATTATAATAAAATAAAAATTTAATTAAATTTGAACAGAAGAAACGCTCAGCCATTATTATCAAATATGAAACGAAACATTTGAAATAATTGCGAAATGATAATGCAAGATCACTCGTCATCGATGAGTATATGTATACAAGAATATACGTACAAAAGTACATTTTATCGAGAAAAATCTAGGAAGAAATTGTTACAAGTCACTAAAACAAGCAAAGAACAAATTTTCTCAGACAAACTCTTGTTACTCATCGTGAGGTCGTAAATTTCATTGTCCTGCCCGTGCGGCATTTCACGAATCGCGAACTAGTAGCGGCGTACATATAGTCATGAAATAACGAAAAAAAAGTCGTATAATGAAGAAAAAAAAAAGAATCGAGAATGGTACCTTTGTTTTGTGAAATAAAAGATGATTGAACGAGTCTAGACCGCGATATATTCCTTTCTAATCGGGGTACAGCGAAAGAAATCGTCCTCGCGTCGCCCGGCCAGCAACTTGATCACGAATCACACACACACACACACACACCGATGTATATATATCGCTTCTATACACGATATTCTGTGTCAAGTATATTTGTTTAATATGCATGTGTCGTAATGTTTTTTTATTTCTTTTGACGATTCCTTTCGAAGGAGGAGGATAAAAAGTGTACGCGATATATCGCGGATTACCTAAAATTTAGCCTCTGGTCTTAACACGTACGACCTCTAATGACCGTGTTGTTGGTATCTCAACCCAAGAGGGAAGCTTCTATACACGAGGTATGCAATTATTATTCTTCCTTAGCGCGGTGAGACGAAGATGAAGACCCCGGTACGCGCTCGCGCCGATGATAAGCCTCGATAACGAGCGACTAAGCCCGCGAGTATCACATCGTGAATGCCGGGCAATCAGATATCATTAACGTTTATGCCCGTGAGCCTCTCGCGCATTTCCCACGATGCCCCGTTCGTTCTCGCGCGCATTAATTTGAGCCCCGCGCGATTTTGGAAAACGCGTGCGCGGCACTTACTCGATCTTTATACCTCTTACCGGAAGCTTCCTTCGAATAGATCGATCTGATCTTGCGAAAGATATAACTGATCATCTCAGATTTTAACCTTCAAATTTTCATTCAACTACTCTTCTTTAAAAGATAATTATTTTTTTTTATATTTTTCCGTATACATGATTTAAATATTTTATTAAAATTTTATATATTTTTTTCTAGCAATACGTGTGTACAAAATGTCAAAGAAATATTTACTGCATGAACATAAAATGTTTAATAAAAACTACCCAAATGTATAATTCTAATCTATGTAATTTTATGTAAAAATTGAGAAACGTATGATTTAAATTGAGAAAAGTATGATTTATATCCAAAAAACTTAGATAAGAACAATTTACAAATATCCTAAAAATTGTAGTGAATTTTACTGTGCAACATAGTAATTTTTATTATATTTTAAGTCTGTCCCTCGATTACTCAGTGATACTGTAATTATTGTACTAGAAAATTTTTCTCTGTGCATTTATTTGTTTCTCTAGTAGATTTGCATTCCATTAATAGGTAATAAATAGATTTGCTTAATAGAATGGACCCATTTTTACATCTCGATGAAACACTTTTTTTCCAATTTTTAACCAATAAATAGAGTAAAATGTAAATTTTCTTCTGTTTTGACCTAATTTTTAGCTTGTAAACATAAATCAAATTTGAGCCTAGTTATAACCTTCTAAAGTCCTATTAAAAATAGACGTGTGAAAATTATAAAATCGCACGTATCTTCGTAAGTAGTGGAAATATACGACGAATCAGTTGTAAATCATGAGAACTTTAAAAACCCATCCGAAACTATCAGAATTTTGAATATTTTGAGGTTATGGTCATTGTATTATTAAGTGTTGAATAAATGAGAGAAAAAACATTTCATTACAATGTATTTACTATCAATTTTTAATTCCTAGTTCTTAAATTCAAATTTCTACTAAAGAGTTATGCCTCTAAGTGCATTACTAAGAAATATACCAATTTTTATTTTCGATAAAATATTGCTCGCAACATAAATATATGACGATTAATTGATCGAAATCCCTCATATAAAATTATAGCTCAATTTAACATTTTTATATCGAGTAAAATTAAAGGAAAAGAACAATATCGTTGGATTATTAAAAAAAGAAAGTTTTCACTTTTTTAACCTACTTATATAGATGATACAACTATTACTGTACCTTCTGCTTTTCGTGATAAAATAACGTAATCGCTCTTGTAAAACGTACAGAAATAAAAATCTGGTAAATAAGAGTAAAATGTATGTATAAAATACGACATTATAGGTCATTTTAACGCTGGAGGGAACAACATCATCGTGGTTAATTGCTTAACCATCTTTAAACGAGCTTGTCACCCTTAGGCGTCAGTTTCTGTCTCTATGTTTACTCATCGTGTTGATATTTGAACGACGGTAATACGTATATTTAATGCAACGTTTATTTTGATAGATTCGTGTTGAAGTAATGCACTATTTGTAAATTGCAGTTACGGCAAAGTAAGAGTTTTAATAATTTACGTCGTTGTGTATTATACGTATACTTACACGCGAACCTATACATGTATGTGCGTGTGAAGCATTTTTTTTGTATTGATTTTTATCGTAAGTAGAAATTGTACACCGTACCAGCGATATTAATCGGTACATTGAACAATTCGATTTTGATGTAAGGAATGCACGGTTAAAAATAAATACATTCCGACTGATTTATAATTGCTGTATATATATCGGATCGTGACTCAAAGATGTATTGTGCCGTTGAAGTCACGCGGAGACCGCGCAAGGTATTTTTTTCTATTTAGTGACGTATTAGATTACAGCTTTAATATTTTATAATACAACGATATATATACACAGTGTTTATAAGCGTGTTTTACGTACGTATTTGTTGGCGTAAGAACGAAAAATTGTCGAATTTGTTTTTATCGGTTAGTTTATATAAATATATATATATATATTGCAATTTAGAAATTGCCATGGGAACTTTGGTACTGGAAACGTAAAATTATAAATAGCCTAATAAAACTAATCCGACGAAACGCCGAAACTGCATATTGCAACTGTTTAGAGGATACAAATCAAACGGCATCACGTTGTCAAAGGAGTCACATAAATTTTTCCGCGCTGTCGAACGGATTTGAAAATCTCTTGGGTATCAATAGAGACGAAGAAAAATGTTTCGAGATAAAATACTTTTATATACGTATATCGATATTTGGTGTAAAAATTTATATCATTCCGTTTTTGAAGAAAAAAAATTAAAATAAATAAAAATGAAAAGGATAAATTACTAATTTCTTGAAGGCCAGTAAGATGCGTTTTTTAATATAATTATTTATTTACGTTATATGCAATGTTTCATTGGAAAAATGTTATACACCATCAAAATTCAAAATAACCCCATTACAGAAAGTCAACCCAAAAACGACAGTTTACATTATGTTAATCTGAGAAAAATCTCATCGTACTAAATGTATACAATCGTTTTCACCTATTCATATGCAAATCAGTGTCAAACAGGTACGAAATGTAAACACAGATGACTAATCATAATTAAACCTTTCTTTGAAATGAATTTTATTTAATGAATAGATGTCCTCTTACTTATTTATACTATTTTTATTACATTAAATGTGGATCATTTATGAAATAATTATTTTTTATAATTAAATTTCTACCTAAAAATTTAACATAACAGATAAATATTCAAGTTTAGCACGTAGGATCGCTATTAAATACAAGTATATAATATTCGTTTGTAAAAAAGGAAGAAGAAGGGCGAATCCGGACTCACTGTAAAAAGGAACAAATTCAACCTGGGTTTCTAAACAAATCGAGAGAATCTTGACAAAGGGTCTTTTCTTCTTTCCAGCATCCGCTGCAACACAATCGGGGCGCGCGGAGTTTGGTGGCGCTGGGCGAGTCGTGAGCCTCGATGGAATTGCGGCAACGCGAGATCCGCACGTAGACATGGACCAGGACAATAGTTCTCGTATCGCCCGGCGAGAGGCCGTGGTGACGACCACGAAAACGACAGAAAGAGAGAGAGAGAGAGAGACATTGTGGGAGGTACTCGACTAACTCATTCCCAGCCAGGATGAAATATCTTTTTTCCTTCCTTTTATTCTAGACTGCGTTTTTGTCTGGTTGTGGTCAAAATTTCGTAGTAATTCGATTTTCGGGTATACTTTACACACCCATTGACGCTCCACGATTTTGACATCGCGGACGACGATTAATGCCATTTTACTCGGAAAACACCCGAGCCAATCGTAAACTTCCAAAGTTCCAGGCAATTTTTATAGTCTTGGTTCAACTCTTTTGGTTGCAACACACCGCCTCTTTTATTATTATTATTTTTCATTTTTCATATATTTTTTTTCACCTCGAAGATTACGAAAGGATAGAGAGATATATACACATTGATTCGTGGATGAACTACGACACCGGCGATTATTGATTTGGGAGCGTTTGCAGATCGTCAATGCGGTTGTATAGCTGAGTGAAACGTTTAAAGAGGTAATGATTTAGCCCTGTCGATAAACGATATTGAAATATGCCTATAGCGATACTTATATTTTTCCACGATGAACGCCGGTTATTTTAGAATCGTTTGTTATATTCCACTGATTTTATGTAACTCCGCGCGAATTCTATATATATATATACATAGTGTTATTAATGCTTTTGGAAACGTCGGAATGTTACTTTTTGCCACGACGATCGACGAGGGCCGAGAGAAAATTTATATATTGTGGAATGATGTTTGTTATGTAAAGAAATGTTTACGTCGAATAAAAATTATAACAACTGTTTCTATGTATAACGCGGGAAAATTGAATTTCAAAACTTATTTGGCGCAGGATATTGTGCAAGAGAATTATAACAGTTTAGGCTGTGAAAAAGAAAAAAAGTGGAAAAATACATTACGTAAAAAAGAAATATTCATATTTCCTGATCCTGATCTTTTCTCCCAATGTACAGAAAGGAACAAAAAAAAGAGTATAGACAAATACGATAAAACACGCACGTACAATGACTGCAGATATTATAATAGATTGATGTCTCAATCAAAATGTATCTATATCCGTCGTACAAATTTCGCAGTATACAAACGGTAAAACGCTATATATATATATATATATATATATATATATATATATATATATATATATATATATATATATATATATATATATATATATATATGATAATAACGCTGAAATAGCTAAAGTTTCCATATGGATATAGGAATATATTTAAGGGCCATATCACGCTCCCCTAAAGGTGAGCACCGCGCTCTCTTTAATCAAGAAGCGACAGCAGAAGCGTGCTCAACTGCCCGAGGTATGTATATATATATATATATATATACGATCATCATCATCCGAAGTAACAACGAGTTTCGCGCACGAGGTACTCTCGCGCCTAACCTTAATGACGCGTCTTTAACGACGGCAGGGCGCGAGGAGATGGCCAGCCCATCCTTTCCCACGCGTGCCTAGTTCCCAGAGCCTCGAGTACCGCGAGTCTATATATACCTATAGGTATATGTATATACACCGATTGAAAAAGAGACTCGGCCGGCATCTCGAACGTTTTGCGGAATGGTCCGGGACTTTTTAATTACCCGCGTGAATCGCAAACGTAATGGACCGCGATATAGACAAGCCTTGTGTATATCTGTATGTGCGTGTGTGTGCGTGTACTTACTCTTGCCATATCGCGGCTTTCGACATTATATTTTATTTAATCATTGATAAACTTTTTTTTCTTTCTTTTTGATGCACTATTCTATATACATCGATTGCTCTATTACGAGGTATACAGCTGTTCCCTACAACTAGATCGATCGTTCGTTATTTTCAGGTTTTACGGTATGTAATTCTTTTTTTTTTTTAATAAATATGATTTATTCGTATTCGCGGACAGTTAATCATAGAGTTATTATATATATTTATACAATTTATACGTTGCTTACAATTAAATCTTTATTTTCATGTAATAACTTTTCTTTTTTTTCGACAAATTACAACGATTGTTTATTCTTAGATAACTCTAAAATAATGATATTGATGAGAAAAAGAAAAATGATTTTTCAAAGTACATAAGCGAGCTTTCGGGGTATCTCGAGTAAAAAAAAGTCATTGCAAAAGGTATAGAGTATAATGGCCTAACCCGAAGCTTACGCAAAGAGCCCCCCCCCTCCCTCCGTGGAAAATATATCGGTGATGTTTTGCCCAGAGGCTAATAGGCGCGTCTTCTTCGTGATTTCGATAGCCGGGCCATGGGAGGGGGAGAGGCGTTCACGCGAGTAGGGGGAGTTAAGCTTAAACGTCGATTGGTCGAGGCGCTACGACTTTTCCGATCAGAAAATCGGAGTCGAGAAGGCGGATGCCACCTCTCTCCTACTACTCGTCTAGGAGGAGCCTGCGCGCTCTAACTGGGTCATCCTATCTTGCCTTGGACTAGCGGTAAACGAGCTTCTTTCTCCTCTCTCTCTCTCTCTCTCTCTCTCTCTCTCTCTTTCCCACTCCTCTATTTTTTTCTCTCCCTTGATCATTTCGTTTGTGTCTCGGTGCGGATGCGCGAATTATCTAGTTATCTCGATGCATTTCGAAATAACATTATTTATGCTAATTGATTTTCGATGCAAACATATTTCTTTTTTCCCGTAAATATTTTGAAGATCGCAGTTTGTATAGATGTATATACGAGTATTTAATAAATTTATACAAAAACCGAAGTGCAGGAAAAAAAGGAATGTCTAAAGTACAAAGTAATTTTAAAAATTTTGGAAAATTTTTTATTTTACGTCGATTATATATTTTTTTTTTGCTCTGCGAGGAGACGAGAGTAGTAGAGGCTACAAATCATGTGTGTAATCCCCACTCTTCCCCCTTCTCCCTCTCTGTACATAGATGAATCCTCGTCGAAGTTTCACTAACGTATACCTCTGGCTTCTGATTGGGTCGTTTCGTTTGCAACATATATTCAAGAGGCTTCGTTCCAAAGCGGGTACTGTTCTTCTGGATTTTTTTTTTCGCAAATAATGAGATACATGTATCTGTTACAATGTTATACATTCGCGAAGAATTGAAAGAGAAAATGATGTACGTCAACGGTGATGAAACAATTAAGTTCAACGACATTATTAAAATTGGTCGTTACATGTATGTTTCAATTTTTAAATTAAAATTATAGAACAGAATATAATTTTGTATAAGTTTAAATAATTATATAGTATAAATAAAACAATGTTAATAGAAATTATAGTGTAAACGTTAGAACTATTAAATAAAATAGTAATTCTCTAAAACTATCTGTTATAAAAAAAGATATGGGTGTATATAAAAGTGAAGCTAAAGTGAGATTGATTTCATTGGCTTCACTACGATCGTGTGATCATTTAATATTTAAAAGGCTGTATCGCGAAAATTACAAATGCTTATATGAAAAAGAATAAAAGAAATGCACGCGCAGTGCGCTTGAATATGTCCTAGTGTGCATAACGACTGTCAAGGGTTAAATATTGTTCTGAGTATACTAAAGAATCGTAAAAAAAAAGTTTTAGTACATGTATCATTCTCGTAATTCCATTAACACAAAACTATACAAAGCACATAATTATATTTGCGAAATGAAGAAACGAATATTTATATATAAAATTGATATAAAAATCTATTACGTACATGATACGTACACAAATGAATAATAAAATCAATACTGTCAGAAAGGAAGGAACCGAATACGTGTCTACGTCGAGATACTCATTACCACCCGTCAGTTACAACTCGGTACACTTGGTTTCGGTTCTAATGCGATTGCTACCGCAAACCTTCAGGAACAACCCATGTAATTTATGTGTTTGACTGAATTAGAATAATAGATTGTACTCTATACCTTTCTAATTATATTATTTTTCTCATTTTTAAATCTGTTCGATCTTTAGAAGGACATTTACATTTTTATACTGAAAATATTAATATTAATATTATTAATATTAAAAAATCAAAGGTATATAATGATTACGAAAAGTATATCGATGAAAAAACAGTAGCAACTCGAATCGAATTAAAATATCGAGAAAATATATTATTTTCACGTACATTGAGAAAAACGATTGTTTCATTCAACGAATTCACGAATTTCGTACCCTAGTAGAAATTTACCATTTGAAGGTTAAATAAAACTCTAAATTTGCCATTAATTGGCCATTTATTGGGTATTTTATGACACTTGACCATTTTTGGCTTAAACAACGTTACATTTATCGTCAGATTTCTACTAGGGTAGCGTAAAATTTTATATCATTTGCACCAAATGTCGATTTCTTAATATTTAAGAAATATTCCTTTACTATTTTTGTACTTACTCTTATTTGCTATGAATTATAATACAAATAAATTATTATTTACAGATATGTGAAAATTTAATCTTAATTTATTTATTAATTTATTAATCTTAATTTAATCTTGTTCATTTTTTAATATAGTCATATATAATTTAAATTTGGTGCATGTCAATTGCGAAAACTGATGAATTCACTGAACTCGTATCAAAATCACAATTCTTACTTGTAAATGATTCGCGTCTGAACTACAAAAATTTAAATATAATGTGTATCTTGCCAAATCATAGACGACTTTATTATTAAGTAATGTGCCTTTCGTCGTATTTGAATCCACATTTCTTAACAGTTAAGGAAGATTCTTTCTCCCAAAGAATTGCTTTTCTCTTTTTTCCTCACGTGTTTACTCGTATTCCTTAGTAGAAAGATCATCGTATTTAAAATAGTCACATTGGTAATTAGTATAAAAATTAGTCTGTTAATCGGTAGTCCTAAAAAGATTTTTCATTGTGAACGACCATTTAATAAAATGAGCTTAACGTCAAATGTATTTTCATTCGGTTTCCAACAGTTATGGTGTACTTTTAAACTCTGAATTTCTTATTAAATCGGATCAGTCGCTCGATTATTAATGCACATTTTGTATTGATTTTGCTTTTGAAACAATCTTTCCAAACTAGATATATCAATGTTATTTTAATTTTGAAAATAAATTTGTCTAAATCATTTTGTTTGTCGTTGGCCTAGTGCAAAAAGGTGCCAATTCAGAAATATTTTTAAAAAGGTACCGACTTAGAAATAATTTTAAGAATATGGTCCAATTAAAATTTTTTTTAAAACGGTACCAATAGAAAATTTTTATAAAAAAGTTACTAAAAAATAAGTCTTGAATATATGTACAATAATTAAAGACATTTAAAGACACTAAGCAATTGTCACAAATTTTAACAGTGAAAAAAGACTTATCTTTTGGCACCTTCTAAAAATTAATTCTGAGTCGGCACCCTTTTGCACTAAGTCAACAATATCCTTTTAACCGCTTGTGTCATTGGTTTTGACTTGCGTAAGTTACACAATTTTTATAAAATTAAAAATACTTTATTTATTTATTTATTTATTTATTTATAAATTAACAATTTTTATGGAACACCTAATTTAATTCCAAATAAATGATCGAAAACGACGAGAAAGAACGTTTCATCGAAAAGAAACAATTGTCAACATTTTTAACATTTTGTTTGTCAACGTAAAAATGTCCCTTTTGCGTACTCAAAAAAAAAATGGAATGAATTTGTATCAAGGTCTCGATCAGTCCGATTAAGTGAAAATCATTAATAATAAAATAACGAACAACATATTAATTTTTCAAATGGTCAAGTTAATCCTCAATACGTTTTATATACTCCAAGTATGGTAAAAAAAATATATTTACTCGAAAGTAACATTGACAACTATTTCTTTCTAATTGTCTAGTGTTCTCATACGAGGATAAAGAAAGAGCAAAGTGCCTCGTGGACAACGGGATACCGTATCTTTTTCCTTTTGAAAGGAGGATCCGATGATGTACGACGACGCGAGTCACATAAGTTGTAAACCAAACTGCCGACTTTTGCTTTACGCAGTCGCGTAATTCCAACTGATCAGATATATACATATATTTCCTCCTTGCCGCTTGACTCTCGGTGAGATCTTCTTATTTCATGTACACTCACGTTTCTCGCTTTTCCTATTTCCTACACTCCTGCTAGTCATTTTCTTTTCCTTCTTTAACTCTTTCCTTTTAGTGTTTGCCGTAGAATTGTTTATTATCTCTTCTATTTGGATATTACCGTGACTGTTACGACTCCGCTTTTCCGATGTATTAAGTGACTGCAGGACACGTTATTTTCTTAATTCGTTCATGTTTATTCCGAGCAATATTTTTATTATTCTTTGCAAATCCCGGCTGTGTTTTTTTTTCTATGAAATTTTGAATTGATTTTTAAGATTTTTTTCGGTTATCGTTGGACCTCTTAGAGAGTGTCGCGGTAGGGATCCTGTACTTCGAATAATAAACTTTTAAATACATTAAACAACATTTTCATTGTTGGTAATAGAAAAATATTTGATATTGAGAAATAAGTTATATTAAAAATGACAATACTGCCTAGTAGTGAAGACTGTTAAAATTTAAAAAATTGCTATATTGTATAATAAAATTTACGGAATTTATGGTAAATATTCTAAAAAGTGTAGTAAAAATTAATAGAGTTTTAGTAAATGTTTACTATACAGTATAGTCATGCTTTGAATTTTTACATTCTGTAATTTCATTACTAGCCACTATTGTCATTTTTTTCTACAATTTTTCTCTCAGTGCAGCAGTGCAAACAATATATAATTATTCATAAATTAAGTAAATAGTATACATTCTAAAAAATTCTATCACAAGGATCCATATATCCTCTTACGGTAATGATATATACGTTCCGTTACCTCACGCACATGGTATATTGAAAATCAACGAAAAAAAAGAAAGAAAGAGAAAAAAAAAGTTGACTGCGTATATCAAGTTGAGAGAAGTTCGGATCTAAGAACCAGTTTGTTAAATAGGTCGTGGGTATGTAAATTTCGCGAAGTATGACGGATTTTTATGCGTTCAGTGAATCTTGGCTACGTTTTATGGGGGGAACGTGAAAGCACCTTTCGTTTACCAGGGGAATAATCGCGCTCGGAATGTCGCGAGTTCCGTAGATCTTATACCGCGTAAATGTTTTCTAGTTTTTCGATCCTGGAAATTCGAACTGGTAATTCGGTGCTGTGTTCCATTAGTATTCTGGGTGGTCTTCTCTAACTTTATGCATAGATCTTGCCTTTTCTAGGCGTATGCCATTCAATTTTCTAAGGCGATTATGTATATACGACTGCACAGCTATGAAATCCGAGAGATACTAAAATAGTAAATATAGTTTATTTAAAAACATCGCAATTTTACGTTTATTTATACTATATATATATACACGGTACGCTATTTGGTAAATTTAATTTTAGCGTAATGAATTTAGGCGCAGTTGAAATTATCAAAGTATTTCCTTTAAAAGATAATATAGCGTAACGTTGGATAATGCGGGAACAACGCTCGAAACTCAACGCTAAATACTTATTCAAGAAATAATTTAAATTAAAAATTATGTATATCGTATAATAAAGTCTACTTGAATTTAATTTTAATTGCCGAATATCGCAAAAATGCAAAACGCATAAAAGAGATAAAAGTTAACCTGTATAATGTTTTTAACTCATACTTAGATGTTGTAACGAAGGTCTGCGAATATATGTAATCCGCGACGATAATTTTTGATGATTGGACAATGGACGCGCGCGAATTACCGACTGTCAAAAGAGCCATATAAAATTTGAAAATAAAATGAAAAAAAGGAGAAAGAAGGTAGAAAGGGATGCGCGTGCATACAAAGTCATCGTCCCCGCGGGCGCGCGGCGTGTAATACAAGAAGCCGTAGGGGTCATTACCGGTGAACACCTAGCATGACTTACGAGGAGGGGCTCGTCTCCTGCGCGCTTTGCGAAGAAATTGCTGGAGACCGCTCACGCGATCTCATACGTGCACTTCGCGTGTATGTGCGGTTATTTCTATATGGAGGACTCTCTCTCTCTCTCTCTCTCTCTCTCTCTCTCTGCCTATATGGAGTATTCTCTCGTCAATTGATTTGTCACTACGCGATTTGTCTTTTTCTTTACGAACTTGAGATTTAATTAGTGGTGCGTTCGATATAATAATTTCATGATCTTAGTGTGTATTAACCGTAATGAATAATACATATTTAATTGAAGTTTTTTCTTATTTTGATGATGTAATAAAAGTCATTATGTACATTGTTTTTAAAAAATTGATTATTCAAGATGTATCATTGGTAATATTTCTTGGTCTTAATGTTGACCGACCCAGTCATTAAAGATGATAAAATTATTCTGGTTAAATAAAGCAAATTGTGCAAAATAGAGACACCATTGCCCTTCTTTTGACTATTATTTATCACCGTGTGAAATTTCAAACAAAAATCATGTTGCATTAGAAAATGGCATTGGAAGGAAATTTAACTCTCCGTCTGCTTTGAATATCGCAAATCTGGGAAATTTCTTTTATTTGAAAATTTTCATAAAAATCAGCTATTTTGGAACTTAAGGAATTAGCTTGAAAATGAGCCCCAACATATCCTAATCCGATGATCTGGTCTGGAGATAGACTGCGACAATGGGTAAAATAGGTAGTAAAGTGACGTGCGTTTAACTAATGTTTTCTATTACTAAAAGTAAGCGATAATTAGTTATATGATTTTTAAGTTATAATAAAGTATATTTTAAATAATATAAATTTAAAAAATATTATGTCATCGAAAATAGAAAAACATATACCTATTCTTAACATTTTATTAATAATTTTTTAAAATATCAGATTTTCCCTATTTCGAATTTTAACTTCGTGTTGCATCGATAAGTGGCGACCAAATTTCTAGTACTTACAATTGCTACAAAATTTGTCTAGTACGTATGTAAGCTCGATAAATTTTTACTTATACGTAATATATTATAATACAAATTGTGAGCAACCTATGCGGTATATAAAGTGTGAGTAATATACCTGCGTGCGATAATCAATTAATTTCAAATAATGTATAAAAATAAGAATCTGTATCGATAAGATATAATTAATTAGAACAATTTAGTTAAAAATAGAAAACTTCAAATGTTCAAAAAAAATTTCTTTTATAAATAAATAAAATACGTTTGAAACAACAAATTTATGGATTTGTTGAAATAATAGAAAAATCAGTTGGATATATTCAACATCAAAGATTATTAACCAAATTTTTTTTTCAGTGTAATTACTTGAAAATTATAAAACAGTATGGTAAATTTGATATAATGAGCTTTAATAGAAATTAAAATTGGACATTTGGCCAAAGTGGTGAGTGAATTCGTAAATGGTTTCACGTAACTTCAAAATGTCATAATTTCTATACTAGGAATTGTCGTACAATTATTATATGAATTTATATAAGTTAATATTTTAATAATTAAATTACCATACACAGACGCAGTAATTTTTAATAGAAAATTCTTTCCGAAAATACTATATTTATAAATTGAAGAAAGAATGATAAGTAAATATTATCGATAGGAATTAATCAATCGTGACAGTAATGATAATAGTGGTCTTTAAAAGTATTTTTAAAAGAAATTTGAAATATTTAGTTTATCTTTAAAACACATATTGTAAAATGACTATTAGACATTGTCTTCTCGGTAACAGTGGAATCGCCCATATATATAATTCCTCGCGAGACATCCAACTACCGCACGAAGTTGTGTACGGTCTTACAAAGCGAAGGTCTTAGGATTGGGAGGCGCCTTTTCGTCGCCGGATCCCTTAATGGCAAGCACGAGCGTTTTTCGTAATTGCACACTACCAGAGGCGTCATGTTTAACGCGCGCATCGCAAAGTCACATGCAACACTTGCGCGGAATCCGATTGGTGTGGCCCTTTTCAGCTCGTTCGCGCCAATTGAAAAATTATGGGCGATTCGAACGATTCGAGGAACTGGAGTGCACCTTCGTTATGCCCTTTTTAAATCGAATAATCACTTTCGCAAAAATTTACTGGGTGTACATATAACTGCTTTTCTTTTTCAAAATGAGGGGCGATGGATTGATTGGTTTGTTTGCTTTGCACCTTCCGGGAATACAATTTTTCGAGACCCCCTTTTTTCGACTAACAATGTCGCGAAATTTAACGAATCTTTGTGTATACGTTATATATATCTATATACGTTACACTTCTCATCATTACGATGAACTGCCTCTGAATTAGCTTAATTTTTCTCAATACACCGAAATTTGTTTAACCCATTAAGGCCCGAAACGGATATAAATTTTTTTTGGATTTTCGTACTTATTAATTTCAAGAGAATATTATTTGATCTTGGTAAATAAACCACTTTTAATTAGATGGCGACTTTTCAATGACTTTTCGTCATCCTCTTTAGGCTCTATACTTTTATTAATGATACAAAAATTAGTATTTATTTAATTACGTATGTCATTAATTACAGGTTTTGCGTTATTCTACACGTCGCACTCTGGCTGGTGGTTTTTCCCACCACCAGAGGGAGACGACTATCTCTCTACACTGAAAAAAAAATAAAGCAGAATCCGCCGTAAACAGCGAAGAGACTTCTACTTTTGATAACAAAAGTAATTTGTGCTAGGCTACAAGCAGATTCTGCTTGGGTCTCCGGTATATTCGCATTTTGCTTCCGAGTAAGACATAACCTTACTTTTGACTGTACGTTTTTCGTATATATTATTGACTGTATACTTGTAAAAGTTACTTTCAATAATTAAACATATAATAATTTCCTTTACTTTCAACTATCTTAAAATGTTTACCCTCTTTTTCTTTTTAACATTTAAAATACATATATATTCTAGGTCTATCTCTTTCTTAATGTCGAGTATGTATTGCTTGATAGGCCCAAGTAGAAACTGCTTGGCTTCTAAAGGAATAACAACTTTGTCTCATTTACCGGAGTCACCACGGTAGATATTGCTTGGCTCTCAAGCAAATTCTGCTTTATTTTTTTTCAGTGTAACCTTGGATATCGTCGTCATTCTTATTATTGGACATTTGGCCAAAGTGGTGAGTGAATTCGTAAATGGTTTCACGTAACTTCAAAATGTCATAATTTCTATACTAGGAATTGTCGTACAATTATTATATGAATTTATATAAGTTAATATTTTAATAATTAAATTACCATACACAGACGCAGTAATTTTTAATAGAAAATTCTTCCGAAAATACTATATTTATAAATTGAAGAAAGAATGATAAGTAAATATTATCGATAGGAATTAATCAATCGTGACAGTAATGATAATAGTGGTCTTTAAAAGTATTTTTAAAAGAAATTTGAAATATTTAGTTTATCTTTAAAACCATATTGTAAAATGACTATTAGACATTGTCTTCTCGGTAACAGTGGAATCGTCCATATATATAATTCCTCGCGAGACATCCAACTACCGCACGAAGTTGTGTACGGTCTTACAAAGCGAAGGTCTTAGGATTGGGAGGCGCCTTTTCGTCGCCGGATCCCTTAATGGCAAGCACGAGCGTTTTTCGTAATTGCACACTACCAGAGGCGTCATGTTTAACGCGCGCATCGCAAAGTCACATGCAACACTTGCGCGGAATCCGATTGGTGTGGCCCTTTTCAGCTCGTTCGCGCCAATTGAAAAATTATGGGCGATTCGAACGATTCGAGGAACTGGAGTGCACCTTCGTTATGCCTTTTTAAATCGAATAATCACTTTCGCAAAAATTTACTGGGTGTACATATAACTGCTTTTCTTTTTCAAAATGAGGGGCGATGGATTGATTGGTTTGTTTGCTTTGCACCTTCCGGGAATACAATTTTTCGAGACCCCCTTTTTTCGACTAACAATGTCGCGAAATTTAACGAATCTTTGTGTATACGGTTATATATATCTATATACGTTACACTTCTCATCATTACGATGAACTGCCTCTGAATTAGCTTAATTTTTCTCAATACACCGAAATTTGTTTAACCCATTAAGGCCCGAAACGGATATAAATTTTTTTTGGATTTTCGTACTTATTAATTTCAAGAGAATATTATTTGATCTTGGTAAATAAACCACTTTTAATTAGATGGCGACTTTTCAATGACTTTTCGTCATCCTCTTTAGGCTCTATACTTTTATTAATGATACAAAAATTAGTATTTATTTAATTACGTATGTCATTAATTACAGGTTTTGCGTTATTCTACACGTCGCACTCTGGCTGGTGGTTTTTCCCACCACCAGAGGGAGACGACTATCTCTCTACACTGAAAAAAAAATAAAGCAGAATCCGCCGTAAACAGCGAAGAGACTTCTACTTTTGATAACAAAAGTAATTTGTGCTAGGCTACAAAGCAGATTCTGCTTGGGTCTCCGGTATATTCGCATTTTGCTTCCGAGTAAGACATAACCTTACTTTTTGACTGTACGTTTTTCGTATATATTATTGACTGTATACTTGTAAAAGTTACTTTCAATAATTAAACATATAATAATTTCCTTTACTTTCAACTATCTTAAAATGTTTACCCTCTTTTTCTTTTTTAACAATTTTAAAATACATATATATTCTAGGTCTATCTCTTTCTTAATGTCGAGTATGTATTGCTTGATAGGCCCAAGTAGAAACTGCTTGGCTTCTAAAGGAATAACAACTTTGTCTCATTTACCGGAGTCACCACGGTAGATATTGCTTGGCTCTCAAGCAAATTCTGCTTTATTTTTTTTTCAGTGTACACTCGTTGGAGAGATCGTCGTCTATTTTCTATATATACAGCCGCAGAACATCCTGCTGGTGTCGCGGTTCATCTTGCGACAGGCGTCTGAGGTAAGATCTCCAGTTCCTTACCGAGGAGTCCAAGCTGGAGATCGAGAGCGAAACGCCTTTAATTGTTTTTAAAAAAGGCCGCGTGCTCTGGGAAATTCCACCAACCATAGTGGACAAAGAGTACGATAGGCCTGCTTTATTCTAAAAGTAATGCATTTAGTTCGGAGAGACCGATATTATTATATATATAGTTAACAATAAATCGAACCACGCCCGTCTATTCTCGTATATATGTATATATTTATAGTTATTTATATAGTTTTATCGAGACGAAATCCTTGTTCACGTATACAGACACATAACCACACAGTTAAACCTCGTAGCTCGATGTTTACGATCAGGTCAGTCGAGGCGGTAGCTTCGTTGACAAGCGATGTCATTAGATTTTCATAGGCAACATTACCAGAGCCTCGATGTAATTGGCCTCCCGCAGCGCGAAAATTTTATTACCTATACATATACCTATATGTACATACACACACACCCTTTAATTTTATTCGCACGCGCGAGCTTTTAACTCCATTTTTATGGAAAACGCGTACACGTTCCCTTGTTTTCCGGACGATACATACGTGAATTATCAATCCTATATATATATGATTGGGATATACACGTGGTTTTACGCCGTTCCGTAGAATAATTTACGGGGACCGAGGGTCTCGTATATCCGATCGAATTTACGAGAAGATAAATTCGTTCGGCGAAAAAGTGCGAGAGAGAGAGGAAGAGAGAGGGGGGGGGGGTGATATCGGTTAGTTAATAAAATCTCATATATACGCAATTGGATTTATTTTTAGAATATATATATATATATATATACACTCGTCTCTTGAGTGTCTTTTATGCGACGTATCCCGCTGTTAACTTCATCTCGTACATAGGGTATTTACGCCGTTTAATGAAATGATTAAACCTGTTAAAAAGTAGAGAAGGTCGTTCATATATTTTTAATTTGCGAATCTGTAGTTTTATGGGGTTTCAAGAATCGTTAGTACGTTTCGCGAGTGCATTATTTATCCATAATGTAGGATTTCATGTCTTTATTAACATTTTGTTTATTTAAATTCTTTACTGTATACTTACTGAATGAAGCCATTTAAAATAATGACATGGAAAATTTAATTTCTAATACAACCATTTAAAAATTAAATATTTATATTATCGTTAGCTAATACTATGCAATGTTATACGGTATGAACGTACAGAGATTTAATAAATATGGATCAATCACGATTATACGGATCCATTAAAAGAGTTAAGTAAAAAAAAAGAAGAAAAAGAAACAAGTTTGACGTATAGCAGGAGCGAGAATTTTTCCCATGTCTTCGCAAAACGTGTAAAATAATCATCCGGCTCTTGGTATTATAACCGAACCGAGGGGTAAAAGATAAAATAAGTGAAAGAAAAAAGGGTATATCGTGTTAAAGGCGCGCTTCTCGTAAATTCAAACGAAAACGATGTCCGTAGAAGGCCGTGCGAACCGGACGGAATGGCGCGAAAAACTTCCACGCCTCTCGCGTCATAAGTAACGCCGTCGAGAAGAAAAGCCGCGAATGTTTTTCCTTGGACGTCGGCAGCTGCATCGGCGGCGCCCCATGCATCAAGTAATCTTTCGTCGATAATTTCAGGATGGTTCTGTGCAGTGCGTGCGCGCTGCACCAAGATTGAGAGCTCGACCGAACGCAAAAAAAAACGTTGATTAATAACGGAATAATAATACAGCTTTTCATCCTTTATATTTTCCATGATCGACCGTGCGTCGCTTTCAATTTTACATTTATCCGTTCGAGAGTAAGTTTAATTGATAATCTGCGATGGCAATTGAATGATTATAACTTTACGTCGTCACCCAGATACACGAAAAACGTATGCTTGATAAAAATTAATTAAGATATCGCGAAAATCGGTGTACGTGTGTACAAAAACAATAAATCTGGGAAAGGCAATTTTAATCGAATGAGGATGTATATCCGAAGTAACGATAAAATTTGTTTACTCTACGCCATAATTCAAAAGCGCCACCATTATTCATCGGTATAAGCCGTGTATATACGTGTGTCTGTGTGTATATATGTATATATTTATAGTTATTTATATAGTTTTATCGAGACGAAATCCTTGTTCACGTATACAGACACATAACCACACAGTTAAACCTCGTAGCTCGATGTTTACGATCAGGTCAGTCGAGGCGGTAGCTTCGTTGAGAGAGGGGGGGGGGTGATATCGGTTAGTTAATAAATCTCATATATACGCAATTGGATTTATTTTTAGAATATATATATATATATGGGCTATTTCACGTCAAGTGGTACGATGAAAATTTTAAATCGCTCCAAAATTTGAATTCAGGCTGGAAATATCTTTCAGAAGATAAAAAAAAATTTTAGGTGTTAAAAATATTTGCCTAAGAGTTATTCCACCATGAAAAATGGAAATTTTTCAATTTTTTAGAAAAATTTCTATTTTCAAAGCCATTTATCTCAAAATCTATTGATTTTTTTGAAAAAACATTAAAAACAACTGTTGTTCAAAATAATCTTTAGAACTTATCTACCTGGGTTACAATTCTTAATTTTAAAATCTCGAAGAAATATAACGCCCGGAAATATTGAATATCAAAAAAAGGCGACCACGCCACAATCGATTTTGATCTAACACCGCTCAAAAGATCACATTTTTCGCGAGCTTTCGAATGGCGGTGGTTAGATTATTGGCCAAGACCGTTGGTGTAAGTTATACCCCATAAACCTCATAAAATCACTCATTATCATGTATTTTAGGGCATTTATCTCAAAATCTATTGATTTTTTTGAAAAAACATAAAAAACAACTTTTGTTCAAAATAATCCTTAGAACTTATCTACCTGGGTTACAATTCTTAATTTTAAAATCTCGAAGAGATAGGGCACTTGGAAATATTGAATATCAAAAAAAGGCGACCACGCCACAATCGATTTTGATCTAACACCGCTCAAAAGATCACATTTTTTTAGAGCTTTCGAATGACGGTGGTTAGATTATTGGCCAAGACCGCTGGTGTAAGTTATGCCCTAAAATACATGAAAATTAGTGATTTTATGAGGTTTATGGGGTATAACTTACACCAACGGTCTTGACCAATAATCTAACCACCGCCATTCGAAAGCTCGCGAAAAATGTGAGCTTTTGAGCGGTGTTAGATCAAAATCGATTGTGGCGTGGTCGCCTTTTTTTGATATTCAATATTTCCAAGTGCCCTATCTCTTCGAGATGTTAAAATTAAGAATTGTAAACCAGGTAGATAAGTTCTAAAGATTATTTTGAACAAAAGTTGTTTTTAATGTTTTTTCAAAAAAATCAATAGATTTTGAGATAAATGGCTTTAAAAATATAAATTTTACTAAAAAATTGAAAAATTTCCATTTTTCATGGTGGAATAACTCTTAGGCAAATTATTTTTAACACCTAAAAATTTTTTTCTATCTTCTGAAAGATATTTCCAGCCTGTTTTCAAATTTTGGAGCGATTTAAAATTTTCATCGTACCACTTGACGTGAAATAGCCCATATACACCCGTCTCTTGAGTGTCTTTTATGCGACGTATCCCGCTGTTAACTTCATCTCGTACATAGGGTATTTACGCCGTTTAATGAAATGATTAAACCTGTTAAAAAGTAGAGAAGGTCGTTCATATATAGTTTTTAATTTGCGAATCTGTAGTTTTATGGGGTTTCAAAGAATCGTTAAGTACGTTTCGCGAGTGCATTATTTATCCATAATGTAGGATATTTCATGTCTTTATTAAACATTTGTTTATTTAAATTCTTTACTGTATAGGGGTTGACTGCGTACCTTGTGGAATGAAGCCATTTAAAATAATGACATGAAAATTTTTAATTTCTAATACAACCATTTAAAAAATTAAATATTTATATTATTCGTTAGCTATATACTAGTGCAATGTTATACGGTATGAAACGTACATAGATTTAATAAATATGGATCAATCACGATTATACGGATCCATTAAAAGAGTTAAGTAAAAAAAAAAGAAAGAAAAAGAAACAAGTTTGACGTATAGCAGGAGCGAGAATTTTTCCCATGTCTTCGCAAAAACGTGTAAAATAATCATCCGGCTCTTTGTATTATAACCGAACCGAGGAGGGGTAAAAGATAAAAATAAGTGAAAGAAAAAAGGGTATATCGGTGTTAAAGGCGCGCTTCTCGTAAATTCAAAACGAAAACGATTGTCCGTAGAAGGCCGGATGCGAACCGGACGGAATGGCGCGAAAAACTTCCACGCCTCTCGCGTCATAAGTAACGCCGTCGAGAAGAAAAGCCGCGAATGTTTTTCCTTGGACGTCGGCAGCTGCATCGGCGGCGCCCCATGCATCAAGTAATCTTTCGTCGATAATTTCAGGATGGTTCTGTGCAGTGTGCGTGCGCGCTGCACCAAGATTGAGAGCTCGACCGAACGCAAAAAAAAAACGTTGATTAATAACGGAATAATAATACAGCTTTTCATCCTTTATATTTTCCCATGATCGACCGTGCGTCGCTTTCAATTTTACATTTATCCGTTCGAGAGTAAGTTTAATTGATAATTCTGCGATTGGCAATTGAATGATTATAACGTGACGTCGTCACCCAGATACACGAAAAAACGTATGCTTGATAAAAATTAATTAAGATATCGCGAAAATCGGTGTACGTGTGTACAAAAACAATAAATCTGGGAAAGGCAATTTTAATCGAATGAGGATGTATATCCGAAGTAACGATAAAATTTGTTTACTCTACGCCATAATTCAAAAGCGCCACCATTATTCATCGGTATAAGCCGTGTATATACGTGTGTCTGTGTGTATATATATGTATATATATAGATATACACGTGATAAAGGTGAAGTAAGTGCACTTGCTTTTAGATCGGTTCGAGTTATCCTTATACACGAAGGGCTTCCCTTGTTTCCCGGTATACTGCCCGTTTTTGCCAAGTTTTTCGCGTCAGCTGATGGACGTGCGCGCGTTCAACTCGACACGTTCGCGGCAGTTCCCAGGCGCGCCTTCGCGTAAATCTGCGCGCGTGCGAGAGAGAGAGAGAGAGAGAGAGAGAGAGCGAGTGCAACCTGCTAACGGTCCACGGGATGGAAATTGATTGGGGGGGAAAAGAGATGGGGAAGAGAGGAGAGGGTGGGAGAACCGACTCAGAGATGAGTTACGAGGACCAAACCACTTTGTTGCTCTTTTCGTTATTTCTTATTTACATATTTTATCGGTTTATTGCTTTTTTTTATTTAACTATTTTTTATTTAATGTATATATACAACAATTAAGTCGATTTTATTTTTAACTTATGTACATTCAATATTGATATTTTTGAGGTTATTTGAATAATTTTTATTTTTTTAGGTTAGAAATATCCCTCTTAGGTTATAATTACGATGTTTCTAGTAATTTTTAAATGTTAACTTTTTTGATTATTTTTATAATTTTATTGTTTTGAGGTTAGGAATGTTCATTTTATAGGTTATAACTAGGATATTTACAGTAAGTCTCAAATATTCATATTCTTGAGATTATTTTAACAATTTTAATGTTATAAAGTTAGAATATATTTAGATTAAAATCTAAAAATAGGCTTAAAAAGATGAAACTCTATACTTCCAAGCAAGCAAGAAACAAAGTATCGAATCGGTCTGATTCGAAAAATTATTTATCGATTCATTTCAATATGTGACACCGTTAAAAAAATTTACGAATGTATTTCAATTTACTAAACAACTAAGAAAATGTTGGTTCGTAATTACTATACATTGACTGATTTAAGTGACTTTCTGTAATAATAATGTCAAATCAACGTATGCGCAAGAAAGACACGTGCAGTAGTAAGAACTAAAATAAAGAATTTGAAAATTATGGCGATTTCAATAATTAATTCGTACGGGCAGAGGTCTCTTATACCTCCGGAAGTCGAAACTTCGGAAACTAAAAATACGCCGATCCCATCAGTTGAGTTGTACAAATCCCAATTTCATTGAAGCATTTACACCCGCCGAAGAAAATCGACCGTTTACTTTTTCTATCGACGGCCTGCCGTGAGAAGTGCGCGATCTTCTTTTACACTCGGTGTTTCGTTTCGCGATAAGCATCCTCGTTTACGAAATAACAAAAAACTTTTTAATTTCTCGGTGAATCGCAAGGAATTGTTTTGTCGATTTCAATTGTCGGTGAAGTGCAGCCACTGTTTGCATCTCGGGTATTTTTTGAAAAAAAAAGAATCCTCGGTAACGGAATTTAAACGTCCAGTGATCACTAAGTTGTTACACAATTCAAATGACGACGCTTTTAATCATTTCGTTTTGTAACGAATCACGTAATTGAAATTATAAAAATTTTGTCTACGAATAAACAATTGCGATATTCGTGTACTTACGATCGACGATTAACAGCCCAATAAATTCGACCTTACCTGCAAAAGAAAAAGAGATATTAGATTAAACCGTGGAAAAACATTATAATTTACGTATATGGGTTACTAAACAACTAGCGTGATTTAAATATTTTATAAAATAAAAAATCAATTACAAAGATGTAGATGCACGGCACAAACGTTTTTTTTTAAATAAATTAACCTCTCCTCGATTTATAGCAACCCACAAAAATCTCAAATTCCATGTTTGCTCATCCATCTCGCATACGCAAAACGAGGCAGAATGAAGGAAAATCCCCGTAAGTAAGAAGCGGTTACAAAGACGGATATCGTCGAGTCGATCGGTAAAATCGCACAAGTTCAACACACGTACATATATACACGTACAGTGTTATTTTTTTCCCATATATTTTTTATTCCGCGAACTCTACATATGCTTTCTCGTGGAGGTGAACTTGAAGGGTCAGATAATATTTTTCCCCCTCTAAAGATTTTCAACGAAGATAATGCAAATTTTCGCAAGGTATAATGCCAATACATCACACGCGTTACACTTTTATTATTTATAGTGCAAACTAACTTTCCAACGCAATAAATTCAGACGAAAAGAATAACTGTTTATTAATAAACCTTGGTACAAATCGTTCGTCGAGATCTCGTTATGCACATTCGAATCAAAAGTTATGAGTTTAAAATATATATATATATGTAATAACGCACAACTACATAAGTACACAAAGTTGGTATAAAACGAGGAAAAGTTTTATAGTCGAGTGTAAAAATTGGAGATAACGCGGTGAAAGGTCGTCGTGGTATATACTGCTATATGTACGACGAGGCCAATTACGCTGATATATACTACACGAGTATTATGTGCATATATTGCACACATAGAGAAAACTTGGCGATCTTACGCGATATCGCACGGGTCACTCGTCTCTGGAATATATTTGTTTGTATTTATTCTAATTTTTGTTTGATTCGTCTATTCGAGCGTACTTTGATCTCTCGAGATTTCGCGGAGTAAGACGGGATTAGTATACAAGATTTTTATCGGCAACGTTAGCGAATTTTACAGGCAGAACGCTAAATCTGTACATATATCGTTTATTTAACATAATAATTATTAATAAGTGACGAATATAGAAAAGTATCGTAAAATAATAAAAATAAATATATCAGCAAATAACTTAATGTAAAAGGGTTAATTGTATTAGTAATAAAAATATAATATATGTAACAAACTAAATAATAAAAATAAATAATAAAAAAAATTATGGGTATAATTAACGATTGCTTTAACGAGTCAATTTGATTATCTAAATTCACAACGTTTCGTAGATATATTTGTCTTCATCTCCAGATGCTAAACTTTATTAATAATAATTAATACATTGAATATAAATATAGTCGTCAACAACAAAAAAGTTTTTTACCTTGTGATTATAAAATAGCGTTTATGAACTTGTCAAGTATTTTGGAGTATCATTTCTTATCTATAATATTTAAGTATATTACATTATTTATTTATTAATATATAGCAACAAGATTAAATAATTAATTGACGGAATACTTACAAAAGTTAGAAAGAATTCAAAGTCACATTTTTCTTTTTTTTCATTTTAATTGATTATCAATTAACTTAATAATTAATTTAACATTAATTAATTACTAACTTTTGTACTAACAGCAATGGGTTGACATTTTCCAAAAAATCTCTCTGTAACGCTGTTCTACTTACTTTAAATAGTACGTATGATTTTTTTTTAAATTTTTTATCACTAAATGCTCGATATTTTCGTGCAGCCGTAATGATCAATTTTTCATCTAATCGTTACCCGACGGAGACTATTTATTAATTTTTATTTAATTTAAAATCCATTATTTAAAAAAATCTCTGTCAGCTTCTTCTACGTTAGTCAAGAGTCACGTATGAATTTTTCCAGATTTTTAGTTCGATAATTGCAGAAAATTTTTGAGTTTTTAAAAGTAGATCCCTGTAATTTGGCTATTACATCTTCTTAAGAGATTAAAATTGCATAATATAATAAAAAAATAATACATTTTCTATTGATATTTCCTATGGAATTGCTCACGAGGAAATACAAGTATCTAATAAAATACGATTTGGTAAATTCGTTTGATTATAACGATCGTTTTAAAACGGCACTCGGACAAATAGTCCGAAAAAAAATCATTTAAAAAAAGTTACTCGCGCATAGGTGTATGTGGAGCTATTATACACACATGCACACGTACACTGAGACACGTGCGCATATAGATCAGCGTGTTATACTTAGAGGCCCAGAGGAAAACGCACTTGTAAATCACCGTCCGTGGTTGCCGTAGCGATTAACTTCGATTCGTAAGCACCATTGGGAACATTTCGTGCAATTTATATATCGCGCGCTGGGCACAACACATGCGAGAGCGTGGTATATTGGCCAATCGCCAATCCATCACCCGTCTTCTCTCCAACTTTTACGTGCCTCCTCGCGATATATCCTTTTCCAATTTCTCTCTCTCTCTCTCTTCTTCTAGCTCTCTTTTTTTTATTAGGTATACCATATGAGCTATTTTTAGATTACCGAACTTATTATATATACGTATTATACCACGAGGGTGCACTATAGCAGTATATTTGCCATTTGATAGTGTCTCTCGCAATTTCTCTCCACGATTTTTAACTTGTTGAAAAATGTCTAATCGAGTATCCGTGATACTTACATTTAAGTAATAGTGCTGGAAAAAATCTTTTCACTTTCAAACGGTTACTTCAAATTTATAACGAGTTTGTAATATTTATACACGCTGGAAAAAAACAACATCACATACCGATTTTTCATCGTAAAATTTCGATATATACTAATACGATTTGACCGAGTCAACTATTCCGAATTATGTAGAGCTAAATATCGGAAATTTAAATAAACAACCATATGGTTAGGTAGCCGATCAAGTTTTAACCCCTAATTAAAATATTTATACTATATCATGTGTCAATTTATGTGTCAACTATTGTTTATACCTACTAGTGGATTTGGGCGCGCTACGCGCGCCGATGTTTTGTTTTCCATTGATTTTCGAGTTTTTCAATGTTCGAGATCGAGATTCGAGATCTTCGATTCGAGCGCTTACTCAATTTTATAAAAGGATTCAATAGGAAATTAATTTTTTATAACCTCATTCGAAACAAAATACGATACATGTCGTCACGTTGTTTTTCTATGCATATTCGCGCACTACTCACAGGGATCATCTGTTGCATTTGTTTGTTTCAGTAAATGCATTTAGTTTCTTTACATATTCAAACAACTTTTCAGCGTTTTTAACTATGTTATTCATTTATTTAATTTTTTTTCCGCGCGGAAAATTGTACGAAGAAAATTGAATAGTCGAAATATGACATTTGGCGTAACGGCGTTGTATTAATATTTGATATACGAGTAACCACCTTTTACGAGGGCGTAAAACTACGAAATATCAAAGTGTTCTCGTGGACAACGTTGAAAGACCGATGGTATATCACCAAAACTCCATCAATAAAACAACTGGTTATTCGACATTTTCCATCCGCGGAATAGCGTCATTAATAATTACACGGCTCCATAAGGTCGTATATAACATTCCGATACGTTCGATCAATACCTAAAAACCACTCGCGCGAAATATTTTTTTTTTATTCATTTCTCGATGAACCGTAGAGTAAGAGTAAATAAAATCGCTAAGAATTTCATGAAAGAATTCAAAGAATTCGTTTTTTCGTCAACATTCTATAATATATTGGAGATAACAATTAATTAATAATATAAATATATTTATGATTATCAAATAATTACTATTTTTTATAATAAAAATTACTAAAAATGTACACGCATGTATATAGTTTTTACGATTTGTCAAGGCTGTCGCTCGTTCCTTCAACAACACAGTTTTTTTTTTATAATACACACGTTACCGATCAGCGCTTGAAATTACGTAAACATCGGTATAGATTAATCGTATAAAAAAAATGCATGAATGGTAAACGAGAGAAGAGAAAAACGTAAGAATAAATAGTAGGATCAGTCCGTATTGCGGGAGAACAAACAATCCGTATAATATAAACGAACGAGTAGACACAGGAATACAAAAGGTCGAAACGCCGACATCCGACGCGATCGGAATACACCGAGTTAGCCTGTTGTATTATGCGGGGTTCGAGATCGCGGGTTTGGATAACCGAAAAACCTTAAGAAACGATCGGCGATTATGTCCTCTTTATTCGCGATGAGGCCAATTATGCGGACGCGAAAAATCCACCTACGCTTGACGAAGAGAGGTTTATAGAAAGGATCTAGCGCTCGGCGATGGTTGTCTCGCTCGGTCATTCGAGAGAGAGGGAGAGAGCGAGAGAGAGTCGACGTTTGTTGACGGGGAAACAAAAATTCCCGAAGAATAATTGGAAATTTGCATGGGGGTAGGGAGGTGGTTTATTTTCTAGAGAAAGAGAAAAGAGGGGAAGGTTTATAATGTATATATAAGGAGTTGGCTAGTTAAGTGTAGGAGGAAAACTCGATTTGGTGAATACCAAAAACGATCGGTAGTTTCCTTTTTATTTCGATGGTACTTTTTCCGATCCGGATGATTAACCTGTTGGCTATAATTCATGGGAGTTTCGATTTATTTATTACGCGAGATAGTAACAATTTTACATTCCCCATATGCGCGTGGCTTTTTATATTACGATGAACTGTTGGCCTTTTTTTCCTTCTTTCTTTAAACTATAACAAGATCGCTTCGTGTAAGTAGTGCATGCGCATATAACCCTTTGCGGATTATCGAATTCACTCTAACTTTCATATGTTTCTTAATATAGTTACAAATTTCATGAAAACTTTCATTCTTTTAATGAAAATCAGGAAAATCGTATTATTTAATCTTTAATCGATAATGTTTTAATCGTAGTAAAAACGTATAATTAAAAATTTATTCATTGTACTTATTGAGAAAATTGAGAATAAACTCTTGTATAAAATAAATAAATCTATAAAATATCGTGATTGCGTTAGATGACATTAGAAAGTACCTGCCGATCCATTCGCATGTACATAGAAAGAGAGAGAGGGAGGGAGGGGGGGGAGAGGGAGAGAGCGGTCTACACATATATGTACGTATAGAACAATAAAATTCCAGAAGAAGTGGAAGCGCCCTCGCCTGCGCGCCTTGTTACCCCGTGATCTACAAGCGTCCTCGGTGAAATATGCCGGAGCAACTTCAAAGGAGTACCGGAGAAGGTAGAACATGCAGAGGCGGTCCCGTGCGCCGCTTAGATAAGCGACCGTAAGGTGATTCCGCTCCTGCAACCGCGCATATCCTCTCATAACGTGCTCGAGCATCTACGATCCCTATACCCTCACGCAATACTTCTTTTTTCTTTTTTATTCTTCTCCTTATAATAACTGTCCGTGGAAATTTTAATTGCTTCGTAAGAGATAGATAAATAATGTACTACATTACCGTTCAAAACGTTCACCTCGCTATGATTATTCTATAATGAAACATTTTGATACAGCTTCGTTCAAAATATACGTATCGATACTAGATCAAATATTAAAAAATGCAAGTCAAAGCTCTTTAAAAAAAAATTTTTCATTTTCTTTGTATGTATAATATTGTCCCCGTTAGATCTCAGACATTTTTATAATGGACCTTAATTTTAACTCTTTCATTTTCAATTTTCGTTTAATTTAAATACGTTAATTGATTTGCAATCGAAAGTTTTTTCAGTTACATTTCGGATTATCGTCAACGGAGGTTTTTCGCAGTATCATATTTAGATTAAAGACATTAAAATTCCAAGTTTCCTCGAATTTAACTTTAGTGAATCTAAAGATTTGAGCGGTCGTGCAGTATTACTATTCAATCGGTAATTTTTTAGTATACGAATAATTTTAATTAAAGAAAGGATTAAGTGTAGTGTTCATACCTAAGATATGTCTAAAAAAATAGTAGATTATAAATGTAAGTAAAGAAAGAGTAATAATAATTAATAACAGATATAATAATTAATAAAAAAAAGGATAATTAAAGGTACATTAATTAAAAAAGGCTTAGAGCGTAAAAGTCGATTGTGTCCGTGAAATCCTCAGCTATAACGGATGCGATTTAATCATCCTTAGGTTATAAGATCCCAATATAAGGATTAAACGTGTACAGATAAAATTATGTGATCCGGCGTCGTTTAGATTATAATAGAATGTCAATAAATATAGAGACATATTTCCGAAATTTTGCGAACTTGAGAAATCGTACACACGATATACCCTTATATACTCCGATATGCCCTGTCTTTGACTCTAGATTTTTCCATATACCCTCTGAATATACATGTGTGAGTGGTATATATGTACGGTGGACTTATAAGCGTGTATACAGTCTTGGCTGTTGGGTTGTGGGTCTTGTAGCTGCGTCGAAAGGGCCGCAAAGAGCGGAATTCGGATTTATGCGTCCGCGGCGGGAGCGACAATACCGGCAACCGTGTAGGAAACACATCGGATAAACCCGGGTAGCCCATTAATCAGAACGGTACAACGGCACGATACACGCGCTCTCGCGTATACTCTTTTCTTCTTCTCCTTCTTCTCCTTCTCCTTCTCTATCTTCTGCTGCTTCTTCTTCTTCTTCTTCTTCCTCCCATCCTTATTCCTCCCCCTCCCTCCACTTCTGTCTATTCACATTTTCCTTGCGACTATTTTTTTTTTTCAAAACTCGTCAACACAATAGTTTTGCACTTATATTGATTTATCGTTTCTTTCTATTATTTCCTGTTTTCCTGGATTTGTACACGTTCTGCGCGTGCTTAGGCAAAACAATAAAAATGAAAGAGATTAAGTATCATTTTTTGGAATATTGGAATATGGATGTTATTTGATTAAAATTTTTTTATTATAGTTATTTGTTTAATGTATGTATTCTTTACCTGCGTGAAATAATGATAATGGTCTATATAAATATTAATATACAACTTATATGCGCGCTATGAGACTCTCCCAAACTTGGAAAAATATTAATTAGACATTTGTATAAAGTTTAGATAGACTTGAAATAATGTCTTGTAATACAAGTTTATAACCGAATGTAACTTATTAATACATAAACGATAAAATAGCTCATTTGGTAGAGCGAGAGATTCCGAAATAAAAGATAGAAGATTCAAATCTCGGAATAAAAATTTTTACTGTTTATTAACCCTTGGCAGCAACACTGGGGTGCATAAGACCCCGATAAATATCAAGTTTAATATGAACACTCGCATTTAAAAGAAATTTGAAAATTGTTTTTTCATACTTAATATCATTATTTTCATAAAATGAATCCATTTTCACTTTTAAAACAATTATTGGTAATTGTAATTAATAAAAAAAAATTTTAATTAAAAAAGTTACTAGCTGCTTTGCAACACAATTTTCTTACGGTGTGGTACGAAATTGCCCCAGTGTGGCAGCTACGGGTTAATTGAAATTTTATACGTTCAAGAATACTATTTTCAAATTTATCTATAAGACATTATTATTAGAGTCGACTTAAACTTTATATAAACATCAAATTAATATTTTTCCAAATTTAGGAGAGTCTCATTAAGTATGTGTTGGTATATACCAACATTCGCCAAACATAAAATTTATATATTAAGATGATATAAATATTTACATTTTTACGTGATACATATAGGTTTAAAATGTCTATACTTATAAATTCGTATCGCACGTGCTCGTCTTCGTTCCAAATATCGTGACTCTTACTTTCGACGGATTTTGTTGACAGCACGGGTATGAATTAACGACGTGTCGCGAGAAACGAGTTGGCACGCAAATCGTGACACCGAATGATCCGACATACCTCATCGCGGATAACCGCGATAACGCGAAAAATCTTCGCTCCGATTTCCCATCGCATCGATTTTGTTTCAATAACAATATTTCTACCTCGTGAATCCCGTTCGCATCGAAATTGATAATAAACGTACTAGCGCGCAGAAATATTTTACGTTTAGTCGGTATAACAGAGATATACATATATATAGTACAAATCGAATGATTCAAATTTACACACCTGCGATTTATCAGGTACAGTGAGACGGTAAAAAGAAATTGATATATGTATATATATATATAAGAACGATTCCAATACGGGAAGAAAGTACCAATTTAACACTTGGAAGGAAAATAACGAAAATATCGATAGCTAAGTACCTGTGAGTACCTATATATGTATATATATATATATTATATTTATCTATATATGTATATATATATATATATTTAAGTGTATCGCTCGTCAAGAAAGTCAAGTATTTTTTTTGCCTCTCGTCGGTATAAAACATCGGGTTACGCAAGGTGGCGCGCGCCAGACGCAAAAGAGCGCATGTAGGAGCGGTCGCGCGCGCGCGCGCCTAAGATCTGAAAACCGCTGCTGAAGAGAGAGAAAGAGAGAGATAAGAAAATCTTATAGTTAGGTCGGTTCGCGTGCCGTAAATTTAGAGCTCGTGCCTCGCTCGCGTCAGAGTCATCGCGCGGGTGTGTATGTGTGTGTGTGTGTAGATACATACCGCTTCCTCTCTCTTTTCATTTTACTTTTCTACCTTGCGTTACATTCTGTCTTTTGGAATTTCTATGCGATTTTAATCGATTTTTCTTTTTCTATTCCCTCTTTTCGCTTTTAGAAACGCATGCACGTATTCACTTTTCGATATTTAGCGTTATGCAGCGCTGCAAATTTTTGTTCGTATCTTTTCTTTTTAATTTAAATATGTTTATCATTTTTTTAAATTATCATTATTTTAATTTAATACTTGTGTATTCGTGTATAGCAACGAATTTCGTGTGACACTTTTTAATCGAGAAAAGTAGTTGAGTTTACCAAGACCTTTCCTCTGGATGCACGTATACGTAATAATAGATAATCCTTACGAAATTTAATCAAACCGTTTTAAAAAGTATCGTTAACGCGTCCCGCGTTACCCCGCATGTTTCTCCTATACAGTACCATCATCAACAAACTCTAAATCTCTTTCTTAACGACGATACCGAGCTTATATTGAATCGAACATCTTGTAGGCTAAACTCCATGTATAACTATATATATATATAAACGTACGGTCATACGTGTGCACACATACACACACACACACATACACACGTGCAGAAAAGTTCAAAGATACTAAGAGAATTTCAAGTGAAGATTTCTCGAAACCTATATAAGGCAAGGCTGTGTTAATGGAAAGGTGTGGTGCACCATAATCTCTCTCCCTCTCCCTCTCTCTCTCTCTCTCTCTCTCTTTCTACCTTCGCTTCGGTGGTATCTCTTCGAAGAAAAGTATCCGATTCATCTTGGTTTTTTTTTCTTCTACATGTATCGCGTGTCTACATACGAACATTGCTATTGTCAGATCGAAGGAGATCTATACTCCGGACTGTTGCATCGAAGATGATGAATAGAATTCGAGCGCGAATTTCTGTGTTTACGAAATGCTCTTCTCAGATTCATAATTGAAAAAAGAAACGTCGGTAACTAATCTGTACGTATAAGTAACTGAATTGATAAGTAAATTGTTGATTTATTGCAAATTATCGTGTATTCAATTAGATGGAATGTTTTCTTTTTTTTTTGTTATAAAGCGGTTACTAATCTTAAACAGTTTTTTGTCTTATCATAAGATCGTAGTGGATAAATTTAAATGTAATTTTAAATGTAAATTTAATTGTTAGATAATAACAATTACTATTTAATTTAAAATCGATACGTTAAAATACGATAATATAATATTTCGAAAAAATGCCACTATAAGAATTAATCGTTTCGTTGAAACAAAGAAAAATATGTCAAATCGATATGAAAAAGTGTTTTGAGGAAAGGTGGTATCGCGGTTCACCTGTATGGCTCAAGTTTATACAAGAGAGAGGAGAAAAAAAGGATAGAATAGTGCCACTCCTATAGGAGGCGCATCGAGCACGTGCCTCACCGCAGGCACCACCTTAGCGACATGCCGCCGTTCTCCGTTGTTATCGGAGGTCAGTTGGAGTTCGCTCGAGAGCTAGTGCACGAATCCGAATTACCATAGGCCACGTAGTTGAGCGCGGCATCACCCCGAGAGCAGGGAAAACTAGAACGATTAAATTTATATTTCTGTATCGTTGCGCCGATTGCCTCAATATTCGCTATTTACATTTTCCTGCCTTTATTTTCGACGAGTACATATTTTCGTCGTCTAATTGTACAAATTGGGTGCTTTTTTTTATAACGATGGAATTGTTAATAAAGATCATTTTGGATGTGTTGTCGATGATATTTATGCGTTTGTTTTTAATCATCGTATCGGGTTTATGTGCTTTTATTATATCAAATTTAATAGCAAAACACTTACAAATAACACAGACCAACAAAATTTTGTCGATTTTCGGAATTCGAAACTTTGTTACACTTTCTCGAAGGATTTTGATGCGTAGAATTGCTCGAATATATAACGGTTCATGGTATTTTAAACTATATAAGTCTTACTTTTTGAAATTCATTTGAGTATATCCAAATATCTTTTCTTTTTGCCGAGATGTAGCGTTTTCAAATTTTTATGATTTTAACATAACTTACTATGACTATGCGCCAAAAAAGCCGAATAGTATTTTTATCACCAAATGCAAAAAAATCGTAAAAATTTTAAAACATTATGTTGCAACAAAAGAAAAAGATATTAGGACAAACTCAATAGCATTTTGGAAAATAAGACTTACAGTTCAAGATCTCATGTTTAATAATAATTTTTCTAGAAAAAAGTTGATAGTATTACGTAACCTCAAATACCAAGAGTAAAGCAACATTATTGACTCGCATAAAGGTTGTGGTTATATTATGTATAAATTTATCTTTTCTTTTATATTGAATTGATAATCCACATCTATAATTAATAAACAAATAAACAAATAATTTAATCAAGACTATGTACAAGAAACATAATATTGACAGCAGGTATAGTCATATTAAGATTCTAAGAGCGAACACATGTCACAGACAGTTGATTAAATAAATTCAAATATTGACACTATTTTGAATGACAAAACAATATAAATATACAAAAAAAAACTGCGTAAATAATTATAACAAGTGTGAGTTTATTTTTTTACATTTATATGTAAAATAAATAAAATTCGTGTATATTCGAAGTACACGCGGATAGAATTTTCTGATGAAAAATTGTGTGACACTGCGGTAAAAATAGGATTTCTTTAACAAATGTAAGATTTACGTTATTGTCATTGCAACTTTTATTTTATAAATTAAAACATCAAGCGACACGATTAAATCGTCATAAACTATTGAATGCTTTCGATTAGAATAATACTAATTACGTTAAAAAAAATCGAGGAATCGTAATATGATTAAAAAAATTTGTTTACGAGATAGTGGTAACATACATGCCACCTCAAGATTCAGGTTGTACAAGGTAAATAGCGGTACACAGTTGCCCTCGTACTGCGTACATCGTGTGATGAAATTTCTGGTGTTTCTGGTGTGTCGATCGGTGCATCGAAACCGGGAGGGGAGGGTAGGGTAGGGTAGGGTCCCGATGTCTCGATGAATATTGACTCGAGAAACGATAAATAATTGCACGTGTGTATGATTTCCAAGAATTTTAATCGCGCCTCGCGTCTCGCGTCTGTAATACCGGTTTCCACATACGTGCGTTATTTGTTAAATAATTGTTCGCTTTAATTGTAACCTATCTCGGGATTTTCTGGGAATCTATCGATCGCTTCTTTCGCGTCTATATATATACGTGATGTCTGAATCGGCCGATCGACAGAATCCAGTGTTTCGCGGTGAAAAAGAAAATGACATAATTGTCCGATATATATCCATACATTCGTACGTATATATATAAGTATAAAAAAGTGTGTACGCAACACGTTTATAATTATTTTGACAATTTGTAAACTACAAATATGTTAAACACATGTATATACATATATAATAAGCTTGCTTGTAACCACTAACCATATAGAAGCTATTTCAAATTAGAGCCGTGTATAAATAAATACACCGCGAGTGTTCGCTAATTGTTACAAAGAGCCCCCCTCCCTCGATATATTACGTAAATAGGAACATATATGTATATTTAACGCAACGTGCGCCAGTTATGTAAACCTCAAATATTAATATCGTCCGAATCGGCGAAACCCAATTAACTAATGACTCGAAACGCCAATATCTCATCGGACTGATATTTTTCCTCCTCGAGGAGAATAAGAAAAACACTGCAGAGAAAGACCAACTTTTCATACACACACACGCGCGCGCGCGCGCGAATCGGCATCGAGATGGAAAGTAAAAGGAAAAAAAACGGAGTAAGAGAAAAAAGGTTTACCGGCGCGTACAAACTCGGGTTGTGTGTATATATATATATATATATAGGTATATATACTAATGCCTTCTTACTTAAGCGTAGCAGGAGCAGCAATAAGGAATTCAAGAAAGGGAAGCCATTAGCTCCACAATTTTCCGTAAGTTCAGGTTAAATGTATCGATATAACGCGCGGCGGCCGATCGAGACGCGTGATTTATGATTCAATTTCTTCATCAACCTATTCGTAAAACCGATGGGGAGAGGGAGAGACAGAGAGAGGAAGAACCTCGCCTCGGTCGAGAGAGGCGGTGAGCCGCGCATTAACTCGAGGCTAATCTTGCGATACAACAAGGTGTATGTGTGTGTGTGTGCGCGCTCCGAGGATACAGAGTCCTTTCTCCATTTCGTGGCTCCGCTGCCACTCGCGAGTATCGTAAATTTGTTAATTCCCCTCACCCCCCCCCCTCCACCCACATATCTTTATTGACATAAGGTGCCATTTTAACTGTTAGAGAGAACCTATAATGAAATTTTCGAGTGATCGTATGTCTATATGTATATATATATATATATATATATATACATACAGATATACTGAAATGAAAATTACGTAATACGTTGAACACGTTAAATTTAGAATGACGGCGATTCATTATCCTTTTTAATGTGTACGTGTCATAATACCTATATATGGAGTATTTACCACTTTCCGTGATTATACCAGGATCTTTTTCTTTTTCTTTTTTCAACGGCGGTGTATATGTTTACTTAGGTATATATATACGGTTATTTCTTTTCGGTATCGTACCAAGAATTTTGTAACTCTCGGGGCGTCGTCGTGTATCATGTAGATTGTCAGCGAGTTTAACAAATATACAATTAATTTACAGTTTTTACGAATACATTTAAAATACTCTATTATAGGTGTATATATACACGTATAATAACAATATATTTTCCAATTAGGAAATATATATATATATATGTATACCGATAATGAAAATCTCCAAATGTACGTTATACGAGCTACAAAATATGTATCGAAAATCCGAAGATGTGTTATAGTATGTAAACCAACGGTACGTCGCGCGTTTATATGTTTAAATTGAAGAGCAAATATTCGGCCACAAATATTTTCAACTGCTTTTTCATATTTCATCGAATGTGTGTCGATCAGTCGAATACTTTTTTCGTATAGTGAATTATTTCTTCGAAAATCGTAAATTATGGTACAAGTGCTCGAAACAGGTGTAAACCACGGGTACTATGTTGATTATGTCGCTCGAGCGATCTGAAAAAGACACATAGAAGACTCGTACGTGGGTCACTTGTTCCGTGCACGTGTATCGAATACTATTTTTTAACACTAGTGAGCGAAACCTGTGTTTATCGGTTCGAATAGTTGCTCTATTCAGATATGTCATTGGTCTTGCATGCATATGTGGACGTAGAAATATCTATATTTTGTGTGTGTTTATCTGTGCGCAAATACACGTTATACAAGATAACAATACGAATTAAATGATGTGAAAGTCAATTTTTCATACCTAATACAAATTATAAAAATCCAAGACATCATCGTACTAAAGTCAACTTTTATCATCCCTACTTTATCGACCGAGTTAAACAAATCATTTTTAATATTAATTTAAAAAACCGATAGTATTTGAAAAAGTGTTCGAGAAAACACGTTTATTTGTTTACAAACGGCTGATTTCTGCAAAATTTGAGATACTCGTAATTCGATCGCGTTTCCACGAAACCCTTGCCAAAAGTATAAAAAATCAATAATCAACAATTCTTGGTAAGGGGTGTTTTTTGAAAATATTTTGCACCGAGGTCAAATGTTAGTAAACAACGACACGTCTTCTCCCACACTTTTTTAAATATTATCATATATTATTTTTTATTGTAGTGTTGTGTTGTTGTAGGGTAGGAAAGATGAAAGTTAAGTTTTCAAACCCCCTCAAGAAGGTAGCATACCCGGCAGTTTACCGACGGAGCAAAATAGAAAATTATTACACTTATTTAAAAAAGTATGCAATTGAAAATCCCGAATTCATAAGTGCACTGGGTAATTAAATAATTATTATATATATAGTATTTTGAAATATTTTGTCTGCTGATTAGAACTGCTGAACTAAAAAAATCGAATCACTTTTTTGCTCTTAAAAAACGCAGTAGGTTAATTCTTGAAGTTCCTTAGAAAACTTAGAACTGAACGATTCGATTTTTTTAGTTCAGCAGTACTAATCAGCAGACAAAAATATTTCAAAATATCTATATAATATATTATAATTTATATGTCATCCCGTGAGTTAGATTAAAATTATATTCAAAATATTATTTGCAAATATACAAATATACAAATGTTGTTTATATTTACTTTATGTGTACTTATGTCTACCAAAGAATTTACATAAATGTATTTTTATGAGATAAATTTACTACAATTATTTAACAATCTCGTATAAAAACTAATCCAAAACACACGCATACCTCCCACACATAGTCCCACCCACACACACACACACACACCATATATATATATGTATATACATACTATATATATAGTATGGTGTGTGTATATATATATATATACACACACTCATGAACCCGTTCAGTTCTAAGTTTTCTAAGGAACTTTCAAGAATTACCTACTGCGTTTTTTAAGAGCAAAAAGTGATTCGATTTTTTTAGTTCAGCAGTTCTAATCAGCAGACAAAAATATTTCAAAATATCTATATAATATTATAATTAACATTTTTACTCATTTTAATAAGAAGAAACTAAATTTTTTCATAAAACTAACATGTTTGATCTCATTTTGAAGGTCATAAAATGACCTTGAACTCATAACTTTAATTTTCCCAGATAGCATATTTCATCAACTATCTTACCCTCAAATTTCATTATTCTGCACCTATCACAACAAGAGTTCTACGATTTTAGGACAAAATTCTTACCTTTTTCCCATAGTGCGTCGTCGTGTATCATGTAGATTGTCAGCGAGTTAACAAATATACAATTAATTTACAGTTTTTACGAATACATTTAAAATACTCTATTATAGGTGTATATATACACGTATAATAACAATATATTTTCCAATTAGGAAATATATATATATATATATATATATATGGGTGGTTCTCTGTGACATCGAAGATGAAAAAAATAAATATTGCTATAACTGCGGGAATATGTTTAAAAGGTATCCAGTAGTTCTCCTGAATTTTTTCAGATTTTTTCTGGGCCATTATTTTAAGTTACAGAGAGTCAAAGTTGACATTTTAGCACTTTTTTGCATTATATGCCCATTTTCATGAATTTTTAGCTCCCAGGGGATGCATTTTTCACTAAAAACATAAGTATGACTTTTTTTTGTAAAATTTTCCGAACTTTTCATTAAAAATACTTTTAAAGACATAAATGTATGCTGTCACACTCTTGTAAGCCATTTAAACCTTAAATAGCGAAAATCAGCAATCTGCTCCGGACTCTGGTGACCTAATACTGTCTAAAAGATGTCTTTTTATAGTCAGAAACTGCCTAAAAATTTCCAGAGTGGGTCTAAATCATTAAGATCACTTATGGTCAAAATATCCGGGAAAGTGCCCGAAATATTAATAGATATGTATATTTGTTGCCTTATACTGATAAATCTATTACCATGATCATTGCAAAAAAATTTGTGCACTTACCTTGGAGTGGTAGAAAAGTATCTTCACTTGTTTCAGTATCCATCTAATCCCCTGTAAGCTGCTAAAAATACAAATATTATTATACAAATGTAAAAAATTAATTTTTTAAACATTTATAATGCTGGATTTTAGTTTTACATCCCTTATAAGAATTTTAATACTAATCTGAAGGATTACTATAAAGTATCAACATTATTATTATTATTATTCAGCAATACATTGTTTAGATTTCACAAACTTGTCACTGTCACGTTATCATATTATTCATTATAATTATATATCCGATTTATTATATATCTTTTGTATTAAATACGTATATTCAGTTATTGTAATAATGATGTTTATATATTTATAGTAATCCTTCAGATTAGTACTATAATTTTTGTAAGGGATGTAAAACTAAAAATTCAGCATTATAAATGTTTGAAAATTAATTTTTTACATTTGTATAATAATATTTGTATTTTTAGCAGCTTATAGGGGATTAGATGGATACTGAAACAAGTGAAGATACTTTTCCACCACTCCATGGTAAGTGCACAAATTTTTTGCAATGATCATGCTAATAGATTCATCGTTATAAGGCAACAAATATACATTTCTATTAATATTTCGGGCACTTTTCCCGGATATTTTGACCATAAGTGATCTTAATGATTTAGACCCACTCTGGAAATTTTTAAGCAGTTTCTGACTATAAAAAGCCATCTTTTAATCAGTATTAGGTTACCAGAGTCCGGAGCAGAATTGCTGATTTTCACTATTTAAGGTTTAAATGGCTTACAAGAGTGTGACAGCATACATTTATGTCTTTAAAAGTATTTTTAATGAAAAGTTCGGAAAATTTTACAAAAAAAGTCATACTTATGTTTTTAGTGAAAAATGCATCCCCTGGGAGCTAAAATTCATGAAAATGGGCATATAATGCAAAAAAGTGCTAAAATGTCAACTTTGACTCTCTGTAACTTAAAATAATGGCCCAGAAAAAATCTGAAAAAATTCAGGAGAACTACTGGATACCTCTAAAACATATTCCCACAGTTATAGCAATATTTATTTTTTTCATCTTCGATGTCACAGAGAACCAGCCATATATATATATATATATATATATATATATATATATATATATATATACCGATAATGAAAATCTCCAAATGTACGTTATACGAGCTACAAAATATGTATCGAAAATCCGAAGATGTGTTATAGTATGTAAACCAACGGTACGTCGCGCGTTTATATGTTTAAATTGAAGAGCAAATATTCGGCCACAAATATTTTCAACTGCTTTTTCATATTTTATCGAATGTGTGTCGATCAGTCGAATACTTTTTTCGTATAGTGAATTATTTCTTCGAAAATCGTAAATTATGGTACAAGTGCTCGAAACAGGTGTAAACCACGGGTACTAGTTGATTATGTCGCTCGAGCGATCTGAAAAAGACACATAGAAGACTCGTACGTGGGTCACTTGTTCCGTGCACGTGTATCGAATACTATTTTTTAACACTAGTGAGCGAAACCTGTGTTTATCGGTTCGAATAGTTGCTCTATTCAGATATGTCATTGGTCTTGCATGCATATGTGGACGTAGAAATATCTATATTTTGTGTGTGTTTATCTGTGCGCAAATACACGTTATACAAGATAACAATACGAATTAAATGATGTGAAAGTCAATTTTTCATACCTAATACAAATTATAAAAATCCAAGACATCATCGTACTAAAGTCAACTTTTATCATCCCTACTTTATCGACCGAGTTAAACAAATCATTTTTAATATTAATTTAAAAAACCGATAGTATTTGAAAAAGTGTTCGAGAAAACACGTTTTATTTGTTTACAAACGGCTGATTTCTGCAAAATTTGAGATACTCGTAATTCGATCGCGTTTCCACGAAACCCTTGCCAAAAGTATAAAAAATCAATAATCAACAATTCTTGGTAAGGGGTGTTTTTTGAAAATATTTTGCACCGAGGTCAAATGTTAGTAAACAACGACACGTCTTCTCCCACACTTTTTTAAATATTATCATATATTATTTTTTATTGTAGTGTTGTGTTGTTGTAGGGTAGGAAAGATGAAAGTTAAGTTTTCAAACCCCCTCAAGAAGGTAGCATACCCGGCAGTTTACCGACGGAGCAAAATAAGAAAATTATTACACTTATTTAAAAAAGTATGCAATTGAAAATCCCGAATTCATAAGTGCACTGGGTAATTAAATAATAAGTCGTTCTACAACGTTTCAGGTAAATCAACGACAAAGACATAAAATATACGATTTTCCGTGATTTTTTGGTACTGAAATTTTTTAGGGTAATCTTAATGTACTGACCTGGGTAACTTAAGCTCTTTGTGAAATACAGTGCAAAATACGCCCTAAACGTAACAATATTCTTAAAATTCGAGAAATTCGACTGTTCTCGCTTTACCAAAAAGTATAAGCAAATTGTTTGTCTATAACGACGAAAAAAAAAAAGAAAAGAATAGATAGATAGGAGGAATAAACGCGTATATTAATGATGAGCGATAAATTAAAAGAGATGGAATCCCAGAGCCGAGGGGTTCTTCTCAATCTATCTTCCTATTGTATCAACAATAGGTTATATTTATCCGTTCAACCTCGGCGCTTATCACAACAGCTAGGATAATCAAAGCTTTGCTCTCCCTCTCTCCTCCCTCTTCCCTTCTCCTCTTGTGAATCGATATAAACGGCTCCTCGAGGAGGTGAGCAATATCTCGACGACAATACGGTCCGTTGACGCTCTCGGGCACAAATGAGCACCGACAATCCTCGGCGTATATATACCTGTATGTATGTACCTGTATGGAACTATATATATACATATTCAAATGTATCGAGAAGAGTGTGATGGACGGGTTGTTGAGCGCGCGTCTATATGGTCAATGCCAACCATTCTCGACCGATTTCGAATGCCAGATGATCGAAAGTCACTTGGGAGAGAACTATGAAGTTGTAACATCTTGTCAATCGACCACATTTGATCGAGGATTCATTTATTTATCTCCTTGTATTTTTAAACTCTCGATCAAAACGTTCAAGTTCTAAAGAATCCTCGATTGTATATACGGGAAGTTTGCGTACAGATGCGTAACGCTTATCAATGTACATCCTCATACACCGTACGAAAATTTATTTTGTATATCTAAAAAGTTGAACAATTTTATTCTTCGAGACCGCATTCCTGGTTATTATATTCATTTCTAAAGGATGCAACTATACGTTGTATGTAATATTTAACAATTTTAGGATAATATTAGTAAGTTTAATTGTCGTTAATTTAACTGAACCTTAGCAACACGGAAGATTGTAAGGATAGTAACGATTACCCTCTTTAAATATTGTAACGTGACATCGGTGTTATACATTCCTTCTAATACGAGGAAATAATATAAAATAAAGTTTTGAAAAAGTAAAGTTGAGTAAGGTGGTAGAAAGAAAAATGGTGGAAAAATTAAAACGAGGCGCGTTGCGAGTTGTAAGGTTAAAAGGAAAGTGATATAGGGAAGGGGCTGTATATAATGCGTCACGTGAAAAGAAAAAGATAACAAAGATGACTAAGAAGAAAGACGACAAAGTTGAAGAGTCGGTTGGCTGCAGGGTCGGTATCCGGGGCGCGCAGGTATAACAACCGTGTTACTCAAAATCGTTCGTATCTGTTTGTGCCACATCAAACCGCATAGTATTCATAGTCGGACAATGACGCGGCGAATTCTATAGAAATATTTTTTAATCTCGACGACTGTGTGTCTATAATACACGCGACGCTTGGTATTGAGAGCATGTCACTTTTGTCTATATCTCACGCGTAATAATGCACTTACTCGACTCGAAATTATTTTAAAATTAACCGAATAACTGTACTTTCGAGGTATCTATGCGATGTTTACACGTGTAACCTCACGCGTGTCTATCTGTGTATTTGAAACACTGACACTCGTTCTGAGAGGAATTATTATTAAATATACCTATGTGACTCAAACGGAAAATCTGGTTGTTCTAAAATGATGAAAGAAATTGGGAAATTTAACTGAAAAAGACCAATATCGTAAGATTAAGCATATTATTTCTTGGTTATATAACAATCATTTTAGGTCAAACGAACTTTCTTTTCAGGTCACGTTGAAGAACAATTCCTCAGCGAATAAAAATTAATTTCAATAAGTTCTTGTCGTTGCCTTGATTTTATTGCTCGGTGCAGGTTTTTTAATATTGATTGTCAAATGTCCTTTGACTCGAAAAGATCGATAAATGTCCAACAATCAATATAATTTCAATAAAATTGGTCTTCTTTTTTTCTATTGGACTCGTCGAACGATGACTTAGAAAAAAAAGAAGTTCCAAATTTTTTTTGCAATACCTTACGGCGTATTGTTAACTCGAGCGTATTCCCTTCGGCACAATGAAAACACTCCCTCGCTGGAGAAAATTAATAATAGACCTCTGTAAGAATTTCATGGAGTCGTCCATCTAGTTTCGTCAAACATATATATATAGATTTATACACATATTTTTAGTGAGAACTTAATTTCCTAATAGCCGAATCGATGATTTTATCGTTGCTCTTCGGATTCATCGAGAGTCATTGTCGATTCGGCTATTAGGAAATTAAGTTCGCACTAAAAATATGTGTATAAATATATAGGATAAAAGTTAAGGGAAATCGGGTGTATATTGAAAAAGCAACGTCCCTCGAGGAAATCAAATCGGAAAGAATAGGTTGGCATTGTGGGATGGAGAAGTTTAATGTATTCTAATGTTATGCCGCCCCGACAATGAAGGCACAACTCATCCGGCATCCTCCTCCTTTAACTCTTCCGCGAGGCCTCGAGGACCCTCTTGGACAATGCGCTCGCTTGACCTCACCGGACGTTTCCTCCTTGTCGACCTGTGCCCAGACCATTCGGAAAAATTCGACCAACAACGAGGCTACGATATTTCCTCCCGAACCGATACTTTCCATTCTCGCTAAATACGCATTTCAACGTTTCAATATTTTTTCGCGCGCGTACATCCCTTTTAAATATATCGAAGAACAATTTTCGAATTAAAATTACTATGTTGTTGAGAGACAGGGTTGACAAACGAGAAAAATTGCTATGTTGTATATACAAACATTTACTGTAAAGGTTTGACAGATATGTACACGGAGAAATTTTTTTTAATTGTTTAAGTTAAATATTGTAGTACCAGAATCGTAAGACTTTCAATCAGATTTTCAAATTTATATAAAGTTATGGATAAAAATTATACAAACAAATAAACGTCAGCACTTATATTAAACAAATTTTTGGGTTATTTTTATTAAAAATTTCAGTCTGTATACACTGAAAAATATAGATTTTTGATCTAAGCGGAATTTTTCTTAAATATGCTTCAAAAAGAATATCGGGTTAGTCGAATGTGATTTTCAATAGTGAAAGACCAATATTCTGAAATCAATCAAAGATTTGATCTTGAATATAAAGAAAAAATGTTGTATATTATAAAATGGTTATGTTGTATATTAAATTGGTCGTATTGGACCAATCTTACTATACCTTCTTGAGCTGTAATTAAGAAGAATTTCTCTCAAATAAAAAAATCTATTTTGTCAGTGTATAGTAAACATTCCTATAAACAGTAATTTTTATGATTTATCATCATTATACATTTCGATTATTCAATAACATTGAACAGCGATGAAGTATTTGATTACGAATATATCACCCGAAACATAGACAATTTTAACAACGAGTAAAACGTGTTCATCAATATGCACGTTAATCGTATATATAATAACATTTAGAAAATTGTTATCGAGTAGACGTTAACGATGAAGACAATTCTATAGAAATGCTAATAAACCTAATTCATTACATTCTCCATCTGAAGGTACGTATACTAAACAATGAGATAAAATCCTTTTAGTATTCTAAAAGCTCGCTACTTAACCTTTTTAAATGATTGAAAACATATACTATACAGAGAAGGCAGAGCAATCCATCAAACCGGAATAAAGCAAAAATTGGTATCTCCCATCCCATTCAATATAAATACTGTAATTATAACGAAATCATCGTAACGTACGTGTATATTACATATATATGTGTATATACGTACCACATACACATATACGCACACACATTCATCGACATCTCGCTCGAGATTTACGTTATCATTTAAGCTTTCTCCACGAGAAAGCAAACAATAACTAATGATATAAAAGAAGAAGAGAAAGCATATAGCTGCGCATTCTATTCAATAACGGCAAAGTCGATTTTCGCGAGAGGAAAAAAAAATAAAAATAAAAAATAGGAGGGGCGCAAAAACCTACGAGTCGCGTGGGTGCGAGAGGGACGCGATTGTTCGCGTGGCTCATCGGTACGAGAGATCGCTGAGCGCACCGAGAATCGACGTCGGGGTTGATTGTTTGATGAGGGAAAAAATTTGAGATGCCGATTTTATCTTTACAGCCGATCCTTTTTTTCTTTCTTACTTTTAAACCGGACGGGTTTAAAGGATATTAAAATCGATTTTTAGATACAATGCTGCAGATAATATGTATATGTAATTATTTACTTACACATTTTTCATTTGTTTATAATACAGATTTATTTGTTATATTTATTTGTATTTTGATTGAAATTAATCACAAGGTTGAATAAAAATCTATTTTAAATTGATCAAGATCGCTCGTGTATGTATCTATTACAAGTTAATTGAATAAAAATCGTTGTTATAATTTCGTGAGACTTTTGGAATAATAAATTGTCAGTCGAAACGTTGAGAAAATATAGATATGTAAAATAAATATGCTTTTCGTAAATTGATTATATTTAAATTAAATACAAATTGCTTTTTAAACGCGTATACACGTTATAATATTTAAGAATGAAAAATTATTTAAAATCATCCAATCCATTTAAACGGAAGTAAAATTCAGGTATATACAAGGAAGATACATTTCGGTTTATTATCCAATAGAAATATAATATATTAAAGATGTATATACTATACCGTTGACCAATTCATCGGCGGTACATATATCTATTGCACTAAACGCCGAGAAAAAAATGTTGATGGAACATCGCAAACCAGGACCTAGACACATTCTTTCAACTCGACTGAGTTGGCGCATTAATGCCGCGTATTCATGCATTTTACAACGCGAGGTAGAGCAAAATCACTTTGATTATTTGCGCGCATTACTCTCCCGACTGCGAGTTGCCGTGCCGTGCATTGTCGTACGACAGGAACGTAACTCGCTTACTCCAACCGGGAAACAAACGATGCAACAGTCGTTTAGTACCGACCAAAAGAAACCAAGACGTTCAATCACCGAGTCTATAGGCGAGGTCCAATATTTTCTACGACGCTTATCGTCCATTCGATATGGATTTCAATTCATTTGAATCACTGAATCATTTCCGAGGTATTTACCTTTTTTTTTAAATTAATATTTTCATAGCAATCGGCGTTTATTATTGTATAATTTATTATTCAGAATAATAAGTAAAATAAAATTGTCTGGTTTTTGCAAATAAAATAAAATATAATGTATTTATATAGATGATATTTATAAAAATGTTTTAACATACATTATAAATTAGGTAATAAGTGAAATAATATGTTAAAGTAAGATCCTCAATGAATCCCGTGATTAATTAATCAGTCGAATTTTTGTGAATAATGAATCATTACAATTAATTAGCCAACAACTTATTGAAAATTAAGGTTACAATTTATTACAGAGTTATGTTAATGACAAGCTAATGTGAATGCAAATGAGCGTGATTTTTTTTAAATAAATTTAATCATTTAATCATATTTGTAAAGCTTAGTCATTCTTTAAGAAAATCTCTTGATGACTGATGGATTACAAGTATAGCTTCGAATCAATTGTATATTATTTATTAGCTACACGGTATAACATTGAATTATGTGAGATTTCAATACAAGAGGATTACTCGATGAAATTCATTTTTATAATAAATAATATGTAATAATTATAGTACTTAGTTTAATTATGCTTTTTCAATAAATATATTTCATTCATAATGCGTAGTTGTACGATTTTTAATTACCATGTACATATCGAATTAGAAAGTGATTCAAGTTTTAATTAGGCAAGGAATGATTACACTCACCGAAAATACATTTTCTGACAGCATAAAATAATAAATGAAATAATCGAGACTCGATCTTACCTGAAACAGAATAAATAACGAAATTTAGTTTATAAAATATAAAATACGTTTAATTATTAGGTTTTAATCAAACAAATAGATAACCAACATTAATTGCTAAAGATAAATAATTTTAAGTGTCAAATACCTAAACTTCATTCGAGTATAAAAATAACTTCGCGTCTGACCATTTTCTGGAACGACTACTTAAAACGGACGAAAAAAAAAAATCGATTTATAAATCTAAATAATTATACCATTTTCTTTATTAATGTAGTGCAAGTGTAAAAATATTGATTACTAAATTAAAATAGTTTTGTAATACATGTGCATATTCGAAATTATTTTAACATCCGTATATACGTTCGAACATTTTTTGTATAGCGGAACGCATTATTAACCGTAGTACCGGCAAACGCTTCGTTTCTCTCGTTGACTACTGTAAATTGGCTTTACAGCATTTTCTCAAACGTATTTTTCAAATAAACAACTCGATAAGATATTATAAGTCGATTAGCCGTAGATTTTTATTATTAGTATCGGACAACCAGTAGATTAATTATCTTTATAATTGGCTAATACATCGAAAACAGGATATTTGAAAGTTGAGCAACGTTGGTGTGTTATAAAATTTTTCATAAATTTATCATTACGCAAAATGAATGTGTTTACGTTGACATAATTAATAATAATTATAACACATTTCACAGATTTCTAATGAAACGTTGTGCACAAAATTAAATACAATGTTTATTTCAATAAAATAAAAAAAAAAAGAGAAATTATTGTAAAGCAGTGAAATAGAAAAATGATTAGAATTTACGTTGCTTGTTTAGATAGGATTTATCTTATAATTTTAATAACACTTGTAAAATACATCAAGATACACTATTAAAATTTACGACTTTATTATAAAATAATAATGTAATATTATTTAAAGCGTTGAAAATTAAAATTACGCGTGGAATTTTAAAGTCTTTATATTATCCTCGGCGCTATATATTTTAAATGGCAATAATAAATTTTCGATTAATTGCGTTTATCCATATCGGTCGGAATTTAATTGTGCGCTTTCTCCGCACGGCTTCCGAAAGTAATCTACTCTGACGTATCGCATATTTCTATATGGAAGTTCGATTCTCACCAATCGCGTGAGGTTGCACGAGATCGAACGTTCGTACAAAAGCGGAAATTGTTTTGTACGAGAACAAAAAACCGGTGGTAATTGGTCTTATTTTATGCGACGTAAAAATCACATTTAGTTGATAAGGGAGTATTTATAATTTGCTAAATTGTGCATTAATAATAATAATTGGTGAATATATCTGAATGTCAGGATGCGAGTTGTAATAATCGGTAGTCCATTCGAGTGCATCGAAATTTTTCTACGATAATGTCGCGTTTATGCGGGAAGATCAGGAAAGAAATAAAGAAAGAAAAGGAAGAAAAAATAAAAATCTCATGAGATTTCCAAGCATGTAAAATGGTAAATAGTAGTATTTCTCATTGTTTCTCGAGTGCCGTTCGTTTTCCACGTAAAGTGCCAAGAACAGCAACTACAACAACAACCGCAACTGCAGAAACGACGGGAAGAACAACAACAACAACAACGACGACGAGTATGCAAAATTTCGTCGATCCTTGTCGCGTAAAAGCGAGAGACAGTGGCTTCTGCAAGAGTTATAGACACGACTTTTTGAGCACGAAAAGAGGATCAAACGTGAGCTTCCTACTTTGTCCGACATCTCTCGGGATCATTGTCCCTGTAGGCACCACAAGAGATTCCTCTGCGAGCCACTCGATCTCTCGGTGTACGTATATATCTATATATATATACACAACTATCTCGTTAGTATGCTGTGTACGAGAATCTCCAGAGAAGAAATCGAGAGAAAGAAAGAGAAGAAAATAGAGATACGATGAAGTTTAGACTAGACTACTCAAATTGGCTATTAGCATCTATCACCAAGTGTGATAATAATTGTTAAGAGAACCACTTTTTACAACCTGTCTTGATGGATTAACTTTCCGTGCAATGCAATTCGACGACACCGACGAAAAAGCTGCTGACTCGAGTTTGGCAAAAAAGGGGCTATTTGATTTTTGTACCTCTCCGGCAACTTGAGATCACTGCACACGCGGAGTCGAATGAATGCTCACTCGAAGTCGAAAAAATATAAACCGTAATTTAAAAGAATGGTAAGTTATACAAACGTAAATTATTGACCGAAAAACTTCGTATATGCGAATTAGCACTTTCTTCAACAATAAATCAAAATGGCACCTTCTTACAAAATTATAGTAATTAAATTGTTAATTATGCTAAATAAATAATGAACACAAAAAATGATTATAAATTTCTTTGAACAAATTCAATTTGAATTAATATTAAATAATAACTGTAATTATTAAACGAGAACATATTAACCTTTTTATGCAAATTTATTATTTAATCCCTCAAATTGTATAGGATATATGAAAATGCTATATGAAAATTTGCATGTATTACACATCATTATTTTATTAAAAATACCATAACTATACTCAAAAAGCTCATCCATAGAAAAACGGTTGATTAAAAAATAGTTGATCGTACATTCCTATTTTTGTTTTTTTAAGGTTTATTGCACTGGTAAAGTATAATAAAATTGGTATTTGACATGTCTACATCATTTTAACAGGTTTTCCTTTTTTATAAGATTTTTTCCATTTAACCTTTGTCACGTACAGTGAGTATGTGTGTGGGTGAGATTGCGGTTGGCTGCGTATCTAAACACAAGCACTATTGAAGGATCGGAATCGACCGCTTCTGCCGCGAGATAATTGGTTTCTGTTTGAGGTGCGGACGATTCCTTACTTGTTGATTTTTGTGTGTTAATAATTGACCTAATTATGTATCAGATTCGCGCGGGTGGGAGTTTATAATTTGTGTACGTATTGCAAGGTGGCGATTTTGAGCGTTCCGCGCGCGAGGCTTTTGCTGACGCGCGATTGCTCGCGATTTCCGAGCAATACGTACGATTGCGAAAGGGTTCGCGGTTCAAGGTACGTCTATCTAGATTTACCTAAGATCGTACGTGACACCTTAAGAGTGTTTCCATTTAACCTTAAGAGTGCCGGGATCTGCGCCGCAGTTTCTGAGATATTCAGATGGATAGTTTAAAAAAGAAACACCTGGTATAGTATCCACCATATTGAATTTTCATTTTGATGATAGAATCAAATGCAGAGACCTAAATAACCCTTAAAAGAGCCAGTTAGTTGTGCTTAATTAATGAAAAAACATATGAGGCGTCATCCCGGCTCTTTGAAGGTTAACATATATAACAAAAAGTTGATAGTTTTTCTGTTAAAAATTGTTGAAAGTGCTTAAAATGCTTAATTTTTGAATAATTTCAATTTTTTGATTGTCTATAACATTGCACTAATATGAGATAAAAATTCAAAAAAATTTTCCAAACCAAAAATTCATTTTGCTAATTTGATTTTATCACTCGGTTGTTTTTTAATGTAGAATTTTAGAATTTTATCGTTCTTCCCAAGTCAAATTATTTAAGGTGAAGAGAAGAAGACCAAAGGTTAACACATTTTTTCTCTTAACGTTTCGGTGGTCAATGCCACCTTCTTCAGACTTCTATAGTCAGTATACAATAGAAATTCATCGAATGTGTACAATAACCAACGTCGGTTATAAAAACCAAAATCATTTACTTTTGTATTGTTTATTAAGTAGATAATTAATCGGGAACATTAACTATAGAAATAAAATTTATCTCTCGAACGTGTTATTTCAATGAATTTTAAATCAATCACGTTAATATAATCGAAAGGTTAGACGTTAGAGATCCGACGAAGGGAAAAAAGTGTAGATCAGATTATTTCCACGAAACGATTTTAAAAGACATAGCGCACATTGAGATTTTCCTGGAGGTCGTTGATGGCAGCTCGTAACGTAGTAACTCTCGCGCGCCCACGCGACACGGGCAACATAAATTCGCGTACATCCGAGGAAAATCGCACAAGACGAAGAGAAGAGAGAAACGAGAGCAGGTCGCTCATGCGCCGATCAACAAGGGACGTGTATATATATATATATATCGATTCTCTTTTTCGATTTATGCCGCTCACGGATTTTATCCTAGGAATTGCAATGGTACGCGTGAGCTCTTTTCTTTTTTTTTCTCATCTATATAGAAATTATCTACGATCCGAACACGGAGATTCTTAGAAATCCTTTAGGTTTCACGCGGGGTGTTAAAAACTTACTCGGTGAACGGTAAATAAATTCTAAATTGTTCAATTTTCAATTTGTTTTTATAACAAATTGTCTAATATTCATTTAGTTCATCGTGCGGTGTAACATCATTAGTGTACTGTATATATATATAATAATAAAATCAATCCAGAGCTAAATACACGCTGAATAATTAAAATCATCAATAATATCCAAAATAATTTAAGCGAATTATAGTTTATATTATAAATATCGTATACGTGTTGTATATAAATACTACAATATCTCATATAATATCAGTGCTCATCGTTGAGCAATCAAATCAATTCTCCTATCATCTCCCTTCCTTTTTACTTGTTACTACGTATAATATATGAAAATAATTATGCACGATTGAAAAATGAAGATAAACGTCCAACGAAATCGAAACGGTATGTACGGATGAACAATGCAAAACGTTCAAGATATATCGCTCGTAAATCAGAGGTGTATCTATATAAATATATTATTCGGAAAGTATATATATATCCCGATATGAATATCGGTGTAATCGAAGTAAATAAATTTGCGCAACAAAATACCTCTCGCCTACGCGAGATAAATAAATGTGTATACGCGCGTACGAGAGGAAGCTGCCCGGACAAAATCGAAAAATAAGCGAGATATAAGTAAGCCGGAAAAAAAAGAGTTTGGCCGAGTCGGTAGATGAAAAGCTTGCGTACACCATTCGTATCAACGACGGATAATCGGGATAGAGAGAGAGAGAGGGAAAAGTGCAGACGCAAGGATTGCGTTTTCTTGGTAAAACCGCATCGTGTGTGTATCATTCATTATAAAATCGCGACGCAGAGGATATATAATAGGGACACGCAGCCACGGCTATTCCCATAAATCACTCTGGATTTCACAAGGATATATATCTCTGGGGCGAATGAAGTCGCGGAAAGTCGATCTTGAACCTCGGTAGATCGATCGATCGATCGAGTGAAGTAGAAAAAAAATGTCAGGTGGTAGGCGAGCGCGCGCGCGCGCCCGGACGGTGAAAGGTTGCGTCGCGCCGCCTTTTTGCTATATACGAGATTATCTTTCTCGCGACGCGAACGATTAGTTCATTTCGCGTCGAGTGCACACTGTGGAATCGCGAGAAATCGACGAGGACGCGTTTTCTCGATGCGAATTTCATCGAGCTGCTTTTTCCTCGAGGACGCACCGAGAGACAAGGAGAGGGAGGAACAGAGGGAGATAGATATCGAGATCTCTTAGTTATGGGGAATATTTCATCTTTTTTATATAGTTTTCAAATAATTCAATATTTGTCCTCATATTTTATATCTATTTGTCGATATAATTGTTTGATCTTTACTCCTTCTCCTCGTATTTAGCGTCATCGATCTTTTTATGTTCGCGGTTTTTATTTTTCAATATGACTATCCAAATTTACAGCGATAATCGAATAAAATCGTTAAAATATATTATACATTAAAATTAAAAAAAAGAATAAATACATTTAAATTTCCCAACATCGCATATTAATGTACAATGAGAAAAGTTTAGATTAAAAATGATAATATGGTGTTTAGTAAATAAACGATAGATTGATAATTTAGAAATAATTATTATAATTTAAATTAAATATATGACTGTATTGTATAATTTAATTTACTACAATTTTCGTAATATTTAACATAAGTTTTATAAATTTAAATATAAACTATAGTAATTATTCTTAGCTTGTCAGTCTGTGATTTCTTTATTAGATTCTAATTTTGTAATTTTAAATACAAAATTTATCTCCGTGTATAAATTATATCCATTTTTATATTATTTTTTAATTAGTTCCTTTTTTTAACTCTAGTAAAAATTTATCTTCGTTTATGTTTCAATTATAGATAAACGTCAGATTTAGCCAATTTTCAGCCAAAAATTCATAAGACATCGCTTCTACTATAGGGAAAGCTAATAGTTAAATATTAATGTATTGTATAAAAACATTAAAAAAATAAACTCGAGTTTTATTCCCTAAAGTTTGAATAAGTGAATTTCGTTTGTCTCAACTCGTGCGCTCGTTTGCCGCGCGTTGAAATCTCCGCATTCATATACCTATATATATAGTTAAAGAAGGCGATCATATCCTTGGCGATCGAGAGCTCGCGGGAAAGGCGAAATTTTTCTACACGCTCGAAAATCAATTATCCGCAAAGCGGAATTGTGTATACGATTGCTGCACATTTTATAACGTGAAACGAGAAAACGCGTTTTGTCGCAGATGTGCACATAAGGTTTGTATTATATATAAATCAATTTTATAAACGAATATCAAAAGAAATATTTTTTTGGCATTTATATAAAAAAAAATAGAATTTTTGTGATATAAATAGTAAATAATATACCGTGTTACGATCTAAAAGTGGTTAAGAATAATAATAAGTTAAATAATGTAGAAGTAAGCATTGAAAATATAAAGGCGCACATCGAATAAAAGCTCGCGCGCGCGACCTTCACAGTGCATTATAAAAGGACGAATTCCCATAGGAAGTATGCGGGACTATACCATACCGGGTAGGTAATAACGACGCCACTTCAGTTCCTTTTATATCAATCATAGCGCAATATTCTCCCGCGAATTATCAGAATAATAAAATTAATCTAATCTAATCTCTCAGTGTCATTTCGCATCGTACGTGCCCGGCGCGTTAATTGCCACAAAGAAGATGCCGCATCAGGTGGCCGGTCTTGATATTATTTATACCGAGCCTGCGCATAGCCTCGCGCACACGAGAGAGAGAGAGAGAGAGAGAGAGAGAGAGAGAGAGAAATGGGAGATCCGAGAACGTAATTCCTCCCGTCGGGTGTAATGACGCGGCTACCATTCTCTAACCTTATAATTACGGCCTCTATTCTATTACCAGATCCGACGATTGCAACCCGGGAGCGATCTCGCCTTTATTGTCCGGCGCCCACGCGTATACAACCGAAACAAAAATACGTAATCATTTTTCGTTTATTCTCGTTTTGTCCGAGAGACGCTCGATTTCTCGCGATTGACGTCGATTGGTTCGACCTCCATGGCAAATGTTGCGATTTCAACCCGATTATCTAAGATTCGATATATATATCCCATCAATAGTTCTTTATTCATATGATTTTTCATATTTTTTATGAAGAACTTATACTTTTTTTAAATGATGTATACACAAGTATATACGATACAATAATATTAATAAATACTGTATAAATTTTGAAGAGTAATTTTTTAACTTTTGAAGAGAGTGATCTATAAAATGACTTTGTTTCGAGTGATCATATGTATTAATTACTCTTGAAAAGTGATTTTTCTCACTCGTGAAAATCGAGTAGTTTACATCACTCGTAAGGGTAAAATGCAGCGGAACTGAGTGTTAAAATTCTCAGAATATTGTCATCGAAGAAATCAAATGAGAATATTTTGAAAATATTTTCATCGAAGAAAATTTCAAATGAAAATCTTTTAATATTTGTCAAGTTAGAATATTCTTATGAAATATTCATTCATTTAATCAGATGTTCCAATACTATTTTACGTATATTTTACTTATACATTCACAAGCAAATGATGATATAATGAAAAATGTTTCATTACCAAAGGATAAGAAGGATCCTGTTCACCCATTCCTATAATGTCTATATATTATTGCATTATGGTCTTGCCAAGATGCCTTTACCATGTCAATCAAGCATTTGGAACAAATTCTAACATGGTAAAAATATTTTTTAATAACCACCTAGATTACGCAATTAACAATTTGATTATATTGATTTTAATTTTTTTTTCAGAGATATGTATAAAAATTTATATTTAAATTAAAACAAAGATAATCTTAAAACAAAATGAATTTAAACATTCGGTGATAATTTGATGATATATCATTATTGGTCTTTCCGAACAAAATGCTTTATTTTTCGAATAAGCAGGCCCATTATACCATTTTGTTTTAATAAACCTGCGACTCGGTCTAATACATCGCACTCTGGCTGGTGGTCTTTCCCACCGCTAGATGGAGACGACTTTACTCGATGGAGAGATTGTCGTCCTCTTCTATATATATAGCCGCATAACATCTTGCTGGCGACGCAGTTCATCTTGCGATAGGCGTCTAAGGTATGATCTCCATTTCCTTGCTGAGGAGTCCAAACTGGGGATCGAGGACGAAATGCCTTTAATTTTTGTTTTAATTTTGAAAAAGGCCGTTACTCTGGGAAATTCCACCAACCATAGTGGACAAAGGGTATAATGGGCATGCTTTATTCGAAAAATAAAGCATTTTGTTCGGAAAGACCAATAACGATATACAAAGATAATCTTATTATTTCAATCAAATAATAATATAATTTATATTATTAATATTTAGAATAATATATTTATGAGTTAAAATAAATAGAAATAAAATTATACTTATAAATGATACTTTTTTTGGTTATGAATATATACCCCGATCCCATGAAAATAGATGATTTTTTAGTCATTTAAACCTTTCTTAATCCGTGATTACCACTCGCTCGAAAAGTCAGTAATCACTCTTTACCCACTGGCTCAGTTTTTACTAGTTAAAATAGTGATTTTTTACTCTTCAAACTTTCGAGAGTACATTACATTATTTTAAATAATAATTTTCTTTTATGATGATTTAATTTATGATACGAACATTTTATTACGCGATACTTCAAAAAATATAATTTATAAATCAATTGCTCCGAGCGCAATGATCACGGAAGTTCTTAAATTATTAATTTTATTAGCAATTATTAATAATTATTAATTACATAAATACAATAAAACTAAATTATTCTAATCGATATTATAAATATAGTATTATTATTAATCCGTCAACCGATATTTTAAATGCGGCAATCCTCGTAACGTTTTTAAATATGAAAATCCATCCGCATTTATGCATATATAACCCAATAAATAACTTATATAATGCATTATAAATGCTGTACCAATTTTTCAAATACATTAGCAATAAAATAAATTGAGTAACCGTTTGAATATTAAATTACTTGCAGAGCAGAAAAAACTGATTTTATATACGTATATATATACCTATACGTGTATGTATGTATGTATGTATAAACGTATATATAATTCGATACTAATAGGAAAATAATTTACGATAACTACCTAACAGGATAATACGATAATAAAAAGTGACATTAGTAGATTAAGTAATTTGACTTTAATAATAGACGATTTAAGACGGTTAAGATACATATCGAAAAATAAAAATGATATATTTGCAGAGAAAACCAGGAACTCCCTGTGGCCTATGCATCGTGATTACCACTTATACATAATTCGTATTCTAATTGCACAGTCGTGACTTGTCACGTGATAAAATCAAGGTCTTCTGTTGGTACCTTTTTTTTCATTTCTTTTGTTACTATTAATCTCGTTCATCGATTGTGTACTTTCATACCGTAAAATGGGTGTATTAGACCTTCGAATCTTTTTTTTTTCTCCTTCCCCGACTAATCACAACAAAACAATAAAAGGGATATTCGATCAAACATTCTATTTATAAGAATGATTCATTGTAACGTTCACCGTTTTTATTATTTTTTTTTTATTTTACAATGAATTTGATTTATTTGCGAGGTTGCTGTCTGGCGTGTAAAACTTTAACTTGCACGTATATAACGTTGTGATATTTTGCGAAAATTCTAGTTTCGTGGGTATAACTTGTAACGCTAATGGTTCGCGTGTTAAGTGTCGGTAAAGTAATGAAAATATAATCGGAAATACATATATATGTAAGTATAATACAAACAAAGTATAAATGTGTCGATAAAATAAAGATCAACGAAATTAATGCCAGCATTGCGAGACTCAAATGATTATAGAACGTTTGTTGATAAAATGTCAAGATTACGAAAAAAGGATATGAAAATTCAGTCATAATAGACAATTTTATCGATGTGAAGAAGCCATCAAGTTACTAGAAATGAAAAACCTCGAGCAAAAAATTTAAAATTGATAAATTAAATTAATTAATAAATGAAGAAAAAGTAAACGATATGAAACTGCGTCAGTAAGCAAGGTTAGTTTGATATGGCGAATAAATTTGGGTATAAGCAGTCGAAGTAGAAAATAGTAATACAACTTGTCCGTGCGATATCCAAGATCGATGAAAAGCGGTGCGCGGGTGCAGTAAATGCATGCACAGAGAAAAAATTTCTAGTTAAAATTACAATGTTATATCAATATTAATATTTACTATATGTCTCGTAAATTATCCTATAACAAAATAATAATTTTTTTCATTTGTCAAGTGTGTCTCTCCATTGGTAAACAGCATTGTCATTTTAACTACAACATTTTTTCTCCGTCTGGATAATTTAAATATAGTACCGCAAGGATAAACGCCCGTGAACGGAGCGGACGGGTTGTCTGCTCCATTTTTACGCGTGTATGTATATATACATTGAATGTGTATCAAGAGTCATTAGAGAAAGATGGAAACCGTGGAACCAACCATCAAGTTACTTCGTATTTATATTCAACTCTTTTGACTGATTGCACACAAAGCGATATACGAATAAAAAGTTGATGTCTAGTTGTATTATACGAAACGTGGTAAATAAAATTTAATTATACGGATGCCACGGTGTGTTTTATTTTTTGTTCAAATCTCTTCTATTGTAATGCGATGTTGTTTTATGCGTACTGGATGTATAACAAACGTGATGAATTCCACTCGACTTATTAACAATGTTTTATTTAAACGAGAATTCCGTTACAACGTTCCCTAACGAATTCAATTACGAAACTAGTTTAATACCGCTCTGATGATTTTAATTCGAGCAAAAAAGTTATATACCTGCGGTATACGTACTATCGCGTATAGTTACATCATGCAACTGCGAGTCTTATCAATTTATTTTCAAAAATGATATAAAATATTAATTATTGTAATATTCAATAAAAATTAATAATTTAATTGACGTACCAGATTTGGACAGATAATCGGCAGCAAAAGATATATGTTAATAAAAATCAAAATATTAGTTACCAAATTTTGATATACGTATAATTATACATTTATTGACTATTTTCGTCTTTAATAGTTTATGTTTATTAGTTGACGTACTGCACAAAAGACACAAATTTTGTATTTAAAGCAGACCAAGATATTTTTTTTACAAAGATAATTGAAAGTTCACGTATGTCTTATGAGCCACGAGTCCTGATTAAAACATTTTTCTGTATCTTGATGGCGGTATAATGCGACTTTTACATTTCGCTACTTATGCACAATTGCATACATCCTTATTAAATAGCTAAATATAAAAACAGAAAATCCCTATTTTTCATTTATACAGATAGATTATCGTCTACTGTGTGGATTGCCATCCAACAAGATATCTAATAAATTCGAAAAAATATGATATTCCGAGTCATATTCGGATTGTTTATATATGAATTAGCTATTGCAACATTATATACATATACATTCCCAACACACACTTTTTTTCTACGATTTTTGTTTTGCCCGTTCCCATAGATGTATGCAGTCACATCATTCCAATCGACCGACCATATCACGTTTTAAGAGGCTCCACATCATTTTTTTTAAAGAGATATATAACACTGAAATCGCCTATAGATTTATATTGTCGAAATGCAGCCAAAGATTTTGTATATATAGATTCAAGTAGCACAAAAACCAATTCACATCAAGTATATTGTTAATTATTAATGTCCTAGTTCTTATAAGACTGAATAAGCGTGTAGTGCACTACCGAATAATAATATAAAGGACACAGGGAAAAAAAGCAACACGAGAAGAAGAAGACCCGAGGGAAAGAAGATAGTGAGAACGCGATCGCGAACGAGAGAGAGAGAGAGTTGGTACGTAACGACCGAGCGATCTTACAAGCCTACCAGTATCCCATAAGTAGTGTAAAAGGGGATGAAGTTGTAGCAGGCCTATAGCGATCGCCATAAGTCACGATGCCGATGCAAAATAACGTGAGGAACAAAGAAAAAAAGTAGCGACACCGCCTAACACATTGCATGCGAAACCTTACACACACGCACAGATACACAGATACACAGATACACAGATACAGTAACGTAGGTAAAATACGGGATGATATGCCGCAGGTGACCGCGTGTATAGACGTACGCGAGGGAAAGAGGCACCGTGTCGGGTCTCGCGCGGCACCGACCTTGTGAATCTCGAATCTTAACATTATATCGGCTGGTACACTTGCTTGCTCACCCGCGCAACCCATCTACACTGCACTCGTCGTCGTACGCGCAACACCAATGAATCTCGCAAGCTTCGTTCCGCACTTTCTCAATTATCGCCACTGCGATATTTACTGATCCGCTGATACACTTCCCTTTTATATTCTTCTTTCTTTATACGTATATTACGTATACCATCTATTTAGGTAAATGTATATACACACCAAGCCGTGCTGAAGCTGATTTCGTATCGATCATTCTAGTGATTAATTTTAATGTTATATATATATATATATATATATGCGAGCTGCTGCTACAAATACATGAAACAATATTTAAAATGCATTTGAATGTTGCATGCATATCGGTTCGAAGTATCTCTCAAAAAATGACAAAAAAAGTCATTAAGTAAATGTGCACATACTATATTTTAATAATCATTAAAATGCATCGATTACCCCTCTCAGAATGGATTAATACACAATATTAAACACGCCAATGAAGATAAACGGTATACGTATATATATATGCACGTGTGTGCGTCTGTGTGTGCGTGTGTGCGTGTAATTAAAACATTTGGTAATCCTTCATTAAGACATTGCAGATAAATCATGTACGCGTTAATTAACCAAATAAAACATTAATTTTAACAGACAAAAAATTGTTGAATATAACGCAATGCTTCTCACACTTATCCGAACGAGTTATATTTTGCTCGGTCGGTATCTATGTATGTGTGGCGTCTAAATGTTTTTCAGAATACAGAAAAAAATTTTTAGGTACTGGAATCTATTGCTCAAAGTTATTCTAACCTCAAAAAGTGAATTTTTCCATATTTTTTTTCAACACCATCTGGGTTTACCGCTATATAACTCAAAAAGCTATCAACTTTTGCTATATAACATTATAGTAAGCATTTGTTGCTAATTATATCAGAATTTATTTCTGGGTTAAAATTTCTAATCTCAAGGTCTATGTTACATAAACTAGCATATCAATATTCACTTGAAAAAAAGTGCAAGTGCGCCACCTTTGATTTTTTTATCCAAAAGTCTAAAAGAAAGCTTGGAGCAATACCTTTCAAATGGTCTGTAGCATTTTTATGGCCTCCAATTCGGTAAAAAGTTATGAATAAGGTAAAGAAAGGCAAAAAATTCACAAAATTAACATGGTAATTCCCATTTAAATTTTTAAAAAAATTTCGTGTTTCTTTAAATTGTCATACTTTTTACAGAATTGGAGGCCAATAAAAAATGCTACAGACCATTTGAAAGGTAGTGCTCCAAGCTTTCTTTTAGACTTTGGATGAAAAAATCAAAGGTGGCGCACTTGCACTTTTTTCAAGTTGAATATTGATATGTAGTTATGTAACATTGACCTTGAGATTAGAAATTCTAACCCAGAAAATAAATTCTAGATATAATTAGCAACGAATGGTACATATAATGTTATATAGCAAAAGTTGATAGATTTTGAGTTATATAGCGGTAAACCCAGCTGGTGTTGAAAAAAATATGGAAAAATTCACTTTTTGAGTTAGAATAACTTTTGAGCAAATAGATTCCGTACCTACAAAATTTTTTCTGTATTCTGAAAAACATTTGCAAAGTGTACTCAAAATTTGGTGCATTTTAAAATTTTGATCGGACCACTTCACGTGGAATACCCATATATATATAGAAACCTAAAGATCTACCGTGTATGTGCATGTGCATGTATGTGTTGCTTTTGAGTTTTTAATAATTTTCCAAGTACGCGGTATACATCGTTGTTGCTGTTGTTCGCCCTTAGGATGATTCATGGTAAGAATTCGTAAGGCTGTTCGACGGGACTCACGGTGTCCGCGTTCCCACGCGTAAATCAGGATAAATGACCCTTTCTAATAGAACTGGACAAATGGTAGGAGACTCGAGTGTCGAATGTTTGCCTAACTATATTTTCCCTTCTTTTTCATATCGAAATCTTCATTTAATTTTATCTTTTCTTTTTTTCTTTTGCAATTCTATACGTACATGCAAAATACGTAATATGTGTGTAAGCGTCATTTTGTTCTTTAATTTGTTTTTAATTTAATTAGATACGTACGGAAAAATAATTTGTGTTCACGCGTTACATGTACATACTATATTTTGGTGAACACAAATACAATTTTAAGAATCATTAATTGTTTTTTCTTGACCGAAGGAGCTTAGCGTGTGAGATATATTGCTATGTATAGATTTTAAAATTCACGGCGTATACTGCTTGCTCACCCGCGCAACCCATCTACACTGCACTCGTCGTCGTACGCGCAACACCAATGAATCTCGCAAGCTTCGTTCCGCACTTTCTCATTATCGCCACTGCGATATTTACTGATCCGCTGATACACTTCCCTTTTATATTCTTCTTTCTTTATACGTATATTACGTATACCATCTATTTAGGTAATATGTATATACACACCAAGCCGTGCTGAAGCTGATTTCGTATCGATCATTCTAGTGATTAATTTAATGTATATATATATATATATATATATGCGAGCTGCTGCTACAAATACATGAAACAATATTTAAAATGCATTTGAATGTTGCATGCATATCGGTTCGAAGTATCTCTCAAAAAATGAACAAAAAAAGTCATTAAGTAAATGTGCACATACTATATTTTAATAATCATTAAAATGCATCGATTACCCCTCTCAGAATGGATTAATACACAATATTAAACACGCCAATGAAGATAAACGGTATACGTATATATATATGCACGTGTGTGCGTCTGTGTGTGCGTGTGTGCGGTAATTAAAACATTTGGTAATCCTTCATTAAGACATTGCAGATAAATCATGTACGCGTTAATTAACCAAATAAAACATTATTTTAACAGACAAAAAATTGTTGAATATAACGCAATGCTTCTCACACTTATACCGAACGAGTCTATATGCTCGGTCGCTCAAGGTCTATGTTACATAAACTACATATCAATATTCAACTTGAAAAAAGTGCAAGTGCGCCACCTTTGATTTTTTTATCCAAAAGTCTAAAAGAAAGCTTGGAGCAATACCTTTCAAATGGTCTGTAGCATTTTTATGGCCTCCAATTCTGTAAAAAGTTATGATAATTTAAAGAAAGGCAAAAAATTCACAAAAATTAACATGGTAATTCCCATTTAAATTTTTAAAAAAATTTCGTGTTTCTTTAAATTGTCATAACTTTTTACAGAATTGGAGGCCATAAAAATGCTACAGACCATTTGAAAGGTATTGCTCCAAGCTTTCTTTTAGACTTTTGGATGAAAAAATCAAAGGTGGCGCACTTGCACTTTTTTCAAGTTGAATATTGATATGTAGTTTATGTAACATTGACCTTGAGATTAGAAATTCTAACCCAGAAGAATAAATTCTAGATATAATTAGCAACGAATGTTACTATAATGTTATATAGCAAAAGTTTATATATATATATATAGAAACCTAAAGATCTATCCGTGTATGTGCATGTGCATGTATGTTGTGTCTTTTGAGTTTTTAATAATTTTCCAAGTACGCGGTATACATCGTTGTTGCTGTTGTTCGCCCTTAGGATGATTCATGGTAAGAATTCGTAAGGCTGTTCGACGGGACTCACGGTGTCCGCGTTCCCACGCGTAAATCAGGATAAATGAGCCCTTTCTAATAGAACTGGACAAATGGTGGAGACTCGAGTGTCGAATGTTTGCCTAACTATATTTTCCCTTCTTTTTCATATCGAAATCTTCATTTCATTTTATCTTTTCTTTTTTTCTTTTGCAATTCTATACGTACATGCAAAATACGTAAATATGTGTGTAGCGTCATTTTGTTCTTTAATTTGTTTTTTAATTTAATTAGATACGTACGGAAAAATAATTTGTGTTCACGCGTTACATGTACATACTATATTTTGTGAACACAAATACAATTTTAAGAATTCATTAATTGTTTTTTCTTTGACCGAAGGAGCTTTAGCGTGTGAGATATATGTTGCTATTGTAATATATTTAAAATTCACGCTTATACAACTTTTTTTACAGTTTTTAATTCAATTTGATACTAATATACTTCTTGAAGTGTCATTTCGAGTTTATACCATTTATTTACACGTTTATTCGTGTGTACGCGTGTATTTCGAAGAAACGGATCCATCGAAAGAAAGAATCACGATTTTTTGCTACATCGTTGTTATTTTTCACTTGATAAATGTAAGTATATAAAGAGGTTTATATTATTAATTAAAGAAGAGTGTACTGACCCAGGTTTATGTATGTGGTTTAATATTTATGAAGCGTTTGCTAGTTCGTTCGATCGAGACGTCGACACTGACTCGCAGTTAATATTTTGTTTACAAATATATTATTGTCTTTGATGGTAAAAGTTTCAAATTGGCACAGGAAAAAATATACGTATTGCAATTTTTAATATAATATATCGTCGCCTTGGTGCAAGAAGGATCCAATTCATATTATTTTTCAGGAAGGTTCCAGTTAAAATTTTTTTTCAAAAAGGATCCAATTCAAATGTTTTTTCAAAAAGGTTCCAATACAATTGTTCATTTTGTTACTCTATAAAAAATAATAACAGGATCTTAATCATCACAAAATTTGTATTACCTAATAGTTTGTTAATAACGGTTGCCCTTTCAGAGGAGGTCGTAAGTGAAAAAATATCAATAATTTTTTAAGAAAAATGTTCTTGCACTAAGGAGGACGATATTGATACATGATTGTTATTTATAACTTGTATACACGGAGAGAAATAATTTGTAAATATTACAAAGCAGTTTGGTAAAAATTCCTAAACTCTCAAGTAATGTGGTAACAAACTGCGAATCTCGTAATTTTTACTATAGTATATAGACTAAATTGTAATTTAATTTTTTTTTTAACATCAGAAAAAAAATTTTATTTTTCCCATATTATTTATTTTTGAGTTATGTATATTATTCGAGTGTTATGGATATTTTAAATATTTAAATGAAATTTAATAAGTGAAAAAAATCTGGATGTCATCGGGATCGAACCTGCGAAGTTTGGGTTGAGAATCCAAGTCCTTACCATTGCGCCACCGCGTCACTTGCATGTGTTTCATCGAATCGTCCTTTTAAAGTAAACAAACGAACGACGCGATTCCAATAAAAATTTTATTTATCGCTTCTTTTCGGTATCTCGTGCTGTACTGTTGTTTATAGAATTTCGTAAACAGTATAGGAAAAATCAGAGTTAATAAAATTTACAAGCAAAATTGACATTCCTTAAATTCCCTTTTTATTCAAGTATATCCCAACGCTACTATATATCTAATATAGTATTATTAACACTGAGAATGTTGATCCTCGTGTAAGTATTACACACATACCCTATAAAAGCAAATACAAGGAAACGTATAGAGCCCGTTAAAAATGGTACGATAAACCATATAGGTAGAAAATTGACACTTCCACCGAACTCGAGGTAATTTTCAATCAGTAGTATGTGCGTGTGTGCGTACACCCGAGATCCACACGGTCGCGCGGCACTCGAATATAACGAGGTATGAAGTTCTCGCCCGCGCGCGCATAACGTGCACATGCAAATATCTCTCTCTCTCTCTCTACGCGGTAGCGCTACAACATTAACGAGCCCCTGGAGCGGTGGCCGTCCGTAAGAAAAGCGAGAACGCGGCTGTGAACATATATCACCGCGGAGCCGCCGCCTGTGCAATTTAATGCGCGGCTTTTCACTCTCCTTGGTTAATGGCAAATCTCCGGTGGCGTAAATGCGACGCGAACAGAAATCTGTGTCGTCGTACAGATATCACCTTATATTATATATATACACCCTCCCCATACACTCGATATAATCGGTCAACCTCATCAAATTACTTGTGCGCATTGTATACTCCTAATTTTATTTTTTTTTTTGACAGACGGGCTTTTATCGTAATAATTCGTATTAAAATTTTGGTCGAAATGACGAAAGTGTGAGAGGGTGATCTAATTCGAGATTAAAGATTTACGATTGTATGGCGCACCGTAATATTTTATTAGTAACTAACGAAAAAGCTCGGTCACTAACGCTTTTTCGGCTGAGTTAATTGTTTAATAAACGTAAATTTAAGAATTTCATAAAATAACATTCTTTCATATTAATAATTAGTTTTATCCATATTTTAATTTATTATTTTACAATTATAATTTATACTGTATAATCATTTGAATGGATGAAATGGATTCATGATTTGCGATTTTCTTGAAATTTTTTTAGCGCAAATAAAATATATTTTTTAAATATCGGTTTGGTCAGGTTCTTGTAATTAGTGTAAAAAACGTATAGGTATATGTAAATTTGTTCAAATTAACGTTAAAATCTGATACGTCCGTTTAAAATTGTATTAGTCTATATACATACACGCATATATTAGCGAAAATTGTTTACTTTTTAATTTTTACGAAAATTATTGACTATTGCGCGACAAATATCGATATTGTAAGAATAAATACAATTATTTTGTAAAATGATGTAACATCACCTGCCTATACAAAAAAATTCTTTCTCGTCCTAAAACAAAAATATGAATTCAATTATAATGTCTTACGGATATAATATCGTCATGAAAGAAAAAAAATACTTATGGATACACAATATTATTTAAATGTAATAATTAATAAAGTTATAAAATTAATAGTTAAGTAAACAAAACATTCGTAAAATCTAGCTTACTTTTGATTTACAACCGTAATTTGGAAAAATAATATTACGAATAAACGTAATTTACGATGGAAAAAGGTATAAGATAAATACAACTTATGAATTTCATTAATAAAATCTTATTAATCCCTTTAGATAATATAAAGTTGGTTGACACTCGGTGACTTGTAACTATATTAAGCGTAAACGTTATACACGATGCATTTATCTTAAATGCGTTAGGCGCGTTATTACGGATGGTTACATATTTCATTATTATTCTTATCTTTATGTGCATGCTTTGATATTCCACGTGTGTGTATATATATATATTTATATATAGGCTGCATAATGTATAGACGATGAAATTTTGATGAAGTTAAACCCATTTATCGATCTCTCCTTATAAATTATTTTTTCTCTCTTTTTCGCGAGCGACCGACGCACACGACAACTCATATTTACTGCTATTTATTTATGCAACGTATAAAGGTATATACATTTATAATTCACAAGTCGAATAGTCCCTTCTTTACTTCATACAGAGTTTATTATTCGTGTAAATTAATTAGTGTACTCGAAGAAAAAAGAGAATGTATGTATATATGTAATTTAATTATACAATTACAAAAAATAATAAAAATCTATATTTTGGTGTAATAAATATGACGGCATTGTTGCCGATCGGTATACATTTTTAATCAGTTGAGAAATTAATTGGGAGATAACGAATGTTAAACAATGCACAGTGTGAACGATTCGAAAATATATAAGCGCGACGAGCATCTCGATGAAATTACGATAAATATCCGAGTACATTTATTAAAGCTCCACTCCCCGAGAGGTGTATAATACGCAATTATTAGCATTACCGAGGGCAATGATTTATGTATCAATCGAGGTACAGGCATTGTGCACCTTGTGTACACCTTATCCGCGAAATCCATGTGGCTCGCGATACAAATACATATATACCCAATCGGCTGGAAACTCGGAAGCGAACAATGTCATATTTTAACGCGGTATATCGGTACGTATATGCAACAAGAGTGAGAGAGGGGGGGGGGGGAGGGAGGGAGGGAGAGGAAAAGATCAGAACCGATATCCCATAAGAGATCGCAATCGTTGCCGGTTTTTCACACGGGATGGTCGGCCGCGCGTGCGATTAATCAAACCGCGCACCGTACGGATATTAAGGTCGCGCCGTTTACCGCCGCCACCGCCACCGCGACTTGCTGGCTTTTGCACAAGGGGGGAGCCTGCGCAGATTGAAAGGAACTGTCTCCTTCTTTTTCATGCTTTCGCGTGTATATGGGGTTTTATACACACACACACACGCGCGCGCAGCTCTCCCGGAGGGGACGCATTTTCTCTCTGGGGATATACACCGGTGTCAGGGACGAATTTCCGATATAGGCGAACCCCCTTCACTCGCGATACATATATACATACATACGTGTCTCTATATATACGATTCCAGCTCATATTATGTCGTGTCCGAATTTTAATTGGGTGAGCTTTCATAATCGACTTGATATTTCTCAGAATTTTTAGATATATATATATATATATATATATATATATATATGTGTGTGTGGCAATTTATATTCTTTTATTTTTATCTTTTACAATATTGGTATATATATATATAAAGAAAGAAAGACTATATGGGTACGCATATGGATTTGTACACGGAGAAAATTGTCGGATATAAATATTGTATACCCTGACGGCATGGTGTAAATTTGGAGCCTGTATAACAGCTGCTCTCGACAAATATTAACCCGGGTACGAATATTTATAAGAACATTGTTACAATTTCCATCGTGCTTTAGGTTACTCATTAAATGTATACGGAATTTATTAAACTACAGGTATCGTAATGTTTATAACAAAATTTGCTCTCCGCATTCAAGAAAATAAATATGCCACGATAAGATAATCTTTGCGGTCCAATGTAATTCCTTTAACACCAAGAGAATCAATCTCTTTGATTTTAGAGTAGAACATTCCCCTAACAAGGATGCCAAAGTCAACTTTTTTCCTTCTTACTTTATCGACCGCGTTAAACAAATAATTTATAAAATGTATATACTATTTTACAGAAGTACGAGAAGACTTTTTCACGTTTATTTATACAAACAATGGATTTCCCTGCAAAATTAAAAATAAAAATACAATCGACTTTCTGAGAAACACCCATCACCAAGAACAGAAGTGTTTGATTATTGATTTTTTTTATACTTTTGGTATACGAGATTTCTCGGAAACCCGATCGAATTACGAGTATCTTAAATTTTCCAGAGGTCAGTTGTTTGTAAACAAATAAGTAAAGCGTGTTTTCTCGTACTTTTTCAAACAAATAATTATTTTGTTTCTATTGACACGGTCGGTAAAAATTGGCTTGACCTTTAAGGGGGTGGTGTACCCGGTGAGTTACCGACTGAGCTAACAAAGATAATTATTACATTTATTTAAAAACATTTGCAATTATATGCAAAACCAAAATAGAGAAGCACTAGATAATTAAATAATAAAAATAATAAAAATTTCTGTATCGAAAATTTACGATTTTCCGTGATTTTTCGATGCAGAAATTCTTTATATTGTCCTTATGTTGCATTGATTTGGAACTTTGTAGAATGACTTATTATTTAATTATCTAGTGCTTCCGTGTTCGTGTTTTGCATACAATTCCATATTTTTAAAATAAATGTAATAGTTATCTATTTTTGCTCGGTCGGTAACCCACCGAGTATGCCATCCCCTTAATTCTATAATAATCACATTGGAACAAGCATATTCTTAAGAAATATTTAAGAGGTATTCTGCTTTAACAAGAAAATCTATTTTTTCAGTCTACTCGTGATACAAATAAGAACAATTTTTTTTGAATTTTCAAAAATCACGATTGGAAGGACGATAATGAACCCAAAAAAATCTAACAAGGAAAGCATCTCAAGTTTGGAAAACGGATCGTGCTCAGCGTGTAGGATATGTTTTCTAATATAAAAATATGTAGAAAGCCAGAGCCGCAGACCCTAACAATCGTTTTTTCAAAAGTAATACGCTATTAAAGCAAAATTTACAAAAAATAAAGACTTCACTACAAACGCTTGTAAATTCTAACCTATTAAATATTGACATTCAAACCAAAGTTTAATGAAAAGCTGAGATAAAATAGATATAATTTAGAAAAAAGATGCTCAAATCCGTTAAAAAGGAGCAAAGTTATATCCGAATTAAGAATTTAAAAAATTCAGCTTAAAAAAATCAATAAAATTTGTACTGTCCATTTTTTGTTTAAAATTGCTTCTAATTCTTAATTCGGCTACAACTTTGCTCCCTTTCAACGGATTTGAGCGTCTTTTAAATTATATCTATTTTATCTCAGCTTTTGATTAAACATTGGTTTGAATGTCAATATTTGATAGGTTAGAAGTTACAAGCGTTTGAAATGAAGTCTCTATTTTTTGTAAATTTTGCTTTAATAGCGTATTACTTTTGAAAAATACGATTGTTAGGGTCTGCGGCTCTGGCTTTCTACATATTTTTATATTATAAAACATATCCTACAAGAACTGGGCACGATCCGTTTCCCAAACTTGAGATGCTCTCCTTATAAGTCGAAAAGATAATAATAATGAATATATTTATAATTACCATTTGCCACTTGTTAACTATAATCTCGTAATAACAACCCAGGTAATGTTCAAAATTACAGCTCACCGAAATGGTTAAGTGTATTCAACATCAACATAGAAAAAAGCCAAGAAAAGGAAAGAATGGAAAAAGTACCGATATACACAGAGGAGCCTTTGGAAATTCTAAGGTTAGACGTCGTTATACTCGCGCGCTTACCAAACTTTCCCAGGTGAATTCTCTTAGTTTGCAAATATGCCATTCGCAAAGTTGAACGTATACGTTGTGAGTCGGAGGTATATCGAACGAGGTTCGATTCGTCCAAGTGTTCGATAACGATCTCGAATGGGGTACAAGTACCAAACGAGATTAAGAAAGAAGAAGAAAGGCTAATCGGGATATGCAGACGATCCTCGAGGAATTGTTCGTTTGTTACGGTGTCACTCTCTCCTTGACAATATTTTTAACTAACTTTTCCACGGTACATTGTGGATTGAATAATATTATAATTTGAAAATTTGTACTGATATGTTAATAGAGGAAAAGAAATCTATACACAAACAATTACTATATAGTCTTTAGTATAATGAAATCGACAAACTGTAAAAATAAATAAAAATTACTAAAAAGTATTGTATTCATTAGTTAGAAAATTTATGATTTTTTTCCAGAGATCATTTAATATTGATCCTAAAATATAGTAATTTTTCGGATTTTAGAACTTTCTGATTTAATTACCAAAGACTACGACGATTTCGTGTACCTATACGTTGATCCGAGTTCAATGCACGCAATATTTGATACAGAATCAACTCAACTTTAGAAACGACGATAAATTACCTAAAATTACGTAAGACAAACAAAGATGTATAGATATATAGCGGTGCATACAAATTTGTAATCGATAAAAGAAAAGAAACGTGAACATGTATATATTTACCCACACGCATACGTAAAGTAACGCACGGATGTATAAAAAAACGAATAAGAATAAGAGGAAGAAGCGAACCGGAGAAACGCGAGACAAACGAGCAAACCGTATTTTCCAAGGAGTAAAAAAAACAAACAAAAAAAAAAAAGGAAAACCGCGAAACGTCGGAGTTTAAACAAAAGGAAAGCCACGTTCAATTACGTATTCTCTTAGCATGTAAATTCCATTGTGAAACAGATACCTCGTAAAAGTAGTAGCAAATAACGCGACGGTGGTTAATGGCACCGGTCACCGGCCCGGTTCATTTTTGTTGCTTATACTTTTCGTCCGCCTAATAAATAAAAGCGGTCGCGAAATTGCGTTGCTTGACGAACAAAGCCATGGCTCGGCCGCACCCTGCGCATACACGCACCAGTGAGAGAGAAAGAGAAGGAGAGAGAGAGAGAGAGAGAGGCCCTTAAAATGCAAATGGCAAGCGCGTAACAAGCGGCTCCCACCCAATTTGCAAAGCAGTCGCGAGACTCTTCGCGAAGGAACCGGTCGGTCTTTCTCTGGTTCTCTCTTTCTCTATCTCTCTCTCTTTCTCCTTATACGCCTATATCCCCATCTTATCTTGAATAAAAAAGGGCCATTCTATCGGAGTAGCCCCAAAACGGATCTGCCGCGTAGTTTGACGCGATTTCCATATACGCGCCTAGTTTCCTTCCTTCCGCTCTCCCCTTTTATTTCTTTATTTATTATTCTCCTATACGCTTTCTTTTCTCATCGCTTCTCTTCTCTCGTGACAAGGAGTCCCCTTGATTTTTCTCGACTTGTTCTTTTTCAGATAGAATCATAGATTGAATCATTGATACAAGCCGGTACATTTAACTATTAGTTTTAGATATCCAAATCACTAAACATAAACATCACTAAGATTTTTTCAAGACAAAGGAATTTAAAATATAAAAGACCCACTATTATTCGTCTAGTTTGCGTAATCTATGATATACATGATATGTGATAATTTATGATATGTTAATATTAAAACCGTAACCACTAACAATTGTTATACTACGCGTATGAGGACTATTATAAAATAATCTCACGGGTAAAATTAAATCATTCACGAACTCAAAAAAGCCGGATTTTGAAATAACCGTATTATCGAAGTACGAGAAAAAAAATGAAGAAAATTGGAATTGCGCAATCGATGATCAAAGCTCAAGAGTTAAGCTTCCGGACGGTTAGCCGTTATTTCCGCGTCTAAAATTAACCGGTTGGCGAACCGCACCGGCGCCGCGACAGCACGAAGATCAGAGAGAGAGAGAGAGAGAGAGAGAGAGAATAATCTGCGAATGCAAATCGCAGAGGGCAATTGTGCTGAAGCACGCAACCGCTTCTGGTAGAGGGCTCGTAGATACTCGGAGATGAAGTTAACCGAGGGCGACGATAACTGCGGCCAACAAGACATCGCAACCTTAATCAGATTTTGGACATTTGGTGCAAGATGTTTCAGCGTCATTCGTTCTATTTTTACATATTTTACCGAAAACTTAGAGGTATTTTACATTAAATACAATTAATTTTATATAGCGTCCCTGACAGAAATATGACAAATTATAATTAATCAAAAGGAGTGAAGAGAAACATATCTGAAAAAATAGACAGTTATGTAGATGATAACTTCGAAAAAGTATATCTCTATCGTGAGCAATCGTTAAAGAATTATTGCGCGAAAGAGTAGTACGTTAAATAATCCAGATGCGTGTAATTACTTCAAGAACAATTTTATATTTAGTCACTTTACATTAGATTTTGCGCGCGATGGAAGTTCACGCACGTTTTTGTAGATGCAGTGACTGAAACTCGCAGATTTTTAAACGAAGCGTGCTAAAGATACGTCGATTTAATTTATCATTTTTTTATAAACAAATAATTAGATAATTAAGGATAATTATGTAAAAGGACAAATATTATATCACAATTCATGGAATATAACATTGAATGGAACGTCTAAATGTACGTAATTATTTGTACGAGTGATTACACGTTGACTTCCCAGTGCATTTTATCGATCATAGGCAAAGTTCGCACTTCGCGAGTATAGAGCTCGCATTTAGCAGAAAAAAAGGAAAAGAACTAGAAATTATACCTACTCCCGGAAATTATAGGCTAGAAACGAGTATTAATCGCGGCAGCTTGACTAATCCGTAACTAATTCCACGGCGTTTGAATAAAAATACTTTTTTTTATTAACACTTTATTAACTCTAAGCACACTTTCATCAACTTTCTCAACGACAACAAAAAAAAAATAAGTAAATTAAAAAATTCTTACACTTCCGCGCATCCAAGGAATTTATTTATTAATCAAATAATTTGCGTACACGGAGAGAAATTTCGTATTAAATATTACAAAATATTTTGTAAAAATCTCAATACACTGAGAAAAAAGTTATACTAAAAATGACAACAGTGTCTAGTAATGAAACTACGCAGTGTCAAAATGCAATCAATTACTGTATAGTAAACATTTATGGTAAATATTATAAAAAGTTGTAGTAAGGCACAAGACAGTACTATAACTTATACTATAGCTTTTTTCTGAGTGTAGTATCTAGTAAATAAATCGCAGACTAAATACTGAGAAAAATTGCTATAGTATCTATATTAAACTTTTTACTACAATTTAATCTTCATAAAAGTAAATCGCCTTGAAATGCAAAATCATTTTTTTTATAACACCTACTAAATCAGATTACGACAATTCAAAAGCCACTTTAAGTAATTAATTTACTAGTATTAATAAAATATTTTGTTGAAACATCTAAACTAACTTGCTATTAAACAATTTACTTAAAATCAATAAACAACATTTATAGTAAAGTTAGTATTTGTTTAAATTAAATACTCATATTTGTACGAGAAATAATTTAATTTATGTAATTTTATGTAGCAATCTAAAGCAAATTAAATATAGTCTTCTTCCCAAAAATCATGTATTTGATTCTAAAAATGTCTTATTACATCAAGTAAATCACTTTATTTGATTATCACCTCTCCTTAAGAAAGTAAATTTTATTTATAAACTATAGTCTGCATGTTTACTACGTAAATTATAATAATTTTCCTCATTTATAAGTTTGTCATTTATTTACTAGACACAGACAAAACCTTAATTATAATACTATAAAATTCACGCACGTGGCGTGGCGCACAATTAAAATCATGATACAGAACCACCCATACGCACACGTAACCATAAATAATCGTAACATATTTTTGAAAGATCGTAGGAAACTTTCTTCGCGCGTTCAATCACGTATATGTATATATATACATAGAGGCACTCCTTTCGAAGCTCGAAATTCCCACACGAGTTGGTCACTTTCCATCTATAGCAAGGTAGGACACATCGCGAGCTTTTTTTCCAATCGTTTAAATTACGCGGGGTAATCATCGGAGTACGATCGAAAAAAGAAAAGCTTCGTAGAATACATTAACAGGATCTCAACTCGCGCGTGTGTGCGTGTGTGTGTATACCCATCGGGTGGGTTTAATAGCACCTGTACGTGCCGAAATGCACCGCGAAACATTCTCGAGGGCAAGGTTACGCGCCTCTTTTCTTTTTCATCCAGCGCGTATTAACGATCCGGGATTTCTGGGATACATCTCGACGCTTGTAATTCTAACCGATAACGTGTAAATATCGGTAATCGTTTATAAATTTGACGTTTCAATTTCGACCTTCCCAACCATTGTCTTATTAATTCGCGTTCATACATGATTCATTAGTATTTGATTGATATATATATATATATATATATATATATATATATGGTCAATTGGGGGGGACAAAAAATATTTTTCACGCGAACTCTAATTATATAGGATTTGAGAAACTATTTATTTACGACAATTCGAAGAAAAAGATACCTCGTATACTAAATTATTGGGTTAACCTACAGTAGTAATTTTGATATATACATTAAACATTTCCATCCATTTCTTCGAGATACGAAATATATATGTCTATAACGTATAGCTATATAGCGATTTCCCACATCGTTACAGAACCTCCAGCTAACGCGAAAGCTCGTTAATACGTTCCCACAATCCGGCGGAAAGTCCACGTTCGAATTAATTGCTAAAACTTTATAGCGCGTGCACTTCCTTCCATTTGGCTTATACATATATATACAGACATACATGCACAGATCTCGAATTTGTTGCTCCGCGATTCTCCCCACCCGATATGACGCGTATATATCAAAATTTAACAACTCTTCCACGAGTTTGGCGTTTTTTTTCTTTTTTTTACAAATACTTTACCTACAATAATGACAGAAAAAGCGGTGTGTGCAGGTTACGTACGCTATATAAGATCGTAACGCGCGATCCTTTTAAAAATCGATTCGAGTGTCATTAAACTTGTATTCACATAAATTCGATTGAACCGTGTTAATAAATGTTCAGGTAAGTGCATGTATATATACGTTTGTCGAAATTATAAGAAGATACGCATACAACTCTCAGTCGATTTAGATATGAAAATTGAAAACATCATCCGAGTAAAAATTAATCGGGATAATCATTTATTTGTTGAAATATATTTCGAGATCGCGTAATTGTGTTTTTTCTCTTTCGTGGCCAGGTTAATTGCCCAGGTACATCGCGTTTAAAAATCAATCAACGCTCGGAGAGGGGTTAAAAATTCAAGTTGTATACGTCAATCAGGAGAACGACGAGGGCGAGAAATGAGAAGAGGCGCTAATTGCTCCTGTGCGTTGGAGTTTGCCACGATAAAAACTGCTAATGATACCTTTGACCTCTATCGTACATATGGATTTTTATCTCGGTGAAGTAGAACTCGTCGAGTGAAAATTACAAATAGAAAGGTTATTAAAATTATTTCTCAGACAATTTTTGAACCGTTAAAAACTCACCGATTCCTAAGTAAACGCGTAAACCTCGGTTGAAACTACACTAACCTGGAAACATAAAGAACATTGAAATAATTAAATATAGGTCGAAATACACATCACCAACGTTTATACGAAGATTTGTAATTTTTTTTTAATATTTTACATGAATGTAAATAATCCTTTTAAGACATCATCGTATATACGTAAAGAAAATTGTACGATGATGTTTCTATTTCTTTGAGGCAATATAACGTATATATAAACATCAAAAACGAGTAAATTGATATTAAGACAGTTGTTACGACGTATACGTTTCTTTTGATTTGCGATGAATGTACGTTTATTTATATTTATAAGGAAACATGAGATGATCGTCGATGCAATGGTACAAATGTTATTCCGTTAAGAACGTCGTGAACTTGTTCGTCTTGCATCTCCCAAGAGATTTTTCCACAACGCAAGTGATACTACAGTCTAAAAATGGATCGTTCTTACCTATTGCGAAGACAAATTCAAGGACGCAATCTTTTGTTACTCAATAAGGTTAAGAATTTTATTTCGATTATTTAAACGATGGACTGTATACCCCTTGCATTTACATTATACAACTTTCATTTACGTCAAAAATTTAATCCGTTAAGGCGGAAAGGGACGTGTCTTCGACGCTTTGAACGCTATTCTTTTTATTCTAGTTTTAAACTTCTTATTTGGTAATTTCATATACCGCATGCCCTTATCATCGGGATGTTATACTGTGTTCACCTACCACCTCTGTGTGGGTGCTTACCTCTCCCTGTTTACCCCAATGCCTTGCATTCGTCCAAGGTTGTGCACGTAAAGAAGAGCTAATCCATAAATATACACTGAAAAAAATGGATTCTTCGTTTCAGAGGAATTATTCTTAAATATGACTTAAGCGAAAAATCCGGTTGCTCTGAAATGATTATTTTATAATCAGGAGGGAATATTTTTTTATCTTAGAACATTGGTCTTTCTCAGTTAAATTTCCCAACTAACTTTCAAAAGTATAAATTTCATTTAATTATAGAAGAATTCGGTTGATCAAAAAAGAATCATTTAAGACAAATCATGATTTTCTGTTTGAATCATATGTAACACGAATTACTCTAAGAACAAGAGTCCATTTTCTTTCTTCTCACAGGAAGCTTTGTAATAGTAAAATTTTTCGACTTGCTAAAAACATGACAAGAAAATGTCTGTATGGATGGTGTGTGTGCAACCTCAGCTTGCGTGTGTAGTTTGCTTTTTATTTTTCGAATTCCGGAAAAGACTTTGGTTATTTATCCCCCAAATAGTATTGTTTGTTTTGTTTTAAAGACAATTATAGAATTTAGAATAATTAATTTTTCAAACATTTTGATAATATTAATTTTTTTAATTGGACCAAATATAGTTTATAGACACTCACAAAAATGGTTTCTTAATGCAAGCAGAATTATTTTCAAATATGCACCAAAAAGAAATCCACTTAATGTTAAATGATTCTTCTGTTATTAGCATGAATTTCCTCTTACGTTACTTAGCTTTAGAATTATTTCGTAAAACAAGAAGCATAATCCTTTAAATTATAAAAGAATTATTGAACTTCTGATGGATTTCTTTTTGGCACACATTTGAGAAGAATTCCGCTTGCAGTAAGAAATCATTTTTGTGAGTGGAGAATAAAAAAATCTATCTGCTGGATTTTGGATTGATAAATGATCTCTATTAATATTTTTGTTATTTAAAAAAAATGATTTTTTTTAAATATTTTATTTTTTGGAAATTGATCAGCAAATGTACTGAAAAAATTTATAAAGTTTTACAACCCCTACAAGAATTATGATACTAATCTGAAGGTTTACTATAAAAGTATCAACATTATTATTATTATTGAGCAATACATTGTTCAATTTCGCAAACTTGTTACTGTCACGTAATCATAATACTCATTATAATCTCAGATCCGATTTATTTATGTATTTTTTGTATTAAATACGGATATTCAGTTATTAGTATCATAATTCTTAAAGTGGTTGTAAAACTAAAAATCCAGCATTATAAATGTTTAAAAAATAATTTTTTATAATTTTATAATAATATTTGTATTTTTAGCAGCTTACAGGGGATTAGATGGATACTGAAACAAGTGGAGATACTTTTCTAACATTCCACCGTAAGTGCATAAATTGTTTTGCAATGATCATGCTACTAGATTCATCGTTATAAGGCAACAAATATACATTTCTATTAATATTTCGGGCACTTTTCCCGGATATTTTGACCATAAGTGATCTTAATGATTTAGACCCACTCTGGAAATTTTTAGGCAGTTTCTGACTACAAAAAGACATCTTTTAGACAGTATTAGGTTACCAGAGTCCGGAGCAGAATTGCTGATTTTCACTATTTAAGGTTTAAATAGCTTACAAGAGTGTGACAGCATACATTTATGTCTTTAAAAGTATTTTTAGTGAAAAGTTCGGAAAATTTTACAAAAAAAGTCATACTTATGTTTTTAGTGAAAAATGCATCCCCTGGGAGCTAAAAATTCATGAAAATGGGCATATAATGCAAAAAAGAGCTAAAATGTCAACTTTGACTCTCTGTAACTTAAAATAATGGCCCAGAAAAAATCTGAAAAAATTCAGGAGAACTACTGGATACCTCTAAAACATATTCCCACAGTTATAGCAATATTTATTTTTTTCATCTTCGATGTCACAGAGAACCACCCATATATATATATAGGGTCTACTCAATAATTACGGCTTATTGATAGAGACATGCTTCTTATAAAACATTTATAAAAAAAAAAAATAAATAAATAAAATGTGATCGCAGTGCAGTTAAAGATGTCCTATAGTATTGTAATTTGGACACCAAAGGGTTTACTATATTGGTTACAATAAAGTAAAACATAACCATATATTTAAAAAATAATAATTCGAAAAAATTCTTTCATTATATATAATATTTATTGCAGCACATATATAGTGGTTCGACACGCGTCATCGAATTCAAATAATAAGAAAGAAAGAAAAAAAAGAAGAAAATAGTAACGAAAAACGTGCGGAAAATTCGTCCGCGTATGCAAATGCGGTTAGCGCAAGGTATATATCGACGTCGCACGGATTTACGATCTTATCGGCGCGAGAAAATCGCTGGTATATACGGGCAACGGCGACGCGCCAAGAAAGAGAGAGAGAGAAAGAGAGAGGCATCGTTAGAATGCAGGATGGACCTGGTACGAGAGAGAGAGAGGGAGGGTAAAAGGAATGGAGCTAGGAGTTAGTTATACAGGAAGTGTTTAAGCCGATTTAATACTGTTATTAGTACTTTTAGAATTGCCTTTACGATTATTTTAAGCTGGTTGTTGATTTTGGAAGCACCATCGTTTAGATGATGGCTCCACTGATCGTAATGCAGCTAATTATTAAATTTTACAATATTTCAAATTGTTATACGGCTCTAATATATCCTCGACTAATAAAATATCGTTTACAAGATATTTTTCTTCTAATTTTCGTTACCAAATATATGATAAAAATATATGACGTACAATTTTAAATCGAGTACAACGGATTATAAAAAATTTTTACGTACAAAATGAAAATACGTTGCATTAAGAGAATGAATGAATGAATTTTTAAAACAAAACCCAATAACCCCAAATGATGTTCTGGTTGAAAGTATGTTTTCATTAATAATTACTGACCTAAAGTTGTTTACTCAATTATTATTTAAAATTATGACTTTTTTCTTTTAAACCACCGTCATGAAATATAACTAAGAGAAAAAAACATTTAGATTGCAGGTAAATATATATATATATATATATATGTATATGATGTATATATGATGAAGCACAATCGGTCAGTTTTAGAAAATACAATCTAACAATCGAGGACTATACACACGTGCACGCAAAGAAAAGAAGATACCAAAAGCGAACAAGAGAGAGAGAGAAAGAGAGAGGCATGCCAGTGTCGCGCAGGATGAAAGACCGTAGAAAAATCGAAGGAGGAGGAGAGCGCAGAGACGGAGGGAACGCGCGGTAGTAGTATAGATGCACGCAAACCGTTGAGAGATGCGCGCACAAGTGCGGGAACAGGTGAGCGACCTTCGACCCGGGTGGGGTCTTGCCTCTAGCAACCCATCGGATGGATCCATACGTGCGAGTGGTACTCTCTCTCTCTCTCCCTCTCGCGAGCCACGAGGTTCATTGAGGGGCAACGGCCCCCACTCGTGCTGGCTTACTCTTTATCTTTGTTCGATAGTCATTCCGAACTGTCGATGTTGATTCTAAGATATTATTTTTCTTTCTCTCACTTTTTCCCTCCAATAATCATAATTTCCTGTTTTAATCGCGTTGGCCTTCCCAATTATTTGCGAATACACTGCGCACACCGTCTACACTATATAAACACCTGTACTTTATACCGACGGATAAATTCGATTGTGTATGTATACCTGTATCCTAATCAATGATTAATCTAACCGATAAATATTACATTACATATATATATATATATTAAGCAAATACAACTTAACAATTCACGCCGATAAATATACATACATTATTTATCGCTTACATATTTTTAATTATTAGAATATCGTGTAGCATATATAAAAGAAAAAAATAACCTTCATTCATATTTTTCCATCTCTAAAATTTGTCCGTTACGTTGTAACTACCGTATACACGGATACAAATACCCACAGAACCATACGAACGAACTTTCCATATACGTCTAATCGATCGAGAGGGAAAAAAACTTTATTTTCCACAAATAATCGTATCACGCAATGCAACGCGAACTACGAGGGAGGAGGCGTATTACGCATTCGATATGCAACTTTTAATTGGCAAATTGACCGGTTCGTATGGAGGTACATATGTGTGTGTGTGTGTGTGTACGAGGGCTACGCGATCTCTATAGTTTCCCTCGACCTCCCACCTACGCAATTTTGCGGTCGGAAGAATGCGAAGCGCGGGGTCGTGTCAGGAACGATTAAGTAGGCGGTGGCTTCGTGAGAATACGCCTGGTTCGCTTTATTTTTTCCCTTCTTCCTTCCTTCCTTCCTTCCTTCTTCCTTTCTATCTTTCTTTCTTTCTTTCTTTCTTTCTTTCTTACTTTTCTTTGATCCCGGAATTCTTATTTTCCATAATTTTCTCTGTGCCGCGGATAATCGTATGTTTGCCCCGCGTAAATTGTTAATTCATTTTATATTCTGCACTATTCGCGTACCGTTTTAGTCCACGCGGCGCGATCGTGAATTATTTACGGGTGTACGATGTATATATATAAGGAAAATGTCAATTACGGATAAGAACAAAAAAAAGGTAGGAGAAGAAGAAGGCCCGAATGAATTGAATATCGTGTATTAGGAATTTTGAGTGAAAAGAAAAAGAAAGGGAATAAAAGAATGGGCTAACAGTACAGGGAAAGTGGCACAAAACCCGAGAGTTTCATAGTCTACAGCTTATCGCTGATTGTCCTCGAGGATGTTTCTTCCATTTTCATTTACCCGCATCGTCCTTTGTTTCTACCTATCCCGCGCATAAACATCTGTCCCTTCTCTCTCTCTCTCTCTCTCTCTTGTTTATTCTTCCTTCGTCGTCCATTTTACTGCCTCAATCTCGCGCAATCGTGAAAATGGGGGAAATACCTATACCTGGTCACCGTGAACGACCGGAGGAGACCTATTGTAATCTCGATAAAAGCGCGCGCGCGCCCAGAGTGTATATATATATATACACGTAAGAAAAAAAGAAAAAAAAATATATACATATATAACTACAAATGCGTGCCAAGTGAGATGGCGAGCCGTCATTTGCGTAATAACGAGGGGTCGTTTGTCGACAAGATCGTATACATCTACACTGTCAATCCAACCGAGTGCCGCGTTTATTTTCTGAGATACTTTGTGTTATTCGATGTCAATGGCTTTTTTTTACAATCGTTTTATCGATCTCTTTTCGTATTGTAAAAACCGATGATCGCCTCCCGCGTCATTCCAATTGTTACGAGACTCATTCATGAAAAAAATGACGTTTAATCAATGTTTCTCGTACGTAACGCGCGTATGCATCTGTGGACCAATGGGAAATTTTATATGTACACGGTCGAATAAAAATGTTAAATGAAAAGTGAAATATTAGGTAGGAAGATAATAAGGAAGAAATCGTCGGTACGGAAAATATTGTAAAATAAATAAATAATATCTCGACGGCGAGGAAAAATCGCAGATTCGTTAATATATAAATGTATTACAAGGTACATAGAAAAGTACGATGGAAAATTCATGAAAATGTAAATCAATGTACGTTACAACTTCCTAAAGTACAGTAGAAAGTAAAGCATCGCACATTTCGAATTGTTTGTTTTATACTTTCTAAAACCTAGTGTATACATAATAAGTTTGTGCACGCACACACAGACACAAACACACAGACATATATATACATATAAATTGCACGTTGTAAAATTAGTTTAACATATCTTGAAAATATAACTCATTGTGATTAAAACGTTTCGCATAATGAGATACTTGTTAATCCAACTTAATTTAATTTAAACGATTTATGAAGACAACTCGCGCGTTTCCCGAGCGTTCGGTATACTTTAAAATTATGACGAGGCTTAACTTTACGTCAATTATACACGCGTTTAATTAATTCGAATGAATATAATTCTATTCGTTATTATTAACATCTAACGATCTCGATATTAATCAGCCACGGTGGGTTATAGTACGCGATAATTTTCCAACTACGAATACGTAGCACGTATATATATATATATATATATACATACATCTAGGATTTGGGAGTCTCGTCAGGAATGATCGATGAGTTTCCTAGTATCAACAAGAGTATATCCAGTTATGTGTACGTGCAATTCACTCGTTACGCGAAATCGCGCGGTCGAATTAACGCGCGTGCCTACGTTACGAAATGCACATTTGGTATATAAATATATACGTGGGTACACAAAAACTATACCGAATCGAAAATGGATTGATGATTCAAAAGGATTCGATTATTTTCCTCGATGTGGATCGATCATATAATTCTTGATCGATCGATCGCTCGGCGAATCTAATTACATTTTTATACGATGGAGGATGGGATTGCGCAACTCGCGTGGGTTTTACAATCTTTCCGTGCTACTGGGGTAGAAGAAAAATAATTAATTTAAATCACCCAAATGTTCGGGATGAAAAGTTCCGCGTATATATACGAGGTTGCGTAATTTTATTTCAGAATTTTAATTGAAAGTTATAGGATTCCGTTTGGAATTTTTGGAGCTCTTACTTTTTTTGGAATTTTTATCCAAAACATTAGAATATTTTTATAAAACTTCTTTTTCGGATTGTTTAGACGATATTTCGTCACAAGTAATGTATATCGTCATTTTTATTGAACCAGAGATGGGAAAAATATCTGACCATGCAATCTTTAGAATCCTTTTTTATGTATCGAGTTTTAAATGTTGATCATAAACAAAATATTAGCTGCCAAATTATCTGAGATACATTGATATTGTATATAGAAAAATTTATCAAAAAACGTGTATTTATCAAATATATTTTTTAAAAAGTCAGTATTTGAAATAAATAGACATTAATGTATATCTGAGAAACTTTGGTGTAGCTAATAATTTGCTTTTAATCAACATATTAGATAATCTATTGAAAAAGTTATGTAATCGAAAAGTTCTCCAACTCACAATGAAAGTATGAGATATTTAATTTTTCCGCAACTCGAAGTCCCGAATTAAATAATCTGTTCAGTTTTTCCAAATTTAGGTAAAAACCGATAAAATACTCTGTCCATAAACGTGTCCACATCTACATATGATATATAGGAATAGGCGCTAAGATATCCACGACAAGGAAGATCACGGTCAAAGGTCTTCGCTTAGAGAATCCGAGTTAGGCTATTAGTTCGAAGTATGCCTGTATATCAAAGATAGCTGGACGCGATAAACCTCCGGTGCGCAGAACAATACGGGAAATTTAAATCGTGGAATACAAGGGAATATTATATAAGGAAAACGACATAAAAGATTTTTCGTAATTCATATTCAACTAACTCGTACGCAATATCTTTTCGGTTTGTGTGAATTTCTGATAATGTTGATGATCGCCAAACGATTAGTTAATAAGTTTCCCACTTTGGTCTAATTCAGTGAGATATTTTTTTGTGCGTTCACTCTCGATTCCGGTAAGTCGTTCGACCGCGTAATAAAAACCATCGGAATGATTATTGAGCTGCTGTTTACGGAAATTTCTTTTAAAATTCTCCTTATGGTCCGAACAAATTGAAGCAAAACAATTTGCCTTTCGGAATTCAAAAGGTGGTTAAGAAGTTGAAGCGTATCAGCAAGTCGGACAGTTAACAGAACAACCGTACAGTGTGTCTCTTCAAAGGTTATAAGACTCCTTTTTGTCGAACTTTATCCTGATATAATTCCATTCAAATAAAATATGTTGAAACTATATATAAGTACTTAATGAAGTCAAAGCACGCCGCTTCGATACCAATTTCGTATATACCCTACACCCGATGTATACATTTCTTTTACACATACCAAATCAACGTATGTTACGTACACGCTTTTCATTTCTGACCAATTGTGACCATCCCCATTAATCTTGGTAACCCAATACTTCTTTTTGCACGGTGTCAACATACCGCGAATCCCTCAAACGCGTAAACCGTAAGTTATCGGTGAGAAACAATTCGAACAGAGGCGGAAAAATCGGTGGATTATACTTAAACTTGTCACTCACTTCGAAACCTATATATTTCCATTATTAACATTCAATTACATTTTACATGTACCATAGAACCATGGGATAATATTTCGCACCTATGTATATAAAACTTTCATCGTCCAAGCGTTTGATATAAAGAAAAAAAAAGAGTGTACTGGAATTCGAGGCACACCGTTTCAACATCAAAAAGTACTTAACCGTAGTTTGGCGTAACAACAGATAGAATCGATTACCCGTTATAGAAGCGAACGAAATCGCTGACCAAATCAAAGAAGAATAACGACAAGAGGTTCGGTTCTCTCTCTCTCTCTTAACTCCCCTAAACCACATGGATCCGGTAAACACGTTCTATCACGCCTGGCCCGAACGCGCAAAGTTTCGTCCTGGCAGAGTATGGGGGTATACAAACGTACGCCACGTTCTCTATACCCGCAGCCTGAGAGATCATCGATGTTGATAAGATAGTCGACGGCGCGACACGACCGCGGAACGATAATGCGCTGCATATAGGGCAAACACGGCCTTATACGATCGGGCTCCACTTCTCTTTAGACGAACTCATCCTCGAACATCCGGTTCTCCTTGCTTGCGATTCCGACAATTCTGGGGATTTCGATTGGAATCCTCCTAAAATATCGGTCACTTTATATTTTAATACCATATTTTAAATCACTAATATATACAATACACATCGAGATCTTCGTTCGTCATAATCAAGAAAATTAACGTTTTTCACGAACATATCGTTAGATCGTGTGACTTTTAATTCACACTATTAAAAACGAATGATCGTCATATGTCTAAAAGAAATGCGTAAAGCAATTATTGATAAGAGATTAACGAGGCGAGTCAGGGCGTTTTGTGACACACTGTACCATTATAAACGCTTGGTACGTAAGGAGCCGGGGAAAGGGAATGGAAAGGGGAAGAGAAACGAAACAGTAACACAGAAAGAGAGTGAGAGAGAGAGAGAGAGAAAAGGCCGACATGTAAGCGATCGGTATAAAAGATATAGAGAATATGAAAGAGAATAACAAGAGTGAGATATAGGAGGTATGGAAGGAGTTCCGGTTTGGCTTGTTTTTCCGCAGCCTGCGGCATCACTTGCTACCGTAGTTGGCTCTGATGATACGGTGGCCGTTTCGTAATCACCGCTATTTATTGAATTACTTTCGTATAATGGACGATTTAATTATGGTAGATGTCATCGTTATCGTCAGTTTCCTAATTGTTAACACGTTCGATAATATACTTTATATCCTTCCTAAATCGAATGCTAATTTCAATTAACTCCGTGTCTGTATATATATTACATGTACACACGTCTAAATAAATTATGCGAATTATACGGTTATTCACCTACGGTATTGATGTGTGTAAATAGGTTACTCTACGAAATTTTACAGAACCGCTGGACAATCGTGTAAAATTTTTCACTTTTCATTTGACATTCGAATTAAATGCGATAATATTAAAATATAAATTACTTATGACTGGATACAGATTTTTATTTATTTCACTCGATAGTTTAATTAAATTTACGTTATGCTATTGCCGAATATTCGAATTATCATTTTTAAACACGAGCACAAATTGTTACTGTGCATGAAGGTACATCGATTTACAAGAATTCAATAACAACAAAAATTTGTTTTCAATTATCTTGCGTTTACGTCATTTTATAAAACAAATTGCACGAGTAAAGAGAAAAGATTTTTCATTAAACTGTCACGCAATATTTCATCGCCATTTCCAATTTTGAATATACCATAAAAATATCTTCTTTCAAAAATATATATTACACATTGTCCAGAATCGCGCATAAATCACCGTTACAAATTCGCAGCACCCGTATCACACTGCGCAAATGATAGCACTGAAGTACCACGATGAAAAAAAAAAAGAATTCTCGAAACTCGCGAAGAACGAGGGATACATATACCACGCGCGCTTAGAAATAAATGAAAAAAAAGGGTTGTGAGGCGCGTCGTCATCGTCGTATATAGTCGACCTGCACATCGGATCAAGATAAAGAGGAATTTTTCGTCGGGTAGTCGTGTCGCATTAACGAATGCGCGACGCCGACGTATCCAGGAAACGTCAGCGCAGCGTGCCCGAACCCCCTGAGTTTGCATAGCATCATAGAGGCACGAGGTAACGTCGAACCTGTAGCGACGAGAGAAGAGAGAATTCCACGGATGCAAATTCGCCCCGGCCTATCGTCCGATCGTGAGGCTCCTTCGTTCCATCTCTCTCTCTCTCTCTTTTGCGAGAGTCCAGGATCTTACCGATCTTTTTCTAGCTTCGTTCTTTTAACCAACCAACTCCGATTCCCTGTCCTCTCGAGCTCCCTGCTTATTTCTTCTTTCTTTTTTACTTTCTTTTCCCCTCGTCTTGAATTTCCTCGGAGAGACCTTTGGTTTTTTCATTTTTTACGGTGGCTTCTATACCGAGCTGAATTTATTTCGCGTTCGGCCGGACACATATATACATATAATCTTCGTTTCTCTTTTCTATCAATTCAGCGTTAATATTTCTTTCTATTTGTCTCAATTGAGCTACTTTCAAAATTCGCGCGTGATTTTATTAACAATAAATGATGATGTATCGCTAGTTCTTTTTTTATTTCATAAAAATACTTTCATTAATGTAAATGTAGCCGAGCAAAATATAGGTATACAATGCATATATATATATATATATATATATATATATATATATATATATATAGGGCCACACGAGTGGCCAAAGTTTCTGGTCATCTAAAGTCGTTATAAATCATACTTTATATTTCTCGGTTCCTTTCTCTTTCAGCGAGGCCTCCTTTCTTCATTTCGAATCTTTAATTTCAAAGCGTGCCCTCCTTTCAGCCACCTTTTTACTAACCAAAATGATAACGTATCACAACATCTCGAATGGGTCAGCTCATCACGGATCAAATCTAAGGCGCAACGCGTACGTTCCAGCTCATTCATCACCGAATTCAGTCGGAGAAACAAAAATAAAATAAAAAAAATAAAAATTGTGCTCCACTCGTCAGAGTTGAACATTTCGTATGGCAATTTGTGATTGACAACTGAGCCGCAGGTACGAATGCTCCTTCACGTGCGCGTGAGCATTATAACCGTTCGCGCTATGAATGTCCGAGTGAGTTACGAGGCATCGCCACACGCTTACGCTTCGTTCTTCGTCTCTCTTCTTTTTTTTCTGCGCAACAAAGAAAAAGAATCCAGATAGTTGATGGGAGATCTTTGGATATATATATGTACATATTTTTTTTTTAAACACAGCGCAACCTCGTTAATATTCTTTGTGAGCTTCGTGGATTTTCCAGTCGGATTCCTTTGAGAGTTGAACGAGTTTCGTTGTGCCGGTACTTCGAAAACTAGTCGCGAAGATGTGAAAGTACTCTTGTATACATCGCGAGCAGTACGAATTTAAAATAACTTTTTTTTCTAATTCCTGCATTAAGACGTACGGAACATCGTAACATTCAGTTTCTCGTTAAATAATTATAAAGCCTGTGTAATTTATAAGTCGTGTAATCTAAGATATTTTGCATAAAACTATTTTTCGTTTGCACTTGCGAATCATCGATTTTTATAAGTCGATAGAACTTTTTTAATTTCAATTTCACAAAGGTTCTTTGACTTTTGTACCCATTAAGCACCAGTCTAATCCACTTGAGTGAAACAGAAATTAAAAATAATTTGGAAATTAATTTGGAAAATTATTCCAAACAATTGAAAAACAGACAAAAAATATTTTTCATAAATATTTGCAGTGCTTTTAGTAATTCTGATTCGTTTAAGTGGATTATAATGGTGTTTAATTTTTACTTTTAAAATTTCAACCTATATTCGATAAAAAAAAGAGCTATAAATTGATTAACATAATTATGTAGCAAACAAATAAGCTAAAAAATTAAAAATAAAAGTTAATAATAATAAAATTTGTTTAAAAGTATAGGAAATGTTGTTAAGTTATGTACTAAATTATTAATAGTTAATATTGAATAGTCTATTTTTTTAACCCAAATGTACATAGTCCTATTACAAGTATACATAGTTCGACTGGTAATCACCGATGAGAACGAGATGATAAATAAACAACATGTTCTGATGAACGTATGTGCACGAACACGGAACATTGTGCAGGTAACCTTGGAAACGACCTTTTTATCCCGCATCTCGAATGTCATTTACCGTGAAAACCGATTATTTCTTTTAACCGTCGATTTGCAAGCCATATCAGGTTAGCCTTTAGAGATAGAGCGAGTCGCGCAAGGACACCCTCATCAAGATAGAGGTTTATGGGTGCTCAAGGCTCCACCGGCGCAACGATTAAAACCAATCACGGGTGCGCGCATGAATTTATAGTTTTGAATGCTAGCGCGCGCGCGCGCGACAACGCGAGCCACCTCCTCCTTCGTAAATCTATCGAATTCGTTTATTTCGCCGAACCGCGAATGTAAATCACACACGAGGTTCTATCGAGTTTTATATAGACGCTCGTTACCATCACGTACACACGTACGTATATGTGCACGTACACCTTCACCTTTGTTTACTGTCTGTAATTAAGGAGCGTGCGCGCCGATCCGCTAAAGATGAATTTATGCCTATAACCTAAGCATTTTTCCGCGGTTTTCGCTAATTGAGGGAACCCGTTAATGACTCGGTTGTAGAAAGTAGAAATCACGCTTGTAGAGGTGTATACGTACACACGTGGGGCACACACATGCGCGCGGGAATCTTACAAAATACAAAGAGCGCAATTGACCCGAAAAGACATTACTTTTGATTTCATACACATAAACAATGACAGAGAGGCATATATATGTATATACATATATATATGTGTGTGTGTGTGTGCGCGTAGATTTGTTGCACAATGGACTATCTTGTTACTTGCGCGCGCGAGTGCCAGATAGATAATCGATAATCCGCGGTATATACAACGCCGATGATTTAGCTGGTTTTTACGTGAAGCGGCAAAAACACATAGACACCAACAACGTATCTCGCTGAGAGCGAGAAGTGACTCATTATTACCACTGTTAAATGAGTCACGATCCATCGAAAGACCGGCACACACTGCACCCTAAGAATGTATATATATGTATATTATATATATACACGTTATACACATACATAGGTACAATCGCGCACATTCATCAGGATTTTAGACGCACCGAGAGTACGGGTACACGTTTCCCATTGTAAGGCCGGTCTACACACACACGTTTGAATCTAGTTCATGGACCAAACAAGCACATATGGCTATGACGTAGGTCATGTTCGCGGATTCAGGCATCTCGGGACCTCGGACTACTGTTTAACATTGCCAAGAGGATCGCCTGTGGCGTCATCCTTTTCCTTTTTCTCTTTTTTTTCCTTCGCCGTGGCGGTCTGTTTTATCCGTGACATCAAACATTCGCGAGGAATATCCTTCGGCAAAATTATATACTATTGTGCTCCTTCGAATGTTTGTAATGAGCCCACGTTTTTCTTTTTTTCTTTCGTATAGATAATGCGTTTTGTCGTCATTCTGCACATTTAGATATATATATGCGTGTGTTTCCGGTTTTTCCCTTCTTTGCTACAATAACTGTTGCTTTGAAATTAGAACGACGTACGAATTACGAATTGAGGAGTCATTAAAATTTATTCATTGGTTCCATACGCGACAATAATATTAACGTCCTTATGCGCTAATAGTAATAAGAAGTAAAAGATTTTTTAGTCTAGTAGCTACTACATGGAGAGAATAGTTTGAGTAAATCTGACTAAACTTTGAGTAACACGGTAACAAATTGCTAAAACGCCAAAAATTACTCAACTTTTAATAACGAATTAGTAGACTTTCAAAAATTGCTAAAAAGTTCAGTAACAATTGACGTACACCGGAAAGGTGTACTCAAAACTTATATTAATTTCTTTATACTAATATTTACTACGGTACTATTATATTCTTAATTTAGAGGGAAACAGAAGGATAAGGATTAATATCAAATAAAGAAAACTCGATTGTATATTATAAAAAAAATAGTCTCTTATCTAAAGCATCGTCCAAGATTAAAATAAACTTATTTAACACGATTAATTATAAACAAAACAATTAGTAAAATAGTAACAATAAAAAAATAATCAAACGAAATCCTACGACGTAATTTATAATCGACAAATTTCGAATTAAGGCAATACGGTCCAGTATTTTTCGCGTGTTCGCGTTCGGCGGATTCGGGTTTGTAGGAAAGGAGGAAAAATGACAAGATCACGCCGAGACGGTCCAGGGATTTGCTCACGCTGGCCGGCTGTACACGCGTGATTCTTGTCTGCGCCGAGACAGCACAGGGTCTAGCTCTGGCTGGCTGTACATGCGCAGGGAGTGATACTTTACTCGTTAACTCCTTTCTCAATTTCTTTCGCAACTGCCGGAATCGAATCTCTTCGCCGCCGAGACAGTACAGAATATAATTCTGTCTGGCTTTACATGCGTCGAACGAGATCAGAGTTCACAGGAGGAATTTCGAGAATAGAGTTTTTCTCTAATTATCCGTCGACTGTGACTCAATTGATTCAGCAGTGCGAAGTTATGAGATGGAGGACGTCGAGGTAAAGGGCTAGGTTGGCGTCGAAAGGAGAGCCGGAGGAGGAGAAGCTCTTCCAGGCTGCGTCCAGATTTCGACTGCACACGGAGACCTTGAACGTTCGATCGATGCCTCCGCTCGATGTGCGGCGGCTCGGACGATCATCTACGCATGTGCAGTGAAACCGCTATTGCAATAGCAGTAGTGGGGATGCGCTCGCTGCATCTGCACAAATCCATGTCCGATGCAAGCGCTGCCAAACGGACGCATTTGGCTAAACTAGAAAGGTTAATATGCCGGGAAAAAGACGAGTGTATATATATATATATATATAACTACGCGCGCGTACATCACAATTTGACTAAAAATTCACTTATCTTTTGATATATTCGACAATCTGTTACCGCTTTAGTGAAATTTCAGTAAACTCTACTCAAAGTTTTCTCTCCGTGTAGGTATTAAAAATTTACAAATTAAAAGTATAAATTATAATTATAAGCATATTAAACATGTTTCAAATTTGTTTTGTGCAATAAGATACAAAGGCTTGTACAAAAATCTGTACTAAATACAAAAATTTGTAAAATCTCGCCGTTGCTTGGGGCATATTGTCTGCATGCACATTTCCTACCCATTTATTGTCTAATAAATAGATTAAAATCTTCGAATTTAAGAAATGTCTGATGTGAGAAAAGCCGTTCCATCACCAAGTAAGAATTCGGTAGTTTTACATAGCAAGTATGTACTTTTTTTTATCAATGTATATATCTATAGATAAATAACTGTTAAACGTTTCCCCTTTCTACCAGGATTAATAATTTTTATTTGCATATTAATCTTAATCCAATTTCTTACTAAAAAAAATCTATTAATCAAGTAAGTCCTAAAGTTTTAATTAATTTTTCGGATCGCAATGTGTATTGGCTAAAACAACGAATGCAATTACCAAGACGTAAAAAGTTAATATAAAATTAAAAATATATATTCCCAATAATTATTGAAGAAAAAGGTATACACGGTAATGGTTATTCCAAAAAGTCAAGAATATAACCGTTAGTTTCGAAAAAGGAATAGTATATCACGATGTCTAACACCCTTCTCTAACCGTAAAATTACACCGCAAGCGCATCGTATCATCATCTGATCGGTGTTTCGTCCCAGATTCATCCCTGATTTCGGATGCGCTTATTCGATTCTCACCGAATCCACTTTTGGGATTTTCTCTTTCCGCGTTCCACGAGCTTTTTTGGAGTCACGAGCCTCTGTACGACAACCCCAACATATGTACATAATTCCGGTGACTTAGACACGTGAGTCTGGTATATATACGGACGCTTTCGATGGATATAACAACGCAGCGGATTCTTCGAATGCCTTCTGCCTCAATGAACCGTCTGCGAATTGATAACGCATTCGGAATTCTCCTATTCATCGAGTTTACTATACGGTAGGATCGTCCCTTGTTTTTATTTTACAAGGCAATTATCGTTTTTATCTTGTTAGTTTCCACTGGGTTTAAAAAAGTACGATAAATACAAATGATTAAAGATATTTGGAAAAAGGTGCATTTAGTATGTTATACCACAATCTTGACAATTATTTTGTTTAATGCAAATGTATAAATATATTAAAAAATTAACATTGAAAAATTTATTTTCTCCTAAATAATTAAATTACAGGTATTTCCTCAGGCAGCTAAAAAACCATAATACCAAACTAAAGTGTCTGCCCGGCTAAATAAACTACCATCTTTAAGAGGGTGATATTAAAGAAGAAGGAGAAGAAGATAACAATCCAAACTCTAATTTACAATATTATGTAACATTATAAGTTTTAGTAGTAAAAAGTTCGTTTTATTTGGGTTCGCCGAGCATACAGGGCGTGTCCCACAGAATCATCCGAGTGCGGAGCTCCACAGGAACAATAACAACAAAAGAAAGAAACTCTCGAGAAACGAGATGCTCGGTTAATGACGGCGAACGATATAGAGAAAGAGAGAAAAGGCGCAAAGAAGAAGCCTGAAGACCGGGCGATAGGACATCGACATCCCGGCAGGATGCTCTGCAAGAGAAGGAAAGAGAGAGAGAGAGAGAGAGAGAGAGAGAGGGAGAGGTGCAAGACACGAGGAAGGAAGAACAAGGAGAAGAAGAGAACTCGACTATCGCCACTGGGTCAAAGACGCTTCACTCACTTTTGCTGGAACTGGTCGAGGTCACCGGTAAACTTTTATGCACGAGTAGTTCGTACCGTAGGGATTGTTGCTTCTTCCTTTTTCTCCTTCTATCTGACGTGGCGTGACTATCTTCGATGGGAAATCGAGCCTTTATCTATTGCCAAAGGCAAGTGCGGTACTTGTTTTGATCGAAACCGTTGGTTTCCTCCAAAATTACTAATTCCGTTTCAAGGAAAAGTTTGTGTACGTTGCCAACGAAAAGATCGGTTGGATATATAGGCAAATCAATTATCTTAACGTAGATGCATCATTTTCGTGATTTTAACTCGGAAAATTTTAATTCTGACCTAGACACTTTTCATACACGTTTCCATTGTATCGTGGCGTACATCGCCAAGATGAACCTTTGATTAGATTGTAATCGCGGTAGAGATTATCTCCGGATAAAGGACATCTGATCAAGCAATAGTTATTGTCATCTAACAAGGAAATGGCTGTCTAACAATTTAAAAATTTAAACTCAATATTCGTCATTTACGTTGAACTTGCACAAATTTTCGCAATCTAATGATCAAGTAATGGAAACACAATAGTAATAGAGCTTTACATTCTAATTATACATTTTGTTAAACGCGTAATACGTACTGCCATATTTGACACAACACCGCATCATAATTTTTATTATAACGTTTATTGGTATTTGACTTTCTGTACCCAGTGATATTCTCGAGCACTCTCAATACCCTCAGCCGAATAAATATATCGATAAGTGTCGATATACGCCCGAATGATAAATATAAACAACGTAACTCCGAAGACATAAATTAAGAGAAGTGGACTCGCAGAGTGGAAGTGCAAGCCGCGAAAGAAGTAGAAACGAATCGATCGAAGGGCAATCATCGAGTACAGCTGTGCACGAATGTGGGACATACCGAAGAACCTGAACCTCTCATCCGGAAGTAAACCGGCGATGGTGGTGGTGGTGGTGGTGGTGGTGGCGGCGGCACTAAATCCACGAAACCGACGTTGAAAGGCCTTCTTCTCATCTCGCGCGCACGATTATTATTGCGCGGCCGCGATTTTCCGATGGGCGGTCGTTATACGCCCGGGCAGGTGCTTCGCATACAGATGGGCTCGTTTATGCCCGCCGCTTGCGAGATATCGCGCGATAATACGTTTATTACGATAGAGGATTTACGAGCCACGTTCCGTCGCCCATCCTTCCTGAAACCGGCCGAGGAGAGGGAGAGACCGAGTCATTTTACGCTGTTTCACCGGCGAGGCTCGCCCTTCGATCGGCCAAGCTTGCATTTGGATCGAGGTTCCCTCCGCGTGAATTACTCGACTCTGATTCACGATGTATACGCTACCTTACACATGGATCTCCGGCCGCTCGATTCTAATTCAATTTGTATTATCTTGATTTTTACGCACGTTTTTCTACTTTTATTCTTAGATCCGTCATTGCGAAGGTTGATCACTCGTACGAATCGAACGCTAAGATTGCAAAGTAGGCGATCTATATTTGGATCTATATTTGATTGTTTTATTTGTAATTGCAGTCTAAAAAAACTTCGTGTTCATTTAAATACACCGATAATATACAGGAAAACGCGGGCAATAGTTTTTTTAGAGGATGTATAATTTTTAGAGCTTACCGAACTTATACGTTCCAGGTAACGTACAGTCGCAAAGGATAATTAGATGACTTACCTGAAACATAAGAAAAGGGAACATTTATATTAGTAAACGTTACAAATGTCAATCAGGTGCATATCTAGTTGTAAATAAGAATATGCGTATACAGAACGAGTGATTAGATATAAACGAATGTTAAAAGTGTGTATTTAAAAGTGATTATATATAAGATAGCCGTAACCTCGAGAGAATCAGTGCAACATAATTGCCTGAAAGTTCGGATGTTCCCGCAATTAAAGGTAGACTCGAACGACCGATAAAGACTCCATTGGAGCGATTATATCTGGAAAGCAGGAGGGCAACCGATCGGTTTTCCTCTTCTCGCTTCTCCCACGTGCAAGAGGAGTCCAGATATCGTCGAGTAGGTACACGTCCGCGAGCAGACCGGAGCCCAGACGAAGTAGGTGCACATCGCGTCCGCGAGGAAGAAGATCGACGCTTCCCTCTGCCTCTTCTCCCACTGAGAAGGTGGTGCGCTAGTGGGGGCGTGTGATAGTTCAAGTCGTGAGCGGGCAGCCCCGCCCGACACGACCGCGCAGGAACATCTCTGGCTTGCTGACCCCCGCTGACTTCCCGGCTTCTAGGGCCCACCGAAGTACGCTTCTCTCTCTCTCTCTCTCTCTCTTCTCTCTCTCTTTCGTTCGCTCCTCGACTTCTTTTTTCTTTTTCTTCTGCCTCTTGGGTTCCCGAACGAAACGGCTGCCCTTCTCCTCTTCATCTTCTCACTCTCTCCTTCGTCGTGTTTCGCCTCGGCACCGCCGACTGCTCGGGAGAGGAAAACAGGAGAAATAGGAAGGATTGCTCGAGAGTACTTGGTAATCTCTGGTTAGCCAACAGCCAGTGATGCGAGGTTAAAATCCTCTATCAATGCGGCTTAACGATAGTTTATAATTTTTACGATTATTCGGTATAAACATTTCTCTTCGACGCCTCTATTGACGCGTTGATACAACTTGGCTCACCGGTTGTACAACCATTTTTACTCGCCTGCAGTTCCGGTAGTTACACCATTTTTACGCTTTCAACTATGTTACATATTGTTTCGTATTGCAACCGAGATAAAACCACCGGTGATAAACTCAATTAAAATCGCTACAGGTGAGCAATGAAAATATCTGGAGTAATCACTGCACCAATCACTTTTCCGTCGTGCCTCTAATCTCATTGATTGTACCTGCATCGAAGCTAAAAATTTATATATATTGTAAATATGTATAAACCATGAATTATTCCAAGAATCGAATCTGCAATTTTTCTTATATTCGCGTTGAGCAATATTAATTATCACCTTGAAATGTTAATTGCATTGTGTACCTGTAATATGTTCAACCTTTGCGCGATTAGAGGTAGCCTTGGATGTTAAGTACAGTCTCACGGTTTTCAGAGATAAGCGGTTGAACAACTTTAACAGTTCCACCGATATCGTTACCGGTTTATCGCTCGAGTCATACATACATACATCTTAATTGTGACAATTACGCAATTTACAACGGTATCGCATTCAAATTCAGTATTCGGAATATCTACGCGCGTCAGTCCGTGGGTGCAGAATTCAATTATTACGCGTGATATAATTAACCGTGTTCAACGTTGCAAAATATGTAGGTTAATAGGATTTCTAGACGATCGTTTTGAAATATATATCATCGTGTAAATATATATATATAACTATGTCTATACAACACGAGTGGTGAAGAGGAAAGTAAAGGAGGAGGAAAAAGGTAAAAAGGTAATCGCGTTTATAGTATAGATGAGCTAATAATTAATCGTTCGAGAGGGAGAGAGAAAAATAATGGGGCGATCTGCACTCTCGACTTCCGATCTCGTAGAGTCGTAGCGGTCAAGGGCACTGTCGGGATCGAGTGCTGCGGGGAAGGGCAGGCTGATAAGTGTGGGAAGGGCAGGTTGCATAAGACCTGCTTAATATTATGGAAGCCTCGGTGCTGCCAGAACGCGTTGGATGCCTCGGCTCTCCTCTTACACACGTTCCCTAGACGCAGAACGCGGTCCGGTCCACCTCTCTAACCCCCGCTTCCCCCCCGTGCAAACTGTGAGTGTGACGAGAGAGAGGAGGAGAGGCTCCGTCTTTCTTGGGAACACAAGAGAGGCATAGAGGGGCACCGAAGGACGAAAGGAGAAGAAGTGATAAAGGTGGAAGGTGTAGGTACGGACGCGCGCACACACACACTCGCGTTCACTCAGAGACAGAGAGCTTGGGACTTGGGAGAGGGATGAGCTGGAACCCGGTGGTATACCCGTGCATAGAAATAGCAGGAGCGTTGAACCCAGGAAGTGGCCGTGAAATAGTCGTACCTCTCGACCGTCCGAAAGGTTAACTCGCGCGGCGCATCTCCGCCGGCTAGAGGTCGAGGGAACCTCCGGATAGACGAATTGAAAAGGAGGAACGAGAGGAAGGAGAGAGAGAGAGAGAGAGAGAGAGAGAGAGAGAGAGAGAGAGAGCGCCACAAGATCCAAATGAGATTTAAGAATCGAATGAAACCGTCAATCTAACTAGACTCGGCGGAGATTGTTTTCGTCTCTCTTCTCTCTCGCGATGGCTAACGAGGCCGATGATAACAATGCCAGATGAAATTTTGAGCCCGGATAAGACGGACTGTAGGGAGAGAGAGGGAGAGAGAGGGAGATCCCATCAACCGAGGCCGCAGTATAAACACAATTGACTCGTACGAGCGAGCTTATACGGCTGACAGGGAATGCATTCGCCATTCGCGGGGTCAAATTGTCCCAGCTTATCTAGATCCCTGACAATCGCGGGCTTATATACACTTCTCGTGTCTGCGGTGCATCGACGCGAGCTCACACACACACACACACACACACACACGAGCGAGCGCGCTCATCGAGGTACGATAATCAAAATAGGAATATGCTAATCATTCGACTAATCTCGTACGCGCAGCACCTCCGCGAACGAGAGATGGGGATGGTGATGGTGATGGTGATGGGGAGGGGGAGAAATCAGCTCGAAGATAAGTGAGGCATCGCCGGTAAGGTGGGGGAGAGGTTAGAAGCTGCCCCGTAAGGAAGTCCAATTTCGTTCCCACGATTAGGCGTATCGGCACGGACGTTCGGTTCACTGGCCTTCTCTCTCGCCTCCTCTTCCACCTCCTCCTCCTCCTCCTCCTCCTCCTCCTCCCCCTTCTTCCCGTCCAGAGAGGAAGGAGCAAACGGAGCGTAGAGCGCCCGACACCGCTCCTCGCGAGTGAGCTGCACTCGGGCCCGCGCTAGCGCATGTTCCGCCGGTGTAAATCGCCCGGCGTGATCGAAAAGATCGAGGAGAACTTGTCGAGCTTGTCAAAATTCAATCGGACAAGTCCGAGAGCGCGCTACGCTTCTGCGTTTCTTCCCTCGGTTTTCCGAGGTGCGCTCTCCCGGTCTCTATCCGCGGGACCAGCGAGACCGAGAGAGCGAGAGAGCGAGAGAGGGAAAGGAAAGAACGCCGAGGAGGCCAGGAAGGTCATAGGGCTAAGGCACTTCTCACGCCCCCACCACCTCGAGTAGCATCATCCCCGCTTCGCTTTCGCTTCGCACACGTTTACCTTAATCCGACCGATTAGCCTGTACCTGCTTAATTGCCGTTAACCCTTGCGCGGGTGTATATACCGTATATGTATATACCGAGTCTGCTTTTCCTACGTATCGATCATCTTCTCTTTACGCTCTTTCACGGTGAACGAGAAAAAGTAAAAACGAGCGAGGATACCGCCGGGATCTCTCGGGTGTCTCTAGCGTGCTTTTGATATTTTAATGGCTGTTTACATCGCACGCGAACTCCCCGACGTGTTTTACATGGACGTCAATATTTCCTCCTTTTTCTTTTTCTCCTTCTTTTTCTTTTTCTTTTCTTCCACGTTCTGTCGGACGTATATACGCCGGTTGTTAGTCCACGGTCTTTACCGCTCGCGCATCCTAACAGTTTATTATTGGTTTTTCGTACCTCGTACCTTTTCGGACACTTTAACGCCTCGGTGTAGATCATCTTCTTGACTTTATGACGCAAACGATCGAGATCTTGAGCGCAACGCGCACCACCGAACTTTACCTTTTAACCAAACTTACACGTACACGAATAACGCGGCTCGAATTGTTTATACGCGGGGGATTCGTATTACCACTGGAGTAGTAAACGCGCAGCAACCAACTCGAGCTTCGCTTTGCTCGACGGCGAAGTAAGTCATTACCAATAATTCCGGTGATTACGCGCGCCATCGGTGAAATAATTTGTAGATATATTACGTACAGGTATATTCATCCTGATCGGAGTGAAATGGTGGTCTCGTACATATATATATATATATATATAAATATAAAATAGGAAGATTAAACGTCGATCGGAGAAACAATGAAACGATCACAATCATATACACCGCATAAGGATGAGTTGAAAGCTCCGCTCGGGAGTGTAGAACCCGTGGAGTCTGAAAAGTCATTCGCGTCCAAAAGGAGTAAAGGAGCATTACCATGGAAATCCAGGTAAAAAGCCTATCTCACGGCACCGTCAAACCACGGCCTGTAACAACTGTGTCGATAACCCGTTGTTTGAGCTAACCGCTCTCGCGAGCGAGCGAGCAAGCACACGCGTCGATTATATTCGCGCGAGACCTCGTCGCTTATGATTTCTCTCTCTCTCTCTCCCTCGAAGGGCCAAGTCCTCTCGTGCTCGGGTACTTTGCATGCATATCGTTCGTTTAACGAGATAAACCTTGCTGGATAAAGCGCTTTAATTACTCGATCTGGCTTCCGTCGTTTAAGCTTTGCCACTACGTTTTGTTTTGTCCGGAGAAAGAGAGAGAGAGAGAGAGAGAGAGGAGGGGGAGGGGGTCAGTATATATATGTATGTATGTATAGCAGCATCAAAGCCAATAAGGCTCGTGCATGGCATTAATTATGCGGGCAGCAAGTGCGGCTCTTGATAATGAAACTAAACCCCCGAGTATTTACGTGCGATTATCGAGAGCGTCAATTAAAATGGTATTCCAACGAATTATTTTAATTTCCCTCTCGTGACTTTCGATTCTTTCGATTCGCTACACCTTCGTGATCCTTTGTTTTTACAACTTTCGACTTTTTTCTTTCTTTCTTTCTTTCTTTCTTTCCCGCCTGTAATTACCGATTGTACATTTTAATATTGTTATTGGGGTACGAGGTATCGATTTATCATTTATATATTCGTTACGGTGAAAAAGGTCACTCGAGCATATACCGTCAAAATTGAATCTCTACACACATTTGTTCAGTGAAAATTTCATTTGAATTCAGTAATTTTTTCAGTTCCGAAACGAAAATTGAGGTAACAAAGTCACTGATATTTCACGCGGTTAGAATGAAATTGCGACTAAATATGCCGATTCACAATTATTTATTATAGAATTTTTTAATCGAATAAATTCAGAGAGATGGAATTAATAATTTATTCCAATGTATTTATATGTGATGCTTCGTGGTGAAATTCGTGTATAATCACGTCGATGTACGTATATATATATATATATAACAAAATTTTACGAGGGGAATACCGATTATTCGAAAATTTCCAACTGACCGTCAAATCCTCGCAATATATCCATCCCGTAGCAGTACGTTGTACTATCCAAAATCGAGATTCATTCGCGAGAATTGCGAAAACGCGAATGGGTATAGACGGGCACTCGTTCCGCGAATATTCGACATACCGAACAGAGAATATTCCGATAAACTACCGGAAGGAAAAGCCCGCAATTGGGGATATAGGTACGTATTCCAACGCTGCATTCGAAGAGAAATACGAAAGTCCCTCATAATTCGCATTCCTTTGGTTAAAATCCTCGTGATTTGCGACCATAACTCCGTTTTCCGCTCATATATATATGTATGCGCTCTCGTCGATTGCTTCTTACATAGTCCACGAAATTCTTCCGATACTTGAAATGTTAACCATCAAACCGACACCTCTTTTTCCAAAGACCGACATTTACATTTTTAACAAGCCGATGCGATCTTTCGATGCTTCACGATTATCGCACTGATGAAAAGATTACGTTTCACGGATTAATATATTCGTACTGCCCGTATGATGAAGATTATAAAATAAAACACGTGATTTCCAAGTGCCTTCGATTAGGAATATATACATGGTAAAAAAATTAAATGTAATTCTCAATTATAATAGAAATTTAAAAAAAATTAAAAAAAAAACACATTTCTCCAAATGAGTTGAGTAATGATTTATCTAGACAAAAAACCGAATTGTGTTTTTTTTTAAATTTCTAAAAAATCAAGAAAACGTCAAGTATATTTCCATAGAGTAATTCGGTCAAATTGAATAGCTCGCGAAACTAATACGCTACACATATATTCATCCATCAATTCCACGGTATACGCATCGTTGAGCTAAGGGAAAAAAAAATTACGATTACGCATACACATCTATATATCGAATATATCACCGAAAGGAATAAGCCTGTAGGTTAAAAAATAATGTGAAACGGAGGAGAGAGCGGATTGAAAGCTTACTCGAAACACCTTTACCTCCCTCCTGCGAAATTAATCAATTAAAAAGCGATCTCGCACGCACGGCGATCAAAGCCAGTGAGTAGCGCACACGTATATATATACGTTCTTTGAAGCTGCGACTACGTCCGCGGGCTCGAGCTCATTAATCAGCCGCCTACAAAGGCTCTCGGTGGTACTCTCTCGCACGGGAATTGAATCAAACGTGCGACTCGCGCATCCGACCTCCATGATGGCGTTAATTTGTTGCCGCAGTGCGCACCTGTCTCACTCCCTGAGCGTTACGCCTCTTCTATACGCCAAACGGATACAAAAATTATTCACCCGCGATTCGCCTATATGGACACTGCACGCGTTATACACACTAATTTCTGATCATTTTTATTCTTTGTATGATCCTAGAAATATATATGGTATAGACATACTCGTTTATTGGGATTAATTTCACCAATTACGCAGGGTAATATTTACGTATGTATACGAGAGGATACATTTTGTTATTTTTACTACATTATTATTGTTGTATTAATGAATTGTTGAATAAATTTTGGGATAGACGAACGTATAATATATTTATGTAAATAAAGTTAATGTTTTTCGCAAATATCGTTTCTTTTGCTTTCTTTTACTTCTATTTTCGTAGTTATTATTAGGTGCGTATATCGTAATGCCGATTTTTTTCTACATAATAGTTACAGATACGTTCTTTCAAGTGCCATCTGGAAAATTGACCTATCTAATTTTAAAAAAGATTATAATTTTCTGGAAGTGAAAAATTCAAAAATATTTATTGAATTTTTTAAATTAATTTTTATCTTAACAAACAATTTTATCAACTCTTCTGTTTGTGAACAAAAGCGTCCATTGTTGCTATATTTTGTCTTTCTCATTTTTGTTTTTCATTACTAGATAATCCAAATATTTGATTTCAATGAAAATTTAAGAACAAATAATAAAAAATGGTTAAAATTAGTTAAAAAAAGCTAAATTAGCCTTCTCGTACTTTTGTCGAATACTACAACATTTTATAAATTATAATTCTAATTATTTGTTTAACTCGGACGATAAACTAGGGAGGATAAAAGTTGACTTCTATGTTCAATTTTCTAATTTATAAATTAATAATTTAAATGTAAAGTTTGAATTATGTATGTATTTCATGACAATAAAGTTAAAAAGTGATAGTTATTTATTTTTTTTTAATAACAACAAATTGTTTATCGTAATTTTAAACTAATTTTTCGAATAAAAAAGATTTTTTAATTTAATTACTTAAATACGTTTTTTTAACTGTAAAGTGCAGTATATCCCTAAAATTTAAGATCCGTATCCATCAATAATCTTAATAATTGCAAATAGATATTATTAATTACTTCAGCGTAGAATTAACAGTAAAAAACTTATAATAATATGGTTTTCAGCTTCCTTCCTGAAAGACACATTTCATTCTGTTGTTAAGAGTTATTTTAACGTTGTGATTTTGTTACATTACTTGTTATTGAAGTATACTCGATTATTTTCTATTTTGTGATTTTTTTCTAATCCTTCTTCATATTATTATTATTATCAAATGTCTTAATAGACGCTAAACATATTTATTTTGATACAATTTAAAATGTAATTAATACTGTTCTATCGAAAGAAAATAAATCTTTTCTACGCACGGGTGATATAATTTACTAAAAAAAATGAATAAATAGAATGACATTACAGTGTACAAAATAGTACATATATCGAGCTGCAATGTTATACAGTTAGTTTGAAAAGTGAGAGAGAGAGATATAATTAAACGTAGAATAAAGATATACTGTGATTCGTAGAAACTCAGTGAAAATGGGATTTAAAATATAAATGTTTTAATCATTAGGTAGGAAGGCTCGGATGCGCGTAACACAGCAACTCTTCCAAGATTTATTAAACGAAAAGTCGGTTGATTACGGTCAAAGAGTGCGATTTGCATGCAACCATCATCATTAGAGGTATACTCCTGACAAAGAACCTACGATTACGCATACACATCTATATATCGAATATATCACCGAAAGGAATAAGCCTGTAGGTTAAAAATAATGTGAACGGAGGAGAGAGCGGATTGAAAGCTTACTCGAAACACCTTTACCTCCCTCCTGCGAAATTAATCAATTAAAAAGCGATCTCGCACGCACGGCGATCAAAGCCAGTGAGTAGCGCACACGTATATATATACGTTCTTTGAAGCTGCGACTACGTCCGCGGGCTCGAGCTCATTAATCAGCCGCCTACAAAGGCTCTCGGTGGTACTCTCTCGCACGGGAATTGAATCAAACGTGCGACTCGCGCATCCGACCTCCATGATGGCGTTAATTTGTTGCCGCAGTGCGCACCTGTCTCACTCCCTGAGCGTTACGCCTCTTCTATACGCCAAACGGATACAAAAATTATTCACCCGCGATTCGCCTATATGGACACTGCACGCGTTATACACACTAATTTCTGATCATTTTTATTCTTTGTATGATCCTAGAAATATATATGGTATAGACATACTCGTTTATTGGGATTAATTTCACCAATTACGCAGGGTAATATTTACGTATGTATACGAGAGGATACATTTTGTTATTTTTACTACATTATTATTGTTGTATTAATGAATTGTTGAATAAATTTTGGGATAGACGAACGTATAATATATTTATGTAAATAAAGTTAATGTTTTTCGCAAATATCGTTTCTTTTGCTTTCTTTTACTTCTATTTTCGTAGTTATTATTAGGTGCGTATATCGTAATGCCGATTTTTTTCTACATAATAGTTACAGATACGTTCTTTCAAGTGCCATCTGGAAAATTGACCTATCTAATTTTAAAAAAGATTATAATTTTCTGGAAGTGAAAAATTCAAAAATATTTATTGAATTTTTTAAATTAATTTTTATCTTAACAAACAATTTTTATCAACTCTTCTGTTTGTGAACAAAAGCGTCCATTGTTGCTATATTTTGTCTTTCTCATTTTTGTTTTTCATTACTAGATAATCCAAATATTTGATTTCAATGAAAATTTAAGAACAAATAATAAAAATGGTTAAAATTAGTTAAAAAAAGCTAAATTAGCCTTCTCGTACTTTTGTCGAATACTACAACATTTTATAAATTATAATTCTAATTATTTGTTTAACTCGGTCGATAAACTAGGGAGGATAAAAGTTGACTTCTATGTTCAATTTTCTAATTTATAAATTAATAATTTAAATGTAAAGTTTGAATTATGTATGTATTTCATGACAATAAAGTTAAGAAGTGATAGTTATTTATTTTTTTTTAATAACAACAAATTGTTTATCGTAATTTTAAACTAATTTTTCGAATAAAAAAGATTTTTTAATTTAATTACTTAAATACGTTTTTTTAACTGTAAAGTGCAGTATATCCCTAAAATTTAAGATCCGTATCCATCAATAATCTTAATAATTGCAAATAGATATTATTAATTACTTCAGCGTAGAATTAACAGTAAAAAACTTATAATAATATGGTTTTCAGCTTCCTTCCTGAAAGACACATTTCATTCTGTTGTTAAGAGTTATTTTAACGTTGTGATTTTGTTACATTACTTGTTATTGAAGTATACTCGATTATTTTCTATTTTGTGATTTTTTTCTAATCCTTCTTCATATTATTATTATTATCAAATGTCTTAATAGACGCTAAACATATTTATTTTGATACAATTTAAAATGTAATTAATACTGTTCTATCGAAAGAAAATAAATCTTTTCTACGCACGGGTGATATAATTTACTAAAAAAAATGAATAAATAGAATGACATTACAGTGTACAAAATAGTACATATATCGAGCTGCAATGTTATACAGTTAGTTTGAAAAGTGAGAGAGAGAGAGATATAATTAAACGTAGAATAAAGATATACTGTGATTCGTAGAAACTCAGTGAAAATGGGATTTAAAATATAATGTTTTAATCATTAGGTAGGAAGGCTCGGATGCGCGTAACACAGCAACTCTTCCAAGATTTATTAAACGAAAAGTCGGTTGATTACGGTCAAAGAGTGCGATTTGCATGCAACCATCATCATTAGAGGTATACTCCTGACAAAGAACCTCGGTCTCGCACATATCGACTTACCCAGCAATCAGTCCGTCTTTTAAAGCCTCGGTTGTAACGACAGAATAAACCTAAATAGATGGAAGGGGTTGAAAAACGGAAGCAACGAGAGTTCTTTCGCTCTCTCTCCCTCTCTCTCTCTCTCTCTCTCTCGCGCGCGCGATCCTCGTTCGAAACACGATACATAAAAGACGACGGTTTCTCGCCCTTGCGGGATTTTTGTCCCTTTTTTAAACGCGTCAGCCAAAGGCATTAAGCTCATTTTTCCAAGGGTGGCGTAGTGTACGCGCGACATAAATCATCGGTCGGCCTTCGCCAGTCCCGTCCGTTAACAAATTACCCGCGTCCATAATCCTCGGGTGCTCGGGCGAGTTGAGAGACTGACAATAAGACCGATCTCTCATCGGAGGCAAAACGATCGTAAGACAAGTAGCCGCGCCGCGGCTTATCGCCTTCGTTCTCTTTCTCCTTCTCCCTCTCTATTTATCTCTCTCTCTCTATTTATCTCTCTCTCTCTCTCTCTCTGGCGGCGAACCACCGGTAGATACCATCTTTTGACATTAGATGCAACGCGCTATATACAGTTTCCGAAGCGGAGATCTTATAGGAACTCTTGTTTTGTCCTTTTACCTTTCGTATCTCTTGCGCCGCGTTGCTTTCAGCATAGTTATGTAGCTTTTTTATATTTTATACAAGGATTAAGTACTAATATTTTTCGATACATTTAACCTTACTTGGATTATCGTTAATGTTCGTTCATTCAAATAAAACTTAGGACCAATTTGACCAATTTGATTAAATTGATCAGTACACAGCTAAATTGCCTCTGACCACTTATATACAGCACACACATATAAATATATATATTTAACAATTTGTTTGACTTAACCTGCTCAATCGTGATGATCATTAACCATAAAGTGTAGAATGCATTTATTAGGCTCGATCGATATGTGGGAGTGTTTTATATTTTTGCCAGCGTAAAATGTGTGATAGCTTAAAAGTAGACATATACCTATGTACAAACAAAAATTATGTGTCCTAAATTTAAGTTCTTTATATGTATATATGTAATACTGTTAGACCGATAACTCGGCCAATTTTTTATTGATTTTCATGAAATTTATTTTTATAATGCCAAGAATATTTACAGTTATGTCGCTTACAATACATTAATCGATTTATTTGTCTTTTTAAAATTTCTATTTTATATTGTATTTTGTAGATTATTTTGTAATATATCGTGCTCATATATAAAAAAAATTATTTGTAGGGTAGAATGTTACAATTCCGACCAGTCCAAACATCTTGAGAACACGTCTGCTCCTCTCTAGCCCCTGTTACTAACTGAAAGCTAAAGGCCATGCTTACCAAACATGAGCGTCAATTTGGCGCATCAAAACACGAAAGTCATTTGTTTATTTGTCTTGCCGTTCTCAAGATATTTGGACTGGTCGGAATTATACCCTGATCGGAATTGTACCATTCTACCCTATATGAAATTTTTATCTTAAAATTACAAAATTTTCACCTACTAACATGTTACAATTCGAATAGTTTTTTTTAAAGATAAACATATACAAAACCGATGAAAATAATGAAAAATCCACTAAAAACATTTTATCACAGTATAGATTGAAATCTATAATGTTTTTCAAAATATGTTCGTTTTGAAATTGTATAATTAATTATCGAATTTGTTTTTTTTGTACTGCAAAGAGGTAATAAGAAGTACCCAGCATACATTTGTCAATATTCCATTAAAAAGATTAAAAATAATTTATCATTTAAAAATATAAATATTATACTAACATCTATAATTAATCAGAGATATCAAAACAAGTTAAAAATGTTTAAAAATTGCCATTTGTATGATACATCATTTAGTATCATTGTGTAACGAGCGTGCCTAAAACGTAAAAACTTAGGTTTTTACATACATATAATAAACTCGTTTTATTTAAAAACACTACTACACGTTGTTCATTAAAAGATCGACAAATCAAATATTACTTTGAAAAAAAGAGAATTGTGAAAATAAAAACGTGTCGTTCAAGTAAGAAATAGGGTAATAAAATCTATAGTTAACAAATCGCGGTCTAATAATTACATCCTCTAATACTCTCGCAATGTAAATTGAAGAGCATCATTAAAGAACGGTACATCCATTGCTTACTCAAGAAATTCCAGAAGTATAGGAAACCAACGAGTCAACTTCCTATTCGCGCCCTTTCGAAGGGTTTCCTCGAAGTGAGCGCGAGCAAAAAAAAAACGTAATATACAGACAAGCCCGTTAATGCGGTTACGCATTATCTAGATTGCTGGTCGACGCGCGCACGTAATTAATCAGAGACAATCAAATGCGCGCTGGGAGCTCTATACCGCTATGAATCCCAACGTTCACTCTATGTCTCTACTTTTACCCACTAAGATATCGCTTTCCGATTGTTTTCCTTAGGTAAATAACTTTTTCCTTTTTCTTCTATTTAATTATCTTGCGTTTTGCGGCTTCTCGGTCGTTATGAATGTATATATATATATATATATATATATATGGGTGGTTCTCTGTGACATCGAAGATAAAAAAAATAAATATTGCTATAACTGTGGGAATATGTTTTAGAGGTATCCAGTAGTTTTCCTGAATTTTTTCAGATTTTTTCTGGGCCATTATTTTAAGTTACAGAGAGTCAGAGTTGACATTTTAGCACTTTTTTGCATTATATGCGCCCATTTTCATAAATTTTTAGCTCCCAGGGGATGCATTTTTCACTAAAAACATAAGTATGACTTTTTTTGTAAAATTTTCCGAACTTTCATTAAAAATACTTTTAAAGACATAAATGTATGCTGTCACACTCTTGTAAGCCATTTAAACCTTAAATAGTGAAAATCAGCAATTCTGCTCCGGACTCTGGTAACCTAATACTGTCTAAAAGATGTCTTTTTATAGTCAGAAACTGCCTAAAAATTTCCAGAGTGGGTTTAAATCATTAAGATCACTTATGGTCAAAATATCCGGGAAAAGTGCCCGAAATATTAATAGAAATGTATATTTGTTGCCTTATAACGATGAATCTAGTAGCATGATCATTGCAAAAAAATTTGTGCACTTACCTTGGAGTGGTAGAAAAGTATCTCCACTTGTTTCAGTATCCATCTAATCCCCTGTAAGCTGCTAAAAATACAAATATTATTATACAAATGTAAAAAATTAATTTTTAAACATTTATAATGCTGAATTTTTAGTTTTACATCCCTTACAAGGATTATAATACTAATCTGAAGGATTACTATAAATATATAAACATCATTATTACAATAACTGAATATACGTATTTAATACAAAAGATATATAAATAAATCGGATATATAATTATAATGAATAATATGATAACGTGACAGTGACAAGTTTGTGAAATCTAAACAATGTATTGCTGAATAATAATAATAATAATGTTGATACTTTTATAGTAATCCTTCAGATTAGTATTATATTTCTTGTAAGGGATGTAAAACTAAAAATTCAGCATTATAAATGTTTAAAAATTAATTTTTTACATTTGTATAATAATATTTGTATTTTTAGCAGCTTACAGGGGATTAGATGGATACTGAAACAAGTGGAGATACTTTTCTACCACTCCAAGGTAAGTGCACAAATTTTTTTGCAATGATCATGCTACTAGATTCATCGTTATAAGGCAACAAATATACATTTCTATTAATATTTCGGGCACTTTTCCCGGATATTTTGACCATAAGTGATCTTAATGATTTAAACCCACTCTGGAAATTTTTAGGCAGTTTCTGACTATAAAAAGACATCTTTTAGACAGTATTAGGTTACCAGAGTCCGGAGCAGAATTGCTGATTTGCACTATTTAAGGTTTAAATGGCTTACAAGACTGTGACAGCATACATTTATGTCTTTAAAAGTATTTTTAATGAAAGTTCGGAAAATTTTACAAAAAAAGTCATAGTTATGTTTTTAGTGAAAAATGCATCCCCTGGGAGCTAAAAATTCATGAAAATGGGTATATAATGCAAAAAAATGCTAAAATGTCAACTTTAACTCTCTGTAACTTAAAATAATGGCCCAGAAAAAATCTGAAAAAATTCAGGAGAACTACTGGATACCTCTTAAACGTATTCCCACAGTTATAGCAATATTTATTTTTTTCATCTTCGATGTCACAGAGAACCACCCATATATATATATATATATATATACCGGTCGATTATGCCTGAATTTAAAATATAATTATAATTATTTTATTTTATTGGTGCATGTCGTTCGATGTTTGTCCAATTTGCAAATTAATCTACCGCGTTGTTTTGTCGTGACAAATGTTTATTTGTCGTTTAGTTGAAATAGTATCACTATTTTCTTTTGCGCACGGAAATGGTTGGCTCGACGGATTTTCGCAACGGCAACCACTGACTGCACCTGAAATTTCATTATCGATCATCTTTAACTCGGGGATCGAAAAAAATCAATCAAATTATAATGGAGTTATTTAAAAATTAATTATTTTGCAAACCATGAACCTGCTGCGAACAATTAAGTCGATGTGTATATAATATACTTGCGGTGAGTAAAAAGCATCGGACGGCAATCTGGATAAGAAACGTTGCAATACGATGAGGAAAAGAAGACGTACCTTAATTTAAACGTCAGTGGATCTTTCAAACTATCCTCATTTTTTATATATTCCTTCTTCACGTATCCCGAAAATTCAGAAAGTAATCGATCTTTAGAATGTGCACTGGACGCCCTTTACTTTACTTTTTTTCTGGATTCCATTCCACTTAATTACTAAATTCTTTTTATTATCGTTCAATGGGTACAAATATTTTTGTCTCATTTAATTTTCATCACTTTCACTCAATTTATCGTTTTTTGTCGCAATATCAATTATCTATTAACTTCGTTTTAATATATGGCATTTTTAAAAATTTTTCTGTCAAGTGACAGATAAGAAGTGTGTATAGGTTGTATCGTCGATGCTCCGTCGGGTGGACGGTAGCTCAATGGTCAGAGCGCGCGATTCGCACGCTGAGGTCCCGGAGTCGAATTCCCTTTCACCTTTTTATTTCTCGCTTCTCTTTTTTTCATACGTAATAGTACTGTCAGAATTTTGAAAAATGCAAATAAGGAAACCAAATTTCAATCTCTATTTTTGTATTAAAATTGTCTATAATTATTGAATTTTTCGCGTCCATGAACTTTTAACTTCAATGTCTCATGGTTATACTAAGTTTAAGATAACTGATATAATACAAATTAAAAATATTTTTTCATTTTACGTTTAAACACATTTTTTTACTATTATGCTTTTGTTAATGTAACAAAAACTTCCTGATTTTACATTTCTTCAAAATTCTTATAAGACTAATAAAAAATTGTGAATATTTTAGATTAAGACTTATTAGATTAAAATTTTTTTACGAGCGTTTTTGTAGCAATAAAAGTTATAGATAAAAGTATTGAAAAAACGTCCATTTGCGTCTAAAGACTAGCTAAGTACTATACTTATTTCAGATTCCTGTATTTGATTTGTCTAGTTTAAGATGGATTATTACGGGTTTTGCAAATCGTTCTCAATATGCTTTTTTCTAATTTATTTTTTATTGTTGTAATAGTAAATATTTAATTTGTTTACATATTAAGAAAAATATATAAATTGAGAAATATATTTGAAAAATCAAAGAACGACAGTAAATATATTTCTTTAATAAGTTACATTACCATCAACTGTGTTAACAAAATTTGTTGCTATCAACTGTTATTCATATTTTGTTTAGAATGCACTTACTGTAAGAAATCTAATGAAGCAGCTGTCGAATGAACAAATTTTTAGAATATAGCAATTAATTTGTTTTTATCCATTTTCGGAACATAAGTAAGGAAATTCTTTAAATTTTAATTTAAATATTTATGGATCTGTTTTTTAAACAATTCTTTAATTTATTGTAACAATATTGCAAGTTAATTATTTATTGTCATATTTTTTATGGTATCCTTTTGAGTGAATTAGAATCATTTATGATTGTTATTGTTAAATTTCCAGCCTATATTCGACGGTATGGTTACTGACAAGGAGAGGCCACGGCCTTTGATCACGGATTTTTTCCAAGCTTTGGGACTTGTTTTGTAATATAAAAATATGAAAAAAGCTAGAATTTTAGAATTCCATGGGCATTTTTACTAAAGTTATACGTAATTAAAGGAAAATATTAAAAAGTAGATGCTTCACTTTAATCGCTTATTACTCCTAAACGATTGGATAGAGATGCTCAAACCAAAGTGTAAAAGAAAATTTAAATATAGTAGTTTGGGTTTAAGAAAATATAAGCCCAAATCCTTGTATTAGATTGAGAGTTATAGTAAAAATAAAAAATGCATCAAATTTTAGCTTAAAATAGAATTATTAATCTTATTATTTCATTACTGCATTTCTTATTTTTGTTATAACTCGCGATCTAATGAACGGATTTAGGCTTCTATTTTTTTAAATCCAAACTACTCGATCCAAATTTTCTTTTAATCTTTAGTTCGAGTATCTCTATGTAGTTGTTTAGGAGTAATAGTCAATTGAAGTAAAGCATCTATTTTTCAATATTTTCCTTTAATTACTTTTAGCTTTGGTAAAAATGCCCTCGGGATTCTAAAATTCAGGCTTCATTCATATTTTTATATTACAAAACAAGTCCTAAAGTTTGGATAAGATTCCTGATCCAAAGGCCGTGACCTCTCTTTGTGAGATATCCACCGGTAACTGCATCTTTGTAAAAAAATAATTGAACGTAATGTCGTAATTGATTACAATAACTACATCATAAATAAAGTTGATAAAAAAAATTGAATAAATATTGGTTATACAATTTCTTTAAAAAGCAAAGTAATATATCAACTCTGCGAAATAAATGATTAATTATTTGTAATGTATGATCTTTTTCTACATTTTATCAGCACATCACAAAGTAAAATTAATAATCACTAAAAGCATCGCGTAAAGTCTATTTTTTTATTGATTGAAAAAGTATATAAATTTGTCTTAAAAAAAAATTGATCCGCAAAATACAGTTACCCAGTGAATGTAAATAACAGTGAATGATAAACAATACTCATAAGATATTGAAAGGGGTTACGTAATTTCTAGATCATCATCGCAACGATTTTTACCGATATACAAATCAAAACGAAATTGTATTTCAAGTAGCGCGTAATTTAATTTCTATATAATCACCATACTTAATGAACGCGAATACGTATAAACCCGCTCGATCATTGGCGACAATGAAATACCTTCCCGAAGAGAGGGAGAGGGTAAGAAAGAAAAAAAGAAATAAAGTTAATTCGACAAACGGCATCGAGCACAATCAATCGCTGTGTATAACGGAACAATCGACCGATTTTTCGCGGAGGTCGAAAAAAAAGGAATAAAAAAAAAATAATTCGCGAGTTGCTATTCATGACAAGATGAGTATGAAGAAGAATATGAAGAAGAAATCTCGAACGCGCGCGTGAATAATCGAATATGTAAGTCTAATACGGTGGCGAACGTGACGCAAGTTTATCGTTTTTCTTTACACGCGATAAAATCCGATTCACGAGCGCTATATCCAAGTGCTATTGAAAGAAGGTCTTTTGTGCTCGCGTACTCTATAAGGAGCAGGATAAAATTGTAATAGTTTTGACCGATGGACTTTTAATACCCTTATACACTTAAACGTATACTCGTAGAAACGAGAATTTAATTACAATACGCGTATGGAAATTTAAAAGGGGAGAAAAAAATCGAATCACTCGTGAATTCCAAGAAAGTCGAGATGTACATATACAACTTTTCTAAAAACTCTTCGAAATGTTTGAATGTTTATTAAGAGATTGTTCGGTTGTGATATTTTTTTTCTTTTTCATCTCCAAATAGAGCAAGTTTTTCCTGGTCTATTGAAAGCAAAGTTACAATTATACAATCCGCCAGTGTATATACGGGGAATAAGAGAAAATGCAAATGAGAATAGACGGAATAAGGAGAAGAAGAAAGCGTCTCTTCTTGAGGTTCGTTGACACATCCCATAAATTAGTATGAGAAAAGACACCAAAGCGCAAATTGGCCATTCATCCTTTTGCACGATGGCAATTAACGCCCGATCCGGACAATAAACTCCTAATCGGGCGATTAGTTTTACCCCTCCAAGACTCATTAATCCCGCGACGTTTTCATCTCGTATACCTTTTTTTTCCCTCTCTCAGTGTAACTTGTTGCTTGACAGTAGAATATGCACGTTAAACTTGAGGAAATTGAGATATTTTTCATTCTTACGTATCCGAAGGTACAAGGAAATTTATTTTTATCGCCAATATTTATTATTATCCTTAACCTTTTCGAACCTGAGTTAATTAAAAATTTTTTCATATTTTTATAAATAATTTTATCACCGCGTTCAATTATTTTCAAATGTACAATCGGTCTAATATCGTCTTATTAATCTAACAATACTAATGAAATATTTTTTGATTATACTTTTAATAATTTACGTTACAATTTTTTTATTTGAAATTTTTATTTATATGTACATTGAATCTGAACGGGATATTAGTCATTCTGTAAATAAATCAATAGTTTTAAACAATTATACACAGAGAAAAAGTTTAGATTAAAAATTACAACAGTTTCTGGTATAGAGATCACAGACTAACAAACTGAGGAAAATTAATATAATTTCCAATAAAAATATGACTATATATTATAATAAAATGTACTATAATTCTCGTAATATTTACTATAACTTTTGTAAATTTGTAACACAAATAAGTAATTTTCGTAATTTATCAGCCTGTGATTTGTTTACTATACAAACTACTTTGTAATTTATATAAAAGATTTTATAATTTTTGAATCTTAAATTTCTCTCTGTGTAGCAGACGAGAAATAAGGTTATATATATATACTATTTATTGAATTCACAATCAATATAAAGCGATGTATAAAAACTCGGTGAAAAGTACTTCGTTCCCAAATAATGTTGCAAGCTTTTGATTCGTTGTAATTTCTGTTACTTCACATAATTGATTACTCGTACATTAATAACGCAATTCGTGAGGATACACATAATGAATAAATCATTTTTATCTAGAAATATCACACCTAATCATTTTTAATTTTCAACTTCTCAATTTCTCCTTTCTTAAATGAATCACGACATTGTGATCCAATGAGATTGGTATTGAGCAATTTTTTAAGACTATATACAAATCGTATAAAATATACTCGAATAATCATTGTACGAGTCAAAATATAAGTAATTAATTGCACAACATTTCGGAAATAATTTGTCTCCTTCTTCAGGTGTTTAAATATACTCCAGTAGCATCAATTTGGATTTGGCATTTTAATTATATAATTCGTCATATTTCCAATAGTTACGCTACAAGTTTTTGCAAACACTCTAGTACTACAAATTTGGTATATAATCAAAGAATACTCATAGGCATAAAGAATTACCTCCACGCAATTTTTTTTCCTTTTTTTCATGTTGCTAATAAAATGAATAAATAAATAAATAATAGGTAAAAGGAATACATCACAACATAACACGAAGAATATTACAGCAATACTGACTAGTAAATTTTTCTATACGTTAGAAACAACCTGAAAAGATCAACAATCGATAGTAGCCCGGGAAAATATTTGAATTGTAAAATTGATAATATAAATAATTAAGAAAAAAACTTTGCCTGTAGATTAGTTACAATTTTTGTTTAATTTATGAACCAATGTAGTATAAACTGATCGTAATTTATCAGCATCTTCTTTTTTATTTATTAGATGTTCCTATAAATATTTGTTTATCATTATTCATCTCTTTAACGTGTTAATAATATCGCGTTATTTTCGCAAACCAAAACTTCATATACCGGGACGAAAATTTCCAAATACAAATGAGAAATAATGTAATGTTAAATATTTTCCAATCGAGGTAAATGAAAATGTAAACATTTGTAAAAGTAAGCAGTCATTCGGTGAGTTTCAGGCAACAATCAACTTTTGACACAGAAAGCACGATCAGGTAAAACCTTAAAAGGCGCCGCGTGCCTCTCCCAAGAGAAGAACAACTTTACGACAACACGACTACTACAGTGCAAAGCTCGCACAGTTTCGTGAGTTTCCTTCGGTTTTCCTTCTCTCTCTCTCTCGCTCTCTTTCTTTTTTTTATTCGTGAACGAGAGGCGGGTTTCGATTTTCGGTTGCATCACACGCTCAACGCGTATATGGCCGAGCACACCGGAGACTGGAACACGCAAGAATTCTCGATTCGTTGTGTGTATACGCGCGGCTTTGATTTGAACCGTATTTTATCTGCTGCTTTGGTGAGTTTTGTGCGAAAGTTGATCTGTCGCTTTTAGTTTATTCGTATAAATACATCGTTCAGTATAAGAAAGGTGTTTTACGCGTATACTTGGAAAGAAATACCCGATAATTCTTACAAATTACTAGGAAGTATTTCGAATCCCATGAATATACATACATTCTTTTTTTTATTAATCATTTATCAAGTCATTTTGGTGAATGACTTTGTTAAATTAATAACTATATATGGGAAGTTACATTTATTTACGTACGTTACTTTTATGTTCATTCGATATTTACAATTGCTACTAAATGAAACACACAGGAAAAAAATGTTCTAGTAAAAATGACAATGCTATTTAGTAATGGTGAGACCAAATTGACAAAATGATAAAAATTACTATATTGTTACAGGATAATGTGCCTGCATATATCTATTAATATTTACTATATGTCTCGTAAATTGTTCGTATAACAAAATAGTAATTTTTTATCATTTCTCAAGTCTGTCTCTCCATTACTAAACAACATTGTCATTTTTACTACAAAGTTTATTCTCCGTGTATTATAATCGTTTTAACGTTTAAAAACTTTTCAGTTTTAACGAAATTTCGAAAAAAGTCACCCATATATGTTTAAGTAACGTCTAATTAAGTCACAAAGTAACAACAGGTATTCTTATCGAAGACGATCTCTGGTTATAGAGTCGAAGTGCCTTGGTAAAATAACCGCTTAGCTGGTAGTTAAACGGTCGGCTTATTCACAAACCACATGCAATTCGAAATAGTGCTGTTACGTTTTACGAAGAGGGCGTGGGGAGTATCACCCATCCTCACCAAGAGAGGAGTCGGTATCGACGGTTCATCGCGCCTATCCTCGGTGTCTATCGGTGCTGGTAGTCTAGTCATGCTGAACTCTTAAGTCTTCGATATATAGGTATATGACTCGTTCGTCGTTAAGATTATAAATGGATTGGACCTGACTTACACCAGTTTATCAGGTGAATCAGGTTTAACTTTTTTTTTCATAAACAGTTCCGGAATTTTGTTTAAGGCTGTTTTATTGATATCGTTTCACTGGATGTTAATTTTCACGTTTTCTCAATACATACAGATATGCGTTATCGCATATATAACTATTCATTTGTAATTTAATTATTGAGGCTCTTCACGTTTTTATTGAATATTAATTTCTTTGTCGATCAGGCGGAGTTAATTATCCATCGAATATTTAAAAAAAATTGGAATATTATCAGTCATTGAAAAATTTTTAAATACGGTTATAAAATTAGGTAGAAAGACCTTTAAAGACACAAATCGAGGAACATGTATAAGAAATAAAAAAATATAGATTTTATTGTTAACCAACGTTAGAAGAATTTATATGAAATAATGGATTATGATCCTAATTACATCAATAAAGTTATATCTGAGATAATTCAAATTACTGAAATGTTACAATGTTATTAGTATTGATAAAAAGGAAGATTTATTATATATGCTAAGTATATGCTATATTGTTCGGTTATAATACATTTGAAATCTTAGTTTCATATGACATTTGTGCAGATTTTAATTCGTTAATTTTCTTATTTGACACGTAAACTTTGCACTAACCAGATATGTTCTCATACATATCCCACATTAAAAAAAGTGATGTGAAGCCTCTTCAAACGTGATATGATTGGTCGGTTGAAAGTGTCGTGATTGCATGTATCTATGGTATCAAGCAAAACAAGAGTTTTAGGAAAGTGCGCTTTGGAAAAGTTACAAATTAAAACAGTTAACAGAAACGCCAAATTCGCGGTTACGTGCGAGGTGACTACCTAATCTTTTTAAAATTTTGGTGACGTATAATCTTATATTGTGAACATAATTTTAAAGGTAATTCGTTGTTTTATTATTTTATGTTATTTTTTATTTTATTTCAAGAAAAAAAGTATCCATTGACCTCTCTCAGGGATAAACATAAACTACTTGTTTTTTGTGAGACTGCAGTTACATCAATATAGAAACATGAAATAACAATCTTAACTATAAAATAAATCATTATAATTTTTTTCAATACTCATCATCAACATTTCTATGTTATTCAATATAAAATTATATTTAAGAAAATTAAAAGGATAAGAGAAGAAAAGGAAATAATTTATCTTTTGATTCAATAAATATACCATTAGCCTCCTTCTGCGCGAAATAGTATTTAGTATTTAATAAACGTTTGATTAAATAAATAATTTGTAACAGTTTAAAATATACAATTTAAGATTATATCCCAGTGAAAATATCAATTTTATTCCGAAAATTTAAAATCATCGGAATAAATCATCATTAGTTTCAATGGTTTATAAGAGACAGAACCACTAAATCACTGCCATTCTTCGCGAATCAAACGCATCATTCAAATTGAACCACACACCAAGACAATCAAAGTAAACTCGATGAAACGACCGATTCTTCTAACTAAAACAATAATATTCCTCTCTCGCGCATTGTGTTGCACTTTGCAAAAAAACCCAACAACCTAAGCCGGAAGTCTCGTGTGCGCCGAGGAAAAAGTTCCGTGTGAAACTGTATATATATATATATACAGACGAATAAACACTCGAGCATACGGATAATCGAGTGTTCGCGTGAACTCATTTATTTGATTTAGCTCAAAGAGTTGAAATGTACGTAAAAAATGTTGAATGATAGATTAATATTGGAAAATTGTATGTATAATAGTGATTTTGCAGTAACTATTAAATGTATAAATTGTATGTATATATATATGAAGAATGAACCGTTACATGTATATCTATATATGAACTTCCGGGATTGAGTGTAACAAACGATCTTTCAGAATAATAGGTAAATTAGACTCACCTGTAGAGACGCAGATGGAAGGTGGGATCGGATGCGCCGGCGTCGACGGTGTTGTCCTCGAAGTCGTCGTCGTGGGCGTCGCTGTGGCAGGGGAAGGCGGTTTACGGGTTGCGGCCGCTGCAGCCGCGGCTATCAGTGCCGCTGGACTGTAGCGTGGCACCTGCAGTACCACCGGTGTTTTCACCGATAGGTCTACAGGCTCGAGTTGCACCGGCGGCCCTGCCGCCTGAAATCACAACGCAACCCAATATTTAGTTAGTTATTCGATCAACCATTTCATTTATTATTTTATAACTTGAGAGTTATATGTTATCTTGATATAAATTAAACAAATCAAACATTTTTGGTTAACACGGAGTTTAACAGGAAGTTTGCTTCAAGTGACAGGATTAAAAATCAGAGAATATCGTTTATTAATACTATTTTATTACACTGAGAAAAATAGTAATATAAAAATTAATAAAATTTAAAAAAAAATTACTATAATTTATAGTAGTCGATGGACATATTTGTTTTATGTATATATTTAGTACGTTTGAATGAATTTTTAACGAAAGTAAAATAATTTTTACTTTAATTTAATATAAATTTTGTTTTATACATGTTGTACAAAATACCACACAACATAGTAAAAACAGTACTTAATAAAATTTAAAAGAAAGCATGTGTATAGTTACAAAAAAGTAATACGTATTTTATTAAAAAGTATTTATAATTTACAACACAACATAGCAAAAATTACTACAACCATAATAAAGTTTGGTACTTTTTTATTTTACCTCAACTCTTATTTAAATTTTGCTACGAAACATAGCAAAAACTCTTATGCCTATAACAATATAAATAAATTAGAAGTTTATACACTAGTTTTCAAATTTTCCAACTGCGGCGCCACCGGAGTTAGGTTATGTATTTCGTGTTTATCGATATCGCACTGTAACATCGATTGACTATACTGGCTTTATTTCCACATGTTGTCTGTTAATTTTGAAACATCTCGAATTTGTAAGTATAAATATTACATTTATTAGCAATATTAATTTTTGAGTGAATGGTTATGGAATGAACAATCATCTACTAACACTACTATATAAAACTCATGAAGTTATTAACGTTACGCATGCAACCTAACCTCTTTTCCTCATTTTCATTATTCACGATGTAAAAGATGGTGATTTTCAAGAGTGTGAATTAAAATAAGTACTCAAAATGGCAGACGAGGAAGATGTTGAGGTAAATAGTAAGAAAATATAAAAAAATTTTAATTGTTCGATCTAACGTTTGTTTTATTAAATTAATTACAGAATAGAGTCGATAGTGCAGTACAACTCGATACAAGTTTAACAGAAACCTACGAATTAGCCTATAACAACGTAAATGAGGAAGTCCCTGAGAATGTAATTGCAGTTTCAAATTCAACTCCCAAAGAAAGAATCGTACTACAAAGTATTGAAAATCAAGCTGAATGCTCCCCATGCGAAGTACAAATCAGTACTGTAAGATAAGAAATAACTGCTTCATTAACTATTTACATACCACTACGATTGTTTAAATATAATTTTATAAATATATTTTTAAGGGACTACTCAATTTTTTAAAGAAGCATAGCGATGGAAAAGCTATCTTAAAAGCATACAATTCTTTAGAAGAAAAACGACCGCTGAGTAAACAGTTAAGATCAAGACTTGTACGATTGGTGATTGGACGAGAGAAAACTTACATGCTAAAAGATATATCTGAAGATGAAGCTTTACAAACTTTTGTGTAAGTTTTTAATTGATAAGTATTAAATAACCTTAGAATTATATAACATTTATTCACCAGTTTTACATAAAATAATATATTTTTTTCAGAATAAAAAAGTCTCGCTTCGAACTTTTATCACGTGAAATAGTGTCTATTTTCAAATCTGAAAATTCAGCCACTTATTTTACGCCTTTTGTACAAGAAGGCGACAAGTGTATTTTAGCCAGTGGCAAATTATGGCATAATTACAATTATGTAAAGAAATGTTTACGAGAGGACCTATTGTTACTTCCAAAAAACGTATCCAAGCAACCACAAATTTTAAACGATAATCGAGTTGCACTATTAAACAGTAAGTTAATTTTCCTAACCTCACATTATAAGTATAATTGTTTTTGCTATGAATTTTTTAAATTTAGTAACTGTTATTATTAACTTGTATGTACAATTTGTACAATGTCTTGAATTCATTTGTAATATATTCGCTTACAATGTTCTCTTAATTTAAGTATCCACGTATTTATCTAATAAACTAATTATTATGTTTGTACAGGTAATGAAGATATTGTTTGGCTCAACAAACATCTGAAACCTTGGGACGAGTTGGTACAAAAATGGACATCCAGCTATATCACCCGAAGGACCCTTTTAACTGAGACGTCTCTTTCTGTATATGATTACATAAATAGATTCCCATGTCTACAAACTCAAGCTGCTAAAGAATTGGTATGTTCAATACTAATATTTTATTTATATGAAACTTTATTATTCATAACCAAAAATTATAAGTTTATTTATTAACGGAATATTTATATTTTCAGTTTCGTATAGACTGTAATTTGTTATATCCAAACAAATTATTTGTAGAACCAAATAGATGGATCTTTATAAAACAATATCTTGTTTCAAATCTCAATTCTTCTAGCATAGGTTGTAGAGAAGATGCTATCTTAGCTGAACTTTTAAAAACTGGTGAATTAAACTCAGGTAAATGAAATAAAAAATATCTTTTACATTTCCTTTAAAATATGAACTATTTATCTTTATTGTTAACTTTTTTTTGAATAAATTAAATAACGTAATTAAACGTAATTGTTATGAAATAATTTTTCCAGTTTTAATAGTAACTTTTGTATTCTCTTTTGTATTAATCCAAGTATTTTTATATAATATATTATATTTTAAATAAAATTAGAATAATTACATCTTTTTGTATAAATCACTAATTATAGTAAATTTTTAATATTATGCAGAGAAAGAGGATTTTATAACCTTGTACCTCTTATGTCACATTATTAAACCGAAGAGAAGTGGAAAGAGAAAAAGGTCACAGTCAAATGCCATGAACTGTATAACTTCTTTACGTAAAATAGTTTGATACACGTAAATTATGAATAATGTTTCAATTTTAATTTTATTTTATTACAGACAGCGAATGATGTCCAACCAGCCTTGTTAGATCTAAAACAACGCTATATGGAAAGACGTGAAACGTTTCAACCAGTAATTGTTGCAGTCGGACCAGTTTTGCGTATTGAGAATTATTATGTGGTTGTCAATGAAAAATTGTTTAATGTTGACTCAATATTAGGTGCAATTGAAGTAGCTTTTCATATATTTTTCGCTTTGGACTGTAATTACCCAAAAAATACCAAAGTTATTTGGGTTTTTTTACAACAAATTTTATTTAATATTAAAACGAATACCGACGAACTTACAATCGATGCAACTGTTCTTGTAGGACATATTAACAGTGTATAGATTTAAATTTAAATTTTTAATTTTCTATTAAAGATGAGTTCAATAATTTGCTGTTATTGTCAATGTGCTTTCGACAATTATAAATTGTTATTTGAGCATATATGTAAATATCATAGAGAATCTGCTAATTTTCGATGCTTTATAAAAAATTGTAATAGAATATATATTTCAATAGATTCATTTCGTAAACATGTTCTGCAAAAACATGATCTTGATCTTGTTGAAACTAAATATAGTCCTTGTGCTCATGAAATTTATTATGAGAGTAATAGTGTTCCTCAAGAAATAGAGTATAATGACGAAATAATCGCGAATATGCATGAAAGTGACACTGATGAATCAATGATATATTCTTCATCTGATGAAATTAATAGCGATAATATACGTGTAGATTCTTTATTGCAAGAACTATATTACTATCTGATGGCTATAATTATATTTCCAAAAATTGGATATAAATAAAATGTAATTTTTAATTTTAAATAAAGCAATAATTATTTTTGTATTGTACATCTATTTTATATTGTACATTTTTGTTTCCCATTATCCATATTATTACATCTCGTATTATAAAAAATTTTGTTTAAATTTTAATCCTTTTAATATAATTAAATTTTAAATTTGCCGCTCGTACATGCATTAATTGAAACATAGATGGAGTCTAGAAATCTCGCAAGCGATGAAAATTTTGGACGATTCGTATATAAGAACCATTTTTGCCACACATGGTATATATGAAATGTTTACGCGTGCGAATAGGTAGTAGGAAACGTGCGAATAATATAAGCTAGGTTAAGTCGCTATAGGTAATTTTAAGAATAATATATAATGTAAATATGGAAAGCGTATGTATCATTCAAAAATGTACATTAGAAAATTAGAAAAGGTATCGATTCTATAAATAACTTGACAAGACGTTTGTGATTAACTATATAGAAAGACCAAATCTTTTTTCTTCTGCTTGTTAATGCTACAAATTCAATATCAAATATAATAAAAATAGCTTTCTTTGTATAGTAAAAATTACTTTGTTTAAAAATAAATGTTCCTACGGTTTCAAAAAAAAAATTCCTATATATCATATTGAAATTTGCTATGTAATATAGTAAATTTTATTCTGTATAGATTTTGCTATAAAATATAGTAATTTTTATTAAAGTTCAAATATGTCCATCGATTACTATGTTTTATAGTAATTTTTATTCAAATGTGTAATAAATTTTACTACAACTTTTTCTCAGTGTATTTATTATATTACAAGTTAAAAACATTTCCTATTATTTTAAACAAAACGTATTATTATTAACTTATATTAAAAAATTTAAGCTAATTTATTTGCTACATATATATATAGTTATATGTTAATCAATTTATGGTTCTCCGTACTAAGATTTTTTACCATATTGTACTTATCGCACGATATCTCGGGAACTTTTTCATCGAACAAGCGGAAATTTTAACAGTAACTATGAAACATCATTCTAATCCACTTGAACGTAACCGAATTTAAAATTATTGGAATTTACAAAATAATTTGCAATAATATTGGATAAAATTAAAAAATTACTTGCAAATTAAAACAGTAATAAATTTGCAGTGCTTTTTGTAATTCTGATTCATACAAGCAGATTAGAATGACATTTAATAGATACTCTTAAAATTTCAGTCTATTCGATGAAAAAGTTTCTAAGATATCCTGCGATAAATCCATTATGTATCTAATATTGTACTAATAATTATGTATGTATGTAATAACAATCTATTTTTTCTAAATTTCAACCCAGGCTTGTCCCATAATTTTTTGTGTATAACACGTCGCTATAAGTAATTAAAACCTTTAATACTAGTCCTTTTATATTGAAGGTAAGGGTAATAGAGTATAATTATTTATCGGTTAAGAGGTTCATTTCTTTTCGGTGTTCTTAATTAAGTAAACATTGTGTTCTTTAAAACGTTCGATACATCTAATTATAAAAATTTACAACGTACGTCTTAAAAATCGAATCTGACATGTATGTTCCGTTCGCTGTACGATCAACTATCCTATAATCAAACGACAAAATGTTATTACGTTATTAAATGTAAATAACATTACAAGGTCTATATAAATCTGTTTTTCTATGGGGAAATTTAATTTAAATATTGCTTTGGTAAATTCTACTAACCTGCACATATCTAAAGTACAAATTAGTTACTAATCTCCTATAAAGTTATTATCGTGATCGCGACGAACATCAGCACATCAAATGTATATGTTGGGAGGTTTCCAAGGCTAAGCATATTAATCGAGCACGTCGTCGATATTTGGTGTACAAAACCAAACAGCTACGACGGGCCAATCATCCCGATTCAGGACGTCAGTCCGGCTGGTCAGTGCAAACGGCAAACAACGTTCAGCATCCACCGAATACACAGCGGTTAACCCACGCGTCAATCCGCATATCGTAACGTTCCTATTGACGTGGAACTAATCACAACAGTCTGTTCCCTTCGGGATAGCAACTGCTGCCTTCGAGAGTAACTACGGTAAACTCGCTAATGTACGGCTCACGGATAGCCCTTTCGATTAGATAACAAAAATATAGACGTGTTATTGTTTAAAATAATATCTACTACGTATCGGTTCCTAATATTTATACGTAATTTTTTTATCTAACTCTGGCATAAATAAATAAATAAATAAACAAGATGGTTCTCCGTACTAAGATTTTTTTACCATATTGTACTTATCGCACGATATCTCGGGAACTTTTTCATCGAACAAGCGGAAATTTTAACAGTAACTATGAAACATCATTCTAATCCACTTGAACGTAACCGAATTTAAATTATTGGAATTTACAAAATAATTTGCAATAATATTGGATAAAATTAAAAAATTACTTGCAAATTAAAACAGTAATAAATTTGCAGTGCTTTTTGTAATTCTGATTCATACAAGCAGATTAGAATGACATTTAATAGATACTCTTAAAATTTCAGTCTATTCGATGAAAAAGTTTCTAAGATATCCTGCGATAAATCCATTATGTATCTAATATTGTACTAATAATTATGTATGTATGTAATAACAATCTATTTTTTTCTAAATTTCAACCCAGGCTTGTCCCATAACTTTTTGTGTATAACACGTCGCTATAAGTAATTAAAACCTTTAATACTAGTCCTTTTATATTGAAGGTAAGGGTAATAGAGTATAATTATTTATCGGTAAAGAGGTTCATTTCTTTTCGGTGTTCTTAATTAAGTAAACATTGTGTTTTTTAAAACGTTCGATACATCTAATTATAAAAATTTACAACGTACGTCTTAAAAATCGAATCTGACATGTATGTTCCGTTCGCTGTCCGATCAACTATCCTATAATCAAACGACAAAATGCGAAACTATAAAGCAACTCTACGTTAGAGGAGTTTCGATTGAACAAAAAATGTATTTCTTAAATGTCTAATTTTGAATAATTTCCAAATATGATACGTTATTAAATGTAAATAACATTACAAGGTCTATATAAATCTGTTTTTCTATGGGGAAATTTAATTTAAATATTGCTTTGGTAAATTCTACTAACCTGCACATATCTAAAGTACAAATTAGTTACTAATCTCCTATAAAGTTATTATCGTGATCGCGACGAACATCAGCACATCAAATGTATATGTTGGGAGGTTTCCAAGGCTAAGCATATTAATCGACACGTCGTCGATAATTTGGTGTACAAAACCAAACATCTACGACGGGCCAATCATCCCGATTCGAGACGTCAGTCTGCTGGTCAGTGCAACGGCAAACAACGTCAGCATCCCCGAATACACAGCGGGTACCCACGCGCAATCAGCATACGTAACGTTCCTATTGACGTGGACTAATCACAACGTCTGTTCCCTTCGGGATAGCAACTGCTGCCTTCGAGAGTACTACGGTAAACTCGATAATGTACGGCTCACGATAGCCCTTCCGATTAGATAAAAAAATATAGACGTGTTATTGTTTAAATAATATCTACTACGTATCGGTTTCCTAATATTTATACGTAATTTTTTTATCTAACTCTGGCATAAATAAATAAATAAATAAACAAGATAGTTCTCTAGTGACTCACGATATATAGTCAATATATTGAATATAATTAAATTTTTTCGTAGGGTGTTTAATAAGTGGATATAAATTTGTAAAGTGTTTTATTTACTTTTAAATAATATTTAAAACAATTAAAAAAAAAGAAGTAAGAGGTTAGAAAACAAAATTTCTTGTTTATAATAGAATAACTTTTTGGAAAGATCGACTTGATACATTTTCTTTCTTCCTTATTCGAAAGAACAGCAGTTAACTTGTTAAGCCTATTTTTAGTTTTTGACTGATTTTGAAAAAATATAACTTCATATTTTAAAAAATATCTCAGAATTTTTTGACGTACGCTTTTGATGGCAGATGAAATAAGCAACATATCTGCAACTGTTAGTCTACAATACAGGTAGTTTTATAAAATATATATATATGTACAGACGCGGAAATATCGAATAAGGAGACACTAAAATCGAATAATAAAAGAAAAAGTGAAGTTTATTAGCCAATTTATTTTTATCGAGGATATATACGGGGGAATAACCTCCTCCTTAATAAGGGAAAACATCGATTCGCCCTAATTTGGAATTCCAAGGTAAACTATTAGACCGAGTCAAGCTTACCGGCGGCGCATCCCATTCAAATTTAAAGTACACACAAACCAAGGGAGAGAAAGGTAAAGTGGAGATGGTACGTAATGCACCGAACATTAAGCAAGTGGAATATAAAAAATAAATATAAAATAGATAGAAAAGACGAAGAACAAGAAGACGGAGAAGAAGAAGAAGAAGAAGAAGAAAGAAAATATAGAGACATATTGGTAAGGAGGGAAACCTCGGTCGAGTATTCCCGTAGCGGCGTGACGCATGGCTAATAGCTTACGGTCGATAGAGCTAATAGCCGCTGGCCAACTCCACTAGGAGAGGGCGAATTCCCTATGCAAACTATCGGGTTGCTTACCCTGCACTCGAAGGATGTCGAGGAAGCAAGAGAGAGAGAGGGGGGGGGGGGGAATTACGCGCGATCCGCTGCAATATTGTAAATTCGGGTTCGGTTCGTTTTGTCGATCGATATTTCATCAGTCGCGATAACCTGACGTTTGTTTTATCAAATCGATTGCTATTAGTAAACGTCGTACACGTATATACACATATAGACATACCCCCCGATTATTATGACTTTAAACGTTATTGATTTTGTTGCGAATAAATGCCTTCTTACTCGTTATTTATACGATTGTCTTTGATTTTTTTTTACATCGCTGATAGCGACGCTAAATATATAATCGAAACTTCGGGTTTACCGGTAACAAATAAACTTTCTATATAATAGTCCAGAAAAATCTATATAGGTATTGTGAATTAAAAATAAAAGGAAATTGTATGTCCTATTGTGCGAAAAACAATTGCCTGAATTTTCCTTAATATCGTACTCATCCTTAAATATATATCTATATTTATATGGGTATTCTTAATCTATACCCTGTCGATTGAATTTACAATTCTCACTGCGGTGTATCCCAAGTAATCGACGATATACATTTCTACGTTACAAGGACTCCAATTAACACCCAACAAAATTTGTAAATGAACATTAATCGATGCGGGAACAATCGTCTTGGTAACAAGAGTCGTTTCTCGCGTTTTCCTCAATCGTAGCAACAAAGTGATAAATATACATATATAAAGAAAAAGAGATACCCACGCAGCATGAATTAGGATCGTTCGATCCACGAACCACCGTTATACGTAAGTGTATTTTTGATTCTCCGTCTCATTCTTTACCATGTGTATATATATATTCCTCTGACTCGAACGGGCGATTGTTTCAAGAACATGGGAGAAACGTCGTCGGAGGAAACGAATATTATACTGACGTCGTGCGGTCTGCGAATTTCCTGTACTCGTCATAAAGTTGTACCGCTCGCTACTGCATTTGTCTATTGATTTATTCTTTCGATATTTTGTAAGATTCTTTTAAGTATCGATCTGAGCACCGACAGAGAGGACATTTTTACGATAAACGATGTATTTGTCTGGTTAAATTCGAGCAGATGAACTATTACCTTGAACCTTACTTTTAAATTTTCGTATTATCAAAATTTATTAAACAGACGCACAATCTTCGTAATTTAAAGAATGTGCCATTTTCTCGAATATTAGGGAAAATATAATAAATTGAGAAATACATTCGATAAATAAATAAATCTTGGTAATTGTGTATAAGATTTGGAGGTACGATACCCCCTTAAACACTTAGTGGGACAAGCCTGGGTTAAAATTGAAAAAGAACTATCCGATATTAACAATTAATTATTTTTTTCATAACAATTGACAACATGTCTTATTTTTTTCAAACTAAATGTATTATTATTAACTTTTATTTTTAATTTTATGTCTAATTTATGTCACATAACTATTTTTATTAATTATGAGACGTACTCTCATTTTTTTACCATGATGTACTTACCGCATGATATCTCAGGAACCATTTCAGCTAAATAATTTTTTTATATAAACATTTAGACTTTATTGAAATTCTGTTTCGCTCAAGTGGATTTAAATCATATTTAAAAGATACTGTTAAAATGTCAACGTATTCGATGAAGTGGTTCCAGAGATATTATTTCTAAGAAAAAAAATCAGAGTACGTCAGAGCCTCATAATTAATTAAAATATAGTTCTACTACATACAATTGGCCAATAATTTTTCATTAAATGTTAATAATAATATAATTAGTTTATAAAATTCAGAATTGTTTTAAAATATGAAAAAAATTATTAATTGTTAATATCGGATTGTTCTCTTTCAATTTTAAACCCAGGCTTGTCCCCTTAATAATATCATCATTTAGATTTTATGAATGAAAATTTAAAATCTATTAATATCTTATTAGTTAGACGTATACTACCGTTCAAAAGTTTATAGGAATTCGCTAAAGTAAAAAATCGATCCAACTTTGAAGTATAATACCATTAGTCGGAATCGTACTATAAAAACATGCCGCAAATCATTCGAAAAGTAATTAAAAAAATCTTTCGATTGATCTGTGTTTAAATTCTATTTACGAATTTTTAATTCGTTTAATAAATAAAATTTTGTAACGAAAAAGTTAAAATTATGGTTCGACTTTAAAAATGTCTGCAAAAATGACAAGAACACGTATATTTTAAAAATATCATACAATGAAAATTCAAGCTTTTTTAAAGAGGTTTTCAATTGGATTTTTTTTTATTTTTGTTTAAATCATTTTTTAAGGAAATAACAATTATTTTTATGCAAAGAAATAATATAGATTTTCACTTTAACAAACTCAAACTTTTGTGTGGTAGCGTATAAGATAATAATACGCGTAATTAATAATAAATAAACTAACTTTAAATTAATAATTGACATTTACAATTTATTGGTACAGTGACGTACACGTATACGAGTGTACGCAACGTAATGTGATGATACGTTTTACCCATCGTAACACTACAAAATTCTGAAGGGAACAAAGTAACTTTCCGACGAGTCGCAAAATCGTTCTAACGTTAATTTTCTCGTAATTCACGCAAAAAAGGATAATACAGAGATTAGGGAGATCGCGCAAAGAGATAAAGTAAAATGACACTTTCGAGACGAGTGGAGTTTCTAAAAAGCATAATGTGGAGTATGGAAAATAAAAGATGGTTTCTAACGTGAATTGTCGAGAGACCGCGAGACGTGCCATTGTACGGCAAATCGATTCTGGAAACTTCGCTTCGAGCGTATTTATTATTCATTGGATAATGAGCACATGGCAGATCAGAAAGAAGATGGAAATGTAAGAGAGAAAGAGACCGAAGAAAAAAAAAAGTTAACCCTTTTATTTCTTGGCTAATTTTGTGCGGCTTGCTTTCGAAAATTACAGGCATTTCACTCTCCGCTTACAAAAAAAAAGTATTATTTTCTCGTTATGTATACCGATATACCTTATTTTCCAATAATCTCAAAAAACTAATAATTTCGTAGTTAATTCGATGTGATAACACACACCAATCTTTATAGTTAATTCGATTACTTGGTTTTTTTTATTTAAATGATTTTAGCCTCTAGAGAGTCCAAACTTCTTCCTTAATATAGTTTTTAGGGTCGTAAAAATTAAAAAACTTGTATCACGTAAATTTGGTAATATTTGAAAAATTTCATCAACGAAAATATCCTCTAAATAATTTGTAATAAGTATCTATCTTGATAATAAAACGTAGTTATTGCAGATAATAATTACAAAAAAAATGAAAGAATATTCTTAAGAGGGCAACCCACCAGCAAATTTAACTTTTATCCTTCCTACCCTACCAGCCGAGCTAAACAGAGTTTAATTATAAATAATAATATACGACGATATTTGAAAAAGTATGGGAGAAGACATGTCGTTGTTTATAAACAGTTGACCTCGTTGCCAAATATTTCCGTGAAACAGCCCTTACCAAGAATTGTTGATTATTGATTTTTTGTACTTTTGGCAAAGGTTTCTAGGAAACGCGATCGAATTATGAATATCTCAAATTTTGCAGAGACCAGTTGGTTGTAAACAAATAAAGCGTATTTTCTCGTACACTTTTTTAAATACTATAATGTTATTTACTTTACATTTAAAATTCGAAGTGTCTATTAGCACTAAATCCTCCTAATTTTTAGTTTGAGAAACTACCACTATAGGTGTTGCATGAAAAACGTGTCTATGTAAAATATGAATCCCAAAGTGAAGTAACAATCTGTAGACTATACATAAGAGACCGTCTGTAGGATGGTAGGCGAGGGAGGGCGGATGGTACATTTCTTAATTTTATAATCAGGGTATACCGATGTCTGTATATATTTACATGGATTACTGCGTATAGACACTTTGTTTAAAATTACTAACCTTAACTCAGTTGATAAAGTAGGAATGATAAAAGTTTACTTAGTACGAAGATCCCCTAGTTTGTCTATATAAATTACTATATTTAAGTAATATAATTTTGTTTCTATTGCCACGGCCGGTAAAAATTGACTTTGACATCCCCTCAAGAGGTTGGCATACCCAGTGGGTTACCGACCGAGCAAAAATGATAATTATTACATTAAAAAAAATATGCAATTTTATGTGAAACCCGAATGCAGTGCATTTGGTAATTAAGTAATAATTCATTCGTCAAAGTTTCAAGTCAATACAACAAAATACTTGAAACAATTTTAGCACCGAAGAATCACGGGAAATCATACATTCTCGGTGCAGAAATTTGTTAAGGTGTCGTCCTTGATGCATTGACCTGGATGACTTATCATTTAATGATCTAATACAGTTCTACATTCTCGGATTTTGCATAAAATTGCATATTTTTTAAAACTAAATGTAATAAGTATGTTTTTCTGCTCTATCGGTAACCCATTGGATATACCACCTCCTTAACAATACGAAAAATATAGCTGTATCGTCAGTTTTTATCTACAGATATATAAATATTATTGACAATAATAAAGAAAAAAGTTTAAATATTAAAGTTAGTGAACTTTATGGTCTATCCTAGTGCTATATAACACTGCTCGGTAGATTTCAAGAGAGAGGGAGAGAAAGACAAGTAAGAAAGAGGCGAGAAAAAGTCGGGTGTGTCTATAGAGGGGGCACGCGTTTTCTTAACGGCGGCTGCGGCGGCCGCGGCGCAACAGTCCTAATGTCTTCAACGCTTGCCATTATTACGGCAAAAAATAAATATAGCACTTTTCCAAGCTGCAAAGTAACACGTACAACTGCGAAATAACCAACACTATACGTGTGCTCGCTTCAGGGCAATAAGAGATCGTTACTTTGCTATATTTATATTTCTATTGCATATTAAATTTATTTCCCATTTCAAATTGAACACCTAGAGTCATTAATGTTTTTGCGATTTAACGTTTCGACGTAACACTTTTATATACGTAATGAATTTGTGGTATCGACTGTTGATTCTATTTTTATTTATCTACGTGCAATAATAGAGATTAAATATGTACCTATAATTCTATAAACATAATTTTTTATGTAAACAATATTTTTATGTCTCCATAAATAGTCCGGGATTATGTGAACTTATTTCAAAGTAAATGTTTAAATCACTACTTATAAATTATTATTATTATTATTATTACAAATACTTATTTAATTTTCGTAATCGTCCATGTGGTTGAATTAATAAAGAAATTCCTTCAAATATGTTGATTTTGTTGAAACCAATCATAATTATACATATTTAACAACCTTCACAATTTATATTACGTTATTTAGTTTCTTAGATTAAAAAAATTATTTTTTTAACAATATCTTTACACACAATTATATATTATGAGAATATATTGTTTATAAATTTGTATATAACTATTCCAAAAGTGTATAAAACTTTTTTACGTATATAAGAATCATTGTCTAAAGTGCATATATATATATATATATATATATATATATAAATATATAAGTCCACGGAAGATTCGTTGAAAAGCGATAATAAAAACAATTACACCTCATTCCCTGCAAAGTTCCTACTTACCATTAATTAGCGACGAATTCAAGTGGCCCAAGATCTTTAAATGAAATAAAAATGTTTTACTCTTTCAAAAAAAAAGGTCGAATTGTAACTCGAAACTGTAAAGCGGCATTAACCAAATGGTCACGAGCCACTCAAAAATGGTTTTCCTTACGGAGGAAAGGAAACCTGGCAAAAATTAACGACAAAACTGTAATGCGTGAAAAAAAATATATGGCGGTAAAAAAAGGAGACGCAATTTTTCGGTACATTGTGTAGTGGTACATAACGGTACGCTTGTACACAGTGATCGAAAAATTGAATAACAATTACATTAGGTTCAGATAATATACTTACAACACTTTGGATTTGCTTGGAAAAGACGATGAATGTTACTAAAAAAAGTAAAACTTTTCAATATAGCACAACAAAGTACGACAATTAACAAACGATTAACAAACAAATAATAAATTAATACCAACATTAAATAAACTGAAATAATGAATTTACCTATAAAAATAAGTCATGATTAATTGCATAGTCTAAAATTTAAATGGCTAAATGTGAGAACATATATCTTGTCAGAACCAAATTTAACTGTCAATAAAGAAAATAAACATATACCGCTGCTCCAATTTATACACAGCTGATGAGCGTAAACGTAAACAAATACATGTGGAACTATAAGATTTTAAAATGTCTTATGACCGTTATAATATCTTATGTAAATTTGATATATTTCTTGATATATCGATTTATACACTTGGAAGAATACAAGATGTAAAAAAATTGATACTTCAGAAAAGCAGTAAAATATGAAATGTTTAATGGCGCACCCTGTATAATTCGAAATATATAGAATAGGGTCGAAGGAATTGCGAGAGCCAGAATCGTCCGTGTTTCGTTTCCTCGATCTTTTTTGTTTTAACGAGTCCCGCGAGGTTCCCAATAACGATGGGTTCGATTGGCGTCATAAACATCAGACTGGACGATTGAGTCGTCACGCCCGAGGAAGTTTCTTTGTACTTTCGTTTCTCTTTTCTCTTTCTCGCTTCTGTGCGTGACAGCTCTCGAGACTTTTTAGCAAGGAAAAAGGGCGCGACGACGGCGATTTTAAGGACTCGCATCGGGCGCGGTTGCATTTGTGCTCCGACCGACTCAGGCATTTTAATTAGGACTTTAAAAACGTAACCGAAGGAGATGCCCCATTCAGGGGAAGCTGAATTTAACGTCGGTGCATTTGGAATTTATGGTTCATCATTTTCAGGTCACTCGAGACATGCGCCCATGATTTTCTTTAGATTCAATTGTTGTTACACTAACAAAAATTTTGGACTAAAATTTACAATATAAAGTGTCTAGTAAATAAACGACATATGATACTGATCAATTAGGAAAATTACTGTAATTTCCAGTAAAAATATGACTACAGTTTATGATTAAATTTACTATAATTCTCGTAATATTTACTATATAACTTTCGTAAATTTGTAACATAAACTATAGTCATTTTCTTTAGGAAAGGTTGAGATTTTTTTCGATATTGATCATCCTCATCAGGCTTGTCGATATCCATCAAAACTGCATGGACGACAAAATTATTTTAATAATACAGTCATATTTTCCTCAGTTTTAGAAACTATTGTAATTTTTAATACAAAATTTATTTCCGTGTATACCTGCTTTATGCATAATTAATCAAATTTACATTTATTTATTTTATTTTATTACTAGATAAAAATACAAAATTATAATTACCTGTAGAGATAAAATATGAGTACAATAATATAAATTTTTCTTATATTTTTTAAATGAATATTATTATCAGAAAATATTATCTCTCATATATTTTACAAATATTAATAACTTAATTCGTCGAATACAAAATTAACTTTCCCATGGTTACCTCAAAACGGTTAACTATAAAAACGCGGTGTAAAAAACAAAATTTTAAAAATACCTATTTTGTACAGTAATTCGCATTTTTTATTATGTTTCATTAACTTATTTTGAGTACGCAAAGGATACGAAATTTGTTAAAAAAATGTAAATTTCTCCGATGATGACATTAAAAAAACAGTCCTTAACGCAGGATGTTTTTAACCAAAATTTGAAAGGACCGCACTTTATATAAGTGCAGCAATAACAATAACAATTTGATTCGACGCGGGGGCATCGAATAACACACGTAAAAATAATAAGTTCAATTTTGATGAAGTTTATAATTATCAACTCCGACTGTAATATCACGGAGAGTGCAAAAAGGTTCGTTAAAATTTATTAATCCAAAAGTTTTGGTCTTCCAAGTGAAGCCGACGAAAGGTATAAGTGTACCCTTTTTTATTTGTTTTTTTTTTCTCTTTAAACCTTAACATAAAAGTCGCCGAGGTGCATATACACATTCAATTCGATTTAATTTATTAATCACGTCCCGGCAATAAAGTGCAAAGCGCGTTTAAAAGTCTCAATTTCGCGATGTCGTGCTTCCGTTGGGTTGCATCGCGCGTGCCGGGTTAACCTCATTAAGAAGATAAAACGCACACCTTCCTCGTCGATATATATATAATAAAGCCATTCGATTTTTATGACGTAGGACGTTTTCGGTTTAATGATCCTCTCCACCCGGTTTAATTTTCCAATATTTATGGCACTCGCAATATATACTTTCGATTCAAAGAGACGAAAGGAAGGGAGGGATATACAGTAATAAAAGAAAAAAAAGTCTCTTTCTCGGTGGGATTTAAAAAGCGGATGCTGTTGCCTGTATGAAAAAGTCGATGGGTTTACGTAGAGTTCGAAGAATGTTTCAGGCGCGTTCAACATTTTTTTGAATATATATATAGGTATATATATGTATGGACGACGGGTTTGAGTATATACGGTTGTAACGTTATATTGTTTTTCGTTTCATTGACACATTTAAAGTATGTAAATTGTCCCGCGATAATCGGCGTTAAAAACCAAAGAGATTGTCGTTGTTTTATCATATTTATTTTCCAACGAAATTTTCATGTATATCGAAAGTTCCGCGAGCGTGGGTATAATGTACAAATAGGTATATATATATATATATATGTATAAACGATCGTTTAAAACAAAATTATTCGTAGGGACATTTTATTTGCCAATTAAATGGTTTTATAACACCTATGCCGACTCCGAAGGATTTAAGACGCGTGAAAATATTTTCCTCGCGAAATCCCGTTAAAATACCGCGTCAATCGCGCTAATAACTCAGAGCGTCCTAATTAGTCCGGTTTTTCCTCTCGGAAAGTTTAATCGAACTGTCGTAACTTACGGTGACAATGTTAGAAATAATAGAGAAGAGTAAAAGTGCGAAGATAAAAGTAGATTTTTTATAGCGTACATATTCGCGTCACGTTATTATTACTGAAATACATACCTACATATAATTTACCGATTTTGCAGAAAAAAATATGTATTTTTATTTCTTTTTAACGATTACTAAATACACTCGTATGTAGAAATAAAAAAAGGAAACGCATCGTTTACCGGGGTAGAAGAACAATACGGCGATCATCAGTCAGGCGATATATCCGACACAGGTAAGGTTAATCTAACGAGACTCGTATATAAGTATAATTAATCCAGAAATCATGGTTTAGATTAGAAAAGCGTGAAAAAGGATGACAAATATACCTATACAACTGAGAAAAGGTAAAAGAAGACGTACGGAACGGAGAGTAGGTATATATATATATATATATATAAAGGAGAAGAAGGAGATAGACGATGGATACAGGCGGCATATATGCGATTATAACGAGCCTTTGGCTTTCGTGGCTGATTATTAGCGACATAAGTTATGTCGCGCTATTAGTGTAATTGTCTTTATTGGGATACGAATGACCACGTGAAGGGGAAGGAGGGCTTGATATGCGCGCGATGGGAAATTAACGAGGCTTCGCGAGATCATTAACCGCTACTCTCGCCCTCTTACACACTTTGGCTATATTTGTCCTGGAAAAATGTTTGCTCTTACGTGTTTTCTAATAACTCTTTTACAACTCTTTTCATTTACTTTCGAGAGTGAAACAAGTTTATTTTTTTTTTGGGTTTGGTAAAATGTGTCTTCCGTGAACTAAAAATCGTACATTCGAATGAAACTAGCATCAAGGAGACGCCAATGTCTCTTTAGTAATTTAAATTTCGCGCCAAAAATTTTAGCTGATTATTCCGTGTTTATTATAAAAATAATTTTTGTAAATAAAAACAAAGAATTGTCCCTCCTAGATATTATAAAAAGTAACATTTCTGCCAAGGGAGTATGTACAATATTGCTTCGTTGTTGTGGAAACTTTGACTTTTTCACAAGAACAAAATAATATTATTTACTCTCCCTTGACAGAAATGTTGCTTTTGTTATGATAGCTGGAGGGGACAACTCTTCATTTTTATTTAAAACAATTATTTTTACTATAAAGATGCAATAATTGATGCAATTTTTGGCGCGAATTTTAAATTAATAAAGAGGCTTTAAGTTGTTGTTTTAAAAATAATACAGAACAGTTTAGACGTAAAATATTTTGTATGTTATTTTTTGGATGATCTCGACGTATATGGTTGATATTATAAAGTTTTATTAGATCTAAGAGTTATATTTTTCTTCTGTAGATTTATAAGCCACTGCATATTAGCTCTACTCGACCTGCGTAACAGATACACATAAAATTTTTTTAAAATTCATAAAATATTTACTGAATATGTTTGAATATGTTTGAAAAAATATTTGTTTGAAGGAAAGAAAAATATATTACATTCCAAAAAAAAATTAATTAAAAGAAATATACACGATATTTCACAAATTTTTTTAAAATTCAAATATGTTTTTGAGTGTATTAAATGAAATACTTTAATAAATTGACTAAACTTGTACCTCTATATAGGATTTCTGTCAAATAGAATATTACTTAAAACATTCTCAATTGAGCAACATAACGTAATATATTTGCGGTAAATAAATAAATAAATACGCAATTTACGAATTAACATTTTATTATCGTCAATAAATTCGTACAGCAAATGCACACGCTAAAATAATAATTATTTTTTGTTATGAGAAAAGAAATTTTGTTATCGGCGTTGATATAAGATGTTTGGAAAACTAACATGTCCATCTGTGTATTTATGTATAATTAGATTATTTGAATTATTACCATAGATTACGAAGGAATTTAATTTACGGTGATTAAAAATAACTATTACTACTTGTCATTGTAGAAGAAGGTAGTAAACGGTTAAGACGATCGTAATTTTTATTCGATTAAACGGCAACGATCGTATATATACATATACGTTAACTTTTATTTGCACGGTTTACGCGACTCCGAACGGCTGATGGACCGTAAAACCTTTTGTAAGTGTCTTTACTGGATATTTTCAATCCATAATACGGTGATTGTATGGCCCATTATTAAGTATTAGAAAATCATTTGAATAATGTATTTATAAGTTTTTTCATTTTATAGCTGTATAAACAATTCGTAAGGGTCTATAATCGTCGACTAACGCATTTCTACAGTTCTTTTTATATTACTGTCAGTTGATCGACCTTGCGAAAAATTATGTATTCTTACACCGATTGCCTCGGTACACGGATTACAAAGCTAAACGATTACGATGATTTAAAATCGCGTCTATATATTGAGAAATTCGTTCGTATATACAATAATTACATACATTATTTTTATTAATCACGTGGAAATGTAAGAGTGACAGAGGATGTGGTATAGACGTCCAAGTTGCGGAAATTGAAAAGATAAAAAGAAAACGGAGAAAAAAGGGATGTGCATAGGTATGGATTTGCTCTTTCTATTTAAAATAATAAATTATACGCGAGGTATAGATTTAAACACCTGACGTCTCAGGTATAGTAAACCAACAAATGATCATTCGTACCATCGCGTTAAATACAAAAGTATAAAAATTCACGTCACCTTTGACAAACGAAACGGGAAGTAAACGACAGGAGACAAATGCTTCTCTCTCGCGCGCGTGCATCAATAGAGAAAAAGACGCGTACATACGCTTAAACCTTTGGTGTATATACATTTGTGGGTGTGTTCGAGAGTTTCTCTTTCTCTTTTCTCTGAATTACTTTTCAAACCTGCATAGTCGTACGTTTTAACCATATTTGCTTACTCGGAAAATTAATTCCATTAAATTGTAACATCGTCAGTACAGGAATGAATATGTATTTAAAACGGTAATAATACTAGGAAATGGGTATATGAAAAATTGTCTACGAGTCGGTAGTCTTTTTCACTGTGAAAGTATTTTTAATAGAATATGAGTATACAACCTCAAATTTATTTTAATTCATTAGTGGAAATTGAATCGATTTTTTATTTAAAAAAAATGGGTGGAAAATATGCTTATTTACAAGGTATTAAGTATAGCTATATTTTTAGCCTTAAACAATTAACGAATGAATAAATTTTTTACTAACGAAAATTATTTTTTCTATATTTTCCAAATATCATTTCTAAAGGTATAACTACGTTTTTTCTGCATGAATCGCCAAAACCATCTTTTTAATCTCATTTTAATATAGCTTGTGCATTTGGCGTTGATTTACTCTATCTTAAGCCCACTTGCGAAAGGTTAAAAATACCTTACAAAATGACATTTGCGATGTAACAGCTGATTTTATTACAATAAATTTGCCAAAAGCAACGAGAAAATACATTTCACCACAAAGAAAAAAATATCAACATTTTTCTATTCAAAATGGATTAATAAATTAATATTTAATATCTACGGCAGAAACATCAATTTTTCATTATACACAAAAGTAACCTTGACCTTGTTTACTCATTACCCGTACAGCTTAATTAGCCTATAATTAAATATTCTAAAATTTACGACGATATATATTTATATATGTATGGAATGATTATTTATATCTGTCAATTTGAATGATCAACCAGTATTATTGATTGTAATAATGATCGCATCGTATCGAGAATAAATCAAAAATGATAAATCGATAAGGTGGACGATACGAAAGTGATCGAACAATCCGTGGTACGTTGAACGAACGGTAATGACAAGCGGAAGCTCGTTTTGTACGACTACAAATTGTCAATTCCCCGTTAAATTGGGCATACGCTACCTTCCTTCACTATCTACCTGCATTATTGTTACAGTAATTTTATAACTGTATAAGAAATGAAGGGTTACAACTTTTTTTTTAACGTTAACCAAAGGTTGTGTGTATAGATACTTGTTACAATTTATATTTTTATTTACTACTTTATTACTATTATTACTGTGTATTTAACATTTACATCGGATAAGTATACGATGTATAATTTTTTTTTTCAGTTTCTAGTGAATGCTTCGTTACTAATAATTAATAATGCTAACCTGGAATTTATAGTTTACAAAAATACATCGATTCAATAGAATATAATACGTATACGCAATTCAGTTATAAATATAAAAATTTGAATAATATAAGCACAACGTACTTGAAAAAAAAAAACTATATGAAATTTTTTATTCGATTCGTCGTAAAGATTCTTCGGAAGAAAGAAAAAGTATAATCACTCCTTCAATACAGAAGCATTTTTCCTTTTATTTTTTTTTTTTTGAAAACTGCATCCACGTACTGTACACCAAGAGAATGCGCAACGGGATGCACTTAACTCGCACACACAGATGCAGACGTACATGCACGTTTACATAGATTTGGTCCCATACAAGTGTCGGATAATATATCACGGGACTATGCACTTGCAACGCGCGATGGAATTACAATATTCATCCACGCGATGATCGCTGCGGCTCGCCCTTCGGGATATTGCGCGCGACGTCGGGATTACGTGGAGACGATAAATCATACTACATTATATGCGGGTATTCTCTTCGTATTGGAAATCTATCAGATCGAATGTGTCGCTTTCTTTATTTCGTTCTTTCTTATTCTCTCCGAGTTTTTTCTTTTTTTCATTACTATTTTTCGATTCATTTGTAAGTTGTAATTGAGTAATGCGCGTCGCATTCGTTTGTGTCCGCGCGACGGTATACAAATTCCCCAACGAGAAAAGAATAACTCGCGCTTTTATTCGCGGACTTCTAATATCTCTCGAGGAATTTGTATGCGGTTCCGGACAATGTTTAAACTCGGATTAGTGGATAATGTTGCGAATTCTGTATACTGTTCGTTGTATATGCCGAGGATATATAGTGTTAGGAGTTATTTCAAACTGTCATTTCTATTGACGTTATAAGGTGTAATCTGTTTGATTAGGATAATATTCATTATTTATGCGATTTCTTAACGATTCGAATTATGCGTACACGCAGAGATAGCTTTAATTAATTTCACCGAAAATTGTAAAAGAACTATTCAATGTTAAAAATATTTTTTTTTATATTGATTATAAATGTATCTGAATTTTTTAAACTATTTGTATTATTACTAACTTTTATTTTTAATTTTTTTGGATAATTTATATATGTTACATAACTATTTTCATTAATTATGAGACTCTGTACTTACCTCAGGATATTTCGTCGAACCACTTAATCGAATACGCTGAAATTTTAAAAGTAACTTTTAAATATGATTTTTATCCATTTCAATGGAACACAATTTCAATAAACGTCTAAAATTATTTAGCTGCTTTTACAAAATTTTTCAATTTTTTAAAATAATTTGGCAAGAATCATTTTTTTATTACAATATTACCACATTCTGTTCCGTTCAAGTGGATTAAAATCATATTTAAAAGTTACTGTTAAAATTTCAGCCTATTCGATGAAGTGGTTCGATGAAGATATCCTGCGGCAAGTCCATTATGGAAAAAAAAACAGAGTACGGAGTCTCAATTGATTAATGAAAGTTATATTACAAATAAATTAGGTATAAAATTAAAAATACGAAATGTTTTCAATAGTTATAAAAAAATTATTAATTGTTAATATCGTATAGTTTTTTCTTTAATTTAAAAAAAACTACTAAACTTTTTGTTAACTTATTATTGAAATTTTTATCAATATTTACTAAAAGTACAGTAATTTTGTTGTGTGTTAACAGTGCTGTTACCATGTTAGTGAAAGTTTAGTAAAATCTACTAAAATTTTTTCTCTATCTAATGTCGTATTTAAAAGATATCGTTTCGATACAAAATCGATGAGACGTATTAAAATATTTAGACACTTGGAGCTCAATTTCGCGAGACCAAACAGTTGGACGAAAAGAATGTTCATCCAAAATTAACCTGTCGCACCGAAGGAAGATGATTGAGTGATTCAAAAGAACAGAACAGTGCGCGTGTGTGTGTAGGTATATATAGTTATTATTCGGCATGCATCCATATATAGGTGTATATACATGTATATATTTGTGAAATGTCGGTGCGATCACTTCGGCGCGATAAAGGAAGCCGAAGTTTCTTCGCGAAATTAACCATTAGTATAGAGGCTCACTGATCGATGAATGTTTGGAAACGCTCGTTAGAACCTGATTGAAAACGTCTCCGGGGCTCGAATATAAAAATCTCTTTCTCTCTCTCTCTCTCTCTGTTATTCGAATTTTTCGGGGAAACTTGGAGCTGTTATTATTCCCGAATTAACGTGTACGAAAGATTGAGACGTCGATCGAGTGACAAATGTGGTACATTAATCTTATCCAACCTTCCGAATTATGTGTCGGGAGCGTTAAAAAATTCTTCGATCCTTTATTTTCCTTCTCTCTCTCTCTCTCTCTCTCTCTCTCATTTTATACTTCCCAAGAGATATACAAGACACAGCGACCGATTATAAATAATATGCGAGAGATATTTCGCGCGTATTTTTCGCTGCATCGTTGAAGAAGACTATTTAATTTGATGAAGTCCCATGCAAATTTCCTGTATACGAGGTTGATGAAACGCTTACGCTGATAAAAATTTTATTGCAAAAAAATTGAGTATCTATATATATACACCTATATACGTCGTAACTTCGTCAATAACATACCTTGTAAATTAATGAATTTTGTATGTATCTTACGTAATTTATCGCTATGGCTGTCGTAAATAAGTCAATCATCTCCGAGGAAACCAAAAAAAAGAACCTGTCCAAGTATTACGATATATATAGTTATTTTGTAGATAACTCGATTAAGATATTTGGATAATCTTTAAAAATTATAATACAATTTTTCAATTTTAGTATATTATTCTAAAAAGTATTTTATAATAAATATGAATAATAAAATAAAATTTTGTATTTTTTTAATAAATGTAACTATATATAATAAAGGTAATTTTTTATTTATACACTATGGGAAAGAAATATTTGTGGAAAAGAAATCATTTATTTGTTTTAAAAAATTGACATTTATTATAACGAAAGTAATATTTCGTCGATATTAATGCTTATAGTACTTTACTATAAAAATTTTAAGTTGATAGTTAAGTTTGTAGGTAAATAAATAACGAATGAAATTTAGGTGTTAAGAACTGATTCAAATAATACTTAACATGTAAAGGAGAAATATTCATTTCTTCATATTTAACTCATCAGATCTTAACAGTTAAAAAACGTCATTTGTCTCGAATATTCCTCTCTTCTCTCTCTCTCTCTCTCTCTCAGTGTACGAATGGAAAACAACTTTTAACAGCGTATAACCCGAACGTAATATTTTTGACCTCAGATTTTTAAGCGCGCTTAGCAACTTTGGACTAATTTTACCAACAATCTGCATCCCTCGTGTAACGCACGTGTAAACATGACCTCGACAGCATGACGTATATAATTTGCCCAATGATAACGGAAATCTCGAATTAACATAAATGCATGTATCGGGTATATCGATGCTCTTTAATTACATGATCGCACTGCTGGATGAATATTTGCATGTAAAAGTGTCGCGCGTCTCGATATTTTAACTCCTCGATCATCATTTCCCACTCGTTGTTGGGCGAACTTTATCCTCTTTATCCTGGGATCCTCCTCCCCCTCTAAAAAAAAAAATTATCACCCGTAATTCTCGAGTGCACACACAAAAACTGTTTAAACACGATTGGCGCAGCCCTAATTTATACGTATATACACGTCGATACACGCGACTTCCCTTGGCATTAATGGCCATCATCTTCTCGTCTCTCGTAATTTTTTTTTTTTCGCTTTCTGTTCGAAGGAGGAGGTGGATGAGAAGTAAGACACGACCGTCTTACATTGCATACGTATACGGCGGAGGTATATAACGACTCCATTAACACCGCAGCCCCGATCTAATTACGGACGCACCACGATGTAATCGTTCGTGCGTTGAAAGCCGGTCTTCGCGTCATTCTCTCTCACTGCGTATGTATATATATCGATGTAATCCATCTAAATTTTTTTTTTATATCGACGGTTATCCCATTATCTAGAGGGATCCTTTAGTTATGGCTATTCAATATATATATGTATATATGTACATAAGAACGTGCACCGGTGAAAAATTCGTTGGGAAAACGTTACGGAATGCGTAACTCGATCTTTATCTAAATTGGAGATTTTAATTCTTGGTGTGTGTGTGTATATATACGGATTAATGGATTGTTAGTTATGCTGTATCTTATTAACAGTACAAGACATTTTTTTTCTTCGTTTCGTCGGTTTTTCTATATATACAGTGACGCGAAAGCAAATATGTTCTAAGGATGATAAATTAATGAAATGTTACAAACGTTATATAGGTGCGATTTTATATTTATTACGTTAATTCCGCAAAGTTATATCGACTTTCTCGTACACATATAATTAGCGTTGAATAATTTAATGTCCACGGGGATTCTATTTTTAGAGTGTATACGCGTCAATTGCGTAGAAATTGTTATAATATATACATTTTCAGATTAATCAACATTTTAGAATTTTTTATTTAATTAAACATATTTATCGGTTTAAGTAGCGTCATGCATAAAGGGACCTGAATAACTATTTTAATATATTTCGAAAGAAAAAATTATGTCAAATTAATTAAAAGTAATATCTAACCTACAGGATTTTCATCTCTTTTTGTATTAACTTGGTGTCTAAAAAAATGTAGAAAATAAAACTTTCTTTTTAAAATAAACCTTCTTTTTTACTTATCGCAATTGGAACCCTTATTGCATGACATTGTTCAATTAGATACATTGTAAAATTACACTGAAAGAAGATAAAGGTTGATCCAATGTGATCACAGGGGAATCAAGAAGAATTTGAGTTGTACTCTCTCATTTTTTACAAAAAGAAATTTCGGTCTGTTACATCAAACAGATTTCCTTCTTGAGGCATATTTAAGGAGAATTCAGCTTAGATAAAAAATCTTGTTTTTTTTTTAGTGTAATAAGGTATAAAGTTAATATACAAAATTATGTAGGCACACATAAAACGTATATTAGATATAATAATTCAAAAGTAATAAATTTATCGAACGATTTATAAATATACATAAATATCGCGACGAACAGTTAGTCCATTATAGTGTGCGTGGTTATCAATTTAAAAAATAGGCCAAAGTAAAAATAAAGGTAGAAAATATATCGGGATTGGATAATTAAAATAATTTCCCGTAGAGAATCCGTTGTGATCTATCAGAAGACGAGTTAAACCGCGACGTTCAATCGCCACTTACAAATGATCATCGCGGCAGTAGCAGCAGCAACAGCAGCAGCAGGTATACGAGACCGCGATCCATCCGTTATCGAGCAAAACAAATAACGAACAATGACCAGAAGCTAGCTACCCGCAGAAGGGAATACGAGAGACGAGTCGATCCAACATTCAAACGTCACGCACATTCTCTCTCTCTTTCTCTTTCGACGCGCAAGAAATTCTTGCTCGCTATTATACACATCTCGAACTCGAAATGCGAAGAGAGGTGTGTGTATATATATGTGTGTGTGTGTGTGTACGTACGCGATAAAAGACGTAACAGGTAAGTTCTAACGAACGTTCAAACTTGCAGCATCACTTGCGAACCGATTTTATTATATTTCCTATTTCTTCGGCTGACAGTGTATACAGGATATAGTCTCCTTTCCTCTTTCGTGAAAGTAAATGCGACTTTGAAATTTCTCCTCTTCGAGTATACAGGATAACGAGGTTTTTTTTTTTAGTTTACGTTAATTTACTTTGTTTGGGGTTTATTAGAGATATAAAAATATACTCAACGATTCTTCTTATTTTTTGGGGTTTGAAAAAATTAAATTAATTTTTTTAAAGAATTGACGAAGCGAAAAATAACGAAACTTAAATATGATTTTTACTGAACTTTTCGTTATCGTGATGACAGAGAGTGATATTTCGGGAAGTGTTTTACATGTTAAGTAGAATACGGCGAATGATAATTTAAAAATTTAAATAAATGGTAAATCCGTCCAATTACTTTTTATTTTCGATGTTTCAGCTACCTGTTTATATATAGTATGACTCTTCTTCGGGAATAATAAGTCACAGCAAGAGAAACTCTTTATATTTAATATATAATTATAATAGATAATTTAAAAAATATATTTATTTAAAATCTTAAATATTCAATATTGCTAATTTTACGATGTATGGTCAAACATTTGCGCGTCGCTTTGATATAAATTTCTTAATGTTCATATTTCTAATGTTCTGACCTATAATTTAGCGAAATAATCGGGAAATGGTCTCCGTACATTTCACAATACGCATATTCTTACATACAAAATTCAATAACTTGTACAGTAATCTAGGAAAATTGTGACAGCTTGTAAGTATGATATGTCTCCTTCTAACGTCAGTTCCAGAAAAATGTCTTTTTACCGTATGTAAATGTAGTATGCGATGCCATCGACAAAAAGTTTATTACTAATTGTTAAATCATATCTTTTGGAAATAAACTTTTTGATAAAATTCAAAAATAATTATTCTATATATTACTAAAATTTTGTGAATATTTACCATACTGTTTCGTAGTTTTTCCTAAACATTTGGAAAGTGAATGGAAAAAATATTAAAAATTAAATAAATTCATTTATTTTTGTAGTTTGTATTACAATGTTACTACTGACAATTTCATATTTCCATAAGTACGATATCAGGACATTTTCTCTCCGTACAACTTTACATAAAGCCATAAGTTATGAAATTTAATACCTTTAGCATTAACGAGTGTCGGTTATATACTATTTACAAAACTAGGTACACATCTTTGCGCGTATATATATATATAAGTTTTTACCAAATAAAATGTCGATTACATTGCAAAAAAGTTTAATTAAAAAAAATTGTAATTTTTCTAAAATTAAGAAGTATATATCGACATGGGAAATGTGAAACGCGAGAAACATCGTAACAAGACCATGGAATGATATAAACGCCGCTCAAAATTGTCCTCACGCAGCTCTTTTTCCAGAGGCATTGGCCTTACTGAAAGGCGCGACTCTTATTAAAGGAAGAACTTCTCTCCTGCAAGAGAGATAAAGAGAGAGAGAGAGAGAGAGAAGAGAGAGAGAGAGAGAGAGAAGATGCGCGCCCGCAGCAAGAAGCAGCTCGTTATATCGCGTTGTGGATAAATTGTCAAGCTCTCGCGCGCGCGGCCTCGTTTAGTAACAGCTGTTACTTGCCTTAAAATGCGGAAAGATGAAAGGACGAACCAGAGGAGAAAGTGACGAATTTACGTTGGAATCCGAGAACGATTCATTTTCAAGGTATAATTACATCAAGCTATTTTTACAAATAAGAATTAGTATATAAATTAAATAAATTATCTGATTATGCTTCTTTTCCTTTTTTATATTTTCATATATATTCCTCGCGCTGTTTTTTATTCAACTAGCGGAAAGTATCTGTAATATCATTATTATTAATAACGATGTACAATACTGTAAGAAATATGAAACAAAAGTTTGTATAGTAAAAAATCATTAATGATGATTATTAAAAAAAAAGAGAAGAATGAAGATAACTCAAGAAACTTTGCGCTTAAAGCAAAAAAGTTTTCCCTCTTTTCTTTTGCTCGAAATGGTCAAGACATATGTTTTATGTCAGATTCCAAGTTTTATACACGCGTAAACGTAGGAAACACGTGTAACAAGATAGTAGAGAATTTTCTCAAGACATTTTGAAAAGATGATGTACTTTTAAAGTATATTACTCTTAAAAATTCTTTTTTCTTTCTGTAATTAAAGAAAAAAAATCATGGTTTATATACAGTTAAATAAACACGTAATACTGGTAATAACTATTTTAAATCAATTGATGTTCAACATTTGTTTTTCTTTTCAGCGTATTGGAACGTAAAATGAATTTAGATTAATCGTAAGTATATAAAATCTGTCAATTATTAACATAAAATAGTCATTGCATATACAATTAAGTAAAAACCTTTTAATTTATGTTTATTTCTTAATTACATTAAAAAAAACCCTAAATAATTCGCACCACGCACAGATTCTCGGAAATTTATATATAGTACACAAAATAAAATAAATATTATTATAAACTTTAGTAACTGAGGATTATCTACAACAATGAAAAAGGATATATTTTATAATAAATAATTTTTAACAAGTTTTTTAATCATGTAACATCATTGAAATAAAATACAAATCGGACCAACCACTCAATTCCATAAAAAAAAGAAAAAACCGTAATAGCATAACAAGATGTAGCTAGTCAAACTCGACTAATCAAAAGATATACGTTTCTTTCGAATACAAAAGAAGAAATAATGAAATGAGAGAAAATCCCGCAAATCGAAAGTATACAGCAAGTTGGATTCACCGACGCCTCTTGATCCCAACATCAAACACGACCGAGTAAGTACAACCGCGGGATATAAACCAGCAGAGTTGAAAAAAAACAACAACGAAAAACCGATGTGCGGTTGCACGGAAGCGGCACGTATATAAGATATATATATATATATATAGAATCCCCGGTGGGGTGTTACTCTCACGGGTTTAATCAATTATTAGCAAACTCACCTAGAGATGCTGCATTGCGCTTACGTACAATTGATTATTAAGCACCAACAAAATAATGAATCCCAAAAATATTTTTCAAAGAGAATATTATTTGGTATAGTAATAAAGACTGGGTTAAAATTGAAAAAGCTATACTAACAATTAATAGTTGTTTTCATAATGATTATAAACATATCTTAAGTATTTAAACAAATTTCATAATTTTTAACTTTTAATTAAAATTTTTTGACCAATTTAATTGATACATAACTATTTTTACTTATGAGACTCCGTACTCTGATTTTTTTCCTCAGTAATAATATCTCTGGAACCACTTCATCGAATAAGCTTAGATTTTAACAGTAACAATTATTATATATGATATTAATCCATTAAAATAGAACAGAATTTCAATAAAAGTATAAATGATAACTTAAAAAAATTATATAGCTGATTTTTACAAAACTTTTTAATTATTCAAATAATTTGGTAAGGAATAATTTTTATATATTATTAGTATATTATTAGTAGTATATTATTAACACAGTCTGTTCCATTCAAGTGGATTAAAATCATATATAAAAGTTACTGTTTAACTTTCAGCTGTAATCGATGAAGCAGTTCCTGAGATATCCTGAGTAATTCCATTATCGAAAAAATATCGGAGTCTCTCGTAATTAATTGAAATTATTATGTTACAAATAAATTGGACAAAAAATTAAAAAAAAAAAATAATAATTCAATTTGTTTAAATAACTATGAAATGTTTTCACAAAAAAAAATAATTACTTGTTAATTTTGAATAGTTCTTTTTCAATTTTAATCCAGCACTCGTACTCACGAAAAATAAAGGGCATGTGACACCCAAATTTGCGGAGATCTACCTAGAAAATCTCAAAAATTTTAAAACCTTATTATAAGAAAAATCTGAGAAAAAAATGACAGTTACTACTGAAACTGTTGAAAGAGATTTTTACGAAATTATATGTAAATTCGTTAAATTATGATTATAGTAGAATAGGAGACTTATTCAGATAAAGAAATACTAATATCAGGAATCAAAGTGTACCTTTACCTAAAATAACGAAATCTGTAGTTACAAAAACAGTTATGATGGTTGCATAACGAATATAATTACCTAAATGAATTGCAAATTCTAATTAAAAGTAAACAAGATATTACTAAAGTTACAACAATGGAAAGAATAAATTGTATTAAAGTAGAAGTATTATTTATTTAATGAATTAGTTAATCAAGTGAATTCTGTTAAGTGTACGAAACCTGCACTGAAAGTCCTGCTGGATAGTAGTATTATGATAAGTTATTTACTGGGCTTAAGAACATTTTCTTGTGAAAATTAATCATATGAATTATACAAGAATAGATCATATAGGCGTATATTAAAATATAACTAGGATAAAGTGAAGAATAATACTGATATAAAAGCAATAGAAATGACAAAATTATGAAATATACAAGATTTTGGTAGCAAGTACTAACAGTGGTCAGTATAGTCAGTTTGGAGAAATTGCTACGTATTTTGTTAAGTTTGCATTATGGTTTATGTAAGTTAATTTAAGGTATTTAGATTATAAGTAATATTAAGTAATGCCAGATCTGCAATGCACAGATAAATATATACAGGTAGTTGCATTATTGTGATTATAATTTTTATCTGGTAATGGAGTACATTTGAATTTTTATATTCACCTGCTGAACCAAGCAGGATTATCTTTTTGGAACATATTTGACAAGGTAATTCAACATAGGGTAAAATTCTATTGTTGTTAATATGACTATGTTACACAGTCTTTTGCATACATTATACATACAGATATACTAATTACGTGTAATTCAGATTTATATAATTTTCTTCGGCTTTAGCAAGAAACAAAATTTAATTCCAGACTTGACGTTTATTATCACATTTTCAATAATTACACCTAGATGTACGTCGAAACAATTCGCCAAGCTGAAACTCGCCTGGTATGCCAAGGCTGCATCATCCTGAACGCGAGGACGAGTGTATACACCTATATATATATATATACGATTATCTCTCGGAAAAAGAGGCGCTCCTAATCAACGGCGCTGCGATACACACATACATATACGCTCGCTAGACTCTCTCGACAATTAGCTGACTTGACGTTACTATACCGCCTTCATTTTTTTTCGTTTCTTGTTTATATACGCATGTGCGTTTGACCATGTGATTTCTTAATACATTTGGCTTTTCAGTTCTACTCTCCCTCTCTCTCTCTCTCTCTCTCACTTTTTTTATTACTTTTTAAACTACGCCTTCAAATTGATGTTTATGAAGCGTAACAAGATAGTTTCTTAATAAATAATAGTGTTGCGTTAAAACTTAATTAAGGTCTGCTTATACCCTTTTTTTTCTCGCGTTCTTACACGAAATAACGTGTTCTACGGTACTCAACGCAATAAAGTGCGTAATTTGTTGTTCGTTTGTGTGTAATACACGAGTCGGCGAATTAGCGTTATAGTTTTCTATGAGGATGCTAAATCAGAAGGAAAACAAATTATTTTCCACAATTTTATAAGTATAATGTTAAATGTGACTATCGTTATACGAATTTAAATTTTTCGTTCGAGAAATTGTACTTGCAATCGTACGAACGAGCAATACGCGAGGAGAAATAAAAATTGAAAAAACTTTTGCTATTCTCATGATATGTGCGTTTCGATAATTCCCGTATACATATAACTATATACGAGATTCATTTGTCGCGTAAAAAAATCGATGAATTCGAGCTTTTAAATTCGAAGATCGATAATTAACAGTCATTCTAATCCGTAACAGTATTCATTTTAACTATTGCGCAAATCAAACAAACACAAAGCGTACAATTAGTTACAAAATAAAAGATGGTACACTCTGTCAAACGATTATTATAAAATGTTACTCGTGTATACCGAAAAAAGAGTTACATGTGCGACAATATTTCGCATTGTCGAGAGAAAGAGAGAGAGAAAGAGAGAGTACGTATATATCAAATTAGCGCCAAGAATGGTAGTTTTTTTTTGTAGTCGGGCATCTGAAAACTCGATGCATGTGCGTACAACCTTCACCCATATAATGGCTCGTTTAGTAGCATGCGTAAGCATTCGAAGATAAAACCTGCATTTACCAACGCATTAATGGCAGTTTTTTTCTTTTTTCATCGTGTACAATGCATGACTTTAGTTTTGATTTCTTAGTCTCTTTCTCGGGATATTAGTCGTACCGTGAAATTCTTATTTTTTTTCATTCCTTGGATCATTGCGATATACCTAATGTTAATATATATATATATATATAAGAATGTTATTTTCTTTTATTTAACTCTCGAATTATAATTACAAAAATGTATACAATTAGTACGTAGCTTTTATGCCATTATGGCAATTGAATAAAAATAAACGATTGACCGCGTTGTATATGTTTTATTCCGTTATTTCTTATGAATCCGAGGAATCTTAAACCGACCATTCTCGTTTCGACGCTTTTATTACAAATTTTGAACATTCTCAAATTATCATTATCGACGTTTAAAAAACGAAATCTTTAAAATATATATACACGGCCAATTCTTACAAGTACAACATTACACGCGGTAATAAAATAATTGAATGGAAAAAGGTTGCTGGAAAACCACAATAATAATAATAATAATAATAATAATAATAATAATAATACACTACATAATATACAAAAAGCGATATGTTAAGGAATATAATGAGGCATAATAAATAATTAGATGTAATGAAAAATTCATTTACATAAAATTATGTTGTCAGTCGTATGAAAAGGGATCGAAGGTGACGTGCAGAGCCGAAAAAATTTGGAGAATGGAAGGAACAACAACGCGTGCGTACATCCGAAGCCGAATATGACGGAATCCCTATTTAATTGTCGCTCGAGGCGTTGTCGGAATCATTCGTTAACCCAATCGGGAATTAGCACCGAGTCTTTTATTTTTCTTTCTTTCTCGTCTTTTTTTTATCGCTACGTAGTTTGTTCGGCGCGCTAATGAACGTTCCTCGGATTAACAAGTTAGCCTCCTCCCAACTTTACTTTTCTTTCACCTTTGCTCACCTTATTCTTTTTCTCTTTCCTCGCGTTCTTCGCTTCTCCACGGTTTTTTTTATTCCATTCCTCCCTTTTTTTCTTAGTTTTCGTGAGTGCGCATTCGATACACAAGATATTTTGCTCGAGTCGTCAATTGTGCTTAGAATGAAGCGAAGAAAAGAGTTGTGGTAAAAAAAATGACAATGCTATTGGGTTATTGAGTGATAGATTTGGTATAAACTATAAAAAATTAGTATGTTTCGTAGGTAAAGTTATTGTGGATATTTACTACATGTACATCTACTGGTTAATTTTTATATACAATAAAAAAAATAGTAATTTTTATATTTAAGAGTTGGTTTAATACAGAGCCTGGGAAGTATCCGGACGCACGAAAATTCGGATACTTTTTTCAAAACTTATAATTATCATCTCGGAAAACAATTTGTTTTTTACATATAGGTTTCACAGTGTTCGTAAGTTGATAATATTAACGACGGATTTTTCTAAATGTGTTATATTATCAATCTACGAACAGTGTTAAACATATATGTGTGAAAAGAAAATTGTTTTTTGCGATAAATATAATTTTTGGAAAAAATATCCAAGTTTTGCGTGCGTCCGAATACGTCCTAAACTCTGATTTAATATGCCAGTAATTTTTCGCTTTTCAACGTTATCTTTATTCGCGAAAAATTTTAATAACTTCAACAATAACAGAAAAATATCTGAAAAAACCAATTCAAATTTCTAGTAGAACCTAACTTGATATTCTTAGTAGAAATCTGACCATAATCGTAACGTTTTTTAAACCAAAAAATGGCCAAAGTCATAAAATACCCAATTAATGGCAAAATTATAGTTTTATTTAACCTTCAGATGTTAAATTTCTACTATAAGAATGTATATTTATAATCAATTAAAAACTACGTAATATATTTTGAACAATTTATATAGTACTGAAAAAATGTTTGTATAAAATGTAATTATAATGTATCAATATTTCTTGGTGTATCAGAAGGATACAAAATATCTTGAGTATTACCTTAAACTGGATAAGAATATTATAATACCCTTTTATAAAAAAAAATGCGAAAAATATATATGTATGTATGTGTGTGCGTGTGTGAAATTCAGTTAAACCAGGTTCGTTTAACAGAAAAACCTGTCACGTATATACATCGACCGTCGACAAGATTAATCGTATACAGTGATTTAACTCGAAAATTCGCTAATCGCCAGTCGAAAAGGCGTTCGCCAACTGGATATCCGAGCGATTCAAATTATATCAGCCGCCTACTTACGCGAATTCGCCCTCTGGATAATTACACGCACGTACGTACGTATATGCACAATTTTTTTTTTTTTTCGTAAAAAAAAACCCAGTACTCATAGCCGTTATCATCGCACGAGCTTCCTGAAAAGTAACGGTCGAGATTTCGAGAGCGAGGTGGGGCCCCCGCTCCCGGCAATGGTAAGTTGCGCGAAGGTGTCGAAACGTCTTTTGTCAGCCGGTGTTTAACGAGCACCTCTCTCGCGGTTAATTTAATTTCGTGCGGCTGATTGTAGCGGTTTCGTTTAATGAACCCACCTCTCTCTCTCTCTCGCGCGCGCGAGTGTACGCAATTATAAAAATTATTTCGAGATGTCGGGGTGTAAGAAGTGTAATTTAACTTTCAAAATTTTCGGTTCTCCGCGAGGATGACTGACGGAGAGCGACTCTTCATTCTGATTGATGTTTCACCGTATATATGTATATATATATACATATACTATGTACATATATAGGTATATACACGTTCAATTTGACTTTCGTTTATATATTCTTCGTCTCTTTCATACTTTACTTTTTATAAGTAATTTATCATTTAATGTTATTCGTTTTCTTTTTTTATAATCCACACACCTGAATATGTATACACGTGTATATTTGAAACGATATCCTAATTTTTACACTGAAATAATTATATATAATGCAAATATGTATATAATAATCTATTACCTATGTATAGCATTATACTTATCTAATTAGATTAAGTTATATACCCACTCGATCTTTACGAGTTTACCTTTAAACCTAATGAAATATCATTATAACTAGGAACGCGTAGTATATTATCGACATAATTGCTCATCAGTCATAATGGTTACAAAAAAATATAATAAATGGTTGATGTTTCTTGGTAAAATAATTATATTACTTTAATGTCGTACAAATAAAGAAACGTTCAAAAAAATATAAATAATATATGTGATGAATCACAAATATACGCTTAAGTCACTCAAAATTCGTTAAGATTTTTCTCTGGTAAGCTTGTCAATTTATTGTATTAGAATGCAAATTTCCACTTATATTTACTTGTCGGTTTATATATAACAATAAATGAATTAATATATATTTAGTAGTTGTATATCGCCGAGTTCTCACAACTTAAATTCATTAAAATAAAAAGAAGTAAGACAAAGTGTAATTAGCATACGCAGGTTCAGTCAGAAAAATTGCATAGTTAAACGAGAGCACGTCGAATAAAAGGACGTGCACACACACACGTTTATATATATACATATAGTCGAGTCATGAAAATCAACGGAAGTCGAATCCTTCGAAACAACAGGCAAATCCCGGAACTTTGCGTTTTTCGCGTTTCTTTTCCTTTTTTTGTTGCTCCACTATAGACGTTTCTTTATCTGTCTCGCTCTCCTCTTTTGCGCCTTGTGTGCTCTCTCTCTCTCTCTCTCTATCTGCTTTGCTGGTGCGCGAGCGCTGCGATCCGTGCAATTAGAGCGTTGCAGAACTGTTCATTACCCCGAACAAGAGGCGCATCGTCCAGAGTAATTTTCCCTCCCTCCCTCCCCTTCCTCCTTAAGAATGAACTTACTATCTCTTTTTTATCTTTCTTTATCTCTCCCATCTTGTCTTCTCCCTCATTCTCCATCTTTTTTTCTATTCCTTTTTCTATTCTATCCTTCTACTTTTCTCTAGATTACCAATCGTTTATCGCATGATTCAAATATTTCTATTTGATCGCTATATTAATTTATCATTGTTTTAAGGGGGCCAGACACTGTTTCACCTGTAAAATTCATTACAATTAAAAATTTCGATTAAACGTTTAATTTATCGTAATACAGAATATGTTAATTAGTTAAGATATTATTTTTGTGAACATTTTGAACATTTTGGTTAGGAAAATTGACAACATGGAACCATCAAAAACCATTCGTACTCTGCACTTACCGTAAGGTTTATTTTTGATTTTTCATAAAATTGCTCTGAAATTTTGAGGCAACCTTCTCTAAATTAATTGTTAAAAAGTAAATGTTATCCACAATAACAATTTTTATTTTTATACATTTTTTTTAATTTTGTTAAAATATTGTTTTGAAAAAATTAAGAAGTTTTTTTCCACTTTCTAATAATTAATTTAGCGAAGGTTGATTCAATATTTCAGAGCAATCTTATATAAACCTTACGGTAATTGCTGAGTACGAATACTAATTTTGGATCCTCTGGTGATTCAAGGATTTTGATGGTTCCAAGTTGTCAATTTTCTTAATCGAAATGTTCAAAATGTTCACAATAATAATATCTGAATTTATATTCATTAACATATTCTGCATTACTTTTTATTGAAATATTTATTTTTAATGAAATTTACAGGTGAAACAATATTTTGACCCCTTAAGAATATTATGTTTAAATGGAGACTATCATATGTTTGGAAAACGGATCGCATTTGTAGCTTGTAAGATGTTTTCTATAATATAAAAATATAAAAAAAGACAGAGCAGAAAAATTAATAAAATGTATAGTATTTGATTTTTGTTAAAATTTTTCTTCAAATTCTTAATTTGGTTGTAACTTTGCTCCATTCTAACGGATTTAATCGTATTTTTATTTAATTATATCTGTTTTATCTCAGCTACTTTTTATTAAACTTTGGTTTGAATGTTAATATTTGATTGTTTAGAAGCTGCACGCATTTAAAGTGAGGTTTCTTTTTTTGGAAATTTGTTTAATTAGCGTATAACTTTCAAAAAAAAACGATTGTTAAGGGTCTGCGGTTCTGGCTTTCTTTATATTTCTATATAAAAAAAATATTCTCTACAAATTGGACACAATCCAGTTTTCCAAACATATGATCGTCCCCTTGTTAGCGTAACCGAGCATCAATATATTCATATAAAAGAAAGTTAATTTATGGAGGAACAATTGTTTATTCTATGCACTGAAGAAAATGGATTTTTTATAATCCGTTTACATCGTATACATATACCAGTGTAACTGTGAAAGCCAATGGTTCCACTTAAAAATATTATATATAATCGAAATAATGCTTGAGGTATATAGGTCCCAAAAGAAAAAAAAACACGAAACTAGTATATACATACCAACAAACCATATACCACGGATATATGAATCCGCACGCAAAAACCTATGGGTGCTTGGATTTTCTCTTACTTCCGCTCTACAATCGAGCTCGCGCTTTTAATTGAGCCCTTGCACACGGTCTTTATCATTGCCAATCGGTGTATGGCAATGACCCGTTGACCCGGATGACCGTCTAATGATCGACCTACCGCGTAGTTGTAGATGCAACCACTCCCAATTTTTCTCCATCGGCGCATTAATGATTTCTCTCTTATAGCTGTATACGCAAAATAGATAATTCACTTTTCAAACGGAAAAATATTTAAAGAACTTTTTTGTTGTTGTATCAGGGTTGATAAGACGTCAAGTATGGATTAAGACGATTTTATGATGGATGGCTGGAAAATATTACTTCTATATGTGGGATTTGATATATACGAGATTTTAATAAAGCTTCTTTCTAAATTATATATGCTAATCTTGCGGTAATGTTCCGCCTCGACTGAGTCATTATATATTTTCACAGATATTAACGTTCCGTAATATGTACACAAATTATAATAAAAATGTGTTTGATATGCTGCCTAGTATGCCCACGTGGAAAAAAAATTTTAATACCATTGAAAAATAGTTACTTGCAAAATTTTGGCAACATCGTGGCTAATAACCCAAATCTATGATTTTACTAGATTTCTGCCATAAACATTATTTAAATTGTACAAATGAAATAGTTAATATAATTGCAAAAATTTTATTAAAATAAAATTATCTTGCGGAGATTGAACTCCGATCTTTTACTCTGAAGATTTTTACTGTAACAGCTGAGCATTTTTATTACTATATGTAATAAATATGCTAAATGCATGTTAAATATAAAAAACAGTTGCAGCAAACTTCAATTAATTTTATACCTGAACTACCTGAAATAAATTCAATTTTTTGTATTAGAATGCAAATTTCCACTTATATTTACTTGTCGGTTTATATAATAATAAATGAATTAATATATATTTAGTAGTTGTATATCGCCGAGTTCTCACAACTTAAATTCATTAAAATAAAAAGAAGTAAGACAAAGTGTAATTAGCATACGCAGGTTCAGTCAGAAAAATGCATAGTTAAACGAGAGCACGTCGAATAAAAGGACGTGCACACACCACACGTTTATATATATATACATATAGTCGAGTCATGAAAATCAACGGAAGTCGAATCCTTCGAAACAACAGGCAAATCCCGGAACTTGGCGTTTTTCACGTTTCTTTTCCTTTTTTTGTTGCTCCACTATAGACGTTTCTTTATCTGTCTCTCTTTCCTCTTTTGCGCCTTGTGTGCTCTCTCTCTCTATCTGCTTTGCTGGTGCGCGAGCGCTGCGATCCGTGCAATTAGAGCGTTGCAGAACTGTTCATTACCCCGAACAAGAGGCGCATCGTCCAGAGTAATTTTCCCTCTCTCCCTCCCCTTCCTCCTTAAGAATGAACTTACTATCTCTTTTTTATCTTTCTTTATCTCTCCCATCTTGTCTTCTCCCTCATTCTCCATCTTTTTTCCATTATTTTTTCTATTCTATCCTTCTACTTTTCTCTAGATTACCAATCGTTTATCGCATGATTCAAATATTTCTATTTGATCGCTATATTAATTTATCATTGTTTTAAGGGGGCCAGACACTGTTTCACCTGTAAAATTCATTACAATTAAAAATTTCGATTAAACGTTTAATTTATCGTAATACAGAATATGTTAATTAGTTAAGATATTATTTTTGTGAACATTTTGAACATTTTGTAAGGAAAATTGACAACATGGAACCATCAAAAACCATTCGTACTCTGCACTTACCGTAAGGTTTATTTTTGATTTTTCATAAAATTGCTCTGAAATTTTGAGGCAACCTTCTCTAAATTAATTGTTAAAAAGTAAATGTTATCCACAATAACAATTTTTATTTTTATACATTTTTTTAATTTTTGTTAAAATATTGTTTTGAAAAAATTAAGAAGTTTTTTTCCACTTTCTAATAATTAATTTAGCGAAGGTTGATTCAATATTTCAGAGCAATCTTATATAAACCTTACGGTAATTGCTGAGTATACGAATACTAATTTTGCATCCTCTGGTGATTCAAGGATTTTGATGGTTCCATGTTGTCAATTTTCTTAATCGAAATGTTCAAAATGTTCACAATAATAATATCTGAATTTATATTCATTAACATATTCTGCATTACTTTTTATTGAAATATTTATTTTTAATGAAATTTACAGGTGAAACAATATTTTGACCCCTTAAGAATATTATGTTTAAATGGAGACTATCATATGTTTGGAAAACGGATCGCATTTGTAGCTTGTAAGATGTTTTCTATAATATAAAAATATAAAAAAAGACAGAGCAGAAAAATTAATAAAATGTATAGTATTTGATTTTTGTTAAAATTTTTCTTCAAATTCTTAATTTGGTTGTAACTTTGCTCCATTCTAACGGATTTAATCGTATTTTTATTTAAATTATATCTGTTTTATCTCAGCTTTTTTTTATTAAACTTTGGTTTGAATGTTAATATTTGATTGTTTAGAAGCTGCACGCATTTAAAGTGAGGTTTCTTTTTTTGGAAATTTGTTTAATTAGCGTATAACTTTCGAAAAAAACGATTGTTAAGGGTCTGCGGTTCTGGCTTTCTTTATGTTTCTATATAAAAAAAATATTCTCTACAAATTGGACACAATCCGTTTTCCAAACATATATGATCGTCCCCTTGTTAGCGTAACCGAGCATCAATATATTCATATAAAAGAAAGTTAATTTATGGAGGAACAATTGTTTATTCTATGCACTGAAGAAAATGGATTTTTTTATAATCCGTTTACATCGTATACATATACCAGTGTAACTGTGAAAGCCAATGGTTCCACTTAAAAAATATTATATATAATCGAAATAATGCTTGAGGTATATAGGTCCCAAAAGAAAAAAAAACACGGAACTAGTATATACATACCAACAAACCATATACCACGGATATATGAATCCGCACGCAAAAACCTCATGGGTGCTTAGGATTTTCTCTTACTTCCGCTCTACAATCGAGCTCGCGCTTTTAATTGAGCCCTTGCACACGGTCTTTATCATTGCCAATCGGTGTATGGCAATGACCCGTTGACCCGGATGACCGTCTAATGATCGACCTACCGCGTAGTTGTAGATGCAACCACTCCCAATTTTCTCATCGGCGCATTAATGATTTATCTCTTATAGCTGTATACGCAAAATAGATAATCACTTTGTAAACGGAAAAATATTGACAGAACTTTTTTGTTGTTGTATCAGGGTTGATAAGACGTCAAGTATGGATTAAGACGATTTTATGATGGATGGCTGGAAAATATTACTTCTATATGATGTACGAGATTTTAATAAAGCTTCTTTCTAAATTATATATGCTAATCTTGCGGTAATGTTCCGCCTCGACTGAGTCATTATATATTTTCACAGATATTAACGTTCCGTAAATATGTACACAAACATTATAATAAAAATGTGTTTGATATGTTGCCTAGTATGCCCACGTGGAAAAAAAATTTTAATACCATTGAAAAATAGTTACTTGCAAAATTTTGGCAATATCGTGGCTAATAACCCAAATCTACGATTTTACTAGATTTCTGCCATAAACATTATTTAAATTGTACAAATGAAATAGTTAATATTAATTGCAAAAATTTTATTAAAATAAAATTATCTTGCGGAGATTTGAACCTCCGATCTTTTACTCTGAAGATTTTTACTGTAACAGCTGAGCATTTTTTATTACTATATGTATAATAAATATGCTAAATGCATGTTAAATATAAAAAACAGTTGCAGCAAACTTCAATTAATTTTATACCTGAACTACCTGAAATAAATTCAATTTTTTGCAATTAATATTAAGAAGAGGCTAAAGCGAAAATCACATATTTGTCTTTGTTTATAACTATTGTAAAACTGATTAAGGTAAAAAACGAATAGTAGAGCGCCATAGAGCTCGATTCAATCAACATTTTACGTTTAAGATTGAGTCGATTAAGTAAATATTTTTTCCAAAAACTTTCAAATACGAAGGCTTGTTTACGCAGTCAAAACTAAGCTCAAAATGAATGTTGCTTAGCAATTAATAAATAAATTTATATTATTATAATTATTATTTAAATAAATAAAAGAGCGCCCTAGCTATCATGAATATTATTTATCGAACTGTCCAAAGCAGATATCAATTAGTTTTTCCGTTTTTATAAAAACTTTGAAATACGAAGACGATTGGATAACTAAAAGGGGGTCGGGGCTTTAGCCTCTCCTTAACTATTTTTTATTTATACTGTTTTAATAATTTTCATGGCAGAAACCTAGTGCAAGCGTGGCTTTGGGCCATTAGCCTCGATACTGATAAAATTTTTCAAGTAAATATTTTCCAATAATGATTTTCCCGTGAAATTTTTTCCACCCGATATTATATATTTTTTTTTTTTTTATTCTTGATTTTGTGCTCTCTTTTTCCTGGCACTTCCTACCGTTTATCCCTGGGGACTTTAACGGTGTCCACCTACCACCTACCCGAGTAGAAATGTTTTCCAGGCAAAAAGAAGGCCCTGTTCAGGTACCTGACGAATATTAAAAGGCCCTGAATAGGTGCCTGTAAAGGGCCTTTAAAAAATGTAACGGGGTGGAGATCACGGCCTGTTTTATGTAATACTATTCTGTGGGTATGTTCAGGTGATATTAAGGCACTTAATTAGTAGTAAAAACTAAATCTGAATGTATTTGTTATTTTACATTTGTTTTTAATTGTTAACCGTAAAGGACGGGAATTTGGGTTTACTGTTTTCTCTCACTTTTCTATAGAAATCGAGTTTATGTGATGTCACACATCTCAAAACTAACACATGTAAAGGGTCGATCATGGGCATGGCCCGTATAAAATATACTAATATAAAGTTATAAATATAAGGTTAATTAGGCATGCGTACATGCGCGCGCGCGCGTGTGTGAATGTGTGCGTATAGGTTTTGTAAATAAAATAAAATGCATTTTAATACATTAATATTTATTATAAACATAAATATTATAGATAATATAATTAAAATATATGGTTTAATATAATTTTCAATAATTACAACAATCTTAATATAATATACTATTAATAACTTTGCACTTTTTTATATAATACAAAATTAAATCTTTTCACATATTTAAAGCAATATAATAAGTACTGCATAAACTTTTATATTATTAAAGTGTTTTCACTATTTATATATTGTATTTCCTTTTCAATCGATACCTTCGACTCTTAGTAAATTAAGCTTCTGAGCATAATCAATTTTTTTACTTATTTTATATTTATAAAAAACTCTTGATAAAATTCTAACCTGAAAATTTATATACAATACTATATAATTTGTAGATCCTATTACTAACCTCACATTCGAACTAATAAAATTGACTTTTACTATAACGTCCCATCCGAACTAACAAAATTAGGCCCTGACTTAAATTCCATTACATTCGTATCCCGGCCCTTAACAGGCGGCCTTTTCAGGCCCTGTTTTCTAATTCAGGCGGCCTGGTTAGAATTTCTACTCGGGTATGTGTGGGTGCTTTATCCCTCCCTTAAAACCCCACCATCTCGCATTCGCCCGGGGTTATGCCCGTGGATGAGGGAAACCTGCGAAGCAGGGAAAACCTCATCCGAGATGGCCGTGTATTCGAAACATTCTTTTTGGGTGTCAAAGTCACATTGCGTAGGCCTTGACACCGAAAACGAATATTTCACACCTCCCGCTCACGTTGTGAAGTGTGAAAAAACACCTAACCCGACACGAAAGCCAAGCGACCGAGTGCGTCAACCCATCCACTTGGGTACCGCGCTCAATACTGCTTAACTTCCGTGACCGGCCGAGGTGCGTCTCCGCCACTCCGCCACCGTGTCGGTCCACCCGATATTATATATTTTATATTAATAAATCAAACGATAAATAATAAAAATGTGTGACATAAAGAATTATTAACACGTTACTGCAATCAAATACTGCTAAATGCATATAATAAATCTTAAAAAAATGCGACTAAAAGATTAATTAGAAGTAAACTGTCTGTCTTAAAAAAATGATTAAATATTGTAAAAACTAAAATTCGCACGCATCTCTGCTAGTCAATAACGAGCATAAACCATCAGGATCAAATGAAAAGGTAAACGCGGCAATGCCGGATAATTGCCACTGATTAGCACGGAATCTCTCATCCGCATTCATCGAATCGAATTGTGACTTCAATCAGTCGATAGCGACTAATGACAGAGCTCTTCAGACCGATTGATTGATTGAATCATTTTATATCTACACAGTGTACATGCCCCATTGCGTTCCGATGCGTCGGTAACATATTTTTTTTTCCTTGAACAAATTTGATGTCAATATATTGTGAATTAAAATATTATTCTTGCTGGATTATATTTTTATTGTTGTTTTGAAGTTTACTTAGTAATACAGATATATATATATATATATATACAAAAAATTTATATTAAAAATTATAAAATTATATTTAAAATTTTATAGCTAAAGATATATTGATTATAATCTAACAAAAAAGTGAAAATCTTACCTAATTATTTGAATCTGCATTGTTACCATCGTAACACTACAAAATTTTGGTTTGTTAAATAAAATGTTAAAAAAAAGTTTCATTAAAGGACTGAATGATGTGTAAGTATATCCATACACAAAATCTTATTAATTTTTGGTTATTAGAAAATTTTGCAATTGACAAGTCACAAATTTCGATAGAACAATAAAAACTTCAGATCCATACATAATTAAGAATTACAAATATTTTTAATTATAAATAGTTAAATATAATTTTTTTCGATTAATTCAAAATATTTTTTTAAGTACCAGATACAACATTGAGAAACTAATAATTATCCTAAAAAATATTAATTATTTGATAGTAGGCGAATTTACGCAACTAATAATTATATTATATTAAAATATTAAATTTAATTAAAATTTAAAATAATTCATTTAACTTAAATATTAAATTAATTAAATTATTTAAATAAATTAATAAAGCTAACCATTTATTTATTTTAAGGTTAGGTATACACTCCGCTTTGTCAAAAAGAGCATGCGACGTAAACACTGAAATAAGTGTATATCTATATACATACAACTGCACTGCAGCGCATCGATTCGTATTTCGCGCGGAGCGAGCGCCAGTCCGTTTCCGTTCGCGAATTTCAATCTATATATAGAAAGAATGGTGAACGGACGAAACGGCGAAACATGACGCACACACCGAGCAACTTTGTGCCCGCCTAGTACATCTACAGTCAGTGTCGTACCCAAGTGAGCGTTGTTTCCCGTGATTCTGTAGTTTATACTTAAGAATATACTGTACATTTATACCATTATAAAATGTTGATTAAAGTAAAGGTAATCGATTTATCATTAAGTTTTTCATGAATATCAGTGTGTGCAACCAATTACTCATATGTTCATACTTTCATTTTCAGACATTGACGGGAAAGGAGGTGAGTTATCATAAGTTTCTAACCTATTAGAACAACAAACCGGCTATTATGTATTTTATTGTTCAATCGTCTTTTAATACTGTTATTCTGTCATTTTACGCTTTGAGTATTAACCAACTTTCACTGTAGGACCTAAGTTTTTTTTAACCTCAATAAATATATAGTTCTTATAATAATTTACTACCGCCCAATAATATTACACTTTGCTTGTAATTTACTATTGTTGAGTGAATGAACTTTGTTTAAAGAGAATCACCTTGTATTTATATATTGTAATAAGTTTTTGTAATCATTGATCGTAGTAAGTCTTCAAATTTATTACGATTATTAAATTTTTTGTCCAAATTATTTTGAGACATTATAGTTTTAGTCGATGACATCTACCGATCTTGGTTATATGTAATATTTTATTTTATTTATTTTAACACAATTTAGCATTAGTAGTTCACTAGTAATTTTATGTCTCAGAATCACTAAAACAAGTGGGTTAGGCATGTTTGCACAATTTATAAATTTGATAATATTTATATTTTTTAGTATTTAACTACTACTGTCATCTAAAATTTTGTAAACATTAGTTCATAGTTAAACCTTCTTCGATTATTTGAACTTTGTTTTACTATATATATCGTATGAAAAAATTGAGTAGAAAATTATAAATGAATTGAAATAAATTTGATTGCAAATGCATTAATAAAATGATCTCATTGTAACAGGAACTTGATGCAATAAAATACGTGGATACAGTCATCTGTTTAACTTTAAATACAACAAATAAGTCTCGTCAATAATATTTGATAAAAATTTTAATTGTATATCATCGTTTTATAAATCACATTGACAGTTTCTATAAAAATATTTTGTTTATTGTCCGATATAGATTGAAATTGACATCGAGCCTACAGACAAAGTTGAAAGAATCAAAGAACGAGTAGAGGAAAAAGAAGGCATTCCACCACAGCAACAAAGACTGATATTTTCAGGAAAACAAATGTATAAATAAAACAATTGTTGAAGAATTTATGTTGCAATGTAGCAATAAGTTAATAATAATTAATTATTTTTAGGAACGATGAGAAAACCGCTCAAGATTATAAAGTTCAAGGTGGTTCGGTTCTGCATTTAGTACTTGCGTTACGAGGTGGTTTATGAGATATCCTAATCTAATGTAAAGAAGCCTATTGTATAAAAGTGGCGAAAAGTATCACAAAAAACGTTTAAGTAAATTAATTTGTTTTAACTAAAAATAAATAAAATAATTTAAATGACAAAGTCACTCTTTAATACTACGTTTTGTAAAATATAATAAAGATGAATAATTTATATACACATTAGATATTCTTGTATTTATTTTTTAACCTTCTTCGACTAACTATATATAAGAAAATAATATGTGAAAAAATAAATGTTACTATAATTCTTGAAGTATCGATACAATTTTGTATTAAAAATGTATTGATTCTTCATAATTAAATATAAAATACTGAATCTATTAAAATTATCAAATATGTAAAGGACGTGTTTTAATAGAGTAAATAAAATTTATATATTTATTTATTACAAGTAATGTCGAATATCATTGGTGTCGTATATGGATTGATAAAATTATACACAACGTTTAAATAAATAAAATAAATATACAATGCTATTATTATAAATATATCATTTTAATTGAAATTGTGATACAACTAATTTATATGTATTATTGAAACTTCATTCGGCAGAAAATATTTTTATACAAATTCTCATTAATATTTTGTTAATTATTATTTGAAATACGATCAGAGAAAAAGATGTACTATATAAGACACAAGAAAATTCGAGAAACCATTCTCTTTAAAACGAGCTGTGAAATATAGCATAAAAAGAGATATATACGTTACAGAGTTACATAGTGATTAGTTGACGGCGAAACATGACGCACACACCGAGCAACTTTGTGCCCGCCTAGTACATCTACAGTCAGTGTCGTACCCAAGTGAGCGTTGTTTCCCGTGATTCTGTAGTTTATACTTAAGAATATACTGTACATTTATATACCATTATAAAATGTTGATTAAAGTAAAGGTAATCGATTTATCATTAAGTTTTTCATGAATATCAGTGTGTGCAACCAATTACTCATATGTTCATACTTTCATTTTCAGACATTGACGGGAAAGGAGGTGAGTTATCATAAGTTTCTAACCTATTAGAACAACAAACCGGCTATTTATGTATTTTATTGTTCAATCGTCTTTTAATACTGTTATTCTGTCATTTTACGCTTTGAGTATTAACCAACTTTCACTGTAGGACCTAAGTTTTTTTTTAACCTCAATAAATATATAGTTCTTATAATAATTTACTACCGCCCAATAATATTACACTTTGCTTGTAATTTACTATTGTTGAGTGAATGAACTTTGTTTAAAGAGAATCACCTTGTATTTATATATTGTAATAAGTTTTTGTAATCATTGATCGTAGTAAGTCTTCAAATTTATTACGATTATTAAATTTTTTGTCCAAATTATTTTGAGACATTATAGTTTTAGTCGATGACATCTACCGATCTTGGTTATATGTAATATTTTATTTTTATTTATTTTAACACAATTTAGCATTAGTAGTTCACTAGTAATTTTATGTCTCAGAATCACTAAAACAAGTGGGTTAGGCATGTTTGCACAATTTATAAATTTGATAATATTTATATTTTTTAGTATTTAACTACTACTGTCATCTAAAATTTTGTAAACATTAGTTCATAGTTAAACCTTCTTCGATTATTTGAACTTTGTTTTACTATATATATCGTATGAAAAAATTGAGTAGAAAATTATAAATGAATTGAAATAAATTTGATTGCAAATGCATTAATAAAAATGATCTCATTGTAACAGGAACTGATGCAATAAAATACGTGGATACAGTCATCTGTTTAACTTTAAATACAACAAATAAGTCTCGTCAATAATATTTGATAAAAATTTTAATTGTATATCATCGTTTTATAAATCACATTGACAGTTTCTATAAAAATATTTTGTTTATTGTCCGATATAGATTGAAATTGACATCGAGCCTACAGACAAAGTTGAAAGAATCAAAGAACGAGTAGAGGAAAAAGAAGGCATTCCACCACAGCAACAAAGACTGATATTTTCAGGAAAACAAATGTATAAATAAAACAATTGTTGAAGAATTTATGTTGCAATGTAGCAATAAGTTAATAATAATTAATTATTTTTAGGAACGATGAGAAAACCGCTCAAGATTATAAAGTTCAAGGTGGTTCGGTTCTGCATTTAGTACTTGCGTTACGAGGTGGTTTATGAGATATCCTAATCTAATGTAAAGAAGCCTATTGTATAAAAGTGGCGAAAAGTACACAAAAAACGTTTAAGTAAATTAATTTGTTTTAACTAAAAATAAATAAAATAATTTAAATGACAAAGTCACTCTTTAATACTACGTTTTGTAAAATATAATAAAGATGAATAATTTATATACACATTAGATATTCTTGTATTTATTTTTTAACCTTCTTCGACTAACTATATATAAGAAAATAATATGTGAAAAAATAAATGTTACTATAATTCTTGAAGTATCGATACAATTTTGTATTAAAAATGTATTGATTCTTCATAATTAAATATAACATTACTGAATCTATTAAAATTATCAAAATATGTAAAGACGTGTTTTATAGAGTAAATAAAATTTATATATTTATTTATTACAAGTAATGTCGAATATCATTGGTGTCGTATATGATTTGATAAAAGTTATAACACAAGTTTAAATAAATAAAATAAATATACAATGCTATTATTATAAATATATCATTTTAATTGAAATTGTTGATACAACTAATTTATATGTATTATTGAAACTTTCATTCGGCAGAAATATTTTTATACAAATTCTCATTAATATTTTGTTAATTATTATTTGAAATACGATCAGAGAAAAAGATGTACTATATAAGACAAAAGAAAATTCGATAACCATTCTCTTTTAAAACGAGCTGTGAAATATAGCATAAAAAGAGATATATACGTTACAGAGTTACATATTGATTAGTTGTTTTGATTTCGGTATAATATTAAAATTTCACAGAGAGAATCCAATAATCCGGTGTACACAGAGTACAGACCAATGGAGAGTTCAGACTTTCTTAAAAATAGTCGTATATAGCCTACTGCAGCAGTTCGAAGCGTGCAGCATAAATCAAATCGCGGAGGTATAACGTTGAAAAGGCAAATTCGAAGCAAACTCTTGGGGTAAGGTATAACTTTACGAAATAACAACGTTAAAGGATAGAAAGTGTGTCTTGAGTTTATCGGTGTAGTCTATATACATATAGGTATAGGTATATATATATATATAGCCGCGAGTTTTCAATTTGTGCGTGTATATATACCTATATAGACGACGTCGAGCGCTGTATATCTCGCAGGTTTACGGCGACTCGCCGTTTCGGAAAATTGAAACGATCCAAAAACGGCGCTGCCTCTTTTTTTTTTCTTATCTTTTATATATAACTTGTCCCTCGATTATGGGTTTTCGTATAATCGAATGCGCGTGCTTATGTACCCCGCACCGCGGAAAAGTTTTGTTTATACCTATACAATATATAAACTTAATAATTTGTTACACTTTTGTATACATTTTTCAATAACGATAATTTAATTTTCACGTCCACGATTGTTTACGGCCTTTTCAAAATATATTGTATTTTTTATTTCGGTGCGTTAATTAATAATGTGTATATATACGACTTGTCGGTGGTGAAGAGAGAGGAAGAGAGAGAGAGAGAGAGAGTAAACATTTAATGATGATAAAATAAATTAGATTTCCGGTTTATTGAATTAGCAGTGTACGTGTGCATATACATAGTACCATGTATACGTAATGCAGGCATTAAACACAATGACTGTCAAAGTTTACGTATATGGACGGTGTGCGTATTATAATGAAATCAATTATAATTATTCGTATGTATGTAAATAACGACTTTTGAAGAGACAATCTTAAAGTACTAAAGAAAACGTGTGTGTGTGTGTGTGTGTGTGTGTGTGTGTGTGTGTGTGTGTGTGTGTGTGTGTGTGTGTGTGTGTGTGTGTGTGTGTGTGTGTGTGTGTGTGTGTGTGTGTGTGTGTGTGTGTGTGTGTGTGTGTGTGTATAGATAGATGTGCAACCTATGGAGATACATATGCGCCTTAGGGGTTGAAACGGGACTGTAATTTTCTTGTAATTTTCACCGAGATTAAGTTGAAATTGCCACAAAAACTACTTCATTTGATAACTCTGCAGACGTATACGTAGATATTTACTTATAATGTAGATAAACAACATTGATCAATATTTCTAGGTATATATTTACAAAATTTATTTTACCAACGAGTGGTGTTTGATATATTAATAAATTCAGGAAATATATCGGACTCTGAATATGGGTTTTTCTTATATTTTCTTTTTTTTTTCTTTTTTTTCTATTTTAACGTCGCTCTTTTTATGCTCCCAAATCTGTGCCAATCATATTTATATTTTCTTATTAACAAAAAAAATTAATATGTGGAGAAATATTTTACCCTTACGTATATGTTTTGAGCAATATACCCACAAATTTTCAGATTTATAAGTCACTAATCAGCGTATAATGTTTGGGTTTAAATCGGAGTTGGGTATACTTGTTGCCAACCACTCATTTTCGAATATTTTTCTAGCGCTAATTGGTATATATATATATGAATATTATAAAAATTATTTTTTTCAACAACGGGCCGAAACTGTCACTTTCGCTCCCGGCGCCCGAATCGCGAAGTTGCAATTTCGGCCTCGTTGTTGAAAAAAATAGTATACACACCACGGGAGGTAAAATGGCGACCCAATAGCACACGTTTGCCACCCTCGCCTTCGGCTCGGGGGGCAATTTACGTGTACTATAGGCTCACCAATACTTTACCTCCCTAGATGTGTAATATACTATAAATTCTGTTAAGGAAGAAAAATGTGCTACCCAAAAATTTTTATCGCTTTTATTTCTTTTTAAATTAATAACATTGGTTTATTTAACAAGACAAGTCTTTGTAACGTTTTTCTATTTGTTCTTTAATAGCAAACTTAGCTCTGTAAGCTTATTTTATATATTTTTTAGATCTTTACCTTCATAATTTGGCAGACGCAGCCTTAACAAAAAGAAGAATTTACTTTACTATTAAATTCTATAACTACAACAGAGGTAAAAGTTTAATTAAAATTACTTAAATATGTTCTGGGTAAAATGCTGAAGTTTGCATATTCGCACAATTTTCATATTCAACATTTTCTAGTTACGAAAATAGTGAATTAAATTGTCAATTTTTACTGAGAGACCGAAATGCATCAACTGAGAGTTTTACGACAGCTAGAGCCATGTTAATCAAATATTGGTAGTGGGGAATTCACACTGTCAAGTATACTAGTTATACTTCATGTGGTGATGGTTTCACTACTTTTATTTATTTTGAGTTTTATTTAAGTAAGCTTAAAGTTAGCTTAAACTTTAGTTATAAGTCTAGTATTATGTAGTCTTAATTAGTTTCAAGTATGCCAGACTTACGCACAGATAAACATGTTTTATCTCTGTAGGAGTCACGGCATTGCCAAATGTTTGTAATTTTTTTTTCTGGTTTGATAAATAAATAAAATAAATAAATAAATAATAATAATGTTCAGTAGTAAAGATTATTTTTCCATATTAAAATATAAACAAAATTATTGAATAAAAAAATTAAAACAATATTACAGATTTTGGTTACTAAGATTTTGGTTAAAAAAGACCGATAATTATTTATATATTATACACAAAAAAATAATATTACAGTTTGCATATATAATCCTTAGATTAATCGATTAGAAGTGACATATCCCGATATTAATTCAATTACGTGGATCTCTAGAGTTGAAATAAACTTTAAATCAGTGATGTAAAAAACTACGAAAATATCGCGAAACTCCCGGTGTTACGCGATCAATATATATACATTCAACACACAAAAGTATAAATTAAATTGTTTTTAAGCCTTCGGATTTTCCCTCACGAACCTATACATAAAGAGATTTATTTCGTCCGTTGAGTTGAAAAATCTGTCTAATATAATTATACGCAAACACATATATATCCTTTATTCCGAAACTATATCGGAACAAGTTCACAGGTTCCAATATTATACACATTTTATAAAGAAATTTATCTCCGAGCACCGAAAATCAAAAGTAAAATTATTAACTTATACTATCACACTAAATAGATATAATTACGATTTACGATAATTCTAGAGTATAACGTTGATTACAAAACTCGAGTAAAATAAAATAAATTAAAATTACAATGATAATGTAGAAAGAGATAAAATGAAGAATATACGTGTATAAATGTAAAGTGTCCCGGTTCTCTCATGTACTTATATATATATATAGGTATATACAACCCCATATAGCAGATGCTACACCTTGTGTGCCGACGTAAGCGCGACTGACTCGACAGATTTTGTGTTTCCTTATGGGCTCTATTATATACACCAGAAGTGCCAAAGAAAGAAAAAGGACTCGCGCATGCGTTCGTAATAGTTCATCGACTAAATTTCGTTCAAATATTAAAGAACTCTCTGAAATATGGCTTTCATAGGAATAAAAAATATCTTTTCTATATAAATATAGTGGAGAATGTTTGTTTTTCACGAATATATTAAAATAAAGAAAATGTTAATATATATCTATACAGATTTATTTTATGTATATATTTATTTATTAAAAAGTTAAAAAATTACAAACATCGTACAAAAATGATGTAATCCCTTTATAGAGATAAAACAAATTAACTGCACATATAGGGCTGGTAAAAATTAAAATCCAACAGCAAGAATAATTAAATTAAAAAAAGAAAACCTAAACACTAAAGTAAAGAAAAAAAAGGTTACAGATTTATATATTGTCCATTCTACATATTTAGTACAGTCAGTATGCCACATAAATGCAAGGGACATTATTTCCAATATCTAATTAACGTTTTTCTAGCTGTTGTGAATCCAAGATATGTATATTTAGTTTATAAAATATAAGTATATAAATATATATATATATATATAATAATGTATAATATGTAAGCGTATACAAGGCATTCGAAAACAACGAGAATTAATTACTGGATTCGGTGTTGTAGGCACGGGCACATATATATACATAAAGACGATTATCATGACCGACCCCGATCGACCTACGTAATGCGTCTGACTAATCAAATGCGGAGCACGCGCTTTCTTCTCTCTACGTCTACATATCCAAATATACATATATACATCCTTTCACCTTATTATTTCGCGTATACACTGCTTACGTAAATCCTGATATTTTTTTTTCAGGTCGAGGGTCATTTTTTTCTTTCTCGTCTGGCACCTTATACAGTTCCAAATGGAAGGCGCAGGTTTACGTGTAATACCAAAAGTGAGAGAAAGAAAGATATGTATATATATATATATATATAAACGTGAAAGTTTAACCTGCCGGAAACGCGGGCTCGGTTGTAACGATTCTTAATTTTATATGACTAAATATATGTATATATTCGAGTATTCACAGCTAGGGAATTTGTTTATTTTAAATATATAGGATTATTAAAATACAGTCTAATCTATTTCGCGAGTAACGAAAAATTGATTTTTGTGTATTATAGTTAGAACGGTAACGTATCGTCATCAGGAAAGGAGAAGTCGGGTATATTCAACCCACGTGCCCTCCCCCCTCGTTGCAGGTGTAGCATATACACACCGAACTGAATCGAACAATCGAACCTTTGTTTAATCAATTCTTTTCATTTAACCGATTATTTAAATGAGCTCTTAGCGCGACTCTTTACGATCTTAGATGCTAATGTGTCAATTATGCCGCGTATGTGTATTCAATTGGTTGTGACTCCGTATGTACACACGCACACGTATATAGACGCACTCGTTAGAAAAATAAGGTACGTCTGTTTAATATATAAAGGATTCTTATTCTTACATTTTGACGAAATTATTAACGATCGATGATTGATGTCAGGTTATTGTTTGAGTCTAAGCTTTATGCACACCTTGATCGTAGTATATTATACCTACATCGTATATATAGTTGCGAAATTATTCTATGAAGACGATTCGCGGTGTGTGTGTGTGTTGTGTATACCGTGTCGTATTATTTTATTCTCGATTTATATTTGATAATATTGTATATATACGCGAGGTTTACGTTTTATCTATATGATAATTTATATACACTTTTATTCGACGTCTAATAGCACTTATACCAATCTTTTTGTTTTATGCATTTAGAGACGTTAACAGGATCGTTTATCACTCGCTCGTACGATTATTAATTCGATACGTAATATAAAATGACTGAATGTATCTTAGGATTATTGTTGATGTTTATACAACACTTTTAATAGACAACGTTTACCTTTTCAAATTATTTTTTATATCTATACGGTATTTATATTTACGATTTATTCAATTCCGTTGCAACGCCTCAAATCAAATTAAATTTAACATTTTTTTCGAGCAAACGTATCCGTGCAATGGAGAATCAATTAACCGAGATTTAACGTTTCTACGAATCACAAAAGTATACATATATATAAGTATTATATACGACTCTATAAAACATTTCAAACCAAACCGCTAAAAATCTGCTTGAAGGAAAATAAAAAAAAATCAACGTTTCGCATCGCTCGTCGAAAAATTATTACCTTTCTAATGTACTCAATTAGAAGCAAAACCACATAAAAATAATCTTCGTGGAAATTTAGAGAAAAAAAGAAGAAGAAAAAAAAATCGAAATTCGAAAATAGAAAGTTTGAGAGAAGTCGCGCGTGATGATGCGTGAGTTCTTCCCACCGCGGTGAGTATAGAAAAATACGTGTCTGCAGCGATAGGACAGAGTGATGCTGTAGGCGTAGCGCGTGTGAATCGGCTCACGCGAGCGCGTATATATGTTCGATGTAAACGTGCCGACCGTCACTTATAGGTGAACGTCTAACTCGTGACGGATCTCCACTGGGATATCATCGTTCAAAGGACCGCGCGAAACGCTTCTTATTCTTACGGTACACCTTAACTATATCCGATTTACCATGATCTTACGTATTTTACGGGTTTTACTTGATGTATATAACCTCGTCAACATTTTATTTGTTCAGGTATAGTGACGAATATTCAATCACCTAATAAAAATTAGGTGATTCACCTAAACCTATAAAAATTAAACATTTTAGATGTATATGGTCATTTTTAATTGATTAAGGGTAAAAATAGAAATGTAACCTAAATATCCATTAAAATTGGTACACGGAGAAAAATGTTTTAGTTAATTTTACTGTACTGAAAGGAATCCGGAAATATACTCATTATTTTGTAAATTTTTCCTATATTTCTTGTAATTAAACAAACCATGGATAAAGTAAACTTTATATATACAATAGTATAATAAAAATTACTATACGTATAGTAAAAATTAACATTACAAATATTTGCAATGTATTCAATGTATTCTTTTACAAAACAGTATGTAAAATATTTACTAATCGGTATAGTAAAAATATTCCTTACAGGAACGAGTTTTCGTTACGTTGAATCGTGACTTATCGAGCCGATTAGTACTATCTGGCGATATAGGTGGCGACCACTGCAATGCAACTGTTGAATGGTCAAATTTTAGTTTGGTTCGTGTGTAAGGTCTACGAGAAGGCAAGCAGACCAACAAATCGTATGTCAGTGATATTAGGTTAGGGTAGCGTGTATAAGTTACTGCGAATGCTTGAATGGGAGGGCGAAAATAAATATAATAAAATCATCAAGATAAGTATCGAAAAACGTTTAACAATATGAATAAGCGTATTCAAAATCAAAAAATTCAATTAACAATCCAACAATTTTTTTTCACTTTCCATACGTTTTTACTATTTAAAATGTTTACGTAAAAATTACTATGGTTGTTCAGGAAAAGGAGAACGCCAACGGAAACCATTTGAAGTATATATATACATTCAAAATTTGTATATATAGATATACTTGCAATGTTAAAAATGAAACTTTGTCGGTTAATTTTGGCTTTTCCTTTCATTTCCCGAAAATCATTTTTTTGCAAATGAAATATCGCTAGTCAAAGTAAAAGATAAGGCATGATTTATACGTCTTGGAACGTCTTTATACTTATTGGCGGACTCCAAACTACGAATTTCAGTATTCATTGATAAATTTTAAATTTACTACACTTTATACTAATTTTTCCAATATCTTGAGACTGTACCCAGTTTCGTTTACTTATAGCTTAGTAATATATTTGAAGAGAAAAAATACAGAAATTTTTTTCTACGTGCATGTTATTATACGTATATAACCTATTATAAACATTATAATTTGATAAAATTGTGTTATTAAACTTTAAAATTCAGTAAAGTAAACAAAATTATTTATTTTACGTGTATAAGTAACTAAAGTAATGTTTAGCCAAAATCAACTTAAAAATCTATTATGATACATTTAACAAGGTTATATATAGATTATTTTTTGTTTGCACTCAAAGAAACATAATCGAACGTTCATCGAACTCATGAAAATTCCCGGTCGAGACTTTAGTATAAATAAAAGGTTTATCCATAAGGAAGATAAACCCGAGGCACATTGAAATTCCTTGAAAATCGTTGTCGAACGTGTCGCGATCCCCAATATATCGAGAAATTTTCATATCGCGCGAGTTGCATTATTTCTGTATAGGATCACGCGATCCCCCTCTGACCTATACATTTTACCAAGGAGATGAAACATTAAGCATGAGGATATAAATATATATATATATATATATATACATATACACATATACAAAGGCTGCGGGACACGTTTTCCATTCCCGTTACATAGGCGTTCCTGATGCTGTTTCTCTCTCTCCCTCTCTCTCTCTCTCTCTTACTCTCGTTCTTGCATAGATATTTAATAGAACATCCCGTAAGGTCCTGCCTTTTTCGATTTAGAAACCGAAATGTCGATCAATCATATTTTTATGGGACGGTTAGGTACTTAATGGCACACTTGCCCATGAGGAAAAAGGAATTTCCGAACGATGCACTTTTCTTCCTCTGTGTGGAGTACAGGTGTGGTAAACGTTCGCAGCGTCCATCTATACTAATTTACTTTTTATTCTTTTATTTTTCTTATATTTTATACTCCCTGACGGACGGACGATTCAATTACTTTCGGAACGACGGCTGCTGCTGCTGCTGCTGTTTCATTTGAACATGATGTTCAAATTAATACTCGCTTCTATACATATATGTATCCTCGTACAGCTATTTGTAATGATCGATTATCGTTATTATCCTTTATTATGCATTGTAATTAGGTGATATATATATATATATATATATACTCACGAATCGCAATTTCGCGTGTACCAGATGAAATTTTTCGTTCACTTTTATTTTTATTTTCAATGTTTTATTATTTTTTTTGTTCTAGACGCGGCTGGCATTGTTTCTTAATACAACACGTATAATGTGCAATTATTTAACATCAAACGAACCGTTTGGAGAAAAAATTTGATAATATATATGAGATTTAGGTTGTACATTTCGTCGCGAGATGTATAGGATATATGTATATATACATCATTAAAATAGATCGCGCGGGTGAGCTAACAAAACGAATCTTTCCCGGGCGATTGAGAAAGACGTCAAGAAAACGTTCGCCGCAGACATTAGCGCGGCTAATGAGAGTGAATGAAAACCTGTGGCACACTCGATCCCCCGAAAAAAATGCACAAAAGACCGCGCGCGCCTTTTCAAACTCTCTCGCTCTCTCACTTTCGTAAAAGTAAAAAAAAAGAAAAAAAAGAGAGTACACGCGAGTAAAGAGAAAGGTTTCGAGAAATCAATGTGTACCGCACCTTCGTCACGAAGATGCGAATAAGCCTTCTTTGCGCGACGTCTGCGCGTTCTAAATCGGCGCGCATCTGCCTGCCCATTCGGATCTTCTTTTGTTTCCCTAGGCGTGGGCGTCGTAGGAATCTATTGTTGTTACACTCGTGCTGCGGGCTACGAGTCCATCGCCTCTGGACGATTATTAAAAAATAAGCGAGGATCGGTATACGCACGACCTGCGACTCTTCATCCTCGCAGAAAATTATCGTTTTTTATTGATCATACCGATAAATAAGTGAGTGATCTTTCGGTCCTATAAAAACTTTAAAAAAAAGTTTATGATAACTTAAAAACAAAGTAACAAACAGTTTAGTTTAATTAAAGAAAATTATATAATCTTTTCATGTAGTCATTTTTATATAGTTTTTTTAATTGTATGATGAATCAAAACATATTATATTATATTTAACGTTTCACTAGCATATTTGTAATGTCAATTTTTTGTAAAATAAAACATTCAAAAACAAACGTAAATAATCAATAGATAGTTTTTTTTTAAAGAAAAGCAAGTATTTACTAGAAATGATGAAAAACATAAATGTTACTACTTCCTTCACTTTCACAATTAGCCAATTACTAAATAAAGTTAATCTATTTCTATATATTAGTATAAAACCATGAAGTTTAAACGTAACTAAGATAAACATCAAAGATGATCTTAATGACAACATCCTCTGTCTAGATACGTTGGAATGTCCAGTTTGCCGACGTTACTGCCTACGTTTCGCGTGTTCACGGAAAAATAACGAGTAGCAACGACACGCCTTGTTTCCAACAGTGTGTTTGTACTTTTGCCGACTTTACGATCGTACAGTTGCATCCGAAACCTACGCATCGTCATCCTAGTTTATTACTACGGCACCGACGAGGATTCTCCGTGAACACAATTTTAATTAAAACGTACTGTCAATACTGGAAATAATCAAGATTTAATTTACACTATATTGCATAATCGGACGATAATATTATGATACTTTTCTATACTATAAAGTTTAACCGATTTATGTAACCGTGTGGATATATCAGTAATATTAATTTATATTTTTCCTAATCGTTTATTACTTTATTACACTTATATTTGGAGCTTTGAAAGTCGATTATATGAAGTTTAATTGATCGTCAAATTGTTAACGGCACTCAAATTCCTGGGTTGATAAATGAAAATTCTTCGTATATATATATATATATATCCATCACTTAGGTTTTACGAGTTTATTTACGAGTTCTCTTCAATTGTAAACTATTATTAAGATACACATAATAGCATCAGTATTACGCTATTAAAAAAAAGTAGTTGTAAAATTTTTATTTATTTAATACGAGCTGGTATAGTTTTTACAAAAAAAAACACGAAATTTAATTTCAATGCGTTGATAAAACTACTCAAAAATATCTAATTGTTATGAATAAATTACAGTGTACGTTAATACTGAAGTGGGTATTATTTTATCGATTGTTTGATATACTTTTAATCAAAAATTCAAAAAATATAAAATAAAATAATTATTTTTGCATGAAAATTCATAATATCGAAAGAGATTTAGGTTTGTAATTTCAACAAAGTAAAAAAACATACGTACAATTATTAGGACCAACATAATGATATTTTCAAAACATGTATATACATATAGATATAAAGATTATTTTCAATAATTTGTTTATCTTTATCACTAACATATTACTAAAAGATTGGAAAAATTCACTATTAATATCCTGAAAATATCATTAATATACGGATCTTATATTTTTTGTAAGATTTTGCTTTGTCGATATTACGAATCTTATGAACTTCCACGCAACTTAATTATCTTATAATTTTTTTCGAATTTTCGACTAAAAGTGTATATAGCAAACAGTGGATAAGATGATATATACCCACGTTAATACGCGATGTTTCATCCGTGTAACATTACATTTTACATATATACCATGCACAGGACAAAATTTAAGTATATCATCGTCAGTAATTCGTAATTCCCACGAAGGTACATCCAGATAGAAGAGAGAAAGAGAGAGAGGGAGAGAAAGAGAAAGAAAAAAGAATGCTAAAATCACAAGGTAACTAAGAACCCTACCATCAGCATGTAACACTTTGGTAGTAGCTTACACATACGCGAAATATCTTAATAGACGGTAGCGGTGCCGCGTGTTACACGCGTTCCCGTATAGATCGCGCGTTCTGGGAATATGTTACCCACCAGCTTTCGATCGAGCTATGCCAATATATACATACGTACAAGTTAATATACGTACGGTAATACAGCTTCGATGTTCCTCAATATCAACAGAGAGAAAGAGAGAGAGAGAGAGAGAGAGAGAGAGAGAAATATAGGGATGTGGGAAATATAGTTTTGAAAGTGTCGATTATTATTTAAAATCACGGTTACTGCGTCGTCACGTGCATATATCATCAAAACGTGTAGATAAATTAATCGTAAATTATGTAGTATTTCTGAAACAGGCTAACGTCGTATAGTTACACAGAATTTAAGTGTACAAATACAATTATTATTCGATCGATTTGAGCTACTGGTCACTTATAGCGGTTTGCAAATTACATCTCGTATATACAGATGAACTTTAATACGCGAACGCGTATTTTTATTTTTTACGAACAATCCTGTTGTATATACCTATATATATATATAAGGTGTAATTGATATATTTGAATTAACATTCATTTTTTATTACCTCGCGACTGATCGCTAGAATATCTTTTATCAACGGCGGTTACAACTCACTGGGATTTACATCGCGCTGAAATATTTATTAACGTTTAACTTTAGATTAATTGTACGTTAATGCATTGCGAAAACTTTTCATCGTCTTTGGTTTTTTCTTTTTTTTAAAAAAAAGCTATCATAAAATGAATACATCCATGGTGTTATCTGCGTAGAGGATCGATGAGTCACACTGTTATACTGTTATCGAATCAAGGGATATTATAGCGTAGAACGCGTAAAGGATCTCATTAGAAACATTTTATTGTATGAGTCATTATTATTCTTTAGGTATTATCGCTATCGAGTAGTTTATTCATTTAGTGTATTCGATAAAAAAATGCTAAAAAAATTGTTTGATCTACTGTAAGTATGATTTAAATGCACTTTCTACACACGCATCTTTGGGAAAAATAAGGAAATTTAAGTAGATCGTCTCTACGATTGGGAAGACGGTTGCTGGATGTGTCATCTACGTTTTTAATGCGTAGCAGTATTACTTAATTTAATTAATATATGATACGATGTTATCACAAATATTAAAATTAAAACGATTTCGAATGATAAAACAAAATACAAACTTCACATCGACAAACTTCAATATGTACATATGGGATATTCCACACGAAGTGGTCCGATCAAAATTTTCAAATGCTCCAAATTTTGGGTACACATTGCAAATGTTTTTCAGAATACAAAAAAAAATTTTTAGGTGCCGGATTCTATTTGGTCAAAAGTTATTCTAACCTCAAAAAATGGATTTTTCTCAGCTTTTTTCAACACCAGCTGGGTTTACCACTATTTAACTCAAAATCTATCAACTTTTACTATATAACATTATATGTAACATTCGTTGCTAATTGTGTCTAGAATTTATTCTTCTGGGTTAGAATTTCTAATTTCAAGGTGAATGTTATATAAACTACATGTCAATATTCAACTTAAAAAAAGTGCAAGTGCGCCACAATTGATTTTTTTATTCAAAAGTCTAAAAGAAAGCTTGGAGCAATACCTTTCAAATGGTCTGTGGCATTTTTATGGCCTTCAATTCTGGAAAAAGTTATGATAATTTAAAAAAACCCGAAATTTTTTAAAAAATTTAAATGGGAATTACCATGTTAATTTTTGTGAATTTTTTCTCTTTCTTTAAATTATCATAACTTTTTGCAGAATTGAAGGCCATAAAAATGCCACAGACCATTTGAAAGGTATTGCTCCAAGCTTTCTTTTAGACTTTTGGATAAAAAAATCAATTGTGGCGCACTTGCACTTTTTTCGAGTTGAATATTGACATGTAGTTTATATAACATTCACCTTGAAATTAGAAATTCTAACCCAGAAGAATAAATTCTAGACACAATTAGCAACGAATGTTACATATAATGTTCTATAGTAAAAGTTGATAGATTTTGAGTTAAATAGTGGTAAACCCAGCTGGTGTTGAAAAAAACTTGGAAAAATCCACTTTTTGAGGTTAGAATAACTTTTGAACAAGTAGATTCCAGTACCTAAAAATTTTTTTCTGTATTCTGAAAAACATTTGCAATGTGTACCCAAAATTTGATGCATTTTAAAATTTTGATCGGACCACTTCGCGTGGAATACTCCATATATATCTTACAGTACTTTTGTTAACTGTTTGAAACTCAATGTACATTGTATAAACGTACGTAGATGAAGAATTTTAAATTAAAAAAAAATTATAACGTAAATTATTAAAAACAGTAAAAACAAAATATTTCATTAGTATTTTTAGATTAAGGGGATGGTATTATAACAATTCTATATATATGAAAACAATCGTGGTGATTAAATTATAAACATAAAAATACGAAATAATTCTAATATAATTTAGGTCTGAAAGAGTGACAATATAGTAATAAAAATATAAATATCACTTTAACCGAAATATTACCTTTACAATATAAAATATAATAATTTAATATACCGGGTTACAACGATTTGACACCAATAATAATTAGTTAGTTGATACAAGAGATAAGACTGTATATACATATTATATATATAAAATAAATAATTTATTCTTAAAAGTATATCTAAAAAATGTTTTAAGTAAATAATGTACTGCCAGTGTATACATTTCTGAAGAAATATTATGCACACGAACGAAAACGTAAGGAATTGTTATTCTATATCCAGAAGATTTGGGTACTCGTTATTAAACTTTTATCTCCGTGGACATAACTATTCCACATGCGAGTTGAATGAGTCCGATTTTGAAATTCAAAGATTTGGGTCGTCGAGTATAAGTGTGTAATCTTGAGAGAAGGATCGATGTAGAGAGTACGAACGGGCGCGTAGTGAGATTAAAAGCTAGAGAGTTGGAAATAAGACGCACACCTTAGCTTGCCTCTCGTTGGAGGTAAAACGTGCCTCGGATGCGCCTAGCGAGATTAGTTCCGATTGGTACGTACAGAGGAAGCGCAAGGAGTGGAGAGAAAAGGAGAGGAGAGGAGAGGATCCAACGTGAGTTATAAGAGACTTATAGGGTTGCCAGTGTGCGCATCGATCCCTGGGCGACTACCGTTTCACTCCCTCCCGCGCGCCGTTAATGAGTCATGTTTAATTGGCGTGGGAAGAAGCTCGCGCGCACCGAGTGTACCATAGCCGCTTATTCGTTCAAAGCCCTAACGGAATCTCTCTTTCTCTATCTCCCTCTCGCTCCTCGTGCCTGACGGTTGGGCATTACCGGACCCTACAACGACGCCGCGCGTGCGAAACCAACTGAACGACAGGTAGCACCGTACCTATACACATACATATATATACATAGCAGTCTGGCTCTAGGCAAATATGCGGATGACGATACGATGTTATCCTGGGTATTTCCCTTTCGTGTTCTTACATAGTTCATTCGCATTTTTTTCTCTTACGTACTGTACGTACCTTCTTCTTACCTGGGCTAATGTGCGTACTTTTTTTTTAATTTGACACTTTTTATTTATCGATATTTTTTTTAAGGTGGTACTATATATATATATATAACGTTATTGTTTTTTAAGGTGGTACTATATATATATATATATATACACGTTTTAATTTGTCATTTTTAGGGAAATCTATACGCGTATACACATCCTATTATTCGTATTATTATTAAGATTATTATTATTATTGGCGAAAAATTGTAAGTATACTGATAATATTATTTTAAAGATAAAATTTAAAAATAACAATTACAAATAAAAAATGGTATAACACCCCCAGTGAGAATGGAGATATTTAAAATAGATATATAGTGTGTTACCTCATCGGCTTCGGCATCGACATCGACATCAGCAATCCTTTCCTTCTCAAACAAACTTGATGAACAATCAATATTTTAATATTAATACACATTTTTCTCAAAATTTCTTTACTGTCGCACGTGGGCATTTGCGTAATCGTATATATATATAGAACGAGCATGTATGGATGTGAAAATAGGAAGATAAATTTCAAAATAAATTTATTATATATATATATACACACCATATTCTTCCCCCTGGGCGTTTAGAAATTTCATCCCTGGAAAAAAGGGAAGGGAACCCGGGTATATGGCCCGCATCACGAAGTGTGAAATCACGATTCGCGAGAGAGGGTGAATCCTTTGCCTTGGGAATGGGTGGGAGTGCGAGGTTGGACGTGCGCACGACCGTATAGCCCCTCCGCTATGTCGTGAGTGTATATATATGGGTCCAACTTGGAAAAACGTGCGGCCCGATCGCGGAAACTATTTGATTCGGCAAAAATCTACGGATACCGCGGACGACTTTGTACAAAATATTCGACGATATTCACCTTCGTTTCGTTCTTCGTCGTCCTTAAAATTAAATTAATTTTACAACGATCACGCATATTGTGTTTTGCAACGTTTTATTTTTGCTTTTCCAAGGTATAGAATTAATTATAAGTTTTTCATATTATTACTTTCTAATTTTTGGGTTTTTTTTCCGTAATTATGATGTAATTATATACGCTCTCTTCGCGAGCCAATTGTTTTACATATTTTTTATACGATGTGCGCATATCGTGTATATACATGCGTCGTAAATTAAAACGAAACGATAGTCGCCGATATTTTCTATAACAACGTATTTCTTTCAATTTTATCGTTAATATCTTTCTATACGTAAGTTATGTGACAAATTACATAAACCCAAAAGGATAATTTTAGTTTTTATTACTCTTAAACAATCCATCTTTATTGCTCTTGAGCTCTAAAAAGAAAAACAAAAACTTATTCAAAGAGACCCATTACGTATTCAAAAATAAATATAAATGCAAAAAAAAATGCGAAACGCCTATTCATTAGTACAGTAAATTATATCGGGTGAAAAAAGTGGAAGAACAAACAGTCGAGGAAACAATGAGGAACAAAGAAAATCGGGTGAGCACGCACAGGTCGTAAATACGTAAAATCGGTTACAGGGTGGAGTGAATATTCACCATGAAAATTTATATTTCTCGTGCTATAAATGACAAAGTTTCTCCTCGTATATAGAGCACGCCGTTCGTATTTTGAGAAACGCGAATTACGCGATGACAAACTTTCTGGAAGATGCAAAATCTCGCGCCTACGCAGGTGCGCCCGACCGACTTCACGTGCAGCAAACAAAAATATTTTACGTTGTTACGTACATAAATTTCTATATACAAGAGCGTGCGCGGTCATTCCGATAAATAAAAACGGAGTGTATGTTTTAAGAGAATGTTGTGCGCGAGATACGATGGTGGCATTCGTGTAGGTATTATGAAGAATTTTCGATTATTCATGTAACACTAAGATATTCTGTATGTGTGCGCGCGTGTGTGTGTGTGTGTACTTTTTCAATTGATGTAAAGGTAGTTGATTAATTTTTTAAAGAGAAATTTTTGCTTTTTTCCTAGTTAACGCGTACAGTATGTTATCTAAATAAGAATATTGAGATATGTTCGTTTGGTCTATTACGTGTATATATCAAGATGTTCGTTTGACAATACGGTTGTAAAAATAATTGAAAAAAAAAATTATTTGATTACAATATAACGATGAAGAAAACCACGGTTATCTTCGACTCGTTGAAACTTTAAGGGGTCAACCCTCGGTTAAAATTAAAAATGAATTATTCAATATTAAAAATTAATCAATTTTTCATAATGATTATATAAACACGTCTTAATTTTTTCAACAAATTATAATATTATTAACTTTTATTTTTAGGCCAATTTATATGTCGCATAACTATTTTAATTAATTATGAGACTTCGTACTCTGACTTTTTTCCATAATGAACTTACCGGCGGAGGATATTTGAAAAAAAGTTTCATCGTACAGGCTGAAATTTTAATAGTTACTTTGAAATATATTTAAATGTTTAAATGTTGTATGTTTATATGTTTATATAAAAAATATTATTTAGCTGTTTTTTATATAATTTTTCAATTTTTTAAAATAATTTGGCAAGAGTCATTTTTTTATTACAATATTACCACATTCTGTTCCGCTCATGTGGATTAAAATCATATTTAAAAGTTATTGTTAACATTTCAGCTTATCCGATGAAATGGTACGATGATGATATCCTACGATAAGTCCTTTAAGTACTGCAGAGTCTCATAATTAATTTAAATAATTGTGTTGCAAATAAAATTAAAATAGCAAATTAATAATAGTACAATTTGTTTAAAAAATTAAGAAATAGTTTCAATAGTTATAGAAAGAATTTTTAATTGTTAATATTCAATGGTATTTTTTCAATTTTAACCTAAGGTTGTCCTCCTTAAATTGTTAAAATTGCGGAAAAACGCGTTGTACCCGTCGTACATTAACGATTTAGCGAGAGCGTAATCTAAGTCACACTGTAAAGAATAAAAAAGAAAGAAGAAAAATAAAGCTAATCTTTACAGGCCACATTACATAGATCGAGGTATAACAATTGCACACCTTCATTTCACTTACAACGTTCGTCTCTCCCATGCCCAACGAATCCAAAGTAATTTCGCGTCGCGCAATTACGCGCCTGCAGAAAAAGGGGATCGTGCAAAAGCGCGCGCGCACTCCGCGGCTCATACAAAAGGAGACACAATTCGCCTCCTCGCATTATCGCGCTCACGCGACGTGTCATCATCGTGCTCGTGTCAATTAGTCCACACGTATGCACACACGTCTATATATAAATCCAAATGTATTGTACGTTTCCCTTTCTCTAGAGATTGTTTTTTTTTATTATTATTATTTCTTTCCGTACCGTGGAAAATGGAAAAATTGGACGCAAAAAAAGAGGATTGCTACGATTACGCGGCCTTGGAGCGCGGACAAACCACAAATGGAAATGGGTCAGACCAAACGGATTGTGCTCGAGAAAAGTGACACGAGTCGACGTATTGTGGGTGGGAAGAGAGAGGAAACTTGGTTAGCTCGGATTTACATTACCTTTTTCGCGTGTTGTTTATTGTGACAAGTGCTTTACGAAGTAAGTCAAACGCCTGTATAAGTTATCGTCTGTACTCTGTAAATTTGTTCGAGTGAAAAATGAGTCGTTTAGAGGGAAAACTCAGCACGAGTCGGTATATCGAACCAGGATTTCGTTATAATCGGGTTAAACGCATCTAACTCGAAAAGTCAAATTATTGACTCAAACAACACCTCAATTTTCGAGGATTATTTTCACTAAAAAATGTAGTGTTTGTGTTTTGGTGGTTTAAAAAAAAATTTAGGGAGAAATATCTTAAAATCATGGTAAATAACGAATAATTAAAAAAAAATACCTGTTGCGTACTTTATTTCTTTACTTGTACGTAATAGTCGATCATTTTGTATATATACTTATTTGAATAAATAAATTCAGTCACTATCTCAAATGATGTTTGATCGGAATTGATAGAACGCTTTGTCATCGACATACATTAACGTCAATAGAAATCTGCGCCCTGATACCTCACACTTTCTCTCATTGTCTCTCTCCTCCCGTAATCATAAATTTTTTTTTCTTGGTTTTTCCACAAAGCGTTTGCTTAAATCTGTCAGTTTGTCGGACGCAGCCGCGTCAAAGTATCCATAATGATATTTCAAACGATAGATCGTCGAGAATTATATTAAAGAACGCGAAGGATCGCCACGTAGGCAGACGGTACGAAGTGTACGTATATACATACATATAATATTAATAGACGCGTTTACTTTGCAAAATTGTTATCGAGGCAAATCGATCTATTGTCGGAAACGCGATCGTTTTTTATCATTTCCAACCGGTTACGGTGCGTTTTAAACGCATTCATTTGTTTCGCTTATTGAGTGTTAATGCGATCTCACGGATGATTCATCGATTATTATAATGTTTACGCCTGGCGTTTGTATAATTAGCATAAGAGAGAGTTCACGTTTCTCTTGACTATGCACTTTCCGCCTCGGTTTTGCAGACAGGTAAGACATATATTTTAATTTTGAAAAATTTGGGAAAGCTTTAAGTATTATTCAGCGATTTATGAATATAGACACTTGGTTATTATTTAAAAACAAAAAAATGTCGACTTACCTCCCTAGAGGTTGGAGCCCCCAGGATGCAGGGGCTGTCCGAGCGGCGGGGCGCACTGGCCCACCGCTTGCTCGAGAGCTCGCTCTCCTCCTGAAACGCAAAGAAAACGTAAATTAAAATCAGTTACTTCACTAATTTTTACACGAAGAAATAATGTTTTAGTAATAATTAGAGTGTTGTTTAGTAATGAAGATACTGCAGACTTGACAAACGATAAAAATTACCATTTTGCTATACGAAAATGTTACTACATATTTATTAAGTCTTTCCATTATTAAACTACATTGTAACTTTTACTACAACATTTTTTTCCATAATAAAATCGGTATACGCGTTGGAAAATTATAATTTAAAATTACACGAATATATGTTGAAATACAACGATTCGTACACATTAATTTACCATAGAATTTATCTCACTACGTTCATAAGGATGAGTCGAGGGAAAATTGACCTGCAGTTTTTATCGCGTTTTTCCCTGACCCTGCGAAGGGATTAAAAGTGGAAAAAAGGAAGGAAGCATTCAGTTCGAGAGACAATTTAAGAAAGACCACCAACACGATACAGTCTATTTTCCTATTGCATTTATATTTGTAATTATTTTACATATAATTTATAAATAAAGGATTCTTATAAATAAATAATATATATCAATTAATATTCAATATATATATATATATATATATTACGATTGGAATTTCTAATGAATTTACCGCAAACTGGTATATTCATTAGAATAATCACAACTAATTCAATAAGAAATTAAGGGAAATTCAATTAGACATCGTTAAAGTAATAAATATAATTCACTCGAAAGCGCATTGACGAGTTTCATAAACCAGCAAAGTACATCACAATTACATCGATCTCAAGTAATAACGAGGAATCCACCAGTAATCCAAGGAAACCTCTACATTTCTCTGGGATATCCTCTGGGTTATAAAATGCGGTAGCCGCACTTGAAGCATAATCCTCGAGATTATAAATAAGAAAAACGCATTACCACCGATCGCTAATAAATTCCACGTGCTCGCGCCATAAACTCAATAGAATAAACATTGAAAAACCCCAGGAGAGCAAGAGAGATCAAGAGTGAGCAAGAGCGAGAGAGGGAGGGAGAGGTTAAAATACAAAAAGAGGAAAAAAATGAAAGGAAAGAAGGAACGAGCGACACCGTCGTCCAAGAAACAAACACGAGAAGTCCACGGGCAATCGATCACGTCCACGGCTTCGATAAATTCCGAAGCGCCTCGCGGCGACTTTGTACAATGCGGCCCCCTTATCTCAGCCGTTGCGTACTCACCGTGGATTTATTTCATTATCCGCAATCGCAATTAAACCGATATAACCTCTGAAAACGCAACCACCTTCACGGCTCGACTATCCCCTACAAGATGGAACATTTTTGTATTACATTTTCTTTTCCTCTTCGCGAACTAGAAAGTGTTAATTATTTTGACGATTCTCGAGGATCTTCTCTCCTAAATTTACGGAACGAAGATAAGAAGATTAAAATACAACGTTTTCCTCTATTTCGAACATTCGATATATACACGCATAAAATTACAAAGTGAAACGAATACTAATTATATTCGTATACGCTAACTGTTTCACGTGTGTTCAGCGTAAAAACGATGATACATCGGTGTGCGAAGTTTGGTTACAAAAATTTCAATCACCTTTCAATCCGCGCAGTCGATTTAATTATTCATGGCTATACGAAATCGTTATAAAACCAGTTAAATAAGTAAACAACGTGGACGGATGCGTCAGTCGAGTACCTTATAATGAGAAAGATAAAAACGAAAAAAAAAGAAAAAGAAAAAAAAGAAAAACGAGTAAAACATTCATGCCAACTTGTCAAAACGTCACGAGTCGAGAGAAGCTAGACACGACGCGTATATACACAGACCCAACTATCGCATTATCGGGTGAAGCGTTTGGTATTGCGAATTATATATATATATATATATATATATAAAGGCACCTCCAGCTTATAGAAAAGTCGAGAGTGGAGATGTACCCGATTGTGCAGAATTAACACGTGGATGTGTGCGCGTATCCCATCGTATGGTAAAATCCACACAATAACGCATAAACCGATCGCGAGGCTGGTCTTCCATTAAAACCGTTCGTATAGAGCTGAATAATCCTCGGACAAGCAGGTTGTGGTGAGAAAGGGACGGAACATGCGAATGGAATGTCACGTGTCCAATTATTAACGACTTTTTGCATCCGCTCGTAGAAAGAGGAGAAAGAGGAGAAAGAGATGCATTGAATAAACATCTTATATATGGGGTATGTGTGGGCATGCTAAACTTACAGTAACTTTGGTACAAACATGGGAGCAAATTTCGACCTTCTTTATGCACTCCATTTGACGAATAATTTACCTTTTGCAGTGATATAATCAAACCTAACCACCTCCGTCCCTTCTACTAAGGATTTTTTATGGAAACTACCTGAGATTCGAGTAGCTTAAGGGGACAAGTCTGGGTTAAAATTTAGAAAAACTAGATTATCATTAATAATAAATAATTTATTATGTAACAACTTAACGACATTCCCCATTATTTTTAATAAATTTTATTATTATTTTTAACTATATCAAAAATTTGTTAACTTATTTATTTGCTAAATATAATTATGTTAATCAATTTGTGACTCTCCATACTAAAATTTTTTACCGTAATGTATGTCGTCGAATATAGGCTGAAATTTTAACAGTAACTATTAAACACCATAATAATCCACTTGAATGACTCAGAATTACTAAAAGCACTAAAAATATTTACAAAAAAAATTATTTATCTGTTTTTCACATAATTTTACAATTCTTTGTAATGATCATTTTGGTAATTAATTTTTCAATTGCATAATTTTTAAATTTTCTTTCATTTAAGTAGATTGATTAGAATAATATTTAATAGTTACTGTAACAATGTCAACCGATTTAATGAAAAAGTTCACGAAATATCCAGCGGTGTGTGCAATTATGATAAAAAAAACCCTAGTACGGAGAGCAATGAATTGATTAACATATAATTATATGTAGGAAATAAATTAGTTACAAAATTTTTGACAAAAGTTAATAATAACTAATTTTGTTTAAAAGAACGTGAAATATTTTTAACTCATTATCACATAATAAAATTTTTTCCAAATTTTAACCCAGGCCATTCCCATTATCGGTATGTAAAAGTCGAGTACTACCGATACCGAGTCGATGAAGTCGAAAAAATAAATATAATTAAATAGTTACGTAAAAAAATCGTGGATACCAAAGTTATTTATGACATTACAATTAATCTCTTTTACACATTCAAGATATTCGACTATTATGCCAATGGTATCAACCTTGCATGTCATACTGCACGTCGACTTTATTTCGCAAATTCTACAAGAAATAATAAAAAATTCACGCAACTAGACGGTGCAGCGTTTTACGTAAACGCCAATCACACGTATATAGTAAATGAAATTGTCTTTGATTATTCATGCTCGCTATACCGGACTGAAAAGCAAACAAGTCAATTTTAATTTCCTACGAATTGCGAAGAGAAGAAAAAAAAAGTCGCGAAAGTCGAATAGATATACCGATACAGTGAAAGACAACAACTGCAGGGAGTAATAATTGCAAAACTGAGAGGGGTAGAGAGCGAGAGGGAGAGAGGGAGATAAAGAAATAGTAAGAGCCAAAAAGAAAAGAGAGAAGCCATTGGCCTAATTGAACGGGTGGCGGTCATTAAAAAGGAAGTAGACACGAGGCGCCTGTTCCGCTTCGGTTGGTTTTGCGGGTCTCGCCGAAACATTACCTCGGGATATATAAACTCCCGAAGCAAGATCCATGATTCGAGCGCCAGGTATTTTAACGAATGCAATTATCTAGTTTCGAATAACGAAAGGGCATAATGATTATGATAATAATAATAATAATAATAATAATAATAACGATATATCTACGGTGACAGCGTGTACATATATATATATATGTATATATGAAATGTCGCACAAGGAATTTCCCGTGTGTAACACGATGCAGATTTTCTTCAATTGTGAGAGACTCGAAATTTCTCAAATATTTGGCGCGCGTGTGGCTCAGTGTAGCATTAAACGATCTTTGGTATATTTACGAGCCTCCTAGATGTATAATATAGGTTTATACATCAGTTTCTTAATCTTATCGAAATTTAAACATACTCTTTGAAAATCAGTGTTCTCTTATTATTAATATTGAATCCGTATGCGTTCTACTCGCGCGATAACGAGTGTGCGTTAACCCCGCAAAACGTTATGATAATGATGTACGTGTGTTACGCAACGTAAAAAAAATAACAGTATACGTTATGCAAGTCCAACGACACCATGCAGGTGTAGAGAAGAAAGAGAAAAAGAGAAAAACAATATTTTCGCGCGATAACGTTTTATCACGATTTCGTATATATACCTATACATATGTGTGTATAAAATTAACTCGGTCGCTCGAAAAAGTTAATTAAAATCGAAAGGACAGACGGTGAGTTAAGTAAAAGCCATACACGATTGAAAACAGATTAAATTTGTCAAGATGTTCACAAAACGTTCTCGTGATTATCCAACTTGAAAATCAGGCGCGTCGATTATATATACAACAGAGAAACTAGGAGCAATCCCCGTACGTATATATGTATATATATATATATATATACACAACTGTGTCGCAAGAATGCGGTTCAAAGCGTTTGAAATAATACCTCCATAAATCAGGCAGCGAATCCATTGTTTTCTATATGTATACACATTGAAAGCGTCATCGAAAGGTGGTGACTTTGCCGCTGAATTGTTAAATTTCAGATCGACTTCGGGTACATGTGTGCGCGCGTGTGTGTGTGTTATAGCCAACTAATGGAAATGATGTTCGGTTTTACATATTTCAAGGTTATCGATGTTTGGACACAAGATCGCACGAGAGATGTTTAACCGTATTATATCAGATGTTCAGATCCATCGACAACTGTTTCTCTCGCCTCAGTGCGGATCGTACGATAATATAAATAACTCCCTCGAAAATATCAAATTTACACGCACCGATAATCGGTAAATATTATTGATTCGGTAATCTCGTACTGAATGATGCTTCGAATTGTGCAATTTATATCACCAAGTAAAACATTGTCGCGTTTACATATCTTGCGTAATTCGACGATTGCAGTACATTCGTAATGTCCATTTACGTACTGTAAATATATACACGGAGAGAAATATTAGAAAATATTACAAAGGAGTTTGGTAAAAATTCCCAAACTCCCAAGTAATGTGGTAACAGACCGAAAAAAACCGAAAAAATTACCAAACTGCTAAGTAAAATTTACAGTAAATGTAGTAAAATTTACTCTAAATGTAGTAAAATTTGTGGAGTTAGCGTACTAAATTTTACAATTAAGCTTGTAAATTTTATTAACTCTGATTTTTTCCTATACTGTTTACGAAATTCTATAAACAACAGTAGAGCACGAGATACCGAAAAGAAGCGATAAATAAAATTTTTATTGGAATCGCGTCGTTCGTTTTGTTTACTTTAAAAGGACGATTCGATGAAACACATGCAAGTGACGCGGTGGCGCAATGGTAAGGACTTGGATTCTCAACCCAAACTTCGCAGGTTCGATCCCGATGACATCCAGAATTTTTTCACTAATTAAATTTCATTTAAATATTTAAAATTTCCATAACACTCGAATAATATACATAAACTCAAAAATAATAATATGGGAGGAATAAAATTTTTTTTCTGATGTTAAAAAAAAATTAAAATTACAATTTAGTTTGGTAAAAATTACGAGATTCGCAGTTTGTTACCACATTACTTGAGAGTTTAGGAATTTTTACCAAACTGCTTTGTAATATTTACAAATTATTTCTCTCCGTGTACAAACGTGTATTAACCGTTTTAATTGTTTATCTTTCATTTTTGCTACAAATTTGATTAAGTAAGTATAATATTGGTTTATACATCAGTTTCTTAATCTTATCGAAATTTAAACATACTCTTTGAAAATCAGTGTTCTCTTATTATTAATATTGAATCCGTATGCGTTCTACTCGCGCGATAACGAGTGTGCGTTAACCCCGCAAAACGTTATGATAATGATGTACGTGTGTTACGCAACGTAAAAAAAATAACAGTATACGTTATGCAAGTCCAACGACACCATGCAGGTGTAGAGAAGAAAGAGAAAAAGAGAAAAACAATATTTTCGCGCGATAACGTTTTATCACGATTTCGTATATATACCTATACATATGTGTGTATAAACTTAACTCGGTCGCTCGAAAAAGTTAATTAAAATCGAAAGGACAGACGGTGAGTTAAGTAAAAGCCATACACGATTGAAAACAGATTAAATTTGTCAAGATGTTCACAAAACGTTCTCGTGATTATCCAACTTGAAAATCAGGCGCGTCGATTATATATACAACAGAGAAACTAGGAGCAATCCCCGTACGTATATATGTATATATATATATATATATACACAACTGTGTCGCAAGAATGCGGTTTCAAAGCGTTTGAAATAATACCTCCATCAATCAGGCAGCGAATCCATTGTTTTCTATATGTATACACATTGAAAGCGTCATCGAAAGGTGGTGACTTTGCCGCTGAATTGTTAAATTTCAGATCGACTTCGGGTACATGTGTGCGCGCGTGTGTGTGTGTTATAGCCAACTAATGGAAATGATGTTCGGTTTTACATATTTCAAGGTTATCGATGTTTGGACACAAGATCGCACGAGAGATGTTTAACCGTATTATATCAGATGTTCAGATCCATCGACAACTGTTTCTCTCGCCTCAGTGCGGATCGTACGATAATATAAATAACTCCCTCGAAAATATCAAATTTACACGCACCGATAATCGGTAAATATTATTGATTCGGTAATCTCGTACTGATGATGCTTCGAATTGTGCAATTTATATCACCAAGTAAAACATTGTCGCGTTACATATCTTGCGTAATTCGACGATTGCAGTACATTCGTAATGTCCATTTACGTACTGTAAATATATACACGGAGAGAAATATTTAGAAAATATTACAAAGGAGTTTGGTAAAATTCCCAAACTCCCAAGTAATGTGGTAACAGACCGAAAAAAACCGAAAAAAATTACCAAACTGCTAAGTAAAATTACAGTAAATGTAGTAAAATTTACTCTAAATGTAGTAAAATTTGTGGAGTTAGCGTACTAAATTTTACAATTAAGCTTGTAAATTTTATTAACTCTGATTTTTTCCTATTACTGTTTACGAAATTCTATAAACAACAGTAGAGCACGAGATACCGAAAAGAAGCGATAAATAAAATTTTTATTGGAATCGCGTCGTTCGTTTGTTTACTTTAAAAGGACGATTCGATGAAACACATGCAAGTGACGCGGTGGCGCAATGGTAAGGACTTGGATTCTCAACCCAAACTTCGCAGGTTCGATCCCGATGACATCCAGAATTTTTTCACTAATTAAATTTCATTTAAATATTTAAAATTTCCATAACACTCGAATAATATACATAAACTCAAAATAAATAATATGGGAGGAATAAAATTTTTTTTCTGATGTTAAAAAAAAAATTAAAATTACAATTTAGTTTGGTAAAAATTACGAGATTCGCAGTTTGTTACCACATTACTTGAGAGTTTAGGAATTTTTACCAAACTGCTTTGTAATATTTACAAATTATTTCTCTCCGTGTACAAACGTGTATTAACCGTTTTAATTGTTTATCTTTCATTTTTGCTACAAATTTGATTAAGTAAGTATAATATTGTTGTTTTAATTATTATATTTATGTAAAATCATTGAATTCTTTCACAGCTTCTGCAGAATTTGTCTTCAAGTTAACAGAAAAGTGTTTATTAAATAAACACTTGTTGATGGTAAGTATGTTTTAGTCGCGAACGATAGTTTCACTCTCTAAATTTGTTCTAGAGAAAGATGACTCGTTCAGAAGGAAAATGAGTCGGTGTCGAGTCAGTATGTTGGGTTAAAATTTAGAAATAGTATATTACATACCATGGCCAGTAAAATAAGAAATGTCTCAGATCACATGTAATTGTCGGCCGAGGCGAAGCCGAGGTGGACGATCATGTGATCTGAGGCTTTCTTTTTTACTGGCCAAGGTGTGTATACTATTTTTCTGCTCGACGTTGCCGGAAAACGGCGACTTCAATTCGCGCAGCGGCCGGAAAGTTGCCGCTTTCCGGCCGGAGGGCAGAAAAAATTGTTTATCAATAATATTTAATAATTTATTATACAACAAGTTAAAAACACTTCCTGTAATTTTAAACAAATTGTAATTATGTATGTGAATTTTAATCGGTCTTTACGAGCTAACATGCGTTTATTCAATTTTAATTTTCTCACACTACTGGAAACATTTAAGTGATATGCAAGTAAGTTGCTAAAAAAAGGGTTTGGAGTAATATTTGAAAAAATATTGAATAAACAAAGTAAGCTTTATGAAAACTGTTTAAAATTCACATACATAAAAATTGTATTATTATTAACTTTTATCCGAAATTTTTTAACTATTTAATTATACATAATTATATTACGGCTAATCAATTTATGGTTTTTTGTACTATAATTTTTTACGATAATCTACTTACTGCGCAGGATATTTCAAGAAATTTTAAGAGTAACTCTTTAAAATAATTCTAAACCACTTAATGACGCAGAATTATTAAAACTACTGAAAATTTTTATTAAAAAAATTATTTATCTGTTTTTTACATAATTTTTTGCAGTAATATAGCAAATTAATTTTGTTTAATTGCATCATTTTTATTATTATTCAATGAAGTGGTTCCTGTGATAAGTACAATATGATAAAAAATCATAGTAGTATGGAGAACCATAAATTGATTAACATATAACTATAAGTTAATAATAATACAATTTGTTTAAAAAAATATAAAATGTTTTCAACTTGTATGATAAATTATTAATTATTATTAATAAGGAATTTTAAAAAAATTTTAACTTAAGCTTGTCTCCCCTCAAATCATTCGACAAGTTACACTCTAAACATGTTCTTGGAGTAAATGATTCAACTTTTAGGAACAAATCTTAATGAATCGGCATGCAGTCAGAGTATCACCTCGAACGTAATCTCAATTTTCTTTTTCGACCGAATAATTACTGAATTTTCAAATTTTCACTGACAAATGCAGTCACTCGCAGTTTTAGCGGTAATTTCGTGTAAATTTTTCACTCCAACGGATTTCGAGAAGAGGTCGACTAGACAAAAGTACAGATACTTTATTAGGGTGTGTGCAGATATATACGTATAAAATATAGAACGACACCTCAAAAGGCAACTCGCGATTTCGACCTACAAAATCGCATGGCATTCCGTACACTGAAAAAAAAATTTATTTGAATCAACCAAATCATTTTGTTGAATAATAAACAACTAAATATTTATTTAATACAAATAAAATTTAATTGAATGAAATAAATATTTAGTTGAAATGACATTTTTGATTTATGTGAATATGTATTTAGTTGATTCAAGTATAATTTATTTGAAATAACTAAACATATAGTTACTCGAAACAAATGATTTATTAGAAACGAATAAATTACTTTATTTGTAATTATTATATGACGCTTAATAAATATTTAGTAGAAACAACTAAATATATACTTGTTCACAACAAAAAATTTATTTGGAATAAATAAATTGATTTATTTGTAATTGTTATTCAGAATTATAATACGTTTAATAAATATTTAGTAAAAACAGATAAATATATACTTGCTCACAACAAATGATTTATTAAGAATTAATAAATTGATTATTTAAAATTATTATTCAAAATTATTATACGCTAATAAATATTTAGTAAAAGCAAATAAATATATATACTTGCTCACAACAAATGATTTATTACGAATTAAGAAATTGATTATTTAGAATTAGTATTCAAAATTATTATACGCTTAATAAATATTTAGTAAAAGCAAATAAATATATATACTTGCTCACAACAAATGATTTATTACGAATTAACAAATTGATTATTTAGAATTAGTATTCAAAATTATTATACGCTTAATAAATATTTAGTAAAAGCAAATAAATATATATACTTGCTCACAACAAATGATTTATTACGAATTAACAAATTGATTATTTGGAATTAGTATTCAAAATTATTATACGCTTAATAAATATTTAGTAAAAGCAAATAAATATATATACTTGCTCACAACAAATGATTTATTACGAATTAACAAATTGATTATTTAGAATTAGTATTCAAAATTATTATACGCTTAATAAATATTTAGTAAAAGCAAATAAATATATATACTTGCTCACAACAAATGATTTATTACGAATTAACAAATTGATTATTTGGAATTAGTATTCAAAATTATTATACGCTTAATAAATATTTAGTAAAAGCAAATAAATATATATACTTGCTCACAACAAATGATTTATTACGAATTAACAAATTGTTTATTTGGAATTATTATTCAAAATTATTATACGATTAATAAATATTTAGTAAAAGCAATTAAATATATATACTTGCTCACAGCAAATGATTTATTACGAATTAACGAATTTTCAAATAAATATGTTTATAAATTAAATAAATCGTTTGTTAAAAATAGTAGTTTCAGATAGCGTCCACTAGGTGGATCCAGGTTACACGCAAACGACTAACTTTTCTCGTGATTAGTATATAAGAAAATTTAATAACTTGCAGAGTATGTGCGTATACAATTGTACCGATGCGATGTGCGAATATATAAATGCGTTTATTTCCGAGTGCGATAAAATTATCCGTAAATTAAGTAATGCGTTTTAGAAAGTAAAGCAAGGAGAAAGAAATTTGGTGATTGAAACAAACTCCTAAAAATCATTCCCAGTAAGTATCGTAAAACATTAATAACTAATAAATAAATTACTGTAATGAAATAAATTCTTTTATGCAAAAATAAACGAAAATTATTGCTACTATTACTAAATATTTGGTTGAAACAACTAAATATTTATTTGTTTGTAGAACTGAATTTGTCGAAACAACTAAATATTTGTTTGTTTGTAGAATCAAATTTGTCTAAACAACTAAATATTTATTTGTTTGTAGAACTGAATTTGTCGAAACAACTAAATATTTGTTTGTTTGTAGAATCAAATTTGTCTAAACAACTAAATATTTATTTGTTTGTAGAACTGCATTTGTCGAAACAACTAAATATTTGTTTGTTTGTAGAATCAAATTTGTCTAAACAACTAAATATTTATTTGTTTGTAGAACTGCATTTGTCGAAACAACTAAATATTTGTTTGTTTGTAGAATCAAATTTGTCGAAACAACTAAATATTTATTTGTTTGTAGACCTGCATTTGTCGAAACAACTAAATATTTGTTTGTTTGTAGAATCAAATTTGTCGAAACAACTAAATATTTATTTGTTTGTAGACCTGCATTTGTCGAAACAACTAAATATTTATTTGTTTGTAGAATCAAATTTGTCGAAACAACTAAATATTTATTTGTTTAGAACATTTTCATTTGGTTGAGGCAACCAAATATACCACTAGGAGAATACAAGTAAATAATTTAGTTGGATCAAATAAATTTAGTTGATTTCACTAAATTTTTTTTTCAGTGTATACTCGTAACGTGGCTAAAACGCCCTGTCGACTTACCGGGGGCGATTACGTTGCATTGTCTGCTAATTTCGACGGTGAAATTGACACGGTCGCCGCGTTGCTTATAAGGGAAGCGACTCCAACCTTTTTTTCCCCTCGCGTCTGGGAATGCCTCAGTTCGTTTTATTCGACCTTTTTTTGTCCTATCCCGTATATATGCACGTGTGTGTGTGTGTGACTCTTTCACCTGAGAAAATCGTATTTTTAATGTCACTCGCGAGCATTTGTTGCATTATTTTACGTAATGTTACGCTCGACCTCCTCCATGTTTTATTCATACGGGGGAGGGCGTTCGGAATCTTTTTCTAGAACCAGATTGTTCTTTCTTTTTTTTATATTTTTTCGTTCATTTTTCTTTTCTTTTTCTTTTGCGAACGCTATACGTTTTGTTATGGAATTGGAGGTCATGAAAGTTTATACCCTTGCTTTTTCTAAGAACATGACGTCTTCGCGCTTCCTAATCTCTTGATCCGTTACTCTGTATTATTTTATATGGAATTTTTCTTACGCCGACGCCTATATACTGGATTCGACGATAAAATTTATGTTCGCTATAAAAACGTGTAATTAATATTTATATTTTGTAATTCTATGTAGCTCGCGATGAAGACCGACGATCGAGTCGAAAACCAGATCGAACGAAAGTTAAGTGTATTAACGCATATAAAAATACGAATAGTAAACTTATTAAAAAGAGTTTTCAAATTTCGAAATCAATAAAATAATTTTCGATTTAATAAAACAATAAATTTCGCGATTAATAAACAATTTTTACTATGTTCTCGTATGCAAATACGCAAGATATATAAAATATTATTAAAATCATAAAATTATGCAATGTTTCCTATAACTTCGAATGAAGCGTATATTACCTATATATGTATATTCGAAAGCTACAGGCACGTATATATATATACATATAACCGTCCATAAAATGCTCGTAATAATTCATAAAGTCACCTTTCGAACGTCATTAATTAAATAACTACTCGAATTAGAGGAACGAAAAATGAGGTATATAGAGAAAGGAAAACGAAACTCGCCACAGGATATTTCAAAATCGAATGTCGGTATATATTGGGCGACATTTATACTTCGTGCTTCTCGTAAATATGTTCCCTTAATTTTTCGCCAACTCTCGCTTTCTAATCCCTCGTAAAGTAAGAACGGTCTACACGTGCAATCGTCGTTCCCTCCCGTAAAAATAAATCGGAAGAAAAAGAAGAATACTGATCAACTATATGTGTACACGTCTGCCCGTTATTTCTCTTTAACTATTTTCCTCCCAAATAACACACATTTGTTTAAAACTTTCAACCTTATAAATTTGAATGAAAAAATCGTATCAAAAATTTATAGAACATATCATTTCTTATAGATTTTGTACTCCTCTTTCGAATGCAGTTGATAAATTTTACCTAATTAGTAAACTGGTAAAGTTACAGGCTGTTTTTTTTTTCGAAAAAATCACAAATTTTTCACGTTTTTTTCAATTGTTGATTTTGAGGTAGGAAAATGTTGCTCACACTATCGTAATTTCTATGAATGGTGTTATAACTGCTTGTTATTTCAAAACTTAAATAAAAATTTTGAAAAAATTCGAGAGCCTTGTCGAGAAATTTGATGAATTTTAAGACATTATTGCGTAAAAAAATTTGTAACAAACCCCTTTGTTTATGATAAATCGTTAAATATTCAATATCATAATCGTTTTGTAATTTCTTTTATACTAAGCATTTTCAGTCGTTAGATTTTCAGTTTTTTTTTTAAAATACTATCGAAATCTCTCGAGCCAGTTACATGCAAAAATTTTTACTAAGCTTAGTAGTTACTGAGCAAAAAGAAAATCGCAAATTAAAAGGCACAATTCAAGCGATGATCGAGAAGCGTAAAACCTCCGGCTTTTACATAATCAACGATAAAAGTTAATCTTATCCCACGAGGTCCACTGTTTACACAATATGTACACATATATACGCTAAAAAGTGCATATACGGTTTTTACGCTCGAGTTTTACGAGGACGGGGCGTTAAAATTTCTATTAGCTCTCCGGGAAGAAGGAGGAGGAGGAGGAGGAGGAGGCCGAGGGTTTAGAGAGAAAGAGCAGACGAGGACGACAAGAGAGATAAGGAGCAAGAAGAGAGGGACTAAGAGATTCATCGGCTAGCACCAACGATAGATCCGTTCTTCCTTGCCGTGGGAAAGCCAAGCCGCACTTGGATCGATCCGATCCAATAGGTGGAGGGAAAATGAAACTCGCACTATATACTTCGATTGTTTGTAGCGCCGATCGCGCGCGCGACTACCCCCAGCTTCTTCTTTCCGACTTCCGAATTTTTTTTCCTTTATCGTGCTCTAACCTCATTTCTTTTAAATCGACGATGCCTTTCAAATGAATTGCCGTCGTGTAAATCTTTGGCTTTAACACATATACACACATAGATAATTCAACAAATTGATAAAATTTTATACTTAACGGCTGCTATCCAGATCGTAATATATATATATATATAGGCGGGAAAAATCGATAGAGGTATTTAAAAATTTATTTACAATCCACAAATATTCTTTAACCGCGCGTTATAAATAAAAAATTCAATATTTCATTTCTCATCGTTCACGTAACACCTAGTTTGAATCGTTATAGATTTATTCCCATTATATTTTCAAGGAATAATAAAATAACGCGTATAAATTTCGACGGCTCGCGCGCCGCCCCGTTTAACTTTGACACTTATAGTTAATAGATCTCCCGTTAGATTACAGGGTGTTTTGCCTCTATTTCTTTTTACTTTTCACGTCGCCGGGTACGTATATTTTCTCGCTATCGTGTATATACGTGTATATATATATATATTTTTTTACAATGACTTTTCACTTTATCTCGTTTGTTTTTAGTACGAGGTCACGTTTGGCACAAGATTCCCTTTTTTTTCCTTTCCTTCTTCTTTATCTTCGTTTTAAGGAACTGAAGGTTCCTTTTTTTCTCTCCTCCTCCTCCTCCTCCTCCTCCTCCTCCTCCTCCTCTCGGTCGACGAAACGCTCGAGTTTTTATTGCGCTATAAATCTCGTATATTCTTGTAAAATAATAACAGTAGTTTATTCAAATAATTCGCGTAAACGCCGCGTACGTCCGAACGGCTAATATATATTCCAATAGAAAAAAAAAAGTAAATTCATTTGTGAAGTATTGTTGCATAAAAGGACATTATTCATACGCGTAATTATATAGACATTTCCAGCCTATGAGCGCGAGATAAAATAAAATTTCAAATCGCTGCAAATTTTTCCTCCTCGTCGTATATATGTATAGTGACATAAACATTTCAAAGTGATAAAAAGGTAATAACGCTCAAAGATACGGTTGTCTCCGTTACGTAACACTTCTCTCTCTCTCCCTCCCTCTCTCTCTCTACTCGTCAAATATATATGGAAAATTCATTTATAATTAATGCGATATATTTAAATATATTTTTAATATGTTTATTACCATTATTACTTTAACACTTTATCATTATACAGTGAATTAAATTAAACGTGTGTATACGTGTGTATCTTTATTTTACATCGAACTCGTGATTCAACAAACTTTACGACATTGTAAAATAAAATGATTGAAATATACAACACGCGTTATCTATATCTATATCGATACATTACGATATAATTTATATATTTCCGATTTTTAAATACGATACTTTTCTATATCAACGGTAACGCAAATATTATGAATTTTCGCGAAGAGAAAATAAAATAAAAGAACCGTTTTGTATAATAGCCTAAAAGCTGCATAATATCCAGTTCGACTTTTCGTCGAGTGGTAGCATGTACATTTCCATACATCGATTTCGGTGTAACTAATGACTTACTACTTCGGACTTGCGAGGGATATGTATATATGTATATATATATGTGCAGTATGCATCGCACAGACACACAGTTGCCTTACGCGCGTTTCAATTTCAAATGCAATCAGCGTGCATTACGGGAAATAGGAGAAACCGGGCGAAAGTATAAAATGCTTGGGCGAGCGATTATAATCCCTCAAATTATTTTTTAAAGCCCTGCCGAGTATTGCAGCATCGACTGTCTAATAATTGATCAACTCGATTTATTAACGGGTGGGCTCGGAGGAATTTATCGAGGGAGTTATTTAAACGAGTAAAATTTCGTATAAAAAATATTACGATTTTATACGCGTGTATTTACATACTTATAAACGTTAAAAAATAAATCAAGTTTTTACACGGAAATAAATACATTGTTTAATTATATATCAATTTAATTTAATTAATCGTTTAAATTAATCGCAAATAAATTACTGTTACAAGTAATATAAGTATTACTTAATTAACCGTTGACACCTAAATCGTACAGTGTACGACACCAAAGCATTAAGACATTAGTTCTATGTAAGTGCGTTAGGGGGCTACCTGTTAATATGTTGGCACTTAATAAAGTTTGCTATCGGTAGGGCATATATACCCCATGTCTTCCTCGTCGGGATAGAGCTGATTTTCAAAAATTTGTATATCTTTCATCTGTATCTAGAGACGAGATGCCTGGACTCTACTGATGAGCCCACCAGGCATACTCAGGGCGAAGTACAATAAATTTTCCTTTCTTTTTTTATTTTTTTTCCATCTTTTTAAGTTTTTATTAATTTTATATTACAATCAATTAAATTTTATATATTTTTTTTGACTTAGCTTGTCTTAGTCTTTTTTCAAACACTCATCCTGTGAGGTTTCTATAGTGGCTGGTATTAATACAGTCCGCCTTACTTGAGTTGTGAGGAATATTTCTTTGGCTTGTGGAGATCAATAAATTCATTTATCATATAACTTATAATATAAACAAGCAATAAATTCACGAATTTTCAAACTATAGATAATGTTTCGAATGTTTTTATGTTTTTTCTGTACATGTTAACGGGATTAAACCCCAAGAACAGAAGATTGGTATAACTTTTATTAAAGGAGGAATTTAATTTATCAAAAAAAACGTTCTGTAGCGATGTTGTGTTTCCTTTGAAAATATTTTGTGAATTTTATCAAAATTTTTTATTGACAAATCAGTGAGATTTTTGGGCGTGAATAATTGTTTTATATAGCTATGCATTACAAACCAAAAATTGTTAATTACGTATAATTAATTAATAATTAATTATTTCGTGAAATCTCTCTGTATCGTTATTATATTTGTTTCAAACAGATGATTTTTTTCAGATTTTTGTACAATTAGATTTAAAAATTTTTAGGATGTAGGTCTCCGTAATTTGGGTGTCGCGTCTCCCTCTTAATTTTTTGTATTAAATTCAAAATTAATTAATTATACGTTTTGTTCAGAGGTTAACCGAAGGATAACGTGCATGTAACGGCATAGAAAATTTACTAATAAACTTAACAATGTGCGCTTTGTAAATTTGAACTTTTAAGGAAATTACAAAGCTTTCGAAATAGTTCTAAATACATTAAATATTATGGTATAATTATATCGTTCCAAATATACCAACAAATATTATTCGTTCAATTTATTATAAAGTGACAATATAAAGACTTAAGAATAATAAATAATATACTACTAATGAATGATTGGTAATAATATCGGAACACCGTTTCCTTGTATTTTTTATTTAAAAAAATGTGTTCGCTATATCGTAATTAATAGTTCAGTGCAAGTTGTTTGTATTAGAAAATATTAGAGGTAGCGCGTAACGTAGCATTATTATAGATATATACTACACTTTATCCGTTACAACATTTCCTGTAATTTAGATTAACGCTTCTTTAGAAAATTAGATCGATCCATTAGTCAATGTATAATTTGTTTATTACTTTTACTTTCGTTTCTCAATGATATAGTCTCGATCGGAAAACGATCGATCGTTGCGCTTTCGACTAAAATATAAGGTATACATATACAATGAATAATTCGGGTTTGCTTCGTTGCGAGAGTTTAATCATCCAAATTAATGACCACTCGTACATGTAATTAAATTGTTTATTGTTTCGTTCAATTAAATCGGTTTGATCTTGCATTATGCGATGCTATTATATTCTATACTTAGCGCCCTCAAATTACAAAAGCGATATATATGTATATATATATAATCTATTTCAACATTGTGCACTGAATAATTCGTATGATTATTGTATTTTAAACGTTCGTCTCGACTATATTTAGTTGAATCGAGAGTTATATAAATATATTATTAATGAATACAAACACGAATACGAACAAACTATAAACATTATTTTTTTAAATAGGTGTGTATATATATACACCGTGTAAGATACCCAATTGTTGATCATGAACCTATTTCTAATTAAGTATATTATTTCAATAAATAATAAGATTTACATAAATCTAAACGTCGCTACGCACAATGTAAAGGTTAAACAATCAATAATTGGTTAGCATACACATACCGAAAATTTACTGATCAGAAATTGGTACTTCCCGCCTATTTTTTAGATTGTTGCTTACTTTAAAAATATCAGTTATTTTATTTCTTTGAGATGGGAAGTTTAATACTTATACTTTATATATCCGTCAAAATATATACAATTAATTAGCCTTTTTAACATAAAATTATTCTATGAACGCACGGATTTCCCGTAATCGACCAAAAATTGGGTATGTGACGGTATTTATATTTTTCTATACAGCTGTCAAAAATTACGTAATCGGCGAACAATTAATTAAAAATTAATCATCGTACTGTAGAATTTACAATTCACTTCACGCACGCCGTATCGAGTAAATCAAACGTTTGCAAAGAGAAGAAAAAAAAAAGAAAAAGAAAAATGAGTATATACGTAAAGAGGCTTGCCCGTATAAAGGCATATTCGGTCGGGTCAGCTCTTTGGGCTATGAAAAATTCGCGGGTTTGCGATTTCGCGGCGTGTCGTCGTCGTCGTGTGTATGCACCGATGCACGTATACATATATATACATATATGTACGTAGTTTGCGCAAGCACGCGGAAGGCGCGGACCGCCTTTTTCGAGACTCTCGAGAGTAAAACCGCGGAGATTCTTGAGACTCGCCGTGCGCGTGCTTAGGTAAATCGCGCGGCTCTCGAATTGTTTGCCCCGGATTGTTTATGTACCTGCTCGCTATCACACGCAAATTCAGGAAGTCTCTTTTCAGAGTGGCGGTGCTTGCTAAACTGTACTTTCATTTTAATCTTTATATTTCATACAGTACAACCTGACTTCGTTGTTTTTCATTTATTTATTATATATATTTTCCGATTTTACGAACTTATAGTATATATAGTATATACTTGTAAATATTATATTTATGTATAATTAATTTTGGGTATTTTTCGTTAAATCCTCACGCTCCCAAAAATAATAATTTTTTTCTTTACAAATCATTAAAAAATGATCAAACATTCGAATGAAAACATAAATTTGATGAAAAAACAAATTTTTTAAATTATTTTATCAATAATTTATTACACAATTATTTTTTGGATTATAGTATGTTATTAAATTCTTTAAAAAATGAGTTTATCCATCGAAATATATATCTTTATTTGTATATTTGAACATTTCGTTCTTCGATTTTTCTCGTTTCAGTTTCATTTAATCTATATGAAATATATTGTTTATTGAAACCATTAATTATTTTCAACAAAATGTTTTGGACGCACATGCACATTCGCTAAAGTGGAAACCTAAAAATATATACCATAAAGTAATAATAATAAAAAGAATAATTTTTTGGTGTACGATTCCTGGCCGGCTTTCAACAAAAGAGAGCCGCGTGCGTACGCGCGCATCGAATGCGAAATTTTTTTTATAACCCCATACATGCCTGACGTATTCACGTCGAGTTATGCTAATTGCAAGTGTATATATATATGTGTGAGCGTGTGTGTGTGTGTGTGTGTGTGTGTGTGTTTGTGTGTGTGCGTGTGTGTATACATATACAGAAACGATGAGGAACCTGGCAAGAGTGCACCGATGCATATCTACACGGCAAAATTTAACTGCGCGGGCGCGACTGGCCGGAGGGCCTTACCGATCTTTCGTTCCACTTTTCGCGGTATACACGGTGAGAACCGACACGTTTTGTCGCTGCCGAACGCGCGCCTCTTATCGATCATTACTCGCGTAATGGGACTTTTCTCTCTCTCTCTCTCTCTCTCTCTCTCTCGATATACGAAGTTTTTGGAAAATCGACGTGGAATTATTACGCTACTTTGAAGTTTACTGTTAGATTCGATGAGTACTTTATTTCCATAAGAAATTGCCTATTCGATTTGAATACCGCAAAAGAAGTATATAAGTGTCACACTGCGCATGTATATATATATATACGTTCGTTTATGTTCTTGATAATGACGATGACGAGGATGAAAAATAATAACCTTGAGTTGATATTAAATGTTGAGGTAGTCTTTTATCGTGTACGTTGTAGGTAATTTATGCAATACTCCGCCTATAATTACGATTGTCAAGTATATGGGTACGGGGTTTGATAGCATATATATATATATATATATATACCTTACCGATGACACTGCGCGCTAATGCAATTTCGTGGGCGTTAACCAGTGATTAAGGTGATGATGTGTATCAAGGCGCCAAAAAAATTTTTTTTCGAGTTCCTCATCTCCAGAAGATTGTTAGACCGATATTACATTTCTTATTTACGAGTACGATCCACCGATAGATCGAGATAAGGCGCCAATGAACCTTTTTAAAACCAAGTTAAGAACATAAAAAGTGTATCGTGTATGAATATAATTGCGCTTCTCTTGTACACGATTATAATAATCGAAAAAATTTTTTTTTACGCACTTCTTTTATACACGTTAATAAATTTATTTTAATTATGGTTCCACTTTATTTCGTTACGACTTATCCTATAATCAATATTTATTATATTTATAATCATATTTATAAAATTGTCTTATACACTTTTGTTTCACTACCTAAGTGTAATATTGTTTAATAATGAGTTTGTATAGTAGTAGCTTTCGTTAGGGTCTAGACAATTGATACAACAAATACTATTATTTTTTAGTCAATACATTTTATTCATTTTAATTAAGTTTATAAGAATCCATTTTACTAAAATAAGTGCATCAAAAGAGAAAATCTCATTTAATTAAAGTCTAATTATTTTTCTCACTGCCATTTACGCACAAGCGAAAATGTTCTTGTACACTTGTATTCCTAAAGAAGTGTATAAAAGACTGTACAAACGCATATAAATTTCTGCATACCGAACGAACTCATCCGCACTTTCACGTTTTTTTTGTAAAGATCTTCGCAAAAGGATCGTTCCCGACACTCAATGAAATCGAAACGAAAATACGCACGTACACATTTATAGCGTATCTAAATTTATCGACGATCCGTAATTAAACTGTTTAAAAGAATAAAAAAAAAAGAAAGTGCCTGCATTAATTGGCAATCAATCGAATGCCTAATCACGCGATGTATGATTAGTTTGATAAATATTGTTTCATAACTTGTTATACGTGCTTATGTTTGCGCGTGATTTTTTGTTTATTTTTCATTAAGAAATTATTAGACTCTCTAATGAAATCGAAATGTTTAATTAAATGTTATCGACCGCCAGAGAGGGCGTTGGGAAAATCCAATTTTTATCTTTCGTTTTCGATAGCGTTGGCGAAAAACGTTTAATGCTAACCGTTTGATTAACAATTTGGCATAAGTTAAATATTGAAAACGGTAAATCTTCAATTACACCGAGGTAAGTCAGTATAATATTATATGTAATCACTTGTCTTTCCTTAAGTAAATATCGCGTGTCCAGAATATTATTATAATTTCAATTTTATACCGATATTCGTATAATGCGTTAAATTCAACAGAAATTTTTAGATATATATATATATTTTACGCTACAAATTTTAACATCATTATATTTCACGCACAATTTATTTCATCGATTATTCTTAAACGAATTTACGTTGATATATAATGTTTTTCAAAAGATTGAATCTTAGGCTGATAATAGTTTCAACAATTTAAAATTTACGCTAAATTTATTTGAATCCTGGGTGAAAAAACTTACCAATTACAATTTCTATAATACAAAATGTATCTTTTATTCTTCTTGTATAAACGTAAATATACGATATAACTAATTTAACGATTCTTATATATTTGATAAATAATTTTGGATAATCCTTATTTTTCGTCATAAAACTAAATAACGATATATTTACCTATTACGGTATTGTAAAAATAAAGGATGTAGCAAAACCGCACGTATATAGCAGTAATACGAAAAAAGGCAGTAGTAAACAAACGCATATATATATATATCCATTAAAATTCATACTCTAAAGCCTGTTTCTCAATTCTGAAAGAAACAACAAAACCTCGTGTCATGAAAAACTTGTTCATCGTTCCGTCCTTATTTACCAAGGATGTATATATACGCGTATAAACGCGTCATCTACGGTTCGTGACTGACCCAGAGAAAGAGATAGATAGACAGATAATAAAGAGAAAAGTTAGAAAAGCGTAGGTATAAAATACATTGCCCGAGGACAACGCGTGAATTAGGCGTGGATTACATTGCCCTTGCGTGATTAACTGCGAAATATGCGCGCTTTCTTTGCATTCATTCACTCCGTGTCGTCGTCGTCGTGTGTATGCACCGATGCACGTATACATATATATACATATATATATATATATATATATATACGTAGTTTGCGCAAGCACGCGGAAGGCGCGGACCGCCTTTTTCGAGACTCTCGAGAGTAAAACCGCGGAGATTCTTGAGACTCGCCGTGCGCGTGCTTAGGTAAATCGCGCGGCTCTCGAATTGTTTGCCCCGGATTGTTTATGTACCTGCTCGCTATCACACGCAAATTCAGGAAGTCTCTTTTCAGAGTGGCGGTGCTTGCTAAACTGTACTTTCATTTTAATCTTTATATTTCATACAGTACAACCTGACTTCGTTGTTTTTCATTTATTTATTATATATATTTTCCGATGTTACGAACTATAGTATATATAGTATACTTGTAAATATTATATTTATGTATAATTAATTTTGGGTATTTTTCGTTAAATCCTCACGCTCCCAAAAATAATAATTTTTTTCTTTACAAATCATTAAAAAATGATCAAACATTCGAATGAAAACATAAATTTGATGAAAAAACAAATTTTTTTAAATTATTTTATCAATAATTTATACACAATTATTTTTTGGATTATAGTATGTTATTAAATTCTTTAAAAATGAGTTTATCCATCGAAATATATATCTTTATTTGTATATTTGAACATTTCGTTCTTCGATTTTTCTCGTTTCAGTTTCATTTAATCTATATGAAATATATTGTTTATTGAAACCATTAATTATTTTCAACAAAATGTTTTGGACGCACATGCACATTCGCTAAATGGAAACCTAAAAATATATACCATAAAGTAATAATAATAAAAAGAATAATTTTTTGGTGTACGATTTCCTGGCCGGCTTTCAACAAAAGAGAGCCGCGTGCGTACGCGCGCATCGAATGCGAAATTTTTTTTATAACCCCATACATGCCTGACGTATTCACGTCGAGTTATGCTAATTGCAAGTGTATATATATTGTGTGAGCGTGTGTGTGTGTGTGTGTGTGTGTGTTTGTGTGTGTGCGTGTGTGTATACATATACAGAAACGATGAGGAACCTGGCAAGAGTGCACCGATGCATATCTACACGGCAAAATTTAACTGCGCGGGCGCGACTGGCCGGAGGGCCTTACCGATCTTTCGTTCCACTTTTCGCGGTATACACGGTGAGAACCGACACGTTTTGTCGCTGCCGAACGCGCGCCTCTTATCGATCATTACTCGCGTAATGGGACTTTTCTCTCTCTCTCTCTCTCTCTCTCTCTCTCTCGATATACGAAGTTTTTGGAAAATCGACGTGGAATTATTACGCTACTTTGAAGTTTACTGTTAGATTCGATGAGTACTTTATTTCCATAAGAAATTGCCTATTCGATTTGAATACCGCAAAAGAAGTATATAAGTGTCACACTGCGCATGTATATATATATATACGTTCGTTTATGTTCTTGATAATGACGATGACGAGGATGAAAAATAATAACCTTGAGTTGATATTAAATGTTGAGGTAGTCTTTTATCGTGTACGTTGTAGGTAATTTATGCAATACTCCGCCTATAATTACGATTGTCAAGTATATGGGTACGAGGTTTGATAGCATATATATATATATATATATATACCTTACCGATGACACTGCGCGCTAATGCAATTTCGTGGGCGTTAACCAGTGATTAAGGTGATGATGTGTATCAAGGCGCCAAAAAATTTTTTTTCGAGTTCCTCATCTCCAGAAGATTGTTAGACCGATATTACATTTCTTATTTACGAGTACGATCCACCGATAGATCGAGATAAGGCGCCAATGAACCTTTTTAAAACCAAGTTAAGAACATAAAAAGTGTATCGTGTATGAATATAATTGCGCTTCTCTTGTACACGATTATAATAATCGAAAAAATTTTTTTTACGTACTTCTTTTATACATGTTAATAAATTTATTTTAATTATGGTTCCACTTTATTTCGTTACGACTTATCCTATAATCAATATTTATTATATTTATAATCATATTTATAAAATTGTCTTATACACTTTTGTTTCACTACCTAAGTGTAATATTGTTTAATAATGAGTTTGTATAGTAGTAGCTTTCGTTAGGGTCTAGACAATTTGATACAACAAATACTATTATTTTTTAGTCAATACATTTTATTCATTTTAATTAAGTTTATAAGAATCCATTTTACTAAAATAAGTGCATCAAAAGAGAAAATCTCATTTAATTAAAGTCTAATTATTTTTCTCACTGCCATTTACGCACAAGCGAAAATGTTCTTGTACACTTGTATTCCTAAAGAAGTGTATAAAAGACTGTACAAACGCATATAAATTTCTGCATACCGAACGAACTCATCCGCACTTTCACGTTTTTTTTTGTAAAGATCTTCGCAAAAGGATCGTTCCCGACACTCAATGAAATCGAAACGAAAATACGCACGTACACATTTATAGCGTATCTAAATTTATCGACGATCCGTAATTAAACTGTTTAAAAGAATAAAAAAAATGAAAGTGCCTGCATTAATTGGCAATCGATCGAATGCCTAATCACGCGATGTATGATTAGTTTGATAAATATTGTTTCATAACTTGTTATACGTGCTTATGTTTGCGCGTGATTTTTTGTTTCTTTTTTCATTAAGAAATTATTAGACTCTCTAATGAAATCGAAATGTTTAATTAAATGTTATCGACCGCCAGAGAGGGCGTTGGGAAAATCCAATTTTTATCTTTCGTTTTCGATAGCGTTGGCGAAAAACGTTTAATGCTAACCGTTTGATTAACAATTTGGCATAAGTTAAATATTGAAAACGGTAAATCTTCAATTACACCGAGGTAAGTCAGTATAATATTATATGTAATCACTTGTCTTTCCTTAAGTAAATATCGCGTGTCCAGAATATTATTATAATTTCAATTTTATACCGATATTCGTATAATGCGTTAAATTCAACAGAAATTTATAGATATATATATATATTTTACGCTACAAATTTTAACATCATTATATTTCACGCACAATTTATTTCATCGATTATTCTTAAACGAATTTACGTTGATATATAATGTTTTTCAAAAGATTGAATCTTAGGCTGATAATAGTTTCAACAATTTAAAATTTTACGCTAAATTTATTTGAATCCTGGGTGAAAAAACTTACCGTTTTTTGACCAACGCGGTTGGCATACAATTTCTATAATACAAAATGTATCTTTTATTCTTCTTGTATAAACGTAAATATACGATATAACTAATTTAACGATTCTTATATATTTGATAAATAATTTTGGATAATCCTTATTTTTCGTCATAAAACTAAGTAACGATATATTTACCTATTACGGTATTGTAAAAATAAAGGATGTAGCAAAACCGCACGTATATAGCAGTAATACGAAAAAAGGCAGTAGTAAACAAACGCATATATATATATATCCATTAAAATTCATACTCTAAAGCCTGTTTCTCAATTCTGAAAGAAACAACAAAACCTCGTGTCATGAAAAACTTGTTCATCGTTCCGTCCTTATTTACCAAGGATGTATATATACGCGTATAAACGCGTCATCTACGGTTCGTGACTGACCCAGAGAAAGAGATAGATAGACAGATAAAGAGAAAAGTTAGAAAAGCGTAGGTATAAAATACATTGCCCGAGGACAACGCGTGAATTAGGCGTGGATTACATTGCCCTTGCGTGATTAACTGCGAAATATGCGCGCTTTCTTTGCATTCATTCACTCCGTTAACGACCGAACGAACAATTGACATCGATGCCCAAACGAACCCTGATCTTTTGACGTAAAGTCACTAATTTTATGTCGATAGTTATGGGTATTTCTTCTTCTTTTATTTTCCAATTCGCGAATCGTTTTATTGTACCGCGTAATAATATGGGTTGACCATTTCATTTTTTCGCGAGAAGAGATGAATGCCGCGTTTCACAGTCTGTACAATGTAATTGTCCGCGCGTTGTATATGCGCTTGGATCTTCGAATTACATCGAGATTGTTTATCCAGCGGGGGGACACTGGTGCGAGGTAAATATTTAACGATTATTCAATAGACGAATGTGAAAAAGAATCGATTATATAAAAAGAAAATTCTTTTTTTTCTTATTTGTTTACGCAACTGCAGCGAATTACTTTTGCATTAAGTAGCTCCGTGACGTCAAAAATATTATGCTCGATCTCCTTCTTTTTTTATTTCACGAGTGTTGATTTTAACGCGAGTTAATCGTGTTCTCATTGCTTACATTAACTCGTAACGTGCAATGAATACATTGCAAATTTCGTAGTAACCTGATATTCCGATTCGGAAAGCGATTAAAAATTCATTCCTTTATGAATTTGATAAAGCGCAAATATTCACTTTGATATGTTAATATCTGATGTTTTACTATAAATACACCGCGGATAGAGAGCTTCATATTAATCGGATCGATGTTGTTGAAACGATAGTCTCGCTATGCGATTACACCTCTAGCGTGAGTAGATTAACTGTTTTTTAAACGTTAATTCCACTTATATTTACGTAAGTTAATGTATATATTATATTACATTTGTTTCAGGTGACACGTACTATATCGATTGGCATTTGAAATGACAGTTATCTGTTAGTTGAATCTCCACTGATTCGAATAATATTTCGGTAACCTAGTGCACAAATATTCACGTAGTTTACAATGATAAGCGTCAAAGTTATTTTCCTCGTTGCAACATGTTTGCTCTTAATCCACGAGCACGATTGCAAGGAAGACAATATCGATCCGGCCAAAGTGATCGAGATGAAATCTCGTAGTATTAAGACTATGGCGTTGAAAAAATTTCGCGACATGATTCTGGGTAAGAAGATCAAGAACAATGAGTATCTGGATATCGAGTTGAAAACGCTGTCGACCGTTCGGAACATCAACAAATTGACCCAGGATATAGTTGAAAGTGCGGAAAATACTCACGAACTAACAACCCTGACAACCGCACTTGCAGACCTCTCGGTGTTGTTCGATAAAATGGATCACGCTTACGACATATACCTGATGCAAAAGGATTCGAAGAAAGACGCGACCGATCCTTCTTTACACAAATTTGTCGATGAAACGCGGAATCCTTATCAAGGGCCAATTGATTACCTCAATACCATTTATTCGAGAGTTGTTCCGAAAAATTTGGATGCAAATTCGAACGGTGTGGGTTACTTGAACGACGTCTCCGTTTTGTCCCTTTTGACTAAACACATGATGGTGATCATTTTATTTGATTAACTGTGTTCAATAGAAATTTTTGTTTCAATTTATTCTTTTTATCACAGCGATTTACGTTTAATTTTTCAGGGTTTCAAGAGAATGTGTAATAAACAAAAATCTCAACAACAAATACTTCACATGCTTTTTATAAGTATCGGTGTTGCTGAAATGAAGTTGTATTCTATGTTAGAATTTTGCTACAAAAAGCTTGCCGATATCCAAGAAAGTCAGTATTCAAAAAAAACAAACATTAATATTATCTTATTGTGCAATGAAATTTAAATAATATATTTTGTTTACAATTAGGCAATTACGAGCAAGAGATGAATTTATTGACGGATCAATTATACAAACGTGGAAGCAAGGCTGCGGTAATGTTTGAAAGATTTATGAACATTGCATCTAGGGAAGTTTGGAGATGCGATCCTAAGAGACATATTGAAGGTGATTACAAATAAATATTCATTAACTTTTAAAGAACGGGAAATTTTTAGTACAAATTGACCTTTTTAAATCGTGTTTTTGTATATATATATATTGAACGGGTATCTGAGAACAAGTCTTCGGTCAAACAGGTGGTCTATAAAGGTACCAGACCTATGCACAAGGGAGACATCAATGCAAACAACATAAGGCTATGATTTTAGAGGGTTTTTCATTGTAATTTTTTCCATAACACGCGAAAAAAGTAACCACGAAAAATTGTGGATGCAACCTCGATCTTTAGAAAAATCGTTTCAAGGTCAAATTGTTATTCTACAATTTTTAAGGGATTCCTTACGAAAAAAATTAGAGTGTGTGGAGGATTATTTTTACTGTTCTTATTAGATTCAGCGCAACAAGTAACTCCAGAATAATATAAAGATTTTTGCTACCCTTGGTAATCCCTTTTGGTATATCGGTCCTCTGAAAGTTAAATAAATAATAAGATACTTTTGATACCAGTTACATTATAATTTGTAGATGTCACATACACCGAATTGAAGGAAGTATTTCAAAAATACGTTGTCAACGACGAAGACATGAATAACGAAAAGAGTTGCCTCAAGAGATGCGGAGACTTTACAAATGCAGTTCCTTCGGAATGCGTTAACAAAGAAGGTACAAACAAAACATTGAATAATAAATTATTTAAACATTTATTTCGTAGTTAAATTATAAGCAATTAAATAATTTCATGACCAGACCATTACGATATTGAGACTGGGTATACCGAGTATAGTATTTGCGATCAACACCGCAAATGTAATGGGGCATTACACGATTGCGAAGATTACTTTTCCGAGTACAACGAATTGTGGATCTGTCCTTCGGTATACGTTTACTTGTCGTTCGTTAAATCTATATTGACAAACGAGACAATCTAACAATTCCTATTGTATTCCAGACTTTGAACAGTAGTCGTCGGTACGAATTTATGGAACACGGATCGGTCGATCACGTGTTCAAAATATACAAGATTAAGAAGTACGGTCACTCGGCAGAGAAAAGCGACTGCGAAAGAGATATCTCGTACGACTATCGGGAATTTGGAAGTCAATTCAAGGACATATGGAGACACTGCGAAATTTGCTTGTGCACTTGTCACGACCACAAAAGTCCAACGTCGGAACAGCGAGTGAACGTTAGGCCAAACATTGCTGACAACGATTTGTACGTATATTTTCCGTGCTAACTATTCAATTAATTTCCAATTGAATAAAAACGTTTATTAAAATTAGTCTATTTTTTACAGTGTCATAACCGGTGCTAGGTTGGTAAAAAATAATCATATATTACACATTCAAATAGAACAAGGAAAAGTATTATCGGATGGGCGTGTCGATGAAAAGTCACTCCACTGGAAGCCGATAGCAGCGCCAAGAGATGCCTCCGATCTGCAGAGTTACTCTTGGACGGATTTCAGATCGATTTATCTAGGCGTCTCCGAGATTTCGAGGAATCGCGTTGCGGTAGGTGTAAAATTTTCCGTAGTGAAAAATGGTGAATCGCGCATGCTGGCCATGAAGACTCTTTCCGTTCCCTACAATTACACTACCGGAAATTTGACCTACGATCGAACGTATTACGTTGAACCAGAGACATATGACCCTCAAGAAATTGAATTTGATCCTCTGCCTGATTTTGTAGCTGAACCACTGACCACCGAGTGAGTAGATAATTGTTTAACCCAAGACAATATACGTATATAGATTTTGAACATCGGTAAATTTGACGATCTACTTTACAGGTTCGAAGTGGATCTTAAGAATTGCGATGTACCGTTGAATGCCGAATTCCCGTCGTTACCACAACCGAGCTCGAAGAAATTCGTCAAATTCACAACGTCCGATTTTAAGAAAGATCTTGGTCAAAGTATGATACCCTTCGTAGACATTCAAGATGTCGTAACGAGACCGGCTGTACCTATTTCTGGTATCGGTTTCTATCACAAGACTCACGAAGGTTACGGAGGCTTCTTAGGATTAAAATTATTAACGTACAATCACGCGCCCTTTATAAATTAAGATAAACAAATTAATATTGCGATGTACTTTTTTATACATTTTTTTTAAAGTAGCTCATATCTACGTTTGTACAAAAAAAGGAAAACGAAAATAAATATGCCAGTCAATAAAATTGATAAGCGAACTTTCGATAATCGAGTTTGCATTTCCGTCTGAATAATTCCTTTGGGTTTCTGCATCGATTCGCACTAAAGCACCAGACACGAAATATTCCAATGCCGACTGTAAAATGTAAGTGTATTCAAGAATGACACATTTTTTTATTTTATCGCGATTAAGTTTAATTATGTAACGTTTACATTGCTACACATTTCAAAATACCAAGAGTTATTATTGCACGATCGATATACAAACATAAACGTTACCCGAAACGAGTAGTATTTTGATGTATTTCAAAACAAGTAACGTTTAGAACATCCGTTTGTTCGTTTTTCAAAAAGAAAACTATATACGAAAATCTTTTACGCTAATAAAACCATGTCACGAGAAACTCCACCGAAAATTCACTTTTGCAAAATTCTAAAATAATATTCAACATTTTTTGGTGTGTGTGTGTGTGTGTGTGTGTGTGTGTACACATATGTGAAGACTGCGAGCGTAAAAAGAAACTGGTAAAATTCTTGATTATCTTCAGTAACGCACCTACTTTCTTGTGCATGTGTAGAAGGTAGGAATAAGGGGGAAGGAGAGGTGCAGAGGAGGGGAGGGGAGGGGAGGATGCCACAATACCGCTCGCGTGATTTTCCAGAGATAGAAATGCCGATTACTCTCGACGCCATTTAATGCCCGCGAGCCGCGCGATTATTTATTGCCACGAGCGTAAGGACCGACACTAGCGTCTATTAGCGCGTTCGTCAATGAGGCGCGCCTTTGCGCATTGTGGCGCCTGACGCGCCTACGTGACGTTTTTTTCGAACGTGGTCCTTTTCTTTAGTTCGTCACTCGCGCGTGCACGACTTTCTAGATAATTATTTTTCTCTTCATTACGGAGAGGTGTTGATTTTCAAATTTAGAATTTTTATCGCGTCGATTGTATTTACTTTGTAACCGATGCATCGATTATTTCGTAATTACGAAAGATGCGCGAGAAGATTTTTTTATTATTTATTAAAACAAATGGTAAACGCATTATTTTGAATAATGTATTTAGTTTATTGTTGTAGATCGAAAGGATACTTGAGATAACAGCTTAATTAACCACATCGTTGAAATCAATTAACACGTGACCAAAATTTATTGTTGGCTATTCGTCGGACAAAATAGAGAAACGATACTTTCTCGCATTACTTATGAACGATCTACCAAATTCCAAGTGATCCAAAGGGTATAAAAGAAAAAATTCAGCAAAGAATATCGCTATAGTATCCTAATGACAAAAGAGAGACAGAATGCGACGAATAGAGAAAAAGGAAATATATAAAGAGGAAAAGAGAGAGAGAGAGAGAGAGAGCGATTCTTAAAGCCACGCGCTTCGCGCGCAGGGTAATTGCATTGTACGCGGTTGTCCTTTGAAACGCCAATCACCGGCGACAAAACGCTCGTCGACGGACGGGCGCCTCTTCTCGTCGCTCTCCATCTTCCTCGGGAAAGCCGATTCGAGAGCAGATATATACGCGCGCGTATTTCAATCGGCCAGAAAAACCGACTACCCGTTCGTCGTTCCTTTTTTTTTTCTTTTTTTTTTTATTTCAACCTCTTTCAGGCTCTCTAGCCGTGACGTTCGGGCTTTAATGCAAAATAGGCGATGCCGGCGCCTCTGGCTTTGTCGTGTAGACCGAACCGCAGCGACGTTGAGGGAGGATTTTTCGAGGTATATACAGGTGATTAAGATTTATGGGACGAATTTCCGAAAAACTTCTCTTTCCCCCGACGACGACGACGACGCGACGTTTTACCTTGATACGTTTACTCACTTGATTTTGTTTCCTCTATAAAGAAGAAATTGATAGTCCAACTGCAAAGTTATTCGCTAACTCCTCGTTAAAAAATTAGTTAGACTATTTCATTTGCTTCAAATGTACAATGCGAACAGTTACGCAAATGTATCATTTCTATATAAGACAACGAAAAGTTTGGAACCGATAGTGCGCGTTGACGTCGTGGCTCGATAATTAATACAATCAGTTTTTCTTTTGTACTTGCGATGTAGCTCACGTAAATACGAGATCGTCATTAAAATCCGTGGATCGAGAAAAATTGTCCGATATGCGAGGTGTTTACACGCCGATCGTTCGCATGATAATGCATTATAGTCGATTCATCCAATTTCGTATCCAATCAATCGGTACGACAGCTCGTAAAAACGAATGTCAATCAAAAGGTAACCAAAGGCAATTAAAACTAATTCAGTTCACGCCGCGCACATTGCAATCCCCTGCGTGAGAAAAGGTGTATAAGTTTTACGATCGCTCCTGATTTCCTTTGGAAAATTTTGTCTACTTGGATGTATATATATACACACACACACTTTAGTCTTTCTCTTTAACCTTCAAGAATAAAAAAAAGGGGAGGCGGTATAAGATTGCAGAAATGAGTCACGTACCTGGATACACATTACAATTGCGCTAGAACAATTAACTCCTTATTTTCAAGGTCAAACTCCGATGGGAAAGCTCGTAGATTTTTGTTGCGGTATATGAAAGTCTGGTAAACGTATGTGCAAAACCTTGGTGTATAAAACACTGTATATGCAGACAAGTATTATTAATTTAACGTAATTAAAATTTTAAATTATTAGCGAGAGTTACATACACTAATTTATTGTGAGAAATGTATAATAAACATATATCTTGGTACAATACTTATTACGCTTCTATTTAATATTACAATTCTGTAACTACAAGTTCGACTGCCACAGAAAAATCTAATCTTGGAGAAAAATTTCCTATCCACCTTGGTAAATTATTTAACGGAATATCTGTATATTATTTTAATTCATCTTTTTCTCTGTATCTGTAAACCAAAAATCTTCGGAAATCATTATTCTACTGCGAAAAAAAAAGAAATTAATGATAAATCGATAATGGTAAAAAGGAAGGAAGGCATAACCGATTCGACAAACAAAAACAGTGAATATATATATATATATATAAAAGAGATGAGGATTAGGTTGAGCGCGATGCGCGGCACGAATCGTCTGAAGCTGGCGCGCGACCGACGTGATTGGCATATGCTCGGTGCGCAACGAGCTCGTGCAAACGTCTCATAAGGCACAGGTGTCTGTATATGTATACGAGCGACGTACGTGTCTCTCTGCGATTCTTGACGCGCCGCTGACATGTTCAAGAGCAATTTTTTTTACTTCCATTTCTATTTCTATTTCTATTTCTCTAGTTTCAACAGTTGCCTGGTTTAAGCTTCTCCGTTTTAAAGCTTTAAGAGATCTCTATTTTACTTGCCACAAATATATACGATTTATCTACGCGACGAGAAAGATTCCAGTAAATTTTAATAAATTTTTGTGTAACAGGGTAAGAGACTGCCTGTTTGGCAAAAGCTTACTGAACTTTTAGTAAAAATTAGTAGGTTTCTCAGTAAATATTGATGTACTGAGAGAAAGAAATCGTTCATTTGTTTTTAGATATTGACATTTATTTATAATTAAATAATATTTCTTCCATATTAACGCTTATAGTACTTTACTATTAAGATTTTAGGTTGATAGTTAAGTTTATAAATATATAGATAATGAATGAAATTTAGGTGTTAAGAACTGATTAAAATATTACTTAATAGGAAGAAATATTCATTTCGCTCTTATTTAAGTCTTCAGATCTTAACAGTTAATTTCTTAAGTACTGAACAGGCAGTTTGTTAATGCATTGATGAATATTTACAGAAAACTTGGTAAAATTTCTAAAACTTTTCATTTCCTGTACAAGTCTCAAAATCGTCAGTTAAGCGAATGATAAATTTTGTAAATTTAAAAATGCGTCGGAAAGTCTTTTCTGTTTACACGCTAAAACTGTTGGACTTAGACTTAACTCTAGAAAACGAGTTTATTTTTCTTAGAATTAAATATAACTCTAATTTGAGTTAATTTAACACTTTAACATAGCGTTAATATTTAGAGTTATGTATTAATTAAACTACTCTAAAGGGAGTAAATTGCAAATTGTTTTAACGAAAATTTCTGTTTGCAACGTAATATTTTATAAATAATATAATTTATATTTATTTTCCATTTGACTAATTTACTTGTCATTTTTTTACCTATTTTAATCATTCACTTATTTACTCATTTTAATTTTCCATGCATCTGAAGCAACTTATATTTATAATACGTTATGTTTTGAATTGTATGTATAACATTGTTTGCATATATAATTTATTTTTCATATTAAGAAACTATTTAAATATATAAATATTTATTTATTATCATTATATTATTAAATTGTAAATAAAATGCAACAAGATTGTACAATAATGTGATTTTGGGGTTTCCACCCCTAGAGTCCAAGTAAAGATGAATTAATCAATAAATTTTTAATAGAAGATTGTCGTATGGTTGTTAAAACGACTCGTACGTACATATGCTGATAAAAAGATTAATTTTTCTCGTCGATGCACACGAGAACACGAAATAAAAAGAAAATTTTATAATCTTGAATATTACCCACAAAATAAACATGAAAAACATCGTTCCAGGGGTTGCAAGAAAATCTATGTACATCTGCATCTGGTATCATAGCGGAGCTTGCAGACTACGTCGGAATCTCACGGGTTGTCCGAGTCACCGAGAGAGAAATAGGCAAAACGCCAGACATTCGTTACATCCGCGGAGAGGAACGGTGATGTAGAAAAGGAGAGAAACTGGCAAGAGCGATATATACGCGACCGAAGGAAGAAAAAGAGGAAGATCCGGTGGTACGAAAAGTATTTACTGAACGAATCCATGTTTAAGGAGGAGTAATCTGACCTTTCCTTTGTTTTATTTTTATCCAAGGAATTTACATTCTATTATTTTATTATTAATTGTATTATTTTTTTCAAATCAATTGTTACATTTCGTAATTTAACCAGTGCGTGCTAATTTATTTTATTTAAAAGAATGGTATAAATTCAAATTAATTAACTGTATTCGAATTTATGAATTTTATTGCGTTGAAAACTAATTATTCAATATATAATTATTCGAGAAAATTGTTTAATTTAATTACGGTCACGTTGTTTTAACACTCGTTCAAATAGAAAAGATAACGACATAAAAGATATTATTAAACTGACGAGGCATCAATAAGAAAATTCGTATTAGCCGAGATTTATGTAAGATCGCATTCTAATTCAGTTTTAGATTTATTGTTTCTTGCAGAGGTACATAAACTTTGATTTATCGAAGTTTCCTTTTTATAAAATCTTCTAACTTAAACCTCCATAAAAATTACTTTAACGAAAGAAAATAAAATTTGCAATAAATCACGATAAACTATATGTATAATACATATACATACGTTTATTCTTTCAGTTCGCGTAATTCAAACCCCGTATAATTATAATTCACGTCGTTGCAAATTCATTGGGAATAAATAAAAATAATTTACATTTTTACATTGTAGTGTTAATACAACCAAATAAAATCCTACTTTGAGAAAAATCAGTACAAGTATAAGTAGTAATTGCAGAATAATTACATTACACGTGTAATTTATACCAGAGTAGGTATATGTACATGCATATGAATACCACAATGATAATCTTTAAATATAGGGTGTTATAAAACTCCCTTGTTAAAGCGCACTTCTTCAAAGTCAAGAATGATAAAAAAAAGTCGAAAAGCGCTCGTCGGTGATATTAACGAGCGATAAATTAATGAACGAGAGTAAGAGGGACCCGGAGGATGGGGAGAGAAAGAAAAAGCCAAACGATGCATGGACTTTCAATGCCAATCACTTGGTCGGTCTCTCCTCTCTCTCTCTCTCTCTCTCTTTCTCCCTCCCTTCAAGGGAAAAGAGACGAGTTTTCTTTCTCGTTGGTCGCGACAAGATTTACGCAGCGGCCCGTAACGAAGTAGCGACTCATCAGAAGGTGACGCCAACGATCGAGGTTGCTTTTGTCTTCCTCACGGAAGCTTGCAAGCTCGAGGTGATTGCGAGAGACCCAACCGTGATTTACCGGATTTGTCTGGAAGCTACGCTCGAGAGAACAATCACCGTCAATTTTACATTCAATCATTCCCGTAAAGTGACGAGAAGGAGAAATTTATTAAAACAAAAAAAAAGAACCGACGGATTTTCTAATTTTAAACGGAAATTAACGCTCGTCACGCGGATAAAAAATTTATTATCCAACCTCAAATTTATCCACAAGTAAAAATATATCTGGTACAAATAGATTTATTGTTTGGAAAATATAAATCGCCGGGGATATGTAAAATTTTATTGAAAATTGGTTTCCATCGTGTTCGCGATATTTCAAACAGCTCGTTGCAACCACTTTGCGCGAACGACCGAACAAAGTCGATCAAACGGCGCGTTTTCTTTTTCCGAGATTCTTCCCATCGTGTACCGCCTATTCATTTCGCGCACTTTAGCCATTTTCACTTTAATACGACGCCGTCACGAAGCGCCCCCGTCCATCACACGCGTGACGAAAATCTAGCACGTTTTCGTACGCGGAAACGATCGGGCTATTACATTCAATTTCATCCGAATTCACGCTTTTTTCTTTAATTTTTCAAGTACACAACGTTATCCCATTTAGAAGTCCACATTTTTAGTACTTATTCTAACTTCACTCACGGAACGAATTTTTTAATAAAATTTATCGTGGTCTCACAGTGAAGTGCAGTAGCAAATGTGTAATAGTATTTGTATTTAATTAGGTTGCACTTCATCAGTTGGAGAATAGAATAAAAATAAAAAGCCATAACATTTGTGTGGGAATCGTTGAATGTCCTGATTGTGTAGGGCTATCGCAGTAATTTTTATTAGATGATAGGTTATCGTCTATTTGATAATATTTGAAAGGAGAAAAATTTTTCTAAAAATAATGTAAATTTTTATGCTTTGGGTAAATATTGCAGTGCCCGCGTATGGTAAAAATTCTAAAGCAATACACGCGATCTCGAAGACTACTCTTAGTCTAGAAAAACTTGATATCTGGTAAGGTAAACATTGAAATGTAATTCTCAATTTTTATAGAAAATTCTGTAAAAAGCATTTAACCCAAAACATATAAGTACAATTTCGCTTCACCTTTTCTGTCCGTGATGTATGTATAAAAACAATCAAATACAAAAGTTAACCCGAAAATGAAATGTACATGTCTATCACGATCGGTAAAATCGAAAGGTTCATCAACGTCTTATAAAAAATGATTTACAAAAAATTGATAGTTATTCGATTGGAGACGTATGCATAGAGAGAGAGAGTCAGAGATAGATAGAGAAGGAGTCGATGATTCGAAGGCGATTTTCTTGGCGCTTATACCCGGGGCGGTTGCACAAGCTGTAAAGTCATAAGGAAGGACCAAGGCGCACAGACCGATTTCATCGAGCGTCGTATTTCAGTCAGCATTAAATCAGTCGTAAAACGGGGCTCCACGCTCTTTAAAGAGTCGCTTTCGCACAATCTCGAACGCGATGCGATTTACATTCGGGTATGTATACATATACACGTGCAAGCCCGCGTTTTTCGAATTGTAAGAAGCCGCGGCGAGTAATATCGCCTATTTATCCCTTATACGACTGCGTGACTTTTCTCTTTCGGTTATTATGTATCCTATATGTGTGCATATGTACGTACGTACATACTACACGCGGTCTTACACGAATTTGCTCGATTACTTTCGAGATCTACGCGAATATATATCTTTTTCTCGATTGAATATTTTTTTTCTCTATTATTAATTTGGCGCGTGCGTTGCGCAACTGTTGTTTTTTCACGGAAACTTTGTGGTTAGAATGTGTGTATGTTATAAAAAAAGAAATTATTTCGGCGTTGCGTCGATGTGTTATGGTAACGATATTTTTTGCGCAATGCGAAATGTATAAATATATATATGTATAAATAAAGAGAATGAAAAAGTGTGAATATGTATGCGTGATAAAATAATAAAAGAAGAAGGTTCACGAACTCGTAGTTATTATTTAGTCTTGTGGTTTGGGAAACGGTGTCTCGAGTACATCCATCTCGTTCTTCTTATTAATCGCCGTATCCAGTTACGTTTCTCTCTTTCTCTCTGCACTCGCGCACATATCTATACGAGGTTATATTAATCGCTTAAACTGAGCTGCACCATTCCACCATCTATAGAATTAACGGATTCTTACCGATTTCGATTCCACTTGCACTCTATGTACGATTTTTCGAATTAAACAGCCATATATTTGTTTGCTTTGAAAGATCTCGAATACTGCACGGAGAGAGATAGATTTGAGTAAATTTTACTAAACTTTCAGTAACGCGGTAACAGACTGCCAAAATGCTAAGAATTACTGTAGTAAACATTAGTACACATTTAGTAAAAATATAGTAGATTTCCCATTAAACATTGTTAGAAAGTTCAGTAACAAATTGACGAAAAGTCTGTTTCCGCGTTAGCGAAAGTTTAGTAATATTCACAGGAAGTTTGGTATAACTCGCACTGAGAAAAAAGTTTTAGTAAAAATGACAAGGATGTCTATAGTAATGAAATTAGTGACTATAAAAATTAAAAAAAATAACTGTACTGTACAGTAACAATTTAGGCAACTTATGGTAAATATTACAATAATTGTAGTAGGAATTAATAGTCTTTTAGTAAATGTTTCTATTTAGTACAGTAATTTATTGCATTTCCACAATACGTAATTCCATTACTAGATAGTATTCTCATTTTTACCAGAATTTTTTTTCTCAACGTACTGACACTTTTTCTCCCCCTGTATATGATATTTTGTGTACGTCATTCTATTAAATATTAACAATTTTAACGGTTAATTTTATTTTCAAACGTGTCGGTTGCACACTAAAGACTCGCGAGATTTTAGAAAATCAAAAAATTTATATATGCACTGAAAAAAGATTCGAAAGGTTCGTCAGACTCGTACGCGTCGTGTCGAAATTCTCGTATCTGATATTTTAGAATTCGAAATGAACGACGATAGTCGCAGTTCATGCTTGAGGATGAGCGACGGTTTTTACTCTATTTTTTTTTGGAAACGCTCTTTCTTCACCAACGAACATGTAATGAAAATAAAGAGGTCTTTGAAAATAAACGTTGTTATATTTTTCTTGCAACATATTTTAAATATGAACTTCTATAGCGACTGGCCGTATTATTTACAATTGCATTTATTGTAAATATATATGAGTTAAATTTTTATGAAAAACTACTTTAAATCAATTAGTTCAGCTAATATTCGATGTATCATATCGGAATTCTGGAAATATGTAATTAAATACGTTTATTGTATTTGTGGTAAATAATGTTAATTTTAAGAATGAAGATATTACAATTAAACATTACAATTAAAAATAGTAAGTCATAGTAATAAGACCTCTTATATTAAATTAAGTGAAAATACGTAATGTTTAAGCATATTCACCATTAAAGAGTTAAAAATATTAAAAGCGCATATCAGTTATATTTATCATATTATCAGTAAATTCTTTCCTACCACCCAATAATTATATCCAACAAAAAATCAGCGAATCGTAAAAACGTATAATTCGATAAATTCAATAATTCCAAAAATTAATGTGACCAAACCGCCGGACTATTAAAGTTAAATAAAATTTAATACACGTATAAACATGTATGTATAATACTAACATTAAATTAACGAAAAAAAAACCTGGAAAAGATAACGTGATTTTTTCACGGGAATCGTTACATCGGAAAATTCACCGTGCGATAACAAAACGAAGTTTTATTAGAAAACATAGAGAGAGAGAGAGAGAGAGAGAGGGAGATGCACGAGGCGTGTTCGTGTCTAATTACGCGCGTGAGCGATTAGTTGGAACCGGTTAATTATGCAAATTAACATGCAAATTTTATGCGTGCACGACGTCGCATGCTTATCTTAAACTCTTCTAGATTTATCTACATTTATGTATATATGTATATATGTATATATATACACACCATCTCGCAGTTCGGATATATCTTACTAAAGATGTGTCTGCATAGTTTCGTATTTATATCCACATCCACACTTTAATTAATGACGTTAATCCTTTAATTATATGATAGATGTGTAATAACGCGAATAAAAGATAATTTAATAGATTATATGTTATACTTAAATTAAATCGTTTGTACATTTTAAAATGCCCGCCGAAAGGTATACACTATACTCTTATCGAAATTCGATGCTTATGTTACGTAATAGTATTTGTGTATACACGAACAAAAATTAGTATTATCTTTGGCAAATATATGGAACAAGTTGTCAAAATAAGAAAAATTTATGTACTACATATGTGGTGATATTGAATAACCGATGTAATATATATATATCCGGCATTACGTATCGAATCAACAGATGAAAATTTAAAATCCTCTTGGCTTTTAAATGTCTTTTTATTTGTTTATATTTATTTATTTATTGCAAACGTGTATCAATATTTTATACAATATGTAAAGTAATACGTACAGAAGGACGCTCGCAATATATTAATATAATTGAAAAAAACAAATACTTTCTATAACAACCGTAATTAAAAAAAACTCTAGTAAGAGTTCATAATAAGGTTATTTATAAACTATATCTGATTGACGCGCATCATGCCGAACAATGTTAAAAATCAAGATGTGTGATTTATTAAAGGATCAAGGTCATTTGCAGTATACATTAGAATTAAATTAATCGTTATTATTTAAATCTTCAAGTAATTTTCAGTATTATATCATTGTTTTTGTATGATTCACATATTAACAGTTACTTATGTATGTTCTTAAACATTGGACATACTAATGTAAAATAATAATATTTGGGTTTTTTGGTGATTAATATATCTCATTGAATATCTAAATAACTAATCGAAAAATTTTCTTATATAATCTATACTGAAAGAAATATTTGAGAGAAACGATGTTTTTTAACTGTTATGAGCAGATAAATATTTCATTACGGCAGTCAAGTATTATTTGAATCAGTTCTTAAAAGTTAATATTTTGTTACATTCTATTAACCTAAAATCTTAATATAGTTAACGGGATTTCGGACCCAAATTACAGGAATCTACACCTTTCAACTCAAAAATTCTATCTAAAATATTGAATTAAAAATCTGAATAAATTTATGTATGGATAGTTCAAAACATAAGGAAGAGCTTGATGTTTTGATTCTTCTAAAGAAAAAATCATTTTTTAAATAATAATTGAGTGAACAATTTTTGGTCGGTAATTATTATTTAAAAAAGGTAAAAACGTTCAACCCAAACATGGTCAAGAAATAATGAATTTAATAGTCTGGAAAAATTTGGGTATATTGTTTAAAACGCGCCTAAGGACCTGACGTTCAGGGATTTTAAAAAAAAAAAAATTTATTAGTTTCTTTATGAAAAAAAGTAAAAAATGGCCATTTGATGAGCCCGACATCCCCTTAAGAATTAAGCGTTAATATCGAAGGAATATTATTTTGTTATAAATGAATGCCAATTTCTAAAAACAAATGCACCGTTTATTTCTATATATCAACAACCATTCTTCTTTCACTCCGACAGTTCGTTCCACCTTCGCTAAAAAGTACAGTGTAATTATTCGAAACTCATTTCTCCGCATAGATATAATGAAATAACATCGAATAACAAAATTACATTCTTAAAATTGTACCGTATATTTACGAAAGCATAATAAAAAAGAAAACGTATTTTTCATAAAAAAAAAAGAAAAAAAAATGATAGCAGGTACCGCACTAATTTCGTAAAATTGTCGATCTCTTTCATATGAAAGATAATTTAAACGTATAGGTACAAGTTGTAAGTATATAAGTAACTTACATAAGTCGCAACCCAATATGTAAAGCAAATTTAGCAAAGTGCTAATGACTTTTCAACGTTTCGCGTTATATATATACATATACATATACGTATACGTATACGTATATAGTTTTGTCTGATATCGTATATATTTTTGGGCTCGAGGCGTTTAATGTTTAATCAACCATTCGCTCTAGGCGTCGTATAATTCACGCTTATATACAGACACATATAGACTAGTCGCGTGTTTTAATCGGGCGTGCCATTACGACGAGAAGTATATACGTGTCGATGATGATGGTTATGGAAATTTGCTCTCTGGCTATATTTGCAGTTTCAATTAGATACATTTCAACCCTGGTGTCGATGCGTATACATATATACATACATACATGTATACCCACACCGAGTAAAAATTATCGTTCATTAGACCACGTGTATATACCGATAATAAATGTACCATATTGCGCTTTTATTTTTATATAAACTTTACGTGGAAATTTTTTTCTTATGTCTAAACGGCCACATATATATATATACACGTGGTAAATTTTGTATATAACAAAGCGAGGAAAAATATTAGCTATCGAAGTGTAAATAGTGCATCGAATTGAACAAATTTATAAATACACTGAGAAAAAGGTTGTAGTATAAATTAATAGACTTTTTCATACATCTTGTAATTACATACAATTGTCGGCAGACTTGCGTAGTAGTGTAAATTACTATCTGCGGTATTAAAATTTCAATTTTCACTACTTTATTATTAACTGTCTTACAATTTTTGCATTTGAAAATGGTAATATTTAATATCAGATATAGTAAATTTTGCCTTTAAATTTAGTTTATTTAAGATAAAATTTTTATTGCGATAAATATTTGTTTTTTGAATAAGTTCTTGAATAACTTATTGATGGCATGGATATTTGTTTTGAAGCAGGTTGGTTGTTTGAAGACAGGTTTTTGACGTGATTGTATATATTCTATTACATTACAACTATAGTTATACAAATGTATCCTACCTAAACTTACAAACATATTTCGCGTTGGAGAATATTGATTTTAATATCTTAAAAGTTCCTTATAGATAAATCGAAATCAGATTAAACCGTTTGCGAGAGCCAATATGTCGGACACCATGATAAATTTTTAAACAGTTAATTATATAAGTAAATATAACAATATGATTTTAAGAAGTTTTAAAAAATATATTTTATTAATATACATTAAATAGAAAATTTTTTTTATCTTAACAGTAATTAGAAACTATTGAACGCAGATCCTTATTTACTATAAATATTTCTGTTAAAATTGATACATATTGCATTTGTAATAATAAATTTTAGTAATAATATTAATAGGAAGTTACAAATTTAAGTTTGTATACTATTTGTAGAATTAAGATTAAAAATTTTGACTATTAAATTTGTAAAATGTCATATCTTTCTTAGGAAAAATTAGTATATATGATAGTAACTTTTGTTTGCGCAATTTTTATAATAAAGATAGTAAAATTTCGTTTCTTAAACTTGCACACCTGCAGGAAACGGAATTTTACCAAACTCTAGGATATGTTTTCTGCTATAAAAATGAAAAAACTCGGAATTATTGATTCTAATGCCTTTTCTTATGGAAAGATATATACATTCAAACCTAAGTTCTGAAAATAAACTAAGATGCAATAGATATTTATAAAAAAAAAGTTTCTCAAATATTTCAATTTGATCGAAAGTTATTGAAGAAATAAGAATACAAGTTGATGATTTTTTTAAGCCATAATTTCGTCTAATTCTTATTTCTCTCATAACTTGAGACCAAATTGAGATATCTGAGCTTCGTTTTTTTCAAAATGTATCTACTCGATCTTAGTTTTTTTTTAAACTCAAGTTTGAATTGTACATCTTTATTCGTTCTTGAGTTATTAGCAATCAAATTTAAAAGCTTGTGTTTATGGTAAAATAGAGCGTTAGAGTATATAACTTCCGGTTTCTTCATATTTTAATAGTAGAAAATATATCCTAGAGTTTGGTAAAATTCCGTTCCCCACAAGGGTGAACTCTCCTAGTTACTAAAAATTCAGAGTATATTTCTAAAAAAAAATGTATTATTTATAGCAATTGATCTAAAAATAGTGGTATACATCATGAAAACTTCGTGTACAACAAAAAATATTAAAATGTATTGGTACATTACTCAATTTAATTGCTAGACAGTATTCTGATTTTTACTACAACATTCTTCTCAGTGTAACGATACGGTGGAAAAAAATTACAATATCAAGTATATTAGGTGACGAAAGGAGACTAAGGTTGGTCTATACTAACCAACCAACGAGTAAAATAAAATAAAATCTGTTTCTAGAGACGCTGCATCATTCTCGCGTCAACGTATATCCAATCTGATGTTCCTTTTATACGAAGAGTAACGCCATTGTGTACTATTTTCGTGGGGTCTTACGGCATCGGGAAGAGAAGCCCAGCGAAACATTTTAACAAGCGCGCGCGCGCGCGAGCGGGCACAGACATACACATGGATACGCACTGAGTTTAAACGTATATAACGTCGAGCCGACTACCGCGCGTGATATATCGGGCCAGACCGTCCCGTCGCGCTATTACCATTACAATGCTTTTACAATGCTTTATCAGCTTGAGATCTCGGGTGGTCGCTTACTACTTGCCCACTTCTACGACGTGCCGATCTTTAACTCCAGCTTATACAATCTTGTCTCTTCGTTTCCTCTCTCCTTTCTCTCTCTCTCTCTCTCTCTCTCTCTCTCTCTTTATTTCCATCCTCCCGCCTTTTTTCTTGCTCATTTTGATATTTTCTGTGTTTTCAGTACCGACGCTCGTTATTCCTCTTATACGCGTCGAGTAAGATATTTTTAAGAGTAATTTGCTAATATTTGCCACGTCGCGTGAATCGTATTTACTGCACTAATTGTATGTCATAATCTTTTTAAGCCCTTTAGGTTTAATAAATCTTTCACAATAGCCATATATAACGAAGAAATCAAAATACTATATACGTTAGATAATACACATTAACTACGTTCGTCATTTCAATTACTATTATTTAAACATAATATATTAATATTAAAATAATAATAATTTTTAAAATATATTAATTTATATTTATTTTAAATAAAATATACTTAAATAATATAATACAATTTTTGTATACAAATCCTACATACTCGGTTTAACCTTCCTAAAGCAAAAGGCAGCGAAAATACACGAACCTTCAATAATATTGAGCACGCATCTACATATATTATGTATACGTATATATGTATGCTTGGAGTGCTGATCATGCATGCATTGGATTTACGCGTTACGTAAATAAGCGAAAAAATTTTCCGTTCTCCGTGCGGCAGACTATCGACCGACAAATCAATTTTAGACTACCTCTCATAGTTTCCACACGACGAAAATCCGTCGACCTCTATTTCTTTCTCTATGGTTTCGATGTGTGTGTGTGTAGTAGTAGAGCATTTGTTTTCGCTTCTCATGTCTGACCGACCAAGACTGTTTCTACTTACGCAGTCGACTGGTAAACTCGGCGACACCTCTCTCGCGCGGTCTCCTCTTATCATGCATTATGCATCTGATGTTAGTTACATGAGCGAGCATGCGAACTCGGTATTCCCTTGGTTATATCTCGTATGTCGAATAACACACGGTGTCGGCGAAACGTCTTCTACCTGTCGGACTCCCAACGCCGATGCGACGTCTCTTATACGATCTACGCGAACTCAAATTTTACGGGAACCTTCTTTTTTTCGTTATATCTCTCAAACTTTGCGCGAGCTGTTATTTTACGTATTATACGTTTATTAAAGTACGCATCGGTTTTTGATGTTTATTATATATTTACATTAGCTTTGTAGGAATTTGTTTTTTACGTTTTTTATTTCTCAAAGAATCGAAGAAAGAAGAATGCGCATAAAGAAAAGTTAAGTATTTTATTCAATTGTTGGCTAATACGTCGTTGATAAAGTTCTTGTAATAATCAAGGCTGATGTGAATATTCATTTTACTTATCGGATCAGGTTTCGGTATAATTCCTCTGTTTACTCCCAAAAGCACATTGTTTGAGTTAAGCAATGGACCGCCACTGTCGCCCTAAAATATATAATCCATAAAAAATATCTAATTATTACCAGGTGATACCTAGCGAAATTGGTATTGTATCTGATAGATAATAAATAGATTATTTCGATAGAATGGCCGAAAAATGCGTTTATTTTTATTCTCCCGATAATTCGGTTTATCTTACTTTTTTTGGAGTATATGTATATATCATTGCAACATCTCACCTTACATCGGCTTTAAGACGATGTAAAATTCAAGGTTGGATTTTTGCTCGTCAATATAATGATATATGAATTTATTGATATTTACGAGTCAAATCATTGCCAAAAATTTATAAGACATCGATTCTCAGTCCCGGAAAGTAGTCCTATAGTAACGAGAAGATACATTTCTCTTTCTTTAGCAAATTTTGCTTTTATATTATATATAAGGGTACCTATATACATTATTAGAGTGTGTCGAAGAAGGTATGCCTGCATCTCCCTAACGAGCCCGCCAAACAGTATCGGAGCAAAAACACACAATTTTAACATATTTTTCTTTAGTTTTCTAATTTTATAAATATTAATAATTTTTGTACTTTTCATTTTATATTTTTATATTTCCTAATTTTACAATTTTCTTTGAACTTAAAAACTTTGTAATATTCAATATTCTCCCAGTATATGTTTGAGTTACTTATAATAGAACCACTTTCCGGGACTGAGAATCGAAGTCTTCCCAGTTTTGGAAATGATTTTCCTCGTAGATATATCAATAAATTCATTTTTATCTAAAATATAAATGTTCTTCAGCTATAAAATGCTGTTAAAAATGGACAATTGGAAAATATAATAAAATTGCGTTCATCTCCGTAAATTCTATGTATAAAGACAAATCGAATTGTAAATTACACGTAAACTTTGAAAAAACATACGAATATGTAAGTTTTCAGAAAGCATTATTTAAATTTTAGGATTCTAATAAGTAATAAAAATAATTAATAATAAAATTTTGATATTTAATGTTTCCTTATACTTACGCAACCTAGTAGTACAGGAGGTTCGGCAAAAGTACAAAAATGTCTTTTATGAACCGTTGACTTTTGTCGAGTTATGGTGAATATGCGATTTTCGCACGCGGCGTTTGGTATGATTACCAAATTCGAAGTTTTCAAATATCTGGAAGCTATACAATTGTTTAAATCCAGTACACCCCAGCCAGCTATAGTGACCGGTAATCCAAATATTCCATTATTCGGAGTAAATGACATTTCAGCTGGTTTAATCTCTTCTTCTATTTCTTTCCTTAACTAAAATAATTTGGTATTATAATGTACTTCTCCTCTTATTGGGTGGGGTCCGATCCGTGGCAGGCTCATTCGAAATTGTTTCGAATTTCAAAAAAATTAGAAATGCATTTTTATTATTTCGAACTAAGAGAAATAGAAAGATCATTATTTTGAAAGTGATGCATTCTTCAGTTTTTAGATTTTTTCCGAAAATTCGAACTTTAAGGTGTAGATAAATAACTTTCATATATTTGTCTATTAACACCTTAATAACGTAGAGTAATGTAGAAAATTATTGATATATAACTATTTGGTATTAATAATATTGCATCTAATCCAAAATAATTGACGATTTATTACTTTCGAAATAATGATCATTCTATATTTTTGGTTCGAAATAACAAAAAAAAACTATTGTAATTTTTAAAATTCGATATATCCTACATATATTGAACGATCCTTCAACAAATTGGTCCCCACCCCTTTTATTTATATTAAAAAAATAATCAAAGAGGAATTAATTTTACCGTAACAATAGCTATATCGTTGATTTTTATTTTAAGATTGATATGACGCTCAGTCGCCCATTCGTTGTACGTTTGCACGGCCGCCGGTTCGTAAGTGCTACCGGTTTCCAGATCGAGGGTTCCAACTTTAACGTGAAAACTGCACAATTCTTTGTCCTCGAAACAATGCGCGGCGGTCAAAACGTGTCTCTTCGAGATCAACGTACCGGTGCAAAAGTGATTTAATTCATCGATAAAACCTTCATCGGTGTCGCTCAAAGACACAACGAATGGAAATTCGTTCGAATGCGCACTTCTTACGTTTTCTCCGACGATCGGCTCTGAAATCGCGGTGTAATGCAAGTTACCTGAAAAATTAAAGCGAACTCGTCCTCTTTAATAACCGTGAGAGCTTATATTTCCGTTAATTGAATATCACTTACAAAATAATGCATATTGCAAAATAAAAACGCAGGTCGCTATTTTCATCTTGGCTGCAGTACACTGTAAATTTAAATAGTAAAGAACGTTTAAACGTGCGCGTTATTATCAGCGTCGTAAAATTTAAAGGAAGTAATTAAACGAATATACATCGACATGCATTTATTAATAAATTCGTTGTTTTTAAAATCCATTATTTCAACAATAATAAATTGGCGAAGCAACATTTTTACTGGGAAAAATTAAAATGACTTTCATCATCGATTCGCGTGTAAGAGAACATGAAAGACCGCGCTATACGTTGAATTCCGTAGGTCCTTAGGCACAGTCGGTATAACCGTGCATTCGTCGGTATTACATATATATTTCTCACATTTTAACCAGAGTATCAGTGGTAATATTGCAAATATATATATACGAACCCAGACTTCAAAATTACAAATTGCCTCGCCAGCGGCGCGAAACTTGTGGTAGCCACATGCACACACGCGCGCACACACACACGTGAACACATATTGACCGCAACTACTTGTAGTACACTCGATACTTTTAGCTACCGCTTGACACGCTGCAGATAGCTACTTTCGCCTTTGATCGAACGTGGTAAGTATAATGTAAAGTAGGTTATACGGGGTTGACACAAGGGTTACTCGCTTTTCATGTCTTCAAATTTCCTTTTTCTTTATGCGTGGTTTTTAACACGTCGGTGCTTTTGCCAAAACTTTTTAACGAAATTACTTTTCTTACTCCGGATGAATAGAAGTTCGATGTTCTTTGAAATTAATCTATTTTAGTCGATCTTAGCTCTGAATATTTAAACAAACTTTTTTTTCAAATTTGTTATACAGTAATATATCTCGGTCGCTGATTAACGTCGTTTAGAACTATATAAAAGTACGATGTTGCGAAGAAAAGTATTTGAAAGTGTTTATTCGTTGTAAATACATGTTTTTAAGAGATTTTAACTAAATAAAATAAACTATTCGTTCAAGTCAATCGAATTCGGTAATTTTTCAGTCGAAGAAGTAAACGGAAGTTATAATATTTGGTTAGAATTAAATAGTCATACTCGATGTCCGATTCAGTAACATTTGTCAAAGGTTAATTAAAAATTTAATTGAATTAAAGAAACCTTCAACATTTGTTAAAGGTTAATAATTAATTTGTTATATTTTTTTTCCTTAATTATGTAAATGTTTGTTATTTTATATTTAATGCCTATTAAAAAAATGATTAAAATTGCCATATAAAATTAAATGACGTAAGGTAGAGGGTATTTCTAAGGTAAAATTCGAAAAAAACGTGAAAAAATACTACAGGATACGACGTTCCGTTAATATTGAATAACTTTTTTTCTGAAGAACGCAGCAGTTAAATAGTCATAGGAAATTATGGCATTTTGGTACGGGTTAATTATACTCAATATCTATTTTTAACCTTTGTATATGATGTAATTGTTATATTAGTCTTATTTTTTATTTAAGCAGATTTCATTTTTATTTAAGATTATTATGCTTGTTATACTAATTATTAAGACTTATACCTTTGTACGTTAAATAAATAAAATAATTTGTTACTTAATAAAAGTGTAATTTGTCACCCGAAAATTAAAAAAAAAAGTAATTTATAGTTACAGTTACAATTAATTAAATTGACAAAATTAGTTTAATTTAATTTAATTTAAAGAGTAATTCGATTCATATTTTTTACTCGAACAAATTCAGAGAGCTACAATGATAAATTATAACATTTACCGTGCGAACTGTACATTTTCCTAATAAATTTCAAATATATTACGTAAGCGATAAAAAAAAGGTATCAATATCTAAATCAATCGCACGTCCAACCTACGAATTAATCAAAACAATGACGTTGAAACAATAAAACTCGAAGTTGAGCGACAAGAATAATGTGAAAAGTACCTAGAAAGTGAAAAAGAGACACACCCGTATATATATATATATGAAAATTATGAGCGTACACGTATGTTTTATTTCTTTACCCTCCCGCACCCTCGCACGCGCGCGCGCACACACACACACACACACATACATGTATTCCAACGCTAGAGAACCGTGATCTTTCTCTCCGTCATTCAGCGTTAAAACGAGATCAAGGCCGTACGTGAGCTCCTGTTACCGCGAGAAAAACACTGCGAGACAACGGAAAGAAAAAAAGAGAGAGAGAGACCCGCGGGAGGAAATTTTATGAGTGTATATCCATTGAAAATCGAGCGATTTCGTATACATACATACGATATAATAGAAGGTGCTGGGTGTGTCCCTCTCTCGCACCTATTTTTTTCCTCTCCTCCGCGAGTTTTAAAAAGCCTCTTAAATCGCACAGTGTTTTATTATGCGAGAGAGGAGCGCGCATTTGCAACGCGGTCTCCGTGAAACGTTTATATATGGAAATGTACGTTGTCGCTTCGTAACACGTTGATTTTTATCGCGATATACCGATTTGTAGATACATTTACGTATATATACGTCTGATCGATTAAAATTTTAATTGATTATACATTCGTGATGAAAAGAGAGAGAGAGAGAGAGAGAGAGAGAGAGAGAGAGAGAGAGAACGGGGCGTTTCGTCTGAAAAATTCTTGTTAGTGAACGAGTTATCGTGTCAAACGCTCGGTGTCTTACGCACCTAAAAATATTTAGCACGATATTATTGATCCGATAGAAAACAATAGACGTGTACGTTACGCGAGTTAGAATGTACATTTATATTTCTTGGTCCGATTTCTCAGCGTACACCTATATATATATATATATATGACAGCATCGTACGATACGCGGTAGACGTTTTTCTCCGTGTGACGCGAATGACATTTTCTCTTTCTCTAATTATCATATGGGTGTATATCGATCACTCGGTGTTCCTCGCTCGATAATGTTCCTAAAATGTAAATCACAGCTCGTATATGTACTTTTGTTCTACGAATCATCGCGTTTCTAATTCATCGCGGAATTAAACGGTTAAATCCTCTTCGATCACCGAGAGTTCGTAATAAATCTTATCACAATAGCTGATGACACAACTTACGACTATTCTACTCCTTGTATACATTTTTCTTTTTTTTTCGTGTCGATATATCTATACACAAACAATAAAAATGGTTCTCTCGAATAGAGTATAGCCAATGTTTTTTTTTGGTTGCACGACGTACGAAACTACAAATTGCGAGATAAACAGTTAAAAGATCCGAGTTGTAACCGATCAACGAACCGAAACGGATAGTCAATCGAATATACGGAAGACTTGAAAAAAACAAGGAAAGTCTCGGAGTGCACAGTAGCCATTCATCCCTATCAATTACCGGGCGTGTAGTGCAGCATAAAAATATCATAAACAAGCCTCGATCAAATTCCAACATCTCGAAGCGCTAATGCCAGGGTGTATATATATACAGGCACAAGCGACGTCGGTACTCTTTCTCGCGCGCGTTCGCCTTCGGCTGTCTCGCGAACCTTTTACAGAGGACGATAGGCGACGTCTCGTTAGCACGAGCCTGTAGGTCTGTCGACCGAGGTGTCCCTTTTTATCCAACCCAACGTCCTCGACTTTTCTCTCTTTCTCTCACTCTTATTTTCTACCCTTTGTTGTTCTTCCTCCTGCACCTCCTCCTCCTCCTGGTATTTTTTTTTCGTATACTCTGCTACTTTTCTTTCTCTCTTATACGCACAGACCAACCGATGCATTATTCGTTTACACTTATCTTTCTCATTTTATCGACTGCGTTTGTTGGTTCAAAACATTACGCTAGATCATAAAGGTGTATATATGGCAACCGGGACGAAAATAGGTATCGATTAAATATCTGGTATATTGGTAAGATTCTTCTTATCTTATCCTTACAGATTTTATGAAAATATGTATCTTTACATTCGTTGAGTTTCTCGATCCTTCGTTCGATTCGACGGATACATATTTATATTAAATTGTCCGTAAAGTATCGACGAACTCTGGATGAAGATAGCGCGCCGTCAATGAGGCGTCAATTACAGTATACATATATATTTATCATTGATTCAAAGATATAAAAAAAAGAAATATTAGTATATCTAAAATCGATAGAAATATTCGGTAAATGTTGTCGTACACGCAGGTTCTGTAAAATATAGTTCAATCCGCAATTAGAACCTCCTCGCGGACGAGTTGAGAAAAGAGAAAATCGGCAAAAGATCTTATAGACCGAGTACGACAGTCGGCAGGTTCGAACGTCGATATGTACAGGTTGATCGTAAGGCTCTACCGATATATACCCCGTATGCACAAATTCTCTTATCTCTTCTTCTTCTTTTTCTTCTTCTTCTTCTTCTTCTTCTTCTTTTTCTCCTTCTTTTGCGGCTTTCTCTGTGCAATTTATTTTTTGTTGTTTCCGTGGAAAAAATATAAGCGCGCATTCAAGCGCGAGATAACGTATATAAAGGAAGAAGAGAAAAATGTTTTATCTGAATCTGACCTTGTCAAGGACGCCACGTTTACGCGTATCATTCGCGGTAGTTGAGATGCACGCGATACTAATTGCGTATACAGGCTCGCGGAATGCCATGGGAATTTCGTGTAAAATTTGTATCTTCCTTTTTTAAACTCGGTTATTTCAAGTGCTACTCTCTATATATAACCTCGTTGCGTATTTTTACGGATAATCAATTGGAAACGATCATAATACGTTTAAGACAATTATTCGGTACGAGGTTTCGCTTGGACCATTACAATCTCGTGTTTTGTAATATGGTGTATTAATATAACTTGCGAGTCGACTAATTTTAAGGTAATTATTACGTTAAACCGGACTTTTCTGTATGCGTGTGAATATATACATAGAGAGAGATTTAATAACTTGACTGAGTGCGACCCAGTTACAAGTGGTTGTAAAGCAAGAATCTCATCGTTATTAACCAGGGTTGAACAAAGATAAATTAGACGATCAACATTAATGTATCCATTCGACGGCGTGGCTCGTCCAAGTGTAATGGTCCACTTCCTCCATAACTAATATCCGTAGATACGCGTCGTGTGTATACACACACTCGGTTCACGTATCAGCTGAGGTCAAAATTAATCCTCGTTAATCCCGCGGCTCGGAGACGCGCGCGCGCGCGCTCTCTCTCTCGCGTACACGTCGTGTAAGGGACACACATGTCTCCTCTCTGATGATTATCCATCCCGCATATACTCTACTCTACGTTGCTTACAACCACTCCTACTACACGTTTCCTTTCGTTACTCGGTGAAAATTTCATTGTTCGATCTATTATGCATTGGAATGGTGATTACTTTGTTTCGAAATTGTCGAATATGGGTGTTCCTTGTTACCGAGCCTCGCACAGATTTTCCAAGTGTAACTTTGGAAATATATGTATCCCTCTAGTATAATTCAAATATGTTCAGTGAAAAGTACCAAACCGTCAGATATAAAATAGAAATAGGTTAAAACTATACAGGTATGTTCTTGGCCTTGCGATGGAACGATATTTTTAACCTTTTTTTATAGCTTATTTATAGAATAATCTATGAATTAAACTAACAAGGAGAGACTAAGGGCTTCGGATCACGGATCTTATCCAAATTCTAGGATAAGTTTTATGATGCAAAGATAGAAGGAAAATCAAAATTTAAAACTCTAACGCTTCTTTTTATCAACTTATTTTAGATTATGCGGCATCAAATCTAATTTTAAAAAAAATACTACATTAGGTTAAAATTCTTTGCAATTAATCTTTTTTCCATAATTTTACGCCAAATGGACGGATTTACAACTAAATTCTAATACCTACATTTAATGGCTGATTAATTATAAACAATCAAAGTAGAAGAAATTTTTTCTGAAATTTTAGTTTTTATCGCATAATTTTGGTCATTAAGAGCGTTAGGGTCTAAGTCTCTAGATTTCTTCATATTTTTTTACATTAGGAAATGTATACTATAATTTGGATAAGATGCATTATTGTCCACGAATAGGCTGCAAAAATGTTTTGGCTCAATTTCGTGATTAATTTATAAAAATTAAAAAATCTTTACACGCAGAGGGAAAACTTTTAGTAAATTTGACTAAACTTTCATTAACACGGTAACAGACTGCCAAAATGCAAAAAATTACTGAACTTTCAGTAAAAATTGCTAGAAAGTTATAAGCAACTGCAAATAATGCGCAAAAAAAACGTTTCATTAGAGGTCAATACCTAACCTTTTTCGCTGCCTATTTATTTATTTCCAAGCAATTTATTATTCTGAATTCTACTAGGGTGTGCTTGATGAAAAGTAAAAAATAAGTAAGGATTTAAACAAATTCGTTCAGATCTCGAACGAACAGCAGTTGATATATATTTATATCGGAAGTGAATATTTGATCGAAAAAGAAGCGGTTTGTCGCATCGACCTGTAACTGCACGGTTATGGTTTATATTGCGGTGGTGTACATGGGAAAGTGTATATATAGGGTTGTAAACGTAATACCATGCATTACGTGTTCCTTAGCAAAGTAAAATTGGACGGTATGGATAGGGTTGCGTTACAGTGAAAATTGACATGTACGTGTCGTCACAATCAAATATTTCTTTTTTCCCCCTCGATTAAAGTCAATTTTCTTATGGTCATTATAATTGCCGCTTTGCATCTTCATTAATTTATTATTTTTACGTGGATATTGTTTTATTTCAATGGTACGTTTATTATTATCAGTATTATTCGTTTGGCGCGTAAAATATTTAACGATACGTATAATTTAAGGGGCTGGTATATTATACGGAACATACAAAATGTTATTGTTTCTGATGAAAAGGTAAGTATGTTTCATAACTGGATTCTTGGTAGATCGTCTACTTCTTATAATAGTAAAAAGTGTACTTGAGTGTTGCTTAAAAATTAATATAAACAAGTGATTTAAATGAAAAGCTAAACTGTTACATTTTAGGCACGATTGTTACAATGTATTTACTTTTAAATGTAAATTTATCTTCAATGTCTTTATTGAAATATGACAATTAAAAATTAAACGCTCCTAAAATTACCTACTCACCATTAAAAAAAATATTCCGATATTCAGTTAATGCAATAGAAAAATATCATATATGTGGAGGGTGTTGGAATTATTTTATTATTAAATTTATACATAGAATTTACTTAACAAAAATTATGTCATACTTATTAATAATGTCAAATTTAATGTTCATAAAATATCATTTCATTTCATTACAAATTTCATTAATATTTTTTATATTTATTATTAATTTATTGAAATGTTATTTAAACAATTCAATGGTAATAGGCATACTGAAAAATAGAAATATGAATATTGTAAATTAAAAATTTTTCTAACCTCTTTGTAGAAATTTGGTTTACTACTACTTTTAATAGTACTTTTAGATACTGGTGTGAAAGTGTTGATTTTCCCTAAAAATACATTAACTACAAAAAAGTAAATATTATATGAAATGCGAATGTTATTTTTTTCTTAAATTCGGTACACTTGTCAATTAAGAAAAATATAGTGATAATCACGTGTCTCCCTTTGACCAATTTCTTTTATCCCAATTACCGATGTAAAATGTTGAAAAATGCTGGTGACGTGTAAACCAAAGGTACGTTCGCACAGGCATCATCGCGCTCCGTTCAGGCGAAAATTACAGGGTCGTTCAAGAACAAAATAGGCTTAACGTAAGATGCACCCGTGTAATTTCCGTGTCGCTTTGCGCGGCTTTCGACGACGAGTGAAGTGTGTCCAGAAAACTGCTACGTATCTCTGGCGATCGGGGTGTCTGATCGTAGTAATTTCATTTTTGGATTAATACACGTTTAATGCATTTTAAATTATTATTTTCCTTTCTTTATACAACATTTATTTTTTAATAACGGAGTGCAATAAAAACGCTGATCGATAAGCTCAAAGTTACTCAGGTCAGTTTGCTCAAATTTTGTATTATTTATCAAATCATTTGATTAATAGTGCTCTCGTTTAACGTGGTACTTCTTTTTTACTGTATCTAATTTGATAATTTGCACAAAATATATGCACTTTATACATCACTTCGGTTTAATTATACCGTGTAATAAAAAGGAACTTCAACCAATTAACATACCATTTAAGATATTTCAAACAACTTTGATTAATTCAAACTCCCTCGAATCCCTCCTTTAATTTTCGTCACCTGTCCCTTTCTCATATTACCAAATTCCCCCTCCGAAGCTTGGCTCTTCACGCGAACACACGCGCGAATTTAACGATCGCTCGAGCGCCGGCGCATAAAGACCAATTAAAAATTAAAGACCTGTCGAGGGTATCCCGCTTTTACGAGCTTTTTATCCGCGGACCGCCCGCGTTCACCGCCTCTTTTTTTTTCCTTTTCGTCGAGTCTTGGAAGCCCTGTGATTGCGAGAAGCTGGTTTAAGCGCGAAGAACCTTGTTGCTAGACTGAAAGTATCTCCACTCTCTTTCTCTCTTTTTTATTTTCTCTCCCTCCTTTATATATCGGGTGTTTATATAGCTTCTTTTTTGCGTCTAGATTTTTCGAGAGGCGTTCAAATGGAACTCGAACGCGTATACCCACGAATTTCCAAGGGAGGCAGGAATGTCAAGTGTATCAGGTTTTTAGGATTGCTTTGTTTAATTGGACGACTCGTTTAACTGCCGAGTGTCATTTTCTTTTAGTTTCTTAACCGATACCAAGGTAGATTATATGTATATATATATATATATGTATGCGCTATCGAGTGACATTGACTTTTAAAACACTTACAGGCGATATATGTGCAATGGAAAGATTTAACATTTATTGGAGATATGTGTGCACATACCAATGTTTATTGGAAAATATATTTTATTGCGAGCGACGAAGGTAAAAAAAAAGGGAAGTAAATTAATAATACGATCTAGACAATTCTGGTATAATAGAAATAGTGGTATATGCGTTCCACCAAAAACTGGGAATTCATAAGAAAAAGAAGTTAGCGAGAAAAGTATTTGATGTAAGAAGAGGTACAGGGAGGGAAGCGTCACATGTGCCATAAATCAAAGTAAGGAAAAAGAGGTATCAAGAAACTTGAACGGCGTGAATCGAATCCCAAAGTATGATGCTTAGGCACCAGCTAGAAAAACTTTCGGCATCATTGGGACACGCCGATCGACAGTATTTTAACATTGTTCGTCGATAAACCAATTATCGGTATAAACTATCGTTTATGCACAAATCGCGTGATATTATTTTTAATCTAAATTTTGACAATCAAATGTGTATAGAAATTGTTATTATATGTATTTGATTTTTTTATCACGCAATTGATTTAGAAGGATGATTTTTTCGATTTTTGATGAACAAACCATGTAATGTAAATGAGTTAACAGACAGCTTTTAGATAGAATAGTCCTAGATCCTCATAAGGCTATATATATATATATATATATATATACCTTTATTGAATAGTTATATATATAAATAATTACTCACTATTTTATCGATTTACACGGAAAGAAAAAATAGCGATGGGTACTGTAGACGACAAGTAAGTCAGAAACGATGAAACAATTTTGACTTGCTACTTGTAATTCATAGTACTGAGTACTAAAATATCAAGTAACGAGTACTTTTTTTTCTTCCTACTTGACATGTATATTAATCATTACTAATTAGGATAGTATAATCATTGATATTTTTTACTCTCCTTGTAATAAAACACTAGAAAATATCGAGAGCGATATATATATATATATAAAATTTCCAACTAAAAACATATTTAATATATAAAATGTCATAGCACCTTAGATCCCTATAGATCAACAATGACGAAACATAATGGAGTACCGAAAAACTACGTTACACTTGCAGAAATATCGAGATAATGTAAATTAGGATACGATTACAAAATTTATTTATTTACAAAAATGTCAAAATTACGCGTTATGATTTATATATATAATATGCACTTTCCGCGTATATTACAATAGTTCCGCGGGAGCAAAACATCGAATCACGATCAGAATGCGTAAGAAAACGAAGTTGGAGCACCTATAGTAAATTAATGCAGCTCACCTCCCTTCGACGGAATCGCGAATGGATTTTCAATCCCAGAGCAAATCCGCGCGCGTTTAAACAAGCCGGTATTTCATACTTTTAAAGGATCCTTGAACAAGAAAAGGGAACTGCGGTTCTTTGATACATAACAGAGTTCCGTATATATATATAAGTGTATTGAATCAAGTACGCGACATTGGAATTTCCGAGTTTTATCGAATTAGCTACGCATTGCCGGCTAATGAAACCGACGCGCCGCGAATCTCCAAAAGAATCTTGATTGTGAAGCTTGGCTAACCGGGGGCAAGAAACTGACGGATAGACCTGACACTGGAATTTTGTTAAAGTATAATCGTAAGAAAATCGTGTAAATAATTTTCTTAAAATCTATAAATACAGTAAAGAATATCAAATATTTATCCTTACACGCTGAGAAATGTATACTTATGTCTGTACTCTGTACTAAATTATTAATGATCGTCGATTTAATTATTTCGCGCTCGTGTATGCATTTCACCTTATAAATGTTAGATCTGTAACTGCCAGCGTTCCGATCGGCTGACGGATTAATTAATCAATGTTTACTAGCGGGCGAAGGAGGTTTTTAGTGCACCGGATGATTATTTTACCCAAAGGTTATTTTTATACATTGGGTAACAAAAATAATATTCAATATTGTATATATCGTAATCACTCTCCATGGTGTTAATCTTGAAAACTTTTATGCGATCTGACTTGTATTAAAAAAATCTGTCTTTTTAAGATTTTTTTCCCTTTGTCTCCGTCAGATCGCATAAAAGTTTTCAAAATTAAAAATAATATTCACCGACACGTATACATAATTAAAAATTATAATTTTCAAAATGGTATACTATAATATAAAATTCGAGTGAAAGACCTTTTCGTGTATTCACGTGTATTGTGTGTATACAATTCGTCTATATGCAAAAAATAAATTTTAAACTTCTTGAGGGGGTTGCACATTCAATTATTGATGATTAATGCAAAAATAAAAGAGTATGTGGAAAGGTAAGAGAAGTGGCGGCTTCGTTTGTCCATAATTTAAATGTTAACTGAATTTTAAATTATAATATTATTACGTTTTCGTCTTTTCACCTTGTTTAGGTTAGGTTTACATTTTCGGTAAGAGAGTTTTCTCAAAAACGAAGTAATATTTCGGCTTAAAATTCAGTTAGTGTTTAGATTATGAACAAACGAAGGCGCCTCCTCTCTTATTTTTTCACGTACTGTTTTATTTATAGATTTATTGCCAATTATCGCATTCATCGATAAGCTATTTCGTAAAATTGGTTTATTTATCTCCAAAAATACTATTCTTGCGTAGATAATGAATTTAGATAAAATGTTCGTTTTAAAATAATGAAACTTTTTCCTATGCAACACTTTCTGATTCTAGCAATATTTTTAAAGATACGTACTATTAATCCATAATATAAATAATTAGTAAAATAAGTTATTTTAAACGATTTTAAAAATGTATGTATGCTTGTACGTAAACAAGCCAATCGAAAAATTCAGTCAATTTCTACCGATTTGGATAAAATTAATTTTTATAGTAACTTTCAAATATTATAGTCGTTTATTTGTTAAAACATTTAACGATCGTCTGGAATGTAAAAATGTATAGCTTCTACATATTTCGGAATCTCTAGTTAAAGAAATAGAAATTACGTTTACAAACATAATTTTGGAACAATTGCACATTTTCTTCTTGAAGTCTATTTTTTTAGTGTATAAAGTATATATTAACCTTCATTTATTGAAAAACTCGTCATTTATAAAGATAATAAGTACTTAATTTTATAATTTTGATTTTCTTATACGGGAGCCTCATCGTGTCTACAGGTGAGGAAACTTGATAAAAACGAGCGAATGGTACCGACGAAAGAAACCGAAGCAAAGCGCAATTTGCGCTACGCGTGCGTCCTCTCTTTTTTTCCTCATCGATACTGCGTTCCAGTGATGCGAAGAAGAGCGATATAGGGGCCCTAAACGAGTCGCTACATAGAGACGCAAACAAGAAACTGACGCCCCGCTGTCTGGCAAGTTTCTTGCGTGGGCGGGTGCAGCTTGTTCGCGCCTGAAATGCCTTTTTCGAGCTTTTACCAAAGAAGATATACCAAATTGAGGAGATTTTTAGGCTCACTTGCTATTCAGATATTGACGCATCCAGCAGTAAAGATTGATTACAAGATATCGATATTATTATTATTATTATTTTTTTCCGTTTATTTTACGACGACTCGTGAATGTTGATTAGCTAGATATACATATATATACCGATGATTCCCAAGTGTTGGTTATTACAAAAATCAATTTTTTTTAACGTTTTTACCGGCGATAATTGATAAGCCGTTGATTAAAACTGTAATTATCGTTAAGCGACATAAAATTAAATTGAACGATCTTCAATTTTCATTGGTGAGGTAATATTATATTCGAGAGAGTGTTAAATCAAGGAGAAAACTACTAAATTTTCATTAAAATATACTAGGTGCATTTTTCGATGCGCTTGTAATTAGTATTTTCAAGTAACCAGATATTATTTTATTTATTTCAACGCTTAATGTGCGTACACGGCGTTGATTGGATGGTTTCACCGTGTTAAATGTTTTCAAACTAAATTTACTAAATTTAACGAAACTTTACAATCTCAACGGTAATATTAAAATAGTAAAATTCCATATATGTTCGAACAATATCGAATAAAAATGGGAATTAATGCAACAAGAAATAAAATGTGAATATAGGTATATATATATACAGAAAAAAATTTTAGGTACTAGAATCTATTTGCTCAAAAGTTATTCTAACCTCAAAAAGTGAATTTTTCCATATTTTTTTCAACACAGCTGGGTTTACCGCTATATAACTCCAAATCTATCAACTTTTACTATAGAACATTATATGTAACATTCGTTGCTATTATATCTAGAATTTATTCTTCTGGGTTAGAATTTCTAATCTCAAGGTCAATGTTACATAAACTACATGTCAATATTTAACTTAAAAAAAGTGCAAGTGCGCCACCTTTGATTTTTTCATCCAAAAGTCTAAAAGAAAGCTTGGAGCAATACCTTTCAAATGGTCTGTAGCATTTTTATGGCCTCCAATTTTGTAAAAGTTATGACAATTTAAAGAAAGACAAAAAATTCGCAAAAATTAACATGGTATTCCCATTTAAATTTTTAAAAAAATTTCGTGTTTCTTTAAATTGTCATAACTTTTTACAGAATTGGAGGCCATAAAAATGCTACAGACTATACATGCCACAAACGAGTGAGAAAAAGTCAAAGTGAGAGGTAAATGATTTCTGAGCGTCCGAGTCAACGTTAAATACGACGCCACCAACGGATTAACACACATTTGATTGCACATAATTCAATCAGTTCGCCCGAGGAGCAAAATGCATTCTCAGACACGGACATACATACATATATATACGCAATGGCACAGGCACAGGCACAGGCACATACAGGCGAATACGCGCGCATACCTCGAAACGCCCCTTAAACGAACCTATCGAGCAAATAAATCAGCTCCACCCGAATCAAGAGAGAGAGGGGGGAGGGGGGTGGGGGGTGGGGGCGCACGCACGCCATCGGTTTATCCAGGATGATCGGAGTGCGCAATGGCCATTAATGAAGCTGAGCAGCGTCGCGCGCGTTATCGTCATCCAAACCCCTCAGCCCCTTTTAAATCGCGCGATGCGACGACGCTCTCTTGCTCGACATTCCGTACAAATGTCTCCCTTGATCAGATTAACCTCGAGAGAGTTCGGCCTTGCCTCTCATTTTCTTTCCCTTTTCTTTTTCTCCCCCTCCCCCCTCCCACCTTTGTCGCTGCGGCTCCTTCGTTCGTTTATACTCCTTTTCTCCTTTCTTCCGAACGGTCCTTTATTTTCCGTTTAGCGCAATTTCGACACGCGAACTGTGAAACTGACGATCCTTGACGTTCAGATTTTATCGAACGGCCTTTTTCTTTCCTTTTCTTTCCGAGGTAAAAGTTTCTCCTGGATATGTATGTAAATTCATGTAAATAAATGTCAATTCTCTTCAACGTTAACCGATTATTAAGACGTCGACACTTTATGTACACATCCTCGGTACTGAGAGCACGTCGCACCTGATCATCTGTTTTTTTTTCGCAAACTCAATTTTTAACGTATATCAATGTGATTTCGCGCAATTAAATAATTAAAAGTAATTGGTACTTGCGGCTTCGGTTAAACTAAACGCACACAATTTTGATGGAAACGGTAAATCGCTGGAGTAATCAAACTGCACCCAAAATATTTAACTTTATTAAAAAAGAAAATAATAAATAAGAAGATTTGTTGAATAGAAAAGCGCATCTAATTTCTCTGTTTGCAATATACGGATGAAACTGTAGCGAGTGTGCCTTGGAGTAAGCCGCGAGTAATTTATAGAACGCGTACGGTAGCGCGGCGTTCGCTAAAAGGGAGAAAAGACACGGTGCAGTGCTAGGAGGAAGAGAGGAAGAAACGGAGCAAAGGGAATGACGGACGTAGATTAAGGGAGAGAGAGAGAGAGAGAAGAAGAAGAAGAAGAAGAAGAAGAAGAAGAAGAGAGGGAAGGGCTTGGGAAAGGCGAGACCTCGCTAAGAGGAGATGAGAAGGAAGCGAGACAAAATGTAACTGGGTCTATGGTTATACAGTTAGTGCTCTGACCGAAATTAATATTATCCTATTATTTACTTTTCTTCTCTCTTCCCTCTTATAGCCGTGCTCCGCGCGTATCACTGAATTATACCGCGCATTATTTACCCCTACCTTACGGATTACGTATTTACTACCTTATCCCTAAGATCAATTACCACCCGATCGTTTATAACTTTATTACTTAAACGTAATTTAATCGTTATGTATAAATTTCATACATGTATATTTGTATTTGTATTTGCATTCGTATTCGTATTTATTTTCCATTTGATTACTAGCGCTCTTAAGCGCGATATACAGAAATACTGATGTTACTGCACATACTTTAAAGGGACAAGTCTATATGGGTTAAAATGAACTTTTCAATATTAACAATAAATAATTTTTTCATAACAATTGAAAACATTTCTTAATTTTTTAAACGAACTGTATTAACATTACCTTTTTTCATCGAATAGGTTGAAGTTTAACCGTACTTTTAAATACGATTTTCATCCACTTGAAACCGATAGTGTTAACGTTGTAGTAAAATTATCATTCTTACCAAATTATTTAAAAAAATTGTTTTAAAAACGGCTAATAATTATTTTAAATGAACGTTTATACTTTTATTGAAGTGGATTTATATTATGTTTTGCTATTACTAAAATTTCAGCCTTTTCGATGAAATGGTTCGATGAAGATATCCTGAGGTAAATGCATTATGGTAAAAAAATCATAGTATGTACTCAAAATTAATTAAAATAGTTATGTTACAAATAAATTAGCCTAAAAAAGTTTAAATAAAAGTTCATAATAATATAATTTGTTTCAAAAATTAAGAAATGTTTTCAATAGTTGTGGATGTAATGATTAATTGTTAATATTAAATTGTTATTTTTTAATTTTAACCCAGGCTAGTCCCCTTAAACAATGTAGATCATGAGTTTTATTAGGATAATATGAAAATATTAGATAAATAATGATGTTATATAAAAAACGACATCTTTTCGGAATGTTGCACATCAATTATTACAATTCAACGAATAATAGAAAAGATGAGATTACAGTATTTATAAGATGACAATATAGAAATATTATGATGTGATCAACAAAGTCCACATTGCATATATACACGTACTTCCAATCCAAGAGATTCATAAGTTACAATCGGTTTACTACTACGTTGGGTCATAAATTTAAACAAAATTAGTAATTAATCTAGGCAAAAGGTTTTTCCTCAATTTCGAATTTTATCAAATTTAAAACTCAAAAATTTCGCGCTTTACTGTATTATCGATTGTTTATCCTTTGATTCTATTCTAACGTATAGCAAAAATCTTTACTAGTCAGTATAGCTGTGATATTCTTCGTGTTATGTTCTGTCTCTTTTACATATATATTATTTACTTATTTATTTATTTGTTTAATTTATTTACAATATGAAAAAGAGGAAAAAATTTGTGTCTGGATATTCCTTGATTTTTGTGAGTATACTCTGATAAATTGACTTTGTTATTGTACAGGGAATAGTATTAATATTTGTTTGTAAAATAATGTTTGCGGCGTAATACATTAGAAATATGACGAATTATAATTGAAATGACAAATCCAAGTTGATGCTAATATAATATTTTTAAGGTATTTGTGAATATAAAAACTTACATTATTGTACATATATGTGGTTATTGTAATAACTAAAAATTTGTAATAAAAAATTTTAAGCACCTGAAGAAGGAGAAAAGTAGTCTCCGAAACGTTGTGCAATTAATAACGCATATTGACTCGTTAAATCAATCGACAAAATCCCATCAAAATTACATATCACGAGTGTAAAAATGGAGAATACCCGTGGAGCTTTACTTTTGGCGTTTTGACATTTTGTCTTTCGTTCATAGCAAAAATACCGTAGATAAAAGGAAATAATAAGTGACCCGCGTAAAAATGAGAAAGTTTGGGCCACATTTAGCCCAAGTTTATGTTTGTATAAAGTGTGGCGCAAATGTGTGCAATGAGACTATCCCAAACTTGAGAACTCACGCATTCCAAGTTTGGGAGAAGTTTGCAAAAGTTATGCCAAACTTCCTACGAAGTTCTTATAATTTATTTTGGTATTGGCCGAAATATCGGACAAATTCGTCCAAAGTATGGCGCAAGTGTAGGATTACTTTTACTACACTTTATTTTTAGGTTATATTAATTTAAAATTTGAAAAGAAAAGAAATTAAAAATAATTTAACATTACTCGATTTACACCTGAAAGAAAAAACATACATGTATTTCCAAAAGATTTCAAGGTCTTCGGTGAATTTCATCCTCTTCATCAAACTCGTCGCAGCACGTCATTTCAAGTCGACGTTGAGGGTTAGACTGATGCATCGACGTCAAGAAAAATTTCTTAGTGACCAGTAAACAAGAAGTCATTTGATTGCTCGTTACTTAGGAACGTTTGTGAAATTTGCTTGACGACCAGCAAACAAATGACTTCTTGTTTACTGGTCACTAAGAAATTTTTCTTGACGCCGATGTATCAGTCTAACCCTCAACGTCGACTTGAAATGACGTGCTGCAACGACTTAGATCAAGAGGATGAAATTGACCGTGAACCTTGAAATCTTTTGGAAATACATGTATGCTTTTTCTTCCAGGTGTAAATCGAGTAATGTTAAATTATTTTTAATTCTTTTCTTTTCAAATTTTAAATTAATATAACCTAAAAATAAAATGTAGTAAAAGTAATCCTACACTTGCCCATTCTTAGGACAAATTTGTCCCATATTTCGACCAATACCAAATAATTATAAGAACTTGTACGAAGTTTGGCATAACTTTTGCAAACTTCTCCCAAACTTGGAATGCGTGAGTTCTCAAGTTTGGGATAGTCTCATTGCACACATTTGCGCCACACTTTATACAGACATAAACTTGGGCTAAATGTGGCCCAAACTTTCTCATTTTTACGCGGGTCACTTATTATTCTTTTATCTACGGTATTTTGCTATGAACGAAAGACAAAATGTCAAAACGCCAAAAGTAAAGCTCCACGGGTATTCTCCATTTTTACACTCGTGATATGTAATTTGATGGGATTTTGTCGATTGATTTAACGAGTCAATATGCGTTATTAATTGCACAACGTTTCGGAGACTACTTTTCTCCTTCTTCAGGTGCTTAAAATTTTTATTAAAAATTTTAGTTATTACAATAACCACATATAGTACAATAATGTAAGTTTTTATATTCACAATACCTTAAAAATATTATATTAGCATCAACTTGGATTTGTCATTTCAATTATAATTCGTCATATTTCTAATGTATTACGCCGCAAACATTATTTTACAAACAAATATTAATACTATTCCCTGTACAATAACAAAGTCAATTTATCAGAGTATACTCACAAAAATCAAGGAATATCCAGACACAAATTTTTCCTCTTTTTCATATTGTAAATAAATTAAACAATAAATAAATAAGTAAATAATATATGTAAAAGAGACAGAACATAACACGAAGAATATCACAGCTATACTGACTAGTAAAGATTTTTGCTATACGCTAGAATAGAATCAAAGGATAAACAATCGATAATACAGTAAAGCGCGAAATTTTGAGTTTTAAATTTGATAAAATTCGAAATTGAGGAAAAACCTTTTGCCTAGATTAATTACTAATTTTGTTTAAATTTATGAACCAACGTAGTAGTAAACCGATTGTAACTTATGAATCTCTTGGATTGGAAGTACGTGTATATGCAATGTGGACTTTGTTGATCACATCATAATATTTCTATATTGTCATCTTATAAATACTGTCTATCTCATCTTTTCTATTAATCGTTGAATTGTATAATTGATGTGCAACATTCCGAAAAGATGTCGTTTTTATATAACATCATTATTTATCTAATATTTTCATATTATCCTAATAAAACTCATGATCTACATTGTTTAAGGGGACTAGCCTGGGTTAAAATTAAAAAAAACAATTTAATATTAACAATTATCATTACATCCACAACTATTGAAAACATTTCTTAATTTTTTAAACGAACTGTATTAACATTACCTTTTTTCATCGAATAGGTTGAAGTTTAACCGTACTTTTAAATACGATTTTCATCCACTTGAAACCGATAGTGTTAACGTTGTAGTAAAATTATCATTCTTACCAAATTATTTAAAAAAATTGTTTTAAAAACGGCTAATAATTATTTTAAATGAACGTTTATACTTTTATTGAAGTGGATTTATATTATGTTTTGCTATTACTAAAATTTCAGCCTTTTCGATGAAATGGTTCGATGAAGATATCCTGAGGTAAATGCATTATGGTAAAAAAATCATAGTATGTACTCAAAATTAATTAAAATAGTTATGTTACAAATAAATTAGCCTAAAAAAGTTTAAATAAAAGTTAATAATAATATAATTTGTTTAAAAAATTAAGAAATGTTTTCAATTGTTATGAAAAAATTATTTATTGTTAATATGAAAAGTTCATTTTAACCCATATAGACTTGTCCCTTTAAATATGGCAGTAACATCAGTATTTCTGTATATCGCGCTTAAGAGCGCTAGTAATCAAATGGAAAATAAATACGAATACGAATGCAAATACAAATACAAATATACATGTATGAAATTTATACATAACGATTAAATTACGTTTAAGTAATAAAGTTATAAACGATCGGGTGGTAATTGATCTTAGGGATAAGGTAGTAAATACGTAATCCGTAAGGTAGGGGTAAATAATGCGCGGTATAATTCAGTGATACGCGCGGAGCACGGCTATAAGAGGAAGAGAGAAGAAAAGTAAATAATAGGATAATATTAATTTCGGTCAGAGCACTAACTGTATAACCATAGACCCAGTTACATTTTGTCTCGCTTCCTTCTCATCTCCTCTTAGCGAGGTCTCGCCTTTCCCAAGCCCTTCCCTTCTTCTTCTTCTTCTTCTCTTCTTCTTCTTCTTCTCTCTCTCTCTCTCTCCCTTAATCTACGTCCGTCATTCCCTTTGCTCCGTTTCTTCCTCTCTTCCTCCTAGCACTGAATTATACCGCGCATTATTTACCCCTACCTTACGGATTACGTATTTACTACCTTATCCCTAAGATCAATTACCACCCGATCGTTTATAACTTTATTACTTAAACGTAATTTAATCGTTATGTATAAATTTCATACATGTATATTTGTATTTGTATTTGCATTCGTATTCGTATTTATTTTCCATTTGATTACTAGCGCTCTTAAGCGCGATATACAGAAATACTGATGTTACTGCACATACTTTTAAAGGGACAAGTCTATATGGGTTAAAATGAACTTTTCCATATTAACAATAAATAATTTTTTCATAACAATTGAAAACATTTCTTAATTTTTTAAACGAACTGTATTAACATTACCTTTTTTCATCGAATAGGTTGAAGTTTAACCGTACTTTTAAATACGATTTTCATCCACTTGAAACCGATAGTGTTAACGTTGTAGTAAAATTATCATTCTTACCAAATTATTTAAAAAATTGTTTTAAAAACGGCTAATAATTATTTTAAATGAACGTTTATACTTTTATTGAAGTGGATTTATATTATGTTTTGCTATTACTAAATTTCAGCCTTTTCGATGAAATGGTTCGATGAAGATATCCTGAGGTAAATGCATTATGGTAAAAAAATCATAGTATGTACTCAAAATTAATTAAAATAGTTATGTTACAAATAAATTAGCCTAAAAAAGTTTAAATAAAAGTTCATAATAATATAATTTGTTTCAAAAATTAAGAAATGTTTTCAATAGTTGTGGATGTAATGATTCAATTGTTAATATTAAATTGTTATTTTTTTAATTTTAACCCAGGCTAGTCCCCTTAAACAATGTAGATCATGAGTTTTATTAGGATAATATGAAAATATTAGATAAATAATGATGTTATATAAAAACGACATCTTTTCGGAATGTTGCACATCAATTATTACAATTCAACGAATAATAGAAAAGATGAGATACAGTATTTATAAGATGACAATATAGAAATATTATGATGTGATCAACAAAGTCCACATTGCATATATACACGTACTTCCAATCCAAGAGATTCATAAGTTACAATCGGTTTACTACTACGTTGGGTCATAAATTTAAACAAAATTAGTAATTAATCTAGGCAAAAGGTTTTTTCCTCAATTTCGAATTTTATCAAATTTAAAACTCAAAAATTTCGCGCTTTACTGTATTATCGATTGTTTATCCTTTGATTCTATTCTAACGTATAGCAAAAATCTTTACTAGTCAGTATAGCTGTGATATTCTTCGTGTTATGTTCTGTCTCTTTTACATATATATTATTTACTTATTTATTTATTTGTTTAATTTATTTACAATATGAAAAAGAGGAAAAATTTGTGTCTGGATATTCCTTGATTTTTGTGAGTATACTCTGATAAATTGACTTTGTTATTGTACAGGGAATAGTATTAATATTTGTTTGTAAAATAATGTTTGCGGCGTAATACATTAGAAATATGACGAATTATAATTGAAATGACAAATCCAAGTTGATGCTAATATAATATTTTTAAGGTATTTGTGAATATAAAAACTTACATTATTGTACATATATGTGGTTATTGTAATAACTAAAATTTGTAATAAAAAATTTTAAGCACCTGAAGAAGGAGACAAAGTAGTCTCCGAAACGTTGTGCAATTAATAACGCATATTGACTCGTTAAATCAATCGACAAAATCCCATCAAAATTACATATCACGAGTGTAAAAATGGAGAATACCCGTGGAGCTTTACTTTTGGCGTTTTGACATTTTGTCTTTCGTTCATAGCAAAAATACCGTAGATAAAAGGAAATAATAAGTGACCCGCGTAAAAATGAGAAAGTTTGGGCCACATTTAGCCCAAGTTTATGTTTGTATAAAGTGTGGCGCAAATGTGTGCAATGAGACTATCCCAAACTTGAGAACTCACGCATTCCAAGTTTGGGAGAAGTTTGCAAAAGTTATGCCAAACTTCCTACGAAGTTCTTATAATTTATTTTGGTATTGGCCGAAATATCGGACAAATTCGTCCAAAGTATGGCGCAAGTGTAGGATTACTTTTACTACACTTTATTTTTAGGTTATATTAATTTAAAATTTGAAAAGAAAAGAAATTAAAAATAATTTAACATTACTCGATTTACACCTGAAAGAAAAAACATACATGTATTTCCAAAAGATTTCAAGGTCTTCGGTGAATTTCATCCTCTTCATCAAACTCGTCGCAGCACGTCATTTCAAGTCGACGTTGAGGGTTAGACTGATGCATCGACGTCAAGAAAAATTTCTTAGTGACCAGTAAACAAGAAGTCATTTGATTGCTCGTTACTTAGGAACGTTTGTGAAATTTGCTTGACGACCAGCAAACAAATGACTTCTTGTTTACTGGTCACTAAGAAATTTTTCTTGACGCCGATGTATCAGTCTAACCCTCAACGTCGACTTGAAATGACGTGCTGCAACGACTTAGATCAAGAGGATGAAATTGACCGTGAACCTTGAAATCTTTTGGAAATACATGTATGCTTTTTCTTCCAGGTGTAAATCGAGTAATGTTAAATTATTTTTAATTTCTTTTCTTTTCAAATTTTAAATTAATATAACCTAAAAATAAAATGTAGTAAAAGTAATCCTACACTTGCCCCATTCTTAGGACAAATTTGTCCCATATTTCGACCAATACCAAAATAATTTATAAGAACTTTGTACGAAGTTTGGCATAACTTTTGCAAACTTCTCCCAAACTTGGAATGCGTGAGTTCTCAAGTTTGGGATAGTCTCATTGCACACATTTGCGCCACACTTTATACAGACATAAACTTGGGCTAAATGTGGCCCAAACTTTCTCATTTTTACGCGGGTGAATTCATAAATAAATAAAATGAAATGAGATAGAGTTTGCCCAATGACGTTAACTAATAACCATTGATAAGAATGTAATACAATATAGTGTAAAAATAAAAAGATATAAAATGTATAAAAGTAATGTACATAGAAGCTGTATAATGACACTATTGGTTCTTCAAACTGTGTGCAGGGTACACGTACCGCTTACAAGTTTATCAAGGTACAATTGACGTTTAATTGTATATTACTGTATATACCGTACAAGAAAAGTTAAACGAAGAAAAGTGATATACGGAAGAAGAAGAAGAAGAAGAAGAAGATGAAGAGTGCACCATATAATCCGTATCAGTGGTCTCGATCGAGCAACAAAAAAAGAAAGGAGGAGGAGGAGGAGGAGGAGGAGGTATAGGTATATTAACAAAAGAATGTAGAACAAAGAGGTAGTAGGTATATAGATTGTAAACGACTAGTGTTACCCCGTAGACCAGTTGTAAGAGTTGGTAATCTTGGCCGATCTACCTATTTCCTGTTGATATCGGCTACATTTCTTCACCTCCGTCCCATAATCTTGTTGGTGTGTCCGTTACTCATTATTTACCCGCGTCTAACGTCCCTCCGAAACCGTGCTCTCGTTCACGTCTCGAGTTTTCCCACGTGAATCACGCTAGGATCATCTCTCCACTCGGCCTCTCTCGAGAGATAGCCTGCGAACTCTCCCAACCACTTTGTATCGCGTCCGCCAACTCTCTCTCTCTCTCTCTCTCTGTCTCTCTATATATATATATTCTCGATGTGCCTTTTCGCAAGACGTGTGTATGTAATAACGCGTTTATCGTCCAACTCGTTAGGGAGGGATTTCTTTTTACTTTTTTTTTGTTTCGCGAGTTGCTGTTTTTTTTTATATAAATCCTACCGGATTTGGGTTAGATGCATTTACGAGGTTGCGTGCTTAGCCATAGGGGCTTCGTATACGATTGCGGATAGAATCTACAGAGCTCTCGAGCTACTTGCGTGACGAGCTAGTTCATCCTCTTTTTCCCTTTCGTTTATCTCGGACTATATCGTTATTTAGTTAACAGGTGTTGGCTAAACATTTCACGATTATTAATGTAATCGTCTGATACGCGTTAATAGGATACGATTTAAATCCTGCGATCTATATGTGGTTATATACTTTGATTTCGAATTACATTTACGTCTTATTTACGTTTGACGCGGTGTGTGGAGCAAATATTCGTACGTATATGTACAATTTTAAACCTTGCGTTGCGCATTCGTTAATTCCGTTTTCTTTTTTTCGTTTTCTTTTTCCTTTCATTCCCCGCCAGCTTGTCTGCCAAGATCATCTTCTGAGAAACGATGCCGCACTTGCGCGTATAGGCTGCACGAGGGAGAGGTGCGATACACAAGAGTTTGAACGGTTTATCAGTTAGACAGTTAAGATTGAAAGAAACGTTTCGAAGAGCAAGTAATTGCCTATAAGGATTAATTTATTTTATTTCCTACTCCCTCGCTAGTTGTAGATATACTTCCTTTTTACTGCGTTTCGAGAACATAAATTTTTGATAGATACGTGATTTTACGTGTACGTTATTGAATGGGTGAGATGAAAAATCGTCGGAGGTCTCTAAATTGATCTTTCGAATAAATAAATGTAGTTTTAATAAATTTGACAATATTGTGGGTAATGTAAATTTTGATTCAGTTAAATTATTTTTTTTTCTGTTTTCTACTATAGCGTAATAAATCAATTCAAATCAATCATTTGTAAATTATATTTATTAAAAATATTATATTTTATCTTTAGATGGTACGTATTTATATACAACAAACAAAAAATATCTTATGTAAAATACAAAATACATTTTGCTTCTTATGAGTTTACGTAATATTATTTACATTACGTTTGTTTGGTCCGATACGAGGACTTAGAACTTATATATATATATATATATATATATATATATATATTTATACTTCTATTAAATTGTATAATAGAAGTCGAAACTATTAAATTTTTCGAGTGAGACGTATTTACTTATTTCAAATAAAATGTCTCAATTTAATCTATCTCAATTTAAAATTATTATATTTTTCACTTAGACTCTTTTTCACTCCACTCATTCAATTACATGTAATATACAATAAAGTATAAGATACAGTGCAATAATACACTTAAAATTAAAATTACACGTTGTTGTGTTTATATTTTCTTCTAACGAATGAGTTGTTAAACTCATGTATGTAATGTACCTGACACCAGGAAGAGAGATTTAGTTAAAAAAAATGCACACTGAGGAAAAAAATTCTGGTAAAAATGATAATACTGTCTTTACAGTAATGAAATTACAGATTGCCAAAATTAAAAGAAAATGACAATACTAAATAGTAAAATTTACTAAAAGTCTATTAATTTCAAGTACAATCATTGTAATACCATAAGTTGCCTACATTGTTACTGCACAGTACAGTCATTTATTGCGTTATGTTAATCCGTAATTCCTCTTCTAGACTGCAGTATAACTGTAATTTTCACTACAACTTTTTTCTTAGTGTACCAATAAGTCGAAATAATAAAACCGGATGAATACAATAAGAAATTGATCACCCATAATACAAAGTCCTTACAATGTTTTTTTTTTTCGTTCGACACTAGCTCAAACTAATGGTACAGGTGGTCGACGTTATTTAATAACGCACTCATTATACTAAATCTCCGCGTACATACACACGCGCGGCTTATATGCTTATAGGCAAGGAAGGCTGTTTTAGTCGCCGGGAAAACGTATATACCGCCGACGCGAGAATTCGAATTCCGCGCGTTCCCGAAGTAGCCGCGTGTTCCTGGAAAAAGTGTTTTACGATAGCGTCTGAAAAAGAAAAAACGTCCCGAGTTTATTATGGGTTAGTCATGGGAAGTATCCACAGCATTACCATGTCATTTTCATTAGGTTTAACTACAGAGGCGTTACTCTCTCTCTCTCTAACTAGCTTGATTAAGTGTGAAATACATTTGTTAACCATTTAAAACGTGTAGCGTATGTATGTATGTATATATGTACGTGTGGCTGTTCGCGATAATTAAAAGGCGTATCCTCCACGGCGCGAGAAAGATATCGGGTTGAATAATTACAGTTTTCCAGGGGGAATTATCCTCGCCGATTTACATCGATGAAAAATATATCATTTAATCGATTTGCCTCGTTAAAATATAGAGCATTTCCAGGGGAATTCCTAGTGCGCGGTTTATATATAATAGCGCGTATACACTGCACACGCACGCACGCACACACGCACACACACACGTGCTTGAAAATGCTTCAGATTTTATGACCAGGAATTTCTTTGGGAATTCGAAAACCTATGCGCTTTTGAATAATATTGCTCGTTCGTCGTAGTAAATTAGGGTTTTCTAGATTTATCGTTAATAAATCAGTTGAGCGTATATTATATGTAATATACATATATGTATATACACGTTAAATATCCCGTTTTTTTTTTGAAGAGGTAAGTCTCTGATGAATTTCCGTACCGAGTCGACAATGCAATCTAAAATTTTCGCGGTATGTCCTACTCAATAATTTGGTAACGCACATTCTTACAAATGATCGTACACAAAGTTATACTGGAAATGAAAAGACACACATATGTATGTTGCTACTAATATTTAATCGGACATTGTTTCGATTTCGAAAAATCCGTACAACTTTCGTACATTAATTACTAATACCCTGTATATCTATTCCCGTGAATAAACGTAACTCGTAAACCTCAATTTGATCAAGATAAATAATTGAAAATACTATGATATATAACGAACTTCTTAAATTTCTATATCATGCTCGTAAAACGCGTGGATCAGGATTTCCTGAAACTCGAGGAATACATCGTAAAATATGATAAATTTCAATAATAGCTCGGGAAGACGTTACATCCATCTGTGATAGCAATTTCGCTGAAGCTATCTCATTCGTTGAATTTTATCTTGAGGCAACCTTGCGCGGTTATAGCAAGCGATAAGGCACCACCGGGACCTCGCAGCTTATTGTAAGCTTGGCGCGCGCATAAATTCGACATCGTCCGACGCTTGCGGTGGGCGTTTAACGTTGCAACGTGGAATTCCATGCGTTTCTCAAGGTCGTATTGCGCTTCTGCGCGCCTTAGCTATACTAATACCCGCGCGTATCGACTTCCGACTGTGAATTATGACGGATTATCCTCGCCGATGAAAGATGGTCTGCTCTTTCTTATTTCAGGATATATATGTGCATTTTCTATCTGTTTATGTATACCTGCGTAGGCTTGATGCGTATTAATCACTTTCCGTCGTTCTCTTAATTTTTTTTTTACACTTACGTTCAATGTTTCCCAACTATGATTCGCTAATTGTATTTTGACGTTGATGTACATCTACCAACAATAAAGTAAATTCTGCAATTGTCACTACAAAAATACATTTCAGGTAGAAACGAAAAATGGTATACTAGTACTTATATTCAATATTCTATTTAAAATTAGAATCAATTTTACAGCTGATATTTCTTCTCTACGTGAGCGCAGAAAAAAAAAAAATTTCTATTGATTATACAATAGTATAGACTGCGAATTTTTATGGAAAATAACATTTTCTTGTTTTTACAAAATTAAGAATGTTGTATTTCAATGCTTATTTCTCGTTTGCGCGAGTATTTTTATTTAAAGAATTAATGACATTGTATCATTACGTGTAAATTATTATATTTAATCTAATTTTATTCAATATGATATATAATAGCTATATAAATTTTGGGAAAATTTCAATACATTGGTACATTTGAATTACAAGTTAAAACTTCCTCAGATGACTGTATAGTAATTTATGAATTACACTAGCCGTTATTTTTTTAAATTTAATTTAGTTCGTTTATTTCGAAATAATTGAATTGGTCCAGTAATTTTGCACGAAAATTCTTGCGATGAAAAATCTCTGATGTCCTACCGACATTTCTAATGGTTTATAAGCTCACTTTGGTTTATTCCGTGGGTAAAGGTATATACTTTCCAAAGTTACATTTATACAATAGAGATATTAAATGTACATTTTACAAATTATTCACTTTGCAAACTTGGAATTCACATAGTAAAAATCTCCAACGTAAACTTTCAATATCTCGATTTCTCACAGTTGGAAAAAGATATATAATATACACACGTAACCCCTTGAGAAAAATGTGAGAAGTCAGAGAGGGACGCTCTCGCTGATCCAACAAAAATCAAAAACTCGAGGAAATTCGATTTAAAATAAAATATTCATAACCGTATTTCTCGATCGTTTCGTTCACGCGCGGGACCCGCGCAATAAAACTTTACGGTTGAGAAAGGAAAGCGAGCCATCCGTCGTCTTTTACCTTGGATAAACAATGGAAAACCTATAGTACCATACATATATATATATACAGGTACACTATAAGAATCGATCAACGATCGACGTGAAAAAAAAATGTTAACGTTAGCGCAACTGGCTGGGTTCGGAACGACAAAGAAAGAGTAACTTTCTTGTCGATGTCGAAAAATATATATCTATATGCAATGGGTCACCAATCCTCGTGAGAATTTTACACAGTTCGACGTGTTAGTTTTACGTTATATTGCACAAATATAGATTTTTTTACGCTCGGAGATTATTTACTTCGATGGAGATATTATGAAAAACAAATGATGCTTAAGTACCCGAGTTCGTCGACTCCGCGCACGACTCTTCCGCGCCTTTGCATTCCAAGTGATTCTGTATAAGAATCGTTTCTTATTAACGACTCCAAACATAACTCCAAACAATTCGTTTACTCGCCTCAGTCCTATTTTAACGTAATCCCAATGAACCTTATTTAACACATACATTGTAATGTACATATAGATGAGAGATTTTAAATTGAAAAATTATAACGTAAATTATTAAAAGTATAGCAGCAAGAAATATGTCATTAGTATTTTTAGAATAATATTATACCAATTTTATATATGTATCATCATTTTATAAATAAAAATATAATACGACTAAATTCTAATATAATTCAGGTCTGAAAGGGTTAAATAATATTCTAATATTCAAATGCAAATAACGCAAAATATTTTCGATGTGATACAAATTTCACAAAGAACGATTCAACGATTAAATCTATTATCGTTACAGTGCCATGAAAAACCGACTGAATAACGATAAATAATAAAAGGGAATTTAATAAGATCGGAGTAACCGAAACAAAAGAAACGTCCGCGTGAATGAAGTAGAGAGAATGAGAAAGAAAAATGTCCGTATAGCAATGTTCAAAAGGCAGTCAATCTCAACACCATCGAGTTAAATATTTGAAGCAGCCGCATCGGACTGGATAGAAAAAGCGAAAGGAGCACAGGTGCGGCAAACCAAGTCGATCCGCCAGCTAAAGACTGATAGTCCCTCATTTTTCCTCGGATCTCATTTATTAACCGGCTTTTTCGTCGCGATAATTGCCAGGGAAAACGCGTAATGAGACCCACTCGCGCGAGAGAGGTCGATGAAGCTCGCGCGCGCATGAGGTATATATACATATATATATATATATATAAAAGATTAAACGAAGGTGAGGCGCGACACACGTCGCGCGTAACTATCGCCATTAGGTCTTCTTCGACAAACCGGTCGATTTGTCCTACGTCTGTCGGGATGCTATTTTCTCTTATCTCCGTTCCTTCTTTCCTTTTTTTCTCCTATTTTCTAATTAAAACTATAGAAACAGGTGTGCGCCAACCGATTACGCAGTCAACGTTTAATCAAAGATGCTCCGTTTCTTTTCCTTTTTTTTTCGTTGTACGGCGTAAGACTGATTTCAAGGACTCGTCCACCTGTTCGTTTATAATCATGCGCGCGCTTCTCCGCGCGTTTTTGCATCGACGAGTCTATTTGTGTACGATTTTTTTTTGTATAGGAAATCGTGAAGTAGTTGTAAAGCTTTGCTGTCGTAAACGTCACTTACATTGTGTTATGTTATGTGAATACTTTTGTTTCACTTTTTGTTTGACTATTAATTATAGCTAAAGATGTTCAGTCTATCATAATTTTGTTAGTATAAATATAATATTTAATAATTGTACGTATACAGTTTAAAAGCAATATATGGTAAAAATGATAGTCCGTGTATATTAAAAAAACAAAGAAAACAAAATATTACGTTTGTTATTAATTACATAAACATATATAATTATAATGATAAACCTCTTAAACATTAAGTTAAGCGTTCAAAAAATAATTGTACACTTATTTATACAGTTTATATACTAGCAATATAATCTCAAAACAATCTAATGTTTACACATAAAATACGATTCTAATAACCTATATATATATATATCGATTATAAATAAAAGAAAAGGTAAAAAATGTCACTATCGAACGAAATAATAAATCGAAGAAAAGTAAGTCAAATGAACAAAAATTAGCCAGTAAATTTAAACTCGGAGGCAATAAACTCGAAATTCTGTCGGAGAATCTTTTGTTACTCCTGTTGCTTCTTCTTCTCCGTGTCGTAGCGGTCTTTTTGGTCGGTATATACAACACTGCTCTCTCTCTCTCTCTCTCTCTCTCTCTCTCTCTCTCTCTTCTCGCTCGCGCTCTGTTCGTTACCTTATTTTCTTCTTTTGACCGAGTTTTACGGGCTGCGCTCGTGTAATGCCAGCGCGCGTGGGAATTTATCGCGCTAATTTTGGTACAATGGCGCTTATACGGGTGCAGCACACCGGTCAAAGAAAATATAAAAAGAGTTTGCAAGTCGCGCGAATTACTCGGACCGTGTCTCTCTTTTCCTCTATCTCCTTCTCCTTCTTCTTCTTCTTCTTCTTCTTCTCCTCCTTCCCTCTTTGTCTTTGGAAGTGAGCCTAACCGAGTTACGGCGCTGTTGTTGCTAGTTTGCGCGGGGAAGGGGAAAAAAACGAAGAAGAAGAAGAAGAAGAAGAAACGAGAGAAGGAGCGGATTTACGCGCTTGAGCCGACAAATTGTTCAAGGATCCTCGATGCTTCGCATAGTCCAACCGTAACGCTCGTATATATATATATATATATATATACACATCTATCGTCTTTTAAGATTCTTGAAAAATTTTTGGTGCGAAATCCCCTTAGAGAGAACTTTTTCCTTATTACGTTAGTCAACGAACGACCAAATTTATCCATTTATTTATTTTATACAATTAAGAAAATTTTTTATTTAAATTTCGGCGTTTACGCTAAATTATAACATTACGTACTTATATAGAAAACGAAAATTTGTATAATAATTTCTACACTGTGCAACGATGTAATTACTTGTTATAAAAAAAAATTTTTTCAGGAAATGGAGAATTGATGGCTATCCGTATACGCGCGCGTTAATAACAAAGCCCGTTAAAAGAGCGACCTTATTCCCGTTGTAAAGTGCGCGCATTTGCATGCAATTTACTTGAATCCGCCACAACCATCACTGATGGTAAAGTAGCGTCGCGTCATCTTACTCACCAAAACCGCGTGATTATTCTTATTAGTCTACGCATGAATTAAGATTTAAGATTATCTTAACGTAATGCATCACCTAAGTGATTTTTAAATTAAATATATATATGTACTATAGTTTTTATAAAATTTCAGTAATTGTATTTTAATATTTATTAGATTGATAACTGTTTATATACGTTATCAAGTGCATCATTAGATTTTATTTATTTATTATGTTTTTTCCACAAAATTACCCCAATTATGTTCTAAGTAACATGATGGCGTTCGTTTATTTGTAAAATTTTTATCCAAATTGTTATATGAAAATGTTATATAAATATCGGATCGACAACTTTTACAATAGCAAATAGTAATTTTTCGAAGACGAAGAGTTATAGACTTCAAACGCGTGTTTTATTTTAGAATTTTAATCGTACTGGCACTACAATACTTACCCAATTTACATTTACATAATTTGCAGAAAATATTTTTCTCTGTCAACACGGACTGAAAAATTTGACTATACTTTCAGTAAAACAGTAATAGACTGCCGAAACGTGAAAAATGACTGAACTTTTAGTAACAAATTAGTAGACTTTTCAGTAAAAATTGCTAAAAAGTTGAGTGACAAAAAATTTAGTAATTTTCTAAGTTTCGGCAGTCTGTTACCGATTTGATGAAAATTTAGTAAAATTCACTAAAACTTCTCTCTCCGTATAATCATGAAACCGATAGTAAATCAGACGTTTCTTTTAAATATATTGTATATATACCTGCATTATGTAATTTGAGTTAATTTTAATTTACATCAAATTATAATTTGAAAATAGAAAAGCTAACGAATTCTTATAGGGACACAGTCGAATACAACGCCGGACGCGTAGATACGGTATAATACACACACACACACACACACACACACATATACATATATATATATACATGTGCGATATTTAAGTCGTGCTCTCGGTCTCACTGTAATTGGACTTTCCGAGCAGGCTTAACTAATGTCACTGATTCCAAGCCGCGAGTATTGAAGCCCTCTCGTGATTCGTCATATCGCATTAGCGCGGCAAACCGATCTTTTTGAATTAAAATTATCTACATATATATACACGACGCACGGGTGGGTCTACGGAATTTTAATTTTTATGTCTAAATCAAGTACGTATATATATATATATTTAAAAGAATAAAAATAAGCGTTTCGAAAGAATTTCACGTTGGACGATAATGCGAAACGCCTAATGGAAATATATAATGTAATTAAACGAATATTTGCGGTGGAAACGAAAGGAAAAAAGAAAAAATGAAAAACGAAAATGATCGGGAGTTCTAATTAATCTGAAAGAGGCCGGTACATAAGAAACGGAAAGAGACTGTGATTTGCAAGCGCTTGCATATACACACACACACACGTATACACACATCATTTATACCACGAGTTTTTGCCCATTGTGCTGCGGTAGCTTATACAAGTGAACGGAGCAACCGCGAGTACACGAATACGTTAGCTATAGACGTGTATTGCAGAATCGAGAAAAAAATTTTTTGTTCAGGCTTGTTGCCAGTTCGTTTTCGACGATGTATGTATATGCGCAACTTAACATAGATTCGAAATGACAGTGCCACTCGTAATATATATTTATAATTGTTGTTCTGCGTTCAATGGCATTATTAACATTATTATGTACATGGTGTATTGCTTGGTCTTATATATATATATATATGTGTGTGTGTGTGTGTGTGTGTGTGTGCGATGTGATTATACTAAAGTATACATGTACTGATAATCGTTGTGTGATATTATTATAATAAATATTACTTTTAGAAATTATATTTGCAGGTACATATATACACGCATATTATCTAATTGTATCGGCTAAATATGCTGAATACTTAGACATGCGTATATGTATACGTTAGATAATCAAAGTGATTTATATATATCGATATATTCGCGTAAACGCGACATAAGAGCGTGGGTGTTTGAAAGTGCGAATTTCTATGTACCGATGTCGATGATAAACCGTATATACAAAAGAAGAAAATTTCTATTTTTTTTTTCGTTTGTTTTCTATGCGCTATCTATCTATGTTAATTTCGTTGCACTGCCTCCTCGTTGTTCGATTGCGGTAAATGCAAAAATTTCGTATCCTCATTGTCTTCGAAAATGTTAACGTTTTTCATTTTCGTATCGATTTTATTACTAAAGTGAATACTTCCAGCTAAATAAACGATTTGCAATCTCAGCATTCCTCGATCGGTATGTCTTTGACTAAATTTTGATCAAATTTACACATTATCGTGTTCTCGTTTTATATATATGTATATCATTATTAATTTAAAAAAATTATTTAATTGCTTCTGTCGGAAGTCGTATATTTTGTTGTAAATAATTATTTGCCCATGTTATCTAGAGTAGTAGTAATAAAATATTTGATTGAGAATAAATTATAATGTAAAAATAAACCAAAAAAGAAGTAACTAATAAATATATTGTAAGGTGAAACAGGGGAAGATGACATACTTAACGAAAAAGTGGCATCTTTCCCAACAGTATACGAGGAAGATGCCACATAGGTACTTGTAAACGAAATTCAACTTATACTAAACCTAAAAATATAATAACGATAATTTAACCTAAAAATACTATTTTCTTATCTTCTAATAGTGCTGGTTTATTAAAATTGAAAAAATTATCTAATTTACTTATTTTCTTACTTTAAGGGTATATTACAATACATGTCGAGAGCTACTACTATACTACACACTTATTTAAGGATTTTATACGATTTGTTTATATAAACAAAGAAAATCTTGCGGTATGTAGCATCTACCCCCGGCTTACCTTATATATAATTGTTACGTGGGTTAACCGATTCACTAATCCTGGATAAGGAGAGGTGATTGATTGAGTAACAAGAGTTGAAATAAAGTACACACTATTGATTACAACATATTAATGTACTCTAATCGAAAGGTATACTGAACTTCTGGAATGTAGAACCCTTTTTCGCTTACAATATGACAAGATGTTGTATACTTTACAATCAATTAACGCTGAACGTCATCTAAGATAGCTGTGTATCATCTCATTATGTTGCGTACGCACTTATATAGGTGTACGTGGCAATAATCTAGTAAATACCGGTCAATTATAGTAGAGTACGGCATAATAGTTGTCAAATAACATGTGATATTCAATATTTCATGATATATATTCATTTTTACTCTATAGATTTTTTGCAGATTTTCTAAGTCACTGGCACATTATAAAAAGTATATTTGAGCCTGTTTCCATGATTATTTTACACTGTTACAACCAGCGAAAACACTTTTCCACAATTTTCAAGATTTGTTTTTAATGTTAAATTGTAATTGTATGCTCAATGATGGTCAGCTATTTTGAAAATTTTACGTTATTTGCATAAAAAAAGGTGTTTGGATGTTTTTACATTAAAGTAACCATTTTTTACATTATAAAAGGTATAAGCATATGAGCGTAAAATAAACAATGTCATATATCATTAATATTTTTGACTTTGAGTATCTCCAAAACTATTAAAATTTTGCCTCTTAAAATTCACAACCACATCCAAAATGTATAAGAAAATTTCTTAAATTTAATAAGATGAAAAATATTTATTGTTTCGAGAACCATCTATAAATACACGCTTAAAATTTGTGTTTAAATAAAAAAGAAAAGAAAAAAAAATGTAACTATGATTTCGTTTATCTTTCTTTCTCTGGTTCTCTTTTATTCAATCAAATTGACGCATTATAATAATATCAGTTAAATACATAACAGACCTAAGAATAAAAATAAAATATATAGTGTATAAAAAATTTGATAAAAAAATATTTTCTAGTTGCAATGACACGCATGGTAATTGACATAAATTCTTCTATATGCACACGTAAGCCATATATATACATACCCGCTGAAGCTAAGTTCCATATAAATCATTAATAAAAATGTTAAAAGCATTTACCGAAAGAGAATGAGCCAAGTACATATACACTCGCATAACCGTAACTCGATCGTAAGAGGACGCGTCATGTGGTCCTCGAGAGCTGTAGGAGCACGTTCGTGACGACTTAATAACGAGAGCTGCTAAGGAACATGCAGATGTATATATATAACGTATATACGAGCTGTCCACAAGTCGAATGTACCAGTCTAGCCCCCCCGCGGAGGCGTCGCGCGTTTAGCTTCCGCGCGCCTGGATTTTCTCTGTATAACGAGGTGAAAAAGGCGATTGGAAAAATCAAACTATGTACGCACTCGTTCGAGATGCGCGATTACCTTTTTTTTTCTCTTAGGTTATATCGCGAGAGACATCGCAGCTGGACATTTCGAGTGAATACGTTTACCGTACTTTTTCTTACTTTAGAGGATTATATTTTTATAGTTTCGGTAGTTAATAACCTCGATGATTTATTTCGAATAACTTTTAGTTTCTCGTAATAAGGATAGTTTGATACTTACCTCGGGGCCCCGAGGTCCGCGATATAATGAAAATGTTACTTTATCGTTCGGTGAACATTTTAAAAGGAGACTTTGTATCATTTTGTCACTGAATTGGATGGCTGTAACTTTTATTTGTAAATAATAATACGACAACATTTATTCTCCAGGTGGTGATATCGTATTTACGCAACATTGTAAAGTTAATAGAACTATATGTGGAATAAAAAAATATGGAATAACGAAAAAAATGACGTATGTCGAATTGATTCGTGTATATATATATATACACATAAGTTTGACAAGTTCGTGTAACTGAAGTTGTGACACTCTAACGAGGTAGACACTCTCGTGTCGAGTTTAAGAAATATCTGTATCGGTTTTGAGAGACGTTACTCGGAGAGTAAGTTCATCGCCCGAGGGAAATGACATCTCTCGTGGTATATGGTCCTTGTAACCACGATTTATATTTGATATATGGAACCTTCTTTGTATATATATATACATACATACATACATACGACATAATGTCGATCGGTTTATTAAGATGCTCTATAAACGTGCATTTACGGAGTATAGTTAGTCGAATATAATTTGACAATAACAATAGTGCAATATATTTATCGATTAAAAGCTAAAAGCGAACGAGATAGTATAATGTTATTTAACCCTTTCAAAAGCGGTGAGTCATACGTGTAGTCCTACCTAATTTATAAGTCGTTTTCCTAATTCATATGCGTATTTCTAACCAATTTATCAACGCTTTTATATATATATATACATGCATTGGATTTTAAGGTTTACAAACGCATATAAGTTATAAGATTTTTATGGCAAATTATATATAAATTCTTTGTTTACAATTCATTACAAACGAATAAATTTAAAAATAACACGATTATTGGCCTGAATATATTTATTTGTGTATATATATTTGAAATAATGCCTTAATATACATTCAAGAAAGGTTCATACGTGGTTATTTGTTTTAATTACTAAAAGCGAATTTTTCACCGTGATTTTTCATGTATACGTCATTTTCAACCAATACAACTGTCCGGTTGAGTCAGAAAAATTAATTCTGTTAAAATTTCGCGTATCACAATTGTAATTACTTATATATCCGAATACCAAATTTTAACTAAAAATTGCAAAAATAACTGATGTTATATAACAATTGTCTGAAAACAGTTTTTAAAATTGATCCAGTGGGGAAAAATGTGCCTCTGAAAGGGTTGATTATAGTCGATCGATGGAAAATCAAAATCGATTAAAAAATCATTTAAAGTCGTTTGTAACGTATATAGATGTGAAAAAATCCTCGCAAATATAATATCCGGTTTTCAAGTCGCAATTTGAACAAAGCATCGGCACTTTTACATTTCCAATTACCTGGACTCACCGTAATAACGAAAAGAGCTCCGAATCCGCGAGCGAGCGAGCGAGAGAGAGAGAGCGAGAGAGCAGCAGCAGCAACAGCAACAGCGCAACAATAGGGGTACAGTCAGTGTATACTCGTAAACGTAGCTCTTCTCGAGAGTCAAGGGCGCAGGAGGAGAGCTTACGAAGAGCGGCTCGATTAGACCGTTAAAAGGAGAGAATATCCGTCCAAGGGCTTTGAAGCGCTCGAGTCTCTCGGGGTTTATGTCTTTACCGTCGCTCAGCTGTAGGTTACGGTGCTATATCGATCAGAAGGGGAACAACGAGGAGAGCCGGTGAGCTCACCGGAGCACGCCTATATCGCCAATAAGAATAAGAGAAGACCAACCAACGCTAACTGAACACGGCTCGTTTCGCAGCGCTCTTTTGCGGGTGCGATGCGCATCCCTCCAACTCTGACCATACGATGTTTATTTACGAGCCGATTTCCTCCTTTAATTACACTTTTTCATAAAAAAACGTTCGAGACAGTTGCATTTATTTCTTTATATACGATCAAAGACAAATGTACCTATACACCGATCTTTATTCATGAATTTTTATTCGTACAGAGGTGTATACTCTTAAAAGATTACTAATAATCCACTTTTTTAAATATTTGTATGTTAACATACCGTTAAATCCATCTCAACTATTTACGTTTTGATCCGAGACGAAACAGTACTATTACGTACTCCTCGATAATAAGAAAAAGCGCACGTTAAAAAAAAGCTGAAATATGTCAATCCGAGATCGAATCTCTATATCGAAGATCGAAGGATCGGCATAACCGAAAAAATTAGGCGTAATAAATGCAGTGCAGGTAATATGAGCCGCTCCTTGACAATTCACAATAAAGACGGTAAATCGAAATAATAGTAAATCCAGGGAGTTATTTCAGGCGTTTACGCTCCCTGGCGTGCAAAACTCCACGAGGTACATCAAAGGATGCGCGCGAGAATGAGCCTCGCCTCCTTTTACGCGCGCGCGGCGCGCACTTTGCTCACAAGAATGGGTATACGGTGTGGTCCCTCTATTTCTATCTCGAGATTCCATAGCTAATCCGAGCCAGCAATAAGTCACAACTTTTCATAGAGCTATACAAGTTAATAGTTACATTATCTTTAAACTTACATATATATATACGTATATATATCTAATTTAGATTTCAAACGTTATCTTCTTTCTTTTTTATTTTTTATTTAAAAGAACCATCATTTTCTTTATGGAAATCGTTGAGAAATTAGCGTAAGTAGTGCAGGAGAACGAGTAATCATATGCAATTTTGACTGATTAAACCTTTCTTGATCAGATATATATGTATATTTTTGCGACCACATATCTTTTATATTATGAAATAGATCAAGTACTTTTTTTCACCGTAGGATCATTTTACACGTTTATTAGATATAAAAGTGGTTAGGGAATCACTGTAACGAAGGTTCTGTAAGGTAACGCCTCGCTCGTCTCTCGTTAACAATGATTTTTAATCAGGGAAGTCAGCAGATACTTGAGCTAGAAGAAGAGAGAGAGAGAGAGGGTTAACCTACGTTTTTATGGCTAATTTGCGTAACTAATAGCCTGTTGGAGACAAAAGGCTCGCTCTCTCTCTCTCTCTCTCTCTTCTTTCTGTCAGCCAAAGATCGAAAGAGTAGAATAAGAGGAACAGGCGTGGCGGCGCCTCAGCGTCTATGAGAGTTCGATCCGTCTTTTACTACTGCGGCCTTCTTATTAGCATTCATTGTTGTCTACAAGGGGAAACGAAATGCATATACGAACAATGTTTCCAGATGATAATTAAGCGTCTTCTTTGATGGTTCTTCTCTCGTATTTTTACGGCACGTTGGCACATTCGACAAAACCCCCTATACGATAAGATTATTATGGATTCGAGTAGAAGGTGTAAATCATACCCTTAATCGTTGCTCGATCGTTAAAAATACGTTTGAAACAAAAAACGGATTGTATTTCGCGATTCTACATGGTTTTCTTATACTCTAACAGACAATATTCACATCGTATATATATATTTATGTATGTGTATCTGGTTATACGAACGTAATAAATTGTTTTAAAAATCGTATATTTATTAACTAATGCCGAAAACTACGTATGTATTTTGAGATTCTAGATAAAATTTCGGTGAATACGAGAATCGTTCATTCTATTTTAAGAAATCACATCAGTATATATATACTACAATTTACGTAAAACACAATTGCAAGTTTCCATCCTACCGGTAAAAGAATCTAGCGTCCTTCTGGTAGTTAGATGATGCGACTCTTGACTACACTTACAGAGAGAAGGTCGCGCTTGGAAAGGTCTCCACTCCTCATTACCTCTGCACGCGAGAGAGAAAGAGAGAGAGAGAGAGAGAGAGAGAGAGAGCTCATTATTCGTAGGTAACCGCAAAGAGGGCAAACCGGGAAAGTGGTCATATCTCGTAGGTTACGTCGCCCATCGTTATCGACTTTCAACCAACATTTTCACGCTCGCATCTTTTTTTCTTCTATTTTCTTTTTAAATTTTGTTACTCGTGAATTTTTGATAACCAAATTATAAGCAATTATTATTAGTACTGCGCATTCAGGTGATGACCGTATATATATAAACTGCAAGTGCAAAGAAGTTTCTAAGGTATGCACAATCGGTATGGATAAACAGAAATCGTAGATAACGATATCACCCACATAACCGTTGTACCCCCGATTCTGGTGCGTGTAGATGGTACTGTTAAATAACTAACAATGCCGATAAATATTAAATGTATTCACCTTACAATTCGAGTTTTCCCAAATTGGTCGAATGCGAAACGCAAAGCGACGCAAACGAGAAAGGTGAATTTTCTGGAACGCAGACACACACGCTGCAGTGAGAGAGACAGTGAGAGGGAGGGAGATACAGATACAGGGGCAGTTTACGCGGGACGGTTAAGAGTAGCCGGTAATGGGTTATTTCCTTGTTTGTCAATCTGGCATAATCGTTCTCCGAGTCGTGGGACATCCACACCCACGCGTTTACGTATATATACCCATACGCACACGAGCGACACACTAAGCAGTCATTGTTTAACGAGCGACATATTTCATAACCACGGTGACTCGGATTCCCCGACCTCCTCCTCCCATTTCGAGTATGCGTATAACACGTACATGTATACCACCGAGGCTCGGTGCAATTGTCGCGGTCCTATAAACACTTGCGTGAATCGTCATCTCCTCGATCAAGATTTAAGCGTTTATTTTTATTCGTACTTTCTGTCGTAAAAAAATAATCTGGTCCGCTGCTCCTTCTCCCGCTGCATTCGCAGGAGAACTGACGAATTGGTTAGATATTGATAAATTAACCAACGCAAACAAAAACAAATCAATGTCGTTTCGACAACCAACTCTAGCGTCAGTTACTCGCGAGACGGACAGGCGGACCAAATTATTTTTTTCAAATCTAACAGTTTGTTAAGTTCAATTTTAATTATCGCGAATTGCAGTTTATTGTGTAAACGAGTTGACACAGCATCGTTCCGCGATCAGCGTACATAAGGTGTAATCCGGATGACGATGTCAGCATGGAAAATACGACACCAGAAGATTCATTTTGGACTGTTGCAACAGATAAGTTTCCATTATTTAAAATTAAAATTTTATGTTTCTAATTATATATTTAATTAATATTTTAATATTTAAAAAAATATATACTTTGTCGTTTTTTAATTTTCTTCCTTCAGGTTATGTCTTCAAAACTATGGAAATGGACAACACTTTTCAGTGACGGGTTCGAAATTTTTGGAATGTTCCATTTTGGACAATTGGTAATATCCATTTTTCCAGAACATTTGGAATCTCCATTTTTCTAACCGATGTATACTGACATCAAATGAAGATAATTTGTAAATGTTTTATTGGGTATATTGATATCAACTTTATATAAACCTGAACTTGATATCACGTTAATATAAAATTGGTCGAACCTTCGTATAAATTTTATATTATTTGTCAATAATTGTAAAAAAACTTTATAAAATCTTTGTATCAATTTCAGCTGAACTGTTGATATGCTTTCGCCAAACTTGAACGGTCAATTACACAAGTTCGGCTCAGTCTCATTGGTCAACCTCATATGAAGTTTGGCCAAACCTAAAGTTAATATGAAGTTAGTAATTTTGAAGCCTACGATGACTCGGTCGGTTAGGGCGTCGGGCTCGTAATCTGGAGGTCCGAGGTTCGATTCCCAGCCCCAGCCGATTGATACAAGCATCACTGGGGAATGTATTTTCAACATGTGCTTTATTAACAAAGACATCGTATGACCTCCGCCGCTGATTACCACCGATTCGGGAGCATAAAAAGAGCGACGTTAAAATAATAAAAAAAAAGAAAAAATTAATATAAACTTAATTTTTTTTTTACGTGGAATAAAAAATCTCGCCAAAAAAATCCTTGACTTTGCTCACTTATAACTCGGATACAAATAAAAATATGCTTTCAAACTTAAATACAAATGTAAACTGATATCAAGTAGATACGATTTGAGAAAAAAGAAACTTAAATATCTTGTTTTGATGAAAAGTTATGAGAAAAAAAATATGATTTTAACGATATTTTTATCTGAAAATTAGTAAATTTTTTATTTTAAAATAGTCATCAAAATATTGCTAAATTCGTATTTCTTCCATATCTTTTCACCAAATCAAGATATTTGAACCTTTTTGTTTTAAAAATACACATCTCATATTTCTTTCAAATTTGGGTTTGAGTATCACTTCTATTTGTTTTTGACTTATAAGCTCTCAAAGTCAAGGGTATTCTTTGGCGAGATTTTTCGTTATTTGGTTATATCTATTTTAGAATGTACACCCTTCATAGTTATGATAAAATCCACAATAACGATTTTAAAGGGTTAAACCCAGGTTGTAATGAAATTAACAACCAATTTGATTTTAAAAGTTGTACGACGTTTCGTCTGCCAGGTTTTGCAGACCTCTTCAAGTACAAAGTATAAGTTTGACATTTATTTGTACTTGAAGAGGTCTGCAAAACCTGGCAGACGAAACGTCGTACAACTTTTAAAATCAAATTGGTTGTTAATTTCATTACAACCTGGGTTTAACCCTTTAAAATCGTTATTGTGGATTTTATTATTGGTTATATTTATCGTAAAAAAGAGCGTTAGAGTCTGAAACTCCGGCTTTATTTATATTGTTATAGTATAGTAAACATATCCTAGAGTTTGGTAAAGATCCGTTTCCCGTAGGGTTGGTCCTCTCTATGTAAATGATTTCGATATAAATTCTTAGTTTAGAAATACAAATACAATTCACGGATGATTTCGTGTGTCAACGTATGCAGTATCCATATATACCCACGAAGATAGGAAACGTTGGTATATATTCGCGTATCGTAAGCGTAGGCGACGATGACACGACTATTCATTACTCATCTTTCTATCTTATATTTTGCATTAATCGAAACAACATGCTTTTCGATTATTATATTATTCGCCTTTCTTACGTTTTATCGGTCGATAAATCAAATAGCGTCGTGTATATGTATACACCGTGCTCTCCTCGTGCATAACTATACCTATATAAGAATATAAAGTATTGTGTGTAGAACAATCTATGGTGTATAACGATATTGTTTTAAAAACACCAGCATAAATTTCGTTAAATCGCATATACGATGAGGCGTTGAACGCGTGACTTAGTAAATTGTTATTTTCGAAGAAATCGATGTTTTTACATTGCTTATTACTTAAACGACTACTCGAATGCTTTTAAGATACACAACGACTATTGCCACATTTCTCAAAGTCAAAGGTACATCGTATAGTGTTTCGACGTTACAGCTATACTTACAATTAGTATAGTATACCATTCATTTTCCGAGTGTCAAAAATTTACATATGTTAGATAAATACATTTATTTATTTATTTATATTTATTTCGCTGGATCGTTTAGTTTTTCATAATTGTTGTATCATGATATTACCTTAAAATCTGGAAAAATTTGTACCTTCATCTTCAAATATTAGTTTTGGAAAATTATTTATTGCTTCGATTGGACACGTACGAAAGAAGCAATAAATTTAGCACGCTACAATTAAATTCGCTGTAATAAAAATATGTATTTTTTGTCGTATTATATTTGCATTGAATCGACGGTATAATTAAAATCTATATCGTATACATTTTATATTCCAAAATAATAATAATAATAATAATAATAATAAAATCGATGCATTAAAACAATGATTTTTGAAGCATAAATGCGGTTGGAGACTCCTAAGAAACAAGAAGGAAACCCTTATTCAACAAATAATCGAACAACCCTTATGGTGTACATGTATATACATATACATGCATACATACATATATATATATATATATATATATATATAAGACCGCTAATTTTATTAGATCCCAACAACATCCTCTGCATTCAAATATCTCCCTCTGGTAGAATCGAAACAATGTACCGATAAATAAAACATACACAGTTAGACGGAAAATGGTACCCACGAGAGAAAGAACGAACCATACGCGCATAGAGAAATAGAAGAAGAAGAAGAGTGAGAGAGCTGAGAGAAAAAGAATGAAGAAGAAGAAGAAGAAGAAGAAAAAAAGCGTCAACCAAGAGAAGGAAAGGGAGTCTTCGTAGACTAGGAAGCGGAATAACACGCACCTGCCTCTCTAATAGAGCTTCGGGAGCCGTAAGGTGCGTGGTAACAACCTGCACCAACTCCCTTCTCCTTCGCGACATATATCGCGTTTTCCCCTTATGGATCGATAGTTAAACGCGCCGAGGATGCTGCTTATGCACGCTCTCGGCCTGTAGGAAGTTGAGCTTCGTTGTGACCCGCGCGTGAAAAACCCCGAGAGATAGAGAGAGAGAGAGAGAGAGAGCTTCGGAACAATGTCGCATCGATTATGCGGAGAGGAAACTTACTTGGGCTTTGAATGCAAAGGTAATTTGTAGGTCCGCTGACTCGGAGGAATCGCTCGATTCGGTAGCTAATCGTCCTAACTGAACTTCCAGTTATTATGTGGATTTTACAATCTTGAATGTACCAAGTTAAAAAAACTAGAAATTTACCTTAAGCGGAATTATTTTCAAATATATTGCATATATATATATATATATATATATGCTTCAACAAGAAATGTGTTTGACGTTACATGATTTGTTCTATAATTTACATGGTTATGCTTAAAATCAGATATCGACTCACTAAATTAAAATCCCTAATTATTTTATAAGAAGACTCACAAGGAGAGGTTACGGCTTTTGGATCACGGATCTTACCCAAACTTTATGGTGTACATGTATATACATATACATGCATACATACATATATATATATATATATATTTTTTATTCTTAATTTTGTGCTCTCTTTTTCCTGGCACTTCCTACCGTTTATCCCCTGGGGACTTTAACGGTGTCCACCTACCACCTATGTGTGGGTGCTTTATCCCTCCCTTAAAAACCCCACCATCTCGCATTCGCCCGGGGTTATGCCCGTGGATGAGGGAAACCTGTGAAGCAGGGAAAACCTCACCCGAGATGGCCGGTGTATTCGAAACATTCTTTTATATATATATATATATATATAACGACCGCTAATTTTATTAGATCCCAACAACATCCTCTGCATTCAAATATCTCCCTCTGGTAGAATCGAAACAATGTACCGATAAATAAAACATACACAGTTAGACGGAAAATGGTACCCACGAGAGAAAGAACGAACCATACGCGCATAGAGAAATAGAAGAAGAAGAAGAGTGAGAGAGCTGAGAGAAAAAGAATGAAGAAGAAGAAGAAGAAGAAGAAAAAAAGCGTCAACCAAGAGAAGGAAAGGGAGTCTTCGTAGACTAGGAAGCGGAATAACACGCACCTGCCTCTCTAATAGAGCTTCGGGAGCCGTAAGGTGCGTGGTAACAACCTGCACCAACTCCCTTCTCCTTCGCGACATATATCGCGTTTTCCCCTTATGGATCGATAGTTAAACGCGCCGAGGATGCTGCTTATGGACGCTCTCGGCCTGTAGGAAATCGAGCTTCGTTGTGACCCGCGCGTGAAAAACCCCGAGAGATAGAGAGAGAGAGAGAGAGAGAGAGAGCTTCGGAACAATGTCGCATCGATTATGCGGAGAGGAAACTTACTTGGGCTTTGAATGCAAAGGTAATTTGTAGGTCCGCTGACTCGGAGGAATCGCTCGATTCGGTAGCTAATCGTCCTAACTGAACTTCCAGTTATTATGTGGATTTTACAATCTTGAATGTACCAAGTTAAAAAAACTAGAAATTTACCTTAAGCGGAATTATTTTCAAATATATTGCATATATATATATATGCTTCAACAAGAAATGTGTTTGACGTTACATGATTTGTTCTATAATTTACATGGTTATGCTATATAAAATCAGACATCGACTCACTAAATTAAAATCCCTAATTCTTTTATAAGAAGACTCACAAGGAGAGGTTACGGCTTTTGGATCACGGATCTTACCCAAACTTTATAGGACTTGTTTTGTAATATAAAAATATGAATGAAGCCAGAACTTCAAAATCCCATGGGCATTTTTACCGAAATTACATAATTAATTAAAGGAAAATATTGAACAATAGATGCTTCATTTTAATCGCTTAAAACTCCTAAACGACTAAATAGAGATACTCGAACTAAAGTTTAAAAGAAAGTTTAGATCGAGTGGTTTGGATTTGAAAAAGGAGGCCCAAACCCTTCTATTAAATTGAGATTTATAAAAGAAATAATAAATGTAGCAATGTTTAGCTGCAAAATTAATAATTCCATTTCAAGCTAAAATTTGATGCATTTTTTGTTTTAACTATAACTCTCGATTTTTAAACCCAAACTACTCGATCCATATACTTTCTTTTAAACCTTGGTTTGAGTATCTCTATTTAGTCGATTAGAAGTTATAAGCGATTAAAGTAGCTATTATTTTCCAATATTTTCCTCTAATTACGTATAACTTCCGTAAAAATGCCCATGGGATTCTAAAATTCCGGTTTTTTCATATTCTATATTACAAAACAAATAATAAATTTTGAATAAGATCCGTGATCCAAAGGCCGCGACCTCTCATTACCAGCTTAATTACAGAAGAATCAGTCAATATCAGGCAGACTTGTTCTTGAAGAATATTTGAAAATAGTTCCGGTTTAATGCAATATTCTAGTTTTTTGAAAGCACATCACCATAATTCATAATGAGTGTCCGATTATTCATGCTTTTTTATCATATCATGTATAATAACAATAAATAATTTTCGAAACAAAAAAAAATGTGGATAAACTTATTAAGTATAATGGATCAAATAAAAAGTCTACATATTATTTTCGAGTAATACGTATTCATTACTAAGTGTTTTTATTTAATTGACATTAAATTTAACTTATCGGAAATTGGGTATCACGTAACTTACCGAAAATGGGAACAGCGTCTTTAAATTCGTCGCAATTGTGTCGTTCTTTAAACCGTATAAATTTTAAATGACGAGGTCAACCGCCCTATCAGTTTGTACAACGTGAATATCGTATACAATTTGATTGTGTAACGCTAATGAACAATTACATTTGTATCACTCGTACAAATCGAATTCGAATGTTATACAATAATTCAATAAATTATACATTCGAATCGAATAGTATTTGTCAATGAGCTATATTTACCAGAAAATAATTTCCTTTTTCGTAAAAATATAAACGGATACACTAGCACCATAAATCAATACACAATACGATTATTACCGATATATATATATTGATATAATAAAGAAAAAAGCCCAAGAAAAGTAAACAATATATGTAAATAAATTTCGTAACGTCGAGTAATAATTACATCTCGAGGAAGAAAAGTATATTCGAGCATCACGTGTATACACAAATCATCGGGAACTGTCAATTTAATGTAAGCATGGAAAAGAAGGATAAAGAATAAAAATTTTCTATTTTTTCGATCCCGATCAATTATCATCAGCCGATATATCGATGTATACCAATCGAACCGAGGTGTATCTAGACAGCTCAATATCCCCTACCTCGCCTCCGCGCGAAAATATCGCGTTTCTTTTCGATCGGTGCGGATAATAATTACCGGACAGTATAGGATATATACCGAGAACGATGCAGGGAGAGAATAGCCTATAAATAACGTAAGGCGCGGGCGATCTGCCATTTATTAAGGAGCTGGTTCACGCTGCACGCGCCTTGCATGCGATGAGAGGTGATTTTGTACACCCAGAACTTTCCAAGCTGCTTCAGCGGCAATGTTGTGTTTCTTTATCGTACATTTTACGATTGCTCACGACCAAAATTTTAATGTATTCTTTATTCTTATTAATTTGGCTTCTATAAGTTTCTAACGAGTGTAAACCTTGTCATATATTTCAATTGCCGTACGCGAGGCGCACAGTAATAATAAACATTTTAAACTAAGAGAATGGTTATTTTTTACATTTTATAAATTTAAAAATTTAAAAAATTTTTATTAAATAAATAAATTATAAATTGGAAAATGAAACGTCGCCAAAATAATTGAAAAAATTGGTTTGTTCATTAATATCGACGCTAACGTATTTCTTAAAAAAATACAGCTGTGGACGACGATAATAATTCAAAAATAATAAAACCTTACACTTTTCGACGTCGACTTTTATATACTTAAAAGTTACAGTGAATATGCAAGTAATTCAATTAAATTTCCTATACAGCAATCACAGTAAACGCCTTCACAGACATAAAAATCATGACAGTGAACGTATTCTACAGAGCAGTATTCGGTTAATGCCAATTGTAAAAATCGTACCCTAAAAAGGAGTCATGAGAAATGACGCAATCAATCCACAAACACGATCGTACTCTCGTGTTCTTCAAAAGCGCATGCATATCTATAACGACATTGCAACCAATTACAAATTACACCGATGTAATGCGATTTTCAATTACAAAACGATAAATTTAATTATCCCTTTTAAATCATCGCGCTTCAACACAAAATCAACGAGCGTATATACTAAATATTATTGATGAAGACTATATATATATATACAACGATTTAATAATGGAACGCGCAAGCAATACCAATCGAAATATTACAGGTAAAAGTTGATAAATATTGTATCGATTGTCTAGAAAATATTAAACGCGCATTGATACGCGGTGTACGCGTGTCGATATAGATAAATATGCAAAGGATAAATGCAAATTCTCGATAGGTCGAAAGTATATACGGCGATAAAACCACCCGTGAAAACGTTATAGTGTCCGACACCGCACCGATTATACAAGTTGTCACTTGTAATAGAAACATTTCGATTCGAAATTATTGAGAACACTTGTTAGCAAACGTATATCAAATACAACCAAGAATTTATTTCACCGCGGCGACGGTGCATATTTTATCGTGTCCGCGCGTTGATAAATAAAACTCTTAATAAAATCCGTTTAACGGTTATTATAATACAATACACGTTCGAACGTAGAATATTTTCTTTTATAAATATATTATTATTTTTTTACCACTCGATCTGCACACACCGTACGGCGTTAAATTAATATTAGAACCGAACGTAATGTATTAGTGGGTATATATATACAATTGATTAATAAATTATCAATTCGAGGCAACCGACACAATAGCGATATTCGAGGAGTTAATAAAAATAAATTAAATAGAAATAGATATACGGGCAAGAGACAATAAATAATCGGGAGTATATAGTAAAACTGCAATAAAAACGACAAAGCGAATGAAGTGCGAGAAGAAACGTATTTAGGATTAGTCAGTCGTGTTGAACAACGAACGACACCTCCTCGACGAGAGAGTTATACAAATTGTGTAACTCGATTATTCCTCGTGTCAATGTTTATGTCACAATTATATGTCCTAATAAGATAATTCATACCATTATTTTACCAATTGATTATATCGAGTGATACATTGCTCATTGTACACTAAGATTACTAATTGTTTATAATACCGTGATACGCACAGATGTTTATTATAATTAAGTTATACAGTCCGTGGTTGCGTTGAATGTTTTTTTACGCGTATGTTTGCGACGGGTAAAAAAAATATATGACACACAATGAGCGTTATCTCGTAATTAATTGAAATTTTTTTTTTTGCTTCTCATGTGGGTGTTGTAAAAGAAAAAGGAATCGGGCTTTATGAATTAAGGAAGCACTGTTTCCTATCCTGCATGGGAAGTGTTAGGAAAAAAAAATTTAATATTACTGATATTAGCATAGGAAATGAATTTAGATTAATTTACGAGAATGAGTCGGGATGTATATTGTTAACGCGTTAACTTTTCAATTTAAATTTTTCCACTTTTCGCGAAGATAACATCGTATTTTCACTTCCTTACGGAGAAAGCTGTATGTAACCACCTAGTTTTATAAATACATATACATATATATATTACGATGTAAATTAGAAATATTTAAATTAATTACGAATTAATCGGAGACTCCGAGAGAACTGTATAGCAAAGTGTTGGTTATACATACAAATTTACAATAAAAATGAAATAAAATACGAACGTTTTTTTTTAAACGTGTCCCGAGAATAACGTCATCGTCGGATATGCGAAGGTAAAGAAGAAGAGGCTCCAAGTTTAAATGCGCCTGGTATATACAACGACTGAGTAATATCCGGAATACGTGACGGAGATGGCCAAGTGATAGGGTACAATTATGCACACGAAACGTTTTCGGCCCGCAGCATCTTACCCCTCGGTCTAAATACGAGCTTTAATTTACTTGCAACTTGGAGGATCGTATCACATCGTTTGCTATATTCCCATAAAAGGTATATACAGAAATTGGAATATTATGCCAACCTCTCATTTACTTGGTTTCCCATGCGATATTACCTGATTTATCTAATCTTACGACTTCGATGCAGATGTCATTTTAAACCAGTCGAATAATACTAGCGATAACACCATTTAAAATTTGAGACACTTTTAGCAACATTTTTTGTGTATGGTAATGTCAAAAAATATTAAATTCTAATGTAAAATTAGGAAAGATCGGGACTTTAGGAAAAACTTTAGATAAACAAAAGGTTGTATATCAATTTAAATGTAAAAATAGTTCAGCATTACATATTGGTGAAACAAAAAGAATAGTAAAAATTCAAATAAAGAAACAGCAAAATAGTAAAAATGATGAATTGATGGTTAGAGCACTTCAGTTAAAATCATCAATTTGATTGGGAACGCATTACATTTATAGATACGGAATTTAATTATAAAAAAATAATTATTTCAGAAATGATTCACATTAAAAGTAATAAAAATAGTATAAATAACAAAGAGGATATATATTCATTAAATAAAGGTTATTTCCCTCTTCTAAGAAATTAAAAATGAAAGGTTTAATTATGATTAGTCATCTGTATTTACATTTCGTACCTGTTTGACACTGATTTGCATATGAATAGGTGAAAACGATTGTATACATTTAGTACGATGAGATTTTTCTCAGATTATTAAGGTAAATTGTCGTCTATTGGTAATAATAAAAATTGATTGTCTAGCCTCAAAAGCTTGACGAATTTTGCCAACGATCGTTGCATATAACGTAAAAATGATATTTTTTATTTATTTAAACTAAGAAAAACCTACCTATGGTCCTCAATAAGAAATTAAAAAGTAGATTTTTTAATTATTTAAATACTTTATATTTTATATTTTATTCAATGTTTAATTTACGAAAACGAATGCGAAAACAATTCTGATAATAAAACAAAATTTTAGTTTAGTATTACCTGGTGGGTTACTGACCTCGTTACTCACTAAGCTAAAAAAGATAAATATTAAATTTATTTTAAAAATGTGCAATTTTATGCAAAAATCGAATACAAAACTGCACTAAATATTTAAATAATAAGTCAATCTACAAAATTCCAGGTTAGTGCGACAAAGACATCCTAATACGATTTTCCGTGATTTTTCGGTGCAGAAATTTTTTGAAGGTGTCCTCCTTGAATTTAACTGCAACTTTATATAATGACTTATTATTTAATTATCTAGTGCAGTTGATCTGTATTCAGGATTTACATAAAATTGCATCTCTTTTAAATAAGTGTAGTAACTATCTTTTTTGCTCAGTTTTTTATTTTTTTCAATAATTAAAAAAGTTTTTAAGGAATTTTGAGAACAGAGTGCCATTGTAGCCAGTATTGCAAGTAACTTGTCGAATTTTGGTGCAAATTCATTGAGTATTTACGAAGAATAGTGTGAAACCTTAATTCCTAGGCAACAACCTGATCAAATGGTATCACACTATTTCCCGGATTTACGCTAAAATTTGACAGATTACTTATAAATACTGTATAGAGTGGTGGTTTGGTGTGTCAAAAATCTCTAGAAATAATTGTTAATTGATAACAAACTAACAATTGACAAACGTATAATGTAAGTTATAATTTAACTTTGGGGTTCTTTGAAGTACATTCAAATATTAGAAATTCGAGCCGCTTGCGTGATAGAGTACAGTAATTAGGGCTTAAGTCAGAATCAACGATTATTTCATTAATGACTGGTAGATTGTAAATCAATATATTTATTACAACATTCCAATCATCAAAATGCCTGTCGTCGGTAAAATTCGTGTACGTTCACCTCTAAAGTTGATTTTATTCAAGTACATAATCGTTCTCGGACATTTATCGATATTTTATTTTCTAACACCTGCGGGCTTAGTGTTAATTTACGCATTTTATTATACAGTTATTACGACGGTGGTTTCATTGCGGTGTAATCCGTGCAATTAGACGATACGATTCAATTTTTTATCAAGACGAGACGCGTTATTATATTCACTCGCGAAAAACGATTTGTATCTCTTTCTTCTAAATAATTAAACCGCGACTGAGGATTATATATCTTGGAATGAAGGTGATTTTTTGTTTCTTTCCCAAGTCCATCCTAATGGTTTTCTAAGTAGGAAATTCTGGGTGTGCTTTATTATTTAATCATTTGTCATTATGACCATAAGCTTAGATATGTATCATTATATGTACGTACTTATTTGCTGGCTTTTAATGGTTAATTATGTCAAATCGGAACATCTTCTGCGTGCAATCATTTTACGTGCATACGCATTTAGCCTTTTTACTATAAAAATTTTAATAAAAATCATAAACGCAACGTTCAATTAAATGACTAAATTATTTAAAATTCAAGATCGCGCAAAGTCTTTTAATCACTCGAGTAACGGAATGTTAAAATTTATACTGTTACACCTCTGCAACTGTGTCGAGTTATAAGCGAGACATAACGACTATAATGTTTACAAGTTTAATGCGCATTACGTTCATTGTCACCGTCGAAATTTTGGTTTCTCGAATATTTCGAGCACGCGGTCGAGAAGAAACGAGAGTGAATAAAAGGGAATTCGAAGGTCCATTAGCAAAAGTACATTGGATTTTTTTCTTTTAACTCGACAGAGCAAATCGACGAAGGATTCCACGAAAGTTGCAATTCCCCTTTTTTTTCGAGATCGGTTGGTATTCAATGAAACGAATAAGTGAAAAAAGGAAGTTGTCTCGGTTTTCTTCTTTTTTTTTTCCTTCCTTTGACTTTACCTTTTTCTTTTTTCTTTTTTAAGAATTATTTCGATTCATCTATACGTTTCGTGAACTCACGCACTTTTTCGTTAAAGTCGTAAATTTTCAACTTTCTTAAAGTCATTGATTCGAGTTAATTTATCAATTAGCGTATACGAAAATAACGGGAAATCTTGACCGAATCGTTTTTCTTCTTACAGTTTCTTTTTACGTAGGTTTTATTTGTTACGGGTTGAACATTCGTTAATTAAATCTGACAAACCTTATGTAGTTAACTTCATCTAATAATTTTTTCTACTAAACTTGAGAAATTATATATATATATATATATATATTTATATATATTTTTTTCCTATATTTTTTTCTTAATTTTTAATTTCCAGTAAAATTGATCATTTTTATCAGAGAAATCGCAAACTCAATTGGTATATAGGAGGCGCAAAATCGACGTATTTATTTTTACAGTGGCCTCGGAAAAAGGAGGAGCAGCGAATCCAAGTAGAATCTCGAACCGAAACCCATAAATTGACAATCGATCGGCTAATTTGCATTTGCTGCGTGTACCAGGTTATAAAATGGCGCCTCTGCACCAACCCCCCTTTGTTCTTCTGTTCTCGCTCGTTTGTCATCTCTTTGTTTCGTTAGCTAATACGTTTCTTATAACAAAAAAACCAAGAAAATAATACATTCGACGAGAGTTCAGTTATAAGTTTTATTAATAGCTCAATTTGTAAGTGATTAATAAAGTATATACCATCGGATTAATAATTTAAAATTGAATTCAAAAATTACTCGTGTAGATCGCGAAGGAAATAAAATCGTCTATTAAAAAGAAAAATCCTTTAATACTTTTAGTCTCGGAAAAACTTTTCTCCTCGTCTTTATTTCTTTTCGCGTCGAAAAGTAAGAAAAAAGTCTCACTCTCTCTCTCTTTTTTTTACAACTAGTGCCTAACATTTTTTTTCGAAATTGTAAAAGTATAAAGTTGCAAAGGAGAAATGGAGATTCCATTAAGATGGTTAACGCTCGGATTTAAAGTAAAGTCATTCGAGTAATGGCGTTTCGAATGCAATTTTTGTAATTTTAAATCCAAACGACCGATCAGTGCCGTATTAAAAAAGTCACTTGTATACATATATATATGTTCGTTACATCATAATGTTGTTTGTACGCGTATTTAATGAATTGAAGAGCATTCATTAGCGACTGTTTACCGGGGAATCTTATTTTCGAATTCAATTATCACTCCATAAACTGAAAAATTACATCGAATTTAATGAGCATCGTTTTTTCAGATATATTTCTTTTTATTCCCCCGCGTTATTTAATTACTCAGAAAATCCGTTCATTATGCAGCAGTAAATAAATTCGTCGGGCTCACGAAGAGCGTTAAGCTTTTACGAGATCCAATAATCTGAGAAACACAAGACTGTTCCGAAAAGAAAAGAAGATCTTTTTTTATTCAAATTTTACCGCATATATACTTAAATTTCGAAAATGTTAATAATCGATCAAAATCACAAAAAAACAGATGGTGTGTGTGTGTGTGTCTGTGTCTTTGTGTGTACGTGTATGGCGTCAAGTCGGTAAAAGGATGTGTCAAAGTGGCGATAAATTATCGACACCAACCGATCGTATTTTCAAAATTTCGCGCGGTAATAAATTAAGGCTCGGTCGACCATTGCCCGAAAGATCAAAGCATCCGCACTTAATAGTGTAACGACACCATCGCGCAATACAAACCCATGATAAAAAGTAAACGTTTAGCGCGACATTTGATCACGATGATCACCGTATATATCTGGAATTACGCAATGCTTACCGATGTAAATAAGTTGAAATGTGATTTGAATTAACTGCGAGTACACGATATTTCTTTTAAATTTCTTGTAACTACAACGTTTTATGCGAATTAAATAATTCTCTTATTATTATATGGTATTAGTCGATTATACACGACAATATACGTACAACACATATTTTAATTGATAATAGGGAAACATCACTATTTTTAATACGTCTTTTATGTATAGTTATAAAATTTACTTAGCAGTTTTTTTAAACTATTTGACACGTGATTGAATTATCTAGATATAATTGAATTTCATCTGATTTCATCTAATTTCATCTAATATACCTCAATAAATATTAAACAGTTGAAATCGTACGTTTCGCTTTTGAAACTTAAATTTTACAAGCAGAAAAATAAGTATCGAAATCGAGTCTGAAAAAGGTATTAAATTTGAAATTTTAATTGGTAAAAATATTGTTTCCTCTGCGAATGTAAAAATAGAACGATATAACTGCCATATGAAAAATTGTTTGAAATATTTAAGAATAAAAATTTGAAAAAATAATCAAAAACTATAAGAATAAATCTTTGCATTTACCTAAAACAAAAAAAAAACTAATTAGTGAAAAAAGTAGTTACATTGTAGCTATATAAAAATTTTTAACAGACTACCAAATGAATATAAAGTGTTAAATAGTAAGAAAAATATAATAAGAAATAAGAAGTAAAGATATATTCGTTAAAATTTAGAAAGATAAGTAAAAGTAAAAATTGTTTTAAATTTTGAAGATTAAGAATATGTTGCCAATTAAAAACTTTTGTAATAAGTGTTATTCTTTAACAGAATTTACTTTTACTTTAAATAAATAAATAAATAAATAAAAAAAGTAAATCTTGATAGGATGCCAAAAAATTAAGAAAGATAATTTTGATGCAAGCATTTATAATAATGCATAGGAAATTTAATTATGTGAAAATTCTGACATTATGCTTAAGTTGTGTTGTCAAGATTCTACAAACTGAATATAATAGTCTTTTAAAATTTGTCATATGATTAAAGTATCCCAATGTCCTAAAATAATTCTTGTTTATTAAAAGTCTTTAAATCATTACATAAAATTTATTTACTTCACGTTTAAGAATTGAACGTTTAATGTGTAATACATCGTAATATTAATTTAACATTATTTACATTATATTATACAGTAATATTACATTCTTTGAGAAAGATTAAGATCTGTTGACTAGTTGCGATGGATAGGTACGTAAGAACAATAGAAATTTTTATTTAATTTTTCGTAATAGAATGTTTTACGAAACAAATCATTTTCCTTTCATAAATACATCTGTACGTCACTTAACAACGCGTAGAGCTTCACGAGAGCGAGACGATACGAGATTTTGCTCAGCTCTCGATCTCGATCTCGCAAGAAATTAAAAATTAGACTCTCGTATCGATCTCGAAGCAACAAACTCTCGTCTCGAATCGAGACTCTCGAAAATCTTTATTTTTATAACAGTAAAATTTGAAACTAGGGGGAGTAGAGAATTTAAATATTATTAATTATTATAATATAATTCATTCAAGCAAATAGGCTGCTATACCCGAATAACTTGGTATAAGGAATTTAAAAATTATTGAATTCAATCTAGCAGACAGGCTACTATACCCAAATAACCCGGGATAGAGAAATTATATTATATTAATATTAAAAATTAAAACTCTTTACAGGGCTACTTTGCTTAACTACATACTGGTCTATGAGGCCGTGTAACTTATGCTATTCGCCAGTGAAAAAATTGAGTTATACATATTTTTGAAACTCAAAATGGTAAAGAAGAAAATCATCTGAAAAATTATTAATTATAATAAAATTTTATTTTAATAAAAAAGCACGATTTTTTTAGAGTCTAGTCAGCTGTGTATAATGGCTTTCAAGCCAACATTTTCGTTATGGCATCTTTTGATTCGGTCATTCGGTATATTAAAGCCTAAATTTATTGAATTACCTTTACGAACTCGGAAAGAAAAGATTTTTGTGTATCGTTATTTAATTTCATAATAGAGATTTTAGATTAATAAAGTTTTTAAAAATAGAATTACATGTTTTTCTTAGCTCACTTAGATTTATTATTTATTATTATATTTATTAAAAGATAAATTTAATATTATTATTTATTAGAAACGTCCTTCATTATGATAATTAACTATTCAATTCTCAAATGGTCAAATATTAATGACTGATTTCATACTTTGAATCCAACAAAAGATATGATAATATAACTGTTGAGAACTGATTAAAAAATTCTTAACTGTTAAGAAATATTTATTCATTTACTTATATTTAAGATACTATATCTTAACAGTTGAATAATTTAATTTACTGCAAAAAATCCTTTCTTTCAGTGTATAAATACTTCCTTTCGGAGACATAAACAAAACGATTTCATATGTGAAACGCACAAGTATTCGAGCCACCCATTGCAGCCGACACGTTTTGTCGCTGCGTTAAGTCACGTTATCGTATCTTGCTACGCTCTGTCGATAACATTTTACCGACAAGGCGCTAAAATATACGAAAATTCCTAGACTGCGTTACGTCGCGACTTCTTTGCAACAATGATTGTTTTCTCTCAGTCAACTGTTCAAAACTTATTGAATCAGACTATCGAAGATTCAGTGCTATAATAAAACAAAAGTGCCACAGATCGTACGAGAATATCGTTTAATGCGCACGCCTATACACGCGCTTGTATGAACACACAAAAACCAGTGCAGTTTTTTCGTGATTTGTGCGAAAATTGTTTATTTAAATAGAGATAGATTGTTTATGAGAACAGAGAAAATGGATTGTAGTAATAAGGAATCGCCTTCACCTGCTCATGTTCAATCAGCAACAAAATCTCGATACAAAAATTATTTTCGAACAGAAGAAATCGATGGTATCAAGCATGGCATTTGCTTATTATGTGACAGAGAAAAAATGACATCAAAGCCCATAAAGATGACAAAAGGAAATACTTCGGGTTTGAAAGATCACCTGTTAAGAAAGCACAATAAAGAGTACGAAAAAATTATACAATCAATGCCTGCAGCTATTCCAGTACTTTCTAAACAGCAGAAAACAATGGATATGTATCAATCAGTAAGTTTTGAAAACGTTTTTTCATAATTTTCGAATGCACCTGATTTCACGATTTGACCTGTAACGGTCTTACTGTATATTTAGTTTCTTAATTGCGATTTCTCACATATCAAAACAATCCAGTCGGTTACACTTCTAACGCTCTCTGCGTACTCCGACGATTCCGGGAATCGGCGTGTGTATTCATTTCTATTCGTCTTAAACGTAGCTTTTTTTAAAGGAAAAATAGTATAATCTTATATCACTCCGTGTGTACAATTACTAAAATTTTCATGTGACTATTATTTTTTGCTTACTTTTCCGATCGCGAAATCGCGAAGTATTGCGAAACATTTCGTTCGATCTTTTTATACATGTGCAGCATAGTGACAGAGTTCATTCTACCTAAACATACAGAAGCAGAGAATAAAAACCGCTGTTAATTGATATTTTTCTCGTTCAATGTTTATTTCTGTTTTCGTAAAACAGTAGATACATATAAACATTGTTTTTTCAACTTGATAGACGATGGATATCTATGTAGAGTGAATGACACTGTCTATCCTGTTTCTTAGTTTCATTTTAATAGCTTTTACGTATTTTAGCTTTTTAAACACTGCAAATATCTAATAAGTAATTATAAATTACTTAATTTGACCATACCATAAATGGATCGATCCCGAAAATTTTTAAATTCAAATATCTCCGGCAGTCCGGCTTTATTGGTTCTACATCATCAGCCAAAGAACCCATCCAAGATTATGTTGAAATATAAATTTACCCAAATATTGAATTTAAAAAATAAAAAATTGCAACCTTAAAGTGCAAAAAAGGAAAATCAGTTTTTTTTACATTTTATTTTTTTACTCGAGAACAATGCATAAATAACACTTGAAATTTTTACAGTGAAAAATACTTAATATGCCCTGTGTTCACTATTTTTTAACTAAAAATATTAATAACTTTTTAAGCTATACTAAGGATAACGTAGAAATAAATCCAAATAACTGATTTCTAAAAACCGAAAATTGACTCTAACTTATAAGCATTTAAAAAAGCCTAAATTTGTGTACATACATCTTATGACAACTTTAAAAACGCGTCGATTGAGCCGGAATAGAGTCCAATCTCTGTAATAGAACCAAAGATATTTGGTTACACATACACACATACACACACACTCACAAGTGTCAAAACATCGATAAAAAAATAAATTTTGAAAAAGTTTCCTCTACGAGGAAGCAATATAACAGTTTTTTGTGACTTTTCGATAAGAAAAATGTACTTCTTTCGGAATTTAATACAGCAGCATGAGATTTCTTTCATTAATTCACGGCATTTTCACCTTCTCTCGGACACTTTTCTACCGCGAGTAAGCAGACGATTTTTCGATATACTGTCCTTTCGTGCTATTAGTTGATTATTAATTTTTTGTTTATTTTATTGCCTGCGAAATATTGCGAAACACTTCCTTTTCCGAATAGTTACATTTTTTTTATTTTTCGTTTTCATAATCTTAAAATTTTGTAAAATTAGTGAATTATTGAATTCATGCAATTATTTAATATTTTTAGGTGCAACAAAAAGAAATTGACTGGGAAAAGATGCACGCAATATGGTTAGCATCAAAAAATTTACCTTTAAATTTCTTTGATGATGAAATGACGCAGAAGTACTTTAGGATGTTAAATCCTGATATGAAAATGCCCAAAAGGAACTCGATGCATGACATAGTCATAAATGAAGCAAAGAAAATGAAAAACAAATTGAAACAAATTTTAGTTGAAAATGAATCAAAATTGTCTTTCAATATTGACGCCTGGACCGCAAAAAATGGAAACTCATATTACGGAATAACGGTACATTTTATCGATGAAAAATGGATGTTTCGGTCCGTACCTTTGGAACTTGTACCATCTTATGGGAAGCATTCTGGAAAAGAAATAGCAACCCTTTTTTATACCACATTGAAAGAATTTTGTATCGAAGAGAAAGTTCAAGGAATAACTATGGATAATGCATCGGCAAATACCACCTTTATAGAAGAGTTGGGATTTTTAATGAAAGCGGATAATATTAAGTTCAACGTCAAAGATAGACATTTTCGTTGCTTTGCGCATATCTTAAATTTAGGTGTCCAAGATTTATTGGCTTTATTAAAACTTGAGTTTGACGAAAATAAAATCTACGAAGCTGCAGATTATTCTACTGAAGACGAGTATGAAGCGATCGAGAATAAGTATGAAGAAATTGAAAATAAAGAAAATTCAAATGTTTTTTCACAAAGTATTGCCAAAGTAAGATTACTATGCAAAAAATTGAAAAATTCTGAAAAACTTAGGAACAGATTAAAACTATTTTGTGACGTCGAAAATGAAAATTTTATGAGAATACCATTGGATGTGAAGACAAGATGGAATAGTACGCTCGCTATGCTTGATTCAGCATTAAATTTAAAAAAATCCTTGTGGATGTTATGTAATGATCAAAGTTTTCCAGAACTGAAAAAATTTTGTATACAAGCAGAAGAATGGAAATATTTGGAAAAAATTATTGTATTCTTAGATTATTTTAAGCATATATCAGTTATCCTTTCTTCCGAATCAAAACCAACTCTTCCCGTTGTTGTCGTCGCTATTAATATGCTTATTGACGAAATAGAAAAATATACACAAGAAGTGGATTCCAAAGACGATTTAACATTAAATGATGAAATGCTGATAAAAGCTTTTCAAGCCGGAAGAGACAAGATTCTAAAACATTATGATCGATGTAATTGGATTTATTGCGTAGCTTTAGTATTGGATCCAAGGCACAAGATTGATTGTTTCGACAATTCTTCCTGGGGAAAAGACTTAAAAGATTCGTCAGTTTCAAAATTTAAGCATATTTTTCGAGACGAGTATTTTATTTCCGATTCGAATGTGGAAGAAGTAGAAAAATCTTCGGAATGTGAACCATCAGCAGCCAAGAAACTTAAGGTTAACCGGTTAGATTTTAGTACTATTTATAAAACTAAGAAAAATGCTGTATCTTGGATGGAAGAAATAGAACGATACTTGAAAACGCCCGAACCGGAAGTCGACGTTGATATTTTGGATTGGTGGAAAGAACACGCCAAAGTACTACCGAATCTATCCAGAATGGCTAGGGACATTCTTGGTACATTGGCCTCCTCGGTTTCGGTTGAAAGATTTTTTTCCATTGGCGGTCTAGTGATGTCTTTGAAGAGAACATCGTTAAATAACGATTCTCTGAGAGCATTAACTTGCTTAAACGGATGGGTGAAAAGTTCCCTTTATACACAAATTTGCAATCCTGATTTTTAATTTTGTTTTGTATCATGATAATTTGTATTAAGAACTACGTAAACTAGTAATAAATTATTTGTTAATGAATTTTAAATGTATAAATTTATTTGTGACAGTAGATGTATTGCCGAATAAAAACTCTCGTTGAGATCGATATCTCGCCTAACTCTCTCTCGATCTCGAAATCGAGATTCCCGTGTAACTATTGTCTCGATATCGTCTCGACTCTCGACTTCGAGACGAGACAATATCGAGAGTTCTCTCGAACTCTCGTGAAGCTCTAACAACGCGACATCGCTTTTGATTCCAAAGCAATTTAAATATTTAACAAGTAAATTTTTAATTAATATTACATTATACTTATCAGTTATTCGAAAATTATATAATTTTTAATAATTTTTATCTTAGAAATATGCTAGTATACCTCATTATAATTTAAGCCAGGAAAAAGTAATTCGTCAAACTGGAATTAACATTAGCTCTTTAGAGATTAATAATTGTTAATTACCCGCCGAAATGTAAAAAGTACGTCAAAATTTGACTTATAACGAGATCGAGGAAGAGAAGGATTTGTTTATATCTCAAGATATAAATTGTATCCGTAGCTATTTATCTTAACACCCAATTAAGTTAAATTGCGCGAACAACAACCTTTCGAAATGCATCGTAATCTCGAGCTGACAACGGAACTTACGCCTTTAAGTATCCATCTGATACGCCTTAAGGTATATCAGTTTAAAACCTGAAATCCCCAAATTAAACTAAAATGTTCGCGTCATTCGATAGTTTAACCACTTTAATTAACACCTGCGTATATACACATACAGACATATAATAATAATACTTTAATTAAAGGAAATATTATTGCAAAATGACGAATGTATATTTGTGTGCGCAAACTCGTCGATTGAAAATTAGCTCCTTCAATATCGCGTCGAAACAATTGCCGTGGAAGGAATATGTATATACGTTGAGAAAATAGTAAAGTTCCTTCGAGGGAATGAAGAATTACGCGCGGAGGAGCGTGCTCGCGCGTGGATTAATCAATTACCCGGATGTTTATTAACCTCATAGAGCCCATTACGGTGTTTCATAAAGAGGAAGAGCGGAGCGGCTCTCTTACTCCGTGCCCACGGAAAAAATAAAGACACGCAGAAGCCATATCGAGGAAGAATTAACGTCCTTGAAAAACGATTAAACGTCGCCTTCCGCGATACGAGCGCAACTAAGTCAACACCGAGACTCCACCTTAGATTGCACGATGAAAGAAAAAAAAGAAGGAGGAAGAAAAGGAAAAGAGAGAGAGAGAGAGAGAGGGGAGAGAGGCCAGACTTAAAGTATAGAGACCGGGTACGATCGGTGTGGGAAATTAACTTTTCGAGATCGATCGTAAACCAAAGCGTCGCTCGTAAAATCTCTCGCGATCTCTCGTTCGCCAGCAGCCACCGCTTCTCCTTTTCTTTCTCGTTTGTAACTACTTTTTGGCTTCTCAACCCTTCTACCACTTCTTCGCCTTATAGCAAATGTATGTCTGATGAAATCGTTTTCTTTTTTCTTGTTCTTTTTTACATAACGTAATCCTGCGTAAGAGTAAAGTTTTTATTAATTGTCAAGTTTTCTCTTACCCTAAGCAAATAATAATATGATCCATTTAATATACATCCAAGGTACGCAAAATATTTTCAATTAAAAATTCATTATGATTTTTCGATTTTTACTCTTACGCGCGCGTACTTGTAATATTAGCTTTCACTACTAAGTTTAAGGATAATTAAGTCATTTCGGTATTGCGGAAACTTGCGGGCAATTAGCAATAATTGAAACGCCAGGTTAGTTTTGCATTAATGCCGAGCAATTCGAAATAACGCGCGCTCTGTACATATACATATATTCAAGAGAGACGCGTATATGACATTGCGTGTGTTCCGGCTGAATATACATATACATACTTTTTAAATATTTTCTCGTCCAATTGGTCACGGGTATATTTGCATATTTCTTTTTGTTCGGACTTTTTATTAACACGCTGATTTCTAAATACGACGTAATTACAGGCAACTATATACGCACGTAGATATATATTTTCAAACATTTTTCGTATTCTCCGCAACTCATTTCAAACGCATATTCTACTAAAATTATGTAACGCTCGTATTTTTTGATGTACGTACACGTTGACCACAACCAGTCGATGTGAATCTATTCACTATTATACCCATCTCGAGCAATTTTTTTTTTAATAAAAAACAATTTTAATCGTTAAAAAACTGAAAAATAAACGATCCGTATTTGTAATAACACTATTTTGAAGAGTACTTACCACCCAGTAGACTTATAAAGCGAATCTCCGTAAACACAACAAAATCATCGAACTTACCTGTAACAAAAAATTTTTTTTTAATTACATATATATACACACTTATGTAGTTACGATCTAAACCGAACGGTACGAATTTATCATAAAAATAATAACTCGGGTGATACATATTATCTAAGTATTTTCATCAAAACTAAATAGAATGAAAATTTAAATGTAATTAACTCTCCCGCGAATCTTATCTCAGATTGGCAAAGTTTTAAAGGTTAATCTCGTGTTTTTCTCGGTAGCACGCACGCAATTCAATGACCATGTAAAACGTAGATTATATTTTTCGTGTTTTTTTTTTCTTTCTTTTTTTTTTCTTCAAACGACTTACACTGTTTAAACGGTATATAAACGTACATTCGCATATACGATTCAATTCGCGTATATACGCGTTTTTCCTATAGCAATATAATCGCGCGCTCGCGCACGCCCATGAAAATAAGTATATACTTATCGAATCATCTTCGACTCTTTTTACGTTGCCCTTTATGTATATATATATATGTATGTATATCACCACTTTTCGTTTTAACGTTTTATCTGTATAATTCAATGGATATTTATATATACGATTTTATATGGGAGAAAACGGTTTTAGTATCTTAAACTGTATTGTAAAAACGTCCTCGTGTTATGTTGCTGTATCAAACTGAATATTTTTATTGATTTATGTAATTTTTATCATAAAATTTAAATTTATCGAAAGTCGTATACCACGGACGTTATATACATCGATATTAATTTAGTTCGATGTGACCAAAAATTTTGTAATATAATTTGTCTATTAACGTCTCGAGTAGGCCATAAACTTTAAAATGACGAGGACTCTAATATTTAACTGTGAGAAAGTATCCTCGTAACTCCACTCGAGTTATTGTATATTCGAAAAGCTTTTATTTATATTAACAGCATATTTCTTTTATGCGATTGTTTTAGTTAATATTTTCTCCTCTACAGGTACATATATATATGTATATATAAATGTGAGTTACACAACTCGACTTTTGTGGATTTTACGTAATCTTATATTTTCGCGCAAGGAGGTTTACATAGAAAAGCATATGCTCATTTTTTTGTTTTTTTTTTCGAAAACACTGGTATTCATCAATCAAACGGCATTTATTTTTGTAAACACGTTTAATATACACTGACCGCTCCTTTTAAACGCAATACGTTTTTTATAATTATTATTCATATTTTACAATCATAATTGTTCCATATATATATATCAATGATTAGCGCGTTCTTGTAAATTATGCTCTGCTCGTTCGATAAATCAATTTAAGATTAAATATTTATTATGTAAAATCTGTTTTTATCTTTGCAAACTTTAACGATAGAAAAAATAAATAAATAACGTATACGTTCAAAACGATTTCGTTATAAAAATATATAATTGATAGTTGGTGTGTAAAGCATCATCCTCTCGGAAAAGTGCAAGTTGTTCTAACAATAACCTGTTTTACTATTCGGGCGTGTCTCTCTCTAAGCTCCTGCAATTTTCGAGTGCATATTACGTAAACTTATGCGTCTTTGATGTGTACGTATGTATGTGTATGTCTATACATATATGCACATATACTATATACGAACAGAGATGGATAGTTAAATAACACCGTAAATCATCGGAGATGCTTGAGCATTAATGCATTTTACGACACAAGACTGTATCTTTGTATTAAATCAATTTTATTCATTTATATTTAACGTAATACCATTACGATCCTAATTAATAATGAAATATTGCATTGGTTGTTTCAAATATATGTGTATAACAATATTTGAATATTTTAGGTGGAATTTCGTGTGCGTATAGACGCGTGCTCCACATTTTGTTGCGATCAGTTAACTATACAAATTCAATCGCATGTTTCGATTCAACCGGATGGATATATGATATAAATACATATATATAGTATTCGACAATAATTATGCGCAATCAAAGAAAATAGAGATTTATACCCCACAAAATCGAAGTTGAGCGCCGTAGCTATTGAGGCAATGATTAATGACATGTGCGTGGTAGAAACTCTACTTTCTTTAATTGCCCATAATTATTGTCGAATATGAACTCGGCCTACCTGACGGCAGCGCCACTTCTGCTCCCAAATTTTTGCGTGGCGGATTTGTGAAGTTATCATGATTAATTTAACCAAGAATTACTATTTTATGATAAAAAAACATTATAATTTAAAGTTACATAATTAATTGAGTTTATACAACCTCCAAGTTTAAAAACAAGTAAAATGTATTGATTCTATGTTACAACTTCGATGGTTTTCATGAATCATTTAGTACATTGAGAAAAGTGTTTTCGTAACAAAAAATTAAAAGATTGTATGAAGATAATGTATATAATTTACTATTGATTGTTACGAATGATGGTTTTTCTTATAATATATATTTAAAACACGGTTGACATTTTAGCACTTTTTTGCATTATATGCCCATTTTCATGAATTTTTAGCTCCAGGGGATGCATTTTTCACTAAAACATAAGTATGACTTTTTTTGTAAAATTTTCCGAACTTTTCATAAAAATACTTTTAAAGACATAAATGTATGTTGTCACACTCTTGTAAGACATTTAAACCTTAAATAGTGAAAATCAGCAATTCTGCTCCGGACTCTGGTAACCTAATACTGTCTAAAAGATGTCTTTTTATAGTCAGAAACTGCCCAAAATTTCCAGAGTGGGTCTAAATCATTAAGATCACTTATGGTCAAATATCCGGGAAAAGTGCCCGAAATATTAATAGAAATGTATATTTGTTGCCTTATAACGATGAATCTATTAGCATGATCATTGCAAAAAAATTTGTGCACTTACCTTGGAGTGGTAGAAAAGTATCTCCACTTGTTTCAGTATCCATCTAATCCCCTGTAAGCTGCTAAAAATACAAATATTATTATACAAATGTAAAAAATTAATTTTTAAACATTTATAATGCTAATTTTTAGTTTTACAATCCCTTACAAGAATTATAATACTAATCTGAAGGATTACTATAAATATATAAACATCATTATTACAATAACTGAATATACGTATTTAATACAAAAGATATATAAATAAATCGGATATATAATTATAATGAATAATATGATAACGTGACAGTGACAAGTTTGTGAAATCTAAACAATGTATTGCTGAATAATAATAATAATAATGTTGATACTTTTATAGTAATCCTTCAGATTAGTATTATAATTCTTGTAAGGATGTAAAACTAAAAATCCAGCATTATAAATGTTTAAAAAATAATTTTTTATAATTTTATAATAATATTTGTATTTTTAGCAGCTTACAGGGGATTAGATTGGATACTGAAACAAGTGGAGATACTTTTCTATCCACTCCAAGGTAAGTGCACAAATTTTTTTGCAATGATCATGCTAATAGATTCATCGTTATAAGGCAACAAATATACATTTCTATTAATATTTCGGGCACTTTTCCCGGATATTTTGACCATAAGTGATCTTAATGATTTAGACCCACTCTGGAAATTTTTAGGCAGTTTCTGACTATAAAAAGACATCTTTTAGACAGTATTAGGTTACCAGAGTCCGGAGCAGAATTGCTGATTTTCACTATTTAAGGTTTAAATGGCTTACAAGAGTGTGGCAGCATACATTTATGTCTTTAAAAGTATTTTTAATGAAAAGTTCGGAAAATTTTACAACAAAAGTCATACTTATGTTTTTAGTGAAAAATGCATCCCCTGGGAGCTAAAAATTCATGAAAATGGGCATATAATGCAAAAAAGTGCTAAAATGTCAACTTTGACTCTCTGTAACTTAAAATAATGGCCCAGAAAAAATCTGAAAAAATTCAGGAGAACTACTGGATACCTCTAAAACATATTCCCACAGTTATAGCAATATTTATTTTTTTCATCTTCGATGTCACAGAGAACCACCCATATATATATATATGAATTAGTGATTTTCGTTGGATTTATAGTATACTGGCTATATCGTACGTTAGAAGGTGGGGTGGCTCAAGAGAGTTAAATCTATAAGCTAAAAAAAATTTCTTCTCAACGTCGGTATTTACAGTATCGTTAATACGTGTATATATATATATATATATATATATATATATATATATATACATGAAGCAATATATTCCTTTTGTTGATTAAAAATTTAAAAAGCTTAAGGGGAGTCTGTACCGATAGCTTCACAAATCCGCCACCCGAAAATTTGGAAGCAGAAGTGGCGCTGCCGTCAGATAGGCTGAGTTCGTATTCGACAATAATTATGCGCAATCAAAGAAAATAGAGTTTTATACCCCACAAAATCGAAGTTGAGCGCCATAGCTATTGAGGCAATGATTAATGACATGTGCGTGGTAGAAACTCTTCTTTCTTTAATTGCCCATAATTATTGTTGAATATGAACTCGGCCCACCTGACGGCAGCGCCACTTCTGCTCCCAAATTTTCGCTATTTTATGATGAAAACCATTATAATTTTAAAAGTTACGTACATTAATTGAGTTTATACAACCACCAAGTTTAAAAACAAGTAAAATGTATTGATTCCATTGTTACAACTTCGATGGTTTTCATGAATCATTTAGTACATTGAGAAAAGTGTTTTCGTAACAAAAAATTAAAAGATTGTATGAAGATAATGTATATAATTTTACTATTGATTGTTACGAATGATGGTTTTTCTTATATATATGTAAAACACGGACTATTAATCAATGAATAAAATTTGTAACAAAAACATTACATATGTGTACTTCTTTACATTTAAAATTATAATTTTTATTTTTAATTTGAATATTTCTTGGGCAAAACAAAATATTAGTATTGTAGAAAACAAAAATAATAATTTTTGTAATTTAAAAAAAAAATTTTACTATGAAACATTGTGTATTTACAAATTTACACATTTTGCTATGTAACAAAGTAATTTTTAATATATTGAAAGTATGTCTCGCAGTTGCTATGCATTATAGTAATTTTTAATAAGGTTATAATAATGTTTCATATAATACTTTTCTCAGTGTATTTTTTATACAAGCTGAATGTCGATAGGTTTTATTTTTATTATATTCGTTTCAAAAAAAATGTTTGTAACTCGAGTAAAAAAGATCGACATATATGCTCGCATAATGTATTAAGTAGAATAGTAGCTAAAAAGTTAAATAAACGAATGGTACTAAAAGTTTTTAACCGACGGAGGGCTGGAAACATTTTCATCGACTTTATATTCAAAGCTGATGATTGACATTTGTGAATTTAAAATACATATCCGTACGACCAACAACGAAAAAAAATTTGAATAATATGAACGAGTATGGAACGGAGAAACAATTGTTCGTAATCGAAAAGGAAAGAATCCTCAATGAGACTCAATGAAATGGTGTTAAAAATCATTGAAAAAAAAGGTTCCAATTCAAAAGGAAACAATTTCTAAACGAGATAATAAGCAATTTTAATGGTCATAAAAAGACAAATTGGTGTAAATAGGTATATATATATACCCACATATATGTAACGTTTGGGAGTGTCCCTTCGTGCTCTAACCGGATGTCGAGCGCGTGAACGGACACTGAGCAAATTGATTCCGCCTTCACCAGCAGCAACAAACAGTCTCTCACGTTGTTCCGATTGATTGGTTTGTAAAACAGTTTTAAAATGCAGCTACAACTTGATAATAGTATATTTCATACATTTCTTATTTATACATATAATACATATCGTATTAAAATATACATAATTTTATTTATATTTTATTATTACCGTTATTTACATCTTTAAATATGTGCCTTTTATTTTCGGTAAGATAATAGTAAATTACGCGCATGTGTGTGCAATATAATCGGTTACAAAATAAATAATAATGGACGATAAATTATTTAATTTAGAATTGTAAATTAGTAGACAAGTTTAAAAGGCAATTTTTAAGGATGCTCGAGAGTAGGTTGCATGCGTGAGGGGTATATCGTATACGTTGAGCCGGCTATGCGGTTGGCTGATTCGGAAGACGTTTTTTTTTTAAACGCGCGTGCATCGCTAACTTCTTTCTTTTACACTTATATTCGTATATCCTTTGCTCATGAAGTAGGAGTTTCTTACTCACGCGTCTTTGTTATCCGCGTGTTCATCGAGGGTTAACATTTTTCCGGGACCGATTGTTTCAACCATTGCGAAACGGCGAGTTTGAAGCTAATGCGAGTTGAAGTTGCGCGTTTCGCCCGCAAAGGTCGCGATCCTCGAATGCCGCGGAATCGAATCGTGCGAATCAATAAAATTTGCATTTTATTACCACTTTCCACGTAACTAATAGAATTGCAATTATTTTATTTCGTTGCCGCACTAGAGGAGGGAGAAGAAGAAAACAAGAAAATGAAGTTCTCGTTATGATCGAAGGGACTGTTTCTTCAAAACACGCGTCGTTAATTTTGATTGCAGAGGGAAAATGTATATACGGTCGTTAATTATCTCGACGCAGTAACCGAATCACTATCTCCGAGAAGTGGAAATCTATCTCGAATCGTTTAAGACAAATTCGTGGTTGTTATACAAGGGGGGTGGGCGAGAATCATTCGTGTAATCAGACGAATTGCACGGTGGTATAAATCTAGGAGGACTATACTGATGAGGTACGAGGCAACCGTAAAAAGTGAATCAGCAAATTGGAAAAGTAAGGAAAGTTTAGCGTCAACTAAAATTCTTCTACAAACTTGGAAATAAATCAGAACGATCTATTCCACGGAAGCTGATGTAGGGTTTACGTCGTTTAAAAACATTCGCCTCAATCAACGTGGCTTCGCTATTGCGACAAATGATACCCAGGGCAATAAAGAGACGATCGAGTTCCAAGAATCAGAGTGTCTCCTTGGACCCTAATACGGAGAACAAACGCGTGCAGTGCGCGCCATCGGAAATTATCGTGGTGACTATTAGAAAAATCGAGATATGCATTGATAGTCGTATATAAGTACACTTGCCAATATTCTACGTACATAAAAATATTAGCAGGACCAAAACTTGCAATTCTAAAAAATATACTACTTTTTAAGATTGTTTAAGACGAAATGAATTTTATTGTATAAGTATAGAGTATAAAATATTGAAGATTTGTAAGGTACTAACTATTTATTTTATTTTTCAAAGACGTTTAATTATGACATTTCTTCAATTTTAAGATTTTAAAAATAATTTTATGCAGTTTTACGATGGCGAAGAAAGTGCAATATCGCGATTTTTAAATAAATCAAAAATTAAATTATAAGTATATTATTATTTTAATTATAGTAGTATTATTATTAATTATAATTTCTACATTTCCCTGCTAGAAATATAACTAACCTATTTTATGTAAGATTTTAATAATTATAGATTCATATAATCATTATTTAAATAGCCGAAAAATAGTTCATTTTTAGCTAAATTTCATGGATAAATAGCTAAAAATTGTCTATTTCCAATGACTAAAGATCGTTCTATTTTTAACTAAATATCATTGAATATTACCTGAAAATTACCTAATTTAATAGGTAAAGCTTATTTATAACTAATTTTTGTCTAAAATTTATAAAAACGAAAGTCATTTATACGAAATTTTATAAACAATCTAAAGCATTGTAGCATTTAAAAAATAATATTCATTACTAATTAAACATTACTTCGTAACAAATAAAAAGATTATTATTATTACCAAATAAGTTTATAAATCTCTTACTTTCAATATGGGCAAAATATGAAAATACATTAAAATTGGTACAATTGTTAAAATTCTATACTATAATTATTATAATAAAAATGTTATTGTTTATCTCAAAAGTTAAAAATAAAAATAAATGAAATTAGTAATTTTAATAAAGCTAAGAAATACATAATTTGATCAAAATTAGCTAATAATTGCCTAAAAATCGGTTACGATTTCTAGAAGGATCCAGCTAACATAATTTTAATTTAAATACATAAATATTGTTAATAAAGAATCATATTTAAAATAATAAATCATAATTAAGAAACTAGTCTTCTTAGTTCATTTTGAAGACACAATTTTGTTGTGTAACGAAAGAAGAAAAAAAAGCGAATCTGAGAGAAACGGCAAAGAATACCCAGAAAGATAGAAGATTCACGTATTGAAGAGATGAGAGAAGAGAGTATAAGAGAGAAAGAACGAAGTAAGGAGAAGTTGGGTTAGCTATGAGTCTGGGCCAACCTGCAATTATCCGGTCTAATGAGCAAACACTCGGGTGCTCCTGCTGGTGCTGCTACTCTCTACCATTTCGCATAGTTTTGCCTGTTTCCTCTGTGGCTACCAAAATTTATTTCAGTCTCAATATTTTACTTCGACTACATTGCCTATATATACACCTAATAGTTTACATATATAATCTCAATTGAAAGAATTTTGCGAAGGTGAATCAGCATATATACGAAGATGATCTATTCGTTGTTTTTCAATCATTTTCCGGCTTACATCGGCGCGTCGGAGTAAATGCAGATTATTAAATTAGTACCTATCAACTAGATTTTTGTTGTCGCGATATTCCCGAGTAAACCGGCCCTCACCAACCTCTCGTACAGGGTTGCTTTTTCCTCATAAGAATCGTGAGGATCTTCCTTCACCGTTGGATTTCATAATACGTGTAGGGTTGCGGTTTATCTCGTTCTCCCCTTGTATATATATATATATCTCCAGCTATACGAACCTTTTGGCGTTTGTTGCTTTTTTTGTTTTCACCGATCCTCGGCATTTCGGTTGAAATTTCACGATTACACTCCGTTTAGAAGGAGAAGGGATACATACACATATACTCTTACCCGTGGGAGAGTTTATCAATTTTTCTGTCTAATTATGGTTGTTGTAATGAGGCGCTTTCATATTACTTTTGAAGGAAGACCACACAAGGCGTCGTGTAATTTCTGCCTTCATTGTCAATCATCTTCTTTGTATTATTTCTTTTGATCGCACACTATACTATTTACGCTTAAACTAGATTTTTTTTCTTTCTCGCCTTTTTATTATTATTATCGTTACACCTTTACGTACGCGCGCTACATATACAATCGTCTTAATTTGTGCATATTCGCAGTTAAGTCATGTATATATTATATATATATATATGTCCGTCCGAATTTATTCACTTCCTTTTGAAAAACGAAGTTGAGTGAAAAAGTTTTCGTCGACGAAAAATAAATGCGAAAGATAATAATATTCGCGAGGGGGTAAAAAAAAGGTGGTCTTAAGTGCATCTTAAATTTCGAAAACCAGAAGAGAATTTTGGTGAAAAGCAGATATTCGGTCCATTCAATATCTCATGTGAATCCCGATAAGAGGACAGTTCGCATGCGCATTAAACAACATATTTACATGGTCATCTTAACGTTTTGACATCGTTTTCCCACTTTATGCGTGTTATTATTGCCTCGAGTTCCCATATTTTCTTTGTCCTTTCGTTCAATATTTTCGGATACTTATTAAAGTATTTTTTTCTCACGTGTTACGTGTACATATACGCCTCGGTTACGTATACACAGGACGCGATAAACCGTAACTGCATATTGAATAAATATTTAATTTCATTCGAAGTAGTCAATAAAAATTTATTTTATGCGACTATCAAAAAGTATTACTTATATCCCGCTCCCTCTCTCTTGTATATAATATACATATATAGATCGTTCTCCAAAAATTGCCGTATTATCGTTTACGGGCATATACGAGCTTTAAAGTGTCACGAGATTTTAAATTAGTTTTTTCGGAAAAAAATTGATTAATTATATTATTATACGTTCGGTATACTCTTATATTCAAAATTATTCATCTCATTCTTATAAACCGTATAATCATTTTTTTTTTCAATATTTCACTCGGTCATACACACTGTACATCGAAATGTACTAATACAATTTTTAGTCTTTCGTATGTATGCATATGTATAGGTATATGTATATAAAAAAGTTCACGTTTCGACTAATAGGACAATGAAGTCTTTCGATAGTCGAGAGTCGAAGGTAAATAAATCAGAGGTTTCAAGTGCATCCATCCAATCGCTCGCACGTAGATATATAGATTCTACTTCTCTCTTCATTCGCGAGAGGAATCGCGCGCATTTGAAACCTGTGGCTCTTTTTCTATACGACGTTCGAGAGAGATGCCTGGCCTTTTTTTTTCTTTCTCTCTCTCTCTATCCTTGTGACTTTTTTTTCTCTCCCCAGAGTACTGACGGTTGAGATGTTATTCTTAGGAGACGATCTTACGGTATACCGACTCTCGCGTATAAACTACTTTATAATACTCTTTACGGCATTTTCTATACTTTCCGGTTATATTTTTTTTTGTCGTTTCTTTTTTTTTTTCTTCACGTGGGTTTGTCTTTCTACACACCAGTTGAACCCTCGAGGGAACAAAAAAAAATTAGAAGAAGAAGAAGTTGTTTATACTGACGTGTCTCTGTATTTGCGTTGAAAATACGGGTGATACGCGTTATAGGTAGTAGGTGAACGTCAACAGTGATGTATTGGTGTGTTTTTCGTTTTGTTTGAGAGGCGTCTTTCAACTAATATTAGCTTCGGCTTGTATATGTTTTGGTATCGTACGACGGTTTTTTAAGTGGTCTCTTTAACTATGTGTGTACTAGAGTAATTCGTTGAAAAATCCTGCGACCATCTTTTTTATTTTCTAATGGATCGTGTAATAATGAAGCAATGTTCAGTAACAAATGTAACTACCGCAATTTCGTCACGAATCATTCGTATTACGTATCGTAACGTTATTTGGTTTGATATATACGATGAAACTGCTGACGATGCGCAACTACAAAAAAAAAACGGTCGTCTTATTTACTTAATGTACGTCGCAAGAGACCGCAGTAAACATATTCTTTTTTAGTTATTTCGATGTATAAGCACGAAAAGAAAATTCTTTTGTCGAATAATAAACTCGTTAAGAACGTCATCAATCGTATTAGTCAATTAATAATACAAAAAGGTAACTTGATATTAATTAATAAAAAAAACGATATTACGTAGATGGTTGTAAAAAGTATTTTGAAATTTTTTAAAAATATAATCTCGTATTCTTATAATAAATTATTTCAACGTTTCTAAGAGATTGATATTATACTGCATGTCGATATACAAAATACCCTATGTATCATAAAGAAGATGTAACAACTAGTCGTATTATTCAAAATTCTTAATAATTATTTATTGTAAACTAGTTAAGATTTAAAAATTACTATTATATTGATCATATGAATATCAAGTATATTACATCTAGGCATTTGGAATTAAACTGTTTTATTTTAAATGTTAAAGTAATTTTTAGAGAATTAAAAGTTAAATTTATAAAATTTAATCTACTTGAATAAAACATACTGGTTTAACACAGTAATAAAAAAATTCAGTCTTAACAAATTATTAAAAAAAAATTGAAAAATTGTGTAAAAGCAGCTGTATAATTTTTTTGAATAAATATTTAAGTGGATTAAAATAGTATTATATAGTTAGTATTCAAATTTCATTAAAAAAAATGAGAGTACGGAGTCACATAATTAATTAAAATAGTAATGTAACAAATAAATTGGCCAAAAAATTTAAAATGAAAGTTAATAATAATATAATTTGTTCAAAAAATTAAGAAATGTTTTCAATTGTTATGAAAAACAATTATTAATAATTAAAAAAATTCTTAATTGTTAATATTATACAGTTCGTTTTCAATTTTAACCCAGGCTTGTCCCCTTAATAAAAACGTGCCCGTTGAAAAGAACTAAGAGAATTTTCCGAAGATATTGAACATTTTTCTCCATTTGAAAATATAAAATACGGTACGTGCCATCAAATGTAAAGGGTAAAGATAAAAAAGAAGGTCGTAATCGCAATAGACGATGACATTTTGAAGATCTTCGACCTCCGAAAGACGAAGAGGAGACGGTTAAAAGTACCGACCGGTCTACAGGAGAAGAGCGGCAGCCTTGGACGTCGGCTTTGGCGGAATATAATGGCACAATGTCGATCGTTCCCTCTCCGTCTTGCATTCGCGAGCGAGTCAAAGAGTAAGAGAGAGAGAAAGAGAGAGAGAGATAAGTGTCCGGTCGTATAAGAAAGGAAGGCGACGTCGGCAGCGATCAGCAGGATGCACCTCTTGGGTTCCCCCCCTCCCCACTACCGAAGCTTGGCGGGCGCCACGCCCGCCATTCACCTTCAACTTGGTCTTGCGAGAGCGACGCGCCTAAGAGGAACGTGAGCAAGCCACCTACTATAAATACACGTCGATGCTCTTTTTCATTTTAATTTGATGGACAGTCGATCTGGAAACTATTATTTCTCAGTCATTCAAATATTTTTTTTTAATCCGTATAACTCATTAACATTTTCCGTCAACTGCTAAATATTTTACGAATATACATATATTATTTTGAAATATGTACAATTAAATGCACGTTAGGTTGTTATATTTAAATATCTTGGACGAAGCGCTGCATAGGCAGGAGACAAAATGTAAGAAGGTTCTGTGAAATAAAGGTCCTAAGAAGATGAATCCTTTCTTTCGTCTCTCTATCGAATGATATTAAATATACCGGAATCGAAACAGGTTTTTACAAATTGTAGCGAATTAGTGGTTTACGGACAAAAGGAGTAGCTGAATCTTTTATATGTACGGTCGACTACTTCTTCTGAGTGGTGTAAAAATAGAAAAAGGACTAGGATGTATCTTAAAAATATTGACTGACTAACGAAATTTTATTTTTTTTTTGGAAACGCAATTTTGAGAACTTCTATCTGAATACCATCAGGAACTTGTAAAGAAGTGATTTTTTAATTGATCTATTATATAATGTCCGAACGTTTTTATGTCGAACATCATTTATTATTATTTTCTATATTAACGAAATGATCAATAATTGGTTACTGTTCACGAATTGGGTAAAATGTCATTTAGTTAATTTAAATAAAATTATTTTTTTCAGTGTACGATACGATGCTTTGGATACTAATTATAATTTATTGATTTTCTTGTGTTTATACATTTGTTTTGAACAAAAAACAAAAAAAATTCTTATAAAATAACTGTAGCCTATACTATCGATACACAGCTTTTTTATCTTCTTATGCCTCTCTCATCGACTTGACAGTAACTTTTTGTTATCAAGGTACAATTTTGTGCGGTAAACGCTTTTTAAATGTATTGTATATATTTCAACCGCTAACTTCTTTCCTGCCAAGTAAAAATGAGAATCTTTTATTAAGAGGCATGACAGAGTTGCGTGTTTAAAGAAAAAAAATGGCATTTTAGTTCACGTATCTTACTTTTTTTACTTTTTCCTTTTAAGAACTTAAAGCGAGGTGCTTGAAATTCGGGCTACGCACGCATCGAGTTTACATACACCTTGTGATTATAAAATTAAGGGTAAAGTGTTACCGAAAAATTTTAATAAATATGTATGTATACCATGAAGTTGATGAGATCTAGAGTTCCTACTTTATGACCTAATTTCAGAGAATTTCTACCAACTTTTATATACATATATAAATGTATACAATTTTTTGTTCCGTTTAGAAAAGAAATAATGTTAACCCATTATAGCTGATATTTTTTTTGTACGGTAAACAAGTTTTGTGATCATAGTTTCTATATATTATACACCTTTTAAAGAAATATTTTTTTATTCATTTCGATGTTACCGTTTCGACCGTGCGTTTTGCATAAACATTACGCGAATAATTAACAACTGGAGAAATTATAAGAATAATGTGGAATAATTATTGTTTCGTCGATGCATATTCATGAGCGAATTTAATTTGTTTTTTAAATGCACCTTGTGCAATGCGTGTATAACCATAATATTGGAGACTGAAGCATTTCGCAACACTTTTAATGAAAATATAATATATAACAAGATTTTTTACCGTCAAATGATTTGAAAAAAGATTAGTGATTTAAGATTAGATGATTTAAAAGAAGATTAATGACCCGAAGTTTTACAAAATAATTGATGATGAATTAATTAATAATAAATAAAATCACTGTATGAAAGTCGGTAATATAGCAATATACAAAACCCAGATTTATTCATTTAGAACTTTTCGATCGGCTAGACTGAAATTTTAACAGTGATTAACATTATTCTAAGCTACTCAAATGGAAGAGTATTTAAAAATAACGAAGTTGAAAAATTAATTACCAAAATGATCATTACAAATAATTGAAAAATTATGTGAAAAACAGATAAATAATATTTTAAATATATAGTTTCAGTGCTTTTAGTAATTCTGCTTTATTAAGTGGGTTAAATGGTGTTTAATAGCTATTCCTAAAATTTCTATGAATGCAGTTCTCGAGGTAACCTGCGGTAAGTACATCATGTTAAATCCTAGCACACAGAGAGCCACAAATTGATGAACATATAGTTATGTGACAAATAAATTAGCTGAAAAATGTTTGATAAAAGTTAATAATAATACAATTTTGTTTAAAATAATAGAAAATGTTTTGAACTTGTAAAATAAATAATTAAATATTGTTAATAAACATTTTTTTCTAAATTTTAACCCAGTCAGTGTTTTAGGATTTTTTTAAACATGTAAACCTTTTGTTAATTAAAAAAATAAACAGCTATACCAATGTTTGGCTATAGCATCTTCAAACTTACAAGGATTGACATTTTCTATGTAAAGTTAACAAATACGCAGAAAAAAGATAGAATTGAACTACTGTATATAATATATAAGAAACTTGTATGATGTAATAAATTGTAGCCGAAATGTCGAAATATTTTGAAAGCAAATATGGTATCTTTCCATTAGAGAATAGATTTGATTAAATTGTTCTTGAACAACGATAATGTACCAAGTTATGATTATGTCATCAATTAGAGTTTATCTAAAAATAGGGTCACCACATAGTTTATATTTCGGGCATACACGCAAAGTAAGTGGACCAATCAAATATTTCAAATGTTCGTATACATATAAAACAGTTGTTCGTGCTTTACAACTAATGGGTATAAATTCGTATAAAATTAAAAGACAAAGAAAGTACACAAATTGATTGAGTAAATATTTTTATATAATTTATATACATATTACTGCAGGAGTAAAGCGAGAAGGCGTTTAGTTAACAGGAGAAAAAGTGAGTAGGTGAGTTCGAGAGAGAGAGAGAGAGAACTCTAAACTGGAATATCGGATTCGTGAAAGCCAAAACCAGAGATTTCGGACCTCTCCGATTTCCCGATGCTTTGTCGATTATAGGCCGCCGCCCCATGTAATTACAGCAATCACGGATTCTAGAGTTATGGACTGTCGGAATAAATACAAGTCGGCGCCATCGAGAGAGACTCTCTTTCTGTCTCTCTCTTTCCAGCGTCAATGTTCAAAACTCGCGGGAATCGAACAAATTTTTTTTCTTTTCGAAACTACGGGATGTGCGGTTTAACTAATGATTACAGGTTGGAAAGATGTATTTTTCATACTTTGCAAGGTTGAAGTTATACTTTGATTTTGAGGTTTCTGTCCCCCCCCCCCCCCCATTTATGGCATATACAAGAAAATAAAAAATTACTAATTTACTTTATGACGCCTTCATTACTTGACTTATGAATATAAGGGGCTTTTTCTTTTATCCCAAATTCCGGTTTAGCAATTCCTTTTACTAACTTTCATCTATATATTTAATTATTTAAAACAAAATGAATCTATCGTTCGTATATATGTATACAATATCGGTCTCTCCGAACTAAATAATTTACTTTTAGATTAAAGGAGGCCTATTGTACTCTTTTTGTCCACTATGGTTGGTGGAATTTCCCAGAGAACAAACTTTTTCAAAAACAATTAAAGGCGTTTCGTCCTCGATCTCCAGCTTGGACTCCTCAGTAAGGAACTGGAGATCTTACCTTAGACGCCTGTCGCAAGATGAACCGCGACACCAACAGGATGTTTTGCGGCTATATATATAGAAAAGAGACGACGATCTCTCCAACGAGTGTAGAGAGATAGTCGTCTCCCTCTGGTGGTGGGAAAAACGTTGCACTCTGGCTGGTGGCTTTTCCCACCACCAGAGGGAGACGACTATCTCTCTACACTCGTTGTAGAGATCGTCGTCTCTTTTCTATATATATAGCCGCAAAACATTCTGCTGGTGTCGCGGTTCATCTTGCGACAGGCGTCTAAGGTAAGATCTCCAGTTCCTTATGAGGATTGAGGAGTCCAAGCCTAGAGATCGAGGACGAAACGCCTTTAATTGTTTTTAAAAAAAGGCTGTGCTCTGGGAAATTCCACCAACCAATAGTGGACAAAGAGTACAATACGCCTGCTTTAATCTAAAAGTAAATTATTTAGTTCGGAGAGACCGATATTATATTATATTTAATTATTTAGTTTAATCCAGGATGTGTACAGTATAAATTTATACATGCGATTTCAACCGAACGCCCAAGCGATTAAAAACTATAAGTTCAAATTTAAAATCGAAAGTTTCTTTGAAAAAAAAAAAACAATTTACAACGAGTATGTAAGAAAAAAAAATGGTGACACGTCCGATTATGACTAATTGCTGTAACACCAGAAGAAAGGTCCTAGTGCACAGTAGCTGTCCGCGCACCTCTTATACGTATATACAGCAGGTGGTGCAACCAAGTGTTCTCTCCCTTTCTCTCTCTCTCACTCTTTCTCTCTCCTTTTGTTCCACCAACGATCCGCTTTAATGATCATATCGCTCGGCGGCGTTGGCTCTTCACAAGGTCAGCGTCAATGCGCGCAACGCGTCGGTGTACATATATATGTACATATGTACATATGTAATATTTTTTAATACGTAAATGTTTACATTTAGACATATATTAATTTTTATATTAGAATACGCGATATAATTAATCTTGCTTTTATTCATTACATAGTCCACGAAGCGATACAGATTGAAGCAAGCGACAATCTAATTCTATTTCAAATATTGATGATGAGCGAAATACAATCGCACTTTAAAGATTACCGCTTATAACAAAACCGCTCTCGTCAGATTTAACGAACACGCAAATCTGCACGGAGCCCATAATCGAAATAATAACTTATTCGAACTTGTCGACACGGCGAATCGCTCGTCGATCCTCTTTTTCGGAATCCGATTCAACAACGGGCAGAGAGAGTCCGATTCGCACCTCACAGTACGATATTCTGAGTTTCTTAATCGGCGTAGCTATGATTCCGAATTACTGTTAGGAGCGTCGTTGTCGTCCGTGCAGAGGCTAGGAGAGAAGAGAGCTTCTTCTCTCTGCGACAATTTCTTTTTTCTCCCCACTCACAACGCTTAATAAATGCGCTTTGTTACTATCAAAGGTTCCTCCAAAATTTTGAACTAGCTCCAGTAAATCTACCTTCTGGTTTTTTCTCTTTCTCTTTAGCTGTTAGTTTTATAACTAAATATTCTAGAATTCCAGGTTTTTTTGTGGTTAGTATCTTCATATTCTTTCATAAATTCCTTGAACTCATTACTTAGATGTGGTGTCAAGATATAATTCAATAAACATCTTCTTTCTAACATTGTTCCAGGTACCCCCTTCCATACCCTTATCTGTGGAACTTCTGCATTATATGTAGCTATAATTTGCAGTATTTTTTATTTAGCTGTCCCTAATATGTTTTATCTTTTATTAACACTGACTGATTGTCTATTGGATCAAACTCTTTATTTTTACCAAACCTAATTAATCCCCAATTATCTAGAGTCGTAGCATTCTTCTTATTTAAGCCTGGATGTTTATTAGGATTCAAATTATATTCTAATAATTCCTTTAAATATCCTTGCAGGAGTTCATTTAAATTCTCGATTAAAGGGTACCTTTTCTTCTTATTATAAAAATTAATACACAATTCTCTTTTAATGATAGCTTCAGTTCTTCTAACTGCATCAGCATCAATTATTACATTTTTATGAGTTCTATCATACAAACGTTGTACTCCTAATAAAATTTCAATACTAGGATGACCACATAATTTAACACAACCTATAATTTCACTAATAAAAGAAATAGGCATTTTTCTCAATATATTACCTAGATCATTTCAAATATAGGTTGGATATCTAAGTCTTCTTGATAGACTGAATTCCATAAATGATTTTGTACTTCCGAATTCATCCATCCTTTTTCTCCGTCCTCTCGAAGTATAATCTCAGAAACACCTAATCCTTCCATAATTTTAAGATATCGAAATCCATTGTTTTCATGATGTAAATCCACATGACTACTTTGTCCTGCATAGTAATGTTTAACTTTATCAGATAAATGTATAAAGAACTCTATTGCTACTTCCCAGTGGTTCGAAGGTAATGAAGTACCGCTAGTTAGATGTATGTATAATAAAGAACAATACAAATCTGCAGCTTTATTGATAATTTCTAATAACAATCATGATTCAGCAAGAATATTTCTGTTTTCCATTTCATGAGTATAACATCATGACTTAAATGATATGTAGCATCAATACTATAGGTAAATATATTACACCATTATCGATGCCGAACTGTTCCTTTATTTCTAATTCTTTCTATACCTCGAGTTGTAGTGATCTTCCAGAAGCACATTGATGAATAACTTTATTCATTTCTAACACGTGAACCATATCCCCTCTCTGTGCAATATAATTCAATAAACATCTTCTTTCTAACATTGTTCCAGGTACCCCCTTCCATACCCTTATCTGTGGAACTTCTGCATTATATGTAGCTATAATTTGCAGTATTTTTTATTTAGCTGTCCCTAATATGTTTTATCTTTTATTAGGATGAGGAGTCCAAGCCTAGAGATCGAGGACGAAACGCCTTTAATTGTTTTTAAAAAAAGGCTGTGCTCTGGGAAATTCCACCAACCATAGTGGACAAAGAGTACAATACGCCTGCTTTAATCTAAAAGTAAATTATTTAGTTCGGAGAGACCGATATTATATTATATTTAATTATTTAGTTTAATCCAGGATGTGTACAGTATAAATTTATACATGCGATTTCAACCGAACGCCCAAGCGATTAAAAACTATAAGTTCAAATTTAAAATCGAAAGTTTCTTTGAAAAAAAAAAAACAATTTACAACGAGTATGTAAGAAAAAAAAATGGTGACACGTCCGATTATGACTAATTGCTGTAACACCAGAAGAAAGGTCCTAGTGCACAGTAGCTGTCCGCGCACCTCTTATACGTATATACAGCAGGTGGTGCAACCAAGTGTTCTCTCCCTTTCTCTCTCTCACTCTTTCTCTCTCCTTTTGTTCCACCAACGATCCGCTTTAATGATCATATCGCTCGGCGGCGTTGGCTCTTCACAAGGTCAGCGTCAATGCGCGCAACGCGTCGGTGTACATATATATGTACATATGTACATATGTAATATTTTTTAATACGTAAATGTTTACATTTAGACATATATTAATTTTTATATTAGAATACGCGATATAATTAATCTTGCTTTTATTCATTACATAGTCCACGAAGCGATACAGATTGAAGCAAGCGACAATCTAATTCTATTTCAAATATTGATGATGAGCGAAATACAATCGCACTTTAAAGATTACCGCTTATAACAAACCGCTCTCGTCAGATTTAACGAACACGCAAATCTGCACGGAGCCCATAATCGAAATAATAACTTATTCGAACTTGTCGACACGGCGAATCGCTCGTCGATCCTCTTTTTCGGAATCCGATTCAACAACGGGCAGAGAGAGTCCGATTCGCACCTCACAGTACGATATTCTGAGTTTCTTAATCGGCGTAGCTATGATTCCGAATTACTGTTAGGAGCGTCGTTGTCGTCCGTGCAGAGGCTAGGAGAGAAGAGAGCTTCTTCTCTCTGCGACAATTTCTTTTTTCTCCCCACTCACAACGCTTAATAAATGCGCTTTGTTACTATCAAAGGTTCCTCCAAAATTTTGAACTAGCTCCAGTAAATCTACCTTCTGGTTTTTTCTCTTTCTCTTTAGCTGTTAGTTTTATAACTAAATATTCTAGAATTCCAGGTTTTTTTGTGGTTAGTATCTTCATATTCTTTCATAAATTCCTTGAACTCATTACTTAGATGTGGTGTCAAGATATAATTCAATAAACATCTTCTTTCTAACATTGTTCCAGGTACCCCCTTCCATACCCTTATCTGTGGAACTTCTGCATTATATGTAGCTATAATTTGCAGTATTTTTTATTTAGCTGTCCCTAATATGTTTTATCTTTTATTAACACTGACTGATTGTCTATTGGATCAAACTCTTTATTTTTACCAAACCTAATTAATCCCCAATTATCTAGAGTCGTAGCATTCTTCTTATTTAAGCCTGGATGTTTATTAGGATTCAAATTATATTCTAATAATTCCTTTAAATATCCTTGCAGGAGTTCATTTAAATTCTCGATTAAAGGGTACCTTTTCTTCTTATTATAAAAATTAATACACAATTCTCTTTTAATGATAGCTTCAGTTCTTCTAACTGCATCAGCATCAATTATTACATTTTTATGAGTTCTATCATACAAACGTTGTACTCCTAATAAAATTTCAATACTAGGATGACCACATAATTTAACACAACCTATAATTTCACTAATAAAAGAAATAGGCATTTTTCTCATATATTACCTAGATCATTTCAAATATAGGTTGGATATCTAAGTCTTCTTGATAGACTGAATTCCATAAATGATTTTGTACTTCCGAATTCATCCATCCTTTTTCTCCGTCCTCTCGAAGTATAATCTCAGAAACACCTAATCCTTCCATAATTTTAAGATATCGAAATCCATTGTTTTCATGATGTAAATCCACATGACTACTTTGTCCTGCATAGTAATGTTTAACTTTATCAGATAAATGTATAAAGAACTCTATTGCTACTTCCCAGTGGTTCGAAGGTAATGAAGTACCGCTAGTTAGATGTATGTATAATAAAGAACAATACAAATCTGCAGCTTTATTGATAATTTCTAATAACAAATCATGATTCAGCAAGAATATTTCTGTTTTCCATTTCATGAGTATAACATCATGACTTAAATGATATGTAGCATCAATACTATAGGTAAATATATTACACCATTATCGATGCCGAACTGTTCCTTTAATTTTCTAATTCTTTCTATACCTCGAGTTGTAGTGATCTTCCAGAAGCACATTGATGAATAACTTTATTCATTTCTAACACGTGAACCATATCACCTTCTCTCTGCGACAATTTCGCAAGCCGTTTCCCACTCACAACGCTTAATAAAAGCGCTTTGTTATTATTATCGTGGCTTAATCAGATTTAGTGCGCATTATTGAGCATGTATCATTACACATACATACACCGGAAAGATCGGACGGGTTTCGGATGTTGTTGGAATTTTTCGTGCGTGCTTCATATACACGATTTCGTTATTATATTCCACGTAATTAAATAAAGTTATTTCGTCAGATTAAAGCGTGAACGTTAACGTTGAATTGCAAACATATCATATTTGTATATTATTTATTATTTATTATTATATTATTATTATTATTATTATTATTATTATTAGTATTATTATTATATTATTAGCAATCACATTGATACTCACATAATATACATGTAGATGATTTGCTTATAATCTTAAAAGTAATATAGTAGATCTCGAATAAATTACATATGAAACATATATAAATTTGTATAATTTATGTACATTTTTTATATTTAATATAAATTTTAATTTTTATTCGACTTGATAAGATCGAGAACCATTTTCCTTTCAAATATACGTATATGTATATCATTCATGATTTTTCAGTAGGTTATCTTAGTCAAAATTTAAGTAATTTCCATTCCTCTATTTTGGTTGTACATGTGTAATACGAATAGAACAATTTTAGAATCGTTTAATTTTTGTATATGTATATATAAATATATATAAAGAGGTAATATGTGCTAGTTACAATATTAATACTTTTTTATATATTTAAAAATAAAAATATATAAAAATGCGAGGTTCGCTAAAACATTTTTCATTTACTAATTATCTATCTATTTTTATTTTTGGTAGTACAACCAGTTTTTGGACAAAAAAAATACATTTATATAAATGCTCTTTTTTCCACGGAAGGAAAAGTAAATAAATTAAAATTGTTGTGAAATTATATTTAGCCGAAGGTACACTAATTACATTAAAATAAATTAACGAGCTACCGAATGGACGATCATAGTTCAAATGTTTTTATAACGTACATTCCATTATATGTGTAAGCGTTCTCAAATATCAATAAAATGAATTTTTCTTTTTCTACTAATATATAAATTGAATTAAGATTATGATGCACAAACTTTCTCTATTAAAGATCGATCGTCAAAAGTAATTTGGTGTATAGGTATAGATATATTTTCATTATTCAATTTTAAGTGCGTGTGAATTTTCTTATAAATAGATTTAAGATTATGGATTACGTAAACTTTTCTTTTCTTTATCAATTTAAATTGATTTTTAATTTTCCAGTCACTCAATTCTCGTTATTGATTAATGTATTATATTTCATTTTATGCATTTTGTAACACCGTACGGGAGTCAAATATAAAATATTAATCGTAACGATAATTATAAAAGGCTTAACGAACAATATCCTGATATATCATCGCAATCTGCAGTCGAATTCACAACGGAAATTCAGAATAACCGAATTATATTTTAATAATAATAATAAATGATCAAATATATGTATAAAAATAAAAAACAAAAAACCCGATTCGCGCACTTATAAAGGTATATATACAGTACGAAGGAAAATTCAATAATACACAACGGAATAGAATGCAACCTAAAAATTAAGTCGCGGTCAGTCTATATATACGATTGCGTAACTGCGATTGATTACGGCATACGCCTCGATAGATCAGCCGTCGTGTTTATAAAGCAATGAGCATTGGAAAATTCGTGTACACGCATGCATTACACACACACACGCGCACACACACACATATATATATATATATATATAGAGGAGCAGATGCACAAACCAAAGTCGAGGAGGAGCAAGGAAAAAACGTACGATAACGATGCAGGCACACACATAAATGGAAGGCGAAATGATAACAGCTGATGTGTATATATATGAAAATCGAGCTAAGAAGGAGAGAGATTGATCGATCGAGTTTGTACGTTGTTGCGTATAAAGAAGGTGATAGGAGAGGACCGAATAAAAAATTGTATATGCAATTACATTACATCATTACTATATCGACTGGTTTTTTTACTCCGAAAATGTACACTTTAATATTTGTAAATATATAGATATATATTTCAGCTTTTAAAAGCGTTAAAGTAATAAATGAATATTGTAATTCGATCGGTTGTTAAATAATTATAAGCGTTACATGTATACCGAGACGAATACGTTATGAAAAATTCAAAGCTTAATATTTATATATATATATATATATATGTAAACATACGTATTTGATAATATACTTATTTATATTATTGCTAAATATTAGTCTTAGTAGTATGTACTTGCGCAAATATATAGATTAGAATTTCATTTTAAATCTTTTATGAAATATATATATATAATATGTTTACTACAATTTTTCACTGTATACACAAACAAATCCACTATAAATTTCTAAATATAGACTGAAAACTCACGACAAGGAAAACGTTGTGAAGTAAACGAAACTCACCTGCAACACAAAAAAAAACACAAGAAAATATTACATTACTATAAATAATACTATATTATACGATATATCCTTTCGATACAAAAAGTGATAGATCCTAATTAATACAAGATATATTAATTGACGCGATCAATCCGCGAGAATGAAAAATTTTCCGAAACGAGATGCGAATAAAATGAGACGATAAAAGGAGAAGCAACGATATATAGGAAAGATCGAATGTAAAGAAAGATAAAGAGAGTAAACCGTCGATCTCCGGAGTTAAGAGCGGAAACGACCGGTGAATCGAGGTGAAGGCTGTATATACTGCCGCGGTTATACATACATGTACATACACACGTACATATATCTATATATCTATATATTTATATACGTGCACAGTGTATACCTTTGCGGTTAGCCGATGCTTGCAAACCACGGTTGCAGACTCGTTTTCTGTTTCGACGAGAATTTCGTCGCGTGACGTCCAATACATATAATTCGATGAAGGGTCCTTATCATTTTTTTAAAGCTGTTTTCATTAGCTTTTTGTTAGAGGCTTCATAAAGTTGCATTTTTGCAAATTTGACGATGGAAGTAGTACTCATCTTCTATTTTTTAAGCTTATAGAAATTATAATTCTTCACCAAATGTTACAGAAATTTTTTTTGACAACCTACACCATCTACCCTATTAAACTAAAAGTGTTAGAATAGTGTGCCTTCATGATACAGAAAAATAAAAATCGCAACTCTTGAGGAAGTCAGTTTTTGTAAATTTAGGAAATTTTAGAATTTTGATATTATACAAAGATAAGTTTTGTTTATAGCTATTGTGACTAATATTGCTTTTTCGATTTGCAATAAGGATTCTTATTCTTTTTTGTGCTTAGCTGTGCCTCTTTTTCTTTACTAGCAATTCTACCTTAAACTTTTCAAAATCTCGAGCCCCTAGTCTTCCAAATTTTCATTTTCGCATGGCACACTCGACATTCACAAAAAAGCATATATAAACTATATCTCTTTACTTTTTAGTAGATTATTGAGTCATCTACGTAAAACCTCAATTGAATTTTTTGTTAATTTAGATAATATAAGCTGTATAAAAGTATAAAATTTTATACCTTTGAACTGAAGTCCAAATTGACTATACGAAATAGGTTATTTCAACAGAAAAGCTAATATAAATACGCACACACACACACACACACACACACACACACACACACACACACACACACACATATCATTCAGTCAAGTAGTTTGTTTACCATTAAAGAGAAGTATGCGAAAAGAAAATTATTTATCATGTAATGAATGTTTCAAATAATTTGCCATGTACTCATTACCAATTGAAACCTTCAAGTTGGAAGATTTATGGAGCAAAAAATGAAATTCCTGTTACAAGTACTCAAACAAAAAAAACCATTGTTACTAGGAAAAGAAAATTACAGTACTGTAACGGCACTTGAAAACATCCTTTTATATGAAAATTGTTGTTAGATATTTTAATTTTTGTTAAATAAGAGACTTAATTATGTTGTTATATTCATAAATTATAGAATAAAAATGTTCTGTTTATTTACGAAGTGATTTTTTATAATTTACCCTATGATACCCCTCATTAATATTTTAATCGTTAATTTCTTAGATAAGTCTTTAAAAGAAATAGGGGCCCTCATATTTTCCTACTATTTAACCTCTAAAGAAGTAGAAATCTCTATTAAAATCAATGTGCCTCCCAAAAAAAAAAAAAAAAAATTTTTCAAATGAAAATCAAAGGTTCCGTGGATTTGCTCATATATGCGCGACACCGTGAGTGACGCAACCCTAATTTTCGTTATCAGCGCGTTGCAATCGCTACGCTCTTCTCTTGGACAAATAGCTTTGTTTTTGTTTTTGTTCAAAAATATATAATTGGTCGTTTCTTTTATTACTGTACAATCTGTGTATGCATCTCTAAATACATTCCGTCAAACGATAAAATGTCTTTCTGATCGCACATTATATAGCTATATATTCAAATATGAATTTTATATTATAAATTATTATAAATAATATCCAAATATAGAGTGTTTTGAATTTTTAGTCGTTACATTATTTTGTAAGAATCTCTCATTACATTTATATCGAAAATTATTATTTCAATATCATCAATACTCGAATTGATAAACTTTATCATAAATTGTGTGTGATACGCGGTATTGACGAACTTTACATTTTCAATTTTTAAAATAAATAATAATACTTGATTTCTTAAAAGAATTAATGATTAAGATTCTGTACTCATTAAAATAAATGATTATTTATATTCACCGGGGAAAAAAGTTGTAGTAAAAATGACAATAATACTGCAATCTAGGTAATGAAATGACATACTGTTAGAATCCCAGAATGCAATAAATTACTAAAGCGTGTAGCAAAATAACCGGAACTTATGGTAAGTATTATAAAAAGATAGTAAAAATTGATAGACTTTTAGTAAATCATTTTTCTTGTAACTTTTTTCCGTAAAGTGACAACATCGGAAAAATAAAATAATATTTTGTCAACGTGACATTCGTATAAAAGAGGTATTTAGTATCGAGCAAAGCACTGCAGACTGTTACGTACGACGGAGAGTAAAAGAGTCAAGAGTAGGGAGTGACGTTTCGTTGCATAAGACCAGCGCACGTGGAGACGCATGCATAGGGTCACGAGCGGAAAAGAAAAAAAAAACAATACCAACTTTTTCAATGTCTAATACCGCTATTTGTTTCAATAAATGATTATTCCACCGTTCACGACAGCCGATTTCAAATGAAATCATTTTGTAAAATCGTTATGAAATCGTTACCTCTTTCTCTCAGAATAATGATTAATATAATACACCCATCGACAAAACGACGATACACCTTTGTCATTAATATAATATATCCTATATCACAGTAATCGATTTTTATTAAATAATATGTATAACATTGACAAATCGCTAATGTAACATTGCATTATTTTATATATAATCAGTTTATGGAATATATCGATATAAATAATTAATTATATATTTTAACGTGAAACACTAATTTCCTATATGTATAGCATTAAGTTGTTGCGGTATGCGGGAAACCGTGCCAAGGTGAAAATTGACCAACGTATTTATACATATATATATCGGTCAGTTATTGGCTAATTAAACAGTTTAAAAGGAAAAGTTGCTTTGGAATAATTAGCGACAGGTATTTAACTAATCGTAAATATATACTAGTTCTAAAAAAGTTATTACAAGTATGTGTATACATATATATATATATATGTATTCACGAATCAATATAAATCTAAAAATAATATTTTGACGTTAATTACGATATAGTTGGGAATTTCGTAGATACTTCCACTATATACCTCTACGCTTTATCCGACTAGTTTAATTAAGAAAAAATAATCGTATATATAGCTATAACGCAAAAGTTATAAAACAAAAATTCGTTCATTGACAACTACATTGAGCAAATGACAATGGAACTTTGTAGAAAAGTATGTACATTTGAATACAAATCGTTTATTGTGTCAACGGGTTCGGTCAAACGTCAAATCTCATCGCACGACACGTCACCTGTCGTAATCGTCGTTCGCGTTCTACGCCCGATACTTGCCGTTCGTATATTATTATACATTATATATATATATATATACCAATTCCAATTCAATCTAGTTTGATTAGAACTTCCATTGCCTTATATCCCACTTTTCTTTCGAATCAATTGAGAATTTCCAAACTTTATAATTATTTGCTATAATAAACGAGCTTAAATCACTTCGTTATATTATCGAATACATTAGCTCCAGTTTTCTTTTAAGATATTCATTTTTTTTCAACTTACAAACAAATAAATTCCGCTTATCAATTTAAATTGTATTATTTGAAACTGTTTAATTATTAAAATGTATTATATTATATAGGTATATTTAAAATACGAAATTTAATACAAATATTTGTCGTTGATTTCTATACATGTCGATCTGAAAGAGGATTCTGAGCCGATATAAATATTTAATTTTTACATTAAATATACATATTTAACACAATTATAAATGTAAATTTAATTATTAATCTATATCGAATTAAAGTTATATTAAAAAAAAAGCCAATATCAGATTTTGCATCGAGGGAATAATATGAATATATAAAATCAAAAGAAGCTCACTCGTCATAATATTCATTTGAATGAAATTGAAAGAAAAAAGTGAGTACGTGTCGATTAGCTCTATTAATTCTAGACGTGTGTTTGTGCGTATGAAATGCATTGTGAGAAATTATAATATACAGAAAAGTGGTACAGAATTGCCAAAGTGTATCGCGACACCCGTTAGGTTGTAACATGCGGGTTTGACACGGGCACCCGTACGTTACACACACATATATATATAGGTATATATATACATATCGCCCGTGACACACGAGAAGGGCGTGTCCCCCACACACATTTATACATATACGTATTCGTTGACTGCACTGCGCAGTTTGTTGCACGAATAGTATCTACACACGTATACTGATATATTGCGTGTATCGTTTTGTCTATTAATATATGAAGATTTGTTGAATCTCTCGTTAATGTATATGCCTTTTTGTTAATGCGTGATTTAATTATTGTTTGATATTATTACTTGATATTATTACATTAATTAGAAAGATTTAGTCTTTTAATTGTACGTCTTATTGGACGACGATGTAGTGCGGGTTGAAATTATTTTTTAGATTTCGAGATTTTGTGCTATAGATTATATTTTGCGTAATGATCGGTATTGTTTCTCCCATATATTATGCAGCGTATTTTACTGGTCGAACACTCTTGTTGTATTGTATATGCAGAATATCTTCCTGGGGATGTTGTTCATCTCTCGCGACACCCGCTGTAAGATGAGATTTCCATCAGTTCCTTATTTAGGTCCAGTCTAAACAGGGAGATAAAGAACGAAACCCGACGAAATCATTATTTTCCGCTTTTTGGTATACTGCGCTGAAAAAAAATGTTGTAGTAAAAATAACAGGATTGTCAGGCAATGAAATTATACAGACAATAAAATTTAAAAAATGACTATACTGTATAGTAAAATTTACGGAACTTATGGTAAATATTATAAAAAATTGTAGTAATAATTAATTGTTTTTAATAAATTTTACTGTATACAGTATAGTCATTTTTTTAATTTTTACAGTCTCTAATTTCGCTACTTCACAATATTGTAACTTTCACTACAACTCTTTTCCCACTGTGAGAAAAATAGTATAATAAAAATGACAATATTTTTTATAGTAACGTAGGGATATACTTGGATTATCATAATTATTATAATATTTTGGTGCAATATTCATCAATAGTAATTTTTATTACAATTTATAACAACAAATTACTATAAATATTGTCATAATCTAACAAGGAGAGGTTCCACACCTTCCGGGAAACGGATTTCGTTGCGTTTCTGGTACCCAAATATGAAAAAATTCATATGAAATTCAATCTCATCTGTTTCACAAAAGTTATACGCAGTTATCGAAAAATCGTGAAAAAAATGTGTTCAAGCTTAATCGTCAATATCTCAGAAAGAAATAGACGTAGTTGCTCAAACTCAAATTCATTAAATAGTTGAGATCAAGTATAGTTAAGAAAAAGAAGCTCAAATATCTCAATTTGGACAAAAGTTATGGAAAACGTAAGAATTAGATAAAGTTTTAACGAAAATTTAGTATTAAAATTTGATAAACTTTTTAGGCAAATATTTCGTCTAATTCTTGTTTTTTCCATAACTTTTGTCCAAATTGAGATATTTGAGCTTCTTTTTTTTAAACTATGTCTACTTGATCTCGACTATTTAATGCATTTGAGTTTGAGTAACTACGTCTATTTCTTTCCGAGTTATTGGCGATTAAGCTTGAACATATTTTTTTCACGATTTTTCGATAACTGCGTATAACTTTTGTGAAACAGTCTATGAGATTGAATTTCATCTTAATTCTTTCATATTTGGGTACCTGAAAACAGCTCTCAAAGTTGCAACGATACTCCTTGTAAGTATATCCCCCCACGTTCCTATAACTATATACTCATTTTTAATATACCATTTTTCTTAGTGTAGTTCTCCAACGACTAGTGAGTCAAAAAATAGACATTAAGTAAAACTAAAATTTGTTTACTCTGTTTAATAATTGAAAGTAAGTTCGTAAATATCGTAAGTCCTTTGTATTCATTTAAGTAATATTTAAAATATAATGAACTGTTCTGATCAATCGTTACATGCGACGGTGACAAATTTCCAACACATTCGGTAATGGTCATAAATCAATCTAATTTCTTATTCATATAATAAAATTACTTTTTGAAATGATCGCATTGATATATTTTTTTTGTTCCTTATTCAATAGAACAGAGTTATATTTCTAAGCGACTTTTTAATTTTCCAATTTCCCACGATTAAAACGATTATAAAATTGCTAACAAATAAATTTCCATTAAAAGTCATGTAATTTATACGAGTACTTCAAAAACATATATAAATACATTTTTTTTAAATTGTTCCCTTTTGAAAAAAAATGATATCTACAAAGATGAATTAGACATTGAACTTTTAATTAAAAGCCGATATATATATACGATAGTATGAGGTATATAGTAAACCCATTTTTGATAATATATACTAGAAGGTACTCCGGAATTTAATGAAATAATATGCTTGTATTAATCACAATATTAATTTTTTTAATGTGGACTAACTTTATGTGTCTATCTAATAATTAGTAGACAACTAAAAATTATTTATAATTTATTTATAATCAAAATTTAACTATCAAATCTACAGGTATACCAATATTCGATAACTCGAAAAATTTTTTCTGAAAAATATCTATAAATGTTTGGAAAAATGTTGTAATGTCAGCATGGTAAAAATTCTAAAACAAAACATGTATTCGAAACGCCCTCGTTTGATAAAAGTTCCTATGAAGTACAGTAAAAATTGTAACGTGATTTTCAATTTTTATAATATAATTCTAGAGAAAACTTCTACAAACTAACGAACGTTACCATTTATTTGAGTTATTTTTATTAATTTTTTCTCCCCGTGCCCGACTCAGTAATTGTCGATAGACGTATATATAGGGTACTCGAATGTTAATAACCAAAAATTATGGTTATGCACAAGTAGAAAATGAATATTTAAGTCGGCAGAGAAGTATAATATATATGTTTGATTTTAATATAAAATTAAGCCCTTGTAAACAGAAGCGTATCTTACTAGCCGAACTACTTTATGCACATTGAGGTATGATAGTGAAATTAGAAATACATGTGATACACTGTAATTTATTTAATCAATATATTTACAACAAATATTAAAAAATAATATTTAGTAATATTAAAAGTACGTAATAAACAAATACAACGAGACTATCAAAAATAAACTACTATGTACGCACTATTTTATTTTCTTAACCAATAATATTCTTAATTGTAATATAATCTTTTATTATAGATTCAAAATAAAATAAAAAAAATTTAACCTAAATTAATTTGTACATCGCGCGACGTGATCAAGTTATCGGCTTTTCGATTGTTGTGCAAAATCAGGTTAACTATACCTTCATTAATTTTTTTAATAAAAAAAAACTATTGTTCCGGTAAGTGGGTAATAAATTAATAATGATCAAGTGAGATAAAAGAGTTAATTTAATCGTTTAATTTTAATATTACTCGAATTATCGTTTAGATAAATAAGTTACATTTTTATATAACCCAAAAGTACATTGATGACGCTTTACCATATTTATACGATTGTTAATCCGAGGTAAGACTTATTCGTGGCGATTTACGGTGTAATATATACATATATACATACGAACCTGAAATTGTACTGTTACAAGGTTTACTTTACAAACGCGTAACATCTAAGGCGATTATCAACCTTTAATTTTATCATTATTTTCGTGTAAGTGCAATATTAAGAATTCATATAAATAATCAGCTTTGTATTTAAGAAGGTTAAATGATGATTGTTATTTTAAGATTACACGCAAATATATATATACACGTATTTATCAGTAATTAATGACACGAAAATACAAGAAAGTACATTTTTGTCTCTTACATATACCATTCCATTGTCATTATTTCTCCTCGTAAATGCCTATAATGAATAAATTAAGTGAAAAAAAGTATACGTATCATGTCAATTGATATGCCAGGAAGTAAAAAAAAAAAAGAAGGCGAATAGAAACAAAAATATCATAGCGTACGTTTAGTATAAATAAAGTTGTCGAAATAATTATATTGGAATTCAATACGTTTGAATGATTATTTTGTCAAGTTGACGGCTCGGTGTACATGCGTAGGCCGCGTTCTCTTACTAGGATCGTATAGATGTAATCTCAATATCCACACCTGCACACGCGTTACCGTAGCGACACGCGATGCAACTCGATAGGTAAACTTTAATGCCGATCCGCTTAGTGCGGTAATAAGTCAACTATACGCCTGCGTTTTGGTATATACGTATATACACACATTCAAAACCTCCGAAGAAAGTACACTCTTTTTTTCTAATGGATTGTATATAATTGTATATATTTCTTTTTCATTAAAAAAAACACCATTGTACATTTATAATGTCCCTTATAATCAAAACTATTACTGTTATCATGCGAATTAGAATAACGTTAATTTTCGGTCTTTTTCAAAATTCAAATTCATTATTTCTTTTAACGCTACAAATCTACGACTCGTTTTTGGTTGGTTAATTATAGTTGCCATGAGGGAAGCATCGGAAGCGAAATTCATAGGATTTCGAGGTTATTATTTTCAATAAATATTTTAAAAAATAATCGTATAAGTATTTTCAATATTCATTCCTACACTGAGAAAAACGATTGTTTCATTCAAAGAAACCATAAATTTCGTAGCTTAAAATTTTACATCATTTCTACCAAATGTCAATTTCTTAATATTTAAGAAACATTCCTTTACTATATAACAAACTTTTTTTATAAATGAATAATATCCATTATCTTATACGAAGTACAAATTTTTAATAGTTAGAGAATATTACTTGAAGAATATAATCATTTTTAGAAAATTTATAATTCAAGGAAAACTCTATTATTTAATATTAATTATATAATACAAATAAATTATTATTTACAGATATGTGAAAATTTAATCTTAATTTATTTATTCTTATTAATTTTCTTTAGTATAATCATATTTGATTTAAATTAAATACATGTCAATCGTGAAAAATGATTAATTCACTAAAAATGAACTCGTATCATAATCACAATTCTTAGTTGTAAATGATTCGCATCTTAACTATAAAGAATTTAAACATAATGTGTATGTTGCCAAATCAAGTAATAGAAAACTTTATTATTAAGTCATGTGTCTTTTGCCGTATTTCAATCCACATTTCTTAGTAGTTAAGGAAGATTTTTTCTCTTAAAGTATTACTTTTATCAGTGTACCCTCGTATCGTTCGTTTGTCCAGTTACGATTGCAAATTATATCGGTCCAAGTGCATACACAATAAACACATATATACATGAATTTCACTTATTTATATACTTAAATTAAAATTGAAATGACACATCAAATACATGAAAATTCCACGCATCATTTTTACGCGTCGTCATCAACTTCGCTTGTTTATCGTAAAGTCAAAATTGGTTTTAGATAACGTGTACATGTGACAATTTCACACACTCGAATTCACCAGAGTAAACCAAAGTACGCATTAATTCTTTTTGCAAAATTAAGAGTTTATCCATTTGTCTAAAATTAATCAAAAGTAAAAAAGCCTTTAGCGTAACTTGAGACAAACTTTGGTTTGGCTAAAGTTTAATTCAAGTTTTCTAATAAGACTGTGCTAAACTTTAAGACTTTTTTAAGTATGATAAACATAGAGTTTACCTAATGTTTAGCTAAAGTTTTATTATGGGGATGTCGGACTCAGAAAATGGTAATTTTTAATATTTTTTTATAAACAAAACAATAAATTTTTGAAAAAATACTAAGCGCCATGTTCTTAGGCATGTTTAAACAATATGCTCAAATTTTTTCCAATTTTTAAATTTCTAATTTAATCCTGATTTTTGCGTTGAAAATTCATGCCTTTTTAGACCAATAATTACCGACCGAAAATTGTTTATTCAATTATCATAAACAAATTTATTTTTTCCTAAAAAATCAAAACGTCATGCCCTCGGTTTTGTTTTAAACTACCCTTATGAATTTTCGCAGATTTTTATTTCAATATTTCCAACATAATTCTTGTGTTGAAAGGTGTAGATCCCTGTAACTTGGACATCCCGTTAAATTTAATCATAGTTACTGTACAAAATTTTCAAATTAGAAAAGAAAACATTTGTTAAACATCATCTAAAGTTTAGATAAAATTAATTTGCATACCAAACTCAGAAAAATGTTAGTACAGTCGTACTAGAAAACTTGAACTAAACTTTAGCCAAAGTTATACATTTTTCAAGGAAATCGTTAATAAGAAAAAATCGTACACGCCGTCGCATCATCCTTACATATATCATATACCCGTAAACAACGAATTATAGGATTGGGAATACGGGAATACGCTAAATATAAATAACTCATAATCAAAAATGCCAAGTATATGCTGGAGCATTAACAAATTCAAAAGCGAGGAAAGAAACGTATGTACGTGTAATATCGATGCACAAATCGAATTCTGGTGATCGATCTTCGAACGCGTAAATATTTCAGCGGCCGATTCGGATTTCACAAGTCCGATAAGCTGTATACTCCCCATTTCTCATTCGCGCGAGGCGCCGCCAAATTGCGCGAGTCTCCGACTCTTTCTTTCTCTCTCTCTCTCTCTCTCTCTCTCTCTCTCTTCTTACCTCCAGTATAAACGTTGATCGAGACCACCTGCATAACTTCACTCGCAGACAATCAATCTCAAAAGTTTTCTCGAAACATTTTTTGGAACCTCTGCACACACACACAATTTTAGATCGTCGGAGAGGAGTGACTTTTTCGAGCTTGCGATTTATCACAATTTGCGATGACGCTACGAGATCTCCTTTACAAATGCCTCGATCGTGGTGGAAGAAAAAATAAATAATATTGTCGGTTTATTGGGTATATACGTCCACATATGGAGATACCTCGTGTATGTCTTGATGATTGGTTCGATTTGTAGCTTTTTATATATATATATATATATGCAACGTTTCCTGAATATACTTTGACAAGGGTGAATTATTTTTCGACTCGCGTATATTTTTCTCCGGGTGTAATTATACCGTGTTACAAAAAAGAAATCATCGTTATATATTTACTATGCGTTCGCGATAAATCACTTGTATTCATTCATATTTACATATATTATTTAAAATTAATATGTAATAATATAAGTCCGTCTCTTTTCTTTCAACGCCTATAACTATAATTGTTTTTTCTTCCGGCGTGTATTAAAAAATTAAATTATTTAATCATTACTTAATTAATATAGGGAAATTTGGAGTAATAAAACTGAAAAGGTTAAAATCGATCGACCTAATTTCTAATAATCAGCAGGGATTGATGAAACGTAGAACCTCGACACAAATTCATTATATACACTCTAAACTGGACAAATATGCTAAATCCAGAGATGTATATACGCTTATAATTTTTATTACAAAATTAAATCCCAATCTATATATATATATATACTGTTTATTCAATTATAAAGTAAATATAATATATTAATACGAGCAAAAGTTGCAAGAATTAATATTGTAAAACTCTTAATAATAAGGTTAAGGCTTGTTAGGCACATACATTATTATTATCATATTATATAAAGATATGCACACTTCTTAATGATCTGTACTGTACTTCATAAATTAATAACAGTTATACTTGAATATCGTTGAATATATAATTAATAAAAATTTATGTTTTACCGCAGCTATTATTTTTACCGTACAATCAAATAATTATACAACGATAAATTAATGTTAAAAAATGGCGATATTGTTACAATATTGTTATGATCACGATGAACCAAAAATCGAGGGGCAGCATCGGATTTCCGTAAAAACGCGATCGCTTACACCCAATCCGATACGAAGCGTATCAAGCTCGGTATATATCCCCTATATCGTAAAATCTCCATCAGCAGCAGATATACACGGTGCAGAAAGAGAAGTAGGGAGGGGGAGAGGCAGCGGAGCGATGGGGGGGGGGAGAGACCCCCTCGAGCCTCCCGCGACGTCTCGAGGATTGCACCGCATGCGGTGCGTGTCGGTGGCAGAGCGTACGTCCACCCGAGAGTTCGCCTCTTCCCCTCCCTTCCCATAACTTCCGCCGAGTCGTATCCGGCCTAGAGAACGCCCACCTTATCTCGCTCTGTCTTTCTCCCTCTCGAAGCGAGAAGATCCGACAGACTGTGACGGTATATAGACTTTCGTATCTTCCGAGTGCATTCGTCGCCCAATTTTAATAGATAATCGTGTTTAATCTCGCGGTATATATTCCCTCTTGTTTGCTTTCATTTATGTGTACACTCGTAAATTTCAATCAAATTAATATAATGATTATCATCGTCTACATAGATTTCAGTTAACAGTATTTAGAGTTTCCAATGCTTAACTAATAAGCGTATAAAAATAGAGATTTTTTCCTAGTTTTTTTTTCTATTTTACAAAAATATCGGTAATCTATTAATTAAAGCTAATGTTGCATTAGTGTTTGATTTATAAAAAAAAAAGTTTGTAACGATTAATTCGTAATAATTATTTTTTTTTTACATTTCAAACAGTATTATATTCTGCATTTTGACACACGTGATATTGTAATTTTGATAAGATTTTGTCGATTGATTTAACCAGTTATTTTATAAGTAATTTAGTGCACAACGTTTCAGAGACAATTTGTCTTATTCTTCAGGTACTGAAATTTATTAAAAATTATTTCACTTATTACAATGGCCACGTATACAATAATGTTCCTATTTTTAGAATTACCTTAAATCTATTACGGTATAGCATCAACCCGGATTTGCTGTTACTACTTTTGTTTAAATTTATCTTACAATCCGGAAGTGGAATCACCATTTACAATGGTTACCAAGTCTATTATTCAATTTAAGTAGTTATAAACATATCAATCAATAAAAAAAAGGTTCCGAATAAAAGCATGTATTTATCTTTGAAAGGCCAACAGTTGATAGTTTGTCAAACCGAAAACAAATAATTAGCCGAATTTTTAATAATTTGTATTTGAACAATACTTAGGATTCCTTTAATTTCCTTCAACTGGAGACGAAGCGTCGAGCGATCGCAGTTATGCAAACGTAACCGCAAACCGGAAACGACAAGGCCGTCCGCGATTGCTCAAACACACACATGAGAAGAGTCCAACGCGCGCACACGCACACATACAGACACACATGGAGACAAACAGAATAAGCATCCTGAAGCTTCTCGATGCTTTTCCTCGAGCATCCTCGTCAATATTTACCGACATTTCTTTACCCGCTCAAGTAGTACCCCACGTGGTATATACGACGAGGAGGAGAACCTAACAGAAATATAACGTGGGCGAAGCCTTTAATTTATTCGTCGACACGCGGTACTCTTTGTATACACAAAATTAAGAAAGTGACATAGGAGGTATCTTCTCATTTTTTCTTCTTCTTCTTCTTCATCACCGAGAAATATGTCCGCAATCCAATCTCGTACCTCGTGGATTTTCCAGTCATTATATATATATAGGCGTACGTACGTATGTATATATATAAAAGAAAAACGTACACCATTAAGAGAACAACGCCGTTAAACTTTACCAGTGAAGGATGTGACAGCCCGTAGCTCGTCTTTCATCGGTGTAGAAAAGGAGATGAAAAAAAAAAGAAGAAGCAAGTAGCGTCGCAAATATACGCGTTCCAACTGCTACTGTCCCCTAATCGTTCGGTATGTCTATACGTATGTGCGTGTGCGTGCGTGTGTGTGTGCACGTACGGAAAAACAAGCGGGTAAAGCTAAACGGCATCGTGATGACCGCAAAAACTTGGTTGTTTCTCTCCATAACTTATTCGTAGATATATATATATGTGCGTGTGTGAGAGTGTGTGTGTGTGTGTGTTTGCGCGCGCGAGCGTAAGCGCCGATTTTCTATGTGGCTTAGGATGACCCATTAAACATTAACATTTTCCGCGAACGCTTACGCGGACCACACGCGACACATTTTGCTTAGACGAGGGGCGCAACGCAATAGGAGCGAACGTTTTTGCTCAATTGAGATTCAAGGAAGTTATTAGGCAACCAAGTAAGAACAAGATTCATTATTCAAATTTGAGGAATGGTGGTGTACTACCTCATAAATATATTTCTAATGGTTTTGCATTGGATTTGTACTCCTCCTTTCTATAAATTTATATTCCGTCTGTCTATATATATACGTCTACACCGTCGTACGAGATATATATACGCGTCTATACGGATATATAAATAACATATTTTTTATTTACTTAATTTATTAATACATTGTGATTAAACATAAATATTAATCTTTTATTTTTATTTTTTATATGTTGGGTTTATTTTATATACGTATATACACATACACACGGTAATATAATGTATAAATGAATTAAACAAAAGTGTCGTCGTCGTCGTCGTCGTCGTTATCCATATTTTCTAATTGCATCCTTGTGAAAAATAACAGTTTGTCCAAAATGATTAATAACGAGATAAATAACTTATTAACGGTTCGTCGTATATTAATAATCCTATACGGACCAAAATGTAATCCAGCGTAAATACCTAGAGTGAAAACCAGATATATCGCGGTAAATCAAAATATTTTTAATCCCTCGTCGCGTAGTATATATCGTAATGAATAACCGTCGAGCGAGCGCTACTTTCAATTATTAACGTTTCGCACTCGCTTGCAGACAGAAACAGAGAAAGAGAGAAAGAAGAGAGAGAGAGAGAGAGAGAGAGAGAGAGAGAGAGAGAGAGAGAGAGAGGGATTGATGGTCAATATAACGATTTGTCACTTGCATACTTCCGAGGTATAGGACGTACATCAACCCTCTCATTGCGGCGTGTATAACATCAAGAGAGGGATATACTCAAGAGAAAATTCATGAATGACCAAGTTGAATGATTTCTCTCCTTCTTTTTTTTTCCTCTCCGTTTTACTTTTTTCTTCATCGCGATTGACGGCACCAGGTTTTACATTCCGCGTGTATATAGACAAAACGACTGTCTAGGGCTCGTCTGTTGCATTTAATGAGGGTATACATTGTGTGTTTCTTGTATATATATATATATATATGCACGGGTTTTTCAAAATGTATGTGGTGAAAGTTTTGTTACTGCAGAGTCATGCATTTTAAAATTACAAAAATGATTTATCAAGCAAAAAATTAAGATTTTAGATGCTAGATAGACTTAAGGGGGTCCAGCCAGTGTTAAAAATGAAAAAGAAAATATTGAATATTAACAATTAATTTAATTTAAATTATATTAATTGTTAATATTAATAGCTTTTTTATAGATAAAAAAGCTAAATAAATGAACTTCTATAGCATTTAAAGAACAAAATCCGATATTTAAATAATAAAGAATTGTATAACGTCCAGAAAATGATAAAGAAATTATGGAGCATTAAAAATTTGCAAAACTCACGATGAATAAGATAAATTCGGTATAAGACATAACTCCGTCATTACTACGAGAAGTTCGAGCTCATCGAATATAATCGATCTACATAACCGCACCCAATAAAATCGAGCAATGACCTTTTTCTTCCAAAAGGACTAGGCAGAATTGCGACGTAATAAAAAAAATGGAAAAACGAAATCGTCGAGTTGACAAGACGTTCTTTTCGAAAAGATTAGAGGGCAAGATGTACGTATAGTAGTTAGGTCATGTTTTCCTGAGTGTCGGTAAAGTTTAACTGCCGCGTTCATTACTGCGTGTGCAGAAGAACAATGGGGTTTGTTAAGAGCTACTGCAGAATGATAGTTTTGATGAAAGGAAAACCGTGTGACGAATCAAATTGAAGTTCGTCGTTGACTTATTTATCTCTCTGCAGTTTATATACACGTCTACATATACGTCGTGTACGTTGCGTTATTAAGACAATTGGCAGAGCCATATCGTCAATTCAATAATCACGCGTATACTTCATTAAGGTGTATAAAAATTAAAGAAAAAGTATAATAATATAATTAACTGGATTTCTAAGTGTTTACACTCGGTGTACCCGCATAAAATTATTCGAAAACTTGAGAACGCCACTCGTCGCTTTCCAACCATTTGTCCCGGAAAATTCTGTACAACTAGCAATTGGAACGCGCAAAACAATGCAATTCTCTCTCCCTCTCTCACTCACTCTTTTTCTCTTTGGGAGTAAACAGTGTACATCGCACTCCATGTACTATTGACACTTGTTCGCACATTAAGGTTAGTGGGTATATTGAAATATTGAGCAAAAGAGACTCAAATATCAATTTTATTGAACAGTATTTTTGGAACCTTTCCATTAATCAAAATATTTTTTTTTTATTTCAAATCACATTTTATCTTATCTTTGATTTTTGTATCAAATTATTCTCTTATACTCAAATTAGTCTCATAGCTTTGCAATTAGTAGTTCTTTTACTTACAAATTTACAAGCAATTGTTTATTTTTTTACTTTTCTTATGTATATTTAATATTATTTTTATACTAGTCGCATCAAACTTATTTTGTATTTTTCAGTTTTCTATAATTTGCTTTAAAATGTCTCATCAATGTGATTTACTCGTCTCCTTCTGTTTTTAACGAATTGAACAATCTTTTAAATTCCTTTTTAAATTATATTACGGAAAAAACAAAATAGCTCAAACGTTCCTAAACGTAAGTATAGGACAGTAGTTTCATTACAACATTTGCATGTGAAGATGATTGACCAAGTCAACTACTTTGAAGCACTTGTCTCATGTACCTAAAGTTTTTTAAGCCAAAAAATGGCCAATTAAATGTCATAAAATACCGATCAAATGACCAATTAATAGCGAAATTTCGAGATTTATTTAATCTTCAAATGGTAAATTTCTACTGGGGTATTATGCGTAAATATATTGAAATATTTCCAAAGTGTAACTAATGTAGATTCAATAGGAAATTAGTTGTTTATAATATAATCAGAAACAAAATACATAGTACACCATCACATATTTGTTTATTTGAACGAATGTATTCTTACATTTAGCGAACAATTTTTCACCGGTTTTGGGCACTTTTTTTTCGCGTATTATGATCAAATTACTACTAAAACATGATCCGTTTAGAACAATACAATAATTCAACTATAGTCGTTAATTCTTCAAACTTTTACAAGTAGATCTCGATTACTTTGTACACCACAGTTTAAATTTGAAGCGATGCACGAATGCGCCAAAGTTTACCTATAGATTTACTTAATAGTTTAATCCTACCCTGTTACTTAATGAATATATATATATATATTGTGACGTGCCAACCTTTCTTTGGGTTTTACCGTTACTATAGATTTTGCTGCTTGTTATTAGATTAGATGTAAGTTAGGTACGAAACCATCTTTGCATCTATATCTTGTTGCAGACTTATTAATCCGGGTTTTATGTGTAAATTGAGACACATTATATTAGCACACATTGGCTATTATAACTGGAGTGTGTATTTGAGTATATTAATTATATATATTTTGTATGTATTATACACATTTCTATCACCACGCATTGGGCCATAGAAATGGTAGTGTGTGATTTAATAATACTTAAATGAATAACTATAAATTTTATATATATATTTACAATATTTATTTATTTAATTTCATTACAAATCCTTATAATAAAAGGACTTGTACTAATAAAACTATGAAATCTAATGTAAATGCTACGAAGGCTTATCTATCAATGAATATTGTATATAAATTTCCGTCCTTTATATACTATCTTTACCTCATTAGTACAAATCCTTTTTAAACATTTTTCGTCATATTTTACATTAATTTCGTATTTTGATTTTTTATTTTAAATCATATTTTCTTTCTTGTTTCTATATACATGTAATATTATCTAAAATTCTAATTATTTACAAGAAATAATTGCATATTTATTTTCATATCCTATGCATTTTGTAATTACTTTTATTTTATAATTTTTTTATTAATTCTATAACCTCAATTATTTCTACATTTAAAAATAATCTTAATTCATTTTTAAACTTACAATCGTTTTTTATTCTACTTATAAATTTCACTTTGTCTTTTACACAATTACAAAATTAAATATATTATAATTTTTATTATTTTTAAATGTACAAATATCTTCGCATACTGATTTTGCATAAACATATAATTTTTGTAATTAATTTCTGTTTTGCCGTAAAATTAAAAATTAAATTCTTTTTTATACATTTTAAATTGAATATTTGTATTTATTTTATTGTATAATAATATTCTATTTACAATTAATTATTCATTTAATTATAAAATATTTATTTTTAATATAACTGCAATTGCATTTTTATTATTTCTAAATTTGCGCTTTAAATCGTGACACGCTATAATTCTAAGAATTTACATGTTAGTCAATTTCAGCTGACAATATTCTGTGGATATTTACATTATATATAGTTCATTGATCTTTCTAAGAATCTATTTTGATGACCTATATCCTCTTATATAATTTACGTATTTATGAAATAATATAATTATATGTAGTTGTATACGTCACATTACCCCCCCTTAAATAATATTTAAATTTAACTAAATTTTAATATTATTTAATATATTATAGCATTATTATTTATTTATATTTTTATACTTCACACAATTTATAAATTTATGGATCATTTGACAGTTATCATACAATAGACAGCTGTCTCAATCATACATAATTCTTATAGGTAGTTTCTATTTCTACTGAATAATACATTTTTTTTTTCTTTGTTTTCCAATTTAGTTTTATTTATTTTGTGTATTTTTTTTAAATGTACAAATATCTTCGCATACTGATTTTGCATAAACATATAATTTTTGTAATTAATTTCTGTTTTGCCGTAAAATTAAAAATTAAATTCTTTTTTATACATTTTAAATTGAATATTTGTATTTATTTATTGTATAATAATATTCTATTTACAATTAATTATTCATTTAATTATAAAATATTTATTTTTAATATAACTGCAATTGCATTTTTATTATTTCTAAATTTGCGCTTTAAATCGTGACACGCTATAATTCTAAGAATTTACATGTTAGTCAATTTCAGCTGACAATATTCTTGTGGATATTTACATTATATATAGTTCATTGATCTTTCTAAGCAATCTATTTTGATGACCTATATCCTCTTATATAAATTTACGTATTTATGAAATAATATAATTATATGTAGTTGTATACGTCACATTACCCCCCCTTAAATAATATTTAAATTTAACTAAATTTTAATATTATTTAATATATTATAAGCATTATATTTTATTTTATATTTTTATTACTTCACACAATTTATAAATATTATGTTGATCATTTGACAGTTATCATACAATAGACAGCTGTCTCAATCATACATAATTTCTTATAGGTAGTTTCTATTTCTACTGAATAATAACATTTTTTTTTTCTTTGTTTTCAATTTAGTTTTATTTATTTTTGTATATTTTTTTTTATAAATTCTATTTCTTTTTCTTTTTGTTTATTTCTCTTTCTGCCTCATTTATTAATTTGTTAAATTTCTCTTGGAGTGGCGTCCATTCTCCTTTCCTCTTTTTTGCTAAGGGTTCCGGCACATATTCCTCCACCGCTGGTTTGGTGGAACGAGTTGTTCTCACCGGAAGACGAGCTGTGATAGTTTTTAATTTAGGGTCCGTCCTGTCCTTAGGTTTCGTCTGTGTCCATTTGTTATTCTTTTGTACCTTTAAAGTTTGGGTGTATACCCCTGGACGGTAAAATGACCCCTCATCTTCTCGGTGAAAACCTTCCTCGCTGGCCGTCTTTTTTCCTACCCAGTGTAATCGGGTGGAAAATGAATGATTACTAGTTAAACTTAAGTTTGAGTCTTATTTATACTTGTTTTGCAAAACTTTGCACCTTTCTCTTTTGAACAATATTCTTAGAAATTATTTGTTTTGATACCCAATTTCCAGAAATCTTCGTTATTTAGTTTTGATTTAACTTATAATAATGGTTATATATATATTAATTTTTCTTGGAATATATATTTTAAAATCCTACATTTATATAAAAATGTTTCAAATTTAATTCTATTTTATTTATAAAAAATTTTTGTTTTCTTTTCTTTATCCACAAAAATATTGTTAACTTTACAAAAAAATTAATCTCTATAATATATTTTCATATTTGATACATGAAATTTTCCTCTTTCAATTTTTGTTATGGGATCTACTAATAAATATGTATCATATCCTAGTTTTTTCGCTATAATATACGGACCTTGCGCAACAGGCATAAATTTTGCAGTAATTTTATTTTCATTTTCTGATATATTTAATGCTTTAATTAATACATGATCATTTATTTTGAATTCATAATGTTTTTTATTTTTATTCTTATTCTTTGCTCTATTAATTAAAAAATTATGCATATGTTTTCTTGCATTATTTAGTTTTTCTTCATATGTTAATTCATTATTTTGTAAGTTTATATATTTATCCCATACACGAATTGGCTTCTTATTTAAAATAATTCTATCGGTGTATAACCAGTTGTCTCATGTATTGTTTCATTTATTATTTTTTGTACATAATCTATTTCTTTTGCCCATCCAGTGTGTTTTTTCAAAATAGTACGGTAAATTCTCCCTATTTCACGATGAACCCTTTCAATAATATTACTTTGAGGATGTCTTATTGAAGAAAACATAGGTTTTATATCATTTTTTGTTAAATAATCTATCCATTTATTACTTGTAAATTGAGTACCATGATCTGATAAAATAGCCTTAGGTTTCATAAATTTTCCAATATATTGATCTATTTTTTCTAATTACGGATAACGTATTTGCTTTTTTCAACGGATATAATGCAACATATTTACTAAATACATCTATCGTTGATAAAATATATTTTACCCCCCCTATAGAAGTAGGTAAGGTCCGTAAAAATCATCGATAATATCTCACCAGGATTTTCAACAAGAATTGGTTGAAATTTAGAGTGATACTTAATCGTAGAATATTTACTTTTTTGACATATATCACACGGTTTTATGTATTCACTAACTTTTTTTCTTAATTTTGGAACATAAAAAAATTCTAAAACCATTTTATATATTTTTCTTGGTCCTACATGACCATAAAATTCATGTAATAAAATTATAAATCTTTTCATTATTTTTTCTGGAATTATAATTTTCAAATTATTTCGTGATATTTTACAAACATATTCATTTGATATAACATATTTTTTAGAATTTTTTGATTCTATTTCATTTATTATTTTATTAATATATTCATCCGATCTTTGTAATTTTTTCAAATTTTTAAAACTATCAATTAATTCTTTATCTATAGATTTTTTTATTATAGTTGCAATTATTATTTCTGTATCTTTTAAATCGTTTGATTCATTTATATTTAACCGACTTAAATAATCAGCTGCTTTATTTTTATGTCCAGGTAAATATTCTGGTATTATATTTAAATCTTGAATTGATAAATTCCATCTTCTTAAACGTGAATTTGTAAATTTACAATTTTGCAAGAATGATAAAGCTTCATGATCTGTTCTAACTATAATCTTAGACGCGCCCCTTAAATACGTATCCAATTTATGTAATGCCCAGACTATTGCTAACATTTCTTTTTCTGTTGTAAAATAATTTACTTCACTACCTTTTAATGTACGACTAATATGTTACTATTCGTTCTTCACCTTCTTCATCTAATTGTGATAAAATTCCGGCAATCGCGTAATCACTTGCATCCGTAGTTAATATATACGGTTTTTTCGGATTTACGAAATTTAATATTATCTTATCGTCAAATAATTCTTTTATTTTATCGAAAGCTTTTTGTTGCTCTTCCTTCCAATCATATCTTATATCCTTTTTTAGTAGTTTGAGAAGTGGAATAGTTTCTTTTGAATAATTTTTTGCAAATTTTGTGTAATAATTTAGAAACCCTAAGAAACTTTGTAATTCTTTAACATTTCTTGGCTCTTTAAAATTTTTTATAGTTTTAATTTTGTCTGGATTTAATTTAATCCCTTTACTGGTTATTATATTACCTAAAAATTTAATTTCTTGTTTAACTATATTTGATTTCGCAAAATTTAATCTTAAATTACATTTTCTAATCTATTAAAAAATATATCTAAATGTCGTAAATGATCTTCAAAATCTTTTGACATTATAAATATATCATCTACAAATGATAATATAAAATCTAAATCGTGTATAGCTATATCAAGACCTCTTAATAGTGCTGCACTACTTATTTTTATACCAAATGGTACGACATTAAATTCATAAACTTTATTATCGCAAATAAAAGCAGTATATTTTTACTTTCTTCCGTTAGCGCGATTTGCCAAAAACTATTTGATAAATCAAAATTAGACATAAAATCCCGATTTTTACATTGAATAAATATCTCTTCTACTCCAGGTAGAGATTCATAATCATCTACGAGTTTATTATTTAATTTTCTTGCATCCAAACATATTCTTATTGATCCGTCTTTTTTAGGTACAATTACACAAGGATTTATATATGGGCTTGTAGATCGTCGAATAATACCGAAATCTAACATTTTTTCTACTTCCTTTTTCACTCTTTCACGATATGCTATAGGTATAGGATATGGTTTTGAATAATATGTTATTTCATTACGTAATTTTAATTGATACTTGAAATCTAGAAGTTGTCCTGGGGTTCTTTGGAATACGGTTTTATATTTATATATTAAGTTTTTTAATTTATTTTTCTGTGTATTATTTAAAATTACACTAGAATTTATTTGATCATTGATTTCCTTTTCGGATATATCATAATCATAGTCTAAATTAGACGATTTATTGTTCCAATTGAATTCTAAATCTTTATTTTCTAGATCATCCTCAAATTCAATTGACATAGTTTCATACTCTTTTGAGCTTATTTGTATTTCATTAAATTTTATATTACCGATCTTTTCCCCAACTTCGTATATAATTTCATTATTAACCGTATCAATTAACATTTTTAAAATTTTTTGAGAATCATAACCTAATATACAAGGTCTTATTAATTTTGGTATTACTATAAATGTTAAATTTTCCATTAATCCACCTATATTTGTTTTAAGTAAAACTTGTTGCTTAATTCGTGTTGATTTTAAACCCGTTGCACCTTTAATAATTTTTCCTGATATTGGTAATGTAGGTTTATTCTTGAATTGATTTTTATTTTTATTATAAAATTCTTCTGATATGCAAGTTATTTCACTCCCAGTATCTATTAAGGCATTTATTTCTATTCCTTCAATTTTTATATTTATTTCAGGGCATTTCTCAATTATTTTTTCATTTTTAACATTTTCATTATTTGGTTCAATATCATAAATTAAATCTTCACGAGGATCTTGAAATATTGTATTTATTTCAATGTTTTTAGGTTCTTGAATTTTTTCAGTTGTATTTTGTGTTTTTTCCTTATCCGAGTTACAAAATACAACTCTTTTTAGTTTCCCGAATCGGTTTTATGGATTTGTATGCTTGAATCATTTTTTAAACTTACGTCTAGTATATCTATATTATTATAATCATTTTCATATTTTTTCTCATATATTGGTTTAATTATTTTTTTTATTGGTTTAACCGTTTCAATAGCATTTATCTCGGTTGATTTTCTTTTATTTTCCCAAGATCTATTTTGTTTATTATATCTTTCAAATTTTCTTTTTGTTTATATTTTTCTTTATATTTATCATTTTCATTATATCTACTTGGTTGTTCAATTTTCTTTTGAGAATTATCATTTTTCTTTTCACGAATTTTATCTGCGTCAAAATCCGCTAGTATTTTAAATAAATGACTTTTATTTTTTACTTGTTGTCCCAAAATTGCATATCGTATTGATTTTTCAAAATGTTCACTAATTTTATTTACTATTTCTGTTTCAGAAAAATCCATATCTAATTCTTTTATTAAACCAAATATATAAGTAGCATATTCTACTCTTGACCATTTATTATATTCATTATATTGACCAAATTCTACCTTTCTTTTTGCCGATCTTTGTAAAGTTTGATTCCAATATCTATCTTTAAACACTTTAATAAATTGATTAAATGTTTCTATTTCTGATTCTTGTATATACCACCATTCTTTTGCTGAATCAGTTAATGATTGTGATATGCTAGCACATATTCATTAAAATTTAAATTATAGTTATTAACATATTTTTCTAAATCGATTAAAAAACGCATTGGTCGTTCATAAGGCTGTCCCGAAAACTTTGGTAAATCAATTTTAATTTTAGGCATTGATTCAGTAGAATTAAATGTTTGATTATATTCAATTACTTTTTCATTTGATTCTTTAAAAGATTTTTCAAGATTTTGTATTCTCTTATCATATTCCAATTCCATTTCTTTTATTTTATTTGAAAAATAATTTTTTAATTCTAAATATAAATCATCATTTAAAACTAATACTTTTAATTCATTATTTTCTATTCTCAATTTTTTAACTTCATTATTCACCATTTTTAAATTATCAGATAACACTTCATTTTGTTCTATTAATTTTTGATTCAATAGATTAATATTTTCATTACATTCTTTTCTATAATTATCAATTACATCTATATTTTTATTTTGATTTAATTCAATTTCTGTTTGTTTTTCATCTATTAACTTTAATTCTTCTGTAACAGCCTCCTCCCAAGCATTACGTTTTTTATCGATTTCAGTTGTTTCTTCATTATTAAAAGAATTTTGCATATTTAACAATATATACTTGATTTTCTTTTTGCCATTTTGAAAAATCTATATAATATAAATTTAATATCTATATATTAACAAACAAGTTTAAAATATTAATATTTAATAGAATTTTTATATATATTTTTATAACTTATATATATATATACTATCCATATAATAATTACCATATGTATCACCTATATATAAGCTATTAGTGCGAGTGAGAAACATTTGACTCTCGGTATATTGACAGAGAGCGCGGTCGCATAGTCGTAATCACTATTTTTCTATAAATTCAATATCCTACGCTGCTAAACTCTTAGACAAACGCGCGAAAATTAATTATCTTAAATTTTCTTAGTTTAAGTTTTCATTTGAATTTTAATTTATTTATATTATTTTATTTTTAAATTTTCGAATTTTTTAGTTAAATTATTTTTTATATAACTTTCAATTAATACAACTCTGGTTGCTAATTGTACATGTTTTCCTTGAATGAATTGAATATTTTGTTCCGTTATTTCTCGAAAACTTGTTAATTCATGTTTTAGAAATCTATTTTGTTTTTCTAAAAGATCATTTTTATCTTTGATTGATTCTAAATGATTTTCCAAAATGTGTACCTTTTTAACTAATTTATCATAACTTCCAGCAATAAATTCTAATCCTTCTTTATATTTTAATAATAATGATTCTTGATCTTCAATTTTTTCCGCGTTTTCCAATACTAAATCATTTAATTGATATGTTAACGCGTACAAATTATTGTCAAAAATTGATGAATCATATCGATTGATCATTGTAACTCTTTTAGATTTGTTTAATTATTACTATTAATATTGCTATATCCTATGATTAAATGCAAATACGTAATTCTACTTCTAAATTACAGTAGAAAATTTTGTACGTGTAAAATAAAATTTATCTAAGCATGTGTACTCAATTTTTACAAAATTTTTATTTTACAATATATATTTATATGTAATTTGATTTTTATCAGTCCCTGTCCGAGCGCCATTTTGTGACGTGCCAACCTTTCTTTGGGTTTTACCGTTACTATAGATTTTGCTGCTTGTTATTAGATTAGATGTAAGTTAGGTACGAAACCATCTTTGCATCTATATCTTGTTGCAGACTTATTAATCCGGGTTTTATGTGTAAATTGAGACACATTATATTAGCACACATTGGCTATTATAACTGGAGTGTGTATTTGAGTATATTAATTATATATATTTTGTATGTATTATACACATTTCTATCACCACGCATTGGGCCATAGAAATGGTAGTGTGTGATTTAATAATACTTAAATGAATAACTATAAATTTTATATATATATTTACAATATTTATTTATTTAATTTCATTACAAATCCTTATAATAAAAGGACTTGTACTAATAAAACTATGAAATCTAATGTAAATGCTACGAAGGCTTATCTATCAATGAATATTGTATATAAATTTCCGTCCTTTATATACTATCTTTACCTCATTAGTACAAATCCTTTTTAAACATTTTTCGTCATATTTTACATTAATTTCGTATTTTGATTTTTTATTTTAAATCATATTTTCTTTCTTGTTTCTATATACATGTAATATTATCTAAAATTCTAATTATTTACAAGAAATAATTGCATATTTATTTTCATATCCTATGCATTTTTGTAATTACTTTTATTTTATAATTTTTTTATTAATTCTATAACCTCAATTATTTCTACATTTAAAAATAATCTTAAATTCATTTTTTAAACTTACAATCGTTTTTTATTCTACTTATAAATTTCACTTTGTCTTTTACACAATTACAAAATTAAATATATTATAATTTTTATTATTTTTAAATGTACAAATATCTTCGCATACTGATTTTGCATAAACATATAATTTTTGTAATTAATTTCTGTTTTGCCGTAAAATTAAAAATTAAATTCTTTTTTATACATTTTAAATTGAATATTTGTATTTATTTTATTGTATAATAATATTCTATTTACAATTAATTATTCATTTAATTATAAAATATTTATTTTAATATAACTGCAATTGCATTTTTATTATTTCTAAATTTGCGCTTTAAATCGTGACACGCTATAATTCTAAGAATTTACATGTTAGTCAATTTCAGCTGACAATATTCTTGTGGATATTTACATTTATATATAGTTCATTGATCTTTCTAAGAAATCTATTTTGATGACCTATATCCTCTTATATAAATTTACGTATTTATGAAATAATATAATTATATGTAGTTGTATACGTCACAATATATATGAATCCTTTAAGGGGTGTCCGTAGAGTACACCATCTGAAAATTTGCGAGCAGAAGAGAAGAGCACAATCAAAGAAAATAAAGTTTTTACCACGCAAAAAAAAATGTTGAGCGCCATAGCTACTGATATAATGATTAATTACCTATTGCTTAGCTGATCGAAAAGTCAGTATATTCGACGAAAAAAAAATAAATAAGTAGTGACTTCGATATGTGTTCTCAGCATTGATTCGTACTTATCACTTTTCGTCGAAAATACTGACTTTCCGATCAGTTAAGTAAAATACGTAATTAATAATTACATCAATACCTATGGCGCTCAACTTTGATTTTTTGTGGTAAAAACTGGTAAATTTTCTTTAATTGCCCATTAATTATTGTCGAATATGGACTCGGCCCACCTGACAACAGCGCCACTTCTACTCGCAAATTTTCGGGTGGTGAATTTGTGAAGCTATACTCTACGAACTCCCCTTAACATTAATAAAAGATGGTTAAGACGCCTAGTTGAAAATTACACGAGTGTATTCGAAAATTACCTTTAAAGCTCGCGATATATATTCTTATGTACCTGCAATTAAAGTTATTGTATGGAATTTCAGCTATATAGGTGTCGTTGCACACGTCTATATATAAAATACACACACACACACACAATGACGTTAAAAGACGAAATGAATGCGCTTCCTTCTTTCAGACAAGTGTATGCTGAGTTTACGTTTGCACGTATGTACATCTACATGTATACGTATGTATATATATATATATGCATTTGCGATTTGCTCGAGGATTTACGACTGCGAACGTTACGGTGCGTTAGTGTAGGAAATTTTATTATTTGACTTTTTAAGAGGTTTTTAAATGTCTGTTTTATCGTAGCCCAAAATTACATTATACGCGTTAAGCCGGGCAACCGGAATAAAAATTCCTACAGAGCGCCTGCAATATTAGTTAAGAGTATACGACGTTTAAGAAATATTTAGTTTGACCAAGGAAAATTACGTTTTACTCTCGCGGGCTATTAAGGATTATTATGAAATATCGATTATATATACGTACCTATATATATATATATATATAATATTTGTATATTATACGTGTGTATATATACTTGTGTGTGCACGAGTGAGGTATCACGATTAATTTTTATATATTAAATTCTTGTACACTATTCGCTTTATCATACCGTTTTGAAAGTTGATTTTTGTTCATATGTACGAAAATTTTCGAATCCATGTGTATATAGTTTATACTTATAGCTATTTGAATGTAGGAAAAAGAAAAGACTAGTCAAATGAAGAAAAGTGTAAAATATTTTGGTGGTTGCGTACACGTATATAGAGCTACCGATTTGAAATCTCGATATTAAACGCACGTGGGTCTCTCGGGAGCGCATTCCTTTTTGGTCGAGATGCCAGCGAGATAATCTACCGATACACGCGGATGACACGTTCATTAGGTGAGAAATTAATCTTGCGCTTGGCGCTCGGGTTGGAATCGATGATCCGTTAACTCTCGATGGCTTTAAGCTTCCGACGCCTCGAAGGAAAACACGATTCCGTAGATTATACACAGCCGAGCTAGTGGCCGCATGCGTCGCCCTATACACATGATCAAGTGCGGTAATACTCCTGACCTCGATACAACGCGCCGTTCATTACCAACTTACGGCTCGACGCGATCAATTGATTTTTCTTCCTTTTTTTTTCTTTCTTTTCTTTTACTTCATTCCGCTTCGTCGATCATTAATTTTAATATTTTATGCAAATAAGCACCGATGCTTCGTTATATACTGTATATATATGCATAATATGTTCACGTGTTTAAATATATATTGCGGGCGCACGTGTAATTGCGATTTTGTGTATAATACATAATAGATAGTTTCCGATTTGTCATTTTCTTACAGTACGTTCATAGTGGCGAGTCCACTAGAGAAATTCAAAACAGCGACCTCGCGCGCAAGACCCCAAGAACTAAATCCGTGTGCGCAAACACAACTAAGCGCCACGGAAAAAAATTTACGAAAATACTCGAGCATTCGCGCATGCGTTTATATTGCCCAGTTATACTGGCATTCTAGCGCTCTAGTAATTTTTCTCGAGCCCGCGTATTTTACCTCGTGCGCTAGTGTTTTACCTCGCGCTTGGTGAATTCGCTCGCGCGTCGGATTATTTACTTGAGCGCTGGTGCGCAAGCGAATTCACTCGAGCTCGTGCGTACAGGTCGTATTTCAAAACATTCGTTTGTTTTCAATACGCACGATCCTACCAATTTAAACAAAACAGAAACGGCTATGACGACTCGTAGTATCGTTGTTTTGCATCGAACCACTGACGAGTTTAGACGAATTTTTGCTTCATATTTGGAAGTTTTAAGCTTGGAAGAAAGGATTTGAGTTCTTAGTCAAGTAAGTTATATTTACTTTTAATTTAAATTGTAGCAAATTAATAGACTCAAATGAATCGTTGGTATTAAATAACTTACATATTTAATTTATAAATTAATGATTTTACAGATAACATGCCATGAACAAAATTGAACTAGAACAGCAGATAATTTCCCTTATTCAATTGAAACCAGTGTTGTGGCAGAAAGAACATCCTCAACATAAAAATAGTGTTGAATTGTCCAAGGCATGGGATGAAGTTGCTAATGCTGCTCGACAGACAAGTATGAAATTTTTTATTACAACCTTATAATGTAGTTTTTCTGTAAGTAATGTTATATTCTTTTTATAAGTAATTATATTATGTAGAGTCATGTCCATTTTACAGTGATATTTTAGAAAAATTTTGTTTTTTTAAGTAAATCAATATAATTAGATTAAAACGTTAAAAAAGTTATACGTAATAAATACTTCACAAAATGTATAGGTATTGCATATAAAGTATGATTTCCATGTTAGTAACTTTGTTTAATATACTGTTTTTTTAAAGATTTATTAAAGGAAAAAATTTTGTTTTAATAATTGTTTATTTTATTGTCGAGATAAATGTAAGTTTTAATGAAATAACATTTCACAATTCTATCATAATAATTTTGTATACAATCTGTAAATATTTCTTATTCACGTAATCAGAGCTTGTGTAGAATAATAACACTATGTTTTTGACAAATTAATTTGTTTTTTTTTTATTTAAACTCATAAATTTGGTAAACTTAAATATGCATACACATTTTTATAATATTTTTTAGACTTGTATGTAGTCATAAATATAATAGTAGTAATTTTTTAACGCCAGTAACAAAATTTGTAATTTAATTTATTGGATTTTTAAGAATCCATTTCGTCAACTCCTGACGAACTTCTCTGCCATATCCTGCTACAAATTCATTTTCTCTATCATCTCCTATAAAAGCATTTGGTTGTATGTCAACCATATTATGTTCATACTCCAAATTTATTATATTTTCTTTGTCTATAATTATATTATGCAAAAGACAAGTGCATTTAACAATTAAATTAACTGTTTCTGGATTTTGCGCAATCTTTTTATAAAATATTCTCCATTTTTGAGATACTAATCCAAACGCCCTTTCAACACATACTCTGGCTCGAGACAATCTTTTATTAAAAATCTCTGCATAAGCAGGTAATTGCTGTCCAGGATAGGGTTTCATAAGATTTTCCATTAGCGGATATGCACCATCGCCGACTAAAAAATAAGCTAGAGTAATTTGAGAATTGGGTAGTTTATTATTGGGTGGAAATTTAATTTTCCCGCTTTTCAAAGCAGCATACAAGGATGATCCTTGAAAAGTGCCTCCATCACTTTGTTGGCCAAATCCACCAACGTCAATTGTAATAAATTTACAATGTGCGTCAACTGCTGCTTGAAGAACGATGGAAAAATATTTTTTGTAATTAAAATACTTAGATCCAGAATTAGCAGGCTTTTTTATTTGGATATGTTGACAGTCTATTGCTCCTACACAATGGGGAAACCCAGTAATTTCATAAAAATCTTGCGCAATTCTTAAAAATTGATGTTGTGTTGGTACTGGCATGTGTATCGGTAACAATTTATTCCATAAAGTCTGCATTACTTCTTTAATTATTATACTAATAGTTGACCTGCCTACTCTGAATGTAAATGACAAATCAGAATATGATAAGCCAGTTGCTAGAAATCTGTAAATATATTAATTTTTAATAAAAAACAAGTAAATTAATATAATTTTTATGCTAATAGTAAATCAAATTATTTAAACATGTAAAATTGAATTAGCTTCAAAGATTTTAAAAAATATTAATTTTATGATAATTACAAAATTTAAAAAAATAATTTTTAATGATTATAGTAGCAAATAAAAATTAATTTTACACTTGCAGTATTAAAATATAGTGTATTTTAAGTTACAATGTCTTACTTTTTTATTTCAGAAACTTGGATTAGAAATAAATGGAAATATTTAAAAAAATGTATGAGTGAAGAAATTCGTTCTATTGGTATTTGCCGATCTGGTGATGAAGCAAGTAATTATGAGTCTGACTGGAATCATTTCGACTCTATGAAATTTATGATTGGCCAATTAACACCAAATGAATCTTTAGGAAATTTGACGGATTTATTCCAGGAAAACAATATGGACATGTCTGAATACGAGAAGAATCAATACGAATTTGACAAAATATCTACAGAAATTATGAATTCTAGAACTACAAAAAAAGGTGTAACCAGAAAATCCAAGCAAGATACATTGATGGAATTGGAAAATAAAAAGTTAGCTTTATTACAAAAAGCTATTGAGAAAGATCAACGTGAGAGTAATTCTATTTCAAATTCTAATGTAAGCAGTGATAGTGAAAACTTGGATATGATGTATTTTAAAACACTATTAAGTTACGTTCAACATATTAGTGAGGAAGAAAAACTTTTATATCGAAAAGAGTTGATTCAAACTACATTGAAATTCGCTTACAAAAATAATCAAGCTACTGAACCTTCAACAGAAAAAAAGAATAAAAATAAACGAATTCCTCGAAACTATGAAGAATCTGAAAATGACGATGCTAATGGTATATTTATATTATATTCTTTTTATATATTTATGTTTTAACGAATATTTAATTAATTATCTATTTGTAATATATAATCATAAATTTTCTAGAAGTTGAAATAGTTTTATGCAAACAATCTGATAACCCTAAAAAGAGAGTGAAAATCGAATCATCGTATCTTGCTGGTATGAAACAAGAACCATATTTTTCAACTTCTACATATAATCCTACTGTGGAGAGTCAAAGCATTAGACAACCTGAACGTACGAACAACAATCTTAATGGTAAGTATTACAATAGTATATTGATTGAAATTAGCAACTCACTGATAGCTTCAAAATGTAAGCAAAAGCTAAATTTAAATATTATTATTCAAAAATATATATTCTAATTATGTTTAAAAAATCTTAATACTGTTATATGCTTTCAATTTTAAAGTAACGGTATAAATTTGCTTTAACTAATTGTATAATTTTTGTTTTTAGCTTCTAACGGATATGACAATTTTCTAAATCAAAATAACTACGGTGCATTCTCCAAATTCAATTTTATTCCAGTACCGATTCCATATATTCCAACAGATACTGCTTTACAACAAACTACCACAAAAACTAGTAATTTTAGTAATACTCCTGTTTTCAACGATACATTATTACGTTCTACTGCTGTTCAGCAAGATATACAACCATTTGATACTATGCCTAGTTTAAATAAAATGTCTACAAGTTCAAATATTCAAGCACATAAGCAACCCGGACATCAAATCACATACTCTATTAATCCAACACATTCTGAAAATGTACAACATGTACCATTAAGTATGAATATTGAATAATTTATCAATTAAGCATAAGCTTTTTAATGTACGTTTTTGATTTAATTTATCAACATCTTTGTTTTTAGAGATATATCCAAATCTTCTAGAACAGCATTCACAATCAAAATTTGCTGATGAATCCGCTATCAACTACGCGCCATTATACTCTCCAAATGTTCACCAGCAAACACACTCAAAATTTGATAACGCATCTGCAAACGACAAAATATCACCTTGTACTTCAAGTATTCAACAACGCACACAGTCAAGGTTCAACAGTGCTCTCTCTTTTAACCAAGTGCCAGTATATTCTCCAAACGTCCAACAACATACAGAATTTGGATTTGATGTTACACCTTCAAGCAATCGACTATCAGTATGTTCATTAAATCTTCAACAACATACAGAATCCAAACTAGCAAATGTTCATATTTCTAGTCAGAGTCAAATTGGAATGCATAATTTAATTGTTCAAGAAGAAACTCAACTCACAACTAATAATCTTAACACCACTTCAAATAAAGAAATGGAAGTGCAGTCAAATATTCCACAACCATATGATTTAAGAAAAAAATAAGTCATTAACTCAAGACTACTTATGTGATAAAAGTAAATTTATAATTTTACTTGTATCAGGGAATTATTTTAAATTATAAAATTATTATAATTAGACGATGCTTCCTTTCAAGAATAGTTTTTAAACTATTTAATAATTATATGAAATTTTGTCATTAATTTTTATTTGTATTACCAGATACTCATTTTTTAATCGTACGTAAAATAAATTTACGTATTATTCACATTATTTATATTTAGCTTAAATCAAATCGTATCTATAAAAAACTGAAGTTTTCATTCTTCTACATATTGCATTATTACATTTAATATAGATAAGAGAACATTGAAATAATATTATCGGAACAAATTTTATAAACAATAAAATGGTTTTTGCTTAAGGGAGTTATAACAATGTATTATTATTCTCAACAAAATGTTATACTATATATTTAATAAATATTGTTTTGTATTTTAAGTTTTGTTCTTTTAACTCAAATTAGAATTGTATAACATATTTATAGAACTCAGTCTACGATTATAATATACATCATTTTAGATATTAATTTTAATTCATAAATAAAGTCATTTATTTATAAGAAATATTATTTACGTTACCTTAAAGTTATGACCAGTTTTTCTTCAGGTAAAATCGGCTGTTGATGATAATTACACCAGTTTTTCAATAATGAATTTTGTATTTTAAACAATATATAATTAAATGTAGGTATACTCATTCTATTATAATTAAAAAATTTATCTGGATAAACCTTCAGAAGAGGAAATAAATGGTGATATTCACCGAATACTTGTCTATTTTTGTTTATTTCATGTATTTGAAATTGTTTTATTTTATTTAAAATGTTTTGTAACTCTAAATTAGTCTCTTGCAAGTATATTAAAATTGGCAATTTACTGATCATGATGGAACTATGAATATTAACAAGGTAAGAAATCTAAAAAATATGTAGATTGAATCAACTTAATAAAAAATTAAAAAGACATTGCAAAAAAAGTACTTACAAGATTTAATATCCAAAATATGGTAAATTACTATATTATGTGATATTACTATAATTTAAATTCTTGCAAATTACACTTTAGGTACCACAAGTGGTCACTAAAGCCGTTTCTGTTTTGTTTAAATTGGTAAGATCGTGCGTATTGAAAACAATTGAATGTTTTGAAATACGACCTGTACGCACGAGCTCGAGTGAATTCGCTTGCGCACCAGCGCTCAAGTAAATAATCCGACGCGCGAGCGAATTCACCAAGCGCAAGGTAAAACACTAGCGCACGAGGTAAAATACGCGGGCTCGAGAAAAATTACTAGAGCGCTAGAGTGCCAGTATAACTGGGCAATATAAACGCATGCGCGAATGCTCGAGTATTTTCGTAAATTTTTTTCCGTGGCGCTTAGTTGTGTTTGCGCACACGAATTTAGTTCTTGGGGTCTTGCGCGCGAGGTCGCTGTTTTGAATTTCTCTAGTGGACTCGCCACTATGAACGTACTGTTAGATTTCTTCGGGGTTTTTTTTTTAAATCGCACTTGTTATATACATTTGCGTTACTCGATGCGTTCTTTGTGATTTCCCGCTTCGAGCTCTATTTTGTTATTTGCAAGCTTTGTTTATGTTTATACATAAATATTGTGATTGTAACGTTTATATAGTAGAATAAAAACCGGTTGATTGCCCGTGCATAAAAATAATAGCCGGTAAATTAAATTAACGAAACTTTAGATAAAATATAATTTCGTGTTAAACGATTCTTTTTTATTATACGGTTAAAATTTTATTGGCGAATCTTAAAAACAAATGGTACGCACTACTAGTGAAATATAATGAACTATTGAATTAAAAAAATTATTGTATATTACACTACCTCCGAGTGTAATTGAAAAACTTATAATTTAAAATTTTATTAGCTTCCTCTATTCTTTCTGAGGATGATTAATCGAAGGAATTATCTAATTGATTTAATATCATTTCAATGGCGGAAAAATAACGGTACGGATTTATATTCGTGGATATAATATAAAAATTGTATGGTTACAAAGAAGTACGCCTGTAATACGTAAAAATATGGATATTTTCCGTACGGTACGGTATAATGGATTAGCGTACATTGATCAATCGATTAGAATTTCTTACACGGCCGTATATTCGAAAAGGCCAAGTGTGATTTTAATGAGTTGAATCATCAATAACACTGCGTATGTACAAATATACTGTTGCTGCTTTCTACGATTTTAGAAAGTAATAACCTGCACCTCCAAATAGATAATACGTTTCTTACAATTGATTAAATGCTTCTCGGGGTTGTACAAATACATCCATGTATGTATGCGAATAGAGTAACGAATTTAACAAATTTATGATACACTCCCCCGAATATCGTAAAATTACTCCTGTCCGATTCGATAATACGCGTGAAAGTTACGTATATAGAGAAATAATAAAATTTCGAAAATATACACTTTGTCTTGTCTATAATATTTAATAAGATTTATTTCACACGCATTGAATAAGATTCTTTTGGTTTGAATGAACAAAATATTGTTTACAAATTTCAAATTTTTATTTTGATACGCGAAAGCTACTTTCGATTAGAAATAAAAAAACAACAGATTTTACGCATAAAAATTAAGTAAATCAAATTTTGTGTGCAAATGTTCATTCACCAGAATGATGAAATAATTATATTTTAAGTATCGATACCTATTTGATAAAATTTGCTGTTACTATATTACTAAAAATTATTATTATATTATATGAGACATTTCCTTCGAATATCATAATACAAGGTTGTAAATGAAACTAAGTGTTATACATTTTTTTTATTTCACACGTGTAAAATATCCATCGAATCCTTCGAACACCAAGTTCCGAAACTCAAAAATTTTCATTCGTCCCAATTAAAAATAAAAAGATCGCAAACGATTCTTGCTTGTTAATTATTGGAAATTACGGGTGAAGCGTTTAAAGGCAATTTGTCAATCACCAGTCGCGCCTTTTGGTATTTTCGTGCTAAAAAAGGATTGGAATACACACACTTTCCCAATCGTCCCGTTTTTAACACGTAATTTTGACGAAAAACAAACTCGATCCTTAAATTTCTTGTACACACATGATACATATACAAAAATCGTAAATTGTCGTATAACGGTACAAATCGAGGGAGGATAAATTATCGATTATTTTTTTCTTTTCGAAAGTCGGGGAATAATTGCGAGGATCACTCGACGGTTAATTTGTCAACTTTAACGCTCACGACGTATTATTATTTTCGATAATCGATCGTTTATACACATTTAAACTTGGATTAATATTAAAGCCGGAAGTCGGTTGTGGAAAAATCGCGTCATCGCGAAAGTTTCGTATTAAAAATGATCGTATATAAGAATGATTGTGCGTAAGATACGCTCGTTCGTCTCCCTTCTTTTTTTTTCTTCATTTTCTTTTATGGCTTCTGTTTTGATGTATGGAGTTTCATTAGGGTTCAGACAGGAGTTACTCGACGACGACGACGACGACGATGAGGACGAGACGTTTTGTTTTATGTATGTGCAGATGGTACAATTAAATTACCGTTAAAGGAACTTCAATATATTTTGATATATTGGTCGACGAGGTTTTATCAATTAGGAAATTATGGGTGTCGAATTTTTGCAGATTCGAATAAATATTACGTTACATACTCATTATATTATTATTGCTACGCAACATCGTTACTCATTCGCATTATTAGTATTGCCATTTATGTATATATATATATATATACAAGTTTCAAGTGTACGCGATTTCAAGCCCGTATTTTATAAACGTGTTTAATTTAAACATTTTATCGTATTTGAGAAGATGATGACATATTTTTTAATTTATTTCATTTATCGAACCAGAAAATATTTCAAAATGTAAACTGAGTTGCAGTACACAGGTTGGTAGAAAATAAGTAATATATAGCTTGAAAATTAAAATTTAATAACTGGTATGTAATAAAAGTACGTCTTCTACAAAGATTAAAAGTAGATGTTATGCATGAAATAACAAACATTTATATATTAAGTATATTAAAAACGAAAATACATATAAAATTGCACAAAATTATTAGATATTTCTGTACATCTAAATAAAAACTATTTGAAAATTTCACTAAACGCAAAACAATGAATATATGTAAAATAATTTTGTATATCTACAATTTCGCATCCGTCTAATAGAAATTAATAATATAAATATTAAACGTTACGTTACAGCCTACAGCGAGATATAACAATGAGCACTTGGAAAAATGAAACTCTCGACCGTCCGTATAGACATACGTATACGAACGTTCTATACATGTATAAAGTTGAAAAGAAAAAAAAAAATCGTCAAGCCACTCCCTGCAATAAAACGTGATGGTTTTACACTCAAACTCTCTATTTTTGAGGGTCTCTCCCGCAACTCCTCGTATGTCCGAGTATAATAACGTTTATTCCGTGTAATAACACGTTGAACCGGCCTTCCAGAGTTGAGCGCGTGTAAGAAGTTGCCAGGCGCTCGGGGCGCGAATTAACGCGCGACGCGCATACGTGGAGTTTGAAGAAAAAAAAAATGTATGTATAGCGTATAGCCGCTAACGTTGTTGCGCTTGGCTTTGTTCTTGAGCCGCGTCTTCTTTTTTCCGTTTGAGCTTAGAGTTGAATATCATCACCCGTGACCTATGAACGCGTGGCTAATCTTCTTAAAGTTCTTGACTTTAAATGTATTTTTTTTCTTTTTATGAAATGGTGTATTATAATAGCGTTGTCGAATTTATCACAAAGTCGTTGTAGCGTTCTATGATGCATCGCTAGATTTTTGTAGAAAGTGCTTCCTCGTAAATAAGTTGTAAAATTTTACGATTCCATTACGCGTTATACACTGATTTTCCAGAATTTTTAGAATCACAACTGAGATAATCGCTCCGAATCTTGGTAAGTCTCTTTACTTTGTCCTCCTTGAAATATCGTAAAATTCTCTTTGTAAAAATGATTAATTTCGTATCATTTTCATTGTCGACTATATATAGATGTATACAATAGCGATATTCTTTTTTTTCTCTGCAGGACATATCGTCAGTGGCACCCGCGGAACAATAATGAACAAACAAACGAAACTCTGGTACCTTTTTCCTCTCTTTGAAATGCGCAGAGCGTCGGTAGGCAGTTATGGAAGCTGCGTAGCGGTGATGATTTTGAAGAAAACTGCCTCGTAATTCATACTTAATGGCGTACATAAAGCATCGAAACACCGTTTCTCCGAGTCTTGAGCAAAGGACCAGCCAAAGGCTAATTAGTAACCCCTTTAAGCAGTTTCGCTGCCAAGTTAACCGTGTATACTTATCTTTAAAATCAAAATTTTACGCGTAACGTTTTTTCTCTAGATATTTAAAAAAAAATCGGTTTACTTTCAGCCAAACTTATCGACACTAATTTTAAATAAAAACTTAGGAGTTACAGTATCGTATCCAACTCCTGATCAGCACCCAATTTGTTGATCATTTTTTAAGGTATAATTTATAAGGAAATTAATTGTTTAATAGTTAACTTATTTTATTGTAATACATTTCATTGTTTTATAAATATTTTTGTTTTCACTATTAGTGCGGCGACTCAGTGATGCTATACGATCAAAAGTCAAATGTTAAACGTTCAATACATCGACAAGCAGTAAGAAAAATGTTATTAATCACCAGTCTTAAATACAAAATCTATAAATATTTATGTACATTCAAATGTATTAGTTTTTATAAATAAAGGTATAGAGCCTGAAGTGTGGTATATTCACGAAGCTCGAGAAATGTTCCTTTAATCAATATTAAAATATTTAGACAACAACATATAGCAATGGATTAAGGTTAAAATGCATACAATATCATATAAAAAATCATCTCAAATTTTATATGTGTAAAGGTATAATCAAGAATTGGTCATCAGAAATTAGTTACGTTTACGGTGTAATATAAAGACGAAAAAAAAATACATATTTAATCGAGGTGCTATTGCTTTCCGAGAGCAAAAATCAAGAAAACAAAAATTTCCCAGGTGTTAACAAAAAAAAAAATAGCAAGGACATTGACTCGTCGATTTATCGGGAATCGAATCGTTAAAACGAAGCTCGGAGTCGGGACATCGATCACCCCGTCCACGAAAATTTAACAGTCTTGCGCCTGTTACGAGTCGAAGAGTTGCTCGTATCCATGCATATGAATTTCATTCCGAGCACCCTTTCCGCGCGGATTTAATGGCTCGAAGCGCGAGTTTTACTAGCGGAGCGGTGCGCCATAAGATACGGAGAATTAGAACTAAACAAAGAGGAGCATATATATCACAAGAGGCGATAGGAAGATTTATATAGTTTTAAAAGTTTTCTTTGCGTGTACACTTTTCTATACCCCTTTCCTTCGATATATATATTTACTTTTAAATCATACGGTTTAGAGATATTATATTTCTATACATCGATCATTGGAAATACTGCACTGTTTATTTATTAATTGTAGATAAATTAAAATAAAAAATTAATTTATAAATATTTTTGGATAATACAATATTATATTATTTTTTTAATTTTTGTTAAACAAATTGAAAAAACATTGCTCTATTGAAATAAGTATTGGTAATGATATTTTATGTCAGTTTTTAACAATTTACCAAAACAAAAAAAACAATTTTTTTTTTTGGGGGGGGGATATAACGAATAGTCACTTCTCTCTCACCCAGGACTCACTGATAGTCCCCAAATTATCGTTAGTTAAGATTTGAAATTTTTAAAGCATATAGGGTTAAACAAATATAATAAAAACACGAAAATGTAAATTGATATGCAAAGAAAAAGAATAAAATTATCGTCGTTTTCGAATCAAGTACCCTTTTTCAGGATGATTTGGGTAAAAATTTTGCATACACATCAGGAGTAATAATGATTATTCCTTTAAATGAATTACAGCCATCGCTAAAACTTGGACAGCAACTTTCTTATTTTACTCCCTCAGTGTCATAAATAACTATTAAACCAAAATTTACATTATTACTAATGTAGCATACCGTCACATACCCAATTGTTGATCAATTAAGGCAAATCTGTACGTTCATAGAATAATTTTATGTTAAAAAGGCTAATTAATTGTATATATTTAGACGGATACAGAAAGTATAAGTATTAAACTTCCTTTTACCCATCTCAAAGAAATAAAATAACTGATATTTTTAAAGTAAGCAACAATCTAAGAAAAAAAAGCGGGAAGTACCAATTTCTGATCAGTAAATTTTCGGTACATATACCACTTTCTATTTAAGTCTACTGACCAATTATTGATTGTTTAACCTTCAAATTGTGCGTAGCAACGTTTAGATTTATGTAAATCTTATTATTTTATTGAAATAATACACTGATCAGAAATTGGTTCATGATCAACAATTGGGTACCTTACGGTATATCTGTATCAAATGCATCGTTTCAAGAGAATATATGATCATTAAAAAAATTATTTCTTTACAAATGGCAAAGTCTCTCAAAGTGAATGTGAAAATGTATGTGTATGTATATAGCAGTGTACATAATTGTGTACTGACATCGCATTAGAATCACAATAACAATTGTATATTATGAATTGTAACTAATTCGTGAAATGTGTACTGAGCGGATCAACATATAGTTTGACAACGGCTTTCTGAAGTTGGTGCTTTGTGGATTCTAACACCGTCTTGAATCGAAAATGAGATCTTGAAGAGAAATGTTGAGACGAAGTTGAAAGTATCCAAACTCCCAGATATATACATCTGTTTTTACCAAAATTAATATTTGCAAGAAATCTAAATACTTCTTTATTGCATATTTTTTGTCTGTAACAAAAAATTAAAAAAATAAGAAAAAAACAAATAAAATACTTGAGTAAAGAACGGAATGATCAAAGCACCTGGGTATACATCCACAAAATTTTACGAGGAAACGAGGATGCGATATTTATAGGCGATATTCGAAGGTAATACGCGTTGCAGTCACTCATCGAATGCGTGGCTAAAAATTGCTCGAGCTGGTTCTTCAGACGAGTTTGAACGAGCAGTGCAAAACCAGCAGCAAATATTTCTTTTTATGAACGCGATGACTAACATTTTAGACATACGTAAGTGCCGTATATATTAACACCCGATTACCAAACAAATCCATATTTATATTCATAAATAACAAACAAAACGATTGATATTATTTTAATCGCGATAATTAATTAAACTATTACTCGAGATAAGCATGCAACAAAACGGATTTTATTTAATCGTAATGAAAAGTAAATTTCGTATATATACCAATGAAAATTACGAGTTAACGAAACCATAAGTTTTTCTCAACGTACCTTCAAATTCGTTTCGATAAGAAAATATGATTTTAATGACTCCGGCGAAAATACAATTTAAATAATGGTCGTACGTTAAGGGGGAAAAAAATAATAAGAAAGAAGAAAATAAAAGAAAAAGGCTCGCTACAAATCTCGAGCACCGATTTTTTCGGCTGTAATGAGTCGAATTTGTTGAGCGTTTTATTGCCTCGTCTGTACAAGCGCCCGTATATACGATGCCAAAGAAATTCACTGTCAAATTTTGGTACTTTATGCCCGGTATATCCTCCGCGTAATTACTAATAACGCGCACGTGTATATGTATAACTTACTTTGCATAAGAAACCTTTAAAAATTCGATTTATTGTTTACGCTTGTCGATTATTTTCAAATATAAAAAATTATTCGAACGCACGAAGTATATATATACGCAGGGAGAGAAAAATGCCTGTAGGTGCGATTCTTATTTTAACATTCTCAGCGTTTATGTCCGTAAAAAATGTAAAAGATGGGTTTGTAAAGTACCTCGATTCAATTGTTTAATTGTCCGTGCGTACGTAAATGTATATTATGAAATTAAAAATTTACGACATATGATATTTTTTAACTTTGAAACAAAAAAGAATATAACGTTCGTTTTGTTTTTAAACAAACTGCGAGCTGATCTAATATGTCACGCTCTATGGCTGGCGGTTTTTCCCACCGCTAGATGGAGATGACTATCTCTGTAGACTCGCTAGTGAGATCGTATTTTTCTACATATACAACCGCATAACATCTTGTTGGCACCGCGATTCATTTTTCGACAGGCGTCTAAGGTAAAATATTTTCAATTTCTTATTGAGAAATCCAAAAGTCCAAAATGAAGATTCAAGATGAAACGCTTATAATTTTTCAAAAGCCATATGGTAAACACTTAAGGAGGTGGCATACTCAGTTATGTTACCGACTGAGCAAAAAAAATTATTACACTTATTTAACAAATTATACAATTTTATGCAAAATACGAATACAGAAGTACCAGATAATTACAAATAAAGTATTTCTACTGAAGTTCCAGGTGAATATCACAAAAATTTTTGAACCAAAAATGTACGATTTGACGTGATTTTTCGGTGCAGAAATTTTTTAGGGTTTCTGTATTTGGATTTTGCCAAAAATTGCATAGTTCTTTAATTAAATGTAATAAATATCTTTTTCTGCTCAGTCGCTAACCCACCGGGTATGCCACCCCCTTAAGCGGAGTTCGCACAGGTTACAGATTTCTGTATTTGATAAATCATATATAATTGTTAATGTTTATTTTTTTATTTTTTTAGCACGGGCACAGTGTGGCACATTATAGAATGCGCCTTAACTTTACCGATAAATTACTTTACCGATAAAAACGTTAAATAAATTAATTTAACGTTACAAATATTTAAAATATTATTTGTAATATCTCTATAAGTACAATTTTGCCAAAGGTCTGTAAAGCAAGCAACAGACATACAATTACATTGATAAAAAATAATTTGAGAAGATTTAACAATGTTATCAGGCTAGAACACCACTAAATATATAGATATAAATATATATACCTATACGTTATTCAATAATCAGACGTTACTGATGATTTACTTGGGCGATAAAATAACTAGATCCAGAAATGTACATTCGTATAAGAAGATTAATGGAACCTGGAAAAGGGATAAAATATATTCACCTGTTGCATGCATAAACCAAGTACGAAGCACCCAAGCGACCAACTCCTTTCATCATTTCACAATGTTATATATGTATGTGTGTGTGTGTGCGTGCGCGCGCGCGTGTGTGTGTGTATGCACACATAGTCGAAAAGAAACACGGCAGCTTTTGAAAAGAGACACGATTGATATAACCAAGAGAAATCAGTCATCGTGTACGAGTACGTCGTAAGCGCGCGCTCGTACGTGTGTGTGTGTGTGTGTGTGTGTGTGTATGCATGTTTGTGCTTTATGAGTGTGATATCGCTCTCGACAATGGGGGCGTGACGCGCTTTCCGTTAGGCAAACGTAGCTGCCACCGCACGGATGGATAAAATTGTCAACCATAGCAAACGCACACATACACACACCTCGCGATGCCTTTTTCCTCCTTATCAACGGTAATCCTTCCTCTTTCTCGCTTATTATTTTTTCTCGTATCCACCGCAAGGAAACAAAAGCAAATAGCGTTATATCAACATTGCTCTTGCAGAACTCTAAAACTATATAAATAACTTTGATGCTGCTGTTGCTGCAGTTATATTCGTAGCGATCGTAATGATTTGTTTATTAAGGCATCTTTTGACACTACGGTTTTCCACGCTTCGTCGTTCACATATCACGTTTTTGTGCTTTTTTTTTCTTTTAACTGAAATTTATTGTTATAAATGTATAACCGTGCGTTAACTAATCATTTTTATCGAGTGAAGTAGGCAGGGAATGTAAAAGAAAGCTGCGATTTTTTTTTAGCTGGAAAAATCGGTGTTATACCCTAGTAGAAGTCGATTCCATTTGTTAAGTATGGAATGGCTATTTCTAGTAGAAATTGTGGTGAAACGTGTTTCCCTATTGATTTTCGTTGATTTATTACAATGAAAATTAGCGGTTCCGTCACAATTGTCAATTTAGTAAGGTATGTTTAATTTTCTTAAAATGGGTTTCATATTGGTGCAAGGTACTTTTCACATTAGAAAAAATGTATCTTTGAAGAAATAGTTTCATACGCGAGAACAGTAAATAATTTACGTTAATAATCGAGTAATCGATTCGATTTCATAGTAAATTCAAAATCCAGTGAGTCACAACCGTTGAAACTGAATGAAAATAAATCATGACTACCGATTTGTAGATTAATTATCATACTAATTAGCAATGTTATCATTTTAAATACGTTAATTTCTACTGGAGTACACGTTATTTATACATAAAGTTAAGTCCATAATTAATTGCGCATTAAAAATACAGTGACATAATTAATTCAACATTAATTTTCTTCTCGTACATGCATTACCTTTACCATGTACAATCTACTAAACTACACTGAGAAAAATTTTCAGTAAAAATTACAATACTGTCTAGTAAAAGAGTCACAGACTGCCAAAAATGAGAAAAATTACTATACTTTATAGTAAAATTTACAAGAATTATAGTAAATTTTACTATAAAGTATAGTAATTTTTCTCATTTTTGGCAGTCTGTGACTCTTTTACTAGACAGTATTGTAATTTTTACTGATAATTTTGTAATTTTTACTGAAAATTTTTCTCAGTGTACCTAAAAAAAATAAAAACTATATCACGACGCGTCGATTCAACAAAAAGAAACATCCGAATGAACAAGAGTATCGATTTGAAAAAGAGCGTCGTTTCTCATTAAAATACCAGAAAATACGATAAATCCATAATAAAGCATTAGCGGGTCGAAAAGCTTTCGAAAATAAAGAATAAAACCAGTCGAAAAGAAGAGGGCTCGCGAGTCTAAACAAAAGAAAAAGGAAACAAAAACATCTCGAGTTAACACGACAGTAGAATACCGCTCGTTAATCCCCAACTCGATGACTCTAAATCCATAGTAACAATTAACGGCCGTTGCGAGTAAAAAATCCTCGGGTTAATGTATACACGTGAACGAGTGTGTGTGTTAGTGTCTTTGCGAGATTTACCGGGGTGTTTCGAGTATATCACCGAGCGTATACACAACACTGGTAGTCCTACGGAATCGAAGTGGAAGGGAAGCTTTCGACGACACGACCCTCTTGATTTATACGGATACGTCGAATTTTTCTCGTGCTTTAGGTTTTACGTATATATGCTAAGTAACTTTTTAAACCCACTATGCGTCTCCCTTCTTTACGTTTCCCTTTGTTTTCAACGATTGAATTATCATTTGGGATCCCCGGTAATCTCACTAAGATTTCGTTGACCAGTCTGTACGATAAGTCCTCGCGCAACATTGAAACAAGATTTTTAAATTTTATTTATAACGGGTACGCGATTTTAATTCGAAACGTAAATATCATGTATACATTAGCACACGTGTAACCAATGAAAATTAAAACTGTATCTATTTGAACATAATTATGTATAATATACTAATTGAACGTAAATTATTGCTACGCAGTACAATTTACGACGATTTTAACTAACTAAATTAATTTAAGCTCGAATGCATATTATAACGTGTACATTTACACGTATATACCTTATCGTAACGATAAATTCTAAATGCACGCTAATGAGGCAATATCAGTATACGTCGAAGATACTGATTTGATTAAAAATAAACAAAAAAATGTTTGAAAATTTAGTTAATCAATTAACTTTTCGATAGGAAAGCAAATAAAAATTACGATCGATCGTTTCTCTACGTTGGCGTTATCGGTCTAATGTCTACAATAAAGATAAAACGTTTATCAATTTCGTCCCGATCGCAACTACTCGCAATTTGTTTGAAATATCAATATCAATATATAGGTCTAAAGTCGCGTGAGGAGCGCATTAAAAATTTTGTCACATCTGAATGTAGATTGCGGCAACAAGTGGGCTATCGTTCATACCTCTTCCAGTATTTTTTTTAATAGAAAATCTAATTCTTTTTTTCAACATATTTAATATATATAATAATTTTAAGGTATACTATCAATAAATTAAGTATAGTAATACATAATAAATACATAATTATTGTAATAATAAAAAATAATTTTTATTTCTTATTTAATGTTATGTTTATAGGTAAAGTAAGAAAATAGCCCTATTATAATCATATCCTCTTTCCCTTTCTTCTTGTGTACATAAAACGATTTCACCGCCAGTTAATCGATGAAATAATTGATTACAAACGTGAAAAATGGCGATACGCTATAGTTTCTATCCGGAAACCCGGAGAAATTTATCTAGTTTCTACTAAAAGGTTCAAGAATATCAGTCACACAGCGTAAATCGCAGAAGGGATTGTAAGCCGTTTGTCACCTGGCTTGAGTTCACTATTTTCACGGCTCGATTCGCACAAATTCGGTCGACCGCGGTTCAACAAATTATCATATCCTTACTACTTTTATTTTCCTTCTCAATCTCTCGTGTGGATCCTACAAATTTGAATTTGGTGTGCTCAGCGGGTAAACAAAACCGAGGTAGAAGTTGATTTATTTTTAAATTCGCGTTGGAAATTTTTTTTTTATTTAATAAAAATATATAGTTTAGATCGAATATTTTTAGAAATATTTCTAGGCTAATAAACACACCCACACTTGAATTTTCTTGAACGATCACTATTGATTATTATACTTTAATAACGAATAATGTTGCATACCCTGGTGGAAATTTGAAAATATTTTATAGTCACCAAAGCAGTTTATAGGCATAAAATATAGAAATCATAATATTTTGAAGAAAATGTTGTTTTAAATACCTATTTTATTCGGATGAAATAATTTTACTATATTAAATAGCCAAAAAATAGATACGAAAAATAAACTATTAAATTTGGCGCTAGTTTTTATAACTACAATAAAAAAAGGTATAAATAATAGATACATAAAATACCTTGAAATTAAATTTTCGAAGTTCGAAATATGGTATACATTAGATTATAATTACGATGTAAATTAAAAATAATTTTCAGAGAATAAAATTACAATGAAGTGACAATCGCAAATAATAAAAAAGTCAATTAATTCGATAATCTGTTTATAAATTAGTAGGATTCGAGTTATCCGCGATGGTCGACGGACAAGTAATAATAATTCGTGGAACCAAATTTCATCTCGCGGTTCGCATAATCGGCTTCTCGTTCGTTTTTCCACTCTTTTTTTCTTTCCTCTCTTTCTCAGCGCGAGATGACACACAGACGCATACAACAAGCGCGAATGCATTTCAGATTCAATTTGCATTCCGTAGCAAATTACCACGCGCTCACAGGTGAAAAGAGAGCCCCGGTGCATTAAATTCAAGCGAAGGCGACGCGCTGCAGGTGGCGCGCACGAGAGTTAAGGCGTTGTCCACGTGCGTGTCGGGGAACTAAAGTTCGCCGACACACGCGGAGATATACGCGTGTTCTCAGTCACGATAAACAATTTTTGGATCTTCTTCTTTTTTTTTCTCTCTTGGGGAACCGATATTCAATGGAATTTATTTAATTTCTCAACGGGAAAGGAAACGCACACTCGAATTCTCTTGGCATGGGAAAACGAAAACTAGACAGTTTTTTTTATTGCGAGTAACAAGCATTCGTAAGTTACACTTCTATACCGATAAAAAATATTCTAGTAAAAATGACAATTTTGTTTAGCAATGAAGATGATAAAAATTGCTATTTTGTTATAGGAAAATGTCACTCTATATATATATATCGATTAATATTTACTATATGTCTCGTAAATTGTTCCTATATAACAAAATAGTAATTTTTTATCATTTCTCAAGTCTGTCTCTCCATTACCAAACAACATTGTCATCTTTTGCTACAATGTTTTTTCTCCGTGAATAGAAAAAATGTATTTGCAATAAATAAAGATATACGTAGAATGGCAAAAGAAATCACTGTGAAAAATCGTAATACCAATAACTTGATTTCTTCATTCCAAATAGTAAAACCTATAGCACCGCGAAGGCAAAAAAGGTTTAAATTTTATAGTACAAGAAAATAGAGATAGCGCGGTAACGAGAGTGTAAGAACCGTCGAGTTGCGAGAAAGAGAGAGAGAGAAAGAGGGAGAAGCGAGGGCGGTGTTTTATGATTGCGAGATCACACGATAAATTGGCCCGCCGGCCGTAAGATATGCGATGGGAGATGAGAGTAAGGCTAACCATCGATTATTTATTGCCTGCGAAGGGATAATTAAAAGGAATGAGACGATATACGCGGCCGCGGGACGTTTCACTGTTTCCTCGTATATACCCTCCCCCTTTCTCTCGTTCTCCTTTTATCCTTTATCGTTCGCGATTCGAACGGTTTCTCGAATAAATCATCCAGGTGACTCCTTTTTTTTTGTCCGCGCGCCGAAAAGATTGTCGTAATCTTTATCATAAGGTATCCCTGCTAATTGGTATTTATGTAACGAGTAGGCTTTTGGACTTCAACTCGTTCTTTTTCGTTTTTTCTTCTTCTTCGGTGCTGCACATATGACACCTTTTGCGATTAAAACTCACTGAAAATTTAATGATCGATGCTGTCGAAAAAAAAACCTAAAAATATATTTCACGGGAATGGTATTACCAATCACCCGCGACCCACGAAATTTCGATTAGACGTTCGACGCGCGTTTCAATGTCTCGACGTAATTGTGTTTTTTAATTTCGACGTATCCTCGATCGAAGTACTTTTGATAAATTCGATCGAATCGAGAGACGTTTTAAATCTCCGTGGTATATATACATCTTATAAATAAAGCGCAATGTAAAAGTATTATGTTGCAAGAGAAATGTATGTATAAAGAAATAAAAAAAAAAACGTTTCTTTTATAGTATCTCGAATTGAACGTAAAAATTAACCGGCGATACGATCGAGAGAGGGAGAGAAGTCGTGGTTGAGTATAATATTACACCGTTTAACGAAACAAATTGACGTACAGGTATATAATTGTTATTGTAATATCTATAGCGAAGTATATAACAGTATCTTATCGTGGAAGCGCAACCGTTTCACGCTTATACTCTTCGGGTAAATGCCACACCCGTGCTTTATAAAAGTTGCATATACATATACATATATACGAATAAACGATTATTAATGCTCTGGTCGAGTGACTTGCGACCCCAACTCTCCTTTCGAAAATATCTCTCGCCGAGAGAGGAGGAACACCCACCTGGAATATTTGGTGCCCGCTTTCAAGTGCAAATATCACCGGAGGTAAGAAGATCGCTCTTGCAAGATGAACGTGCCGAAAAGTACAAAGGGACAAGGAGGGGGGGGGGGGCGTATAGGGTATACGTATTACGTGTAACGTGGAACGAAGCCCCTGATTAAAAATGAGAAAGTTAAGAAGATAAAGGATTATTCGAGTGGAGAGACACGCGCATGGAACAACCATCCTTTTTATCACACTCTCATCATCCCGACAAAAGAACCAGACAATTAATATTTTTTTATCGCTTTGACACTTTTTACATTTCACGCGCACGATCAATACGTATATATATACATACACGTCATCTCGAAATTTTGTAACAAATATATCCTATACTTAAATATATAATAATATCGATCTCTCCGAACTAAATGCTTTACTTTTAGAATAAAGCAGGCCTATCGTACTCTTTGTCCACTATGGTTGGTGGATTTTCCCACAGCACGGCCTTTTTAAAATAATTAAAGGCGTTTCGTGTCCTCGATCTCCAGCTTAGACTCCTCAGTAAGGAACTGGAGATCTTACCTCAGACGCCTGTCGCAAGATGAACCGCGACGCCAGCAAGATCTTCTGCGGCTATATATATAGAAAAGAGACGACGATCTCTCCAACGAGTGTAGAGAGATAGTCGTCTCCCTCTGGTGGTGGGAAATTCCACTAACCATAGTGGACAAAGAGTACGATAGGCCTGCTTTACACTAAAGTGAAGCATTTAGTTCGGAGAGACCGATATTATTATATATATACATATTACCGAACGATAAAATTTTGTATCATATATCCTATATTATTCGTGTATAATATACTTATCGATCTTTCCGAACCAAAAATTCGACTTTGAAATAAAGATTTTGCGATTTATACATTTTGCTTCCGATAGATATATTGTAGATATATACACAACACCGATAACGTTAAATTCATTTTTTTTCTTCGTTTTAAATATCCTACTTCTTTAATAATATCTTTACATTTTAACCATTCGGTCTTACGCAGCTTTACGAAGACTAAGAGCGCGTGCGTATAAACGTAATCCTTAGGATTTTGCTCTACAGCGAATGATAAACACGGTCGTGGTTTCGATTTTTCTTTTGTATACACGATACGCAAGTAGCTTCGGGATATCATTAAACTTTCTTACTATCACCCGGGAGGAGTGTCATTATTTCAAAGATTAGAATTTTTATGCAATCGAGTATATACGTCGCTCCGCTATGAAAGTTATTTTTAGACTTTACGACTTGGAAATGGTTGGCTGGTTTACGCGCGCCTTCTAAGGGATCTATGGAAATTTTAAATAAATATTTTTGTTTTCGCGGCATCGTCGGAATCGTCTAACGAATATTTTATAAACTCCCAATAATTTATTTTTTCGTTAATTATTATAAAAGTTACGCGTATTAAAAAAATAACTGATATATCACGACGAACGAATTGAAGTAAAGTTTTGTATAAACAAAAAAATGAGTTCAATTAAACGTGCGTTGACAGCCGATCGATCGTTAATAATAACCGAGGATGAATGCGTGAAACGATCGTTTCAATTATAAAAACTATTTAAATACTTCCAAATTCGGTGTTACGTACGTGGCTGTGTAATTTCGTTCAACCCGCAAATCGACGTAAATCGACGTAATACAATACGAACGACGTAAATCTCATTAGCTCGCGGTAACGTTTAACCGTTACACACGCACGCACACATACGCAACGAACTCGATATATTTGATTAAACCGATATTTATTATCGTGCGTTGATAAAAAAAAAAAGAAAAACGGTCGAATTGTACAAATGAGCGGAGGTTAACGACGTAACGTGCGTAAGCTCGTATAAATACACCGATTAATAAACGAGGAACGAGTTGTCCGTGTCTCTTTTGTCGAAGAAGAAAAATCGTTGACCACGGGCGATTCTTTTATAATTTATGAGTATTTAATTCCGTTATCACCTATATCTCCGACTCTCGATTTTGTGATTACAGTATACATTTTTTTCTTACTTTGATAACAAATAATTATAAATTATATTTAATTATATATTTATTCGCGTACTTTAATTAAGCTTTTTAACCAGTTATTGTATCAACAAAACGTAAATATAATATTATTATACGTGTTTGTTCGTCGAACGAAAGGTGAAAAGGGTGAAAAAAGTAACGAAAAAATATCTTATACATTTAATTTCCGTGCAATTCCGTAATTCGCGAGTTAAATTTGTGTGTAAGCTTTCAACTTCGTCGTGTTTAATCGCGGCCTTTGCACTGCTTGCATTGTAATTTCCATGCGACGCGCAACCGGTGGCGCAATAATGAACTTACGCGTATATATAACCGATTTCGGATGATTTATACTGAGAGACTTGTTAGTTAACAACGTAGTTTATTAATTCGAGCTTACAAACGAAAATTCGTGGTTATACAGTTTATATCATATATAGGCAAACTTATTTTTTTATTAAATGACTTTCATTCGTTTCTCGTAAATTACGAGGTGTATAATTTAAGAGGATGTCAAATTCAGAAAATGTTTTATGATACAATATTTTAAAAATTTCAATTTTTCCAGATTTTTTAATTCGTGAAAGTTTATGCCTTTTTTCTAGTAATACACTAATAATTGCCGATCATAAAATGGTTACTCAATTATTATTAAAGGACTGATATTTTATATTTCTTTAAAAAATTCGACAGTATTTTCGGGTTGAATGGTACAGATCCTTGTAATTTGGGTCCGACATCATGTTAAAAATGATAATTACTTCAGGTGGTACATCTTATCTTCAATACCTAAATTTAAATTCAAATTCACGTGAGGTTACAATGATATATATATCATCGATTCATCGTTTCGATCGTTTCGTAAATAAAAATAATGGGAAACGGGTGAGAGGTGTGGTAAGCGATACGTAAATATAAAAAATTAGCAAGTAAAATGGGAATGAATTTAAAGTAAACTTACCATGAAAACCATGAACCTTGATTGCAGGTTGGCGCTCCCGATGTAAGTCAGCTTTGATTCCAGCCACCGCCTCCTCGCCCGAGCGCCTCTGCTCGCCTCTTCGCGCTGAATCTCTGGTGGTTTCGTTGACCCGGGTTCAACCACGTTAAATTATCACAAACAAAAATAAATACGAAACAAAGGAAGGCAGAAGAGCGTGCGTTTCGTTTAAAAATTAATGTTTCTCTTTCGTTTACTTATTTTTTTTTTTTTTCTTTTACGTTACCTAACTACAATTACAATTGTTTACATAACTACTATTGTTTACTAAAGTGAATTTGCTAAGGTTTCGTGTTACTGGCATGAGATTGGCATACTGGCATAAATACTGGCCCGTTCTCGGCTTTGAACACCTGAAACAGAAATACACGTATTTTTGTATCGTTAATTACCTACTTTTTTTCTTTTTTTTTTTTTTATTGATTTACGTATAACAAATATTATTACAAAACGATACGTGTATATTTAACAATATTTATTTATCGATTGAATAAACAAACGTTAGAGATAGAGAACTACTTGATTCGAACAATAATTTAACGTTCAAACGAGGAAGAAAAGAAAAAAAAAAGCGACACGGTAAAACAAATTACGTTCTCGGGACAGCATTGCACAGCACTTGTCGTCTCAAATTGACAAAGTTTCTCGCCGGCGCTATGGTACACTTGCCGCCGCTTCGCGCGCGCCTCTCGAACGTGTATATATACATGAATGAAGTAAATCGCGAATTTCGTAATCGCGTCTGGCAAAATGCGCGCCACTATGCAATTAGACGGGCTCGAGACTGCGAAAAGCACAAAAAAAAAGAAAGAAAAATTTAAAGAAAGAGAAAGAAAAAGATACATAGTATATAGAGGATGAAGAAAAATTACGACCTCAATACGACATCTCGGTACACACACTGACTCGAGAAAACGACACTATGAAATTCAATTTGAATTCGTGGTTGCATATGTGTGTGTGTGTGTGTGCAGTGTGTGCAGTGTATATGTATATAAAGTACACGACCGCGAGGTAATTATATTTTTGATTTCTCGGTTTATCTCGCATTATGGATTTCGTTGTTTTCGAAATGAGCCTCGACATTTCCTTTTCGGTTCGCGTTCGATATATATATATATATATATATACGAATGTAATGAATACACCGACGAAAATAATGGAATGATCGAGCCCGCGCTTGTGATTATTATACACGACTAATCGGATGCAATTATTGGCAAGTTCGGATTATTTTATTCCCAGTTACCGTTAAATATCGACGTGCACATACAAGTCCCATAGAAAGTGAATGATTCGAGTATATATATGCATTAACATGATGTTATGAATATTTTGTAAGTTCATTTCAATCTAATTGAATCGTGATTTTTAAATGTAATATACTATAGCCAATTCAATCAATCTAAAGATATAAATTAAATAACAACAGAAAATTATTGAAAACTTATCGTGGTGAAGAAAAAAAAGACTTGGTAAGCTAACAGAAAATGTAGTAAAGAAAATATAAAGATCGATTAGGCAAGTCGACGATCCGTCGGAGAGACTATACACACGCGGAAAGTCGATCCGACGCCTAAGATAATGAGGGGCAATGGCATCGTTCGCCTCTATGGGCGCGGCTTAAAGTTTCTCTGTTTCAAGCATCTGTCCGGACGGACGACGCCGCATCGTCGTTGCCTCTTTAGCCCGAGTGTTCGATCGGTCACGCCACGCGATCTATTGCCGCTAATGACCGTAGAATGGAAGCCGATCATTGCTCCTTCGATTATATATATATATATACACACACACATGCAACGATGAATAATTTGATTGTACATTTTTTTTCTGTGGGCTTTGTTAATTTTATTTCGTATATCGACTGATGAAGATTGTTGGTATCGTTCGGTAAAATACACACAAAGTATTAAACATTGTTGGGGACATGATACCCACATTGCAGAGACCTACTTAGAAAATCCCAAAAATTTTAAAAGTAAGTCTAAGAGAAATCTGAAAAAGTCACAGATACGGTTCTGTTCTAGATAATACTCTGAGAAAAAAATTGTAGTAAAAATTACAATAGTTTCTAGTAATGATATTAGAGACTGAAAAAATAAAGAAAATTACTGTACTGTGTATAGTAATATTTACTGAAAAACAATTAATTATTACTACAATTTTTATATAATATTTACTATAAGTTGCATACATTTTACTATTCACTATAGTAATTTATTGGATTTAACAGTCTCTTCATTACTAGACACTATTGTCATTTTTTCTACAACTTTTTTCTCAGTATAGAATACTGAGCGTGACAGAGATTTTTACGCAATAATAAATTATTAATCAATTATACGTAAATAATAATTTTTGGTCGGTAATAAATAACTATAAAACAATAATATACGGCTGCCCAAAAATTTCGCTGATTTATCAATAAAAAGTATTAAAAAAATTCACAGAATATCTTCAAAGGAAACACAAAATCGTTACTTAACGTTTTTTTTTGGATAAGTTAAATTCCTCGTTTAATAAAAAGTAAATCATTTTTCTATACGTTTTGAAATTCACATCCTGTTAAGTACGCTATATCAACAAAAATAATCTTCGTAATATATATATAAATATATATCGCCGTGAAGTAAATTAATATATTAAATGAAAATTAAACTCAGGATGTCAGAAAGTTGAAGGAAAAAAAGGAACAACGGTTTACAAACTGCAGTGTCGAGACAATTTCCTAATCGTTCCAGTTTCGTCGCGGCGCAACCGTAAAGATTTGGTTGTGCAGTTTGCGTGTGGCAACGCGCGTAAAAAAAATGTGATGCCTAATCGCGTCCACCCACGTGCAATGCAAAACCTCACACACACACATGCACGCGTACGATTTACCGAACGGTCTCCGAGAAATTTCATTGGCAACTACAATTTTTATTTTCTTCCGCCACGTTTTATCAATTACTCGCGTGTACGCACATACGGGGAACAAAGGGAGATAAGAAATCGAGAATAGTTTATTGCAAATTTACTTATTGCGGGCATTAGATCGATCGATATTCGAATCTAAAGAGTAAAATTTTCTAATTCAACGTGTTTTTCCAAAGTATATATTAAATCTCTATTGGCGTCGTTTGTATACATATTAACCGTTGAAATATATTGTTCAAATGGTACATTTAATTATCTAGGTTAAATAAAGCTACAATCGTTAACCGTAAAAGTGGTAACGCTATTAAATACAGCACTACAAAACAAGAGAGAGAGAGAGAGATAGAGAGCCATAAACAATCACCTTTTAAACAATCAACGTTTTCGTTCACACCGACGATAATTGCCAAGTTTCGCCAAAGAAAGCAAAAGTCCACCTACAATATCGCTCGAACTAAATCAATATATACACGATACCTTATTAAGTTAGATCGTTTAATTGCGAAAAAAATGTCACTGTTTCACTAACACCTCTCGATGAAACAAAGCAAACCAGCCAGAAAAACATAAACCATATATATATATATATATATACATATATTTAGGACCACATACAAGAGTGGCAAAAAAAGCAGATTCTTTTTCTCTCTGGCATCCATGATTTTTTTTTTTCAAAATATAAACACGATAAATCCAAGATTACTATCTCGTCAAATGGGTCTTTTCCATAATCCGTATAATGTAATAGAACATAGTTGCGCAATATTTATATATATATATATATATATACGAATACACATATATATCTACATGTATATACCATACAAACTGAGTTTGTGGTATATATGCACACGTACATTTATATATGTGTATTAAACTGCGCCGGCCGGACCGCGCTCGGTGCTCGCGAAAGTCGTGCTGAATAATAAATGAACGAGGCCAAGCGTTAACGCTCGATATTATCTCTTAATCTTTAGGGACAAACTAGAAATTGTTCGTTATCTCTATGGTTGAGGGTAGGAAAGACTTTGAACGACGACAACAAAAAATATCGCGTATATACTACTTTACGACACTCGTCACTTTCGTGTTTTACACAACTCCTTTAGATCGTTCACTTTTCTGTATATACATACATATATACACGACGTATGTGTGCGTGTGCGTACATTTTTACATTACTCATAAATGGGTATGAGTTGAGAATTATGTGAACGAAATAATTAAATGTTTCATTGGTTATCTAAGCCTTGGTATATAATGGTGGATACCAAATATTGCTTAAATATATCTACTGAGAAAAAAGTTGTAGTAAAAATGACAATACTGTATAGTAACATTTACTAAAAGTCTATATTAAGGGGACAAGCCGATTAAAAGGAAGATATTAAATTTTAACAATTAATATTTCTTTTTATAACAATTGAAAACATTTCTTAATCTTTTAAACAAATTATATTATTATTATCTTGATTTACAAGTTTTTGACCAATTTATGTGTCACATAACTATATTTTAATTATATTATGAATAGGCTGAAATGATAACAGTAACTTCTAAATATGATTTTAATCCACTTAAGCGGAAACAGCGGAACATAATTTCAATAATAGTCTAAAGTTATACAAAAAAAATTATGTAGCTTTTTATTACACAATTTTTGAATTTTTAAAATAATTTTGTAACAATAATTTGTTTATTACAATTTACTAAACTTATTTAATCAATCAATTTAATAAACACAATCTGTTCCTCTGAACTGGATTAAAATCTTTTTTAAAAGTTGCTGTTAAAATTGTAGACTATTCGATGAAATGGTTCGATGAAGATATCCTGCGATAAGTCCTTTCAAGAAAGTACGGAGTCTCATAATTAATTAAAATAGTTTTGTTACACATAAATTGGTCCAAAAATTTAAAATAAAAGTTAATAATAATATTGTTTGTGTAAAAAATTAGGAAATGTGTTAATTGTTATAAAAAAAAATTATTAATTGTTAAAATAGAATATCTTTTTTTAATTTTAACCCAGGCTTGTCCCCTTAATCTTTAATACATTTTTTAAAATATTTACCATAAGTTGTCTAATTTTTCTATACAGTATAGTTATTTTAAAAATTTTTATAATTGTAATTTAAATGTATTTTCATTACTAGATAGTATTGCAACTTTTTTCTCAGTGTCGAAATACAAAGAATACATTTTTTATGCATTATTGTACGAAATTAGTTTGAAGGTTTATCGTTTTTATAGTAAATCACGCTAATTGAATAACGCGCAGTCTTTCGATATTGGTAAGCTTTTTTTCCGCTTTCTTCGTCAGGTGTCGCGTGCTTCAATGTTCTTTTATGCTATAATAAACGATTTTCTCGTTCTTCAGGACCATTTCTGTAAAGACATTCTCGGATCTGTCAATTTTGACGTCATTGCTGGTGTTTATATGATTATTTACTTTTAAATATCCGTGATATTTGCACTCGGGTCATTAAAATTTCCAAATGGCGTTTTTTAGTTTTTTTCAGATCGGCAGAATTTGTGCCCGATTTGCTTTTAATTGGAAATGTTTCACGACAGTTTTAATACCACGTTCTAATAATATTAATATAGACGCTTGTTACGAAATATCTCGAATTAAAATCGGTCAATATCGCGTTTTGTTGGAATACAACGATTCTTATACACATTAATTTACCATATAATTTATTTCTATGTTCATAAGACTGAGTCAGGGGAAACTGACCTGCAGTGTTTATGATATTTTATTTCCGACCCTGCAAAGGGATTAAAAGTGGAAGAAAGGAAGGAAGCATTAAAGTTCGAGAGACAATTCGAGAAAAGCTACCACCACGATCCAGATTACTTTATCGTATTTGTACTTGTAATAATTTCACATAATATATATCACATTATACTATCTACTTTTATATACATTGTGTTTTCCTATATAAAATATATTCTATATATTTATTATTTTTTAAGATCTTCTTAAAATAATTCGAGTTAAAAAAATAATACTGATAATAACAATGGTAAGATAAAATATATTTGATTAGTTGTATTTGCAATTTAAACAAGAGTTTTCTAACGCCCGACCACTTTTTTCTTTCTATTTTTAATCGCCGGATAAATACATCAAGAGAGTTTGATTTGTAACCGGTACAAATATATAACAGCTCGGTTTTTGCCTTTTTTAACAGTGTTTTTTCGATTTGTTTTCTTCTGAGAAATCAATCACCGAGTATATCAGTTGAGCAGCTTGTCAAAATACCAACGGTTGAAATCGACACCAAAATTTGTACCTAAATTACGGTCAATTACTAATGACGCAAGCGCGAAACCGAACTTTTTAATTAATCAAAGTGAAGTTGTTACCTTAAATAATTATCTTAAATACCGCAGTAAACCTGGCTCGTGCAAAAAAAAAAAAAAAAAAGAAACAGAAAAATACGGTTAAAACTATTTTAACAACTTGTATAAATATTTATCTACTATATACCGTTCATTTCGAAGTATTTCGTAATTATTTAGATTACGCATTATTTTTTCAATTTTACGAGTGCGTTGCGGCACGTATACTCGACGTGATCGTGCAAATGATATAAACTAACATTTATTATTCGTCCAATGAAAAAGTCAAAGGATATTAAAAACCTAGTTGAATTTCATTGTTCCTCACCGTTGTATAATATTAATCGGTGGATAATTGAACGAGATCGGTAACACAAAATGAAGCAAATTGGTAAGACACTTGGACTCATCCGTATCGAAAGGTTGATTTAAAAGTCAATGCGGGTTTTAACTATCGAAAAGTCAAATTAAATCTACACTGTACGGAGTATATAGATTTACTATCTCACAACATGATCTCGCAATCTTTCAAATCAGTCTTTAAAAGGCCTATGTGTGTACGTACAGAGAGTGCACACGCAGACAGAAAGAGAGAGAGAGAGAGAGAGGGAGAGAGAGATAGGAAACGATTAATTATATTACCGATTAATACCTAAAGGAGATAAAGAGTAAAAGTAAACGACGGTGGCGATAATCAGATAATTCAGTGGTTGTCTCTCCACTGGTCGATCGATCGAGGATTAACGTAAAACTGTCACGCTTCTGTCGAGCGAGTACACGTATAGTTGTAGCAGTAGGGGATACTATATAAGAGGGGAGGTATATAATGCGCGCCTCCTTCGTCCCGCGGATCAATTGGCCAATTAAGGATCGCGCGGCTACCGGGCATTTGTCGCCGTCCGCGGCTTTTATACACACACACACACAGGTTACTCTGCACTCGCTATATGTTTTTTTTCTAATTAGGCCGCGACATAGTTACGCCGCCTCTTTCGCCATGGGAAAATTCACTTACACGGTCTTTTCCCTTATGTCTTTGCAATTGTGTGTTTGTGTGTGTGTGTGCGTGGGTTATGTGTGCGGTCATATACAAATGTCTGGATATTCTAATTGCAAAATTAATGAAGAAGTTTGTTTTACATCGAGTCGTCTGTGTATACATTAGGTTGAGTTTGGTCGAAATTACTGAGTGACTCGATAGATCGCGTCAAAATTTAACCATTTTAATCGAGTTAGTCGTTCTAAATATTATCTCAGAGCCGCGGTGGCTCATGGGTAGAGCTCCCGACTCTCACACCGAGGGTCGTGGGTTCGATCCCAGACGTGTACCTCTGAAATTTTTTTCATGTGCATTTTTCGAACACCGCGACTCAGTGGCTCGGCGTGTCACTATAATGTGACGCCAGTTCAGGTGCACGTGCGTTTCGTGCATTTTTCAGTGCATGAGAGGCACGGGCATCTGAACTATAGGGAACGTTAGGGACGCGAAGATGTAAAGAGGATCGCGGTGGTTCCATCGGAGGACAGGAAACTGTAATTATTAGACTAATTACAGTGACCGATGATATCTTCCGATGGACACAAGCACCACTGTTTCAACTACATGTGCTTTGTTTACAGACACACCGTTCACCTCCGTCGCTGATTAGCCCTGGCAGCATAAATAGAGCGACGTTAAATACATAAAAAAAAAAAAAAAAAAAATTCAAATTTGGATTATTTTTCAATTATGCGTTTGCGTCAGACTTATTAATCGGTTTAATGGAACTCTCACCTATATACATAAACGAATCCAAAATGCAGATTAAGACAATTGGACTCACCGTATCGAAAGGTTGATTTAAAAGTCAATGCGGGTTTTTACTATCGAAAAGTCAAATAAATCTACACTGTCGGAGATATAGATTTACTATCTCAAAACATGATCTCGCAATCTTTCAAATCAGTCTTTAAAAGGCTATGTGTGTACGTACAGAGAGTGCACACGCAGACAGAAGAGAGAGAGAGAGAAGATAGGAAACGAATAATTATATTACCGATTAATACCTAAAGGAGATAAAGAGTAAAAGTAAACGACGGTGACGATAATCAGATAATTCAGTGGTTGTCTCTCCACTGGTCGATCGATCGAGGATTAACGTAAAACTGTCACGCTTCTGTCGAGCGAGTACACGTATAGTTGTAGCAGTAGGGGATACTATATAAGAGGGGAGGTATATAATGCGCGCCTCCTTCGTCCCGCGGATCAATTGGCCAATTAAGGATCGCGCGGCTACCGGGCATTTGTCGCCGTCCGCGGCTTTTATACACACACACACAGGTTACTCTGCACTCGCTATATGTTTTTTTTCTAATTAGGCCGCGACATAGTTACGCCGCCTCTTTCGCCATGGGAAAATTCACTTACACGGTCTTTTCCCTTATGTCTTTGCAATTGTGTGTTTGTGTGTGTGTGTGTGCGTGGGTTATGTGTGCGGTCATATACAAATGTCTGGATAATCTAATTGCAAAATTAATGAAGAATTTGTTTTACATCGAGTCGTCTGTGTATACATTAGGTTGAGTTTGGTCGAAATTACTGAGTGACTCGATAGATCGCGTCAAAATTTAACCATTTAATCGAGTTAGTCGTTCTAAATATTATTGAATTGAAAAATTATACGTTTAGAGACTTATTAAGTTTAAGACTCATCTTATAGTAAATCGACATCCACTCAGAGTTAAATATCGAAATTATACATAGAATTTTCCTTTAAGGAGTAGAAAATTACTGCGAATCCGAGTGAAATTTTCACTGAGACATGTGGTCACTCAGTTTTGATAAAGGCATAATTAATTAAATTAATTAATTGAAAACTTAATAAAAAAAGTAATTTTAAACAATGTGTTCAAAGCCGCAAGGATTATCATTGAGAATAATAATGTAAATATTCAAACAAACATTAATTAGATTATAATTTTTATAAAAATTAATTATTTAATTACTCAAAATTTTGTTCAACAAATATCATCCTTACATGTAAATAATAATGTATACGGAAAAGCCATCAATATATAGATAAAATTACCGCACTCGAGAAAGAAAAGAAATCTAACGCGTACAACGTATATACATGTAAAGAGTTTAAACTCTAATTAATTAATTGAACTTAACAAACTGTAATAAAAAGATAAAAAAATGTAAAAGGCTCTAGAATGGTGCATCTTTTGAATTGTCCGATCGAAAGACGACGATTCGCTTGCTCGATCGGTCAGTATAGGAATTGATTGGCGCCGAATGAACCTGAACGATATAGAAAGCAAACTCACGACGCCCCATCGAGTTACAGTCCCACGGGACGACAAGGTGTGGACGGCAATTAACTAATCGATCTCGATCTTAAGTCAACGCAGCCTGATTTTATTACCGCATTAACCTCCCACCGATATAACTACACACGTACACACTATTAATTGTTTTTGGTGCGACAATCGCGTTTTTCAACTTTTTCCTTTTCTTTTTCAATATCACCCGTTATTACTCTCTCTCTCTCTCTCTCTCTCTCTCTCTCTATTTTGGCAGTACGCGGCAATCCTTTGTGTATGCGGAAAGCGTAGATATGTTTTTAATGTTAAACGAACAACCGCACGACTAATTTACATAATTGTAATTAATATTGCACGTGTACATATAGACGTAATATCGAAATAATTGAGCGAATCTAAAAAATTTTATCGAACAAACCTATATATACCTATCTTTTGTCGTATTGATAAAGATAAAGTAAATATTAATCGGTATTTAAATAAAGCCTGCGCAAAAGTTCGATTTAATTTCCGGGTATGTTTACGATGTACATTTCGTTGAGCGGAGGGATTTTTGTGGTGGTGCTGCAGGGTCCCTCCCCCCTCCCCTCGGTGTTGCACGTAACTCACGCGCGGTCAGTCCACGCGCTTGCGACTTGCGAAACGAGCCGTTTAGCAAATAGCCGCTCCACGCCCGACTTTCCAATGCGCGGCCGAACCTTCAACCCTCTCTCTCTCTCTCTCTCTCTCTCTGTTGCATACTCCCTTTCTCTGTTAGTTTCGGTCGCACCGGACCTTATACGTGCGTATAAGCAAGAGAGAGACGGATAGAGGCTAATCGCTGACAGTGTGCATACACGCGTACGCATGCGGCTCGCGCTTAATTTATGCTCGATCGCCGGTGTCGATCTCCTTATATATATGTATATACAGAAATACTTACGTATCTTGACGTACACAACTCCAATTTTCTATCTTATACAAATTAATTGCATCGAGATGAGATTGAAAGAAAGTATAAGGAAGATGCCGTTTTTTGATAAGTTTGTGTAACGGCCCTTATTATTATATCGTTATATTCCAAATACATTTTCCATAAAAGTACGTTCAATTTTATTTTTTATTTTTGTATTCGAGCGAACATATACTTTTGTTGTACGTAATCAATTACTAAAGTGTTTGCGTTTTTACATTTTTATGCAGTTATAATTATTATGACGGATTCAATATTAAGAGAAGAAGTTGATACATTTTAAATATACACGTACATTCTTTAGATGTTCTTTTTTTCAATATATTATTATTGCGAACAACGCCCGTTAAAAAAGAATTTAAGTTTTCTTCGATAATTTTTTTCTCATAATGTAATTACTCAGTGAATTTTGTGTATTAAAAAAAAGAGCATATATATACGTTTTTTTTCAATACGCGCGGTATAGTAAATAAATTTCGTTCGAATAAGAAATGAGAAGTATATTACGCGCTCATTAGATTAATTAATATACATATATACATATATCCTCGATTTCTGTAATTATCGATTAGTACTAGCACTTCTTAATTAACAGATTACGCGCAGATAAATATATTTAACGAACGAAATATGTTACAATTTACTAAACGATTAATTATTAACTGAATCGATCGAGCGTCCTTATAAACTGGCTATACATACAGAAACTTTGTAATTTACTCTAATAAACCGCGGATCCAAATGAAAAAAAAAGAGGAAATGGTATACCATTAAGTTAATAGCGTGAACAAACAAAATTTGATTAGGAAGCTATATATGTATACTCTCTCTCTCTCTCTCTCTCTCGCTCTCTCTTTCCTGATTAAACCGAATGTTGACAAACTCTCAGGAATAACTAACGTTTAACGTATAATATAATAACTAACCACATCCGTAAATCGTAGTAGATAATATCGAGAGACCTGGTTAGACGAGTTTCCAATGCATATTACACACGCGCGTGTATCATGTGTATATATATATATATATATATATATATGTATCATCGAGTTCGTCCGTTAAGTTAAATATATTTCAAACGCGTCTAAACAACCTTATATATGTATATATACCGTAAACCAAGGTTACCAATTTCCCTCTCTTTTCAAATTACTACACACTTTTTTTGTTCACTCTTATTTCTAGTATACATATATGTATATACCACGGACATTTTAGTCACGGACGATGTAACCCGGGTGATGTCGATGCTATAAACGTGGTTGATATACGTAAAACTCATCGCTTACGTAGTTTCGTGAATGGAAAATGCACCTCGACGCTCAGCGGCGAAAGTGACCTGTTGCGTTTTGCGGGGGTGTCCCAGGTATATAGTTGCTATACGCGGTATATTTATTTTTCCAACTGTACATCTCTGTGTGTATACGTAAACAACTTTGTACACGCCGAAGGAAAACGAAAAAAAAAAAAAGGAAAAACGTAAGCGCGCGTAATAATTTCATAATTAAAATAAACGAATTAAAACATTCCAGAGGGCAAAGTCGAAAAAGCGCATGGTAATTACTAACAACAAACGTAAACAACGCGACTGTAATTATCTTCGAAAGAAAGAAAGAAAGGAAAAATAAAAAGTATCGATATATACATTACAAAATATACAATGGTAAAGTTACGAAAGGCCATATAGGTCCTCGAGGAAAAACGAGAGAGAGAGAGAGAGAGAGAGAGAGAGATGCGATATATACACATACGCACGAAAATCCGATCACGGTTTGAAAATTCCAGGGCGTTACTGCGTGCCGTATCGTATGGGGTATATGTGTGTGTACGTGCATACGTACACTATGTACTCGGTCCCCGCGCGTATATAGCACTTTTGACTTTCGAGGACAGCCCCGAGCGACTCGCGAGACGGCCGCTAATGACCAAACGCACTCATTAACGAGAGAGAGAGAGAGAGTCTCGTTATTATGTAGGCCGGCGGCAATTGCCATTTGTCTCGGCAAAAATGTATAATAACAGAACAATACGGCAATTAAATATAAGCTTATATTTTCTTAACTTTCCTATACCGCGAGCATCTAGTTTTTTTTTATTCTGCACGGGATTATAGATTACGTTTACCGAACGCGCGCGGTTTTCGTTAGATTTTTTAAATATATGGATTTACTGGGTAGTGCATATATATATATATGAGTGTGTGTGTGTGTGTGTTTTCGCGAAAGGTATTAGTCTATTTCGAGTATATATTCCGAACAAATCTTAATTAGCGTTACAAAAATATTTGATATGCAAAAAAATTAATACGATCCTTAAATTTGATCCGTTATTATAAACTATATTGAAATGTTTAATTATTATTATATTTTGTGTGTGTTATCCGACAATTTTAAAGTAAATTTTTTTGTATTGTTCATTTTCTCTCGCGAAAAAAAAGGATCAATCAAAAATCGACTTCATTACATTGAGGAAAACGGATTATATACCGTGACTAGTAATTTAAACAATCAGTATATACGCATTTGATATATTGAAAGTGAAAGTTCAATGGTATATGAAAATATTTAAATTTAATAAATGCTCTTAATAATTTCAAAATTTATATATATATATATATATATGTATTATGTATCGACATATTTTAAATTCACTGCACGACATTAGGAAAAATGTTCCATTTATTCTATACTGTAACCGCGAAATCAACAGACAAAATTACCGATTGAATAAAATAACAAAATAAATATAATATTTAAAATATTCACTATATTATCGTCTAAATTTTATAAAAAATACATTTTTCTTTATACCTCGGTCGAAAGTACGTACTTCCTGCTTTGATTTCGAAGCAGAAAGTTAAACATTTGTGCATCGATGCATATCTTTTGTTTTGACACATAACCATATTCTTTAGATTTATCAGTGTTTCTGTGTCAGTCGATATTTATAAGACAAAAAAAAATTAATCAAAAAATGAACGAAACGGTTTCATCTGATGAATTCACAGATGAAGAAGATAAATCCGTAGAAGAAGAGGAAATTTTTAGAAATTTCGATACAGAGGCGCAATTAATAATTCAAACGGATACGTTGCCAAAGAAATCTGCAGATAGGTACGTTCTAGTCTACGAAACGTACAAAAAGTGGCAAATGGAACATAAAAATTGTTTGTCAAGTTCGGATGAAAGTAATTTAGTTGTGTATTTTAAAGAACTAAGTAAAAAGTTGAAACCGTCTACTTTATGGAGCATATGGTCGATGCTGAAGAAAACTTTAAATACTCGAGAGAATATTGACATTAGTAAATTTCAAAATTTGAAAAGCCTCGTGAAAAAGAATTCGAAAGGATACAAAGCTAAAAAGTCTTTAGTATTGAAATGGAATGAAATAATTGATTTTATGACAAATGCTCCAGACTTTACATACTTGGCTACAAAGGTTATTATCTACATTCACTTTCATTAATTATTCTCTTAATTTATATTCTTATTTTTATAATAATTGTAGGTCATTCTTGCATTTGGCATTTGTGGTGCCCTCAGATGTGATGAACTCACTAATCTTAAGGTACAAGATATTGAAAATCTTGGTAACAAGTATCTAGTTTCAATTACCGAAACGAAAAATGACAAACCTCGTCAATTTATAATTGGAGAAATTTTTTATAAAACAATTAAGAACTACATCTCTTTGAGACCAACTGAACCATTTACCGACAGATTTTTCATCCAATATCAGAAAGGAAAATGTCATCACCAAGTCATCGGTAGGAATAAACTAGGCGAAATACCTCAAACTATAGCTTCGTATTTGAACTTACCAAATCCAAAAATGTACACGGGTCATTGTTTCCGAAGAACTGGAGCAACTCTTTTATCCGACTCGGGCGCAAGTGTTACCATGCTCAAGCAGCTAGGAGGGTGGAAGTCAACTAGTATAGCACAAGGTAGCTTATTACTTTCTTTGTTTATTTAAAACTAAAGCTAATTATTTGCAAATAATTTAAATAAAGTTCTTTTTATTAAATAACTTGATAATAAGTAGATTATTTATTTATAGGGTATGTAGAAAACTCAATGAAAAATCGAGACAAAATTTTTGAAAGTATAACCCATGCTGCTTTATTTGATTCACAATCCAATCCAAGACCATCGACAAGTAAAAATTGTTCCACTAAAATAGTTGTTGCAAGTGAAACAGATAAAACTACAGATGCGTGTGGTATCGTGGGATGATTTTTCTGAAGAGTTTAATGTAAATGACGAGGAACTAACTGCAAACGAAAAATTAAATCAATTGGAAGCACCCGAGCCATTGACGCCTTCTTTTTCAACGGCAAAAAATACAAGAATACTTGTTCCGTCCAATAAGCAAACAGTACTAGCTAAGCATTTTACATTAAAACAACCGGTCAAACTGACTTACAAAGGAGCAGAGAATGAACCAGCGCCAAAAAAAGCTAAAAGTACAGATAGCAATCAGAATTTAAATGAACAATCACCTAACAACGATGCAGAAAAAAAGAATGATGTTAACTTTGCAGGTAGCAAAAATTCATTTATAAAATATGAAAACTGTGTGTTTAATGGCAACATAATTAATAATTGTTATTGTTCCTGTGTAAATAATAAAAAAGAATAATAAAAGAAATATAGTTAATAAGAATAAAATAAAGAAAATTCAAATTAAACTAAAAAAAGTGTGTTCTATAAGTATTGCAAACAGTGTAGTTATTTATGTTGCTTTTTATGAATTTTGATGCCTGCCCCCCCCGACCAGAAAGCACTCGCTTCGCTCGTGCTTGCAAATGTCGGGGGCAGGCATCAGAACTCATAAAAAATCTCTAAACAACAATAAATCTGAGAGAAGAGAAAACTCTAAAATTCTTCAAGTATCCGTTAGAGACACTAAAGTGGTAAGCAAAAATTAAACATGAACACGCAATATTACATCAAAGCTATTGTTAATATGCTATTAACTTGAATGCAATAGCATTATTTTCTATACAAATTAATAAATAAACGTACTTTCGACCGGCTATAAAGAAAAATAGTATACGCATAACGGGCAGAAGGTTGATAGACGTGAACTGCGCGACAAATGCCCTCGGCTTCGCCTCGGGCATTTGTCTCGCAGTGCACGAATATCAAACTTTCTGCCCTACATGCGTAATATACTATTTATCGGGTGCGCAAAAAGTATCATTAATTATTACCAACCCAACGGTACAACTCACGGTCGATTACACGTAGTACGTTACTACTAGAATAACGTATATTAGATATGTGGGACAGTATATACGCCAGAAAATTCAAGAAACAGCAATTTCGATCACGAAAAGCTTATAGTACTCCTCAAAATAAGGGGGAAACAAGGGATTTACATCAAAGCGCTCTGACAGTGCATAAAAGTATATTTGATTGCCATGTGGACGTTGATTGTTCGGTAAATCGTTATATCTCGTAAAGTCGAAAAATATGACAATACACCGTCGAGGTGCGTAATCTCTATACTAATTTTCGTAGAGCCTCATTCCGTTGCAATTTCCATTTTTCTTTGGCCTTGCGGGCGTTAACGCGTATATACTCGGCTGCAGCGTAGAAACGATATTCTTATGTTTTACGATATATAAGATGTATAAAATAATTAAATATACACGCTGATATAAAACGTATACGCGGAGAGAAGAACTTCAAAAAATTTTTGACTAAACTTATACTATAAGCGCGAGTTGATTGCGAATACGCAAAAAATTATATTGAACTTTTATTAAAAATTTGTATAGTTTTATTAAAAATTGGTAGATTTACCATTAATAATTGATAAAATGTTCAGTAACAAATTGACTAATTTTTTGGATTTCGGCAGTCTACTGTTATCGCGTTAATGAATATAGAAAGTTTAATAAAATTAACTTAAACTTTTCTCTTCATCTATAGGTACTTAATATATTCAAGACCCCTCAAATTCTTTATTTAATCTTAACACTAAGAAAATCCTTAAATTTCGAATAAAGAATAAATTTTGATATTTCAAGGAAACTCGAATCTAGGAAAAGAATAAACTATTCAACTTATATTTCAAAGAAAAGTATAATAGTACCTAATAGAGAATTCTATAGAAGAGAGCCGAACGAATGTCTTAAGTATGCGTGCGCGAAGTAACAATTTTCTCTTCATGGCTCATATTCGATTAATCCGGAGAATTATCAAATTATCTTCGTGGTTACTAATAAACTCCGATACCTCCAATAATACACACACTGCACACACATACCTGAATATCATCGAACTATATACATATATATATATATACCGAGGCAAGCATTGCGAACACCGATATAATTTGAACCAATATAATTTCACGTAAATTATATATACACACGAGCGTATATATATATACATACATATGTACATGATGCGAAGCGATTAGGATAACAGCTGATTTTTTTAACAGTTTGATCACCGATATATATTTGCGAATTTTAACTATATATTTTCTTTATCTATACTTTTATTTGTTTTTCGGTTGCATATTATAAAGATGATATATATTTTGAAAGTTTAAGAGAACAATGACTTAATATAACAACGAGGCGTATGTGCGTATATGAGTGAATTAAAACCTGTTGACTTTCGACACTGCGACCGCAGTGTAATACACAAGGTAAATTCGTATACTTCCTGTATTTATGTAGTATACTCACATATTTACAACATATAACTCGCAAATAATCATATTTGTCTTTCGTATAATTGTCAGTTTGTATTGCCGTGCACGCGTGTATTACGTCAAAAATTATCAAACAAATATATATATATATATATATATATATATATAAAACGCATGTATCAAACAAACTCTATAATAAAACGATCATTATACTCGTATCAAAAATCGCTTAAATTTCAATTAATAAACGTTCGTCCGAGTAAATCGTAAAAATGTCACCCTTTACAATAACTGTAAATACCTATAGTGTTACGTATATATGTACATGTATGTACATACCCTCGGAATACATAAAATGTACTTTAAATCTCGCAGGAAGTGTGAGAAAAAGAAAAAGGCTGCACGCACATTCGGGAAAACTGCACTAATAAGAGAGAGAGAGAGAGAGAGAGAGAGACGTAAGGCGCACACAGCATTCGAGTCGCTCCAAGGCCGCGACTATTTTCAGAAAATCTCGCGAGCGTGAAATAGAAAGTATTATGTGCGCGGCCGAGAAACAAGAGACCGGTACACATACAGAGAAGGAGAGAGAAAGACACCGAGGGAGAGAGAGAGAGAGAGAGGACAGGCGAAAAGGCGCGTGACATAACGAGATTACGCGCATGGACACGTGGATAAAAGGTCGCCGCTTTGCTCCCCGGGAATTTGCATCGGCGACTTTTCTGCAACAGGTTTTAGTATACTGCTCTACAAGCCATGCCATGCGTATATACCATTAGGTCTATAGGGTTCATACATATATAGATGTATACACGAGATACATATATACACTTTCTTATTATCATTCCTTGTAAATTTTATACATCCAACGCTATTTACATATCCAAGACCATTTTTTCGAGTTAAAATTTTGACGAACGTGTACACTAATTTCCCATTGACTATAAAATATATACGTATATATACGATAAATCAGCTGTCAACATATGTAAAAATTAATTGAAATAACGTATACGATAAGAATTTAAATATTGTTCAATATTCTTAATTTTAATGCAATTTTAATAGACACGAACCTATTTACGTAATTTACAATCACTGTGTTATACCACCCAAAGAATAGTCTTTTTACATAAATCATCGGAAACGTAATGTTTATTGAGTACACAACGACAACTCAATTAGTATTTTTTTTTCTTTTTTCACGAAGCTTCATTCCAATATTTCCCATTTTTTCCAAAGATTTACGAGATGAGTCGTTTACTTTGCAAATAGTAAAACGTGAATATATCAAATCGTCTGGAGGTTAGTAAAAAAGAAAAATATAAGATGCGCGTAGAAAAGAATACACATATTATTTTTATTTGAGTTTAATGGATTAATAAATTACGCGACGTCGTTAACAATAATATACAATTGATCGGTACACAGGTGATAAATAATCGTACGACAGTTTACTTTGTCACGTATATTTGCAAATATTGTAAACAAACGTATTTATAATGTACACTGCACTCAACTGCAAAACGCGTTGGTCACACAAATTTTTCCAATCCGAAAAGAGGTATCCCAACGTTGCATTAAATTTCTTTTTATTGCTATAAGTATATACGATAATTAAGTTGAGAGAAACAAAAGAATTCGTATGTATGTATATACCAATCGTGTTTTGTATATATTCCATATTATATACGTATCCAATGTATACGTGTATATAATAAAGCCACGCAATCGAATTCCAATACACAGTGTAGACCGCGCTAATTAATTAAATTATTAACAAAAATATATAATCGATGCAATAATTGAATGGGGAAAAAATGAGAGAAAAAAAAAGAACAACAACAACAGCAACCGCATGTTTACCTAGGAAAGTTGTAATGTAGAGTTTATTAATTAACCGCATTCGATTAAGTAACTCGCTTACAATGTACATACAGAAATAATACAACGTTAATTGCTTCAAACTCAATATATATACCTTTAAATATACGAGTATATCTCCTTCTCTATCTCTCTCACTTTGTTTCTCTCCTCCTTCTAAACGGTTAGAAAACAGGCATTCGACAAGTTGATAAAAACGTAAAACAGGAATCGTGTTCGAAGAGTATATAGAAGCAAAAAATGTATACGCGTGATAAAAATTGATCGCAACACTGTACCTATATATATATATATACATATAGATCGACGAGTCACATATCGTATTTTTTCGAAACAAATGTATCAAGTCTCGTTTTCTTTGGTATAACGCGCTTGACGAATAGACTGCGTGTATGCGCATTCAAAGTCCACCCGATGCATATATGTGCAGTCGATCTTATCGATATAATTTCGCAATCGGTTGTCCGACATTCCCCCCGAGTACACGCGACTTTCGTGTAATTGCCAAACGTAATCTTCGCACCTCTCGAGAGACACGTACGTAGGAGGAAAATTAAAGGGTTTTCAAAAATAAAAAATAAATAGTGTATGCGCACTATGTTAGTACGTTGGGTAATGTTTCTTTTGGGTATAGAGAAATCTTTTCGAGTAATTGCTAAACTCGCGATTAAATCTTAATGAAACTTTGGGATCTTTAATTGTTTCGTTACGAAAATTCCAATTTTCTTTGGATGATCGTGGTACTACTTTTTATAATTCTGTAGTGAACGTTGACATAATTTATTTTAATACAACTATCGCGTTTCAACGATAAAATTAAAAAGAAAAATGTAGCGCGAAAAGTATATTTATTACCCAGACAACATGTATATTGATATACACATGTTTCATTTTCACTCGAATAAGAAAATTTTTTCACTTTTTTCTTTCCTATACGTATATATAAATATAAATGAAATTAATATTCGAGTATAAGCGTAAATTTTTTTTCGTATAATATAGGCACTACGTGTACGCTATAAAATAATAACTAATTATATCGCGTTTCATCATTTTAAACACTAAAACCGTAATGATTATGAATTTCACATTGATATACATATAATAAACAATATATTTCCATACAACCCAAATACATAATGTTTAAAACGAAATAATTTAAAATGGGGATTACTACATATATATAGCGAAGTGATATTATTCTAAAGTTGCGCAAAGCGCATTCGAAATTTCTCAATTAAAGCGAGAAACATAGTTTCGAACTCGAGGAAGAAAAAAAAAAGGAAACGTATGATACGACACGAGCGCAGTAAGCAGACATTGAGAAAAGGAAAGATAAAGTGCAATTATGTATATACGGCAAATACATATATATATATATATATATATATATGTATATGTACGGATTGGTTTTTAGCTACCGATCGGGAGCAACTATAACGACATTTCAAGCTCTCGTATCACGTCAACGTTCCTGTAGAATTACATTATATGCGTATATTAAAAGGTCTCCGACTATATCAATAATCATTCCCTTATAACGTATATTATATGTGTATATATGCGAATGAAAATTAAAACGATTCGGTTTTTCCGATAGAAAATATGTGTAACACGATAATTACGGTTAATTAGTTTATGTGTGTATATATATATATATATACACACACACACACACACATATACATTGCGTATACGTACAAATGGCAAATCGGTGTTATTAACCAAAAACTTATAGGTAATGGAAGATCGATCTATATATTCCAAAAAGTTGAAGTATGATTCAATAAATTAGTCGCGCGATCGTGATCGATTTGATTAACACGTACGTGTGTATATATATAAAATCGACGTAATTATCGTAATTAAATTGCGAAGTATATTAAAAGGTAATTAATGATATATATATATATACATATACGTACAATGTTTTAAGGAAGAAAAAAAATAATGCGTTTAACGTCGATTAGCGGTTTTAGACAAGCCTGATAACTCTATTATTTATCGTGTGCCCTTTATTTCTTTCACTTGTGGTGGGTATGCATGTATCTTATACACGTCGATAACGAATATATCAGGATATAGATTCGTGTATACAAATGTACGTACAGTTCGCAATCGAGCCTGACTTACTGCTGCACAATTGAAAGAGAGAAAGAGAGAGAGAGAAACAGAGTCATAGTACGAGATAAAACAACGATACTGTAACTACTCAATGTGTGTATACACCTAAACGTTATACATGAAAGTCATTCTGTCGACGCGCACGTGTGTCCATATAACATTCGTACAACTTCACGTTATAACGTGAAAACTATACGATTAGAAGTATCAATTAATTCTACGCGTAACCATTTTTTTGTTTCTTATAATCGTGCATTGGACAAAGTAATTAAGGGTAGAATTGTAGGTTAAGGAAATGTAAAAATTTTTTTTTTGCTTTTCGTCTCTTCAACGAATAAAATGTTTGGGGCTTTTTTGTGATTGTTCTTTCAAGTATTTGTAGAAACTTTACACGCAGGCTTTTTTTATTTCAACAGTTTTCCGTTCGTCATAAAAATTATATTATTTAAAAATTAATTTTTTTTACACAAAAAAGAAAACAACGTTTTCAACAAATTTTTTTTAATAAATTATGTAATAAACAATGAACCGTTAGAACAAAAAATATTTTCGACTAACTCTACCCAAGACTCGAAATAATATAGATATGTAGATTTTTGGAGAATTATTATTATGAGAATATGATTCCGGAGCGAGACTATATTTTTCATCGAAAATTTTCAAAGTGCATTATTTATGGGTTTTATAATATATTTAATAAAATTCCTTTCTCGGAATATCGAGACCAATGTAAGCTTGGAAAATAAATTTTACTCTAAAGCAAACGATTAAGTATTTTCATCGATATTTTGAAAATGTTTTTAATATTTTCTTTTTTTCAACGAATTTGAAAATATAGGGAATAATAAGGATGCTTCGGAAATGTCGGCTAAATCCTTATTTGAATTATTATTTTAGTTCGTATCGTGTCGATAAACGTATATTTTTAATCATACGTCGTGTTTTTTCCGCATATCCAAATTTATTGCAATCCAATACTTTGACACAATTTTACAATTTCATTATCGGTTTTTCATTACGGTGAGAATAAATTCATAAATATGCTATAACTTATACGTAGAACATCAACATTTCCATATTAAGACCTTCATCGACTACGTATAACAAATCACGCTTATAACAATTACACATCACGTGAAAACAAGCAAAGATTGCAATTATCTACATCGATAGAATCGAAAAATCAATATTAGAAATGCTTTTCTTACTTGTGTTTTTTTTTATTATTAACACAAATCTATCCTTCCAAAAAATTATTTCCAACTCATTTATTATAGAATTTATACTATACAAGTCAATTGTTTCATACGTGAAGATATATATACATATACACATATGTAAATTGACATAAACAGCCTGTCCGAACCAATAATATATTTAAATTAAATATATTTAAATTAAAATAGACTTTGTACTTTACTTTATAAAATTTTTGATTATTTCGCAAATTTAAATGTCCATCTCCCTGTGTATCCATACGCATCTATAAAAACTGTGAAAAAACTTGTTTATAAGAACGTAAACACTTGCGCATTTGCCGAGTTCTATACATACACACACACACACGCACACACACGCACACCCGCAGAGGCAGTTATACAAGTTGGCTGTTGGAGTTATAAGCGCGTAAGATTTTATCGGTTATAGTTGAAGTCGAAAGAATAGAAATTAACGAGCCGATTTGGGGTACTATGCACGCTTATATGTCCGTTGAATACCGGTAGCAGGTTTTGTCGAGCGCTCGATTATCTACCATGTCGAGGATTGAATTATCGCACTCGATGATAAGAAACGAGAAGGCCTCTTTTCTCTCTTTCTCTCTCTCTCTCTCTCTCTCTCTCTCTCTGACGTCTCGCTCGCGCGGCGTCGAAAACTCGTTGGGCGAGTTCTCGCGCGCGCGTATATAACATACCGCGTGTCTCTGATCAAACGTATATCTGCATGTGTGTGTGTGTGTATGTGTGTGTGTGTGTGTGTACACAAACCACACACGTTTCTCGACTCGACATTCATTTTCGGTCCTTATGCGTTTTCTTCTTCTTTTCGTTCTGGTAGATTACGCTTTTCGAGGATATTTAATAGAATTTTTTTTGGTTCTCGATATATATATATATACACAGAAAAAAAAATTTGTTTGAATCAAAAAAATATATTTGTTTGAATTCAGTTTATTTGATTCAAATAAATATTTTTTTGATATAAATAAAATTTAATTGAAATAATAAAACTAATTATTTGTTTTCATGCACACAATTTTATTGATTTATTATTACTTAAATCAAATAAATTTTACTTGAATCATTAAAATATTTTTTCAATTTTATTTTATCGTTTATTTGAAATGAAAAAACCCATTTTTTCCCATGTTTTAAAAATACCCAATAAAATGGTAAACATAAATCAAGCAATAATTTATTTAGTTCAATGAAAAAATTGCATTAATTTAAAAAATGGATTTAACTGAAAATATTTCTTTCATATAAGTACATATTTCTTCAAAATGCTAGAATATTTGGTTAAATTTATTAAATAATTTTTTAATTTAACGAAATATACTACATAAATTAATGTTTCTTTCACTCATTAAATTAATGCAAATATTAAATTAATTCAAGTAAATGTTTGTTCAAAAAAATTATATGGGTTGATAAAAAATTTTTGATTATACAAAATAATTATTTTGTTAAATTAAATAAATAATTTTTTTCTCTTAATATTATTTTTATTTCAATTGAGAAGTTTGATTTTATAAAAGCAAAAAAGTAAATTATTTTAAAAGATGGGTTTAGTATGATATAACTTTACTCGAACAATTAAGTAACATTAAAAAATAATGTTTTTCAATTAAATAAATATTTTTTAAAGTGGATTTGCTAAAGTTAAAATTATATTTTATTGTTTCAATAAAATGTATACTTATTTTAACTAAATTAGGAATCTTTGTTTTAAAATAATAAATTTACTTAATTCAACTATTTTTTTTTTTTAATTCAACACTCCATTTGAGTGAAATAAATAATTAAATATTTTAATTGTAAAAAAATTTGTGTTTTTAATTTGGTATGTACTTATTACTTTAATTTTTGTAACTAAATGAATTGAAAATTATAAAACGCGTTCAGTTTTACGTTGCTTTAAAATAATATGTTATATTATAAAACTTATAATAATTCAGGGACCTACCTGCACCGACTCTCTAAACAGTACCCGTTATAATTGGTAATTAAAAAAAAAAGTTTTGATAAAATAAATTAATTTTAAAGAAATATTTTATTAAAACAAAGAAATATACGCTTTTTAAATGGAATAAATACTTTTTTGAAGCGATGTAATAATTTATTTGTATTAACTGCATTTTTATTAGAAAAAATAAAATCCGTATGAAATAAAGTAATTTTGAAGAAAGATTTTATTAAAACAAAGAAACATACGCTTATTGAAGGAAATAAATACTTTTTTGAAGCGATGTAATAATTTATTTGTATTAAATGCATTTTTATTAGAAAAAATAAAATTCATATGAAATAAAGTAATTCTAAAGAAATGTTTTATTGAAACAAAGAAATATTAGTTTATTGAAGGAAATAAATACTTTTTTAAAGCGATGTAATAATTTATTTGTATTAAATGCATTTTTATTAGAAAAAATAAAATTCATACGAAATAAAGTAATTTTAAAGAAATGTTTTATTGAAACGAAGAAATATTGGTTTATTGAATTAAATAAATTTTTTTTTGAAACGATGGAATAATTTATTTGAATGTTCACTGGTTTTGGTAAAAATATTCGAATCAATTTTTGAAAAAAATAAAGTTATTAAAATAATTTTTTTTGCTCTTTAAGTTAAATAAACCATTTACTTAAATAAGAGAGCTTTCGGCAACGACCGCTAGGGGGATCCAAGTTTCCCGCAAGCGGCCAAAAATTTTATCGGTTCATATAAAAGAAACTTTCAAAAGTATAAAATTAAATCGAGAAGCGAATTGAAAAAACGTTTTCTTGAATCAAGGAAATAATTTACTAAAATTCGCTGCACTATATTAAGGTAAGTAAGAAACATTAATTAAATACAGTTATAGAATCAAATACTCTTCGTTTCATCCAATTAAATAAACTATTTACTGAATTTCAGTGTTTCGATCGTCGTATGAAAACTGGATTCAAGTAACAGATAATTTACATAAAAGATGAAGATGCGTTACATTAAGAAAACAAGTGCATTAGAACTACAAACTCAAGGATGCTCGATGTAATTAAATGTACATTGGATTCAATGGGCCATTGAACATAATCGAAGAAACGAAAATAGTAATAACTTTTTTTTATGTTAAATAAAAAATTATTTGATTTAAAAAAAGATTTTCTTGATTTAAATGTATAGTTCAATTAAATGAAATAAATGTTTCATTAAAATAAATAAATTTATTAATAAAATTTACAGAGCAGTAATATTAATTTTGTTTTAAATATATATTTACCTTGAAGCAAAGAACACTATTATTAATATAATTACAAAATATTATGAAATTGAATAAATATTTTATTAGTATCAGATAAATGAAACTAATAGGATTAAATAAATATCTTTTAAAACAATTAAATAATTTCTTTGTTTCTGACACATCAATTTTATAAAACATTGAAATATTTTGTTCGATCGAAAAAAATTTTTGTTGGTTTAATAAAATTGTTTGGTTTAAGTGACTAAATATTTGTTACAAATAACTAATTATTTACTTGTGTGTTAATATAGCAGATTTTAATTCAATGAATAATTTGCTTGTTTAAAAGAAATATGTTGGTCAATACAACGCAATATTTATTTATTTTTAATATAGATTAATTTTGTTCAAATAAATATATTTTATTAATTTAACAAAACGGATTCTTCAAATATAGTGAAAGAAATAATTTACTTAATTCAAAAAAAATTTTTTTGAATTCAGTAAATTTTTTTTTCAGTGTATATATATATATTATTTTTTTTAAATCATAGAGTGCGAGAAACTGAGGATAGTTAGTACAGTTAAAATTTACATAAATTATAGTAAATATTACAGGAATTGTAGGAAATTTTACTATAAACATCTATACAGTAATATTTTTACTAAAATATAGTAATTTCCCTCAGTTTATCAGTCTGTGATTATATACTTAACACTATATTTGTCATTTTTAATCCAAACTTTTTCTTAGTGTACGAGGGAAAATAGCAAAAAAACGTATCCGTTATTTCTTATAATAAATATTACTATATTATATAATTAATTTAGTTATATTTATACTAATTATACGTATTAATACAAATAATCATTATTCTTGTCCCTATAAATACAAAATATTCAATCGCTCATTCAATTTAAACTAGATGATTTACAGCGCATTATCTACGTAACAAAAATGTAGAGTAATAAAAAAATAGCAGGATATATTTATCAGATGATCGTATTATTAATTGTGCGTTTGATATACCTGTCACCCATATAACAATCACAACAAAACAATCTCACGTCAATCGTCTCAATATCATTGAACTTGAACAATATATTTATTTATATAAACGTGTTTTCGAAAGGTAATGGTTTTTTTTTCATCATCCCTCTATTTAAACGCCTAAGCGTTCATGCCGTATATACTGCGTACGTTATTCATCACACACTGTGATTTTGATTTATAACGCGTAAGAAAAAAAAAAAGAAAGAAAAAAAAATGAGAGTATATAGGTAGACGGTAGCAGTATGTGTGTGGAAAAACTGTTGCAATTGCCCCTGCGTGCGAGTTGACGAGAGTCCATAACTTATGCGCGCTTTCGTAAAGTAAAACTAGCTTGGCTCTTATTAGCCATGATTGAATGGCCATTAACCGTACAAAAATCGTTGTCACCGGTATTGTTTCTAGACCGCGGGGTTTACATTTTTTCGCGCGCGCGCGCACACACACACGCGGCGTTGTTCCTTTCATTAGTTATATTACGCGGCTTTGAATTTATTGCGGCCCCGTAACCCTTTTTTTTCATTACATCGCGTATAGGGGCTTATTTATATTCTTGGGGTGAATGGCAGGGAAAATATGGCTTGGCGCTATTCGGACCTGCGTTTATATTACTTTTCTTATATATATATGAGTTATACTTACAGTTTTTTTGCATATAATATACGCAAAATGTTTGTTATTGTAATAATTGAGCTATATAGTTTTTAATTTTGTGTATAATCAATTTACTAATTTTTATACTTAAAATTTCATTTCGTTATTTATCTTTGATGTGGAGTCACGTGCAGTGCAATTCAAAATATTGAAAACAATTTATCGCTTAAGTGGACCAGCCAGTGTTAAAATTGAAAAAAAAGCTATTCAATATTAACAATTAATCATTTTCTTTTCAACAATTTGAAACATTTTTTAATTTTTTAAACAAATTATATTATTATTAACTCTTTTTCATTTTTCGGCCAATTTTTACGTCACATAAATAAAAACATTAACTTTTACAGAATTTCAATAAAAGTCTCAATGTTTATATAAAAAAAATTGTATAGCTGTTTATTATATAATTTTTCAATTTATTTAATTAATTTGGTAATAATAATTTTTCATTACAATGTCAACACAGTATATTCCGCTCAAGTGGTTACAATTATATTTAAAAGTTACTGTTAAAATTTCAGCCTGTTCGATGAAATGGTGAAGATATCCTACTGTAAGTTTATGGAAAAAAAAATGGAGTACAGTCTCATATTAATTAATATATTTGTTACATATAAATTGGCCAAAAAAAATTTAAATAAAAATTAAAAATAATTTGCTTACACAATTAAGAAATGTTTTCAATTGTTATGAAAAAAATAATTAATTGTTAATATTGAATAGTATTTTTTTCAATTTTAACACTGGATGGTTCCCTTAAACACACTACTCTGCGTTATTTATCATTACGAACGTTCAAAATTAATTAGTTGTCGTACGTTAACTCCATTGTCTCTCATTTTATCATTCAATGACCGTAAAATTTTCAAGATTTTTTTTTTCGTGATGATCGTGCGTGTATCTATAGACGCAGGTCCGACCTTATACCAACGGTTACACACGAACCGAGGCGAGCAAGCGTGGACCTTTACGTAATTTTCAGTTGATTTTATAATGGCGTGCGCGCGCGCGCGCGAGCCCGCGGTTGAGTAATGTTTTTGTGCGCGCCTTGACGCGTTTTATATATCGTTAGTTTGCCGCGTCACGGATATTTTTTTTTCTCTCTTCTTTTTGCGCTGCCGTTTTGTGGTTTTCGATTGTCCAGCCTCGAAATTATTTCTTATATTAAACTCGGCATTTTTATATATATACGATTTACGACGATTAATTTTATATTTGGAAGATAATTGTGTTTAAATTATTGTACGACGTTTTTTTGTTATTTTATTAAGTAATACTTGGTATAATGTTAGTATACGTATGTATCTTTTCATTGAAAGATATTTTGTGTTTTTATCGCTGACATCAACCTGACGAAGGATAATATTTAACATTTTTTTAAATCCATATTAGTGGCAATATGTTTTGTGATTCATAGGAAATATATCGTAAATTGCTATATTCATTAAACACAATGAAATAGGTGATGTATACGTCAATTTAATTATTACAATTGAATTAAAACTATTTTGGGTACAATTATACATTACGATTTAAAAGCAGCTTGGTACGCGCTTGCTAATTTGATCTTGGAAGTCGAATGGAAAGTTTTTAGATGATTATCGAATAAGATACATTATTAATGTACAGACACATTAAGTTTTTAGTACAGAAATAATATTTTTTCAATTAATTAAAAAAAAAAATTTGTATTACTATGTATATCTTGAGTAATATGTAAAAAATTAATGAAATACATTTTTTCATACATATATATTTCAGTCACATAAACATAATCGCAAATCGTTGAATTTAACTAATAAAAATAATGTTTCTATCGAAAACTAAACAATTAAACCGATGAAATTAATCCACCTTCATTATCAAATGTATTACGAAACGACCTCATGCATTTCAGTTTATTTAAAATAAGAGTATTTCTTAATAATTTGAAAACTAGGTCTCTATATATTAAATGTAGTATTTTAAGGTTATTAAAGAATCATTTTTCTTTAGATATACTAAAATAAATAAGTTAAAGTTTAATAAAAGTATATAGATTTTTTTTTCTCATATAATCCAATATTTACATATATTTCCAATAACGAAGTATTTCTAAAAATTAATTATTACCGGATCAAAATAAAAATATTGAGGATATATATGAAAGAATATTTTTTTATTTACATCAGGGAATTATTTTATTAAAATATCTTACATCTATAAACGAATGACCTGTCTGACTTAAGTAAGGATATTACTACATTTATGTATGTTATTAGTAAAATTTAAATTTAAATTTATTCATTACGCGTTCATTAATGTTAATACGTACATTTTTAATTACGTTTTATTGTATATTGTCTAATAAAATAAAAGAAACTTAGTGTTTGACATTAATTTTGTGGGATATCGTGATACTTTTACTGTTCTCGAATTGTCCTCAAAATTGAAAGCTGCGATATAATTAGAGCAGGTACTTCCTGCACGATCGAATGTGCAAAGTACTTAAAAATTCCCAATTAAAGTAATACCTAATACACGCAAGTTGTACACGTAAAAAAAAATCAAAGCAACCAAAAAATAATATTTTGTGACTACAGGACTTGCTTATACAAAGCAACGCGCTCTCGTTCGGATCTATAGTTATTAATTAGACGACACGTTTTTGGGCAGTCCAATTAAACTGTGTATATTAACAATAACGAAAACAAAAACAACAACGCGTACACAAGAAGGATCAAAAAGCATTCCTGAACAAAGCACTCGAGCTCCTTTCTCGATGTACAAACGCACATACAAACGCACATACACATACACGGGATTTGCGAACCGAGCGAAACTGTCCCTTTCGCCTGTGGCAGTGTATATACACGCCGGTACTCAAAAGCATGCACACATCCGGCACTCGCTCGGCGACTCGCCCGTTCTCGGACAACCAGCACCAAGGTCCCCGTGCGCGCGCGCGCACGCTCGCACTTTTATCACATTGTGCAAACGGCGCTTTGCACGCCTGGATATATAATCGGGGACGCGCGCGAATGGAAATCCGGCGTTTTTCCTCTCTTGCTTAAAATATTTTATTTCTATACACGCATATACGATTTTATACATTTATATAGATCGAGGGTCTCTTCGAAAAGAAAATTATTATGTATCGATATATAATATTGGTTTAATATTGGTTTACTTTATTTCTTTTTATTAATAAGGTAAACATACTTCTGCAGCTAAGTGTTAAATTCAATTTAAATATATATACATATCTCCACGATTAATAAATATATTGATACTTTTATTATATACGATATTAAGATGATTACATATTGAAAACATTTAAATTAAACGAATGAACTAAATACTTTAAAATGTATAAGTGTATATTACAAATATGTCCATGTATTTACGTAAAAATTTAAGCATAGGTTTAACTGTCCGGCGAATGATTACCGATGGAAATATATATATATATATATATATATATACACATGCGGGATGAGTTATTTCGACTTATCATTATTGCGTTAGTCGCGTTTTCTACTTTTTATCACGAAAGTTGTAGATACAGACGTCAAATTTAAATGCGCTTATATTATATTAATGCGGTTTTTTAAATACACGTCTATATATTTTATTGTACTTTTATTGTTGATATTCCAATTATAATTCTTTTCGTATATATATATTCAACAGTTACGTCAGAGTAAAGGATCTCTACTAGAAATGTAGCAAACCTTTTTAATTAAAATGTTAAAGATTTATGTAATTTATAAATAACTAAAAATGGGTGGGGTCCGATTTGTCGAATGATCATTCAAAATGTGTGCATTGTTTCGAATTTCAAAAATTAGAAATGTATTTTTATTATTTAGAATCAAGAGAAATAGAATGGTTATTATTTCGAAAGTAATGAACTCTTCAGTTTTTACATATTTTTTCCAAAAATTCGAACTTTATAGTGTAGAGAAATAACTTTTATAATATTTGTCTTGATAATCTTGATAACAGACAATAAAACAGAAAATTATTTATCTACTATTTGGAATTTGAAATATTGCGTCTAATACCAATATCTGACGATTTTATTACTTTCGAAATAATGATCATTCTATTTTTCGGTTCGAAATAACAAAAAGTTATTCTAATTTTTAAAATTCGAAATATTGCACACATTTTGAATGAACATTCGAACAAATCGGACCCCACCCCAAAAAATTCCTCAATTTTTTTTTCATTTATATTTTAAAGTCGCATTGACATAGTATCCATTAGCGACTATACATGATATTCCAATTATAATTCTTTTCGTATATATATTCAACAGTTACGTCAGAGTAAAGGATCTCTACTAGAAATGTAGCAAACCTTTTTAATTAAAATGTTAAAGATTTATGTAATTTAAATAGCTAAAAATTCCTCAATTTTTTTTTCATTTATATTTTAAAGTCGCATCGACATAGTATCATTAGCGACTACATTATATACATATTCTTAATAATATACATGTATATGTATATATTTACAAAAAAATATACATATATATACAACGAATATATGATAATAATAACAATAAATCATAATTACATTTATAATTATTATATATTTTTATATGATCTTCAGTATTGCATTGTCGTCTAAAAATCTAATAATTTTTTGAACTTCATATATCGTCGCCTTAGTGCAATAAGGTTCCAATTCAAATTTTTTTTCAAGAAGGTATCAACTCAAATATTTTTTCAAAAAGGTTCCAATTCACTTACTCATTTTGTTACTTCACCAGTATATACATTATTACATCTAATTATCCTAGAAATAATTACTTTTGATAATATAAACATATGTTAATTGTAAGCACCAACGTAATTATTTGAAAATTAAGGTGCTTTCACAATTTTTTAGAGTAACAAAATGAATAAGTGAATTGGAACCTTTTTGAAAAAATATTTGAGTTGATACCTTCTTGAAGAAAACTTTGAGTTGGAACCTTTTTGAAAAAAAAAATTTGAATCGGACCCTTTTTGAAAAAAAATTTGAATTGGAACCTTATTGCACTAAGGCGACGATATATTCTGCATTATGTTAATATATGTTTGATTGTCACTACTGTCTTACATTTTATGAATTTTGATTGCTTTTTTTCTATTACATATTTGTGTTCCATTGACTCTCGTAATTTTCATTTGGTTTTTTCTGTTTAGTTTAATTGTTGAATTGTACGATTTTATTTCTTCTCTAATTTATTCATTCTTGATGCCATAAGTATTCTATTTTACTCGAAAAATAATTTTGGTAAAGTATTGTATTGATATAAAGTATTGCATTTTCATAAAATTTAGTTCTAATAATTTTTTAAAAATTATTTACGATTTATTATATTCTTAATAGACCTTATCAATAAAACGCATTGTGTACAACATCAAAGTTACATTAATATATCAGTAAAGTTACATTAATATAATAAATAAATATTATTGAATGGTGTCCAATATAATAATTCTGAAAAATAAACAAATATAATCGATAGTGTTCAGACCAGGATTGGACTTTTTTTCAAAGAACAAACAAATCATGCCGTTTTGCATTGCGAGAGCAGAACATGAGCTTGTTAACGCCGTCTACTATTATTTTTGTCGGTGTATAATGCACCACGTTTTCTCACAATGTACGTCTGGAGAAAAGATAACAAAAAAAAGGAGTCAAGGTAGGTCTTTCAACCCGGAAATCTACAGGAAGATATATAGATGACTCATCTCTCGAGTGATTAAACATAAGAATATTTAACGCTAATTGCGCGAATAATATCAAAAGTGATATCGCATAAAGTTACGCGTGATTCAGTCAAAACAAGTATATATATATAAGTGAAAGTAAATATGTGAAATGCCTAAACGTATCTGTTGCGCGGAAACAATTTGGATGGATGCGTATGTGTAGTGGTGACTGATAATACCACCGCTATATGTACATACATATATTGTGAATGCGTTGGTTACTTCAAATATATTCGCGTTATCGTTAAACCTGTACAAAATGCGATTTTAATTTCTCGCAGACACGTTTTCACCATTTCCACGTTAAATTATATAGATATACTTGATTGTAAATATGCGGTTATTTGTTATTCATGGGCGCTACCGACGTCTATACGTATTGCGCAATTTTATCTATATAGGATTTTTTTTAGTTTACACTTAACCCATTTAACGCCCAAACGGACTAAATTTTCTTTCGATTTTCGTAATCATATTTAGTTTTAAATACATTCTTTCAAACGCCGTTCTATTAAAAAAAATATATGATTTTTCAAATGTTAAAAATGCAAATAATTATTGCTTTTCTTAATTAATTTTGTTTCGATTTATTTAATTAAATGTAAATATATTGCCCGTGCAAACAATTATTGTTAAATATGTTAGAATAAAAAATAAAAAATAGAAAAATCAAAGTATCACGATTTAGCGCACCGACGTTTACAATCCGAATGATTTGTATGCATTTTTTATTGAAGAAGAAAAAATTAGTTAAAAAAAGGTAATAAGTTTTTTGCCACATTCTGAGTAAAATTTGATTTAAACTACGATATTAGAGAGTAAAATGATATTTTTGTAAACACTGTGACTAAATATCAATTTTATAACATTTGCGGAATTAAAATGTGAAATATCTAAAATCTAAATTCTAATATCTACACATAATAATTCAGTGAACATACGTCACATTTGACACCTACTTTAATTTCGTTAATTTTAATGTTCTGGGAAATTCCAGCAACCATAGTGGACGCGAAGAGTAAAAAGTGCCTTCTCTCTAATATAACGTTAGATTGACTTTGGATATACCGACGAATACCTAATTATACATACATATTCGTTACATAATTATTTGATTAACTGCATCAAACAATTGAGAATTCGACGTAAAGCGAACATATATACGTAATACCTAAATGAAAATTTTAATCAAAACTATTTGGTTTATACCATTGTCTTAATGGACTGTACATGCCGAACGCATCACGAAGCTAATTGTAAATAAACGAATCAATCTTCTGGGTATCTCGTGACTGGAAACTCGCGGATCCTCGGTTCGAGTCCCGGCGTCCGATCAATTTTTTATTCGGTCCTCTCCTATCACCTTCTCCATACGCACATAAATGGCATCCCTAGTGCGGGAGAGTAGAATCCACTAATTCACTGCTGGTATCTCTTCTCGAGTGAACGAACCCACGTAAAAATCAATTCCTACATTATCCTCCGCGGTCTAATTAACGAAGAAAAAGTAATAATTAAGTATACCGAGCGAACGAGCCTCGAAAATAAATAATAAAGCGTTTCGTCCCCGTGAAGTCAGAAGTTCCACGCAGCGGATCCGAGAGACGCGTCGATAAAGAAGAGTAATGACGAATAAAAATAATCCGGAGGTGTAATGACAATAAAACACGACGAGGACGTCGTATTCCCGGCCGTCGAGGTGTTTACGTACGTAACATCGACGCGCGGGATCGGCGCGTGTGTGAGAACGGTGTAGGATGACCGAAACGCGAAATATCATGACGAATATATAGAAGAAATATCAAGATAATCGAATGTATGGGTATAGACGAATAATAACAATCGTTGATATATGTAGGAAAGAAAAGGTGCAACACATGGTTAGGCCGAGTATTCGTGAAATGTCGCGGTGCCAAACGCAATTGAGATCTAGGCGGCTATGAACGTCGGGATATCGCTGTTGCGCTCGCGCGCGCGCGCGTGTGTGTCCCCGTTCAGTGCCGAGCGTTTATCTGCTTAAAGGTATTAGAGAGCACAGGATGATTGCTTCCTGGATCGGATAGGAGAGCTCTAGAACAACCGAGCGGCGGGATAGGCAGGGCCACTTCACCCGCATATAATCGTCCCGCAACCTGCCAACGGATGCGAGCTACTGCTATATATACTCTATTTATTCACCTATCTCTACTACCCGTGGGAAGCTATCGCACTGCACGCGCTTTCTTCTCATTATACTATTTTTTTTTGTTTTTTTTTTTGTTTTTTTTTTTTTCGTCACGCTCACTTTTCGTGGTTACACCTCTCTTCTTTCTTTTTCACGAATTTTCGAATTCCCTACTGTGGTTTCTTTTTCGACCCTTTTCTTGGATTTTCTTTCAAACGCAACCGTTGCATGCGCATTTTAGATTTTTCGGTGGTGTTATGTATAGGCGAGTTTTAGGAACCGAGATACGGTTATATTGTGTCTCGACGAATTAGTGGTTGTAACGTTATAGTAACGTACAATATTTTATCTCCTCCTTGTAAATATATTTTAGAAGTACTTGTTGCTTCTTTTCAATATAAGTTCTTAAATTTCACCCTTAAATGCGGGGAGACATTTCGTATTAAAAATAACAAATTTTTTTGTGAAAATGACAATAGTTCCTATATAAAAAAATTACAATCATGAAGCAATACACTAAGGAAAATTACTATAGTTCATACTAAAATTTACGAAAGTTACATAGTAAATGTTACTAGAATTATAGGAATTTTTTACTATTATTATTTATTAAAATTACTAGACACTACATCCCTAGTAGAAATCCAATCCATTTTTCGACCATTTTTCGCCCATTTTTATGATTTATCAACATGTCTTGGTAAAATTCGAATCCATTTTGGCCCATTTTTGAAACGCTTTTTCTACGATTTCCTAGCCAGTTTGTAGCGATTTTGATGAAATGGCTTGGTACTCGCCAAGAAATGCGAGAAAAAGCATTTCATAAATGGACTGAAATGGATTCGATTTCTACTAGGGATATTGTCATTTTTAATCCAACATTTTTCTCTGTGAAATTATAACATTTTCTACAGAAGATAGATAATTAGAAATTATTATAATTTATTTTTTCGTTTTAACTTAATCTTTTATTCTTTCAATCCGTATAGGAGATGAACGAATTTCACGATTCTTGAGTAAAAAAGTCGAGTTATTAATTAGACAATACGATGCAGTTACACGTAAAATTTCATTTTGATATACACTATTTGATGTATGATAAAACCATGACAAATATATATATAAATATGAAGACGTTGCATATTACAATGAAATAAATGTTTCAAAGTATTCGATCAACGGTACAGGCGATATTACGGGGTCAGTCACTGATACCAAACGTTGATTCACACGTACATATACCTATACAATGCGATATAATTCTAATACTACTTAATCACCCGAATGATTAATCTGGATTTCGTTCGGAAACGACAAAACGTTTAGTTAAAACAATCGACAAACAATTCTAAAATTAGTATTAAATTTATAACAAATTTTTGAAGTTGTACGTGGGTGTATTTTCTCATTTCGTGGACAATATTTATATATATAAAACATCGAAGAAGACAAATAAAACGAGAGATCCAACGGAAATGCGCACAAAACGTCCTGTAGAAAAATATGAATTTCGTCAAAAGAAGAAAAACTCGTTTACGGAAGAACAGCGATTCGTATGAAGGAGCACGTCTCTCGCGGAGACTCAGAAGGAAAAAAAAAGCCCGGTAGCCGACTCGGTTCTTATACTTTTATATACCGAATAAATCCGGAGCGTTTCGCTACCGAAGTATCCAGTCAGAAAAACGTTCGAAACGTGGTAATAAAAATTAACTACGGAATCGATGTCGAATCGGCTGTATTGGAAAGGAACATATATACATACAGACACACTCAGTTGAGAGTTGAACGGGTGGCGCCAATATTTTAGTACATTATACGATCTGCCAGGCTATGAATCATAATGAATCTTTAATTTCTTCTTCTGACTATATATACATATAAATATGCGTGCATTCAACGTGACGTATATACATTCGGATTTAATATTTTATATCGTGTGAATTAGTAACGATGAAAATAATCTGGTTTTTTGACTCGTTTGCGAGATTTTTGGAGAACGATCGTGTAAAGTAAATAACTACAAATAAACGTACGTATATGTACGATCAAACAAGGATAATTATATATACATGTTCTACGCGAGAATAAAGTATTTTTATGTATCAGTCATTTAAATTAATCATCCTACCGCGTAAGAGTTATACAATCGCGACTACAAGCGTTATAACGTTCGGAATCAATTTCCGAGATTTTTCGGTCGTACAAATACTGACATTAATATCAAAAATTGGAGAAATAAATAAGAGAAATCTATTTTCGATATCTTAGTGGCTCATCTGTTGATTATCACATCATGTTTCCAATTATCTCGCATTGTGTCGAGCGACGTATACAATATACATATATCTAATTTCTAATTCAAATCCAAGAGCAACGATCGTCTACTCTCGCGCTTTGCAGTGTTTATCTAAACGACCACATGGACAATTTTGATATTAAGAGCAAAGCGAGAAAGGGAGAGAGAGAGAGAGAGAGAGAGAGAGAGAGAGAGAGAGAGAGAGGGTAGCTGGTGGGGTCCGGTATACGTGCCTGTGTATCACGAGATCGTGCGTGAGGTTATCGAGCGTCCGCGCCTCGTCAGCGCGATCTCATTAGTGGGGCAAAAGAGGGAGGGATTGTCATTGTATGATAATGAACGTATTAGATCTTGTTATGATTGGTGCACGAGCTCATATATACCCGCATGCCTAGGAAAACTCTGATTATTTGCGCCTTTTTTTTCACCGTACTTGCGTAACCGCGATGATTCTGCGAGTTATATTCATTCCGTCGTTTTTTTGATCACTTAATTTTACACGTTTATTTTTTATGCTCTTGTTTGTAGACCGTTGTGTATATGTACTATTTGTTTGAATACTAAAAATAAAAAAAATGTTTCCTACGTTTTGAATGATGATTGTTAATGTTATATACTGATTTGTTTACATATATCAATTTGATTAGTCACTCAGTAATGATAAATTCATTGTCTCCAATTCATATGGTCAACATTTTATTTTTAATGCGCAGAGAGTGAAGGGATGATTTATATGGGTATAACAAAGACAACTGGTCTTATATGGATATATCGTAAATACATCATAGGATCGATAGAAAAAAAATAAAAGGTTCAGAGATGGATTAAAAATGTGGAAACTCAGAAATAATTGAATTTTATATATACGCGCAAAACGCGATAAGAGAACGCACCCCAGAGTAGTAATTAAAAGAAGAATGTACGATACAGCCATTTTCATCGAAAATAATGCAGAAGCTCGAAACGCGACAGACGCTCGTCCCTTTTGACAATTATCGTGTGCGCGTCGAAGTGACTACGAGCAATTCACTGGTTCTTCGTTGGTGATTAATCGCTTAATTATCGCGCTTCTCTTTTCCCTCTGCCGGTTCCGAGGCAATTTTTGTACGCGAACCGCTCGATGGAAACAGCCAATGCAACTACTCGGTTGCGCAGATCTTCACCCAAGATTAAACTGTATACGAAGGCTCGTGCGAAAACAATCTTGCTGATTACTTTTTTTTTTCTTTTTCTTCATTTCTCCACGTATACGGATAAATCGTAAAGGTTTGTTGTACTTTTTTTTCTCTTCACTCTTTTTTCTTTTTCGGATAAAGGATCAAATTAAATTGTCTTGTATAATATGCATTTTATTAAATTTATGTTCCATCATTGATTTTCTTTTTAAAGAAATTTATTTCTTTCGCACTCATTGTTCGCATAAAAAAAACGTGTAAAAATGCCTTATCTGTATTATTTTATTCTTTAGAGAAATATCTACGAATGACAGCTTTTACTTTACGCGGAAAATAAATAAATTTTAATCTTTTCAACCGTCAGCGCGATAGGTGCTACATATTTTTAGCCAAGCTTTTCAATGTACCTCAGATGAGAAAATAAAGATACTTGCGCGAGGTAACGTCTAATGCCCGAATGAAAAAAAAAATTATCGTACGAAATCTGCGCGATACCTGGTAGAGCCTGTCGTTTTCGTAATAAAAATTCACGATGAAAATTAATCAACTAATTGATGCAAATCGAAAACTACCTGGATAGAGAAAAACGTAATCAAGATGCACGGGAATGAAATTAAATACAACACTTCGTATTATCTTCAAATTTCAATTTTACAAAGTAATTGCCTATTTTAAATCGATATTTCTTTCGAAACATAAAGCTTCAGTAAGTCAGATGTCATATGTAATTAACTACAGTGCCTTTAATACATTTCAAAACCGTTAAAAAAATTTATTATCATTTCATCGTATATGATGAAATGAAAAAAATTAAAAAAAATGCATAATTTTATCATTAATATTATAGTAAATTTCTTTTCTTCTACAATCGACAATTAGAGCTTTATGCTATCAAAATGTATCTATACCATCACTGCTGGTTTTATACATGTAATCCTCAGTTTCGTTTCTTTAATTCCGTATGTTATCAAAACCTAACCGATGGTTGACAATGTACCTAGTGGACGATATTTCGACGAGCTGCAGAATAGAGAAAAAAGACAGAGAGAGAGAGAGAGAGAGAGAGAGAGAGAGAGAGATAGAACGACAGAGCGATAAAAAGATGAAGAGAACTTGTGATTGTGTGGAGTCGATTAAACAATGGAGTAAGAAGTTAACCAGATAAAGAAAATAATAAGTGAAGCAGTGAGATGTAATAGATTGAACAAAAGAAGAAAATAAACAGCCAAGATAACGACGTAATGGTAGCAGTATAAAAAAGTATTATTCGTTCATTGAACAACTGATAATTACTTTAATATTCTATGCAGCTTTGATAAATTTCATACATTTACATTTGAAAATTTGGTAATTTGTCTTTATCGATATTGATACTTGCAGAGTGAGTGTATATTAATAAAATTTACAATTTACAACGCAGAACAGCATTAGCAAACACGAAATATAGTATTTGTACCATAAGGTGCAATGCATATTTATATGTATTACATTCTATATATCGAATATTATTTCACAGTAAAAGATGCCAAGGTAAACCATTTCCTGAACTTCACAACACAAAGCGTCACCTTTATAATTAGCAATCCAGTATATTTACCCAGACAACCCATCCGGATCACCGTGAAAACACAGACAAATTCCAAAAATCACAAAGCCTCGAGAGTCTCGAAAAAGACCTATTTATATAACAAAGAGGAGGAAAGAGCGAGAGAGAGGGAGAGAGAGAAGAAAAAGTTCTCTTTAAAGAGGAATAGACTATATAGAAGAGAGGACCAGAAGATAGGATATACTTTCGGAGTCACTCGAAATTGCGTGACAGGTTCTCTCGCGTGTGTGCGTGGGTCGACGAATTCCTTGCACGAACCACCTGACCCGACTCTCATTCGCAATGAATGAGCTTCGTCTTATATACGCAACGCTGCTTGAAATTTTAACGTTTATACTCTTATATTCTCCTGCATTATTTTACATATTTCCATTATTTTTTTTACGCCGAGCGAAATAATTAATTGATATTACTCGAATGTCCAGAGTTTAAAAACTAGCGTACATTTTGTGTGAAAAGTGAGAATCAGATTGAAACTTTTACCAAATTTTTTTGGATAGTTATATTTTCTCAAACGAGGACGCTTCGAGCACGCACCATACTGACACTACGATTATTACATACAAAACATTTTTAGGTACTTTTTACAAAAATTATTCTCTCCGTGGAAGTGATTTATTATATCGACCGTAATTTAAATTAATGGAAGATGGTCCAAAAATCTCCAAAAACTATGGAATTTTATACATTAAGTAAAGTACATTTAACTTAATTTTTTTTGTTAATAGTCAAAATTTATTCATCGAATTATCATTTGCACAAGAATTATAATTACTTAAATTTATCCAAGTGAAAAAGATGAAAAATAAAATCTTCTTTAGTATATAACTGTTTCATACTAATAATTCTAAAAGAAAAGGTATACCATTGATTGAATCTAAAATAAAAAATTTAATAATTTTTAATAAAATGCATTATAAATAATAATTTTTATTATTACCTTTTCATGAGTTAAAATTAGAAATGGTAGAACAAATATTCCACTCTTTTTATGGCAAACGAATTCACTAAAATTTTGTCTTTACTTTGGTATATGGTAAAGCGTAAACGAGAGTTTGCTTATTATTTAAAGCTTCGATACTTTAATTTTGTCAATTAATAAGTCGCTATAGTATAGAAATGAAATTATAAATGAAGTATAACGATACATAAACAGCGATAAAATACCGGAAAAATATCTATATTGTAGTGTATTCATATGGATTTGTTTTACCTCAAAATTTGAAATTTTAGCAGATATACGCGTTAATTGGAATTTTTTATAAAATATTATACAATGAATGGCTTGCCATAAAGTTTTTTTTACAAGCCCCTTCACTTTATTAGAAAGAAAATAGGTGAAATCATTGTTATTCATAATTTTATTATATGTTACTAATTCGTTATATTTTTTTCTATGCATATTTAAATTGATTAAAAACGAATTATTAAAAGATCCCAAGGAACACGGTACATCCACGATGATGACGAAAACGTAACTCTCTCTAAAAAAAAAGATATTCCAAGTACTGCCCACAATAATTAAGTTCTCGAAAGAGTTCCCTTCGTCTCATAACCAAATAAAGCATATAAATGCGTTACGCCTCGCTTTCATAATCCGAGGCGAACGGCATTGCATGTAGCGTTTATATATTGTGCCGAACAAAGCTACGTCTATTCTCGTATATGACCCACGAGAAAGTTTTTGACGCTATCCATGGACGAGTATGTATTATATATACCTTTGAATTTCGTGACACGCAGGTCGTCCGATTACTATACATATATTTTCTGTACTATAACTTTACGATGACTAAGATTACAATCAGGGCGCGATCGATTTTCTTTTTCATGGCCATCGAAAGCACGATTGTAATGTACGGGATATGTGATTTGGATAACGCGTGTGAACTTTTATTTAGCCTCTTAATTTTCTGATGACCGTTCGATTGTTCTTTCGTCTCGTTTTCGTAATACTTCGGCTGTGTGTGAGTGTTTAGTTGTTTTGTATCATCTACGACGAATGGCACGCCGAAAGAAAATTCAATAAGATATTTTGTTGAATGGTCCTGAAAAAACAATTGTCTGAAACTATGAATGAATATTTATTTAATAACTAACGAAATTTAATACGATAATTTTTTAGAACTATTCATTTATTTATTTCTTTATTTATTAAATTTATTTATATATATATTTGTATATATTTTTCAGTCCCGAAATAAATATATCGTATTACTATTATATTTTGAAAATTTAAACGTCAATACGTTTCGATGCACCGTACCAACGCCTAAGTAAGATTAATCAATTAGATATTGAAATACGCATCCTACGAACCAGAGAAGTATAAAACCGTACTATATAATATAGAAAATCCATATATTTACGATTCATTACTCGAGAAGAAAATCTTGGAATTAATGTCTTCTTTGGATCAATAGGATACCAGTAATTATCAAATAAATCACGGAAATATATATATAATACAAACAAAAAAATTTATATACTTTCCAGATTATTACACATTTTAACTTTGATTTATTGTTTATGTTATGACCAAGCCTATACGTTTAGGTATACATATCGAAGAACGTGCTAATACGCGCATACGCGCCTATAGGTAACACGAAGATCGCGGAGTTGCGCTAATGATACGCGATTACTTTTAAGAAGGTGAATTGATTCTCCGACATGCTCACGGAATTCTCAACGTGATTTCAGTTTCCTGTAAAATCCATTCACGCACATCTAAATTCAGCCGGATTACTCATTTCGCGCGATAGAAATCAATTTGGAAAATAATTCGCACGAGAGTTATATACACACTACAGAGTTATAACGAGTCTATAAACTAAAATATGCAGAGACGATAATCGACGAAAGATTTGTGTTTGTTTCTCCACACCAAAAATTTCAAGGAGTGATCTAACACATGCCCTTACAAAATATTTCGTATTTATTATTAGTTCTTTTTATTTTATTTATGTCTTATTAGTGTCAGAGTGGGTGAAAATTCAAAGGAATTTAAGTTCGTAAATTTCATGTGTAGGATTGTATAATGGTGATAGTGATCGAATCAAACGAAACTAAACATTATTTTTTCACATCGTACAATAGAATTTTATTATATGAACATAAAATATTAGTCTAATAGAAATGTGCTAAAATATTCTATAGGCACAGGATAAAATTAAAGATGAATTAGGACAATTTTGGACCGTACTATTTACAGAGACTTGCAAGGGCTATAAAACCAAAATTTTGTTATACTTTTTACGAAAGGTTTTTGAGATATTCTAACCTAAAAGTGTAAAAAACACTATCTTTCAACATATGTGAGGTCATGTATCAATTCTTTTTCTAGAAAAATAGTTCACGGCATCTTAAACTATAAGTGTTCCTCCCCAAAATGCTATTAAGTTTGTGTACATATCTCTTTTTGATGAGGTATAGCGATTTGAAATTTTTATTTATTATCAATTTTTAAATATATTTTGTGTTTAGTAATAAAAATACCAGTCGGTTTTTTGCCGAAATCATAATATTTCAAAACGTTATATCCTATCAAAATAAAAGAATATTTGGGTAAAATCAACGGCATTTTAGAGTTTAAAATGCCATCAACTATTTTCTAGAAAATAAAATTAGTTCTTATACTTTTAGGTTAGGATATTTCAAAAACCTGACGTGATAGATCAAATCTATGGATTCAGAGTATCAAAATCCTTCGGAAAAGTATAACAGAGTTTCGGGTTCCGAAAATCGTCAAAATTTTGTTCGCCTGTATGCTACTATTAGTTTTTCGATGTCTTAAATGATTTTGCAGTGAGTTACGTGTATTTTAGTCTTCATTAGCTCTATACATTTCTGAATCCTGATGAAAACGTGGAATAATACGGTAGTCGTAGTGGAAATGTAGGGGATGATGCACCTACCGGGTATTTATGCAAGAACTATTTATGTGGCCAAGGCGTTCATCAAGCATGCTTTTCTCTCGGATTCCAAAATTTGTAGAATATCTTTGCACGAATTATAGTTTATAAATAAATCAATGCTTATTAAGCTATGGACCGTAATTTACTTTTTTATAAGGTTTACATTGATAACTATATACATTGCATAATTAATTCATTCGAAACCTATTTTATGATGTAACATTTATTAAATTTCGTTTACTATTGAAGAAAGCAAATTTCAGTACCGTGGATTATGCATTGCATAACGAATTAATTATTTATACACGTTATTTCTTTTAACGGTTCTATCATTTACGAAATTTGTATTAAATAATAACTTTTATATATTGATATACACGTGAGAAGGATTAACGTTACATTATCGAAATTTAAATCTGTAAAAAATTTCGGGATGGATCAATCGGCAATACAGTTTCTCTAATATGCATACATCTTTTAAGAGGAAGTCCTAAATAGCTCAAATTAATCCGAGTAACAAAAGCCAAGTCGAAAGAGAAGCGCTACTGCGGGAGGATTATTTTTTTTTTACACAGAATTCTCGGGAACGAAGATATACACCGAAATCACGCATGTGTGTATCCTGTCTGGGTGTGGTCGAGGAGAGGCAGAAAATTTCTTCGATTCCCGGAACGCACAATCTCCTTCTACTCTCAGGGCCGATCTCTTCGTGTTCTTCTTTTCGAGGAGACCGCGTGCGAGAGCAATCAAATTACCGATCCTATAAGATTTGTCGGTTTCATATATACTGCAGACCCTCTTGTCTTGTATATCTCATCATCGATTGGTTTAAAAATGTATAAACGCTCGATCAAATTTCCTACAGATTTTTGGTCAACGATTGTGTATATTCAATCGTGTTTAATTGCACTTCAATTATCATCGATACACTTTTATTATAATAGGATTCTTGGAATATGGGTTATTTGAGCGGTAATTTTATAAAGTACAGTATAAGTGTCTCTAATAATCACTTGAAATTAATTACACGTTTACGCAACGGTTTTCTACAAATTGAATTTTTTTTTCAAAGTATTTTAGAATCTATATATAAAATATAATAATTTACTGTTTCTTTAACGTATAAAACGACATCTTACTAAATTTAAATATCAATATAAATTATTATTATGTATATTAATTACATTCTCCAGTTAGTGAGTTCAAAATTAAGATTTCATTCGTGTAATTGAAAGATCACGTTTATTTAACAAAAATAATCGGGATTCCGGTTCTGAATCGAGATATATACCTCGACGTGTTCCACCAAAACTCCGACGGAATTCGGCCTCTTTTCTTGAATTAACAGCTATTGTTCGTTAAACAACTTTTTTGGGAGGGACTAAAAATTATTGCGGCTAGGGGATGAAATTTATACGTGCCGATATTCAAATCAGATAAAGCAGTTTGTTACGAACCGGTTAAACAAATTTACGAGCTGCGCAATGTAAATTATTAAGGAAAGCGAAAGAAAAATAAAGAAAGAAATTTTGGTCGAATTAACAAAATATTATCTTATCGGTGACTCATTATAATATTCGCAATTTTCGTTTATAATTTTCTGTTTTGGTTAAATGCGCCGAAATATTAATATAAATCGAATCGATTAAATATCCGCAAAGTTTATAGCCAGTGTTGTTGTTGTAACGTTTGAAATGTTAAGATAATTATAATTTGATAATTAAATTTCGTTGAAAATTTCTAAGGCAACGCGGGGGAAGTATGCCACTCAATTAGGAAAAAACTAAATTGAAATAACATTTTAAGGCAGAAATATACAAAGAATACAATAAACTAATAAATACATAATAAGTATTTGAAGAATACCCCATTAATTATAAATTAATAATAATTGAATGATGATTATACTTGTGTTTCATCCTATTTTTTCCATTTTCTTGAAGGTCAGGTAGGTTTTTACTTAATTAAATTTAAATAAATAAAAACCTACCTGGCTCCCAAGAAATTGAAAAATAATCCTTTTAACTTTGTTAAATAATTAAAATTTATAACGTGAAAGTGGCGTTTTCCTCAACAGTGCGGGGGAAAGATGTCAAATACGTATATAAAATATACTTAACTTTTACTAAACCGGATAATATAATAACAATAAATTATTTTTTTACTCAAAATAAAAAATAGCTACTTTTATTATTTCAAACAAAAAAACATAAACTTCACTATTTAAACACGGGACAAACACTACTTATACAACGCTCTTCGTGCATTCCCGATTTACATTGGACCCAATCACATTTTGGTCCCTACTTTTGTCATAAAAACTGATTCGACCAAGTGGATAAAAATTATCAAAAGTTTTTTCGAGTTTTTTTCTAGGCCGCTTTTTCTTGCGACATCTTCCCAAAATTGAACTATAAATAAAAAAAATAATTTAATCTAAAAAAATTATTTTCTTACGTTTAAATGGCGTTGGTTTATTAAAGTTGAAGAAATCATCTAATTTTCGTCTATTTTTATGTTAACAGTATTGCAAACTAAGCTTGAAAAGTGATGTTGAAATTTATTGACAATTTTAGTTCGGGAGCTACTATCTTCGATGTTGCTCGAAAAGCAGTTGATAATAATGCTAGCATCCTGAAATATTTAGGTAACTGAATTAAAAAATCATAATAAACGTATATCTACTAAGCGAAGAAAATATTGCGGTGCGCTGTCTATAGCTGGAATTAATACCCCGGTTGACGTTATAAAATTAATTGTACGGACCAATCGAAATAAATCAGTTATAAATAACAAACAGTGCGTACCTGGTTGAATTAACGAGTTAACGACAAAATATTAGTAAAGCAAAGTAAAAAAAAAAGAAGAAGAAACCCATGGAACTAGAAGTGAATGATTAAAATAGCCGCAAAATCGTCGGTTGCGTATATACGACATAGACCCATCAATCTCGAAGTAACGACAAGCTTGCGACCACCACGGCACATGCTGGTTGACCCCGTCTAACGCGCGGTCAAGTGAAAATCGTATATATATATATATACGAAAGAGAAGAAGAGAGCCCGTTACGCGGGGGTCTAACATTATTGTTTTAAGTCCTCGTCCTAATAAGCCGCGGAGGAGAGGGACGCGTACCTCGGGCCAATTACGTCGCGGTGTGTGTCCATGTGTACGTGTTGGTACCCGCGGAGACGCGAGTGATTTGCGGTTTTCGGGGTACGAAGCAGATGCGCCAGGCACGAGACTAATTGCGAGGTTTGCGGGCAGCGGTGGCGCGGCAAGGTCTCCAGCTTCTTCGCGGGAAAAAAGTATATTTACGCGTGTGCGTCTATTTGCGGGAAATTTTTCCTTTAATTTTCTCAATGTTGCATTAGTTTTTATAGCCGTATTTTGGCATCGTCGTTCACCATTTATAACTCATCTCCGAGATACGCTCTTTTTCTTTGGGAACGAAATTAACGTAGATGTAGTAGTTGTCCCCAATTTGAAATTTATAGTGTTAAATATAGTTTTAATACTTTCGTATTGTACTTTTTTTTCAAACAGAAATACATGTCGCTCAAAGTAACGATTTATTTCAAATGAATTTCCTTTAGCGCGTACCTTCTATTGACTGTATTTTAAAAAAATTTACTATTATTATAAAATAATATAAAATTTTCCTTCTGGTGTAATATTATCATATTTACACGAGTAAGAAATAGAAGGAAATTCTCATCTCCTGCTGATTTGACGTTGAAACACGGGAGAAATAGGCATAGTTTTCTAAAATGGAATACAATTAGTTCGAGTAATATGCAGAAAAGAGTAAAAGCATTCCGGTCACCTCGCAAAAACTCACGAGGCCAAGTCCTCTTCTCTCGGGTCGCGCTCGGTAGTTATCGATCGGGTAAGCCCGTGCCGCCGCCGCAATCGACTCGCGCAAATGCGGTCGGCCATGCGGGTTCTGTCTCTCTCTCTCTCTCTCTCTCTCTCTCTCTCTCTCTCTCTATGTTGCACACAGACACGTGAGCAGCCGGTTTTGAGAAAAGCTCCGGGAGCAAGAAAGAAAATTCGTCGCATTGTAACCAAGAGAAAACTCACGTCATTTTTACTTAATTCCATTATCAATAAAGTTTTTTTGAACTCACAATTGTTGCTTTTGACACTTTAAGCTTATTCGATATACGTTTCATCATGCGTATTATATTTTTAAAAATATTTAGTCTACCTTGGTAAACATTTTATCAAGTTTGAGTAAAAATTTCCTGACGCATGACATGACATTTTTCGTCAGATATATTAGTCTAGTTACAGTAAAAATTCAACTAGCAATATAGTTATCGTTTTTTTTTCTTATCCATCGATCGATATTTTTGAGCATCTTAAAATTATTTATATGCAACGTATGAAGTAAAACGTATTTTCATCTGATATTTTTTAAAAAATATATAGGTATAACGTCGCTAATTCACGATTATAGTTCCGCTGGTAAATAATACACTTAAAAATCACATAAATAAATTGAAACGGTATTGATTTCACTTAAATTTGAGCGTGCAACGTTCTCCGAAAGCGTGTATATAAATTAAAAATAGCCGCGCACTCGGTAAAACTTGGAGAGAAATGAATCAGCGAAAGGTTCATCATCCTGAGGTGAACCTAAAAATCAAAAGAGTGTAAATGTAAATCTGTCGTAAAACCAAACCGACTGGAATTGACTCATCCGAACTAAAGGAAAGCAAACGCGCGTTGAAACTGAAAATGAGCTTTAAAACGCATAAACAATCGGTAAATGAAAACTTCTACTTTTTGTCTTAAATATACAATGTTTACTTTAGAGTGGTTTAACGCTCCAACGATCGGTAAACAATGCTAAAATATGGATTAAACTAATTTTGTGTCAATATATAATAAGTTACACGTGACGTTTAAAACACTTATAAAAAGTAGGGAGGCAAAGATTTAAATGGCTACGAAAGAGTAACGAGTATGGGTTATACGAATGTATCGAAATAAGTGTAATCTAAGGGTAATTTGTAAAAAGGTAGAAACTGTGATGTAACGTTAAAAAACATAATGTAACAAACATTCTGTAAAATTTGTATATAGGATATATAAGCGACTTTCTGGGCCTAAGTGAGTGCAACAAAGATTAAACATAATAATAAGTAACACCTTAAAATAAAAGTAAAAAAATAATAAAATAAACGTTTCGTATCGAAAAATGTTATACGTAAATTAATCTCAGTTTAAAACCGAGTGTGTAAAGAAAGTAATACCGCGTGACTCTTACCATATATTGTGTCGTATAGGTAAAAAACTTAATTAGAACATAACAAATTGATTAATCAAACCCTGTAAAAATATAATAATATACATAGACGCAAGGGTTTCTCATCAGCACTCGTCCAACCAAGTTACAGTGTGTGTGTGTGTGTGTGTGTGTGTGTACGTATATGTAGACAAGAGCGCACATAATCCCCCTCCCGATAGAGATCCACAGCGAGGACGTAATTGCGCGGCGCAGGTAGATAAAGCGATAGCGCTCGAGAAAGACCGAGAGAGAGAGAGAGAGAGAGAGAGGAGCGGAGAGTATATGAGCAAAGGCCCGGAGGGAGCCGTTTAAGCCACTTTGGACGCATAAATAATCCTATTAAACGTGTCACTGGCCGTGTCAACAATCTGACAGCCGACAAGATAGGAGAGCGGACTCGAACCGGTGTGGGCTTGCGGTAGCACCCGATTCATGAACGTAATCTTGTGTTTACGCATACTTTCCGGGTGTCCCTCTGTCTCTCTATAACGCTCTTACACCACCGTATATATTTTCTACATTTTATTCGGACGTTCTTTGTTTTTCTTTCCTCTCGATCGGTCGCTTCTTTCGATCATGTCTCTTTTCTCACCATCCAACTAGATTTATATGTACTCGCAATGACCAGAGGATTATATTACGCGATACGATCGGTTATTCGAGCCTTGAGATATGTTAGTTCGATGACAAAATCGAGTAACCCAGTGGTATCTCGATTCTTAAACAATTGTCGCAAAAATATCACTCAAGACCGATGATATTTATACGAAATGTAAGGTCAACCTTCAGTTACTAGTTGACCTAAATTACCGATGTATACTATATATATTTTTAACCTAATTGGAAATTGAATAATAGCTTTTATTTGAGCAACTTGTCGACGCCTTACTTGAGTGTCGTAATGGGTTCAAAGATTAATTACGTTTTTATCCTTTTGCAAAACGTAAAGCAAATCATCTTACAATTTTTGGTATCGTCGATACAATATTTTGTCACGCACTATTTATTACTTACCCCTTTTTATATTTTTATACACCGTGAAATTAAAATGTTAAAATTGAATTTTTTATAATTTTGAAAATTCCTGCCAAGTGTACCGTTCTTACGTTATACGTTATGCAAAATAATTATTTAATAAAATAATCATTTTCGAAATTCTACAAAAATTTTTGGATATCTACAAAATTAGTATTTTTGTCTCTAAGAATACTTATGGTTTATATTTATAAAGCTACTCATTATTTTACGATCACAAAACCATCTATGCAAAAAGAATGATATACATAAATATAAAAATAAGTTGTTTCCATAAGAATTGATATCGCCGATAAGTGTAGCACTTATTCAATATGATTTATAAAATTAAATTAATCCTATACAGAAATTATTAAATCTATTTTAAATTGTTTATGTTCCACAGTAATATAAAAATTATTGTTAATACAATTAATGAAAATGTGAATGATACGATTTTAAAAAAGTGAGTACTAAAAAGTACTAATCACCTGATTTCAAAATCCATCAGTTTTCATACAGTTATTGACAATATTTTAAAAAATATTTGTGACAAGTTTTAATAAAAAATATATTACTATTAAATCACTAATAATCACAAAATAAAAATTAAAAAAATACCCTATTATATTATCTTTTTTTTAAGAACCACTTGATGTAACGTTTGTACAGAATACAACCCTTTTATTACCACGATTTTTTTCAATCTATTTGACCGATTAGATTCAGAGATACACGAAATACAATTTTTTTATTAAAAGTATATGATGTTTAATTATTACTTCGATAATTACAAATTTTTTTAGCTGAAAAACAGATTCTGTTTTATGTTCGGCATACCATTTCTTAAAAAATACAATAAATTAATTATAATATAATTTTTCAATATATATAATTTACTATTGCTAATATAATTCTAAAAATTACTATATACATATACCGATATAAATTTTTAGATATTTTTATAATATCTTCTTCAAGTATAATATTAATTTAAAAATATTTGGAAAAAAACGTTAAATCCTTGGATTCTCATACAATATATAGTGAGTCTTACATATGGAGTTTTTTCATATAGTCTTAACCTATTGAATATAATTATAGAGCTAATTAAAATCGTTAAAAATATTGTTTCTTCACAATAATACAGATTGTAAAAATTGCATTTGTACAATCAAAGATACAAAGATGATTCCATCCGTTTTACTAATTTCACAATTTTTTAATACAAGATGTATGTAAATTTATGTTAACCTTACGATCATCAGTGGAATTAAATCGCTTTATCATCAAATAATCCATGTTTATTATGTTTATTGATGCGTAGACATGACAGACTCATTACTCATTTTATAATTCCTGTAAACTTGTATTTCATATTACTATGACTATGTGATGGGACGTTTACAAAAAAAATATACATATAACTGTACACGTGAGCTACAGAGACTAGGAATGGTTAGTCGACTGAAAAAGTTGTGTAACTATTTTCTTTTATTTCGTATTAACAGTGCAATGTATTAATTACTTTTTCTTTTATAGATAAATAAAAAAATTTTATTAATAGTTGTTGTATTGCACAGCACAGTACTATATTTATATTTATATTACATAAAAATTGTAAATAAACATATTTGTAAGTATATATTTCTATTAAATAGTTTTAATTTTAAGTATATCTGTACCTCCATTGCTGAATAATATAGTAATTTTTAATAGAGTATATTTATCAGTGTATATAATGAAGTAACGATAATACACCGTTTATTTAAAAATTTATATAATTGTTTTATATATTAGTTTCCTCCTCCCTATTACACATTGTTTATAAGAAAAAAAACTACGTTTTAATAAATAATATAATAACAACATAATTTTCCGGCACTTAATTTCTCCGGAAATTAAATTAATTATACACCCAGTAATTAATTGTGTTAAGATAATTAGAGTTTTGCGCGTATACTATACTCAATGAATATTAAAGATTTAAAAATATACTCGAATAAACATATATATTATTTATAGATGCACGTATACGGCGAATCAATCATTCACAAAAGAAGAGACCGTAACTATTATACGTATATATACACCTTATATATTATATGGATAAACACTAGAAATTTTCTACAAACATTAAAATTCTTGTTACACCCATATAAATTATCTATATACGCTTTTAAAATATAAGTGATAAATCAAGTTTATACACATACGTGCATATGTATATATATATATATATATAATAATGTAAATATATAAAGGTTTATATATTTCATGTACCTTTTGAGAGCCAGCGCCTTCGAGTCATTAAACGTTAAACTATTATAATAAACGCTCACTTATTACAACCCCGTAACCAATTCTTTATACAAATTATTCACCGCTATATATATATATTTATAGAAAAAGGTCACGTGTGTGCGTGTGTGTATTATGAAGAAACAATTGTTTTACCCGGATATGCATATATATATTATATTTACATACGCGAATTAAAAGTAACCAAAAATGGTAAAAAAATATATAAACGAGTCGAGTATATTATAAAAATATATATATATATGCATATCTGCGTGTATACGTGAGTTTGATAGGTGCTTCTGGTAGGAATCAAGATTTCCATGTTGTGTGCGGGCACGTATAGGATTATTTCTCTGGGCAAGGGAGATCCGAAAATGACGGTGCATGCACTGTTATCTATGGTGATGAGCTGGTTCTCTCTCACGGACTTTTATTTCCTTCTTTCTTTTTTTTGCGGATAGTAAGTAACAGTTGGTTTTTCTTATAGTTTTATAATTTAAAATTAATTGACAAGTACAAATGGATATGTGCTTAAGTTTAATAAATTTAGTTTCGATAAGTTGATGTACTGAATTTTAAGAAATATTATTTTAATTTAATTATATTTTATTTTTATGTTTGGTATGTATACACCTGCTTTAGCTGAACAGACTTTAAACAAATTTATTTAATAAATGTGAGAAAAAAATTTTTTTCAGTGTAATCATTCCAGTTTTCATATATTAACCAAGATTATCAATTAAAACCAGGTTGTTAAAGAAAATGTAAATGTTTACATTATTATACAAATGGAATTACAATTGTATATATTTGTAAGATTAAATACTAATTAAGACACACCATTGACGTTACAGAGAGAAAAATTGATTTTTAAAAAATGGTTTACAGTAAAAATTTCGCAGGCGCATTGCCTTAATGAAGTATAGTGATTGCAGTACTATCACTTTTACGAGTCAGTTTATGTTCTTTTGTTCTATTCCAGGAACTCAATCTAAATGAATCAAACTTCCACTTTCGCACAAATCTGAAAAAAAATACACTATAATTTAGGGAAAAGAAAGTCAAAACTATCACTGTAACAAGTGCAAGCAAATAGAATTTTTATCCTTTGTTTCTTCTAGTAAAACTAACAATCGACATCCGTATTCTTTAATTTTAACAATTATCATAATGCACTTCTTTAAGAAAAAAGAAAACAAATATATACAGATATATTTTAATTGTTTAACACACTTTTTTTAAAATGTAATACGATTTTACGTTTATTGATAAAGCCGTAACAACAATGATTTTAACTGTGGAACGATACTTCTTTTTTAGTTTATGATTTGCATTGAAATGGGCAGAAATAAATTAGTTAAGGAGAGTCTACGATATTTAGAAGATGAATTAGGTTTCAACCGTAATATATGATTCCGTTGCTTAAAAAAACTGACCTTATCTCGAGGCTCCGTCTAATAGGACCCTTGTTAGAAATTTGGGATGCGAGTTGCGTACAAAATATTTTAAAAGATCCTTTTTTCCACGTAACTGTATAACGTATCATAGCTGTAACGTACTTACACGTTGTATAAATCAAATAATCAGCGTCTCGTTATTCGCTATAAGGTTATATATACATATACGTGAAGCAATTCTACATGTATATAAGTAGTGTGGTGCAACGCGTCATCATCAGGTGTGCACCAAAATATAAAAAGAGTTGATTAAATCGCCGAAAAAAGATCCATTGCACAACGAGCGAAAAATATCAAAATGTTGACGATGATGATTACAAAACCGCGAGGCTCATCATCGTCCTTAGAACGCGCCAGCGAGAAACAGTCTCCAACATCGTGTTCAAAAACCTTACTTTTCGAAAGACACCGTAGAGAAGATGAGACTCGAGCGATAATAAAGCGTGCTCATTTTTTTTTCTTTCTCTCGAGAGCTGGTGCGCGCACAACCAGCAGCAGCACACAGATATTCGCTTTCGTCCCCTTTGGGTTCCGTAGCTAATTAGGCTGAACGTGGCTTTCAGGAAAAAGTAGACGAGTTTAACGCTTCTTTTACGATGGAAAAATGAGAAAAAAAAGCGAGAGAGAGAGAGAGAGAGAGAGAGAGAGAGAGAGAGAGAGATAGGGAGAGGGAGAGAGGGTTACGCATCGCTTAGAATGTCGCGAGCGGCGGCTGTTAAGCAATTAGCATAAACGCCAGTGAGCTCGCGCGCTAAGAAAATCGTGCCATTAAGTGTCGCTTCATCATTCGGGAAAGGAATAGTATAACGGATGGTCCGAATAGAATAAATGTCTCGGATAGTTTTCAAGGAGGAATTGCTTCGGCAACAACTAGGAAGAAATTCCTTGAACGGGTTGACTCTTCTTCTCTCCCTCTCTCTCTCTCTCTCTCGGTATTGCTCTTGGGTAAAATTGAAGAGAGAAGATCTTCCCTTAATTAATGTACTTGTGAAGAAAGACAGTATATACTTATCGTTACCGACAAATTGATTGACTAAATCATTGGTTCTTATAGGCAACATTGTACTATATAACCTTTAGTCACGCAATTCAGGTGGTAACAACATTATTGCTCATTTACCGGATGATAGTTTTCCTAACGTTTTGTGGTAATTCAATCTAAATCTAATGAGATACTTTTATCCGTTTCTCCGAATGATCATTACGTTCTTTCGAATGGTGATAACAGATCAAATATCTATTAAACTTTTTTTTTTTACAAATATTTCATTACAAACTAATCGTGGTATTTTTTATTTTCTAGAACGTTTACCGAGTTTGCAAACGCTAATCGTGGATATTTGTTCGATGAGAATCATAACTCTGCGTTCCGTTTACAAAATGTTTCATTCGTAGATTATATATTTGCGTAAACACTAGTAGAAACGTCAAGTATTCAAAACCTGTTAAGTATCGGGAAGAAAAGGTAAACAATTTTAATTTGAATCTCACTTTTTACCTACATTTTATCATGAATATTTGGATTAATTTATTTATTTTTCCGTGTGCTTCATTTTCGTTTCTAGTATTAAGTAGGTACGTTACGTAGCAAGTTCCAAATGTTAATAATCATCACTACATATGTGTATTAAAATACTGCAATCAAAGTTAATAAAATAATACTGATTTAATGAAATACTGTATTAAAATAAAATACTGCAATCAAAGTTATTCAAATATAGTGAAAGATTTTTTGAAATCCAAAATATCGGTATTAAAAAACCCTAGATGAAGTAGGGAAGAAGCTTTGGTATCAGTTAGTTAATATAATTACAATAACAAATGAGAATACAAATATGAACATTAACTTGTTACTTAAAAAATGACAACAAATGGTATATATAAACGCAAATTCACAATATTGTTATTTATACAATTACCGAGAATTTTAAACAATCATGGAAAAGTTAATGACAAATTGTACTACTGCTATAAATATAGAAATTTCATAATAATAGAATAAAATTTAGAAAATTCATGTAAACTGCAAGTTTTAAAGTTATATTATGACTCACAATATATATTCAAAATCAAAATCTTGCATCGAGTAATATTGTATCCGAACTGAAAAATCTTCTTCTAGAAGTATCCCGTAAATTTTTGAGTCACCGAATAGAGTATTGTAATTTAAATTATCTGTCTTTTTAATGATGTAATTTAAATTTTACCTATTGACATATTTTTTTATAAAATTACGTTGAGATAAATAATATTTAATCCTGTTTTAGCTATACATATTTACAGTTGTTTATAGAAATATCTTGACCGTATAATTTCATTAGGGTCTATATTTCCAGCGATCTACCTATTATTACTTTGATATTCGAAGGCCTTGACGAGAGTAATTAGACAAAATATCGGACTGATTAAATTATCCAAAACAAAATTAAAGCGACTAAAGTAAAAAAAAAAATTTTTAAGTAAGAAAGGAAGATAACCACTGAAAACCATTGTGTATCAAATGAATCGATACGAAAAATTGAGAAACGTGCGAAGTTGCATGTTAAAAATATCCTGATGTGTGTGTGTGTGTGTGTGTGTGTGGAACCCGCAACCGCACATGAAAAGGGACTTAATAAGCTCGAGTAATAAACCTTTCCGTAGGTAAAAAAATTACACGTGCGATGCACGATGAAACGCCCTCGTACAAGCGCATAAACATAACGCGAAAGAGGAGGGGAGGTAGGAACGAGAAAAGATTGAAGAAAAAAGCCGCCAAGAAGAAGTAAAAGAGAAAAAAAAAATATATGAAGAACGCGACAAGTAGAAAGAGAGAGGACAAAATAACAGCGGTTACGAAGCACTCGCGATTATTTGTTATCGATCTTGGCCACCGACGCTTGAAAACTCGTACGTAACTATTACTACTTATATACACGCTTACACGTCTATATATCTGCGGTTTCTTCCACGTATATCACATACATTTCGGAAATGGTGAGCAATTTCTTTTTTTCTTTCTTAACTTTAGTTTATTATTCTTTTATGCAGTTGTAGCTATACTTTTTGCCGATTTCGTTGCTACTCCTGTATGATTTATACATCTAACGCGAGCTTTCAATTTCAAATTCCGAAATTCAGATAGGCAGATGTAGTGGGTAATCGAATGAAATTATTATTACATTATACGACGTATTTTCTATATTTCTAAACGGTAATTACAAAATAATAATAAGATAATTTTTAAATATCATTTCTCAGGTACAATAGCTTTTACATAAATTATTACGACCACGTTCTAAAAATATTTTTTTGAATTATTTATTTTTTATTTTAAGGTATTTACGGTCATCTTAACTTTAAATTAAAAGAAGGCACTATCTGCTCTTTGTTCACCATAGTTGGTGAAAATTCCCAGAGTACGGGCTTTTAAAAAAAATTCTATTTATTTTTTACTCAAATTATTTAGAAAATAGTAGTTTTTTTCATAGTAATTTAAAAAATGTTCACCCGAAACTCGTACTGATATTTCTAAAGCTTAACGCGTATAGCGAAATTCACAATGATCCATCCTACAGCAAATGCAACGGGGATGATAAAACGAGAATTTAAAGAAATCTGCCCGCGCGCCCGATTAATATTCATAAAGCGGATCTCACGTGGCCTCGTAAAACATTTGTATACACATATATCCGTATATATATATATACTTATGTGTGTGTATTTGTAGTCGTATATATACGTGTGTTGACGCCCGCAAAACGACGAGGAACGCTTATTCAGAGATCGCTGCCCGATTTCAGATGCACACGCACCATCGTACACGGTGAACGAGAGAAAGAAAAAGAGCCGAATGACAAGGGGTGGACGCAAGCTTCTTTTCGACCCTTTTTCATTTTCTCTTTTTATTTTGTATTTTATATACACTGTGCGTTTCGTCGTCCTCGTGCATTTCGTGAAACTGGATACCGATATTTTGGATTATTTGTTGAAAATTATCATATGGACGTGTTCGAGCGTACATGTGAAATTGGAGTATATGAATTATTGCGGATGTATTATATATATATATATATATATATATTTAAATTTTTTTTTCAGTATAAGTTTAAATAAAGAACGCGTCGCAGGTCCCTTTTTAATTAATTTTATAATCTACCTTGTAACACACGAGTAATAGTTTATGATGGTTTATTGCTTGTAATGATCGGGTTAGTTGCAAATTCATGGATTCCGAAAACTCGTAATCGTAAGATTGACGTGTACGTGACCATCAAGGATAATTGATGTTCCTTTATTTTTAACACCTTCTTTTATAAAAAACGTGATTGTACATTGTATTAAAAAAATACCCAAAAGCTGTATGAACATTCCTCTAACTCATCCTCAATATCGTCATCCTAAAATTATCGTATTCATAAATCAAAGCGAGCAGAGTGTCCCTGCTCAATCGTCGAAAGTGTGGTATGCACGTACGATCGATCCAGGTATATATATATATATATATATATGGTGAAAAGTAAACGAGAAATCTCGAGTAAATCTCAGTGAATCATTGAGACGAAGTTTTTCGTGACATTTCGTATGAAATTTTATCGACTCGTCGAATAATGGATACTGGAGCTCCGGAAAGGGAGAAGAGAAAAAAAAAGAGTACCTAGGAATCATTTATTATTCCATCTAACTTTAACGAACTCGGCTTACCGTCTCGAAATTCCCGCTGACATTACACATTTAATCCTCGCGCTAGCGCTCACTTACAACGAAATCGATCGAAGTTCAACGACTCGGACGGATCCTAGCCTGCCACTGACAATTCGCGCGCGACATGTAATCTTACAGTATTTATAGTATACGCTGATTCGCTCGGTATATCTTTATCTATGTATCATTTGACCCGATTATTTTATAATTATTTGCGTCTCGACGATTAAAACAATTTATTATTATCGTACGTACAAATGTGTAGGTATCCAATTCTTTTTTTTTCGAATTGCGAGATATTGTCTTTGACATTTACAAGGTGAAAACTGATTAAAAATTTTATACGACGAATCTATATTTTAATCAATTTAATGCTATATATGGCGGTAGAAACGGTAGCTTCGACATCTTTTTTATATATCCAACGTATGGATGATTTACGCACTGTTAAATTATTTTGATTGTCATTATTAAATATCGATGAAAGAACTGTTCGTCAAAATCGTTCTCATATCATAATTTTCTTTAAATTTAATATACTGTAGCCAAATCTTGTAATAAATTTGATTTAGTGTGTCATTTTCATAATCTTTATCATAAAATGCTGTTTCAAAATTTAAATGCTCTTCAACTATTTTTTCTATAGGTGATTTTTACCTAATTTTTCTTGTAAAATAATCAAATCGGCTACATTTTTTGGTATACTTACAATTTAATTTATTTGTAAGCATGTTCTTTTATACACCTAGATCATTAAAAACCTCTATAAGTTTGCCGAAAAAAAAATTATTAGACTTGCGAATTAACGAAATTACACATTTGTTTCCATTGTGTGTCCATTGTTGTTCTGTCCATTAATTTTATAAAAAATTAGAAAAACTTTGTATTCGTATATATAAAAAAAAAATAAATCGACAGTTTTCGTAAAATTTTTATTTGAAATGCCCAAGAGAACGTAAACCCTACTCATGCAAATACACGCTATTCAAATGACTTAAAATGACTAAAAAAAATGCACTTTCCTACGTAAACGAGAATTATATACATATGTGTGCACAAAATGAATAATTGAAGATGCAAGCTAACCTACATATATTGAGAAAAGTAATTCTTTGGGAGAAATAATCTTCCTTAAATGTTAAGAAATGTGGATTGAAATACGGCGAAAGACACATGACTTAATAATAAGGTTTTATATTACTTGATTTGGCAAGGTGTACATTATATTTAAATTTTTTATAGTTAAGATGCAAATCATTTACAAGTAAGAATTGTGATTTTGATACGAGTTCAGTGAATTTTAATCAGTTTTCGCTATTCACGTGTATTAAATTTAAATTAAATATAATTATATTTAAGAATAAATAAATTATAATTAAATTTTCACATGTCTGTAAATAATAATTTATTTGTACTATAATTCATATCAAATAAGAGTTTTCCTTGCAATTATAAATTTTCTAAAAAGGATTATATTTTCTTCAAATCATAAGATAATGGATATTTTTCTGTTACAAAAAAAAGTTTGTTATAGTAAAGGAATATTTCTTAAATATTAAGAAAGCGACATTTGCTAAAAAAATAAAATTTTACGCTACGAAATTCATGTTTTTCTCAGTGTATATGCATATAAACGCACACTATCCACCAAAAACGGATTTGAATATTTTCATCCGCGGCGTATATATATATACGGAATAAAAACCATCACCCACAATTTCGAGGAACATTTTTACAATGTCCAAAAAACGAAAAAAGAAGAAAAAGCTCCATCGCATACGAAGCAGGAAGTCAGTCGCGGCTCGCACACAAATATACTTATACGTATATATAGACACTCACGCAGAAACAGCACCACCACGCGCGAGTAAAGACGCATCGCGCATCGGTTTATTTACAAAGCCTCGCTAATTGATAACAAGACTTTCATTTCAACGTTGAAAATTAGCGGAGCAAGTTCACGGGTACGACGGTCGAGAAAGAAAATGAGAGAAAAAGCTCGGCTCGTATATATACACATAACAAATAAAATAAAATAAAAAAAAAATCGTCGGATTACTCACTTTTGTTGTTGTTGTTGTTGCTGTTGTTGTTTTAAATCAGCGTGCGTGCGTTACAACGATATACTGAAAAAAACGGGTTGACACACATGACACGTATAGACGCGTGGATATGCATGTGCGTATAGGTATACAGATATATACATAGACACACTCGGTAGTACAATATTCCGTGGGTTTGTTATCCGGGCACGGTAAGGTCGTTGGCACCGAGCATCACCACAAATTTATCTCTCGCACTCTCCTAAAAACGTCCGGCGCACACTTCCCCCACCTCCCCCTCGTATCACCTAGTGCGAGCCATGTAGATTCGAACCTTTCGGCTGCACTAACATATAACCACTGATATACATATATACATCTGCACACCACCGACGTTTATCACAACCAAGGTCACTCGCGAAAACCCCGCACAATTGTTGTATCCAACTGGCTCCGTGTGGCTACGTGCGCACGTGTATGTGTGTGTGTGTATGTGTGTACGTGTGCGTGTCCGTGTGCGTGTGCGTGTGCGTGTGTGTGTGTGTGTGTGGGTGGGTGGGCACGGGCGCGCGCGCGCGTGTGTCTGTGTACTCCAAGTTTAAAAGGCTGTCAAGTTCCCTCGTCGGTTATCAGCTGATCTGTTAGCCTATGTGTACGTGTGTGCGCGGGTATATATATATATATATATATAGGTGTACACACGGTATATATATAGGTGAGGGTGACACAGAGACCGACTGATACAAGTTCGTGAACGCACGTGAGGACCGAAAATAAGAGAGACAGTGAGAGAGAAAGAGTGAAATAGAGATATAGATAGAGGCCGCGAGGCAGCTTACACGAGAGCGCGAGCCGTAAACGCCATCCGCTCGTGTCGGCAGCCGGGCGTGCACTGGCTCGCCGCGAGCCATTCGCCTTCTCTCTCTCTCTCCCTCTCTCTCTCTCTCTCTCTCGTTCTCTCTCGCGCTCTCTCGCTCTCTCTCTCTCTCTCTCTCTCTTCGGTGCAGTATATACACACGAGGAGAGCGGCATGCGCGCGGTCGGACGCTGTAGTGGGAGGTCGAGAAAGACGGAGAGACAGAGAGAGACATAGGAAGAGAGAGACGGGCTTTTTCACGTGCGCCCGTATGTGTGTGTGCGCGCGAGTGTGTGCGAGTGCTGCGTGGAGGGTACCTGCGCTCGCTCGCGGGGGAGGACTAAATGCTGGTATTTAGGATCGTTTGGGTGGGGGAGATGCGTTTCGGGGGGAGGGCGCGAGGGAGAAGGGAGAGTTCTCTCGCGCGCGCGGACGGTCGAACTGATTTCGTATGGGTGATCTCTCTTACGAGGATTTAATTTGAGCTTTATGCCTATTTTTAGAGGTAATCTTTTATTCATTCTTCTTCTTTTTTTTTCTTTCTCTTCCACTGATTGATTACTCGTTAAGACATTTTTTTTAATTTTATTAATAATTATTTACCTTTAAATTTGTAGTTTTTTGAAGAATATATATGTACGTGCGCGGCTTAGTTTATTAGACATGTATAAGGTAAAGTACCCAATCGTGGGACAAACTCAAAACTGGACCTTAATGTTGGGACAGACGTAGCTATTCCATAAATTAAGAAATGTGATAGAAATAACAGTTGATACTAATAATTCATACTTAAATAAGTTGAAATAAACATTAAGTGCACTCAATATAGTTATAAATACCGAAAAATTAATGTTTAAATTTTTGGAGGTTAGGCTCGGGCGAGCAAGGGTCTGTCCATCTTTACCTGCACCTTGACTTCTCATTACGCTAATGTTGGACACGTAAGTTTTTATCTGTCCAACATTACGTGCATTTTTCTGTCCCGCGAAAGGGTCCACCTTCGCTTATGACTGTCCAACTTTAGCTCCCCGTGCACTATTTTTCGAACTTAGATATTTTTAATAAAAAACTTAATAAATGCCATTTTACCTGCATAATTAAGTAAATTTAATACCGAACTCGCGTTTCGACGGGACATGCGTCTGTATTTTGCAGTGATGGCTTTAAAAACTCTGTTTCAACCGAGGCCCATTTAAATTTTGTCCCGCATTTGGGTACTTTACCTTATATTCAACTTCAAAAGAAGATATCGAGTACTTATGTTGGATACAGCGAGACAACCGGTTTTTTTTCTTGACGCTTAGTCGCATGGTTGCGCACACGTTGTCATGCTAATGCGAAGATTTGTAAACACTTAAATTTCGGAAAAACTCGATTGATCTTTGATCTACGATTCGAACACGCGCCGTTGATTATGTCTTTTTTTGACACTTTTATCGAACTACCGGGTTTATTTTGTGTGATACGATATCTTGATTGATCTAGGCTTCTCATTTTATATTACTCTTTACAAATAATATGTACATATAGTTACCATTCGGTTCTCAGTTTCATTTACGAATTTTATTAATTAATATTTTTAATTTGTTAATTAACCTTTATTATATATAAAAATATGTGAGTAAAAGTATTTTAATCAATGTTTTTATATCACTCGTCACTGAATAGTTAATATAAATATAATAATAATATTAGTGCAACCGTACAAACGAGCGATGTGCGAAGAGAAACGAAAATTAAAAAGACTTTTACTATTTTTTTAAAAGATATTTATTTACAATAATAACCTCGAAATATTATGATGTACGCTTTCGATGATTCCCTCGTAACAACATGAGTAATCAAACACAAAAACGAGTCGTATACACAACTAAAACTACGAGATTTATTTGTTACGTTAAAAAATCAATAAATTTGAACTTTTAAAAAGACCGAATATTAACGTCATTCTAATCCGTAACAATAAGATTTTACAGTGTATTGTTTCTGGATATGCAAGAAATATCTTCGAGTACTCATTTTTTTTAATCGAAGTAAGTAAGTACAATTCAAATTTTTTTTACCGGATATATCGATTTTGAATGATTTGTAATAAAAATAATTTGACATTCGTTTATCCTGTCCGAAAATCAGTATTTCTAATCAAGAAAGTGGTATCCGGTGATTACACGTTGGCCACTACTAATTATTTAAATGCAACCGAGACCTTCTTCACCCAGCGTAATTCGGGACGAAAAAGAAAATTGTCACAAACGCTTAAAGTCACATAAGATCCGTGTATACATATGCATATATACATATACACACGTACGAAAACCTTGAGAATGAAAAGTCTAAAAATAGACGAAAACATTGTTGTATAAGGTAACCTTGAAAAGAAAAGAAGTTTTAACAAAACCTCGAGCGTTAAGCGACGAAAATCAAGTTATTTTGGTCGACCTCAACGTGCGTGAATAGTGGTAGTATAGTGTATCGCGGGCAAAAAGTGAGATCTTGGGTGTATGTGTGTGTGTGTGTGTGTGTGTGTGCCCGTATATACACGGGCGATGACAAATGCCGACAGGCTATCCCGAGCAGTAAAATACATTGCGAAAGGGCGGCGTCGAGGATATACGCGAAAGCCGGTGTGGTTCCCTTCCGCAAGGTGCAACCTCGACAGGGAGCACCGATCCGTGCTCGCCGATAAGACGCCCATAAGAAGAAGGAGAACCAGTCAGAGATATACCCAAGAGGACTATCCTAGAGGACGGTCTTACGTTTTCGAGGTTTATGCGTGTGCGATCCTCACTTCAGATTAATTCGGTCACCTATAATATATAGTTACTCAAGTCTCTCTTTGTACTCTACTCTAAAAGGTATTCTCTTAACTTAATCGACCTATGACTAAGAGTTGACATTTTTTTTTCAAATTTTTGCTAATAAGAACGTGTTATTTAATCTTACGCGTAATTTGAGGAAACAAGCTTGGGTTATAATTGAATAAAAGCTATTCAATATTAACAATTAATCAGTTTTGTCTTTACACTTGAAAACGTTTCTTAGTTTTTTAAAGCTAACTTTTATTTTAAATTTATTTGAGAACACAACTGTTTCAATTAATTATGAGATTCTGTTTTTCCTCGGGAATAATATCTCTGGAACCGCTTCATCGAATAGGCTCAAATTTTAACAGTAATAATTATACTCACCAAATTATTTAAAAAATTGCAAAGTGTTATAATACAATAATATTAACGACATTGCGAAATCAGATAATCGATGCTTATATCACCCTAAATACCAATAAAAGGAAAAAAAAGTCATTAGTCCTCAAATCCGTACGTACACGAAGTGAAAGTATCGAATACATTTTTTTAATATACATATATAAAAATAAAGGGAAAGGCATGAAACGGTATAGATGAACAAACGTCAACTTTTATTGCTTCGTCAAAAGGCTTTATTTACGACTCGCATCGTGAGTCTATTATGGCGATACTTTTCCAGTTATATACATATATAAACACTCGTATACTTTATTAATGCTTTATCTCTCGTACATTCTAAAAATAACGTTTTCAATGATTAGGATCTTTATATTGAGGAAAAGACAAGAAGCTACGGTTGGCACCCAACTGTATACGAAAATTATGCATTTACGTATATATATTTATACATATATATGTGTATATATAAGACATGCCAATAAAATTCGGATAAACTCGAAGCGGCCATGTCACCGATTTTATCGCCAATTTTTTTTCTAGAAGAAATTAAAAAAATAACCCCTTGATCCAAACGTTTAGACCCCTAGAAGCCTCTGGCTTCGAGTTAGAATATTTCAAAGTTTCAAAAATCGCTAAAATTAGGCTATTTTAGTAAACTCTCCTGACCTCGCTTTTTAATATTTTTTAACAAACTGAACGTAGATCGCTTTGTTTTTTCATCACCTATCAATAGCCGTAGATCAGATTAGCATGAAAATCATATAGACCAGTCTGTAATGCTAAATATAAATTCAAAATTCTGCCTTTTTCCGGTGTCTTTGAACAATTACCATTTCTCTTGGTTTGGAGATTTTGAGATTTTTTAAACGCGAAAAGTTTCCTCTTTTCAAGAGGTTTTGATTTATCGGTAGGTTTTTCAAGTCGACTGATTAGGTTTCGAGATGTAAATCTTAGAAGAAGCTCTTTTTTTCAAAAATTGCCAAGTTTGTACCACTATAAAAAATCTATTAATTTAATGGGCTATAAACAGAAAATACTCTTTAAAACAAGATAAAAAAAACCCATTGATACAACTCTGCTTATTAAACTTTAAAGCACTTTAAGAACACTATTTTGACCTGGATATTTGGGTTATTTATGTAGCTAAATATCTCATAATTATACGTAAAATTGCATTCAAACTAATAATAATACTTTGAAATTTTTATATATTTCTAAATATTAAATAATGTATAGAGCATAGCAACTATGTATAGATGTAGGTAATACGCAAAGATAGTTATGGCATCTCGAAATAGTTATACATTTTTTCATTCTTTTTAAAAATATTATTTAAATTTTTTTCTAAAAATTAAATGAAAAGTTGCGATTAATTTTCTATTAATGAATATAATATTTATATTTAGCATTACAGACTGATGGTCTATATGATTTTCATGCGAATCTAATCCACACTTATTGATAGATGTTGAAAAAACAAAGCAATCTACGTTCAGTTTGTTAAAAAATATAAAAAAGCGAGCTCAGCAGAGCTTTTTAAAAATAGCCTAATTTTGAAAAATTCTAACTCGAAGCCAGAGGCTTCTAGGGGTCTAACAATTTGGGTCAAGCAGTTTTTTTGTAAATTCTTTTAGAAAAAAAATTGGCGATAAAATCGGTGACATGGCCGCGCAGGATTTGTCCGAATTTCACTGGCCTGCCTCATATATATACATATACACTGCTGAAAAATAAAAATCTCACGACTGATAAAGAGTCGATGTTGGCAAAGATACTGATTTACATTTGCTTTCCTCGAGTGCTCATAAATTTTGTATGCCAATGTCGTTTACATTTTTACGTCTGCACTTTGCTTTTTTTTCCTTTATGGAAAAATTCAATGCATTATGTACGCATCTCGCTAAATATTTCTCTTCCTAACTCTTATTTTATTTATTAGAAATTTATTCTATCAAAAGTTTATTAGATTTATACTAAAGATAATGTACATTATATATATATAGATATAAGATTATACTTTTTACATTATTATTATTGTATAATATACCTATACATATTAAGGATAATATAATTTTATACGGTTATTTACTTATATTATTGCGTAATTATACATATTTCGGAACGATTATCGGTAATGGAAATGTAACATTGTTACTTGTACAAACTCGTGGTCAAGGAACTATAAAAAATAATGACGTATACGTCATATTATTAACCTGGAATTATAAGAAAAGTATAATTGTGCACTCCAATCAAAATGCATCGATTTTCTTAGTAAATAAATTATCAAGAGCACAAAAAAAAGAAACATTGTATTACTTGGCTTTATTTAAATACTTGAACAGTTATTTACAAAAAATTAGTTTTCTTTTATATCCATAATCTCTATAATATCGACGAAACGAATATAAAAAAACTTCAATAACCAAGTTACTATAAAATTTTTGTGTACATATAATAAATGTATTTTTAGTTAAAAATAACTTTTAAGTTTATACAATTATTTTTCTATATATGGTTCAAATTATCCCTTATCAATAATTTTCGAATCGTACCCTCGTTCGTGGACTAAAGTGATATTCAAATACAAAAATTATTGATTTTCATTGATGATAAATGATCTTGATCTAAATTGTTAACTCCGAGAGCGTTGTACGCGTACACACATGCACAGTTAATACAATTATTTTTTCAAATTCAATTTCGATAAATCAATCTGAACTCCCAAAAAATGTTAATACGCAACCACAAGGTATATATAAAAGAAGATTTAACGAGTTGCGTTAACAAGATCTTGGAGATTCTCGCGAACAAACACTTTTACCACGAAAAGAGGGTTTAACGATGTCAATATCAGTTTAATCAAACCGTAATAAAAAAACTGCAGTGAATAACTGTGATCCTGGGGAACTCGCAATCATAAGATCGATTTAAACTACCCTGTGCGCCCGTGTGTTCTTCACAGAAAACGATGGAAAAAAATCAATTTTTACGAGCATGTACTTTACAATCAATATTTCGTCCCGAGGGACAAATTGGCGGCCTCGGCGTATACTCGGTGGAGAAAAAAAAACACCAGCAATTTGACTTTCAAAAAAACTTTCCTCTCCTCCCCTCTTGAGTAACGGACGTTACGGCCCCACATGCGAAGAAAAAAAAATCACCGCCCTAAAGACGAATATGCGGACGTTCCAATTTTCATTTTGCTTGTAGGAAAGAAGAAGTATTGATCTGATTTTAATTAATCTTTATATATATATTTTAAATTCTGTGGAGGATTTGATAAATGATGATTGTCAAATTAAATGATTTATTGTTAATTTCGGAGTTTGTTCTGAGAATTTATAATTGTGATTTTATTATACCCTTAAGTTTGTTATACGTATACGTTCGATTACCTTATACACTTTTTACGTTGTGCATTAAATCTATAGAACGTATTATCTTTTAAATTCTTCTCTTTTTATGCGCCCACTTTCTCTTCCTATATGAGAAGATTCCTTTGTTTGATCGTCAAAGTCGTTGACATTGTCGTTTAAGCTCATTAAAATTGGGTGAAAAATAAATTAAATACGAATATACTAATTGAACAAAACAGATCAGCGTAAGTACATAAAGTGAAAATCTGGGGGGGGCTAGTTAGCTGTATATAATGGCTCTCGCACCTATACTTGCGTCAGGCGCTACCGCGCATTTTGATTGAATCTAGTAAAATTTGGAATGTGTCGTAATTGACCCTTAAAATATTTATAAATTTAATTAACTCAAGATAAATTATTACAGGTGAAGCAAACTATTTCCAATATGCTTTTTATAAAAGGTCTTAACTCTTCGTCCAGTATGGTTTGTAGAAGTTCCAGAGTAGCCTTTCCAAAAATTAAAAATTAAAATAGTAAATGGCGTTTCGACAAGGGTTCTCTAGCTTTGTCTCATCAGTAGAAGGCCTTCCTCACACGTCTGTCGCAGAAGATGGAAAGCGACGTGAGATGGATATTACGCGGCTATACTGAAGGTGGTTTATGTCATATATATATGTATACCGTAAGGTACCCAATTGTTGATCATGAACCAATTTCTGATCAGTACAATTATTAGCCTTTTTAACATAAAATTATTCTATGAACGTACAGATTTGCCTTAATTGATCAACAATTGGGTATGTGACGGTAAACGTTTTCAAAAGTAATTATTATTTTTCGTTCTATCAACATTATATATCTAGCAGAGGTACAAACGGAAAAATTAAAGGTTTTAAATTGGAGTAAAAATTTTTTATAAATAAATTCGTGTCGTGATTGCGTTGATATCGCTACCGTATAAAAAGTTCATGACAAAGTATTTGAGTCCATTTTCTTTCATTAATAAATTTCATGGGATGTTATAGATATGACCTGAGTAATTAGGATCACTTATAAAGCATAAATAACAAATGTTTACTAACCTTTAGGTGATGAGGATTTGAAACTTTTAATTGCTCAGCATTTTCTATAGAAAACGCATAATATGTGTGTCTAATATTGGAGAATACTCATATGTGAAGTAGCGATCGATTGTCGAGCCGCTATAATGGCTTTTCCGTCCTCAGGGGTAATGCTAATTATGACACTTTGAAAAATTATTTTATTTGACACCAGGAATTAGTACCTTTGCTCGCTGGTAATTTTCGCCTTGGAATTCGATTCAGCGTTGAAAAATACCTCGAAGAACTATATTCACACTCCCATACTATAGAAAGTTTATTTTCGCAACCGAAAGGGTATTTTACCTTTATTTTAGGGTTAGTTTATGGTTGTTTCCTAATTTTTTTACTTATGACATCAAATTTGTAATTAGTATGTCCAAAAATCCCAGAATCAACCTATTTTACAGACTACCTTGAGAAATTACTTTGAACCACTTTAGTGGTTTCCCGTCCTCTAAAGGCTAAAGAAGTTTTAACAAAATTTGTTATTCGAATTTATTTCAGTAAACAATTCTCATTTACGCTTTATCAGTGATTCCAATTACTCAGATCCTAACGGTAATATACTATAAAATTTATTAAGGAAAAAATAAGCCCAAGTACGTTCGATTTGGTTAAGAAATGAAAAAGATTCCAGTACTTTGTCATGAACTTTCTATACGGTATAGCGATATACAAGCGCAACCGTGACACGAATTTATTTATAAATAACTATTACTCCTTTATAAACCTTTAATTTTTCCGTTTATACCTCCATTTGATATACAATGTTGATAAAACTAAAACTAATAATTATTTTTAAAAATGTTTATATATGTTAAAATTGAATGTCTCCCTAGCAAGTAGAGAAAACAGTCAAATAGGAACGTTCACCAACCCTAGAAGAGAGTCCTCGTCGAAAAATCATTAATTTTATAATTTTTATTTTTGGAAAGGCTACTCTGAAAATTCCATCAACCATACTGGATATAAGAGTGTGACCTCTTATATAAAACATATTGGAAATAATTCGCATAACCCGTAATAGTTTACCTTTAACCCTTTTATCAAGCGATTTAATTCGTGACTTTAATTAACATACATTATTTTTTAGAAAAAAATTTTTTTCTTTTTTTAAATATTTTTTTCTTGCAGAATATTATTATAATTTTCAACAGCTAAGCCTGCAACATTTGTTCAAAATCTGAACTATACGTGCCAACATGGTTAAAATTAAAGCAATTTCCCCAGTGGAAATGGCAATCTGAGAACTCGACGCATGCGAATAATGTTTCCAGCTTTCCGCGAGCTCTAAACTTCAAAATTCCTGTAGATATTATAGGATGGCTTTTTAAAGTTTCCATATGATGATTTACAACTGATTTACGTTATATTTCCAATATTTCTAAAAAATAAACCTGATTTTATAATATTTTTCACTTATATCCTTTTTTTAATACACATTGAGTAACAGATAACTTTAAACTTATTCTATATTTACAAACTAAAATATAGCTGAAAATTAGTATTCCACTGAAACAAATAGTTATAAACTATGAGAAAAATGTTTCATCGGTAGAACGAAAATGGGTACATTTTTCACTCATTCTACTCCAACAATTTACGTAACACTTATTTAATGGAATACCATTCCTACTAAGGTTCTTTACAAATATTATAACTCTAAATTAATGTTTGTCGAACAGCTGATACTCACTCTAATTTACTGTGCTAACGCGGTAAGTTCAGTTTGGTTCCAATTTCTAAATTAGATATTTTATCATTACAAATTGTTTTTTAAACTAATGAACTTGACTCTCCAAAGAAAAATGTCAATAATTAAAAAAAAGAGTTATATAGATGGTGCGTTTAGGTACTCCAGATATAGGAAGTTAAATTCGCGAAAGGAGCGGTCGCTCTACACCGAGGTGAAATAAAAAGTAAAAAAAAAAGTACGTGCAACGGGCGCAGTAAAAGTCAAGGAAGCGTACGCGCGGTGCGGCGCCGCCGCCGCCTCGGCGGATATAAAGTACAGTACTATTCATAAAAAAATCGATAAACGTCCGAATTCGGTACCGCGGTAGATAATTGTTAAAGAAATTAGAAGCCGCGTCTCGCTACGCTCGGTCGTTAAAACCTTATAGCCGTAAATCCATAGGTTTTTCCGATGACAACGTATAAACGCAACGAAAGGCCCTTGATTAATAGTCAGCCACAACGAACAGAGGATGAACTCGCTGTAGGTATGTATATATACACCTGCGCGCGGTGTGCGACGAATAACGACTTGATAGTAAAATTTCGTCGACACGCGGGTTTTTTTTTCTCCTCTAACTTTTTGAATTTTATGTCTATACGTAAATATGTGTAACATGCTTTATCGTTCGTTCCTCTGTTTAAACCAGTTGCTCCTTCACTTTTTTGTAAACGTAAATCCTGTATTTTTCTACGCGACAACCTCACAGAATCGTGTCGTCAAAGATTATTTAATAAAATTTGCAATGTTACTATTTATCTTATTTTCGTGATCGTCCCAGCTGTTTCATTATTAGAGGAAAATTTTTATATAATATATTATAATTATTTAATATTAATATATACGAATATACGGTAGATACAAAGAAAGTATGCATATATCGATAATTTCATTTGTTTCCTGGATGTTGACAAATTTTTACAAACGTCTTTTAGCAACCAGCTCGTAAAAGATTACTTGTTTACTAATCGCTAAAAATTATTGTATTTTGGCTATACGTCAGTTTAACCCACAACGTCAACTTGAACTGTCCAGCTTCGATGACTTTGTGCTGTAGATCTTTGGAATATTGAGGAAAATATGCATGAATTTTCTTTTAGTGGTACACACCTGTGTTTCGGATCAAAATTTTGTAACTTTAGATGCACAGCACAATCCTCTTTTGCCTCATATTTAAATTTTTCTGTAAACTTTATAAAATTTATATAGAATTAAATTAAATAAAAATTTTATAATGTGACTTCACGAATAAACTTTTCCTACGTGGGAAGGATTAGGTCGATGTATTGATGAGCCAGCCATAATTGGTCATCTTTTTCAGGCTTTATAATTGTATTGGACTAAATAAATTATTTTTATATCTACTCTTTGCACATTATACCCGGAGAAACACGTTGAATATACTTTATGTAAATATACTTTATGGAAAAAGTGAAAATCAGATTTAAATGTAAACCATGATTTTCTTAGACAAAATCGCAGATTTGAATACATTTGTAAAAAAGTTCTCTTCTTGTACGTTAAATTGTATTAACATTGTTTACTGTTGCACCATCATTATTTTTTTTTTATGTTATTTAACGTCGCTCTATTTATGCTGCCAGGACTAATCAGCGACGGAGGTGAACGGTGTGTCTGTAAAGAAAGCACATGTAGTTGAAACAGTGGTGCTTGTGTCCATCGGAAGATATCATCGGTCACTGTAATTAGTCTAATAATTACAGTTTCCTGTTCTCCCGATGGAACCACCGCGATCCTCTTTACATCTTCGCGTCCCTAACGTTCCCTATAGTTCAGATGCCCGTGCCTCTCATGCACTGAAAAATGTACGAAACGCACGTGCACCTGAACTGGCGTCACATTATAGTGTCACGCCGAGCCACTGAGTCGCGGTGTTCGAAAAATGCACATGAAAAAATTTTCAGAGGTACACGTCTGGGATCGAACCCACGACCCTCGGTGTGAGAGTCGGGAGCTCTACCCATGAGCCACCGCGGCTCTTTTCACCATCATTATTACAAAGTTTCTTGCTTTCTCTATAGTGGAAATCAAATCCATTTTCGGAATAGGAACTGGCTACTTTTTCAAAAAATGGCCGAAAAATGATGTTCATTTTTTCACAAAAATGAAACTATTTTTTCACTTTTTTAGCCGATTATTCCTGGTCGATTCGGGTGAATCTATCAATCCTACCGTTTAACTAACTATATTAGTTAATGTTATACAATTAGTCAACTGTCAATATTTGTACCGTTGATTTTGACGACAGAAGTAATAAACTATAATTCAATACACACACAGAAGAGCTATTTAATTTTACAAGATAACTTTTCTGTACGAGCTTAGCCGAGGAATCTATTAGCCAATGATTTGAGGTTATGTCAAACTATCGAATGGCCTAAAAAAGCGTTTCATTGTAATAGTCAGTAAGTAACCATTTTTTCCTGGCAATTTCCTGGTTTCCAGGCCACTTTTATTGGTTTAATACTAAAGTATGGTCAATCTACCAATATCGACCAAAGTCTCGCTCGAATAAACTTAGAAACAGAAAATAATCTAAATAGTTACCTACCTTTCAACGATGTAAAGGGAATGTCAATTTTTGGTTGCATCAGTACCCAGGCGCGTGTACATAGATATAAGACAATAAAAATCAGAATATATACACTAGGTGGTGTAATCGATCCTGGCAATAGCTGTTATCTGTCGCTCCAGGTGGATCAACCGTGTACTATCCTGGTTTTTCGGCCGTAGGAAACGTTTAATCTATACGCGTGGGCGTCTTTGTGCATACGCAAACTCGCGCCTATTACCAAAGGCGTGGCACATGCGCTTAGATTACGATACTCCGTGCATCGCGATGTCGATGGATCAGGGTGGAGAGGAACCTCTTTCGCTTTGTTTGCCGTTGACGGAAAAACGCCCAAGGAGTACACGGAGAAAGAGAGGGAGAGAGAGAGAGACTGAGTAACTCAATTATTCCTACGGTATATACGTACCTTTTTAATTAGACTCAAGTGTATAAGTTCGCCGAGGCGATAAATCAAGGGAGAGTCCGATCGTGTCTATTCGTTTGTTTTCCACGATCATTTTTCGTTTTTTTTTTCTTTTCAATATTTTTTCCGGAGGGAAATATGGGCGTTGGCGAACAGGAAGTTTGCGATTTCGTTTTCTCCCCAGTGTAGGTAGATTATTTTCGAATTTTTATACTCGTATACGAAAAATCACGAAAACTGTTACTACACGGAAAATGTAAATTACGAGTACGCGAGCTCGCTGTAAAAATGTTAAAAGGAAATTATAATGTAAGAAAAAATGTTGACGCGAGTACATTTTCACTCGATAATTACAAAATAAATGTACAGTTAAGAGGTCTAAAATGGTGTTTTAAATTGTATAATTATATTTATTAACACTTCATTAGAACTGTATAACACTTAATTAGAAGCAACTAATTAATGTAACCATATATTATCAATTCGCTTCAAATTCACCGAACGAAAGTAGGTTAATTCACACTCGGCAAATTTATTTAACGTATATTTTAAAATTACACTTATTCGTGCGCATATATCGCTAAAAATTTTACCAACGTGTATCGCGAAGATCAATAACCCGCGATACGTATACGTATATACAATTTGTGTGCGTGTGCGTGTGTGTGCGTGCGTATGAAATTCAGCATTTTCATGTATAATGTTTAATACATATACAAGCACATGTTCGCATATAATTAACCAGGTTAATTATATCCATGTGCAACATGACGGTAAATAATCTCATTACTCGTGAAAATTTAATAATCCCCGCGCGAGCGCGTCTTTACACACAGTTTCGCAATTAACGTCATCTTAGACAGATTCTTATCAATAAAATCATCAGGGTATAGGGGTGCGGGGTGAGGGGAGGATTTAAGGGATTATTATGCAGGAAGTTAAACGCATCGATTCCACGAGATGAACAAGTGTCAAACGCGAATGTCGCGCAATAAATCTCGAGAAAACGCGTAGGCCTGTGTATACCTATACGATGAGGATCGGTATATTAGATCCATCAGTATATAACCCGTCCGACTCCTGCCAGGATTCACTGATTTATCGTCGCAATCGCTTAATTAATAATTATTGATAGTCTTCATTTACTCGCGAGTGATGCATCCTTCGTCTAAATATATATAACTAAATCTTCGTCGTTCTATCAATCACTTTGAATCGTGTGAATTTCGAACATAACCGAGGGTTAATCAATACATTTTGTTAAACCGACCCACACGCAGAGGTCACTTTAATATTGTATCCTTCGATTTCTATATAGTCGTTATTCATTATTTTTACAATTATTTTATTTTATTTTGCTATGCTAATAATAATAATACGTTTTAAGCGAAGAGTCTCGTTACGATAAATTATTATAAGTATACAGTTTAACGTTTATCAAATCCAGAAATCGTATACTGTAGATTTGTAAACAATATGAAGTAATGTATGACTCTTCTATGAATTATTTAATTAAACTCTTCCATTTGAATAAGAAAATACTTTTTTACAAATTTTAAGAGAACGTAGTATTTGCATAGTATTACTTATATTTATCAATTAATAAATTTTAAATATTTTACTTAAAAATTAAATAATTTACTTATAAATTGTAATTGAACAGTATATAAAATATTTTGTTTTCTCTCTTTTTTTCGATACGAATATTAAATATTTATAATTTAAATATTAAAAATTTATATATTCGATTACGGAAATTCGATACTTTAAAAAAAAAGAGTAAAACTTAAACAAAAATATTAAAAACGAACCTACTTGTTATTGCGCAGTGCTTCCATCTGCCCGAATTAATCCGAATCTACATCAAACTTTCGAACGAGTAACCATAGGAAAAGAAGAAAATCGTGTTATCGACTGACATTTATTGCGAGAAATAATCTTAAATATGTACTTCAATGTTTACGCACTGTTAAGAAATTATACTCAGAATTAAATAACTTATAAGTTATCGATTGTTTATCGTTGTATATAAAACAATTAATAATTTAACTTATGTAAGTTTTCAGCAGATGGTAATTATCGTATACTGGTAACAAAATGGAATAACGTACTAAATTCTGATTTCTACTCGAAAAAAATAGATATATCAACTCGGTTAAAATTCAACATGCAGGCAAAATCATATATTTTATCTGTGTAGATGCGTCTTGAGTGAATTAAGCTTTTAAATTTTTTTATAAATAAAAAGACATATCGTAATTTTTATTATTATTTTGTCCTTAGTATCCAAAATTTTAAATATCTCAATATGTCCGACAATGAGAATTTTGGTGACATTTTAAAAGCGTTAAGTGAAAGTATTAATATTTTTTCTCGAACATAGAGCTATTGAAACTTTTTTTATTACTACAATGTACAATCAAGAAATAATAAGAACTTTATATATATATATATGTTAAAATAATTTCCTCCTAATGATCACTGACGGTCTATCGAACAATTTCTTATTTATTGACGTACACAGAAATCAAAGCCCTATCGGATAGTCATTATTATTTAAATTAGATTCCAATAGAATACAATTCAAATTTTAGGTTATATACATTGCAATAATATAACATATCTACCGAGTAATTGTATTTTCGTAAATCGATAGTATATATCAATATATATGTATTACTATCTATCGATTATAAGCCCTTCGATGACCGTCGATGTATATCCAATAATTAATAAACATCTCTAATCTATAGGTATCATCAACAAAATGTTAAATTATGACTACTACGATCTAATTGCATAGTCATGACCTCGTAGAAATACGAAAAGTTCTTCAAAACACTGTTCCGTTGACGTAACGAAAACATCATTTCAATGATCTCAGGTGACGCAATTGGAAATGGAAAATTTCGTAAATACGATAAGAAAGTAGTCAATTGTTTTCCTAAACCTCGGCAAAATATAGAAATCAGAAAAAAATAATTATTTTCTGGTACGTTACAATATTTATTACAGTATATAGATTTATTATTTATATTTATGAAATATTGTACATTACGTTGACGTTGCAAACGTTGTGTTTTTTTCTTCCGTGTGAAACAAAAGGTTTGCATTGTGTATTTGCTAATTTAAAATTTAATTGTATGCGGCAATGAAAGTAAAGAATACATCTAATTTTTAAGAATGGGATATATATCACTTAGTATTCGTATTGGTTTACTAAAAAATGTTTAATATTCCGTAGACTGGTTCATTTGCATGTATTAAACAATGCTTTTGTAGAACTGCTTTGTCTACTTCTTCAAGATCGGTTAATGACCCTTTAACCACTCGTTAATACAGTCGCGCACTCGATGAGAACTGATTTCTATAATTAAAAATGTTATCACCGGGTAGCATTTTTGACTTGTAAAAAGTCTCGATCGTCGCAGTAAAACAAATTGGTCTTTCGACTTCCAAGTCAAAATTTGCTCTATACTCCGATCGCTATACGTTAGCTTATTGGAATATATACTCGACCGTCATAGCGAAAGATGGAATTGAGATCTATGCTGCATATTGCGTAGTGATTGTAAGACATTATAAAATACTTTTTTTACAATTTTATAATTTTGTATTTAGGAAAGACGAGCGTAAATGCCTCAAAATAATATACACATCACCGAATATTAAATTCGTCTCATCTCTTGAAATAATAATAATTTTCTCTTGCATAGCGCGTTATTATTAATTTTCACAAAATTGAGATAATTTCACAAATACTATAAATATATAAATATAAATATAAATGTGAATGTCAAAGATAACAAAAATAATTTTATAATAATCAAATAAAGATGATAAATTAATTATTAAAAATTGAATATGGGTATACACATAGGACAAACAAGAGATTCGATCATTTTTTGAAAATAGTTAAATTTATTCATATTTTACAGTACCTAAATATATATATATATATATATTTCATGATCTGTTCTAACTACATAAACGGATTGTGATTCTAAAACATAATTTAAATGTACATGATTACACGCACTTAGTTTTTTTAATTATATATTACACATAAATTAAAAAAAAATGTTATTCAGTCTGCATTAACAATTAAAATAGATAGAAAAGTACACGAGAAGTAACGTGACTTATTTGAGACACATTTTATAATATACAAAGAAATAAACATTCTTTTACAAGCGTTAAAGTTAACATAGTGATCGTGAGAAATGCTATATTAAAAAAAAAAAGGAAAATGAATAATATAAGTACGTTTGATAATAAAAATTAATAATGTAAAGCTTCTAAAAGCATGTATACAATAATGATTAATGGGTTGAATCGACGCTTCACTTTCTCATTGAGGAAGATCAGCAGCGTAAGTTTTAACGTTATTATTATTATTATTATATTATCATTATTTAATTATACGTTGTAATAAGGACACCATGAGAGCAATAACCGTAGAAAAGCGAATACTGCCCACGCCAATATTAGACCGAGCACCGTCACGATTATGTAGTGAGCGTACTGTAACCTGGAATCATACGATTAAAATCATATTAGTTTTCGGTTAAACAATTAATTATATTTAATAATCGAATCAATGAAATTTGAACCAACCGTCTGTATTTAATTCGCCCTTTTTCAACGGTGTTCAATGGATCTTTCAAAATGTACAAACGCAATCCGCGAACGTGATAGTAGAAGTAATCGTCCCAATCCAAGCTGTTTAAGTTAAAATCAAATTTCTTTCTGTCGGCTGCGTTCGTTCTGTCCCAAAGCGCAAGAACGTTCCCGTTGTTGAATTCCCATTGTTGAGTCGAAAAGTACGATATCACACCGCTGAATTTATGAATTTTCTTGTACGCCTTCAGGAGTCTAGAATCGTAGAAAAATAAATAATAATATTTTTGTTCGTGACCAACGAATTTTAATCCACGTGCATATACACGTATACACGGGGATAGAGTAAAACAATTTTCCGAACTAGACTCACATTGGCTCTCGTCCAGTCAATAAAGCCAAAACATCTATGATCGCACCTGGCACAAAGTGGAAGAGAACACAACAGATATTGTGTATCCACAAATTTGAATTCAACATGAATGCATAGTACCATAATACTAATTCACTTGGCACTTCTCTTCCGTAAGACTCGTTCAAATGCATGAATCTACCCCAGGTGATGGGTTTCTGACAGGACGATACTGAATTGTAAATTAAAAGTTCATTCTCTTTCTCCGACTCGCTGACTTCAGCTTTTATTTCCTTTTTCTTCTGTTTCCTAAAAAAAATAAAATTCCATTCCGTTAATTCCAAAAGTATGAATAATTATTAACTTTATGTTACAAACAATATATGTTCAAAATAATTCATTAATATCATGGATAACATTTATAAGTTCATCGATTCGAATACAATTTGCGAATGAAATATCAATACTTACTCTCGTTCGACAATATCCCAAGCAGCGACGATGATATTATTTATAACATAATCCGCTGGAATGATATCAGCGATGTTTGTTCTTTCACAATGTAAACTACGTAGCAAACCAATAGCTGCACCCATAACAACTCCCGTAGGTCCGTAATAATTGTTGATCCAACCGCGAACTGGTTCCTTGTAAGTCGCGATCATAATCGATGGTCTAACGATGCAAGTTGGTAATCCAGTGCTGTGCTTCCGAATTACTTCCTCACCTACTGCTTTTGAAAATGCGTACGTGTTCGGCCATTTTCCAATTAATCTGAAAACAAAAATCCAATATACCATTATTGTACGTTTGTAATTCCAATTTAGTTAATGTAAAATATATATAATGTTTACTTGGGTGTCACGTGTTCGAGAAACTCGTCGTCCAGCAAATCACACAAGGTACAAAACTTTGTCGGGATCCATAGGAGGTTCGTAAAACTTTTCTTCTATATGTTTTAGTATGCAATTAGAAAACGCCGTGGATATGTGCACGAATGCCTACAATCATCACGATTGATAATTTGATGTATCGATATTTAATTTGATAATTACATTAATGGACGTATGGTAAATACCTTTAGATTCTTCATTTCTTTGGCTAATAGGAGCACCAGCTTAGTACCTCTAACGTTAATATTAACAGCTTGTCGAAGCGATTCGTCGAAACGAACAGTGGCAGCTCCATGGAATACAACGTCTATATTATCTATCAGCAATTGCCGATCACCCGGAGACAAATCTAAATCGCTTTTACTAGTATCACCTTCTATCATCACTACGTGATTCCAGAAGTTCGGTTGTTCAGTTCTTAATCTCTCGTACAGCTGCGATACAACAACAATGAATTTATACATAAAATTTTTAATTTTACCATTATTAATTATACGTGGAATTTATGTTACGTACAGCATCTTCAAAGTGTTCCTTAAATCTTTGCTCTGGCGTCTTTCCTTTTTTTGCGCGCAACAACATGTAAAGTTTTCCTATATTTGGACATGATCTAAAACGACAAAATATCAAATTAATGCGATCGGTTGTTTCGTCATTTGCATTGTTTAAAACTTCACTTCCACTTTAATTTACTTAAACGCGAAGAGAAAAAAGAAAACAAATACAAATGATCCCCTAAGTATTATCAATATTTTAAAATTCCTTTTAAATGACCGTGCACAATTGAATAACTCTCGAAGAGTATTTATGTTAATATTACTTTTAGTAATTTACATTACCATCAGATCTCAAAAGCTATTGGTAAACTTAGTCACGATGTAAGATATAGTTTTAATTAATGCACATCCAAATTTACCGCAAAGCCTCTCTTCCGTTGTTTTATAAGTATTACATCTGCATACGTCGTGTTTCAAGGTATCGAATGATTACAAAGTTCATTTTCATATGGGTTTCTTTTTAGATATTACTCTAATACTATTCGACTAAAAAATTGACTTTCCGTACATATTTTTTAGACTTTTTAGGTAATTCCGAAAATTTTTAAATATTCTTAGTTTAAAGACATGCCAAGCTCGTAAAATGGTAATTTTTTATATTTTTTTATAATCAAAATAAATAATTTTTTAAATAATCTTAAAAACCAGGCCCTCAGCTTTGTTCTAAACAATATACCCAAATTTTTTATCGATAATTTAATTAGGATTATTGGGTTGAAACATTGTTTTTTTTTTTTGGTAAATAATTACCGACCAAAAAGTGTTTATTCAATTATTATTAAATATTTCTTTTTTATTTTTAAAAAGTCTAAATGTCAGACCCTGTCTTAAGTTTTTATGTATACTGTATAAATTTTGTTCAGATTTTTAATTCAATATTTTAAATTTAATTTTTGGTTGAATAGGTGTAGATCCCTGTGATCCGACATTCCCTTAAACTTATTAGATGGACTAAAATAATGTTTTGAGGAATTTTCGTCGTGCACATTTGCAAAGATAGTTTTAAAAATTCTATTCAAAGTTATAAAAATTTTTTCAATTATGTTAAATATTAGAAAGAATTGTAAATAAAGTTCGAAACTCTTGTAAAAATTAAACATTATATTACACCAAGTTTTGGTAAAAAAATTAAAATTTCCTTAGGGAAGAATTAAAATTTAAAGTAAAAGAATTGGTTTGGAATTACTAAGATAAAATAAAAAAAAATCATTATTTTACAACACCGCCTTGACATTGTGCATACTTAAATATCGCAGAGTCATTTGAGTAGAATGGTAAGTTGATTGAAATGCAATAAGTAAATTGAAATTTATGGCAGTTTTATTGAAAGTTTACGATCACGTGATTAACATATTATAAATAAAGTATAAAATTAAATATAATTTTAAAAAAAATTTCATTTGTACACCGGTTGTAATATATGTTTGGCAATAAAAGCAACAGATACATATCAGAGTTTACGAATGAATAATAGGTTCAATAAACATTACTCGTGGATTATATTAATTTTTTCTCTCCAAAATTAGATTGTCCATTGTCAAATAAAATAGTATTTTTTTAGAAGGAAAATTTGAATTAATATATTAGGTGCATTGTCACGACATTGAAACATGATAAACATTCGAGATTATTTCATTGACTTTGATTTAAAAAAGCAAAATAACTTCGAATTATACGCAGTGTGTCACGTAACAATAAATCTAAAACTGAAATAAGGTACTCGACATTATCAAGAATCTTGACAACAGCTCGATTTCACATTAATGTCAATGAATTCGATGAACACGTTTAAGTAAATTTGCAAAGTGTGCCAACAATGTGTTGAGTCGGCGTAATTATTTGCCGATCGCTTACCGAAGTAATTTCTCGACGAGGATTTTGCCAAGGAAACCAGAACCACCGGTCACGAGCACATTGAGCCCATCGAAGAAATTGGTGACCTCGCTCACGTTAGAATTAAGATTCGTTTGATCTTCCTGCATTTTGTTACACAAGTCGTCCATGTAAGATTGCCCGTTTACGATGCTCTCGTGGTTCTCCATTGCTTTTTTTTCGGCGACCTCAGCAATTCGAATTACCTTATTTTTTTTTCTTTTGATGATTCTGGTCAAATTAATTAGGTAAACACGCCGTATTAAAATTAACTCGATGAATTTTTCGCTTTTGAATCGTACGAATTCAATTAGTTTTAAAAATATAACTCTTATTTAATTATCCGCGTCTCTTCTTTAACTTTATGATTGAGCGCTCGAAACTCGAACGATATAAATAAAATTTTACTTTCCAAAGCGCATCCGACGAATTAAAAATAACGATCGTTTTAAAATATTCATTAAACGGATTTACTTTTGAAGAAATTTTTGGTGACTTTTCAAACTTTTCGGTGTGTTCGGTATTATAGGTCAATGACTTGATAGTGCATTATTCATGAATGCATATAGTATCTATATAATGTATTTGAATTTGACTTAGCTATATGGTTCTCGTGCGATTTCAGAAGGTTATTAAAACGTGTAATTTTACCCTTAAAATTAATATAGAAACTTTCTTTATCAAATAAACAGTAAAAATTTATACTTTTTGTATTAAAACAAATTATATTTTTTTTTACTCTTCCGAAAAATACATAACTGTAAATTTGTAATTTTACACTAGAATAACGTGATTGCACTCTGAATATGCTGAATTTAAGTAACCTAAATAATAATAATTAACCAAACTAATAATAAAAAGGTTCGAATAAATATTGAATAAACAAATTAAATTTTTCAGTCATTATTTCAACATGTAACATAAATTCAACATTTAATAAGTGAATTACATTTTTCCAAATATCAAAATGAATCATTCTATTATTCTTTCATACATCGACACGAATTTTCTCCAACCAACGCAACAAACAACGTCTTTTTAACTTAAAAAATAGATAGATATTCTGTATAAAACTGAAATAAGATAAAATAAAATGAACTTTAATTCAGCATACTCGATAATAAAAAAAATAAAGGTATATATACGCGAAACTGTAAAACACTCACTTAAAGCTAGAGCCTCCGAAGTGAATGCAATGATGGTCGCGCTGTGACTGCTGATTCGATAGCTTTACGGAGCCGATAGTGCGCCGAAAAAAATACCGAAAGAGAGTAACTAGGAATGGGTTGCGCTTTATGTTTATTAGCGAACTCCAAAGTTCACTGACGTAATTCTAATGAAAGAATTAGTTGATTTTTAAACCAAGCACATGGATGACGTGTGGTGATGGTTACTCGTATATTTTACTGTCTATACAACATATATATATAGTGTCAAATAGAAAAAATCCGGAAATCTCATTGCTCTCGGACTGTCATTTAAATTCACGTATTTTTCCCCAAATTTTTAATCGACATGTACGTTGATTATATTTGTTGCACGATCGAAAATGAAGGGTTATATTTTCTCTTTCTCTCTCTCTCTTTCTGAAGCGACATATATTTTATCTAATAATTACGATAAACGAATAATTGAAAATCTTAAAATAATTATTAAGTAATATTAAGTAAATTGAAATATCCTTTTATAAAATTAAATCTCTACTTATTGAAAAACATGCAGTTTATTATTAATTTATACTCTTGCATTAGTATAAATAAGTTTAATGTATTAATTATTTAAAATATGATCACTGTGTAGTTTTCACGTAATCGTATCGAAAGCAGTTATTACATTATTGAAATGTATTTTCAAGATTTCTATTAACGAAACGTAAAATGTAATTTTTTAAATATATTGCGGTATACCGTTAAATAATATAAAAAAATCGAAAATACAGCCATTTAATTAATCTCGAGTTCCTTCATTAATGTAATTTTATTTAATATACACGTTGATGGTATGACAAATATAATTGCAAAATCGTATAATAAAAATTACTATATTTTTTATAGTAATGTAGGGATATATATATTTATATAATAATCTATATATATACAGATTTTTATAATTTGCTTCTATATTTTATAGCAAATATTTATCTGGTTATAATAATTTTTATTATAAATTAATACCAATAAGCTACTATAACAATATAGTAAAAGTTGTGATAATCTACAGTACCGTCCATAAATTTAGGAACATTTGTAAATTTTCCATTTAAATGTGTAGATTTTATCTAATGTTTAAGAATCCAGAACTTTTAAAGAAAATATCGGAGAATAATTTAAAAAAAGGATAATACAGGATATTTCTATATCTTTGAACTGATATTACTCAAAATTACTAGCACTAAGGAAATGTCGGACTCAAAAATGATTATTTTTAATATTTTTTATAACAAAATAAGAATTTTTTTTAAAAAATCCTGCCTATCAGGCCCTTAGGCGTGTTTTAAATATTATATCCAAATTTATCTAGATTTTTAAATCCATAATTTTATTACGATGTTTGGGTTGAAACTTTCTGCCTTTTTTCACTAATAATTACCGGCCCCAAATTGTTTATTTAATTTTTATAAACAAAATTATTGTGTCTTAAAAAATTGATCCGCTAGGCACTTTCTCAAATTTAAGATATCCTTACGAATTTGTTCATATTTTTAATTAAATATTTTAGATATAATTAGTGGGTGAAAGGTGTAGATTCCTGCCATTTGGGTCCGACATCCCTTTAATTATTAAAAAAAATGTATTAGATGGAACTATTTTTGAAAAAAATTTTGTAATTTTTTTTCTAATAAAAAAAAGTATTGTTTCATCAGTTTAAGTTTTGCTCGAAAATGAATTCATGTAATTCTGAGTGATATCAGCTTAAGGGGGTATCGGACCCAAAAAATGGTCATTTTGTACTTTTTTTTATAAACAAATGAATAAAGTTTTTAAAAAACGCCGAACGTCAAGCCCTTAGGCACGTTTTAAATAATATACCCAAATTTTTCCAGATTTTTAAATCCATAATTTGATCATGATGTTTGGGTTGAAAGATTTTGCTTTTTTGACTAATAATTACCGACCAAACATTGTTTACTCAAGTATTATTTAAGTAATGTTTTAACATTAAAAAATCAAAACGTCAAGCCCTTTCTTATGTTTTCGGCTATTCATATGAATTTTTTCAGATTTTTGATGCAATATTTTAGATATAATTCTTGTAATCTAGGTCCGGCATCCCGTTAAAGATCGAGAAAATACTTGTTTTTTTTTTTAATTATTCTACGATATTTTTTTTGAATGTATAATGGATTGTTAATATTAGATAAAATATACACATTTAAATGGAATATTACAAATATTACTAAACTTACTGACGGTACTGTATGTATATCCCAACGTTACTATAAAAATATAGTAATTTTTAAAATACATTTATTCAGTGTAAACATAAAATAATCAACTTTAGAAAAATAATTAATTATTAACGCGTTTGTTATTTTACTAAAAAAAGAAAACATTGTAGTTTCGTTATTCATATTTTTTTGTCTCTTATTTTTGCGTAACTCATCACACCGAGAAAAAACTGCACAGCAATATTTACGAAAAAATATAGTAAAGTATAAGATAACTAAAACAACCTAATTATTTTATTGATTTCACTATACTATAGCTGAATTACTTATAAATGCATACTTAAATCAACCAATTTTTTTAGTACAATGGGTCCAGTTGATTTATTGATATTCGACTGTATTTTTTACTATAATTCGCCTAGTTAAATTTACTGTTTAGAAATATTTAATATAACACCATAATTTTTTTAAAATATTTACAATTAAAATGTTATACTGTTACAATATATTATTGCAGTATCATTATTCCAGTATACAGTATTGTTAAATATACTATATTTTAAATTATATTTAATTGAAATTTTTTATTAACACTAATTAATATATGTAGTACAATGAACTTACTATTAACTATACATTGAAAGAGAGTTGCCGGATTCAATGATAAATAATATTTCTACTAATATTTTCCCCTCTGATATTTGATTGGAATTTTACCCCCAAAAAAAATCATGTTTTTTTAACTCAAACGATTAAGAAATACATCAAATTAACAAAAAATTAACTCAAACGATTAAGAAATACATCAAATCAATCATTTTAGCATTATTTAATAAAAATGTAATATAGTATATTTGAATAAATAAATATTTTTAAATATATAATTACATTACAATTTTTTTTTGTAAATGTTACTTGCAATTTTCATAAATAATTTTACCATAAATTATTCCAGTACAGTTATTGCACTATATTTTCTGGTAATTTTATAGTAAAATGTTCAGTGCACACTCAAGAATATCAAGCGATTAATAATATTATTTCGGTAAACCAGCGAGACGTAAAATCTTGACGATTCAAGTATTACACAGTTCGATACATCCCCATGCAGACGCTCAAAAAAAAGAGAGAAACACAGTACGAGATGAGAAATCAGGAGGAAAACATCGATGAGTGGGTAAAGGGATGCCGGTTCATTCCGTATATAAGCTTCTAAAGAAAACAGAATTGAATTTTCAATGTATATGTATCTGTAATACAGAAATGTCCTCATCAGTTTTATCGAATGCTGTTATCAGTGAATAATAATTGTTGAATTGATGAACCTCGTTTGGTAGGCTTAACGAGCCTTGCAGTTGAATATTGGCTGCCGGATGGTAATGGTAATAGCGACGAAGAAGGAATGGGTGATAGTGTACGTAATTTCACGTTTAATTTACTTAACGTTGTAGACGATGCAACTCGATGGTTCAACTACAATTTTCGAGGTTGTGCGGAATTTGGTTTCGTTGAAGGGATCAACGTTATTACCAAATTTTTGATATTAAAATTGAATATATGAGTGATATTTGTCGATGTCGCGTAAACATTTTTTTTTTCATTCTTAAAGAAAAGAGAGAATTAAAATATTGAATATATAAACCTATGTTTAGGTATAAATATATCGCGTCATATAAAAATGATTTGTCGAATAATATCGCGCCTTAATTTATATCTTAATTTCGTGTAAGTAATTGCCGCGATAAACATTTCTAGTATATTCATACCTAGAATGAAAAGAATAGTAACGTAATAGAAATTTTATGCACTAATTTTTTTCTCTCTGACGCATTGAATGCAAGTGCTCGACTTGAGGTTTTCAAGGTTTGTTAAAAGATCTCGAAAACTCGCGTGACGTAATTTTTACTTCGATAATTAAAGTTTTGTCAATTATATTTCCTCGATTTTTGTGTTCCACCGAATTTTAGTGAATCGTTAAAACATATATATACATATACGAGATAATAACTATATTACTACATATATTATTAAACGAACATGATGGGCAGAATAATTTTAAACGAAATTCAATAAAAAAGTAGTTTCTATTGTTACGCAGATATATTACGAGCAAGATTTTTGCGCTATCGATACTTAAATTTGGGTGAAATCCGTGTTTTCAACTGACGCGAATCGAATCAATTGACGCGAAATATAATTCATATTAACATATTGCCATTCACTTCTTCGCGACATGTTGTAGACGTTTCGTAAAGAACGGCCTCATAAACAGAGCTAGTAAAAAACGTATAGGTTAAAAATTTACAAGCGTTTTCATAAAAATTCATAGCGTTGACGTCGACGTGACAGGGTCATGAATGTACACACAATAATTGTGCACTTATATATTTATTGTACGCGAAAATTTTGCGATATTAAATTTGTACACACACATATATATATATAAATTTAAATCGTATACACAATTGTTCAAACTTTAATGATAAATAATGAAGCTATTTTTTTTAACCACCGGAGTTTCGTGCACAATTAGTTATAAAATATAGTCAGTTACATATTTTCACAAATTTATTATGTGGAACTAAATTTTCGAAAAAAAGTAGTTTTAAATTGAGCACGTTAAATTATATAATCGACTTTCGTACACATTTAGAGTGTTTTTCTGTTTGAAAAGTGAAAAAAAACAAAAGAAATACACGGAGAGAAATTTAGGATAAAAAATTTCAAAATATTTTGTATGAATGAAACTAGTTTCTAGCATAGAAATCATAGAGAGTGACACACTGAGAAAAATTACTATAGTTTATATTACAAATTTATGGAAGTTATTGGATTATTGGGTGATTGGGTTACAGAGAAAAATTACTATAGCTTATCTTTAAATTTACAAATCTTATAGTAAATATTACAAGAATTACAATAAATTTAATTATAAACTATAGTCATATTTTTATTAAAAATTATAGTAATGTCCTAGTATGTAAATCTGTGACTTGTACACTAGACACTATTGTCATTTATAATCTAAAATTATTATCTGTGTATAGTATTGCATAAAATTGTTGGTATAATAACAATCTCGATGTAGAAAAGGAATTGTACATATTAAGAAGTTCTTATTTTAATGTAAACAATAAATATGTATGTATTATAATACCATGTACAGTTACGATGCTATCAATTTCCAAATGTAGTGTGTTTTAGCTTTTACTTTTGTATTAATGGTATGTCGGACTCAAATTATAGGAATCTGCACACTGAGAAAAAACTGCATAGCAATATTTACTAAAAAATTTAGTAAAGTACAATATAAGTAATACAACCTGATTATTTTATTGATTTCACAATACTATAGCTGAATTATTTATAAACGTATACTTAAATCAACCAACTTTTTTTGAACAATGGGTCCAGTTAATTTATTGATATTCGACTGTATTTTTTACTATAATTCGCTTAGTTAAATTTACTATTTAGAAATACTTAATACAACCCTGATTTCTTAAAAATATTTACAATTAAAATTTTGTTACTGTTACAATATATTATTGCAGTATCATTATTACACAATGCAATATTGTTAAATATACTATGTTTTTAAAGTATGTTTAAATAAAAATTTTTATTGATACTAATTAATATGTGGTACAATGAACTATATATTAAAAGAGAATTGACGGATTCAATGGTAAATATAGGTACTATTTCTATAAATATTATTACCCATGTATTTCCTTTATACGTATTTCGAAATAAGTTCGTCAGTGTAGTGTTTGTCGTCGAAGGACATGGACGTACAGCAAAGTGTAGAGGACTTACTTATTGAGTGGGAATCATCCCAATAAAAAATCAAATGTATTTAAGCGATTTCTGGTATAACAATAATGTTTTCAATGATAAAATTTATTATCAAATATGTGAGGAATCTAATAGAAAATTTAATATGTAATTTAATATGTAAAGAGTATTATATGTATATGTGTAAAAATAAAACTATGTACATTTTATAAACTTATATGTATAACTTGTTTTATAAAAAAGAATAAATTTTTAAAAACAAAATTTTAACTTTTTTTCATTTCGTACAACCGTATCTTAAAGTCTAACTTATTATAAATTATAGTAAAACTAAAAATTATGATGCTTTTGTAATATTATTTTTCTATTAATTTCTATTATAATTTATAGTAGTGTTTAATAATAATATAATATAGTAATTTTTAATAAATAAATATTTTTAAATATATAGTTAAATTACAATTTCTTTTTTGTAAATAGTACTTACAATTTTCAGAAATAGTTTTACCATAAAATATTGCAGTATAGTTATTGCACTATATTTTCTGGTAATTTTATAGTAAAATTAACCTTTTTTTCTCTCAGTGCACCGTTTCAATCCAAAAATTATATCTAAAATATTGAATTAAAAATCTGAACAAAACAGATAACATAAAATATAAGAAAGGGCTTGACGTTTTGACTTTTTCAAAGAAAATATCATTTTTTAAATAATAGTTTAGTGAACAATTTTTGATTGGTCATTATTAGTCTAAAAAGACATGAACTTTCAATCCAAACATCGTGATTAAATTATGGATTCGAATATCTGGAAAATTTTGTGTATATTATTTAAAACATGTCTAAGGGTGTGACGTTAATGATTTTATCAAAAACTCCTTTTTCTGTTTATAAAAAAAGTACAAAATCACCATTTTCTGAGTCCAACATCCCCTTAATTAAGAAAAGTATCACTGAGTTAACGATAATATCTATATACGAAATATTACATTAAAGATCAATTTAAAACAAAAATAATTGCAATTTCATTAACAATAATTTCAATCGAAAAAGAAAAGATATCTTAATTGAATAATATTTTAAACAATTTAAATAATGGATCGACTTTGAAAGGTGATTCCGATAATGAATATATCGGAAAGATAAATATTTATATCGTATTGAAGTCTAAACAACTGCGTTAAATCTGTGTAATTCCTTGAAAAAAAAAATTTTGCAAATATCGAACCTTGAGTCGAAATTTGTTAATACAGACCTTCAAAATGTGCGTGTGTGTATGTGTTGCAATAAAAAGAATTTGAATAAAACGTATTAGTATCGACTATGACGTGGAAGTATATTACTTACAATCTACGGAAAACCCTGTTTTCTCCTTCGTAAAGCTCATATACCGGGTAAAGATTAATCGTCGATAAATTTTCGCGAATCTCGTATATATGATTTATACTGCACCGTTGTCGGGTGGCCAACATTAATTGTTAAGTAAACACAGCGGAAATACGTCAGTCGCAGATGAAAAGCGAAAATCCACGTGAAACAAAAGAGCTACGATTTAAATTGACTTGTAATCAAATAATGTCCGTATAATTTTCAATAATATTTTCATCAATAATATGTTTTTCATTTTTTTATAAAGAATTTTATTCCTTGGTAGTTTTCTTTTATATTTTAGGATTCTTTTCTTGTTAATATTCTCATTAGATTTTAAAGAAATTAATTATTTAAAATTTAAAAAATGCATTATATTGAACAAGAAATAGATTTTCTGGCATTAAATATACGTGAAAAATCCCCAGCTTGTAAGTTGAAAATCGTTAATTTCTAACGTATAGTTTGATCAGAATTATTATGAAAATTTAAGAATATTAGGATCTTTATAAAAAAATATGATCGTGTACGTTTTAAAAAAACACCTCTTAAAATTGTGAAATCAATTTAACGAATAATTTTTAATCGAATACGTGGTATAACAAATAAAATTATAACAGAACCCTGGTAGAAAATAGCGCAGATTCTGACCAGAATTTCTGGTCAACACATGTTAAATTGGTGTATATCTAGAAATGTTGCAAATTTTCTGAAAAGGATTTCTAACAATATCTTATTTTCAAAAATTTTTACCAGAAATTCTGACCAGAAATAGGCTCAATTTTCTACCAGGGAACGTATACGTGGGGAATTCCCAACATTTAGAGACATACGTACATTTCACGTAAATTTTTCGATCATTATATTCTTTGAGATCACACATACTTATAATTCGAAGTTTTATTTAAAATCCCATTGATGTGCTGGCAATTTATAATAAAAATAATTAATTACTCGTGCTTTATTTAAAGAAATTTTCATTGACTTACATTGTTTACAAAAAGGTTTTATACGCAGGTATACAAAGTTAAGAGTATGAAGTTAAATATTATTCAAAGAATATTTTTTTGTAAATTTACAGTATGCTAAGGTATAGAAGTATATATAGGTAGACAAATAAGTAATTTAATTAGTCCTTATTATACAGTCACGACAGTTTTCTTATCTAATAATCGTGAAATTCATGCAGATGAACAGAAAAGGTAAATTTAGAATTTTTATATAAAAATGCATAGATGCATTTTAAGGCCATTTACTGAATTAACTATAATCAGCTATTCATTAAACACTTTTTTAGGATTAATTTAACACACAAAAAAAAATACATTATAATGACCTCTAATTATTTATCTTGTGTAGAGGACGATTTGACTTTAAAGGTTAAATATTTTTTATTATGGGAAAAAAGATAAAGTTTAGATAGTAAATACACGTATTAAATTAGTTAATTAATTAAATGAATGTATAGACTTTATTCGTTTGTATACAAGTAAATATATAGCCATATAAGTAAATGTAAGCTACTAACTTTAAAATAATTTTATTGACTTCGTAATAATATACGTGTCTATATAATCATATCATAAAGGCTGGTTTTTAGAGGCATAATGTCATAAAAATAAATAATTTATTTATTTTTTTTGTCTCTAAAACTTTCTATAACTGAGATTCAGATAAATAAATTTTTTTCTTTCGCTTATAACAAAACTAATAATACTATATTGAATTTTATAAGTTTTATTATAATATATATAAAAGATTTACATACATATTTGTAAAAAAAAATAGACTTTAATAAATAAAATTAGTATCACAGTGCCAAGTATATGTAAGATATATACCTGTCGCGTGGCGCTACCTTTCCGTAAACCGTAAAACTATTCTAGACGCTGATAATTCAGTTCTCTCTTTCATCGTCGATAAGTAAGATTTTCTCTTCATAATTGATTCATTCAATTTTATTACAAAATTTACTTAATTAACCTCACACATCTATACCTTATAGAATATATATATATATTTATAAATAGTTAACAAATATGTTAAATTTAATGTATTGCATATTATATATACATTTTTATCTCTAACTTCATTTAACCTGTTACTATATCCTTTGATATTTATATTTATATGTACGCGTATAATAAATTAATTATATAGATTATATATTATGCTCATCAATTACACACCGTTCCGTAAATTTCGTACACGAAATTAATATCGAACATTCGATTAATGAGTTTTACATTATTAAGCGAAAGAAGTTTGGGAAATTTCGCCAACTTTTCGTCGACTTTGAAATCAGTGCATACATACATATAGGTATATATATATATAAAATAGAATGAACTTCCACGATATCGCGGTATTCATTTTTCATAACCGAGAAAATTGCCAATTCCAATTTACAGTTAAAATAAGAGTGCAAACTCGCACCCGCTTGTGTATACGTATATACTTGCACGGTACGCTATTTATCTTTTCCCCGCGCTTACTTTCCATATCGCTTTTACGTAATAAATTATCATTTTAACTGCGTATCAAAGTTTCCATGTCTGCCTAGTGTATATATGCGCACTGTATTGCTGTACACGTATACATTTGTACACTGCGTGCGGCGTGTGTGTGTGTGTGTGTGTGTGTGGCCGGGCGGGTGAAATATGTTATGTGTTCATTTATGCATTTACGTGTTTGGGTACAATCTTTGATTAACGCGACCTCCCAATCAATAGTCAATAATTCGTATTTTGACGTTTGCGTGTAGCTCGATGCGCGATTCACATTTCGAATTTGATTAAACGGCTCGATGGAAAAACCTCTTCTTCGTAATAATGACCTCGTGCTCGACAACCTCGGATTTTCGATAATTTATCAAGTTTACCAACTAAGACTAAAAAAATCGTTCGGTTGTTTTTACAAATTGACATTCATTTATAATTAAATAATATTTCTTCGATATTAATGATTATAGGCGGCTTTTACTATTAAGTTTTTACGATGACAGAGATACGAATGAAATTTTAAATGTTAAAATCTGATTGAAATAATACTTAATTTTTAAGAAATATTTATTTCCCCATATTTAACTCGTCAAATCTTAACAGTTAATAAACGTTATTTGTCTCGAATATTTCTTTCTTACAGTGTATGTACCGAATCGTGTAAAATTATATTTTTCGTGTCCAATATTAATTTTTGACGTGAACTAATAAAGTATTGTCAAAAGTGATAAAGTATAATTAAAGGCAACGTTTTGTTATTTTAAGATCTGTATACGGGTGAGAAGGTGACGAGAATTCTTAAAAAGTTAAAATATTCTTTCGCAATAATCTCTCTTTCTCTCTGTATTTATATACCAGATAAAGGTAAATATATAAACGATGATCGAAAAGGGAGGAAATAAATTTTTTATTTTTACTTTATATTGAGTTGTATATCAGAAAATTTTCGCGCATTTCACTTTTGAAAGATTAACCAAGGAGTTCTCGTGACAGGTTGACATTTAGAGAGAGGTGCAGCGCGTCGTTGTTTTCATATCTTTCTCCCTCCCTCCCTCTCTCTCTCTCTCTCTCTCTCTCTCGTGGCATATAGCCCTATACCTTCGAGCTCTCGACCACATTGGGTTTATCAAAGGTAAATTTAATATCGTTTTTGCTCGCAGGCCACGCGACATCAACCAACTCCGGGAGAATGGAGTTACAAGGAGAGAGAAAGAGAGAGAAAGTGAGAGAGAGGAGTATAGCTAGGATGAAAACTAGGAGGAACGGAGTGACCGAGGGAAGAAGGGAAGTGAGACTGAGCCCCACGCGCGGCCCTGGGGATTTATGTCGTTGAAGGAAATGCTGGCTAGTTCCCTCTCCCTCTCTCCCTCTCTTCCCCTCTGCCTCTTGTCCTCCGCATATTGTACATCGTGCGTTATGCGATATTCCACTTTAATAACGGAATTGCAACGCTCTTTAGTACCGAGAGCTTAAGGATTTTTATTACAGACCGTTTTAATTCTTCTTCTTCTTCTTCTTCTTCGTCTTCTGCCTCCTCCTTTTTCTCTTTCTCCTTATATTCCTTTTTTTATTCAACCTCTTTTTTTAAGATTCCGCGCCACGTTTTTCTTCCTCTTGTAATTATCTGCGAGGTTGTTGCTGCGACCGTAATGTCAAGTTTAAAATTTTACTGCCCCGAGTCTCGTTATTTTATTGTCTTTCACCCGTATAAAACGGACGAGTTCTTCTCACGATAAGTTTCAATGCTTTTGATAATCATCGATTGTTCCACTTAAATTTTTATTCGAAAATTTACCCTTCACGTGTACAGTTAACTTAAGATAAAAACCACCACGCGTTTTATTTATATACGCACGCAGAATAAAAAGAATATATTAATTAATTGTTTGTAGCTTTTTTGTCAAAGATAATCATTATGAAGCGAATAACATTTTTAATTAATGGAAATTAATAAAACCCGTAATACAAATATTTAAATAGGATCCGCTATTTCATTTACCTGGATGATTTTCGATATCTCACAATAAATGTTATTTTTTTCGAATAAGAATATTAGTCTATATCTCCGAAACAATTATCTTTCAAAAGTTTTAATATACGTTCAATAATAACAAAAATAGATTTAAAAAAACATTTTTGAAATTTCAATGAAAGGAAAACCGCCTCGCGCATGAACTTTACGAGATATTTTTTTATTAGGCTTTTTCAATAATAAAATAAATGTTACGATTTGTATCCTTAACTCCAATGGTTGTTACAACAATAAAAAAATAGTATTGACAAAAAATACATGTAAATTTCAATTAAATTGTAAATAACTGTGAGTGTGTGTGTGTGTGTAAATATTGTTTGTCGCATAAACCCGAATTTTTCGTGACGTTCACCTATTTTCTTGTGTACTCACTTATCTACCGTTGGATGTCGTCTTCCTAACAAGTTATATCCACGTCGGCGTCGGAACTTGCGGCTAACTTGATTAATGGAACACTTGTAACTTGTTTCATGGTTACGTAATAACCCTGGTTCAGGCCTACCACTGCTGCCTCTTCTCGTTCCTTCCTCCACTTTCGCATCCTCGTGTTTCTCTTTCGTCGGCTCCTTCGCGACAGCCCAACTATCCTCATCCTCTTGATCCTCCCATCCCCCGACGTCGTAAGAGATTGTTAATAAAACTCTTGGGCGGCGCTCGAGTTTTCCGAAGTTAAATCGAAATCCGCGAAAAATCATTTCACACGGGTGGGAACGCCGTATATCCAGGAGCGTTGCGAATCCGGTTATCAGTGGAGGTGACGCTTCTTGCATATGTGGGCCTGTGTGCGTGTGCGTACGTCAGGATAGAATACTTAGAAGAAAAATATGAAATTCGAATAAAATCGAATATTTGATGTTTACGAGTAAATGTACCCTTGGTATAGAATTGTTGAGCAGTTTTTGGATTCAGTGGAAAAGAAAGTGGTCAATAGTGCTTATTAGCCGCCAGTCGACGTGTCATTTTCAGACCCACTGTACATTGTAATATACATGTAGATGAAAAATTTTAAATTAAATTAATGTAACGTAAATTATGTTTAATAAAATAGTGAAAAAAATATTTCATTAATTTAGATTAATAAGATGGCATTAAACCAATTCTATATATATATATAAAACAATCGTGATAAAATGATAAATAAAAAAAAATGAAAAAATTCTAAATTAATACAGGTATGCCAGGGTTAAGGTTTATACCGTTTAAATTAACGACAACAGACAAAAATTTACAGGAATGATTACATGGAAGTTTGTATAAATATATTTATCAACTTGACCTTTCAGAATAGAAAAATCATGTATTAATTGTCAATCTTAATTTATCATATAACCAATTAAGTAAAGCACATTTGATTAATTTTAAATATTAATAAAATCTTCAAGAACAATTGTTTAATTAATTAACATAATAATGAAATATGTTGTAGTCGATATACACATGAAATTTTTATGAGGGGGTATGGCAAGAAATAAGTCGTACTGGTGAACGGTTAAAATATTGCGTTACATCTCAAGTATTTGTCCAGTCGATGCATCATAATTATTTATTTGTACAAGTGGTTGTATTATTTACCACAACACAATATTAATATCGATTATTAAGTTGAGCTCCATTGCAATTTCACTGGTCAATCGTTTCCTAAGAGACGAAACAAATGAATTAACAATTTTTTAATAAACGAATTATGATAAATTTAGTCGTACAACTGGCTCGCATTAAGAAAAGAAAAGGTAAACAAATTCAAAAGAGGAAGAAACTCTCTTAGCGTTTTACCATCGTAATTCTTGCTAGGAGTATTAAAACGCACGCAGCTCCGAGCTTAAAGGGGAAGAAAAATGTTGGCTATCTAAAAGTAAGGTAGGGACTCCAGGTGACGCTATAAAGAGCACACGGTTTGGAAGTTTCTTTGAAACGAATCCTCTCCAACTGTGTACCAACTGTAGTATAGAATACGAGAATTCAATGTATCGATGTAGTAAAATAGGAGCAAGAGTTACCTATTTTCTTGGCTTCTTTTCCGAGGTTTGTATAAATTTCTTTGGTTGGCTTAACCTGTGTTAACTCACGACGGGACCAACATAAACCTCATGAAATATTTTCCCCTATATACCCAAGCAAAGGAAGGCAATTGCTACGACGCAGCTTCCTTGACAAAGGCTTCAATTTCCCTACTCCTTCGATTTGCATACATTCAGGAGGTTACCGAGGAATTGAACGATCAAGAGATTCTTGTCTAAAAAATTGACAGTGTTAAGAAGAATATATATATATATTTACAGGTACATATGTGCAAAATTTTTCGATATTACAAAAATGTACCCAAGTACCGTCACATACCCAATTATTGATCATGAACCAATTTCTGATCAGTATATTATTTCAATAAAATAATAAGATTTACATAAATTAAAATGTGGCTACACACAATTTAAAGGTTAAAAAATCAATAATTGGATAGTAGACTTAACTAGGAATTGGCATATGTACCGAAAATTTACTGATCAGAAATTGGTACTTCCCGCCTTTTTTTCTTAGATTGTTGCTTACTTTAAAAATAGCTGTTATTTTATTTTTCTGAGATGGCTAAAAGGAAGTTTAATACTTGTACTTTCTGTATCCGTCAAAATATATACCAACTACTAGCCTTTATTAGCATATAAAATTATTCTATAAACGTACGGATTTCCCTTAATTGATCAACAATTGGGTACACTGAGAAAAAAATTTTGTTAATTCAATAAACGATTTCATTGATTCAATGAAATACATTTCATTATTAAATATTTCATTGAGAAAAAGAAAGTGTCATTGAACCAATGATGCAATAGATTAATTCAACTACACGGTTTTCTTAAATGAATTACATGAATGAAAAATTAATTATTTATTAGAGCTTAAAAAATCTTACATATTCCTAACATATCATATCATTGAGACAACTAATTTGAATTTGTTACAACAATAAAATGCAATTAATTAAATATTTATTAACCTTAAAAGAACTACACTATTCACTCAATATAATATTTCATTGGGATAAATTATGTGAATTCAATAATATACATCCTACCTTCGATGTAGTGATGTCATTATATCAACAACTTACTAACTTGAATCAAGAGAATATTTTATTGAGACGCATAAACTAACAACGAAGTATATTTTAACTGAACAATGAAATATAACATTGAATTTAAGAAACAAATTTATAGACTTAAAAATCCATTTCTTTGAATCAAAGAAATATTTTGTTGGTACTTCGTGGAGAATCGTCAATGAATTATTTCATTGATATAATTAATAAAGCCATTTACATAAATATGTATTTCTTTGTGTTTAATAAATAT